>OX328098.1:47450643-48740909 GCA_946811185.2 Hippopus hippopus | reverse complement strand
GGGGAATAGAGAGAGAATGACAAATGAGAGAGAGAGAGAGAGATAGAGAGAGGGGGGATGATGAAAAGAAAAGAGTGGGGAAATAGAAGGAGAGGAGGAAAAGAGAGAGAAAAGACACATCTGAGACAGAGAGCGAGAGAAAGGGGCGATAGAAAGAAAAGAGTGGGAAAATAGAAGAAGAGAGGGGGAAAGAGAGAGTAAGGACACGTGAGAAGAGAAAGGGAGAGAGACACAGAGAGAGAGAGGGAGAGTTTCTCCTCTCCGTCTAGCTTACACTCGAAGAAAAAGAGATTTGGTTGCTTGCCCGTCCAACCAATAGTAGGACTTTTCCCACTGTGTTTTTGAAGTCGTCAGTACACCATCGACCCTGGCAGAATAGATTATCGTCTGCTTCCACACTGTTTTTCCACAGTGAATCCTTAGAATGTGCTCCAAACACGATAATAATTTTATTAACCTATGTCATACATTCTTGAACTTCGCAGCTAAAAATAGATTCCAAAAATTTACCTCTTCCCGTCTAGTTCACACTTTTTGGAAAGAGATTTAATTGCTTTCCTTCCAACAGAGAGTAGCACTTTTCCCAGCCTGCTTTTGACAGCATTTAAATGAAACACTTGGCTACAAGGAGAACTAATAAAGGCCAAAACCCTTAGAGAACAAATCATAGCTTTACTTGCTTATGAGGACAAGCAATTTTGGTAACATTGTAGCAAAACAAATTTCTAGAATGAATTCATTTTGTTGTCACAAAGTACACATATGCATACTTCAATTTCAATATTTACCAAACCATCCTGAGTTTTCACAGTCCTGGGAAAGAAGGCTTTAAAAACCTTGTGAGAAAATGCTGGTAACTAGCATTTCCTCATTTTCCCACAATTTTCTTGACCCTATCAAAAAGCTCAAGCTCATTTCTGACTCATTTTGTTAACTCCAGAAGTTTTGAATTTGAAAGAGTCAAAAATCTGTCATTTGGGAAAGTGAAAATAACCTAAAGAAGAAATCTTTTGACAGAATTTAGGGAAAAGATGAAATTACTGGTAAGAAGCTATTTTCCTCTTTTCACAATGTTTTTTAACCCCTTACCATACAATGCCGACTTTTAACGACCCTGAAGAAGAAGCCTTTTCAAAACATTGTGGGAAAAGAAAAAAATGCTGGTAACCAGCATTTTCTCCTTTTCCAGCAATGTTTTCTACCCTATCAAACAAAAATCGCATCATTGAGCCACATTGAAATTGTCGACTGCAAATGCTTTCAAATTGGACAGGTCTAAAATTTTGTAGTGTGCTAAAGGTTTAAACCTTAAGACACATCAACTTATTTCAGCCAATGATTTAACAATCATGTTACAAGGATCTTTTCGACTTTCCTCGTGCATTTTAAGCTTGGCTGTTTTCGAAGAAAACGACAAGTTAATGTCATAGCCATAGTGTCTGTATCGTCATGTGAAAACTTCAATATTTTGTAGTATCTTTGTTATTACTGAAGATAACTGAAGATACTTACTTAAACCTCGAGCATGTTGTTTGCTATTAAAGGGGAACCTATACAACAAGGGCAGGTAACCAAAATATGTCCCTTTACCGTTTAACCCTTTATCGAACGACAAAATTTAGACTGGTCCAAATTCAAAGCAATTGCAGACGACAAATCAAAAATGGCTCAAACAATTGGACTTGTCTTTAAAAAGGTAGAAATCATTGTGGGAAAAGGAGAAAATGCTGGTTACCAACATTTCTCCTTTTACCACAACTATTAAAAGTTTTCTTTTTCAAGGCTGTTAAAGCCCTGGATTGTGTGGTAAAGGGTTATTAAAATGTGACATTTCTACCAGGGTACATATGGATTATGGAACATAGTGTTCAAGTCTGTCATTCTTAAATAAAATGCACTGTCTGTAAGCAGCATGCCTCATGGCCTTGTTGTATTCTTCTTTGGTGACATTTTTTCCAGCAAACACATCATTCCTGTACTTTCTCTGGATTGTTAATATATTGATGTCTGTGATCAGATGGATTTCCTGAAAAATATTAAAAGCATGCTTAATTTTTCTATCCATTAAAATATGAGGACAGTTCATTCGTAAATGAAAATAAACTGTGCATCTACACTTCTGATAAATTCATAAATAGAAGCAGCTACTGCTAAGATTCAAATAAGAGGCAAAATTTGTTTCCGGTGCTGATGTTGCAGTTTCGACAAGAAAAAATAACATAAAAAAAAAGATGTATTTGAACTTTAGCAGATAGTCAAAAACTTTTCATATTTTAACTTGAGTAGGAGGCCAAATACCCCACATATTGGAAAGCAGCATGCTACTATTATAAACTAGAGGCCCTTGAGGGCCTGAATGGCTATACTGGCTGTAATTTTGTCTTAGCCTTATGTTTTCTAAAACTCGTTTTAAGGCTATGACAAAAGGAAAAATATTGTTTGAAGCTATCATTTTAGTCTTTTCCCATATTTTCTGCTACTTGAAAAACAAATACATCTGCTTGTCCACAAAGTGTAAAGTGTAAATTTAGTTGTCTCATAAACATCTAATATGATAGAGTCTGGGGCTAATTCTGATCCAGATTAGAAGGGAAAAAAATGATACGCTCCAAACCCCACCATGTACATCCTCTTCCTGACCACAAATAACTCCAATGGCATTTCGCCTATAATATTTACTACCACAAGGGCATTTATAAACTTTCAGGTTGATATCAATGCTTGTTTCTAAAGTAATTTCACATAACTGGTATAAAAATTTATGAAGCCTTTTCATTGTTGAACCCTTTGCCAAACACTTCTGACTTTAACAACCCTGGGAAAATGCTTTTTTGAAAAATCGTGAGAAAAAGAGAAAATGCTGGTAACCAGCATTTTCTCCTTTTTCCACAATGTTTGCTATCCGATCATAGACAAGTCTGCCAATATACACAATATTTAATTTAAATAGTACATGTATGATGTAAAATTAAATGCATTATAACACCTGCATTGTTTGCCAGTAATTTGGGTCTCTACTGGGGCTTTAAAGGTGGCCCTTTAGATTTTGTGACGAAAATTTTAAAGAAATACAAAAAAATCATCCTTATGCTCCCAAAGCCTTTTAATTTCCATTCATAAAACCCTAGTAGTCGAAAACCATCTGACAACAGGAGAAATTAGAGATTTACGACGGCCCAGGTCGACACCGACGGGAAACACGGTCTATTTTTACATGACGCGATATGACAGGTAACTCGCTCATTTGCATACCGGAAATACACAGACGAAGCTTCAAACATGGCGTCCGAAGAAGACGTTACGGTAAATAATTACATTTTTTTTGTTACAAATTACGCTCAAATAAAAAAAGATATAGAAAATCAAAGACCCGTGTTTGATAAATTGTTAAGAATAACAAACAATCATAATATTTTTAAGGTACATTTCATGTCAAAATACGCAAAAATTTGGTGCGCGATGTGTTGTAAAAGCGAATAGGGGTTTACTCAAAAGGACCGAAGAATATGCAACCAAATGAAATTCAGTTGCAATGCCCACCGATTAATTGTTGTTTGCATTATTTACGAACCTGACAGGCGAATTACAAATGACATGCAGGTTTAGATTAGTTTTTCTGTCTGGCAATCAAGGATAACTCATTGTAAACACTACGCAACTCTTGGCTTATGCTGGATCGTTGACGTTGTGTTAGTCAATGTAGCTTACTGCTTATACGTTTTCCGTTCATGAGGCATTCCGACCACTTGGTATTTACTTCTCAAGGTTAGTTTTAATTATACAACCTTATTAACCCTTTCGGCGCCATAGGCGAAAAAGGGGACTGTTGCGGATGGCAAAGATCAAGATCAGACTGCACTGAAAGTGCAGTCTGATCTTGGATTTATTCTGTCCGCTTGTTTAGTCAAGCCTATGAGAAAAAATCCTTCTGAATCTCAGTGGATTCTATTTTCAGGCATCAAGAAGGGTTGACTTAATATATTTGGCACTGAAAGAGTTCACTGCATCATTGAAAGGTTTTTGAGAGTTGAAGTGATGCAGGAATTTGTAAACAGATGAAGGAATCCACTTTCAGACTTGAGATGCATGTATCTAAATTAGCAGAAAAAATAAAATTATCGAAAGTGTCATATGTATCTATGACTTAAAGACAGATGAGGGATAGCGGCACCCAATGTTTTTTTTTTTTTTTTATAAGATTTGCGTTTCCATGATTGTATATTTTAGATTTCAGGAGAGTGTCCCTCCTCATCCTCGTCCAAATATCAGCCACCAGAAAAGCCTGTAAGCAGAGGAAAGAGGGATGGAAGGGATAGAGGAAGAGGAGCCTACAGAGGAAGGGGGCCTTCAAAAGAGCCATGAAGAGATTGAGCCAAAGAGATAGGAAAGAGTGTCAGGAGAGGGTCAAGAAAATGAAGTGGTGTATTTGAGTTGACAGACGACAAAATGCAGAAACTTGAAAGCCAAAAATTGAATAAAAATAATCCAGCCAGAGTATGTTATATGTAATTGATGTTGAAATGAACCATTTACTTGCTTAACCTTCTGCAACATAATCATGACATTTAATGAACTTAAGAAAGACGCCTTTTGAAAACATTGTGAGAAAAGGAAAAACTGATAGTATCCGAGTTTTCTATCTTCCCAATACAAACTTCAATGTTTAAGTAACAATTATTTTGTCGTCTGCAAATGCTTTCAATTGGCACTAATATTTTCTCATTTGGTACAGGGTTAAAGGTAGGTATTTAGATTTTTCACATCTCACTATTATTTTTGTACGACTCTAAATTCTCTCCATAAGGATATTATGTTTAAGATACAAACCAGTGATTATCAGTTACCCTTTCTTGATGTTATGGTCATCAAAATAAATACTTCTATATCCACTGACATATATTTCAAGTCTACAGACTCTAAGCAGTATTTTAATTTCAAGTCATGCCATCCAAAACATACTAAAATTAACATCCCATTTTCCTTGGCTCGTAGAATATGCACCATTGTTTCTGATATAAGTGTTCGTAATTCCCGTCTAAAAGAATTAGCTTCTTCTTTGATTGACAGGAACTATCCAATGCAGGTGATAAAAACAGGATTTATAAAAGCATTACAAATTCCAAGAAACAGTCTTTTAACAGTTAAAGAAAAGACTGAAAAACCTATTATACCGTTCGTATCCACCCACAATCCTAAAAACAGTGAACTATTCGGATTACTTAGATCTAACTTGACTATTCTAAGCGGGGATGAAAAAATGAATAGTATAATCACAGACACTAAAATCATAAAATGTAAAAGACAGCTCCCTAATCTTAAACGCCTTATTACGCGGTCGGAGTTCAGTCTAGACACAGCCGCTTGCGTAAAAAAGTGTGGACAACCACGGTGTGGACTGTGTGATTACATTATTGAAGGTAACAACATTAAATTAAATGATAAAACTTTTTTTGTAAAAGAAAATATGGACTGTACTGTTAAAAATGTTATTTATGTTTTAATTTGTAATGGGTGTAGGGAATTTTACATCGGACAGACCGGTGACAAATTAAGGAACAGAAAAACAGTACATTATCAACAAGTCAGAGACCCATTAACAAGACAAATGCCTTTAAGTGCGCATTTAGATGAATGTTCCGAAACTTCTCCGAAATTCTCGATCTTTCCTTTCTTTAAAATGCATAACGACAATGTTTCAGCTAGGTTACTTAAAGAACAATCATTCATCAATAGATTTATGCCTAAATTGAACATTAAGCTATAACGTCATTAATTATTGCGTTATGTGTGTAGCAACGCGACGTTGCTACGTGATTTATTGTTGCCCTGATGAGCTTTCAAAGCGAAACCGGTTGGTAATAAACGTTATTCATATATACTCCCATGTGATGTTATTTTTGTTTATTATATATATATAATTGAAATTTATAAGAAAAAACAAAGCAAATCATCAATAATTAAGAATCATAAAATTACAAACAAAAAAATTTTTGATAGTATTCCCTACGTAGCCTCTTAAGGTATTTTGAGATTTCGAGCCAGAAATCAACAAAGCATTGTGGGAATGTCACGTGACTGGCACATGACTTAAGACGCTTAAATTCCGTAACAAAAATGGCGTCTCGCCCGTAGTGAACAACGCTCCCGGCCATGAAAAGACGAAGATTAGCACAAGCTCGTAAAACTAGACAGTAAACTGTAAATTTACGTGACCAGATTGATGGGTGGAAAGAAATAACGGAAGAGAACAGTATTGTTTGCACGACGGAGATGTGAGCGAAACTTTTGATCGATTGGTAAGGGACCGTCTCAAACTATTTACATCATAAAAATCGCTCTTTTTGACAAATTTTTGCTTTCAGTTTCTTTTCAGTTTTGTTGTGTTTAATTTTGAAAATCATGTTTGTAACACTCTTTACCCATAAACAAGGCTATTGGACGTCTGCAAAACTAACTTTTAAACTAACCATTACTTAGGTGTTACTTTTTCAAGCAATGGATCATTTCTAAAAGCACGAAAGCATGTGACAGAACAGGCTAATAAAGCTATGCACCTATTGTTTACAAAAATTAATAATTCAGATTTGCCTCTTGATTTAGTCCTAAAACTTTTCGACCACACTGTCTTGCCTATACTCACCTATGGCTCCGAGGTTTTTGGTTATGAAAACATTGAAATTTTGGAAAGGGTCCATAATAACTTTTTAAGAAAAATAACCAAGGCAAAGAAATCAACACCATTGACATTTTTGTACGGCGAACTTGGCAGATATCCAATTTCAATAACTATTAAAAGCCGCATGATTTCATTTTGGAATCGCCTTATGACAGGTAAAAGAGAAAAACTTTCTTTCAAAATTTATAACTACATCTTGAATAATTATGAAAATGGTTTGAAATGGCAGAACACAATTAAGGAAATTCTAATCTCCGTTGGGAGACCTGATCTCTGGGAAAACCAGTTTTATCTAACCCATAAAGGTATACATAAATTGGTCAAGCAAACATTAATTGATCAGTACAAACAGAAATGGCACGAACAATTGCAAAATACTAACAAAGGCACAATTTATTTCAGTTTTAAACAAAACCATTGTTTTGAAAATTACCTCAAAATAATTACTAAAAAGGATTACTTGCCTCTTTTCAAATTTCGAACAGCTAACCATTCTTTCCCGGTTGAAACAGGTCGATATGATGGAACTCCTTTTGATGACAGGAAATGTCCTTTGTGCACATTAGATCGGGTGGGTTCTGAAAGCCATTATTTACTAGAATGTAGCTACTTTGAAAACGAAAGACGCATTTATCTATCGGACATCGTATATCAAAACGATGGGAATATTGGATCAGTTATGACGATATCAAGTGCCCCAAAGTTGAAAAGAATCGGTCGTTTTGTGAACATTATTTTGAACAAATTTATCTAGCTTAACAGTTCCCTCAGTAACACTTTGTTTTTTTTTAGAGAGAGAAAATAAAATCTAAGTATTAAAAAAGAACTAAAGCCGAAATTGTTTAAACTCAGATAAAGTGGGAAACATGGTGGAGAAAGGGAGAAAAAGCTAGTTAAGCTATACCACCCTTTTTTCACAATACTTCCCAAATTGATCGGTCTCATTGCGATGTGAGAAAAAGTGTACGACACGGGGAACAGGTCAATTTCCAGTGCTATAAACATAATTTTTCATACTTACCAGTAGAAAGATAATCCGAACTCCACGCGTCCCTGCCGACAACTCCCAATTATGACCGTTACGCATTCCAGAGTCTACTGATATTGTTTATAATTATATATAAACATACTCGGGTAGTTGCACGCTTTGACCGAACGTGACCTGGTTTATTGGCCGGATAAGGTGCGGTGTGTTGCGTGCATCTCGCAATGATTTCTTTCTTTTTTAATCTTATTTTTTTTTTTTTTTGTTTCACAGGTTATTATATTATATGTATAAGATTCCTTCCCCAAACAAATTTTCGTTGGAAATGTATTATGCGATTCTGGTGAATTTGTGCGGATCATGTTCAGATTGCATTGTTGAAGTCTGATATGTCATGGCCCGCTCGAATTCACGTGCATATTAACATATTATCCCTATATATGGCCACTTACCGGTTGTTCTCTATATCTGCCTTATTCATATTCTTATGTTATATACCCTTATTGTATACATGTTATACTTGGGTTAATAAAGTAATGTTCTGTTCTGTTCTGTTCAACTCGGTCTGTGTCAACCGTCAATTTACTGCATTATACTGCATTTCTGATGTTTTTATCGGGCATGGAGCTGCCGCTTAAACTTAGTCTTTGGCTTTAGTTTTGAGTCATGTAGATGACGTGTGTTACGTCTTGCTTGACCCATTTAAGGATAAAATCAAAATATAAAGACCCGAATTGAATCGACTCCATTTATTCACGAAACCTACAACCAAGGTTCTCTAGAGCAAAGTGTTAACTTAAATATGCCTTGTGTAGTATAACATTTAGGGTACATTAAACTTGTTCTCAATACACTACAACGTGGTCCTATCAATGTAACAGTAGACCATTTTACCAGGGTAGCCTGATCTTGGTCCTCCGTATTGCTAAACAATCATTCCGTAATTGAACTCTTTCCAAAGGACAATATTTTGGACTCAACCAAATTCAAAGCATTTGCAGACGACAAATCAACCATAGCTTAAATGATGATTTCTGTCTTTGATGTGGTAGAAAACATTGTCGGAAAATGAGAAATTGCTTGTTTTACGCATTTTCTTCAATTCCCACGATGTTTCAAAAGCCTTAAAGATGCCCGTCTACAGCCGGTGAGCAAAAACCCTGTTAAATTTCAAACAATTTAGAATGGTACAGAAATCAGCCCTTTGTGTAAACATGGATAAATTACTGACATATATGGTCTAATTGAAAAAAAGAAACACGGAGATTTGTATTAGAAACCGAACATTGGTCAGAAGAAAACTGGCTGACGATCGAAGCTGTAAACAATGGCGGTGCGTCACGGAAATTTATCGTTGGTTTCCGCCTAGAATCGGATACGGTGTAATTTGCATATAGGCCGCGACCTCCGTCTGAAAATCGAGGTTGCAACAGAGAAGCCTCCATTTTCCTTTGTTTACCTCATTAGACGAAGGGCGAATGTCAAATAGGCCTATAGTCACGTTACAGAATGCATGATCATCATACGAATCTACCCGAGTGTATAACGGATATATCGAAAATCTTCGATTCAAAAACCGGAAACTGACGAATGTGTTTACATGGAAGGCCGCAACTCAGCGAAATGCATTTTCTATCGTCCGTAATCTAAGCAACCTTGAAACCGTCAGGCGCAATATTTGGCATGAAGATATAAGAATGACTATATTTTGATAAAATAAAGACAAAATGAGTTAAAACTGGCTTAAAATGAGTATAAGGGCCTCTTTAAAACATGAGACTGATTTGTAAAGGGTTAAACACCCAAAATTGCTCCTATTTACTGAATGCAACTGTACATTGGCTATGATTTATGACCATACAGAAAAATATGTTTAGTTCTCTTTATTGACATTTTACGAGAAATTTTGATTTATGACTTAAAAACTGGACAAAATAGACCAGATTAACCCTTTCCCACACAACCCGACTTTTTAACGACTGAAATAAGAGGCTTTTGAAAACATTGTGGGAAGTGGAGAAAATGTTGGTAATCAGGCTGTTCCCACCATGTTTTTTACCCTTTCAAAGACATATTCCATCCATTGAACCACATTTAAACTGTCGTCAGCAAATGCTTTCAATTTGAAAAAGTCCTGTATTTTGTCGTCTGGTAAAGAGTTAAAACATCTTCAAATTTGATATTTTCAGTTATATAATAAAATGAAAAATACACGCATAGATTTCATCTATGCTTATATACATGTACTTAAATGACAAAATTTTATATTATAAGGGTATGGTAGAGTGGACAGTCCAAGCCTATCTGCAAAGTGCAGAGGAAATAGAAGATCAATAGGAGGGAAGGTATGCTGGCCTCAGGACATATGGATTCTGTTGGGTTTGAGAGAACCATGAATAAACTCGAAAGAAATGGGTCAAATACTGTTAGGGTAGTTACAGACGCTAACCCACAGATATCAATTATAAGTAAGTTGAACACAAATATCTTCTTATATGTTACAGTCGTGAAACCAAAAGTTGTTATCAACCAGGGTAAAAATTGCTGGACCTTGCTTTATACATTAATCATGTCAAAAAACTTGGAGGGCATTTGTGATTGTGTCTGTCATGTGCAGTCATTGTTTACCCTATTTATACCTAAAAAATGACATCTAATGTCCACTGGTCATGAACAGTGTTCATAGCTTTCCCATGAAATTATTTCAGTCAAAGATCTATTTGAAAATGTTAATCAGGAGTCTTAAAATGGATCATAATTGTCATATACATGGGAAATCTGTTTGTGCATTCTGTAGGATATCTTGTGTATGCCTGCCTTTGTTACATCTCTAATGACTTAACATGTAATATTTATCAAAGTAGACTACTACATCAAATAATTACCAAAAAAATATTAGCCTGTTAACCCCTTACCAAATGACAAATTTTACTTGCATTACAGTTGAAAACATCTGCAGATGAAAAACTAGAAATTTATACAAATGAAAAAAAGTATTCTCTGAAATGGTAATAATGTAAATAGCGGAAAATTATGGTAACCAGCATTTTGTCCTTTTCCCACAATGCTTTCAAAAGGCTTGTTTTGAAGGATCGTTAAACATGGGAATGTGTGGTAAAGAGTTAAAAGTTTGGTTATTGCATACATTTCATTAACTCTTTACCAAACGAAAAATTTTTAGACTAGTCTAAATTGGACGAATTTTCAGACAACTAAATAAATGTGACAAAAACTTTGGAAAGTAGGCTTTGAAGGTTAGAAAACATTGTGGGAAAAGAAGAAAATGCTGGTTACCAGCATTTTCTCCTTTTCCCATAAAGTTTTAAAAAGCTCTCTTTTTGGGGTTGTTAAAAGTTGGGATTGTGTGGTAGAGGGATAAACTTGGTCAGAATATGATCCAGGGTCATCATGGCCCTCTTTTTTCATCTGTTGTATTTACGAAAATAGGAGTAGTGACTGCATAGTTTTGGATTAACCCTTTACCACACGACAAAATTCTAGCCTTGTCCAAATTGAAAGAATTTGCAGGCGACAATTTCAGTGTGGCTAAAATGGTGCCTTGTTTCTTTGATAGAGTAGAAAACATGATGAGAAAAGGCGAAAACGCTGGTTACCAGCATTTTCTCCTTTTCTTACAATGTTTTCAAAAGGCTTCTTTCACAGGGTTGTGTAAAGTTGGCATTGTGCGCCTAAATGTATGTATGAGCCATGTGCCAAATTCCACATTTTTCAATGGCATTTTGACAAGCAAATGTGGCCTTCATAATGTATACATGTCTGTCTTTGTAGGAAGAAACTTTCACAATATCTGACACAGTTGGAATATTTGCTATGGGGCAAAGAACCTTGGAAAGCAACTTTGTGCGGTAAGAGAATACATACTATAAATATTTGAATGCAAATTTGTGTCCTTGTAGGATTCTTTAGTTATAAATTTGCCTTTATTATCTGCTTGTGTGGTTCTGTGTGAAGAAAGTGTAGGACTAGTTATCTTATGGCCTTGGTTCAATCCTTACCAAAGGCATGCAGCTCTTTTTGTGCTTTGGAAAGACAAAAAAAGAGCCCTAGCTTTGTAGTGGTGAAAAACAGGGCACAAATGACTTCAAGAGCCGTTGTAATGATATGAATGAAACAATGTTGAAAGCAATGTTTAAAAGCATTCAAATATAGCAAACCTGTAGGTTTGTTAATTTATGTATTTTTGATTCTGCTAAGTTATCCTAAATGCATGTAATATCAATCTTTGAGACACTATCTAATAAAAGAAAGAATGGTTATAAGCAAGAACTCAGGATCTTCAACAACAGTTTGTTGGATGGGTCACTTTTCTTTAATTAACTCTCTACCACACAATACTGAGTTTGAACTACCCTGAAGAAGAAAGCTTTTGAAAAGATAGGAATAGGTGAAATTCTGGTAACCAACATTTTCTTCTTTTCCTTCAATGTTTTCCACCCTTTCAAAGAAAGAAATCATTGTTTGATCTAAATTATCAACTGCTAATGCCGTCAAGTTGGACCAGTCTAAAATTTTGTTATTTTGTAAAATATTAAGCTTTTGATAATATTTGAAGGATGTTCCTTTGAAAGTTACCATTGTTTCTAATAGTTTGTCTTGGGAGTCAAATCATGAGTCGAATAAGTTGCTCGAGTCCCTTGTGGCTCAGTGGTAAAGTGCAGAACTCATCATGTGGAGGCCATGGGTTTGAACCTCACTGGAAGCATTTGGTCTTCATGGGAGTGCCCTTGGGTAAGACACTTCAGAGCCCCAGTCAAGCACTGGTGAAATCTACATAAAACATGAATATGTGAGTTGTCGCCATGATATAACATTAAAAGTGGCGTAATCTGTAACACCATTGAATCAGTTGACTGCTCAAGTTACAATCGCATTGAACACTTCTTGACAGGGAAAAAGTAAATACACATACTTGAAAGTGAAACTGTTTGCTACTTTTATTAACTTTTCAACAAGAAAGCATGAAAACAAGTATAAAAAATAAAAAATTACAGGTATACAGTGTATAAGTGTAGATGTCAGCTTGCTGCAGTTGACTTACATGGAACATGTGAATAGACCATACAAAAAGAGCAGACAAGAAGAATATTGGTAAGTTAAAAAAAAAATAATTATAACATAACTAAGATGGCTTTGTGATAAAAATCATCTTAACCTGGAACTGATACAGTTTCTAAAGTGTGTAACCTATTGATAAAATTATTCAAATGACCTCCTTTCAAAACCAACATGACTTGTTTTCTTCTTGAGTAAGATATTATTGAGACATACACTAACTGTTTAAAAGAAACTTTGGACCTTGATTGCACGAAACCCATCACAGGTAATTCTAAACCTGAACATTTGTTCTACCATGAGAAAAACTTTTGAAAGCAAAAACAGTAAGTGCTTCAATGTTTGACAGTTAGAATAAGTTTTTTCCTTCTTTTCAGCAAGACAAAATGCTACAGTAAAAATACTGAAAATAACTTTGTCATCCGTTTTGAAAACTGTGTGATGTATTGATAATAATCACATCGAATGATTGCCCATTGATAAACAGTTCAGGGTTGATGTTCCTGTCTTCTTCATAAACTTTAGTTTTCGGAGGGAAAAAGATTGATTTCACAAAAGTTTTTCTATAGAAAATTCAAGAAAAAAGTATGAATATAATTTCAGTTACATAAGAGTCCATTCCAAAGCTGCCAATCACTGGACTGTCAAACCCAAGAAAGAACAGAAGAACAACAGTCACTTAAAACATTGCTGTCATTCTTAAGTTTTGAGAGTTATTGTAGTGGCGAGTCAAAAATCAGCTAAAAGTAAGACAGTGGAAGGTGATTCTACTCAAATTGCTAAAACAAGTGCACCTATAATATCACCAACAACAAAGGAAGTTATTGAGGAACAAACACCATGGCTTCAGTATCTACCTAAACCAGGCTCAATCAAAGATCCCTATTAAAAGATTTTGGAGCTCAATGCTCAGTGATTTAAATCCAAAAAAATATAACAATGATGATGCATCAGTAGATATTAACAGATCTACAAAAATGAAGTGTACATGTATTAAGTTTGCTGTGAAAGTAGTGCCAAGATTGTTGGGCAGTCGGTAGCGTACAGGACCTGAGAACAGGGGTGGCTGGTTGGAATTCAAAGCTTGGTCTATTTCATCCACAGGATTGATGAAGAATCCATTCCTCCCTAAATGCTGATAATTGTTTCGACAATGTTAATGTGGGAAAGCAGTCAGTTGAGTGAAGACCAGGATTTGCAAGACTGTTTATGGTCTAATAAGACAAAAAAATCAGCTTAGTTGATTTGAAATTATGTAAAGACAGCACTTTTTGTAAAAATTTGAAGAAAGAAGAGAAAATGATCATTACTGTAACCTTTACCTTTTAATTTTCTGATTATGCTTTTAAAAGCCTTCATGTGAAGAGGACAAAAAAAAAAAAAGAAAAACAACACAGAATATTGCTGATAAAGCCTTACGAAGTGCTCAAATGGTATTAACAAATACTGTGCAGTTGCATTTGAATATTAGAGTTCACTTTCATCTAATCAAGAATTTAGATCAACACTCTGTATCTGTTGCTAGTATTGAAACTTCACAGTAATGATGATTTTGTCTGGTTTACTTAAAATCCTTTATAACCTCTAAAAGAAGACAAAATGTTAGACTCTTCCTAATTTAAAGCATTTGCAGACAACATAATTATGACTCAAGGGATTTATCTATGAGAGGGTAGAAAGCAGTGGTGGCAAAAGAGAAAATGCTGGTTGTCTGCATCAGGGATGTTAGAATTGACGGTTGTACATCCATTTCTTTTCTGCTTTTGTTTCTTTTTGCACTAATTTACTAATCACTTGCATACCTAGTCAGTGAAACATTGCTTTTTGTACTTCATTATGTTATTTTAAAATTTCGAGAATAATAATCATATAGAGTTGGATCTGCTAAGATAACTTGTACCTTATCTGTTTACCACATTACAAAATTTCGGTCTGGACCAAACCCAAATTATTTGAGTACGACAAATTAATTGATGCTAAAATGATTATTGTCTTTGATAGAGTAGAAAACATTGCGGGAAAAATAGAAAATGCTGGTAACCAGCAATTTCTGCTTTACCCACAATGTTTTCAAAAGCCCTTTTCATCAGTGTCGTTGAAAGTTCATAGAGTTAACAGCATTTAAATGAAACACTTGGCTACAAGGAGAACTAATAAAACCCTTAGAGAGCAAATCATAGCTTTTCTTGCTTATGAGGACAAGCAATTTTGGTAACATTGTAGCAAAACAAATTTCTAGAATGAATTCCTCTTGTTGTCACAAAGTACACATATGCATACTTCAATTTCAATATTTACCAAACCATCCTGAGTTTTCACAGTCCTGGGAAAGAAGGCTTTAAAAACCTTGTGAGAAAATGCTGGTAACTAGCATTTCCTCATTTTCCCACAATTTTCTTGACCCTATCAAAAAGCTCAAGCTCATTTCTGACTCATTTTGTCATCTCCTGAAGTTTTGAATTTGAAAGAGTCAAAAATCTGTCATTTGGGAAAGAGAAAATGACCTAAAGAAGAAACCTTTTGACAGAATTTAGGGAAAAGATGAAATTATTGGTAACCAGCTATTTTCCTCTTTTCACAATGTTCTTTAAAACTTAAGACACCTCAACTTATTTCAGCCAATGATTTAACAATCATGTTGCAAGGATCTTTTCGACTGAAGACAGTTACTTAAACCTCGGACAAGTTGTTTGCTGTTAAAGGGGAACCTATACAACAAGGGCAGGTAACCAAAATATGTCCCTTTTTTCGACTTTAATTTTCACTGAAAATCAAGCACTTGAAGCCCAGCATTGGCACCCTCATGCAGTGCTCTTGTTTTCATAAGGTAATGAGTTTCCCCACTAGTCTGACTACTTCACACAGTTCTGATACAAAGGAAGAAGGCTTGTGAAAACATTGTGGAAAAATGATAAAAATGCTTATTTTCAGCATTTCAACTTTCTCTGCAATGTGTTCTATCCTTTCAGAGAAATGTACAACTAAATACCTACCAATCTATTGTCTGTGAATGTTATCAGTTTATTTCAGTCCAAAAAAATGGTATGATAAAGAACAAACAATATACCGTTTAACCCTTTATCGAACGACAAAATTTAGACTGGTCCAAATTCAAAGCAATTGCAGACGACAAATCAAAAATGGCTCAAACAATAGGACTTGTCTTTAAAAAGGTAGAAATCATTGTGGGAAAAGGAGAAAATGCTGGTTACCAGCATTTCTCCTTTTACCACAACTATTAAAAGTTTTCTTTTTCAAGACTGTTAAAACCCTGGATTGTGTGGTAAAGGGTTATTAAAATGTGACATTTCTACCAGGGTACATATGGATTATGGAACATAGTGTTCAAGTCAGTCATTCTTAAATAAAATGCACTGTCTGTAAGCAGCATGCCTCATGGCCTTGTTGTATTCTTCTTTGGTGACATTTTGTCCAGCAAACACATCATTCCTGTACTTTCTCTGGATTGTTAATATATTGATGTCTGTGATCAGATGGATTTCCTGAAAAATTATAAAAGCATGCTTAATTTTTCTATCCATTAAAATATGAGGACAGTTCATTCGTAAATGAAAATAAACTGTGCATCTACACTTCTGATAAATTCATAAATAGAAGCAGCTACTGCTAAGATTCAAATAAGAGGCAAAATTTGTTTCCGGTGCTGATGTTGCAGTTTCGACAAGAAAAAATAACATAAAAAAAAGATGTATTTGAACTTTAGCAGATAGTCAAAAACTTTTCATATTTTAACTTGAGCAGGAGGCCAAATACCCTACGTATTGGAAAGCAGCATGCTACTATTATAAACTAGAGGCCCTTGAGGGCCTGAATGGCTATACTGGCTGTAATTTTGTCTTAGCCTTATGTTTTCTAAAACTCGTTTTAAGGTTATGACAAAAGGAAAAATATTGTTTGAAGCTATCATTTTAGTCTTTTCCCATATTTTCTGCTACTTGAAAAACAAATACATCTGCTTGTCCACAAAGTGTAAAGTGTAAATTTAGTTGTCTCATAAACATCTAATATGATAGAGTCTGGGGCTAATTCTTATCCAGCTTAGTAGGGAAAAAAATGATACGCTCCAAACCCCACCATGGACATCTTCTTCCTGACCACAAATAACTCCAATGGCATTTCGCCTATAACATTTACTACCACAAGGGCATTTATAAACTTTCAGGTTGATATCAATGCTTGTTTCTAAAGTAATTTCACATAACTGGTACAAAAATTTATGAAGCCTCCTCATTGTTGCACCCTTTGCCAAATAGTTCTGATTTTAACAACTCTGGGAAAATGCTTGTTTGAAAAATCGTGAGAAAAAGTGAAATTGCTGGTAACCAGCATTTTCTCCTTTTTCCACAATGTTTGCTATCCGATCATAGACAAGTCTGCCAATATACACAATATTTAATTTAAATAGTACATGTATGATGTAAAATTAAATGCATTATCACACCTGCATTGTTTGCCAGTAATTTGGGTCTTTATTGCGGCTTTAACCCTGTACCAAATGACAAAATCTTTGTGCCAATTGAAAGCATTTCCAGACGACAAAATAATTGTTACTTAAACACTGAAGTTTGTATTGGGAAGGTTGAAAACTCGGATACTATCAGTTTTTCCTTTTCTCACAATGTACTCAAAACGCGTCTTTCTTAAGTTCATTAAATGTCATGATTATGTTGCAGAAGGTTAAGCAAGTAAATGGTTCATTTCAACATCAATTACATATAACATACTCTGGCTGGATTATTTTTATTCAATTTTTGGCTTTCAAGTTTCTGCATTTTGTCGTCTGTCAACTCAAATACACCACTTCATTTTCTTGACCCTCTCCTGACACTCTTTCCTATCTCTTTGGCTCAATCTCTTCATGGCTCTTTTGAAGGCCCCCTTCCTCTGTAGGCTCCTCTTCCTCTATCCCTTCCATCCCTCTTTCCTCTGCTTACAGGCTTTTCTGGTGGCTGATATTTGGACGAGGATGAGGAGGGACACTCTCCTGAAATCTAAAATATACAATTATGGAAACGCAAATCTTTTTTTTTAAAAAAAACATTGGGTGCCGCTATTCCTCATCTGTCTTTAAGTCATAGATCCATATGACACTTTCGATAATTTTATTTTTTCTGCTAACTTAGATACATGCATCTCAAGTCTGAAAGTGGATTCCTTCATCTGTTTACAAATTCCTGCATCACTTCAACTCTCAAAAACCTTTCAATGATGCAGTGAACTCTTTCAGTGCCAAATATATTAAGTCAACCCTTCTTGATGCCTGAAAATAGAATCCACTGAGATTCAGAAGGATTTTTTCTCATAGGCTTGACTAAACAAGCGGACAGAATAAATCCAAGATCAGACTGCACTTTCAGTGCAGTCTGATCTTGATCTATGCCATCCGCAACAGTCACCTTTTTCGCCTATGGCGCCGAAAGGGTTGATAAGGTTGTATAATTAAAACTAACCTTGAGAAGTAAATACCAAGTGGTCGGAATGCCTCATGAACGGAAAACGTACAAGCAGTAAGCTACATTGACTAACACAACTTCAACGATCCAGCATAAGCCAAGAGTTGCATAGTGTTTACAATGAGGAGTTATCCTTGATTGCCAGACAGAAAAACTAATCTAAACCTGCATGTCATTTGTAATTCGCCTGTCAGGTTCGTAAATAATGCAAACAACAATTAATCGGTGGGCATTGCAACTGAATTTCATTTGGTTGCATATTCTTCGGTCCTTTTGAGTAAACCCCTATTCGCTTTTACAACACATCGCGCACCAAATTTTTGCGTATTTTGACATGAAATATAGCTTAAAATATTATGATTGTTTGTTATTCTTAACAATTTATCAAACACGGGTCTTTGGTTTTCTATTACTTTCTTTATTTGAGCGTAATTTGTAACAAAAATGTAATTATTTACCATAACGTCTTCTTCGGGCGCCATGTTTGAAGCTTCGTCTGTGTATTTCCGGTATGCAAATGAGCGAGTTACCTGTCATACTGCGTCATGTAAAAATAGACCGTGTTTCCCGTCGGTGTCGACCTGGGCCGTCATAAATCTCTAATTTCTCCTGTTGTCAGATGGTTTTCGACTACTAGGATTTTATGAATGGAAATTAAAAGGCTTTGGGAGCATAAGGATGATTTTTTTGAATTCTTTTAAAATTTTCGTCACAAAATCTACAGGGCCACCTTTAAAGCCCCAGTAAAGACCCAAATTACTGGCAAACAATGCAGGTGTGATAATGCATTTAATTTTACATCATACATGTACTATTTAAATTAAATATTGTGTATATTGGCAGTTTATGAAGAAGACAGGAACATCAAGCCTGAACTGTTTATCAATGGGCAGTCATTCGATGTGATTATTATCAATACATCACACAGTTTTCAAAATGGATGACAAAGTTATTTTCAGTATTTTTTAATTCTAGCATTTTGTCTTGCTGAAAAGAAGGAAAAAACTTATTCTAACTGTCAAACATTGAAGCTCTTACTGTATTAGCTTTCAAAAGTTTTTCTCATGGTAGAACAAATGTTCAGGTTTAGAATTACCTGTGATGGGTTTCGTGCAATCAAGGTCCAAAGTTTCTTTTTAACAGCTAGTGTATGTCTCAATAATATCTTACTTAAGAAGAAAACAAGTCATGTGGGTTTTGAAAGGAGGTCATTTGAATAATTTTATCAATAGGTTACACACTTTAGAAACTGTATCAGTTCCAGGTTAAGATGATTTTTATCACAAAGCCATCTTAGTTATGTTATAATTATTTTTTTTTTTTAACTTACCAATATTCTTCTTGTCTGCTCTTTTTGTATGGTCTATTCACATGTTCCATGTAAGTCAACTGCAGCAAGCTGACATCTACACTTATACACTGTATACCTGTAATTTTTTATTTTTTATACTTGCTTTCATGCTTTCTTGTTGAAAAGTTAATAAAAGTAGCAAACAGTTTCACTTTCAAGTATGTGTATTTACTTTTTCCCTGTCAAGAAGTGTTCAATGCGATTGTAACTTGAGCAGTCAACTGATTCAATGGTGTTACAGATTACGCCACTTTTAATGTTATATCATGGCGACAACTCACATATTCATGTTTTATGTGGATTTCACCAGTGCTTGACTGGGGCTCTGAAGTGTCTTACCCAAGGGCACTCCCATGAAGACCAAATGCTTCCAGTGAGGTTCAAACCCATGGCCTCCACATGATGAGTTCTGCACTTTACCACTGAGCCACAAGGGACTCGAGCAACTTATTCGACTCATGATTTGACTCCCAAGACAAACTATTAGAAACAATGGTAACTTTCAAAGAAACATCCTTCAAATATTATCAAAAGCTTAATATTTTACAAAATAACAAAATTTTAGACTGGTCCAACTTGACAGCATTTGCAGTTGATAATTTAGATCAAACAATGATTTCTTTCTTTGAAAGGGTGGAAAACATTGAAGGAAAAGAAGAAAATGTTGGTTACCAGAATTTCACCTATTCCTATCTTTTCAAAAGCCTTCTTCTTCAGGGTAGTTCAAACTCAGTATTGTGTGGTAGAGAGTTAATTAAAGAAAAGTGACCCATCCAACAAACTGTTGTTGAAGATCCTGAGTTCTTGCTTATAACCATTCTTAGTTTTATTAGATAGTGTCTCAAAGATTGATATTACATGCATTTAGGATAACTTAGCAGAATCAAAAATACATAAATTAACAAACCTACAGGTTTGCTATATTTGAATGCTTTTTAACGTTGCTTTCAACATTGTTTCATTCATATCATTACAACGGCTCTTGAAGTCATTGTGCCCTGTTTTTCACCACTACAAAGCTAGGGCTCTTTTTTTGTCTTTCCAAAGCACAAAAAGAGCTGCATGCCTTTTGTAAGGATTGAACCAAGGCCATAAGATAACTAGTCCTACATTTTCTTCACACAGAACCACACAAGCAGATAATAAAGGCTAATTTATAACTGTAAAGAATCCTACAAGGACACAAATTTGCATTCAAATATTTATAGTATGTATTCTCTTACTGCACAAAGTTGCTTTCCAAGTTTCTATGCCCCACACCAAATATTCCAACTGTGTCAGATATTGTGAAAGTTTCTTCCTACAAAGACAGACATGTATACATTATGAAGGCCACATTTGCTTGTCAAAATGCCATTGAAAAATGTGGAATTTAGCACATGGCTCATACATACATTTAGGCGCACAATGCCAACTTTACACAACCCTGTGAAAGAAGCCTTTTGAAAACATTGTAAGAAAAGGAGAAAATGCTGGTAACCAGCGTTTTCGCCTTTTCTCATTATGTTTTCTACTCTATCAAAGAAACAAGGCACCATTTTAGCCACACTGAAATTGTCGCCTGCAAATTCTTTCAATTTGGACAAGGCTAGAATTTTGTCGTGTGGTAAAGGGTTAATCCAAAACTATGCAGTCACTACTCCTATTTTCAGTTGTAATGCAAGTAAAATTTGATATTTGGTAAGGGGTTAACAAGCTATTTTTTTTTTTTTTTTGTAATTATTTGATGTAGTAGTCTACTTTGATAAATATTACATGTTAAGTCATTAGAGACGTAACAAAGGCAGGCATACACAAGATATCCTACAGAATGTACAAACAGATTTCCCATGTATATGACAATTATGATCCATTTTAAGGCTCCTGATTAACATTTTCAAATAGATCTTTGACTGAAATAATTTCATGGGAAAGCTATGAACACTGTTCATGACCAGTGGACATTAGATGTCATTTTTTAGGTATAAATAGGGTAAACAATGACTGCACATGACAGACACAATCACAAATGCTCTCCAAGTTTTTTGACATGATTAATGTATAAAGCAAGGTCCAGCAATTTTTACCCTGGTTGAAAACAACTTTTGGTTTCACGACTGTAGCATATAAGAAGATATTTGTGTTCAACTCACTTATAATTGATATCTGTGGGTTAGCATCTGTAACTACCCTAACAGTATTTGACCCATTTCTTTCGAGTTTATTCATGGTTCTCTCAAACCCAACAGAATCCATATGTCCTGAGGCCAACATACCTTCCCTCCTATTGATCTCCTATTTCCTCTGCACTTTGCAGATAGGCTTGGACTGTCCACTCTACCATACCCTTATAATATAAAATTTTGTCATTTAAGTACATGTATAATATGAAAAAGGCAAAGTCTCAATACGAGCGACGTGAATGATTCGTGGAACATATATAGATGTATTAATTCGAATGACGAGCTAGATTCTAGACCTTGAAATCAAAGGGTGTGAGTTCGAATTCCGGCTTTGCCAAAACTAATTTTGAGCGTTGTCAAAAGTAGAAAGCATTTTTCTTTCATAGATTGTACATGTGAAATAGGGCGAATGTCCCTGATTTCCTTAACAAAAGAAAGACAGTTTCTTGACACTTTCGTTAATTTATGTCCAGAAAAATAACTTGGAATAATTATTGGTTCAAGCACTTGTAAAGACCATTTTACGGGAATATTTCCTCACTGCATGTAGATCTAGACCTATATAAGAGAGACTTTGACTTTTACGAGGAATCGGTCAGTAGGTTGAGATGAATATTGAGCAGAGTACTGGTAAAAGGAACTTCAGTCCTGAACGCATGGTAGGTGCACTTGCCGACGCAATGAATATACACACAAAAGGAAAAAACAAACAAACAAAAATCTTGAGCCATGTTGCGGTAAAAGATGGTTTAATGCATGTCCGTGATGCATAATACCAAGAAAGTCATCACATTATTATACATCCATATTGTATGATAATTGACCGAATCAAAAGACATACATAGCCTACTGGTCCTTTGACATTCTAAACGTTGAAAAATAGATCTAGCAAAGAGTTTTGACCCAGGTTAGCTTGCGCGGACTACAAGGCAGACCTGGGTCGAAAGTTTTGCAAATGCAGTAAGACCCCTTTTCACAGATCATAAATCCGGCTTTCTCTCTAAATGGTATTTTGAAACAGTCAATAAACTAGTTTAGTCATGGTTTCTGCGACACAATATTTTCCGCGAAAAAACGGCTCGTGCATGACGTAAGAATAGTATGATTAATGACGTCATTATTTGCTAGCAAAGATCATTGCGTATGTTCATACACAAATAGACGTTTAATACGCTGAAAGTAAGTAAGAAATTAGATAATCTTTACTCATTAAACTGGTAATGATTTTTAAGTAATCATTCGATCGGTAGATATTTATTGTCATTTTTGACCAATAAGGTACTTGTGCGAAAGATTGTAATACGTGTGACGCTGCACGACTGACCGGAAGACACTCAGTTTTTTAGTCATCCCTATTTCGATTTAGACTAAAACCCAGAACGAAGTCGGAATTTCATTTTTAAAAATCTAGAACGGTGTTACCGCAAAACGAGCTTCGCTCGTTACGGGCTTCGCGCGTAACTCGCTGTCGCTCGTTATAAGCATAGATGAAATCTATGCGTGTATTTTTCATTTTATTATATGACTGAAAATATCAAATTTGAAGATGTTTTAACTCTTTACCAGACGACGAAATACAGGACGGAATGGATGGAATATGTCTTTGAAAGGGTAAAAAACATGGTGGGAACAGGAGAAAATCCTGATTACCAACATTTTCTCCTGTTCCCACAATGTTTTCAAAAGCCTCCTATTTCAGTCGTTAAAAAGTCGGGTTGTGTGGGAAAGGGTTAATCGGGTCTATTTTGTCTAGTTTTTAAGTCATAAATCAAAATTTCTCGTAAAATGTCAATAAAGAGAACCAAACATATTTTTCTGTATGGTCATAAATCATAGCCAATGTACAGTTGCATTCAGTAAATAGGAGCAATTTTGGGTGTTTAACCCTTTACAAATCAGTCTCATGTTTTAAAGAGGCCCTTATACTCATTTTAAGCCAGTTTTAACTCATTTTGTTTTTATTTTATCAAAATATAGTCATTCTTATATCTTCATGCCAAATATTGCGCCTGACGGTTTCAAGGTTGCTTAGATTACGGACAATAGAAAATGCATTTCGCTGAGTTGCGGCCTTCCATGTAAACACATTCGTCAGTTTCCGGTTTTTGAATCGAAGATTTTCGATATATCCGTTATGCACTCGGGTAGATTCGTATGATGATCATGCATTCTGTAACGTGACCATAGGCCTATTTGACCTTCGCCCTTCGTCTAATGAGGTAAACAAAGGAAAATGGAGGCTTCTCTTTTGCAACCTCGATTTTCAGACGGAGGTCGCGGCCTATATGCAAATTACACCGTATCCGATTCTAGGCGGAAACCAACGATAAATTTCCGTGACGCACCGCCATTGTTTACAGCTTCGATCGTCAGCCAGTTTTCTTCTGACCAATGTTCGGTTTCTAATACAAATCTCCGTGTTTCTTTTTTTCAATTAGACCATATATGTCAGTAATTTATCCATGTTTACACAAAGGGCTGATTTCTGTACCATTCTAAATTGTTTGAAATTTAACAGGGTTTTTGCTCACCGGCTGTAGACGGGCATCTTTAAGGCTTTTGAAACATCGTGGGAATTGAAGAAAATGCGTAAAACAAGCAATTTCTCATTTTCCGACAATGTTTTCTACCACATCAAAGACAGAAATCATCATTTAAGCTATGGTTCATTTGTCGTCTGCAAATGCTTTGAATTTGGTTGAGTCCAAAATATTGTCCTTTGGAAAGAGTTCAATTACGGAATGATTGTTTAGCAATACGGAGGACCAAGATCAGGCTACCCTGGTAAAATGGTCTACTGTTACATTGATAGGACCACCTTGTAGTGTATTGAGAACAAGTTTAATGTACCCTCAATGTTATACGACACAAGACATATTTAAGTTAACACTTTGCTCTAGAGAACCTTGGTTGTAGGTTTCGTGAATAAATGGAGTCGATTTAATTCGGGTCTTTATATTTTGATTTTATCCTTAAATGGGTCAAGCAAGATGTAACACACGTCATCTACATGACTCAAAACTAAAGCCAAAGACTAAGTTTAAGCGGCAGCTCCATGCCCGATAAAAATGTCAGAAATGCAGTATAATGCAGTAAATTGACGGTTGACACAGGCCGAGTTAGTTTTGCAGACTTCCAATAGCCTTGTTTATGGGTAAAGAGTGTTACAAACATGATTTTCAAAATTAAACACAAAAAAACTGAAAAGAAACTGAAAGCAAAAATTTGTCAAAAAGAGCGATTTTTATGATGTAAATAGTTTGAGACGGTCCCTTACCAATCGATCAAAAGTTTCGCTCACATCTCCGTCGTGCAAACAATACTGTTCTCTTCCGTTATTTCTTTCCACCCATCAATCTGGTCACGTAAATTTACCGTGTACTGTCTAGTTTTACGAGCTTGTGCTAATCTTCGTCTTTTCATGGCCGGCAGCGTTGTTCTCTACGGGCGAGACGCCATTTTTGTTACGGAATTTAAGCGTCTTTAGTCACGTTCCAGTCACGTGACATTCCCGCAATGCTTTGTTGATTTCTGGCTCGAAATCTCAAAATACCTTAAGAGGCTACGCAGCCTTTGTTTGTAATTTTCTGATTCTTAATTATTGATGATTTGCTTTGTTTTTTCTTATAAATTTCAATGATATATATATATATTAATTTTTTGAGATGTGAAAAATCTAAATACCCACCTTTAACCCTGTACCAAATGAAAAAATCTTAGTGCCAATTGAAAGCATTTCCAGACGACAAAATAATTGTTACTTAAACACTGAAGTTTGTATTGGGAAGGTAGAAAAGTCGGATACTATCAGTTTTTCCTTTTCTCACAATGTACTCAAAAGGCGTCTTTCTTAGGTTCATTAAATGTCATGATTATGTTGTAAAAGGTTAAGCAAGTAAATTTTTCATTTAAACATCAATTACATATAACATACTCTGCCTGGATTATTTTTATTCAATTTTTGGCTTTCAAGTTTCTGCATTTTGTCGTCTGTCAACTCAAATACACCACTTCATTTTCTTGACCCTCTCCTGACACTCTTTCCTATCTCTTTGGCTCAATCTCTTCATGGCTCTTTTGAAGGCCCCCCTTACTCTGTAGGCTCCTCTTCCTCTATCCCTTCCATCCCTCTTTCCTCTGCTTACAGGCTTTTCTGGTGGCTGATATTTGGACGAGGATGAGGAGGGACACTCTCCTGAAATCTAAAATATACAATTATGGAAACGCAAATCTTTTTAAAAAAAAAAAACATTGGGTGCCGCTATCCCTCATCTGTCTTTAAGTCATAGATACATATGACACTTTCGATAATTTTATTTTTTCCGCTAATTTAGATACATGCATCTCAAGTCTGAAAGTGGATTCCTTCATCCGTTTACAAATTCCTGCATCACTTCAACTCTCAAAAAGCTTTCAATGATGCAGTGAACTCTTTCAGTGCCAAATATATTAAGTCAACCCTTCTTGATGCCTGAAAATAGAATGCACTGAGATTCAGAAGGATTTTTTCTCATAGGCTTGACTAAACAAGCGGACAGAATAAATCCAAGATCAGACTTCCAGTGCAGTCTGATCTTGATCTATGCCATCCGCAACAGTCACCTTTTTCGCCTATGGCGCCGAAAGGGTTAATAAGGTTTTATAATTAAAACTAACCTTGAGAAGTAAATACCAAGTGGTCGGAATGCCTCATGAACGGAAAAAGTATAAGTAGTAAGCTACATTGACTAACACAACTTCAACGATCCAGCATAAGCCAAGAGTTGCGTAGTGTTTACAATGAGGAGTTATCCTTGATTGCCAGACAGAAAAACTAATCTAAACCTGCATGTCATTTGTAATTCGCCTGTCAGGTTCGTAAATAATGCAAACAACAATTAATCGGTGGGCATTGCAGCTGAATTTCATTTGGTTGCATATTCTTCGGTCCTTTTGAGTAAACCCCTATCGCTTTTACAGCACATCGCGCACCAAATTTTTGCGTATTTTGACATGAAATATAGCTTAAAATATTATGATTGTTTGTTATTCTTAACAATTCATCAAACACGGGTCTTTGATTTTCTATTACATTCTTTATTTGAGCGTAATTTGTAACAAAAAT
The DNA here is from genome assembly GCA_946811185.2 of Hippopus hippopus. NCBI lineage: Eukaryota > Metazoa > Mollusca > Bivalvia > Cardiida > Cardiidae > Hippopus > Hippopus hippopus. The sequence continues at coordinate 48,714,084 of OX328098.1, read as the reverse complement.
GTAATTATTTACCATAACGTCTTCTTCGGACGCCATATTTGAAGCTTCGTCTGTGTATTTCCGGTAGCAAATGAGCGAGTTACCTGTCATATCGCGTCATGTAAAAACAGACCGTGTTTCCCGTCGGTGTCGACCTGGGCCATCGAAAATCTCTAATTTCTCCTGTTGTCAGATGGTTTTCGACTACCTAGGGTTTTATGAATGGAAATTAAAAGGCTTTGGGAGCATAAGGATGATTTATTTGTATTTTTTTTTAAATTTTCGTCACAAAATCTAAAGGGCCACCTTTAAAGCCCCAGTAGAGACCCAAATTACTGGCAAACAATGCAGGTGTTATAATGCATTTAATTTTACATCATACATGTACTATTTAAATTAAATATTGTGTATATTGGCAGACTTGTCTATGTTCGGATAGCAAACATTATGGAAAAAGGAGAAAATGCTGGTTACCAGCATTTTCTCTTTTTCTCGCGATTTTTCAAGAAAGCATTTTCCCAGGGTTGTTAAAGTCAGAACTGTTTGGCAAAGGGTTCAACAATGAGGAGGCTTCATAAATTTTTAAATTTTTATACCAGTTATGTGAAATTACTTTAGAAACAAGCATTTATATCAACCTGAAAGTTTATAAATGCCCTTGTGGTAGTAAATGTTATAGGCGAAATGCCATTGGAGTTATTTGTGGTCAGGAAGAGGATGTCCATGGTGGGGTTTGGAGCGTATCATTTTTTTACCTTCTAATCTGGGTCAGAATTAGCCCCAGACTCTATCATATTAGATGTTTATGAGACAACTAAATTTACACTTTACACTTTGTGGACAAGCAAATGTATTTGTTTTTCAAGTAGCAGAAAATATGGGAAAAGACTAAAATGATAGCTTCAAACAATATTTTTCCTTTTGTCATAGCCTTAAAACTAGTTTTAGAAAACATAAGGCTAAAACAAAATTACAGCCAATATAGCCATTCAGGCCCTCAAGGGCCTCTAGTTTATAATAGTAGCATGCTGCTTTCCAATATGTAGGGTACTTGGCCTCCTACTCAAGTTAAAATATGAAAAGTTTTTGGCTATCTGCTAAAGTTCAAATACATCTTTTTTTTTATGTTATTTTTTCTTGTCGAAACTGCAACATCAGCACCGGAAACAAATTTTGCCTCTTATTTGAATCTTAGCAGTAGCTGCTTCTATTTATGAATTTATCAGAAGTGTAGATGCACAGTTTACTTTCATTTACGAATGAACTGTCCTCATATTTTAATGGATAGAAAAATTAAGCATGCTTTTATAATTTTTCAGGAAATCCATCTGATCACAGACATCAGTATGTTAACAATCCAGAGAAAGTACAAGAATGATGTGTTTGCTGGACAAAATGTCACCAAAGAAGAATACAACAAGGCCATGAGGCATGCTGCTTACAGACAGTGCATTTTATTTAAGAATGACAGACTTGAACACTATGTTCCATAATCCATATGTACCCTGGTAGAAATGTCATATTTTAATAACCCTTTACCACACAATCCAGGGTTTTAACAGCCTTGAAAAAGAAAACTTTTAATAGTTGTGGTAAAAGGAGAAATGCTGGTAACCAGCATTTTCTCCTTTTCCCACAATGATTTCTACCTTTTTAAAGACAAGTCCTATTGTTTGAGCCATTTTTGATTTGTCGTCTGCAATTGCTTTGAATTTGGACCAGTCTAAATTTTGTCGTTCGATAAAGGGTTAAACGGTATATTGTTTGTTCTTTATCATACCATTTTTTTGGACTGAACTAAACTGATAACATTCACAGACAATAAATTGGTAGGCATTTAGTTGTACATTTCTCTGAAAGGATAGAACACATAGCAGAGAAAGTTGAAAATGCTGGAAATAAGCTTTTTTATCATTTTTCCACAATGTTTTAACAAGCCTTCTTCCTTTGTATCAGAACTGTGTGAAGTAGTCAGACTAGTGGGGAAACTCATTACCTTATGAAAACAAGAGCACTGCATGAGGGTGCCAATGCTGGGCTGCAAGTGCTTGATTTTCAGTGAAAATTAAAGTCGAAAAAAGGGACATATTTTGGTTAACTGCCCTTGTTGTATAGCAAACAACTTGTCCGAGGTTTAAGTAAATATCTTCAGTTATCTTCAGTAATAACAAAGATACTACAAAATATTGAAGTTTTCACATGACGATACAGACACTATGGCTAAGACATTAACTTGTCGTTTTCTTCGAAAACAGCCAAGCTTAAAATGCACGAGGAAAGTCGAAAAGGTCCTTGTAACATGATTATTAAATCATTGGCTGAAATAAGTTGATGAGTCTTAAGGTTTAAAGAACATTGTGAAAAGAGGAAAATAGCTGGTTACCAGTAAGTTTATCTTTTCCCTAAATTCTGTCAAAAGGTTTCTTCTTTAGGTCATTTTCCCTTTCCCAAATGAAAGATTTTTGACTCTTTCAAATTCAAAACTTCTGGAGATGACAAAATGAGTCAGAAATGAGCTTGAGCTTTTTGATAGGGTCAAGAAAATTGTGGGAAAATGAGGAAATGCTAGTTACCAGCATTTTCTCACAAGGTTTTTAAAGCCTTCTTTCCCAGGACTGTGAAAACTCAGGATGGTTTGGTAAATATTGAAATTGAAATATGCATATGTGTACTTTGTGACAACAAGAGGAATTCATTCTAGAAATTTGTTTTGCTACAATGTTACCAAAATTGCTTGTCCTCATAAGCAAGTTAAGCTATGATTTGCTCTCTAAGGGTTTTGGCCTTTATTAGCCAAGTGTTTCAGTTAAATGCTGTTAACTCTATGAACTTTCAACGACCCTGATGAAAAGGGCTTTTGAAAACATTGTGGGTAAAGCAGAAATTGCTGGTTACCAGCATTTTCTATTTTTCCCGCAATGTTTTCTACCCTATCAAAGACAATAATCATTCTAGCATCAATTAATTTGTCGTACTCAAATACTTTGAGTTTGGTCCAGACCGAAATTTTGTTATGTGGTAAACAGATTAGGTACAAGTTATCTTAGCACATCCAACTCTATATGATTATTATTCTCGAAATTTTAAAATAACATAATGAAGTACAAAAAGCAATGTTTCACTGACTAGGTATGCAAGTGATTAGTAAATTATGCAAAAAGAAACAAAAGCAGAAAAGAAATGGACGTACAACCGTCAATTCTAACATCCCTGATGCAGACAACCAGCATTTTCTCTTTTGCCACCACTGCTTTCTACCCTCTCATAGATAAATCCCTTGAGTCATAATTATGTTGTCTGCAAATGCTTTAAATTAGGAAGAGTCTAACATTTTGTCTTCTTTTAGAGGTTATAAAGGATTTTAAGTAAACCAGACAAAATCATCATTACTGTGAAGTTTCAATACTAGCAACAGATACAGAGTGTTGATCTAAATTCTTGATTAGATGAAAGTGAACTCTAATATTCAAATGCAACTGCACAGTATTTGTTAATACCATTTGAGCATTTCGAAGGCTTTATCAGCAATATTCTGTGTTGTTTTTTTTTTTTTTTTTTGTCCTCTTCACATGAAGGCTTTTAAAAGCATAATCAGAAAATTAAAAGGTAAAGGTTACAGTAATGATCATTTTCTCTTCTTTCTTCAAATTTTTACAAAAAGTGCTGTCTTTCCATAATTTCAAATCAACTAAGCTGATTTTTTTGTCTTATTAGACCATAAACAGTCTTGCAAATCCTGGTCTTCACTCAACTGACTGCTTTCCCACATTAACATTGTCGAAACAATTATCAGCATTTAGGGAGGAATGGATTCTTCATCAATCCTGTGGATGAAATAGACCAAGCTTTGAATTCCAACTAGCCACCCCTGTTCTCAGGTCCTGTACGCTACCGACTGCCCAACAATCTTGGCACTACTTTCACAGCAAACTTAATACATGTACACTTCATTTTTGTAGATCTGTTAATATCTATTGATGCATCATCATTGTTATATTTTTTTGGATTTAAATCACTGAGCATTGAGCTCCAAAATTTTTTAATAGGGATCTTTGATTGAGCCTGGTTTAGGTAGATACTGAAGCCATGGTGTTTGTTTCTCAATAACTTCCTTTGTTGTTGGTGATATTATAGGTGCACTTGTTTTGGCAATTTGAGTAGAATCACCTTCCACTTTCTTACTTTTAGCTGATTTTTGACTCGCCACTACAATAACTCTCAAAACTTAAGAATGACAGCAATGTTTTAAGTGACTGTAGTTCTTCTGTTCTTTCTTGGATTTGACAGTCCAGTGATTGGCAGCTTTGGAATGGACTCTTATGTAACTGAAATTATATTCATACTTTTTTCTTGAATTTTCTGTAAAAAAACTTTTGTGAAATCAATCTTTTTCCCTCCGAAAACTAAAGTTTATGAAGAAGACAGGAACATCAACCCTGAACTGTTTATCAATGGGCAATCATTCGATGTGATTATTATCAATACATCACACAGTTTTCAAAATGGATGACAAAGTTATTTTCAGTATTTTTTACTGTAGCATTTTGTCTTGCTGAAAAGAAGGAAAACACTTATTCTAACTGTCAAACATTGAAGCTCTTACTGTATTTGCTTTCAAAAGTTTTTTTCATGGTAGAACAAATGTTCAGGTTTAGAATTACCTGTGATGGGTTTCGTGCAATCAAGGTCCAAAGTTTCTTTTAAACAGCTAGTGTATGTCTCAATAATATCTTACTTAAGAAGAAAACAAGTCATGTGGGTTTTGAAAGGAGGTCATTTGAATAATTTTATCAATAGGTTACACACTTTAGAAACTGTATCAGTTCCAGGTTAAGATGATTTTTATCACAAAGCCATCTTAGTTATGTTATAATTATTTTTTTTTAACTTACCAATATTCTTCTTGTCTGCTCTTTTTGTATGGTCTATTCACATGTTCCATGTAAGTCAACTGCAGCAAGCTGACATCTACACTTATACACTGCATACCTGTAATCTTTAATTTTTTATACTTGCTTTCATGCTTTCTTGTTGAAAAGTTAATAAAAGTAGCAAACAGTTTCACTTTCAAGTATGTGTATTTACTTTTTCCCTGTCAAGAAGTGTTCAATGCGACTGTAACTTGAGCAGTCAACTGATTCAATGGTGTTACAGATTACGCCACTTTTAATGTTATATTATGGCGACAACTCACATATTCATGTTTTATGTGGATTTCACCAGTGCTTGACTGGGGCTTTGAAGTGTCTTACCTAAGGGCACTCCCATCAAGACCAAATGCTTCCAGTGAGGTTCAAACCCATGGCCTCCACATGATGAGTTCTGCACTTTACCACTGAGCCACAAGGGACTCGAGCAACTTATTCGACTCATGATTTGACTCCCAAGACAAACTATTAGAAACAATGGTAACTTTCAAAGGAACATCCTTCAAATATTATCAAAAGCTTAATATTTTACAAAATAACAAAATTTTAGACTGGTCCAACTTGACAGCATTTGCAGTTGATAATTTAGATCAAACAATGATTTCTTTCTTTGAAAGGGTGGAAAACATTGAAGGAAAAGAAGAAAATGTTGGTTACCAGAATTTCACCTATTCCTATCTTTTCAAAAGCCTTCTTCTTCAGGGTAGTTCAAACTCAGTATTGTGTGGTAGAGAGTTAATTAAAGAAAAGTGACCCATCCAACAAACTGTTGTTGAAGATCCTGAGTTCTTGCTTATAACCATTCTTTCTTTTATTAGATAGTGTCTCAAAGATTGATATTACATGCATTTAGGATAACTTAGCAGAATCAAAAATACATAAATTAACAAACCTACAGGTTTGCTATATTTGAATGCTTTTAAACATTGCTTTCAACATTGTTTCATTCATATCATTACAACGGCTCTTGAAGTCATTGTGCCCTGTTTTTCACCACTACAAAGCTAGGGCTCTTTTTTTGTCTTTCCAAAGCACAAAAAGAGCTGCATGCCTTTTGTAAGGATTGAACCAAGGCCATAAGATAACTAGTCCTACACTTTCTTCACACAGAACCACACAAGCAGATAATAAAGGCTAATTTATAACTGTAAAGAATCCTATAAGGACACAAATTTGCATTCAAATATTTATAGTATGTATTCTCTTACTGCACAAAGTTGCTTTCCTAGTTTCTTTGCCCCATACCAAATATTCCAACTGTGTCAGATATTGTGAAAGTTTCTTCCTACAAAGACAGACATGTATACATTATGAAGGCCACATTTGCTTGTCAAAATGCCATTGAAAAATGTGGAATTTGGCACATGGCTCATGTAACATTTAAGCGCACAATGCCAACTTTACACAACCCTGTGAAAGAAGCCTTTTGAAAACATTGTAAGAAAAGGAGAAAATGCTGGTAACCAGCGTTTTCGCCTTTTCTCATCATGTTTTCTACTCTATCAAAGAAACAAGGCACCATTTTAGTCACACTGAAATTGTCGCCTGCAAATTCTTTCAATTTGGACAAGGCTAGAATTTTGTCGTGTGGTAAAGGGTTAATCCAAAACTATGCAGTCACTACTCCTATTTTCGTAAATACAACAGATGAAAAAAGAGGGCCATGATGACCCTGGATCATATTCTGACCAAGTTTATCCCTCTACCACACAATCCCAACTTTTAACAACCCCAAAAAGAGAGCTTTTTAAAACTTTATGGGAAAAGGAGAAAATGCTGGTAACCAGCATTTTCTTCTTTTCCCACAATGTTTTCTAACCTTCAAAGCCTACTTTCCAAAGTTTTTGTCACATTTATTTAGTTGTCTGAAAATTCGTCCAATTTAGACTAGTCTAAAAATTTTTCGTTTGGTAAAGAGTTAATGAAATGTATGCAATAACCAAACTTTTAACTCTTTACCACACATTCCCATGTTTAACGATCCTTCAAAACAAGCCTTTTGAAAGCATTGTGGGAAAAGGACAAAATGCTGGTTACCATAATTTTCCGCTATTTACATTATTACCATTTCAGAGAATACTTTTTTCATTTGTATAAATTTCTAGTTTTTCATCTGCAGATGTTTTCAACTGTAATGCAAGTAAAATTTGTCATTTGGTAAGGGGTTAACAGGCTAACATTTTTTTGGTAATTATTTGATGTAGTAGTCTACTTTGATAAATATTACATGTTAAGTCATTAGAGATGTAACAAAGGCAGGCATACACAAGATATCCTACAGAGTGCACAAACAGATTTCCCATGTATATGACAATTACGATCCATTTTAAGACTCCTGATTAACATTTTCAAATAGATCTTTGACTGAAATAATTTCATGGGAAAGCTATGAACACTGTTCATGACCAGTGGACATTAGATGTCATTTTTTAGGTATAAATAGGGTAAACAATGACTGCACATGACAGACACAATCAAAAATGCTCTCCAAGTTTTTTGACATGATTAATGTATAAAGCAAGGTCCAGCATTTTTTACCCTGAATGATAACAACTTTTGGTTTCACGACTGTAACATATAAGAAGATATTTGTGTTCAACTTACTTATAATTGATATCTGTGGGTTAGCGTCTGTAACTACCCTAACAGTATTTGACCCATTTCTTTCGAGTTTATTCATGGTTCTCTCAAACCCAACAGAATCCATATGTCCTGAAGCCAACATACCTTCCCTCCTATTGATCTTCTATTTCCACTGCACTTTGCAGATAGGCTTGGACTGTCCACTCTACCATACCCTTATAAGGTAAAATTTTGTCATTTAAGTACATGTATATAACCATAGATGAAATCTATGCGTGTATTTTTCATTTTATTATATAACTGAAAATATCAAATTTGAAGATGTTTTAACTCTTTACCAGACGACAAAATACAGGACTTTTTCAAATTGAAAGCATTTGCTGACGACAGTTTAAATGTGGTTCAATGGATGGAGTATGTCTTTGAAAGGGTAAATAACATGGTGGGAACAGGAGAAAATCCTGATTACCAACATTTCTCCAGTTCCCACAATGTTTTCAAAAGCCTCCTATTTCAGTCGTTAAAAAGTCGGGTTGTGTGGGAAAGGGTTAATCGGGTCTATTTTGTCTAGTTCTTAAGTCATAAATCAAAATTTCTCGTAAAATGTCAATAAAGAGAACTAAACATATTTTTCTGTATGGTCATAAATCATAGCCAATGTACAGTTGCATTCAGTAAATAGGAGCAATTTTGGGTGTTTAACTCTTTACAAATCAGTCTCATGTTTTAAGGCTTTTGAAACATCGTGGGAATTGAAGAAAATGCGTAAAACAAGCAATTTCTCATTTTCCGACAATGTTTTCTACCACATCAAAGACAGAAATCATCATTTAAGCTATGGTTGATTTGTCGTCTGCAAATGCTTTGAATTTGGTTAAGTCCAAAATATTGTCCTTTGGAAAGAGTTCAATTACGGAATGATTGTTTAGCAATACGGAGGACCAAGATCAGGCTACCCTGGTAAAATGGTCTACTGTTACATTGATAGGACCACGTTGTAGTGTATTGAGAACAAGTTTAATGTACCCTCAATGTTATACGACACAAGACATATTTAAGTTAACACTTTGCTCTAGAGAACCTTGGTTGTAGGTTTCGTGAATAAATGGAGTCGATTCAATTCGGGTCTTTATATTTTGATGTTATCCTTGAATGGGTCAAGCAAGACGTAACACACGTCATCTACATGACTCAAAACTAAAGCCAAAGACTAAATTTAAGCGGCAGCTCCATGCCCGATAAAAATGTCAGAAATGCAGTATAATCAGGGATCCTATATATCAGGGATCGTATATACACATATATATAAGATCCCTGTATATATACATGTGTATATACGATCCCTGGTATAATGCAGTAAATTGACGGTTGACACAGGCCGAGTTAGTTTTGCAGACTTCCAATAGCCTTGTTTATGGGTAAAGAGTGTTACAAACATGATTTTCAAAATTAAACACAACAAAACTGAAAAGAAACTGAAAGCAAAAATTTGTCAAAAAGAGTGATTTTTATGATGTAAATAGTTTGAGACGGTCCCTTACCAATCGATCAAAAGTTTCGCTCACATCTCCGTCGTGCAAACAATACTGTTCTCTTCCGTTTTTTCTTTCCACCCATCAATCTGGTCACGTAAATTTATCGTTTACTGTCTAGTTTTACGAACTTGTGCTAATCTTCGTCTTTTCATGACCGGCAGCGTTGTTCACTACGGGCGAGACGCCATTTTTGTTACGGAATTTAAGCGTCTTTAGTCACGTGCCAGTCACGTGACATTCCCACAATGCTTTGTTGATTTCTGGCTCGAAACCTCAAAATACCTTAAGAGGCTACGTAGCCTTTTAAGGGAATACTATAAAAAAAAATTCAATTATATATATATATATGTGTGTGTGTGTGTGTGTGTGTGTGTGTGTGTGTGTGTGTGAATTTTGTGCGATGTGAAAAATCTAAATACCCACCTTTAAACCCTTCGGCTAAAGAATAAATTTGAAAACTTGACTCCACTAGAGAAGGCAAGAGAGAGAGAGTGAGAGAGAGGGATAGAAAGAAAGGAGTGGGGAAATAGAAGAAGAGCGGGGTAGAGGGGTAGAGGGAGAGAGAGAGAGAGAAAGAGAGAGAGAGAGAGAGACAGGGAGAGAGAGAAAGCGGGAGAAAGGAAGGATAAAGATAAAAAGAAACGAGAAAGGAAATGGAGGAAGAGAGAGTTTCCCGAACATTCTCCCCCGTCTAGCTCACATTTGCAGAAGAAAAAGATCCGATTGCCTGCCCCCCCCCCCCTTTCCTACAGAGAGTAGGACTTTTTCCATCCTGCTTATGAAGTCGTCTTTATACTATCGATCCGTTCGCAGAATAAATTATCGTCTGCTCTTAAATACCTATTTCTACCATGTTTTTCCACGGTGAATCCCTGGAATTCGTCTGCTAGAGACACGATCAATAACTATGTCACGCCTTGTTGACCCCTGCGGCAAAAAATAGATTTCAAAAATTGACTCCTCCGAGATGATTGCATCATTTATATAGACAAAGAAGAAAAAAAATTACCTGAAGTAGCGAGGCTACCTACTAAACCTTTTTATCTTGAAAATTTAACATTGATCAGTAAATCTTTTAACGCAAATTTCTGATTCGTGCACGAAGCTGATATTCAAGAGAAAATTATCGCGATAGTTCTACCCGTTCCTCGGTATCTATAAATAGAAAATTCACCATTTAAATGAACTCAGTATTTTTTTACTTTGCAAGATGGTGGTAAATTAAAATTCGAATTATTTACAGTTGTAGCTTAATTGGTAAATTTTGGCTACACATGAAATAAAATGAAAATTTCGAACATCTTAATTGAAAAGGCATCCCAATCAATTCCAAATAAAACGGTCACCATAAAACCGCATGACCCGCCTTGGATAACATCGGAAATAAAAAGAAAAAATCGCAGTAGAAAAAGATACTACAAGAAAGCAAAGAAAACCAACTCTGACCAGCATTGGTTGAAGTTTAGACGTTTAAGGAATGAAGTGATTTCAAGTATTCGACTTGCAAAAAATGACTATTTTAACAATATGACACTTAAATTAAGATCTGGCAATCTAGGTTCACGTGACTGGTGGAAAATCCTTAAATCGTTTATAAGTCCGACCGCTAGTTCAGGGTCAACATTTCCGCCTATTTTTGACTCTGCTGGTGACAGATTTGCAGTAGATGATTATGAAAGGCAAATGTTTTGAATTCGTTCTTCTGCAATCAGTCGCCCCGCCCGGGTGGCTCAGTGGTGAGCGTGTCGGACTCATGACCTGGTGGTTGTGAGTTCGATACCCGGTTGAGGCGAACTTTCTTTCCGGCGTATTTTCGCCTCTCACCTCTGCTGAAGCATGTGAGAAAAGTAGTCGGTGGCTTTGGAAAGAAAGTTGTGTTAGTACTGGTGTGAGAAAGCCAGGAAACACATGATATGACCTTAGCTGTTAAAGTGGCGTTAAACCCCAATACAACCAACCAACCAAATCTGCAATCAGTCAGAGATTGACGATTCTTTAAACACTCTTCCCCGTGACCATCCGCAATTTTTCGGTGAAAAAATCAATAATATTACCACAACGCCCCAAGAGGTTTTCGATGTATTGCAAACTCTTCGTATTGCAAAGGCATCTGGTCCAGACGGCATCAATAACAAAATATTGGTGGAATCAGCGTTTCAAATTTCATCTCTTTGTCGATTATATAATCTATGTCTTGATAAGTGTGTTCTTCCATCTGCTTGGAAAACATCCCTTGTGTGTCCTATCTTCAAAAGTGGTGATCGTTCTATACCATCTAATTACAGACCTGTATCGCTTTTAAACACGATGGAGAAGGTTCTAGAAAAAATTATATACAAACATATATTCAATCACTTAAAAAGAAATAACTTTTTCACGCCATGTCAGTCTGGATTCCTTCCTGGGGATTCAACAGTCAACCAGTTGACTTATTTGTATAATAGGATTTGTAGTGCGTTGGATAATGGCCGTGAAATAAGGATGGTATTTTTTGATATTAGTAAGGCATTTGACAAGGTGTGGCACAAAGGTCTCATTTTTAAATTACATGCTGCAGGTATAGATGGTAAAGTTTTATCTTTCCTACGGGATTATCTGTCTAACAGAACTCAGAAAGTGGTTCTTCCTGGAGGATCTTCTAATTTATTATCTGTACGAGCTGGAGTTCCACAGGGGTCAGTATTAGGTCCATTGATGTTTTTGGTTTACATAAATGATATTGTGGACGACCTTGAATCCGTAATCAATTTGTTTGCTGACGATACAAGTCTTTCCATAGAAATCGATACTCCAAATATATCCGGAGCTATTCTACAGTCGGACATTGAAAAGATTAGCAACTGGGCGGATAGATGGTTGGTTCAGTTTAATCCCTCGAAATCGAAGTCACTGTTAATATCTCGTAAACGTAACAAACCTGATCACCCAGTCCTTACTATGTCAAATATTGCTATTCCATCGGTCCAGTTTCATAAACACCTCGGTATCTGTCTATCTTGTGATGGATCCTGGGACTATCAAATTCAATCTGTTGTTGAGAAGGCATGGAAAAGAATAGGTGTTTTACGCCGTTTAAAATTTCTGCTTGATCGCCTCTCTCTGCAGACTATATATTTTTCATTCATCAGACCTATTCTTGAATATGGAGATACCGTTTGGGACAGTATGCATGAATACCATAAGGAAGAACTCGATAAGATCCAAAACGAGGCAGCCAGGATAGTAACAGGATGCACAAAACTAGTGTCTCTTTCAGACCTTTCTAGAGAATCTGGCTGGGAGACATTAAGAGAACGCAGAAACAAACATAAATTCGTTCTTTTTTTCAAAATGGTTAATAGTCTAGTTCCAAACTACCTATGCTCTCTTGTTCCGTCCACTATTGGAAGTAACACAACGAACAATCTCCGTAATTCTAATGACTTGGCAAACATAGTTTGTAGAACTAGCCTTTATATGAATTCTTTTCTGCCATCAGCTGTAAACGCATGGAACTCTTTGCCACAAGCTCCAAGAGAAACTGACTCTCTCTCATCGTTTAAACGTTTGCTGAACATAGCCAAACCCACTCCTTGTAAACTGTATTTTTATGGGGAAAGAAAAATGCAAATTATTCATACTCGACTTAGAAATAATTGTAGCGATCTAAAACAACGTCTCTTCTGGAAAAATATTGTGGCTTCTCCTCTTTGTCGTTGCGGGGAAGCTGAATCTAATACACACTATCATAACATTAGAACAACACTTCAGACAACATATTAGCGCAAAATCTGCTTTTAATATTGATACTGTTCTTTTTGGAGACACTGAACTCTCCCTTGTCGAAAACGAACAGATCTTCCATGCGGTTCATGATTACATTGGTAAAAGCAAGAGATTCTCTTAGTCTTAATCCAATCAAAGGTTAGATCCGTTGCTCCTCTTTTCTGACAATGTACTGTTGCGAACATATATATACAAGTATAACTTTGTATCTTTTGTTGCCGCTCTGCTCAATCACTCAATCACGAATCACATGTCCTTTTTTCTTTTAACTTTTTCAGATAATGAAGCCTTTTTGTTCTTTATGTAATCATTACTGTTTTTTGTGATAATCTTTTCTCTTCTTTGATATTATTTGATATTATTGGCGTATCACGTGATTTAACTTGGGGAGAGGAACTATATAAGCAACATGCTTTCGTTCCGATCCTTTTCACATTTATTTCTTGTATTGTATATGTAAATGTCAATGTATATTGAATAAAATATGTTTAAATTAAATAAAATGAAGTCTTTTAAACACAGTGACGACTCGAAATGTCTCTTACGAAAGACTTTAAAACCTTTCAGGCAAAAGGAAAACTCATTTACATATAAGGTTGGAGACGAAGATGTTCCGAAACTGTACCTATTTATAGATACCGTTAATGTCAGTTGTGGGCACGAACACACTAATCGTAACAAAAGGGAAAATAATCGCAATATTTTCATGGTGAAACTTGTTATTATCTAGAAAATATATCCAGGAAGGTTTGTTTTATCGCGATAGTTTTCTTAAATTTCGCGATTTTTACCTCGTATCTGGTGGCAGAGATATGCCACCATTATCTTCCGCTATGTGGCATTTTTCACATACATTCCTATCTGATTTGGGCATTCTGGGTACAGAACCGGACTACTTTTCAAAACGGCAACCGTTACTTCGAATTCCAAAATTAAATAAACGTTAACTCAATAAAACGCCACCTGGTACGATTCATCTAGCCAGGGATCTTATATTACACATCTCGTATATACGATCCCTGATCTAGCCATGGTTAGCTAGCATGAAACCTGGGCACCTATAAGCTTGAGAAATAGCCCCGGTATAAGCCTAGCATGTTGGGAACGTTATTTTTGTTGTCAAAGTCGGTTGCACAAATCACGGATTCCTCATGTCTTTATTCAGAAATTGTATGCAAAGATTTGCCGTAAACAATAGTAATTTTTACAAAGATTTTTTTTGGGGGGTTGTGTGTGTGTGTGGGTGTGTGTGTGTGTGTGGGGTGGGGGGGGTGGGGGGTGTGTGTGTGTGTGGGGGGGGGGGGGGTGGGTGTGTGTGTAAAATGGTCATATTTCTAGAAAATTTTGAGCGATAAATTGGCTTGATTTTTCCACATGCTGATTATTAATAGCCATTTTCCGCTTGCTACGTTTTTAGCGGCAGAGCTTTTTTTTACGCACCGCGTATCAATATTTATCCTGCATAGGACAGTGATGCGTCATAGCAGACAGGTCCAATCTTCGAAGAATACGTAATGCACACAAAACGCGTTTGATCCAATCCGAAAATGCCTTTTTATAGTCTGATTTAGGTAGAGTACTAGTGCAGTGATGTAACGCGCGTCCAACAGTGGTACGGGTCTCGAACCTCCGTCCTCTTAGTCACTGTTTAATGCATGGGTTCAGCCAGAAATCACAAGGTGCCAAATTCTTCTTGAGTTTAACTTTTTCTTTCAAAATAGTGAAACTGCCCCCGAACTTATACCACATATGTCAGCTGGCTCTTCAACACATAACGCGTGTCTTAATCCACGGCCTTCCTCACGCGAATGACGTCATTTTCACACTGAAATGCCCAGTGACGGGCGTCCTGTGCGTGATTCATCTTTGACCGTTTCTCCGTGCCACATTTAAAATCGAGCTAACCATCGAGCAACAGTAGGATATGACATAGCATCATTTCCATACACTTTGTCCAAATCAGCCTTTATTTCCTGTGCTGAACAGTTATCGACCTTATTTTAACATAGACCCTCCGCTCTTCGTAAGCCATATTTGTAATAAAAGGCAACAATCGCCAATGCATAAAACCGTGCCCTTTTTAAAGCACAGCAGTAACAAACCAGCACGCTTAGCACGCGAAAAACGGTAATAGTAGAATGCACCAGTTTTTAAGCTTTCTGTACATGTATATTTCATAAAAATTGACAAAGTATATGCAGAGTTATACCCCTTTTATTAGAACTTCCAAAATGCCCCTCGTAAGTGGAAGGTTCCTTATCGTGTGATAGTGTTTACAAGTGCGCGTGTGTGTGGGGTGGGGTGTCTTGATCCATTGCTTCTTTCTTTTTAAACTGTTATTGTCATGTATTGTAACCAAATTCTATTCTAGAACCCATATCCTGCTGACTTTCTACACCCCAAAGAATTGTCGAAGGTTTCGTTGATAATTTTGCCATTTACTAAGAGATGGGAGGACAAGTTCGACGAAGAATGTGGACCGGGGAGTACAAATTTTACAGTAATACAAATTCGTAATTATACTGGCAGACGACAAAAGTTTTAAGCTCGACGATATTAAAAGCATTTGCAGACCACTGTGACAACGTTATCTTCCGCTAGATGGCATTCTACAAATACACATCTATCTAATTTGGGCATTGTGGGTACAGAAGCGAACTAATTTTTCAAAACAACAACCGTTACTTTGAATTTCAAAATAAAATAAACGTTTACTTAATAAATCGCTACCTGGTGCGATTCATTTAGCTATGTACAGCTAGCAGGTAACCTATGCACCGGCCATTTATTAAAACAGGCCCTACAGGCCTGGGTATAGCTACTATATAAGCCCTACTTTTCCCAAAAATCGGGGGATGGGTGATGCGTCATAGCAGACAAGTCGAATCTTCGAAGAATATGACATGCGCAGACAACGCTGTGACAAATTATACGCGGTTCACACGGTGGGAATTGTCTCCATAAGAATATAAAACATTGTGGAAAAGGGGATTTCTATACGGACTTTTCCTCTTTATCCAAGTGTGGTGTCCGTAGTTGTGAGGTAGAGCGTCGGCCTCGTAACCATAAGGTCCAGAGTCCTATACCCGGGTGCGGGTGTCAACTTTGGGATTTCTCATTGGCGCACACATTCGGCGCGAGTACTGTGTAGTTCTCAGGAAGCAGATTAGTATAAATTGCAAGAACTTGTTTCTCAGTCGATGTAAAATAGATATGCTTAAACTAAACTAAAACTCTTTATCAAACTATCATTTTAAAAGATTTATTCCTCAAGGTAATTTAAACACGTGGTTGTCTAGTAAAGAGTTAAAACATTAATGTTCTGATAATATTGCTCAGATATAAACTGGACTCCATAGTGGACTGAAAAAAGAGGTTCACTGCATATCAAGTCTCTTGACACATAATGTATACTTTCGGTTCATATATATAGGCCTACAGCATGAATTACTTTCGTCTTTTAGCTCATTACCAAACGGCAAAATTCTAGACCTGGAAATTGAAAACATTTGCAGATAAAAATTAAATATGACTCAAGCAATTAAATGTGTCCTTGAAAGGGTAGACAACGTTGTGGGAAAAGGAGAAAATGCTGGTTGGCATCATTTTCTCCTTTTCTAACGGGAACGAGACAGTTCACCGACAAGACAGTTCACCGACACAAGTTTTCGAGACAGTACCCCGACAGATTTGAAGACATTTCCCCGACTCTTTTGTTCAATGTCGAACGACAATTATCATGGATGAAAATGGCGGATGAAATAATTTTTGGATAAATGATCATTTGTGACTGATTGGCTTGTTTGTACCTGTAATGAAAGGGTAGGCTTACATTTGGTCACCGTGAGATTTTATGTTAGTTTCTATGATGGCCTCGTGAAATGTCTATAATTTTCTGTAACTAAGCTTTGTTTGAGGATTGAACTGTTCGACAGCCTTTCGTTGCCAACAATACCAAACAATGTCGAAATACGCTACGTTTTCCCAAATAGTACATACAATATACATGTATGTGGAATGATTAAATGGATCGAGTGCACAAGATAAACTGAAAAAGTATTTCACTCAAGTAAACTCTCTCTCTCTCTCTCTCTCTCTCTCTCTCTCTCTCTCTCTCTCTCTCTCTCTCTCTCTCTCATGTATTTCTATAAACCATAAAGGAATACACACACCTACAATACAAATTATCAAAAGTTTTTTTTTAAGAATTAACTTCAAATAATCTTGAAATATATTCTTTTTTCAACTTTCATGCTGACTGAAAGTAGGCTATTCTAAAATTCTCTTATTTTCATGACAATCGTGATTTCTTGTGAATTCATCCATGAGAGAATAAGTACCCGTAAATGTAAACACAAGGTACACATAATCTGA
Source organism: Hippopus hippopus (assembly GCA_946811185.2). Lineage (NCBI taxonomy): Eukaryota > Metazoa > Mollusca > Bivalvia > Cardiida > Cardiidae > Hippopus > Hippopus hippopus. The sequence continues at coordinate 48,696,920 of OX328098.1, read as the reverse complement.
TAAAAAGATCAATTATCAACAAATAGATCTAATATCTCATGATTAATCATAAAAGTGAATTTTGACATGAAATTCACTTTTAAGTGTCGGGGAACTGTCTAGAAAACATGTGTCGGGGAATTGTCTTGTCAGGGAACTGTCTCGAAACCTTTCTAACAATGTTTTTGAAAGTCTTTTTCAACAGTGTCATTACAACTCAGGATCGCAAGGTAAAGGGTTAAATTTTTGTCTATGTCGTGTGGTCAGATATCCGCATGTCAAACTGCATTTCTTGCCTTCGCTACTGCTCATTGGTCAGTGGTTTAGAATATTCACCAATCAGAATTTATTTAACAAAATGAGCAGTAAGATGGATTCCGAGTTACAGAAAAAACTTACGACAGAGTTAGAGAAGTATCAACAACTCCAAAAAGGTAAACTAAGGTGTTTTAAAAAACTAACAGTATGGCCAGTTTCACAGTTATCAGTATTTACCACAAGTCATGCATGTTGACGTATCTTAGTCAGTGTGTAATGAACTTATACACGAAATCCAATGACATTACGGTATTTTTGTTCCAACATGCAGCGATCATTACAGAGAGGGAGAGAAAATGATAGAAGAACGCTTTACTTAAATGTTTTGTATTTCATATATGTACTCTGCCAAGGCCATTGATATTGAGTTCTTTATGGAAAAGCTTGTTTGGTTGTATAAAACTTGATTAGTACAGATAACTGTCCCCAAAGGTGATGTTACTTTTTGACTGGTCGCCTCTGGTTACAGAGACAATCAAGACAAAATCAGTTGAAAGTTAATTTCGCAAATAAAGCACAAAACTAGAATTTAAACATACCTGTTGCCTGCATATTCCTTCATTTGAAATAAAGATACTTTCGATTTAAACGCTTAAAATAAGAAAAAAGCAGTTTGATTAATCTTAGACCCGAGATGTTTACGTTTCCCGAAATAGAGATCAAATCAGTTAAGGGCTTTTTTTCCTTCTTTAATTGAGGCCGATATTCGGTGACTTCCCAGTTGCAAAAAGCATCATTTTTTTCCCAATTATGGCAAAAGAATTTCCCAATTTTGCTGGAAGAATTTCTCGTAATATGATGCTGAAATTCCCAATAAGTTAAAATACTAATTTCTTAAAAGCTATTTCATATGACCAGACACAAAACTTTCGTTATTTAACAGTGATTGAAACCGAAAGCAGGCTTTTTATTGATTTGTACCGAAATGACTCGGCTGACTGCGCAGCAATACGGCCGAAATGTTGAGGTTTTTTAGCGCCATTTGGTTTGTTTAATGGAGGCATTCTTAACCGAACCAAGTTATTTTTTGCGCATTTTAACACCGCTCGTAAACTGAACGAGGTTGTCATTTCCCTATCATTCACTTTTAAATCCTTTTACATGTTATACAATTGTTTGTCTTTCATAAAAACTTACAACTGACAAAAGAAGTTTTCTTTAACTTAACACTGTGGAACACGTTCTTAATCGGTTTGCAGTCAACGTATTTAAAAAAACCAAACACGCTGTATCAAAGTAAAACATGTCAAGAACCGGGAAACATTACAAAAAGGTTGTTAAAAGGGCTGCAGATGATAAAGGCCACCGCAGCCTTTTTACTTTTGGCGTGAAACGTTCAAGTTCTTTTCTGATCGATCTACAGGTAATCAAATCTCGGCATACTGAGTCTCAATCTGAAGTGCCAGTTTTGTTGGGCATCGCCGATCTCCCTTTGTCTGAAGACTAGACAATTATTATCACTGCACATGATGCAAACTCTACATCTCCAGTTATGATGTCCAAGCGTAGCCATGTAACTTTCACAGATAATGATTCCCTTGTATCATATGATGGCCTGAAAGCAGTTCTGCTAAAGTATTAACTCTGGCACCCTTAGGTGTACCACAGTATATATATGCAAATGCAGTGAGATATTTGGCCATAGTTTAAGCAGTTGAAGTGTGACTTGAATTTGTTTCACTTACTAAATTGCTGCACCTTTCTATTTACTGTATATGTACTGCCATTAATTTGTTTCATTGATGTACCATGTAAGTCAGTTTGATTTTTCCCAATTTGGCCAAAATTGCACTTGAATTTCCCAAAATGAAAGGCTAAGGCCCCTTCCCAATTTTTGGAAAAAAAGCCCTGCAGTTATGTCACATGACGTCTCTACCGCTTCCTGAAATAACTCAAAAAGTATCCATTAACAATATGAGCGTTGTATGCGTAAAATTTATCTGGCGAATTTTCTTTTCGAAAATCACAGAAATTTACCGCTAGAAGACAAAAAACTCCCATTTTTGTCTGTGTAATACTATGTCTTTGATTTCATAGTTCTTTATTGCATATTCATTGTAGCCAAACAATAAAACTGAAAACAAAATGCAGTCCAAAGTTTGAAAATATGTGAGCCATGCTATGTGAAAAGGGGACCAAAATGCATCTGCAAAAAGTATCTACCCATGTCAACCTGAGCAGTCCGCGCAGGCTGACCTGGACCGAACATATTACCTAGTTGTCAGTTTTCTGTATGTCAAATGATCTGTTTACCCCATTATTCAGTTGGTTGTGAGAGTGATCGGTACCAGTAAACCAAAAAAATTGATTACCTCTTTACCGAACGATAAAATTTTGGACCAGTCCAAGTTCAAAGGTTTTGCAGACGACAAAATTTAAATGTGATTCAAGAATTTTAATTCGTTTTGGGAATGGTAGATCATTGTGGAAAAAGGAGAATATGCTGGAAAACAAATATTTTCCAAAGCTTACTTTCTCAGGGTAGTTAAAAATCCGGATTGTGTTGTGAAGGATTAAGTGTATCTGCATTCTTCGCTTAAATCATTCGCTAATAAAAAAATACGTGTACATATACCTGTAGAGTTGATACATTCCTTGGGATTTCAATCTCGCGTTAATCTCATGGTGAGTCATGTAACAAAATGGCTGCCAAGCGCATGAATGTGGCAGTAATTCGTTAGTTTATGAAGATTTACACGTTATAAAGGACTTCCAAAAGCGCTTTAGGGAATGAAACGTTTCAGAATTTGTCTTTGGTCTAATTGGTCACTAAAATTTAAGTGCATCTTGATGTAACATAGATAAAACCGATGAAACAGAGGGTCTGAAGCTTTGCTACTGGAAAAATTACGATGGACTTGAGACGGTACGCAGTGATTGGGAAAGAATTATTTTCAATGGGACAATGTCCCTTCCTCCAGGAAAATCAATGTGACATTTTGAAAACCAGTGTGACAATTAAAGAAAAAAAACACAAAATCTTTTAATTGCTTTCATTTATTTTTTTAAAAAAGTACTATCCCAATGCAAGTCAAAATGTACATGTAGCTAAATGCTTATGCTGGTTCTATATTTAATGCTTGGAATCAAACATAGTCATCTGTGTTCTCATTAGGTCCTGAATCCCAAGAGTCATGGAATCTTGGGCTGAAATTTTCAAGAGTCAAAATGAAATTTCCAAGCGTCAAAGAGAAATGATCAAGGGTCAAAATTACTTGGTTATTATGGAAATATAAGGATGACACCAAAAGACAAAGGCCTAACCTTCAACCCCTTTCATTGTTATTTTCATTTCATTAAAGAAAAAAAAACAAGAACTTTTTTTCTCATTATCATTCTTTACATATAATTATGTAAATTCACTGTTTAAATTCATTATAAATGATGAAGAAACAATTTGAGACAACTCTGATCGGACGGTGTCAAATTGACCGTTGTTGTGTCATGGGTTTTCGCTTTTTTTTTTTTCAGCGATCTAGTTTCATATCTTTTTATTTCTTTTAGCAGTATTATAGCATGATGATTGAAATGAACTTATCAATTGGGGTAGCAGGGAACATAAATACTATTAGACCATAAGCTGATTGAGAATGTTACCTATCTAATTCATGATGAAAAAAAAAGTGGTCTTCTCAATCAGCATGATATACACTGATAAACGTTTGCTGCATGTCCATGGATATGCTTGGGATAGGCTCGGAGAGAGATGTGATCTGCTCTGATTCTCGCTAGGATCATCTGTATGAGTCTGTTAACTCTTTACCACACAATCCCGAGTTTTAACGACCCTGAGAAAGAAAGCTTTTGAAAACATTGTTGGAAAAGGAGAAAATGCTGGTAACCAGCATTTTCTCCTTTTCCCATAATGTTTTCTACACTTCCAAATAGAAATTTTAGTTTTTGAGTCACATTTATTTTGTGTCTGCAAATGCTCTCAATTTGGACAGGTCTAAAATTTTGTCATTTGGTAAAGAGTTAATAAACAATCATTGTGGGAAAGAAATTACTGATGGAGCCCTGACCTTCATGCAATTTTAAATTTTCGATGGTATATTCTAATGCTTAGGTAGTTGTTGAATTTGAAATTTACGGCAAAATCAGGGCAGTTACATCAAGACGACAAAATAGGTTCAATATTCAATAAGCGTTTTATGATTGAAAACGTGACGTCACACGCACATAGCTACTCATTTTATAAAGGGTCTAATCGGCGCCGATCAAAGGAGATTCATCTGACTAAATTTCGTACTTTTACGACGTTGAAAATTGAATGGGACTAGGGCGCACTCATTGGCAAAAACGATGTGACATTTTGGATTTTAATGTGACTACGGCGCATGAAGCAAGCCTTTCCCAGTCACTGGGTATGGTGTACAGTAAATATCCGAATATGAAAAAAATCACCGTAACATCTCATTATTGAGACTGAAAACTTAATAGGGCATTAAATTTTGAAAGTTGTTAAGGAAGTCCAAGCAAAGACGGCTAATTTTCATTGGAGTTAAAATTGGCTTTAAAGTTAAAGCATACAGGGAAACAAATGTGGAAACACAAACAATAGCCAAGATTTTTGTAATTTTCAGGCTCTTGCTGGGCTTCACATTTGGCACCATTTGCAAAAGAAATTTAATTTGGTGCAGAAAAATACCATTTGACGAAAGTGAACAGCACCGATCCCGTCATTTAAGGGTGCCAGACAGTTTAATGCTGGTTTCCTGTTTTGCTACTTATGATTAATGACTTAAATTTACATCGGTAACCATTGAAAAGTTGTTATATGTTGATAGTCATAGGTGATAATTATCGCTTATCATGTATGACATGCATGTACCTGATAATTACCTTGTTAATTTTACAGAAGATCAAAAACATAACATTGTTGAACAATTTACTGGCCTGAGAGTTTTATTGGCAAACAACATAGTGTAATTGGTTTTTTATGTTGACATTTATTGAGGTCTTTCATGTTTTTTCTATTGCCAAACTACAACCAGTAGTGAGCAAAGATTCATCCATAAGCCCTCTTCATAAGACATACATTATTTCCATTTTGACTCTCAGCTACTATATCATTTCAAAATGGTTCTTTAGCAATTTTCGTGAACGAACTCTGGCAATGGATTTTGTTGGCCAAACAGAAAAGTACTTATGCATGTTACAAGCAACAGTAACAGTTTTTCCGAAACAGCTTGCCAAAAGTATGGTTTTGAAGTGGTCTCGAGGCTTATATTTGTACAGGTTTTGTTTTTTTCTATTTCATTTGCTCAGCAGGTCTACAATTTGAGGATACCGTGACTGATATGTGTAGGGATGCAATGAAGAGATTGTTCAAATAATTCCAGGAAAAGATAAATATGTGAACTGTAGCATAAACCATTAAAAAACACAAAATATTTGTGTGATATATGTAGTATAAACCTAGCGGATAATTTCAGTCTGGAAACAAGACCAAAATAGTTCCAATTTTATTCTGTGTTTGTCTCTAGTATTTGAGCAAAGCAGGGAGTGAATATCAAAGATCAGACTGCTATTTTTTTGCAATCAGATCTTGATTCATACAGACTGCATAGGCAACTGTGGTTGTGGAACACTTTAAATATTAATCCTTTAATACACAATCCCAAGTCTTAACTGTCCTGAAAAAGAAGGCTTTTAAAAACATTGTGGGAAAACTAAAAGGAGAAAATGCTGGTTACCAGCGCTTTTTTTCCCCACTATGTTTTCTACCCATACAGAGACAAATACCATCATTTGAGCCACACTGAATTCATCATCTCCAAATGCTTTCAATTTCAAAATATGTAAAATTTTGATGAATTGTAAAGGGTTAACACTTTACCACACAGTCCCGAGTTTTAACGACCCTGAAGAAGAAGGTTTTAGAAAACATTGTGAGAAAAGGAGAAAATGCTGGTAACCAGCATTTTCTCCTTTTCCGACAATGTTTTCTACCCCATCTAAGACAGAAATCATCATTTTAGAAATATTTAATTTGTCGTCTGCAAATGCTTTCAATTTGGTCAAGTCCAAAATTTTGTCATATGGTAAACAGTTAAACATCTGTCTTTGCAGATCATCAAAAGCATGTAAAGGTTAGACAACAACTAGATGGTCAGTTAAATGAGAACACAATGGTCAAAGAGGTAAATAGATACTTTATTATTACCTGAAGTAGACCTTTACAATACAATCTTGTGTTTTAATCAGCCTGAACATAAATCAAATGACGTGAATTTTTTTTTAAAGACTAGAAAATAATTACATTGAGTAAACGTGAAAATGCTGGTTACTGGCATTCTCTCCTTTTACCATGTTTTCTAAAAGCAGTCTTAATTTGTTGTCTCGAAATGCCTTCAATTTGGACAAGTCTAAAATTTTGTCATCTGGTAAGGAGTTACGGCTTGGCTGCCGATGATGTGAACATATAATAAAGTGTAGATCAAGATCAGACTGCTTTTTATGAACTTGGATGGATAGAGTTGGAATGATATTTTGGTTTTTCTTGCCGAAACAGCAATCAGTTGCAGTACCTGGGTCTTTTTCAGTTAATAAAAACATCTTATGTGCATGTACTTGTCTTTGGCCCTGAGAATGGTCAATGGATTAATGATGGACTGTAAGGTTGTGTCTGTCAGCTCTACCAGGGTCCTGCATGGCTCAGTGGTAATGCGTATGCCTCCCAATCTGTAGGCTTCTTGTTCAAGCCTCACTGGAAGCACCGAGTCTTTCGTGGGAGAGTCCTAGGGCAAGACACTTCAACCCTACCCTAGTAATAGTGCTGATGAAACTCAAGACATATGTGAATATATGAGCTGTCATCATGACATAAATGAAATAATGTTGAAAGAAGCACCATTTAATCAACAAATCTCTCAGCTCTACCATTCGTAGTTTATGTATTTCAGTTAGATTGCTTATTGTTCATTTTGTCTGTAGTTTATAGCTATCGTTCTCTATTCCAGGAGTTGGATAGATTGGAGACTGGTAACACAGTTTATAAAATGATTGGCCCAGTTTTGGTCAAACAGGAATTGGAAGAGGCTAAGCAGAATGTTCAAAAGAGAATAGACTATATCAACGGAGAACTGTAAGTTAAGTCATTGGATAAAACATACATTAAATCTTCTATTACTTGTGTCAGCAAATTTAAATCTATACAGCTGCAAGGGCAAAAAATTTCAGGCTTATTCCTGAGATTAAGATTTTTACTCTATTTCTTTCTTTTTCTGTATAAACTTTTTACCAAAAGACAAAGTCTTAGACTTGTCCAAATTGAACACATTTGTAGACGAGATAATAAATTAGGCTCAAATCATGGATCAATAGATTTGGCTTAAATTAAAGGATTTATATCTGTTAAAGTAGAAAACATTGATTTTCTTCTTTTTCTTCAATGTTTTCAAAAGGCTTCTTCCTGGAGTCATATGATAAAGGGTTAAAATACCACACAACAAATTTTAGACTAGTGCATAATGAGAGACATATTAAATATGGCTCCATTGATAGAATTCTGTGTGAAAGAGAGGAAAATATTGTGGGAAAAAGGAGAAAATGCTGGTTACCAGCATTTTCTCCTTTTAGCACAGTGTTTTCAAAAACCTTTTTCTATAGGGTCATTAACACAAAGGATTGGTCTGTAAAGGGTTAATGTCTTTTAATAAAGAACATACAATGTCTCTTACTTGCCACTGTTTAGTTGAAATTTTCTCACCCATCAATTTTCGTTTTGTTTTCACAGGAAAAGGCATGATGGGTTGATCAAGGATTTGGAAAAGAAACAAGACAGTCAGAAAGAAACTCTACAAAAATTACAATCTCAGTTTCAACAATTACAACAGAAGGCTGCAAAGGCATAGTGTTTTCTGTAGTGATGGGACTTTTTACTGTTGACTGTGCAAATGTGTGCTCTTCTTTCCTTCTTGCTGTCGTTGTGTTCAAATTATGGGAAAGAATAATGTCAAATTACAGTCAGTAAGACTAACGCCTTACCAACAACTTATAGCGACCTTGAGGAACAAGGCTTTTGAAAATAGTGTAGCAAGAGCAAAAAATGGTGGCTACCAGCATTTTCTTCTTTTCCTACAATATTTCTAATCTTTTAAAGACAAATCTCATCCTGTAAGCCATATTGAATTCGTCGTCTGCAAATGCTCTCAATTTTTGAAAGTCTCAAATTTTGTCATCGTAGCTTGTCTTTCCTTCTTGCTAAGGATGTGCTCAAATAATGGATAAGAATAAAATCCAACTACACTCAGAGGGACTAACAGTTTACCAGACACGTTAACTCTTTACCACACAATCCCGACTTTTAATGACCTGAGAGAGAAAGCTTTTGAAAATATTATGGGAAAAGAAGAAAATGCTGGTAACCAGCATTTTGTCCTTTTCCCATAATGTTTTCCACCCTTCCCAAAACTAATTTTAATTTTTGTTTCACATTTGATTCTTTGTGTGCAAATGCTTTCAAATTGGACCAGTCTAAAATTTTGTCGTTTGGTAAATAGTTAAAGATTTTACAGTTCTAGGACGTTTGAAATGTTGTGGTAATCAGGGACCATATTCACCAACTGTTCTTGAGAACATTCTTAGTCTTATTTTTGATTTGAAAGTAGCACAACTTCTGATTGGCTAATCAGAAGTTGTGTTACTTTCAAATCCAAAAAATTCTTCACAGTTAGACAAAGAATGTTGTAGAACAAATCCTATTAATTGAGTTACATGTATTTTGTTGCTTGCAAATGCTTCCAAATCAGACAAGTTTTCTTGTAAGGAGTTAATTACTGCCTGTACCTCTCCAGCCTAACAGCTTTGGAAAGAGTGATAGGAAAATTATTGCTTGCTTTTCTCACAGTGTTTCTTTAGGCTATCTATTGCAAGCATGTAAAAAAAGTTATATTTGTGCTGTACCACAATAGATGAAATGAAATGTCTATTCAACCTTTACCCAAAAAATCCTGAGTTTTAAAGATTCTAGGTAAAAAGGTCTTCTGGAAAACAGGATTTTCTCTTTTTTACGCCATGTTTTTTACCTTTTCAAAAAAGAAAATGCTATCATTTGAGCCGCATTTAGCTTTCCGCCTACAAATGCTTTCAAAACAGGAAAGACTTAGATTTTGTTGTCTGGGAAAGTGTTTATCCCTTATCCTGCTACATAAAAGAAATGAAACTTTCAACCAATAGTAAACATCTAAATATTGCTATTTGAAATGTATTTTTGGAGGACATATATCTCCTTATCAGACTGCACATTCTGTGCAGTCTGATCTTGATCTATACTGTCCGTAAAAGGTCAGTGAGTCACACTTAGCAGCCTGGGGTAAGCTACTTGTACACTTTAAGTAGGCAAGATAGATACTGGATGAGTATTTCAGTTATATTTCATGATAACACTGAAAAAACTGATTTTTCTATGAAAGAGGAGTATTTTCATTATTTTTATTTTGCTCTCACTTTGATTATTAAATACTTGTAAATTAAAATAGTGTCCTATTTCTGTTTATGTGTAGGCACAGTGTTTCCAGGAAATATTTCGAGGACAAATCTGTCTGTGTGAGCCACATTTAATTTGTCTTATGTGAACTCATTCAGTGCTGGAAAGTCCAAAATTTTGTCATCAGGAAGAGAGTTAACTTGTCAAAACACAATCACTTGTAGTGCATGTGATGAAGATAGCTTTTTAAATGATTGTTGGAAAAGGAGAAAGTGCTGGTAACAGCATTTTCTCCATTTCCCACTATGTTTTCTACACTTTCAGAGACAGATTTCATTATTGAATAACTTATATGAGAAAAGGAGAAAATGTTGATATCCAGCATTTTCTCTCTTTTCCACAATATTTTCTACCCTTTCTAAGATTGAAATCATCATTTGGGTCACATTTAATCCATCATCTGCAAATGATTTCAATCTGGACAAATCTAAAATTTTGTCTTCTAATACAGAGTTAAACACAAAACAGCGGTCTTTAGTGCTACTATTTTCAAGCTTTGTTGTACCCTGCATTCAAGACACCTGCTGCAACAAAGAAAACAAACTGACTCACCATTTACCATACGATTCCAAGTTTTAACTACCCAGAGGAAGAATGCATTTGAAAACCTGCTGAAAAAATATTTTCTCTTTCTCATCTCAATGTTTTATACCCTTTCAAACAGATATCCAAAAATTTGATTGATGTTGAATTTGTTGTCTAAAATTTTGTTGAGTTTTAATGACCTTGAAACAAGGCTTTTGTTGCATGATAAAAATCTTGAGTTTTAATGAAACATGGCTTTTGAAAACTTTGTGGGAAAAGGAGAAAATGCTGGTAACCAGCATTTTCACCTTTTCCCACAATGTTTTCTACTCTTGAAGAATTTTATGATTTGTACAGTCTTTACCTTGTTGTCTGCTAATGCTTTCCATTCGAACTAGTCTAAAATCTTGTTGCATGGTAAAGAGTTAATGATGGCATATTATCATTGATCCTGACTGGTTTTTCAGCACTTTAGCTTCCTTTGCCTATTAAGCAAGCAAGCTTAACTATTACCAAACAACAAAATTTTAGACTTGTCTTAATTCAAAGCAATTTTGTAGGCAGCAAATGTTACCCAAATGATGATTTCAATCTTTTAAGAATAGACAATATTGTGGGAAAAGGAGAAAATGCTGCTAACCTGCATTTTCTCCTTTTTCCACAATGTTTTCAAAAGGCTTCTCTGTCAGGGTTGTTAAAACTGGGGATTGTGTGCCAGAGGGATAAAGATACATCTGTACTTGTTTTTCAGCCAGTTTTTAACCCATTTCATCCTTATTTTATCAAACTTTAATCATTCTTGTATCTTCATGCCAAATGTTGCCCCTGACGGTTGCAAGGTTGCCTAGATTACGACCGATAGAAAATGCATTTCATTTCACTTCTGGAGGCTATCAAAGAAATCACTTTTGTGACATTTCCCTTTTTAAATGGAAGACTTCCAATATATGTATTTATTCCTTACACTACATTTATCGGTAATTTATCTCTGTTTACACAGCTGACTTCATTCTGAACCATTCTTCAGTCTTATCAGTTTTTTACAGCTTTTTTTTCTCTCTGACTGTAAGGATGTATTTTTTTATTAATGCTGTGATGCATCAGTACATCCTTTGTTTAGCTAGAGACCACTCAATAAAACAAACTGATAATTTCAGTGGAGGACTATGACCTAGAATAAGATCATAGCAATTTCAAGGCTACTGTTGTTGAGAATGTCATGACAGTGATAACCAGTATTTTCTCTGCTTTCCACAATTTTTTCTATCATCTCAAAGATAAATCAGTCATTCATGTATTGCATGAGTACTTTTAGTATTATTAACTGGTAGTGTTCTCTGGTAAATAATAGATTATTTTAACACTTTACCTTTACATTCCTTACTTTTAATGACTCTGAGAAAGAAGGCTTAAGAAAACACTGTGGGAAAAGGAGAAAATGCTGGTAACCAGCATTTTCTACTTTTCCCACAATGTTTTCTACCTATTCAAGAACAGGTGAAATCATTTAAAAAACATGTAAATTGTCCTCTGTGAATTCCCTCAATGTGGATTAGTGTGAAATTTTGCTGTGTGGTAAATGTTTAACCCTGTACCAAAGAGGCTGATTATTACCGGTGCATGGAAATACCGAATAACACGTGACATACCGAATAACACCGAATTACACTTAATAATACTGAATTATATCTGCAAAACACTTATTAGGTTAATATTACATTAATTAGACTTGTTAAGATCAGTTCTATGTGGTTATCTACAGTTTAATTCGGTAAAAAAACAATACCAAATTACACCTTCAAACTGAATTCGGTTTGCCGGAGAACTCGGATACCGAATAATACCGAATAACACTTTATATACCAGGTAACACCGAATAACACCGAATTACACTTTATAATACCGAATTATTATTTAATTTGGTAAAAAAACAATACCGAATCAAATCTTTAAACTGAATTCGGTATCCCGAAGAACTCGGAGACCGAATAATACCGAATAACACTTTATAATACCGAATTATACCCCCAAAACACATGTATTGGATTAATATGAGATCAATTAGACTTTTTGAAAACAGTTCAGCGTGTTCAACAGTGTAATTCGGTACTAAAAAAAGTAACGAATTATACCTTCACGCTGACTAAGGTATCGCCGATCCCTCGGAGAAATATACCGAATGACAACGAATTACACCGAATAACACTTTATAATACCGAATTATACCCGCAAAACACGTATCAGATTAGTATGAGATTAATTAGACTATTTGAAAACAGTTCAGCGTGGTCAACAGTATAATTCGGTACCAAAAAAAAGTCCTGAATAACACCTTCACGCTGACTAAGCTATCGCCGATCACTCGGAGAAATATACCGAATAACACCTGACATACCGAGTAACACCGAATAACACCGATTTACACTTTATAATACTGAATTATACCCGCAAAACACATGTATTGGATTATTATGAGATCAATTAGACTTTTTGAAAACAGTTCAGCGTGGTCAACAGTTTAATTCGGTACTAAAAAAAGTACCGAATTAAACCTTCACGCTGACTAAGCTATCGCCGATCACTCGGAGAAATATACCGAATGACAACGAATTACACCGAATAACACTTTATAATACCGACTTATACCCGCAAAACACGTATTAGATTAGTATGAGATTAATTAGACTGTCTGAAAACAGTTCAGCGTGGTCAACAGTGTAATTCGGTACTAAAAAAAAAGTCTCGAATTACACCTTCACGCTGACTAAGCTATCGCCGATCACTCGGAGAAATACATGTATATAACCACACAGAACTAATCTTAACAAGTCTAATTAATGTAATATTTACCTAATAAGTGTTTTGCAGATATAATTCTGTATTATAAAGTGTATTATAAAGTGTAATTCGGTGTTATTCGGTGTTAATTGGTGTTATTCGGTATATCAGGTGTTATTCGGTATTTCCATGCACCCGATTATTACAGCTGGGTTTAACTTGTTACAAGCAGAATTTCCAATATGTACAATGTTTTTGAAAGCTATCAATAGCTGGATTTGACATGGTGAACCTTTGTTATGCTAGTTGCGAGAAAAGGTGCCATTCTTCAAAAGCGTGATAATAAAAAAAGATGTAATACAGATAATGCAAGATCGTCGTGAAATTTCAAATATCATTAAACACCAACCTGCGTTACTCAATAGTATATTTCACGGGAGTAAAAGAAAAACGACACCGGGTCACAAAGGTTATGGTGTTATCTTACGGCACACAAAAAGTTGGAACTTAGAGCTTCCATAATTCAATGCAAGGTCAGATGTAAACAACAAAAATATCAACTGAACCATGATGAAAGGGATGGTAATAAGATTTACTTTTGGAAACAGGGTGAGGATACTTTATCAAATTACAAAAATTTTGAAGATACACAGCTTGTCATTTCAACAGAAGGCGATTTCATCGGGTTTTTTTTTTTGCGTCTGTCCCAGGCCAGACAGAGTGAAGCTACCGGACAGAACCTCAAAACATATCCGGACACCGGTTCCCCAGACGGTAGCATACTGAAAGCAGAAAAATATTTCTTAAGTAATACATGTCCACCTAGCAGATTGCAGTAGAACACTTGCTATTTGCTACCCCCGATTCGGGGACTAGCTCCGATGTTATTTTTGTGACAGTTTCTGCGGAGACCCAATCACAAAAATAACATCAGAGCAACTCTTCAGACTGAAGGTAGCTATTTGCAGTCTACTTCTTTTGAAACATTGATGATTGAGAGGTATGAGAAATTGTAACTTCGAAATGAACGTTTTTCTTTGTGTGACCTGGTGCGCCATCTGTTCATTTATTGAACTTTAATTTATTTTAGCTCTTTCACAGCCAATTTCTATTTACAGAGCTTTTGCAGACAGCATTGATCAAGATCAGACTAGTCATTGTCTCAATAATTAGACGCTACAGTGATTTTTTTCATATTTGGACATTTATTGTGCACCAGAGGCGACAAGTCAAAAATTAACATCGCTTTTGGTGACAGTTATCTCTACTAACTACAGTCAGTGCACAGAACTTTTGCCGACAGCATAAATCAAGATCAGACAGCACAGAACCCAAAACCCACTATCAATTCACTTGACTGCATATGCACATTCAAACTGCTTTAATGAAGAGAATATTTTACTTTCCATCTGCAATAAACAAATTCTTATTTATGAAAACTAAAAAATTGTATTAGAAGAATTTTACTGTAAAACTGAACTTACTCTCAAGAGCAGCTGCAGTATTGTTACTGCAATACTTCACTAAATGCTTGTTTACCAGTATTTTTCCCATTTGTCTCGATGCCTAAAAGTTGTTCTCCCTTGATGAAATATAGGATTACTTGATAAAAAGTTAATAATCGTACCTTGTATTTTTTGTGCAAATTTATATACAAATCCTCTTTATTAAACTTTGACCAAAAAGTCCAGAAAAAAGAAAAAAAAAAGGCTTTTGATAACATTGTTGATAACCAGCATTTTCTCTTTGTCCAGCAATGTTTTCCATTCTATCCATGGCAGAAGTTATCATTTGAGGTACAATTAATTTGTCTTCAGCAAATGCTTTCAATTTGGGCAACTCCAAAATTTTATTGTTTGGTATAGGATTTACTCTTTACAAAACAAACAGACAAGATTTTAACCGTTCATTAAACATGAGACTTTTAGACTGGTCCAAATTGGAAGCATTTGCAAACCACAAATGTACCACAAAAAATGAAATTTGTCAGTGAGAGGGTACGAAAAAAATGTGGGAAAACAAGAAAATGCTGGTTACCAGCATTTTGTCTTTTCCTTTGGATCATTAAGTCTCCCCCCGTCAGGGTCGGGAGACATATTGTTTTTCCCTGTGCGTCCGTCTGTCTGTCTGTCCGTCACAAATCGTGTCCGCTCTATAACTCGAAAACCTTTTAAGATATTTTGATAAAACTTAACACATTTGTAAAGCACCATGAGATGAAGTGTCATGTACAAGAACCATAACTGGCTTGTATATTTTTGAGTTATTTCCCTTTGATTATTTTCCTTACTCATTTTACGTACAATTTCGTGTCCGCAATAGAAATCTGGGAGAAAATGTTATTAACTTTATCATGGATTATTAATCCTTCTGACACCATGGTTAAACCTGTCCAAATTAAAAACATTTGCAGGCCAGAAATAGCATATGGCTCAAATTGTGTTTTTTTTTTTTTTTTTTAAATGGTTAAAAATGCCATGTGAAAAGTAGATAGTTATGCTGGTTGCTGGCAATTTATCCCATTTCCACAATGTTTTGATAAGCCTTCCTCCTTTTGGTGGCTTTAACACAGGATTGTTTGATAAAAGGTTAAACATTTGGCAGGGGATTAAATTTGCGGGTTGTGACAGTTATAGTATTTTCCAGATAAAGTTCTGTGAAAGAATGCCCCTGAACTTTTTCAAAGAATGGAAGAGAAGATATTGTGTCAAGACAAAAGTGGTTAATCCTGGTGGTTACAGACAGAAAGGTTACCAAAGACAAACAGAAGAGGACGAAACTGGATATTTGATTTTGGTATCTAAACTTTGTATTCACAAACCATTTAACATTTACAAACCATTCAATATATTGCTCAACTTGAAGTTTTCAAGACTTATACATCAGACATTTTAGCCAGACAGATGGCTAGTTTTCATCCTTAACCAAACAACAAAATTTTGGCCTCAATCAAAAAGCATTTTAAGGCAACAAAATAAATGTTTGTGCTTTCCTGCTTTCAAACTTTGAAAGCAACAGTAGGCCTAGCTTAACCCTTTACCAGATGTCAAAATTTAAGAATCATACAAATTGAAAGCATTAAATTTTGCAGATTACAAATTAAATGTGGTTCAAATAGGAAAGGTGCCTGATTTCGAGTGAAAAACATTATTTGAAAAGAAAATACTGTTTACCATCAATTTTTCCTTTTTCCACAATGTTCTCAAAAGCAGTCTTCGTTAAGGTCATTAAAACTGGGGATTGTGTCATAAGGAGATAAACTCCTGATAGGCTGTTGGTGCAGTAAGCCTGCTTTTAAAAGGGATAAATTCAGCAAAATTCTATTTTAATTTTTATACCCCCGCAAAACGAATGTTTTTGGGGGTATACTGGAATCAGTCTGTCCGTCCGTCTATGTGTCCATCCGTCCGTGTGTCCGTCTGTGTACCAAATTCCAGTAATTTTGTGTCGCGAACTCCTACAGTTTTGCTGCTATTGTATTGAAAGTTTGTTGATACATTGATCGTATACTGAAGTTGTGCAAGACACAGTTTTCAATCATCTACTCCCTATGATTCCAGGGTAATCTCCCCTTGAACTTAGAAAATTTTTTGTTAAATTACCTGTTTCTGTCAAAGCGCTGGCGGGGGTATTAAGTCACAATCAGTGACAGCGCTAGTTTATACATGTATACAAATGTACATAACAATCTGGAATGTAACTCATTGGTGAAGGTAAATGATTCCCAATCCGAACAAACTGGGTTCAATCCACCTTGATGCACTTGGTTAAGTATGGAAATTTCTGTAGACAAGACAGAGCCCTAGCCCAGAGTTCTGGTGTTACCCAGAGCACGCATGAATTAAAGTGAGATGTCACCCCGACAGACGGAAACAGTGTTTAACCCTTTACCACACAATCCTAAGTTTTAAGAACACTGAAAAAAAGGAAGACTTTTGAAACCATTGTGGGAAAAGGAGAAAATGCTGGTAACCAGCATTTTCTCCTTTTCCCACAATGCTTTCTTCCCTTTCAAAGATAAATTTCATAATTTGTGCAACATTTGATTTGTTGTCTACAAATGCTTTTATTTTGGACAAGTCTACAAGTTTTTCATCTGGTAAAGAGTTAAAGCAGCATAAAACAATCCAATCAATCCAAGCAAACAATTTTCCATTCGTATTATCTAGATATTTCCATTTACCACATTCCTACTTGGAGTATGGCAGGTGAAGAGACAGTTTTGGAAAACAGATCTAAAGAACTTTTTGACAAAAAGATATGAAGAGGAACCCATACCTTTACCAGAAACGTAAGATTTGCAAACTTTTCCTTTCATAATTGGACCGTTAACACTAGGCCCCGTATTTAAAGATCCAGAGGAAGAAGGCTTTTGAAAACATTCCCAGAAAAAGGAGGGAATGCAGTTAACTAGCACTTTCTCCCTTTTTCACAAGTTTTCTGCCCACACGTAGACATCTCTTGTCATTGGAACAACAACAACCCTTACTTTTAGCAACCCTGAGGAAGAAAGCTTGGAAAAAAATTGTGAGAAAGGGAGAAAATACTGAAAACAATTTAGATGTGGCTCAAATTATTACATTCGTCTTTGAAAGGATAGAAAATCATGGGAATAAGAGAAAATGTGTGATATCAATATTTCCTCCTTCTGTCATTATGTTTCCAATGCTCATCTTAGCTAGGTTTTACACTTTCACTATCATGGGCATCACAGAGAAGTCCTTCACAGCTATATGATTGGCTGACCTGGGACTTCTCAACCAATCAGATGGCTATTTTTTTTTTTAAATTTGAAGTAAAAACAGTAAATTAGCTTTGTTCAGTGAATAGGAACCAAGGTTAACCCTGTACCAAACATACCAATTTTTTCTAACAACCTTAGAAAACACAGACTAAAAAATATACTGAGTAAAGGAGAAAATGCTGGTAACCAACATTTTCTCTGTTTCCCACAATGTTTTCTATCCTATCAGATAAAAATTTTATCATGCAGGTACTTTTGTCATCAGCAGCTGCTTTCAATTTATACTAGTGTAAATATTAGTTGTTTGGTAAAGAGTTAACCCTGCACCACATCTTGAGTTTTAAAAAGCCTGAGAAAGAAGGCTCTTGAAAACATTGCGGGAAAAGAAATTGAAGGGTAGATCTCTACATTTTGCGTATTTCTTTTTTCAGTTTAGACACGATTGACAATCATGAGTTGGAATACAGAAGGATCAAAGTGCGGGGTGAATTCCAGTATGACAATGAGTTTTATCTTGGCCCTACCACAGGACCCGTCCCCAGTGGCCCAGGAGCTCAGAATTTCCCTGTGGGTTTCTTTCTCTCTTCCTTAACCCTTAGGGCCCAAAAAAAACTCATCAGACAACTTCACTCTGGAAATAAGATCCAGATAAGTGCAATTAAAAGGTTGTTCTTGTTCAGAATGTCTCGGCAAAATGAACAATGTACATTGAAGATCAGACTGCATGTTTTGTGTAGTCTGATCTTCAATCTACACTAGCTGCAAAAGCAACTATAGTTGTGAAAGGTGCTTTGAGTGCTAAGCACAAGAGTATTTTTAGACTGTTTGCAAGGAAAATCTTTACAAAACATTGTAGAAAAAGTAGCAGTTTTATGTAACAAGCAATTTTGACTTTTTGATAATATTTTTGTACCCAGAAAGACAAGTTCAGCTCTTGTGTGCCAATTTTGGATTTGAAGTCTGTTGATGCTTTAAGTTTTTACTCTAAAACTTGTGTTTTGAGAAAGGCTTAAAACACTACCCATGAATTATGTACATGTAAGTGACTTGTATTGGTTTCAACATGACTGTCTGCCTGCCCATTCATATCTGATCAAGCCCGGCCGGCTTGCTCAGTTGTAAGTGTATCTGACTGGTGTTTGCTAGTTCAATAAGGAGTTGAGGCAAACTTTCTTTCCAGCAATTTTTCGCCTCTCGCCTCTCTTTTTAGAAAAATAGTCAGTGACTTGGAAAGTAAGTAGTGTCAGTACTAGTGTGAGAAAGACAGGAAACGCATGCGTAGGTGCACTGACTGCTGTGATAAGACCTAAGCTGTTAAAATGGTGTTAAACTCCGAACACAATCAATTATATCTGATAAATATTGTGGCTAGTGTGTACTTGTAAAGCCTTTGGACATAGAATAAAAAAACGTTGGGCATGTTCAGTCAAATTTCTCACAAGACAATCTGATGTTTAACAACTCTGAGCAAAAAGGCTATTGAAAAGTTCATAGTAAGCATTTTTTCCTTTTGCACAATATTTTTTTTTACCTTTCAAAGACAGTGTCTACTTTTTTAGCTACATTTTATTTGTCGTCTGCAAATGCCTTGAATTTGGATGAGTCCAACATGTTGAAGTGTAGAAAGTTTGGTCGGTCTTCAGTTCTAGTTACTCACTTAACCCTTTATCACATAATCCTAAGTTTTAATGAACCCAGGAAGGAAGGCTTTTAAAAATATAGTAGGAAAAGGAGACATGGCTTGTACAAAGCAATTTCTCCTTTTCCAAAAATGTTTTCCATTGCTTGAAGAGCAAATCATATCTTTTTACCCATATTTGATATGTCGTCTGCAAATGCTTCCAATATGGATGGCTCTGATATTTTGTCGTTTAGTACAGATAAACATACATTGTATCTTTCTGTAAATACTTAATAAGTTTGACGGTATATTTCTGGCTCAGCCAATTTCTTTCCAATGATTGACGACAGTCATTGCAACAGGATTCATTTCTCTCTCACAGCTGACCATTGTTTGGATGATGGTTATGTGGGAAAGCAGCCAGTGGCTTGGAAAGAATATCATGGTGAGTACTGATGAAAAAAAAATCTCCAGAAAAGCATGGATAGGTGCACTGGTCGCCGCAATATAACTGAAATAATGTTGAAAAGGGTGTTAAACACCATGCAATCAATTACTCAATCGGTTGACTGTATATTTCAGATACTAGAGCATAAAGCCCCAGGGTTCTACCTCATCACACCATTTAAACTCGAAGGAAGAAAGTAAGTGAACGATGATATCCCCATTTCTTGCCATATTTTTGTTATCCTTTTCATAGTAGAAACTTAGTTGATTCTTTGCCAAAACTTTGACTTCATAACTCTGATTTCAAAAGCTTGGCTGTTTCTGAGGAAAACACTGAGATACTGTCATAGCCCTGTCCTCATCTTGAAGTTTTCTGATATATGAGCCATGCCCTGTGAAAAGGGGGTGTAATGCACGTGCGAAAAGTACCGACCCAGGTCAGCATGCGCGGACGCAGGCTGACCTGGGCCAAAACTTTTCGCTGTTGGTCAAATTTCTGTATGTCCAAGGACCACTTATTCTTCAGATTCAGTCATTCATTAGACTGATTGTATTTTATGGAACCCATACCCTAAGGGTAGGTAACCCTCAAGATAGGCCCTTTTTTGTTTTTTTTTTTACTTCAGGTTTTCACAGATAAAGGAACTGCTGTCAAGCTTTAGCATCTGCATGCAGCGCTCATGTTTTGTTGTATTTTGTCATGTATTGAAGGCCCAGTAGCAGCCAAAAGTAAACAGTGGGGGTGCTAAAATGCATTGAGATTTAAATGATACCATTGAAATGTATGGAAACTATTGTGAAGATGACAATATGTTGTTTTGTGGTCGGTCTAAGGTTTAGTGGCTGGCAGAAAAATGAATGTCAAAATCTGGTAAAACATTAACAAAAAATAGAGAGATTCAGCAACTTATGACCAAGTTTTAAAATTCATTTTTCTAACAGCAACTTACATTTGGACCAACCATACAATAATCATGTCATCTTCACAATAATTTCCATACTATTGAATTGTATTTTTGAAATACACATGTAATACTTACAGTGTGTGCTACTGGGTCTTTAAGTCCCAATGACAGAAAATCATAGATCAGATACTAACCACAGAGATAAAAAAGTTAACATTTTGGGATGAGAAAAAAAAGCTTAATCACTCGTATATTGGCAATAGCATCATGTGGTTTTTCAAATGGTGTATTGACAAAGACAAACATTGCATCAGACAGTTCCAGTTCAAGCCTTTTATCTACACATATCTTAAATATAAGCCATGCTCAGTGAAAAGGGGATTTAATGCATCTCCAGAAAGTATCGGCCCAGATCAGCCTGCACCGGCTAACCTGGGTCGATACTTTTTGCTATTGGTTAATTTTCTGCATGACAGAGGACCAGTCTACCTCATGCTTCAGTCTGTTGTTAGACAAAATGGATCCAATGGATCCATAGTTATGTGATGACTAGCTAGGTATAGCACATCATGGAGATGCATTAAGCCCCCTTTTTCCAGAACATGGCTAGTATCTTTAACCCTTTACCACACAGTCCCAATTTTTAACGACCCTGAGAAGTAGGCCTTTTGAAAACATTGTGGGTAAAGGAGAAAATGCTGGTAACCAGCATTTTCTCCTTTTCCCACAATGTTTTCTTCCCTTTCAAAATCAACTCGCACCATTTGAGCTACATTTGGTTTATCATCTGCAAATGCTTTGAATTTTGAAAGGTCCAAAATTTTGTTGTTTGGTAAAGAGTTAAGCTGTAAGTCTGTGCTTCTGTAGACATTCAAATAATTAAATTTATGAAACTTCGTACAACTACTAAAAGCCCACTATTGGTCAAAAGTTAACATGGAGCAGGGGGAAAAAATAAAGGGGGGGGGGGGGGAAGGGAGGGGGGAGGGATGTCAAATTGCTGGCAAGTTAGATTCATACCACTTAAAGGTATGGGTATTATTGTGAACCTGACAATGTATTAATAATACAATAATACAGTCTGTCAAAGAGTCCACTGGCTGGCACAAAAACCAAGGTGTAAAACTAGAATTCAAGTTGGCAAGTTTATATTGAAGTTTTAATATTCATTTTTCTGCCACCTACTGGAAGTTTGACAGGCTGTACTGTAACACATTGTCAGACTTGTGATAATACCCATACTTTGAAATGGTACAAATTAAATTTGCCTTCATATTGACTCCCAAATTTTTGGTCGGTATTTGGCCTATAATCGGAAACTGTATATATATTATGGTAAAGATAAGTTTTGGGTATCTGCTGAAATGTTTCAAGATTTGTCACCCTTGACCGTAGATATTCATTGTATTAACTCTACCACAAAACAAAATTTAAGACTTGTCCAAACTGAAAGCATTTGCAGACGACATTTTAAATGTTACTCAAAGCAAAAAAATTTGTCCTTCAAAGGGTAGAGAAAATTGGGGGAATAGAAAAAAATACTAGTTACCATCATTTTCTTCTATTCCCACAATGTTTTCAAAAAACCTGTCCCAGGGTCGTTACAAGTCAGGATCGTGTGGTAAAAGGTTAATACATGTTATGTGCTATAAATTTCATCTCTATCAAAGCACTTGACTGGTGGGTGCATTGAATCACTTTTACTGACAAGTCTAGTGACTGGCTTTAGTGTTTATAAAAGGTATTTACACTTTAGGAAATAGAGCACATTCAATGTTGCATCATTGTCTATAAATGGCATTTAAATTGTTGCACCGTAACATAAGTTTGTCCATATCACTCTGTGTATGAAATTCATTCTTTACTTTCAGTTATTCAATTATGGTAAACAGAGGTTTTCTACCAGAAAGCATTCTACTAAATAATGAAATGAGGTTACAGTCTCGGGTTAGTACATAAGCTTTCAGTTTTTTAGAATAAATTATTTTCCAAACAATCTTTGGTTTTAACAACTGATGAAAAAGGCTTTTGAAAATTGTGGGAAAAGGAGAAAATGCTGTTTACCAGCATTTTCTCCTTTTCCCACAATGTTTTCAGAGGCCATCTCTGTCAGGGTTGTTTGTAGTCAGGATTGTATGGTAAAAAAAAAAGGCTAAGAATAATCAAGAAATTCCAACGGTTGTTATTGAACCTTTTTCTTATTAGCTCAGCTGTTTTTGAAGAAAACGTTGAGGTATTGTTGTAGCTCTGGCGTCGTCTGCGTGTATGTCATCGCCTGCGTCGTTATACCAAAACTTTGACATTTTATAATATCTTTGTCATTACTGAAGATGATGACTTCATGCATACGGTGCTCTTTTTTTTAATGTGTGGAGTAAATCTATGGATAAAATGTTGTTTTAAACTGCTTTTAACTTTCATTTGGCAAAGCTCAAAAGTTAAGTCAGTGATGCACAGGGCTGGTAAACAGTATTTCCTCCCTATCTCAGTGTTTTCAACAGCTTTCTCCATCAGGGTCATTAAAACTAGGGATCATGTGTTAAAGGGCTAATTGGTGGCTATTTCAATTGACAGGTTTATGGAACTCAAGAATTGGTTGGTATATTGAGAAAGGATCAAGATGTAAGTATTCTTTTTACACTTTTGCCCAAACCTTATTTCTGTAGCAAACAACGAGACTTTAGACTGGCGCATAGCATCTTCAGACCTTTTTTTTTTATTTCCCAAAATGCTTTCAAAAGTACTACCAGATCTTTGTTATCCCACGCCGAAGGCGGAGGAATATAGTTTTAGCGTTGTCCGTCAGTTTGTCCGTCCGTCTGTCTGTCCGGGAGAATATCTCCAATACCATTGGACGGAATTTCGTGAAACTTTATACGTGTGTGTACAGTAACCCATTCTGCTGATATACTACTTTTTTTTTTATACCCCCGCAAAACGAATGTTTTTCAGGGGTGTACTGGAATCAGCCTGTCTGTCTGTGTGTCAGTCCGTCCGTGTGTCCGTCTGTGTACAAATAATTGCCTGTTTCTGTCAAAGCGCTGGCGGGGGTATTAAGTCACATTCAGTGACAGCTCTAGCTTCTTTTGATTTGACGAAAAATGGCCGACTGGGAGCGATTTTAAGTTACACGGTCAAGTAAATTTTTCGGGTGGGTAAAACATTTCAACGAAATTGCTTGTTAGAACATAGGATTTTGTTTTAAGAGATTATGATACTGTTTGAAAATGTGCCAAAGAAAATGGCCTATGTATCTATGCCTGCATTTCTGGTACAGATTTTTCCTTCAAAACACTTTTTCTAGGTCATTGACTGTTTTCCACATAAGTCACATAAACGAAATATAAAGAGTGTTTAAGGAGTCAAGAGACTTTCTATGTCAGAAAGAGTTTGAGCTGGGATTCAAACCTACAGCTCCTTTTCCCCTATGTATTATTGACCAAGGCCAGAAGTCAGAAGTTAGTGCAGTTTGTGAAATGTTTACATGTACAATACTACATGTATTGTCTTTAATAATGTTTGCTTGACTCTAAACCAAGAAACAAAATAAAATTTGAGTTTCATTGTTCAAAGTATTTGAACACAACAGATAAACTGAGGGGCAAATGATGAAATTTGTCCATTATAGTGTAGAAAAGATTGTGGAAAAATGAGAAAATGCTGTTCACCAGCATTTTCTTTATCACCACAATGTTTTCAAATGCATTCAGAAAATACTGGTAACAGGTATTTTGTGTTTTTCCCATAACAGAGGAAGCCTTTTTTTTCCCGGATGTCATTGCTGAAAGGAATTATTGCTTGTAAATAGTAATTGCTTCTTTTCCCACCATGTTTTCCAAAGTTGTTTCATGGAGAAATATAAGACTGAGCATGATAATAAATTTGATGAAAATTTCAATGTATTTCTATCATATCTGTTGCCTCATTTACAACCGAGAGTTTAACCTTTTACAACACCATCCTGAGTTTTGAAGACCCGCAGACTGTAGTCTTTGAAAAAAAAATGTGGTAAATGGAGAAAATGCTGGTAATTTCTCTTTTTCCTACAACTTTTTTTTAACCTATCCAAGACATATTCCATCACTTGAGGCATCTTTAAATTGTACTCTGCAAATGCTTTCATTTTGGACAGGTCCACATATGTGCCATATCGTAATGCCACAAAATGCCAAGTATTAACGACCCTGTCTGAAAAGGCTTTTGAAAACATACTGGTCATAAGAGAAAATGCTGGTAACTAATTTTCTCCTTTTCTCACATAGTTTTCTACACTTTCACAGACTAATAGTATCATTTGAGCCCATTCAGTTTATTGACTACAAATTATTAATGTCAATTTAGATAAATCCTATTTTTTTGTTAGGTAAAGAGCTAAGATAATGAATTCATTTGCCAATCAAAAATAAAAGAGTTAACTCTTTACCAAACAGCAAAATCCTGGACTTGTCCAAATCGAAAGCATTTGCAGCCAACAATTTAAATGTGAATCAAATGATGGAATTTGTCTTTGAATAGGTGGAAAACATTGACGGAAATGGAGAAAATGCTGGTTACAGCATTTTCTCCTTTTCCACTATTTTTTTTAAAAGGTTTTTTCCCTAGGGTCGTTAAAACTCGGGATTGTGTGGTGAAGGGTTAAATGAATTGCTTGCCTTTCAGACTAGATATGCCAAATATATAGTGGCTGGTGATGTGAAACAACTACAGTTTAGGGGAGTTTTACCTTTTTTCTCTGTTAGACATCTAGAAACCCTAGCCAAATATTGTGGGTCTGCGCCTGTGTATTTAGAGTGCCTTCCAAGTAAGTAATCTTTTAACCTGTCAGTGTCTTAAATAGCATTTTCTCCTTTTCCCACAAAGTTTTCTACCTTTTGAAAGACAAATCCCATCTTTGAGTCAGATTTAAAGGCCCACTAGCAGCCAAAAAAAACAGCTAGTCAAAATGAAGGTAAATTTAATTCATACCATTTAAAGATAGGGATATTATCATGAGTCTGACAATATGTTACAGTAAAATCTTAAAGCTAGAATTACAGTTGTTTACATTTGGTTGTGTCTGCAAATGGTTTCAACTTGGACAAGCAATAAAATTTCATCTCATGGTTAATCCTTTACCAAACAATCCCAACTTTTAATAACATTGAGGAAGAAAGCTTATGAAGACATTATGGGAAAAGATGAAAGATGCTGGTAATAAGCTTTTTTTTCTTTATATGCATGTTTTCTAACCATTTACAGACAATTTCCACTGTTTGAACATCTAATTTTTTGTATGCAAATGCTCTGGATTTGAGCAAAACATTGTCAGAAAAGGAAAGGGAAAAAAAACCCTTCCTCCTCAAGGTTGTTAAAGCTCTTGATTGTGTGGTAGAGGGCTTACCTAAAATTGAAGTCTTTAGCCTGTAAAAAAAAATTAACAAGGAGGTCCAAATAGGTATCCAAACATGTTTTCTACCCTGTCACAGACAATTTCCATGACTTTAGCCATATTTAGTTCATCATCTGCTAATACTTTCACTTTGCAAGAGTAAAAAATCTTTTGGTCTAGTAAAGAATGCAGAAGATTTCCAGGTTCTCTCAGAGGATTCACTGTATTCAGATAGGTAGAATTTGTTTGACTCTCTTGGCTGAACATTTTTTTAGAGGTGTTAATATTGGACAGTAGGCAGTAGAAGAATGTTGTGAAAAGTTACAGTAAAAGAAACGCCGGGAAAGCAAGGATAGATAGAGTAGCCTCTGGTTTATAATGTAAATAATGTTGAAAATGGTGTGAAGCATAAAAGAAAAGAGTTTAGTTGATTTCATTTTTGATTTCAGAGGAGTTTGGTCAGTTTTCACCAACTATCACTGCGAAAGCAAAACCAGAGCTTCGTGATGATCACACTATGTATGCAGTTATCTGGTACGTATACCATAAAACGTTTCGTAACTCTTTTCCACATGTGCAAAGTATAGGCTTGTCCAAATTGAAAACATTTGCAGACAATAATTCAGTTGTAGCTCAGATGAGGAAATGTGTCCTTGATATTGTAGAAAAAATTGTTGGAAAAGGAGAAAATGTTGGTTACAAGCATTTTCTCCTTTTCCCACAATGTTTTCAAAAGCCTTCCTCCTCAAGGTCATTAAAACTCGGGATTGTTTGGTGAAGGGTTAATCCATTACTAAGCAATATTATTCCTTTTGAAAACCCTGTGGAAGAGGGTTTTGAGAAACATCATGGGAAAAGGAGAAAATACTAGTAATCAGCATTTTTTTCCTTTTTGGACACTGTTTTCTATCCTTTCAGATACAAATATTTCCATTTAAGCCAGAATTTTATCTGCAAACGCTTTTAACTTTAACAAAAGACAAGTTTTGACTCTTCCAAATCGAAAGCATTTGCTGACTACAAATTAGATATGACTCGAAAAATGAAGTTTGCCTTTAGAAAAATAGTTAACATTAAGGGGAAAGGAGAAAATGCTGGTTACCAGCATTTTCTTCTTTTCCCACAATGTTTTCAATAGGCCTTTTTTGTCTCAAGGTCATTTAAATTCAAGATTGTGTGGTAAAGGGTTACCATTGGTTGAGTCTAAATATTTTATTGTCTGTTAACAGAGTAAAACAGCTACCTAGACATGTGGCTGTGTATCAAAGACTTTTTCACTGAATAATAAAGATTGTGGAACTTATGTAGCTGAATGCAAGTCACTGCTGAACACAATGGGTAGCCAACATGTGTAACAATATAATGAACTAAAATGATCTTTGATATTACAGCTATATTTTAATGTATGTTTAAATAGAGTTTCAGCATATTTTCACCCTTAACCACACGATCTGGAGTTTAACAACCTTGAGAAAGAAGCCTATTGAAAACATCATGAAAAACAAAGAAGATGCTAGTAATCAGCATTTTCTCTTTTTTCCCTTTATGTTTTCCATTATATACGTAACAAATCCCATCTTATGCACAACTTTTAGGTCGGCTCAAATGGTATGCTGTGACACTTATAAGGGACAAATGATGGAGCACTGGAAAGTTTGGGCTCAAGTTCCATGGCTGGCCAACTAAAAATTACTAATAACCTTTTGAATGAGATGTTAAACAGAGGTCCCGTGTGACAGGGCTATACATCGAGCATGTTAAAGAACCATGTATAACTTAGGACAAGTTTTGCCCTTGTATCTTGCACTATACCCTGTGAAATAAGCAACAGCCCTCTCGGGATGTCACCCGTATGGGCAATCAGTGGAGACAATAGATAAACTGACGATAAATCAATGCTCAACATTTGTAGCCTGCAAGTGCTTGACTAGTCTAAATCTTTGTTGTGTGATAAAGATTTAAGGGTTAATTTTGCATTAAAAAATTATAGCAAGTATCTTTCTGTTGGCAGATATACCTTTTAAGGGCTGATTTTAACCCTTTGCCACACAATCCCAAGTTTTAACAACCCTGAGGAAGAAGGCTTTTGAAAACATTGTGGGATAAAGGAGAAAACGCTGGTAACCAGCATTTTCTCCATTTCCCACAATGTTTTCTATCCTTTCTCAGACAGCTTTTCCCTTTTGAGCTACGTTTAATATGTTGCCTTCAAATGCTTTCAATTTGGACAAGTCCAAAATTTTGTCGTTTGGTAAAGGGTTAAATAAATCCAAAAAGCAAACTTCTTTCTTTTTGCAGGTTTACCCTTACAATTATTACAACTTTGATGTGGTATTCTACCTATAGACAAGGTCATAAGACTTTGCATATTTATAAGACAATGGAACAGCAGAAAAACTTTCAGCGCAATCCAAGAGTAAAATGATCGATATAGCAACCCTGGGTGACTCTCTATTCTAACAGTGTTTTGGCCGATATCTGTTGTAACCAACATAAACTCTATACCAGACAACAAAATTTTAGACTCGTCCAAATTGAAAATATTTCCAAATAACAAATCAAATGTAGTTCATATGATTGGGTTTGTCTTTAAAAGGGTAGAAAATGTTGTAGGAAAAGGAGAAAATGCTGGTTACCAGCATTTTCTTCTTTTCCTACAATATTTTCAAAAGGTTTTTAGAGAAGTTTTTAAAACAAAGGATTGTTTTGTGAAGAGTAAAGGAGCTTGCTGGTCTAGCCATTTAATAAACAATGACCCTGGGAAGGATGACCTTTGAAAACATTGTGGGAAAGCATTTTCTTCTTTTCCCACAAAGTTTTACTAGTTTTTTAGTAACAAATCTCATCATTTTAGCTACATTTATTTTCTGTATGCAGAGGCTTTCAATTTGGGCATGTTTAAAATTTGTTGTCCAGTAAAGAGTATAACAGGAAATAAATCCTGTTTCATGATATCTTCAATGCAAAAATCTAAGGTCTCACTAGATGGAATACAGTCAAACTTGTCTTAGAGACCACCTGTATTGTGCAACCAAGTGTTTTGAAAATATCCCAAGTACTGTAGACTGTTCAAAACTGCAGTATATGCAGACAACAAATTCTGCAGTGGTACAAGTGAGCTGCAGTTCTCTAATAGAGTTGAAAACATTGTGGAAAAAAAGCAATTGTTTGTTAAAAGCAGTTTCTCCTTTTCCCATATTGCTTTCAAAAGCCTTTTCCCATAGGGTCATTAAAGCATGTGGTGGTTGAAAAAGGATTCATTTGATACTGTTATGGTGCTACTTTCTTTCATAATTGCACTTAATTGAAGTTGTATCAAAAGACCATCTGGTTTAAGAGACCACTTTTCTTTCGTCCTTCTGGTGATCTCTGAATACAGGTTTGACTGTATTGGAATAGAAAAACATTCATACATAATGTTTGGAGAAACCTTCATGTTTAACATTTAAATGTGATGTATGAACTTTTGGAATGTAAAAGCACTTGTGAAATAAATCTCAGTAATATTTTAGCTATTGTTTGTTGCTTTAATTCACAAACTTTGATTCGTTCTTTCTTGGTTGGTGTTTATTATGCCAAACCATGATGCACTGCACTAGGAGGAACTTCCATTCTTTATTTTTAGCTCACCTGAGCACTAAGTGCCCAAGGTGAGTTTTTGTGATCAAGCTGTGTCTGTTGTTTGCCAGGCATCAACAATCACCTTGTGTGCACTCTAGAAGTTACATTTTCAGTCCAATACTCATGAAACTTTATCAGAATGTTTGTCTTGATAAAATCTCAGATAAGTTTGAACATGAGTCACATCAGGTCAAAAAGTAGGTCACTGGGCCAAATTTAAGAAAAACCTTGTGTGCATTCTAGAAGCCACATTTCAAGCTTGATACCCAAAACTCCTAAAACACCTTCAGAATATTTGTCTTGATGATATATCTGATAAGTTAAAATTACATCCAATCTGTTCAAAAGCATGTCACAAGCAATCCTGTATTTTACATCATTACAACCAGGATCTCTCCAGCTTTGTCAATCCTGGATGAGTTTACTTAGGTGAGCACTTTAGGGCCAATGACCCTCTTGTTTCTTATACCCACTCATATTGACAGCCTTGTACAATGGAATTAGCACAGAAATGATAGAAAATATGGGTCAAACATGCTGGTTAGTTGCATTTTTAGCTCACCTGAGCAAAAGTGAGCTTTTGTGATAGTACTGTGACCCTTGTGTGTTGTGCCAGCATCAATGCACTCTACCATGTACTTTGTATGCCTTCTAGAGGCATCATTTTCAGTCCAACATATGAAAATTAGTCAAAATGTTTTCCTTCATAATATCTCTGGTAAGTCTGAAAATAGTCAAGTTGGATAAAAAAGTTGGTTACTGAGACAAATCGTAGAACAAAAAAGGTAATAACCTCTATTGGCCACATTTTTAGTCTGATACTCATGTAAATTGGATCAGAATGTTAGTCTTTATAATATCTCAGACAAGTTATCAGACAAGTTAGAAAATGGGTCATGTCAGGTCAAAAAGAATGTCAATTGGACAAATCTTAGAAAAACTTGTGTACTCTCAAGAGGCCACATTTTCAGTCCAATACTTGTAGAATTTGGCCAAAATTTTGTTGTGATAATATCTTAATAAAACTAGAACTTGTTTTTCTACAAAAAAACAGATGTCTCCCCCTTTTTGGTGTCAGAAGGACTGATATGTGACCAAGGCAATTTTTAACTGAAATAATGGGCAATTTTTAACTGAAATAATGGTCATTTTTCTGTAACGGTTTTCGAGTTATAGAATGGACATAAAATTGTACGTAAAATGCATAAGGAAAATAATCAAAGGGAAAAAAACTGGAAAAATATACAAGCCAGAGTTATGGTTCTTGTGCATGACACTTCGTCTCATGGTGCTTTACAAATGTGTGAAGTTTTATCAAAATACCTTAAAAGGTTTTAGAGTTATAGAGCAAAAATGATTTGTGACGGAAAATAATCTAAGGAAAATAACTCGAAAAATATACAAGCCAGAGTTATGGTTCTTGTGCATGACACTTCATCTCATGGTGCTTTACAAATGTGTGTGAAGTTTTATCAAAATATCTTGAAAGGTTTTCGAGTTACAGAGCGGACACGATTTGTGACAGACAGACGGAAGGACGGACAGACAGACGGATGCATGGGGAAAAACAATATGTCTCCCGACCCTGACAGGGGGAGACATAATAAACACTGCTCAAAATATTTAAAGGAACAATCTTTCAAAGGAAGTTTTTTTGTCACTCGATCCAGCTTGCAGTGAGAGAGACAGCTGTTACAATGTTGCTGTGGTGTCCTTGTGTGCGTGTGTCCAAATTTGTCCGAACCAGAACTTCTACATTTATGCATGGATTTCAAAATGAATTGGCACAATTGTTTTCCTTTATGAGTAGAAGTGCCTTTTGAAACATTTGTTCAGGTAGGTCCAAAGACAAGGTCAAACTTGAAGGTCAAATGATAATGATAGAAGCTTGTTCAAGCTTCAACTTCTACATTTACGGATGGATTTCAAAGTTTTATTTAATGCAAGTGTTCTCCTTTACCGTAAGTGCCTTTTGAATCATTTGGTCAGGTAGGGCTAAGGTCAAGTCACACTTTAAGGTCAAATGCTGGAAGTGTCATAAATACTGCTTGTCCGAGCTACAATCCCTATGTTTATCAATGGATTCAAAAATAATTTTACACAAATGTTCTTCTTCACCAGTAGATGTGCCATTTGAATCATTTGTTCAGGTAGGTCCAAGGTCAAGGTCAAACTTGAAGGTCAAATGATTAAATTGTCATGAATGCAGCTTGTCCGAGCTACAAGTTCTACATTTATGGATAGATGTAAAAATAATTTAATGCAATTGTTCACCTATACCTGTAGAAGTGCTACTTGACTCATTTGGTCAGGTAGGTCTAAGGTCACACTTAAAGGTCAAAAGCTGAAAGTGTCATGAATAAAGCTTGTCCGAGCTACAATCCCTATGTTTATCAATGGATTCAAAAATAATTTTACACAAATGTTCTTCTTTACCAGTAGAAGTGCCATTTGATTAATTTGTTCAGGTCTAAGATCAAGGTCACACTTAAAGGTCAATTGATAAAATTGTCTTCAACAGAGCTTGTCCAAGCTACAACTTCTAAATTTATCGATGGATTTAACGATAATTTTATACAAGTGTTCTCCCTTACCAGTGGAAGTGCCATTTGAATCAGGTCCAAGCTCAAGGTAACACTGAAAGGTCAAAT
This sequence comes from Hippopus hippopus, assembly GCA_946811185.2. Classification (NCBI taxonomy): domain Eukaryota; kingdom Metazoa; phylum Mollusca; class Bivalvia; order Cardiida; family Cardiidae; genus Hippopus; species Hippopus hippopus. The sequence goes on along the minus strand of OX328098.1, from coordinate 48,664,473 downwards.
GATAAAATTGTCAACAACAGGTTTTTCGAACCATAAATTCTACTATTTGGTTATATTGCAATGTAGTTAGGCAAAATTATTTTCCTTCATCAGTAGATATGCCATTTAAAATTTCCCATGGGGGCTCGACAATTGTTGCCACTGGGCAATCTTATAGACTGAAGAAATAAGTACAGAGGTTCCTATGTACAAGGATCTATCCATTTAGAAAATATGTTATTTCTGATCATATTCATTTTACAATACGGGGGTGTAGAAACCTTTCCTCAGAAATTGCCTCTTATTTTCCTGACTTACAAATTTTGAAAAGTGAATTTGACTTGGATTTATAAATCTATATATCTTTTAAGATTAGATGTTAATCCAAATGATTGTTGGAGAAGGAGCAATTGCTGCTAAAAATTGTGTTTCTGAAAAAAAAAAAGAACAGAAAAAACAGTCATGTGAAAATGCAGCACTTAATGGTTTAAAGTGTGATGCTTACAAAATACCAATTAGTACTCTCAGAAAAGGATAATCCCCTATCATTTTCATTCGCTATGTTCTAAATAATTTGGTACTTATTATAAAAGCCTCAGTGACGTAATTCAACTGAGGACCTGAAACATGTTTTTATTTCAAAGAAAAATGGAGCAAGTTTAAGGAATTATTCCGAAATACGCTTCTTATCCATTTCCCTGAGGTAGCAAAAAACTTATCCCTTGCCCAACACAACTTCTCCCTAAATTCTCAGGAGGGAGGTCACTTCTCCCTAAAGGAGGGGTGTCCATAAGGCCCTTTTTTGGGCTAGGATAGATTTTTTTCTAAAATTTGCTGATTTATGCCACTATGTATTGGCTTCCATTTGGTAAAGTATTAAGATGCAGCAGTCATGTCTTCAATGCTATATGCTTGAGAAAAGTGGGTGGGGTAATTTGATACGATTTCAGTTTGTAAGACTAAATTGCAAATATCTTCCATTTGAAGCTGCAATCGATATTCATTCATTCCATGTAGGTACATGTACTTACCCTATAAGAGGGTGTTAATGATGCAGGCAATTTAAATCACCATTCTCTAGCAATGTAGTTATAGTCCCTTTTTAGTTGTACCTAAATTTCGCTTATTTTGTCATCTCCAACTTCGCGAAAAACCACAACATAGTTTTATTGTTTTATGGAAAACTACAGTATGTTGATATTACATACTAGACATAGTAGACATTCTAAAATTACGAGGAATTTGCTCTGCTACAAACAACACTGGAGTTATCTGCCCTTGAAAAAGTAAAAAATGCTAATTTTTCACATTTTTATAAAACTAAGCATATTTCCAGTATATTTCAGAGGTCTAAACTCACTCAAACCTAACTTTTATAGATGTTTGTCAGTAATAAGATTAGAACAAGTCATTGCATGGTGACCTTGACCTTTTTCAAGGTCAAAGTGAGACCCAGATATCCATTCTCTGACTGATAAAAGCCCTTATTGGGTTGAATTCACAAATTTTTAAGACGCAATTTAGGATTTCGTTGTTTTGCAGCATACAAGAAATTTGTAAGCCTGGTGGAAACTTTAATATTGGCGGCATGATAATGAATTACAGCTTAGTGACCTTGACCTTCTTTTTACACAATCACAATTACACCCAGAGTTCTTTTCCAGGAATTCAAACTCTCTTATTATGTGTTTTTATATTTCTGACCGTATCAAATATGAATACAAATACTTTACATTGTACGATTATTTTTCACAAATACAACCCTTTTATAACATTGTATTTCAATATAAGAAATTTTGATCGTCATGTCATTCAACTCTCATATTTCTCAAAGTTTGCTGAGCACCAAGAATATTTAATTGCAAAGGTTTTATAGTTGCAATATTAATGTTATGATTTTTTTTTTACACAGTTCAATTAGTATTTTCTATAATGATGTATATGATGTTTCCCTGTTTTCTTTTTTTACTTTATTTGACAGAGATTTTAGAATTTCAGCTGAATAGCAATTTAAAAAAGATAATTCAACAAACCTTGTAATGTTCAAAACTTTCCCAAAAAACCTGGTGATGCAAGCCAACATAGGTTTAAAACAAGTATGTGACTTATTGCTGTCTAATGACAGCTTGAAACAATCTTCTATGTTCCCTGTCAGGTTCCTGGTAATTCTTTTGGAACTTTGCTCCATTCTTGAACAAGAACAGCAAAAATCTTCAGGATACTTCTTGGTTAGGCCTGAAAAGCTAAAATTCAGACCTTCAGCCCATTTCACGTATGCTTTGTGGGATTGTGGTGAGGGGATTGGACTTGCCAGTCCAGACATACAATACCACCTTTTCGCAGGTACTTTCGCACACCATGGGTAGTATGCAGACGAGCCATATCGTCCATTAGAACAATCCAATAACCTGCTGTAGAAAACAATCCTTCCTGGATATCAAGAACCCATTTAAATACTATTGGGCAGTCAGTCTGCAATGGTCAACAATGATAAGCTCATTCCACTTAATCCCAGCTGATTTTACCTGTGGGTAAAATTTAAACAGGCTCCATAATAGCCATGTTCAGCAGTGATGGCTGCACGAAATCTCAACATCGGCATTCGTCATACCCTAGCAAACCTTTTTCATTAGTCTATGCAGTAGCTGTAAAGTGTAGTTCAGGTCCACCTAGCTTGGTCCAAGGCCCACTCATACCCTAGCTGCGAGAAAAAAGAGTCTGTTTGGGTGAAGACCACTTTTGTTCAACCATGTGTGGATAATTTGCACGGATATATATATTGCAAGTTGAAGCGGAATACGAAACAGCCTTGCTGTCACAAAATGCAGCAAGCCTTCAGCAGTTGTCAACTGCATAGGTGTGGACCACTTTTGAAACCTTGACTAATTTCTAGTTAAAACAGTACATGATGCATGCCAAGGGCAACATTAACATCACGGTGAGAAGGCATTTCTTTATCTTTTAAGATGAAGTGATGCTTGAATACCTTACACTCATTGCATACATATAATGTAACCTAGCGGCTATAGGTTCAATTCTTACTCATTGGAGTTCCTTTGGCAAAGGGCTTCAGAGCCCGGCATAGTACAACTGGTGAAACCGTCAAAAGAAATGAAAGAGTGGGCTGTCACCCATATGACAGAAATATTGTTAAACGATTCGTACAAAAACATTCAAACAGACAAACATAGCATTTAAGACCATGCTACTTATGGGGTTCATTATTTCCTTAGCTTAAACGAACATTTTCCCCGTCATAAAACATAATCTTATTATTATACTTATTACATGTACAGTTGGGACCATCTAAATAATTATATCACTGATATTACTTCTCGGGGTTCTTTAACACAACTTTCAGGATAATTTAGAAACTTTAGACTACCCATCCTCGTAAGTTTAAATGAATATTTAAATGAATATTTGAATTTTGTAATAACTGTCTCGTATACTTGCTTTAGCAACTTTCTAGGTTTCTTTGTGTTCATATTCCTATTTATAACCCCTCCCCCCCCAAAAAAAAAGAAGACTTTTTTTTTTCATCAAACTATTTGACAAAGCGTGATTTCTTTTCAACAAAGGCCTAATTCACTTTATCATCAATCTGACATTCAGTGCTGAAGAGACTGTGACGGCTGATGCCGTTTCAACAAAGAACAGACATGTAATGGCAATATCTCAAAAGATGTAGAGAAATCATATCAGCCCAGAACAATTTTAATTATCAACAGAAGTAAGAGGGCGTTCTAGGTCTACCTATAACATCGACAAAATGTCAAAGTCAACAAGCTGAGAGTCAGTATAATATGCTGTCATATCCCAGTAATAAATCGTAAATGCATTTATACATGTACATTCCCAGTACATTACCAGTATTTTGACTTGAGAGATGCTTGTTTGAGCCCTTTGGGTGAATTTACATTCATGGAGTAAAGCACGTGGGTCATATTTTGACATTGAAAAAGGTCAAGGTCACCAAGCCTACATTCACTTTATTACTTAATCCTGACTAACATATGCATAGCTTAGATTTGAATGAATCCCATGAAATGTATTAAACCCACAAGAAGCGAATAAGAATTTCTGGAATAGAGCTCTAGATCTCATTCTGACCACGAAGAAAAGGTCAAGGTCACCAAACTGTAATTTAGTATCATGTCACCAATATTGAAGGTTGCCAATGGACTAACAAAATTATTGTATCCTGTAAATGTGAAATCCTAAATTGTGACCTGAAAGTTTTGTGAACTCAACCCTAGTAACAGAATTATCAGTCATGAATTGAAAAAGGTCAAGGTCACCATACCATGACTTTTCTCATTCTTATTTCTGACAAACATCAATACAAGTTAGGTTTGAGTGAGTTTAGACCTCTGAAATATACTGGAAATATGCTTAGTTTTAGAACATTAGAAAAAATAGCATTTTTTTTTTACTTTTTCAAGGGCAGATAACTCCAGTGTTGTTAGTAGTAGAGCGAATTTCTCGTAAGTTTAGAATGTCTACTATGTCTAGTATGTAAATACAACATACTGTAGTTTTCCATTAAACAATAAAACTATGTTGTGGTTTTTCGCAAAGTTGGAGATGTTAAAATAAGCGAAATTTAGGTACGACTAAAAAGGGACTATAACTACATTGCTAGAGAATGGTGATTTAAATTGTCTGCATCATTAACACCCTCTTATAGGGTAAGTACCTACATGGAATGAATGAATATCGACTGCAGCTTCAAATGGAAGATATTTGCAATTTAGTCTTACAAACTGAAATCGTGTCAAATTACCCCATCCACTTTTCTCAAGCATATAGCATTGAAGACATGGCCGCTGCATCTTAATACTTCACAAAATGAAAGCCCATACATGGTAGTATAAATCAGCAAATTTTGGCAAAAATCTATCCTAGCCCAAAAAAGGGCCTTATGAACACAGTAGTTTATGTAAGCATTCATCATTTAAAAATTTTTTGAAGACACTCACTTGCCAGTTGTTCCAAAAATGCTGGAAAATCAGAACAAAAACAGTTTTTGGCACTTCTACAGCAGGTAGAATAATCAATTTCAGTAAATGCAAATTGTTTTAAATTCATGATTAAGTAATGTATATGACCACCACATCTAGGCTGAAGTGACTCGGCATGCTTTGAACCAAGGTCTGAATCTGTTGTTGGGGTACATTGGTCCAGGCTTGCACAACTTTGATTTTCCTTTCCTGAATACTTGGCGGAGGGTTAGCAGTACTTGAAGCCGCCAAACAAACAATGTCCCACACGTGTTCTATACAATAAAGGTCCGGTGACCTGGATGGCCTGTCAGTAATCTGGATAGATTCCTATCACCACATAAGTAGTCTGGCATTATGCTGCACTAGAAGAGCATTATCACCCATGGCACAAAGAAATGGCCTTACATTGGAATCAAGAATCTCATCTCTATACCTTAAAGCTGCTAGACTTCCTCCATCGACCCTGTGCAACTCGGTACGTGCGACGTAACAAACCTCACCCAAGAACATGACTGAGCCAACGCCGAATCTCTCATATTCAACAGTGTTACAGTCCATATATCGCTCTCTGATGCGTCTCCATACGCTGACACACCTGTCACAAGTGCACACCTGGAATTAGTTTTTGTCCGTCGACAGTACTGTGCACCATCGATACATTTGCCATCCGATGTGGTCCTGGGCAAAAATTCGCAAAAAGTCTCTGCGGTGAGCCACGGTTAAAATGAGGCCTGTGGCAGGGTGTCTGCATCACCGTGAAGCCTGTTTCTAGCTGTCTGGTTCGACACACGAGCTCAAGTTGCCAGATGAAAGTCATTACAAAGGCCTCTAGCCGTTGAGTGACGGTTACTTAAACCTAAAACCCGCAAATAACGATCTTACACGTTAGTTGTTGCCCTTGGCCTACTCTGCCCTGGTCTTCTGCTGTAATTTCTAGTCGCCAGATAACGAACCCAAAGTCTTTTAACAACAGACACCAAGTGTACGTGACACCTGACGCTGGGAGAATCCATCTTCAGTTATTTGCACAGATCTAGCAGTTTCAATACTGTTCAAATGGTGTGTGACAGTGACCGATAATCCATGGACAAAAGAAAGAATCGACATCCTTGCACAAACACTGATTTTTCAGAACAAATCTGAAGGCACAAAAACCAAGTACATCCACTGAAGCACTGATAAAACATGGGTAGTCTGCTTCAACGGCTTACATTCTTTCCGTGAGAACATGTAGACAGATGTAGATCAACCTGTATACAGTAAATGCCATGTAGTTTGAAATAAATTTGAAATTGCAAACATTTATTTCGAGTAAAACATCGCAATTTAATAGGAAAAAATGTTCCTTTGATTATTTTGAGTTGTGTATAAACACTCATATTAAGTTTCTCTCTATCATCACGTGGTGACGATACTTCGGAAAATTATTGCAGAGATAAAAAGGTTCAGGTGAGCAATTCCGGGCCATTGTGTCCCTTTTGCTTACTTTACACTTGATCTTTTCAAGAGCCATATCCTTCATGGTCACAAACACATGTGCTTGTTGGGGTTGAATTGACACACAAACATAATTACTGCTTCTACATGTACATGAATATATAATAAAGATCTAAAATTTTTGGGGAATTGAAGTGGCAAACTTCAGACGTGTTGGGATAGGGAAATTCCAAGGATGAAGTAGGTTAATTCCTATGATAAATTTTTTTTTTAAAAAATCCCTTGTTGATGTAGTAAAATTGAATAAAAGTAGGGCGTCGATTTCTAAGAATTGAAGGAATAGAATTTCAGTTTTGGGGTTGTAAAATTCCAAAAGAGTGGGTGTCGTGTACTTCAAAAGAATTTAATTGATAAAACTAAAGTGCGGGCTCGTAAAACTTCGATCGCAGTAAGAAAATTATCACTGTAAATGGCATAACATCCCAAAGAATTGAAGAAATAAATTTCAAAAGGTTAGGGTCGTAATATTACAAAGCGCAAACGACTGGGAGTCGTTAGGTAAATTGTTAAGGCTTGGGATTAAAACTTGCAAAGGATGGTGACTGTAAAATTCTTAAGTAAACATAGTAAAATTAAAACGTTCAAGAAGTTTGGGGATTGCCAAAATCCATAGTTCATAAATTCTTACGCCTGAGTTGGGATCATAGCCCCTTACCATACAATCAAAAACCCTAAGGAAGAATGGCTGTCAAAACATTGCGGGAAATGGAGAAAATGCTGGTGACCAGCATTTTCTCCTTTTTCCCCATTGTTTACTATCCTTTTAAAGATAAAATCCATGAACTAGGCCATATTTGAACTGTTGTCTGCAAATGTTTTGAGTTTGGAGGGATCAAAAAATCTGCAGTTTGGTAATGAATTAAGGTAAGACATGGGTAATGCTACGGAGCAGTTTTTGGTCGAATCTATGAATGAAATATATCAATTATAATTTTCTTTTTTATTATTATTTTTATTATTATTATTTCTCTAAAATTCATTTCATCTTCTTGTTCAGGTGTGTTTACCTCAAAAGGAAGGTAATTCAGTATTTCCTATGTAATGAGAAATAAAGTGTTTATTTATTGGTAAACTATAGTTTATAGAGAGCCATGCTCAAAAATACGGTATCTAAATGTACTTTCTAAGTCCCTTTGCCACGGGATTGCCTACCATTCTGGCAAAATGACGACCTGTGGGTGTCGATCGGCCGTAAAACAACACTAATGCATTCAATAAAAGATCAAAGAACATATTTTGTGTTGTCTGATCTTGACCTACGCTGTTCACAATGAGCAATTACATTTATTCCATGCCTGAGAGAGAAATGATGCAACTACTACAAGAACAATATTGGGTGGGAGTATATAGGCGATATTGGTATCAACACTTTTCTACGGAACCTTATTCTTCCAGAACGGTTTTCGCGCGAAGCACTGTCAATAAAACCTGAGCTCGCGAAGTCTTGAGATCACTCTGGTCTTTTATATTTAGAAAAATATATATGTTAACTAGCAGACATTGAAAAAAAGGAAAGAAAGAAACGGTAGGGAAAATAACGAACGACCGAAGGATATAATTTAATAGACAGAAAAACAACTGAAATTAGAAAAGGTTAGTTAAATGCTTTTACTATTTTAATTACTATAATTATATTATTTAGTATTTTAGCCCCACGTTTTACTGAAACTTGTGCGCAATGTAAGATTAATGAGTACATGTATATTGATTTTTTTTTTTTTTTCAAATAATTATAATACATTTTGTCATTATAGATATATTTATAATTGCAGCCCGTGTTTTACTGAATTTTTTGTGTGCAAAGTAAGATTAATGAGTATTTTGAAACCATGAAAAAAAATACACAGAAAAAAAATAGATGCACCGATTCCAAAGCGTTTTCAGTCAGACTATGAATATATTGGGCAATGTACAAGTTTTGAGTACTCTGATTACATTTCGTTTTCATTTCTTTTTGTACCAAGATAATTTAACAACTAATCATAGACTAGGCTCTAATTCATGTGTATTTACTCCTTTTCAAAAAGAAGCGTTTGAAATCGTCAGCTACAAATTCGTTTCAGGAGAAAATGCGTTAACACTTTACCAAACGACAAAATTTAAGACTTGTCCAAATTGAAAGCATTTGTAGACGACAATTCAAATTTGGCTCAAATAATGAAATTTGTCTTTGATAGGGTAGAGAGCATTGTTAGAAAATGAGAAAATGTTGGTTACCAACATTTCTCCTTTCTCATAATATTTTCTAAAGGTTTTTTTCGAGATTGTGTAGCAAATTGTTTAGACTTGTTTGTCAGTTGACACAATCTTAACCTATATCCTGCCGAATTTGAATTAAGAATCTGTAAGATCCTGTAAGAATGGGGTTTTTGGGTCCTTCTCCTCAAGTTAGGGTTAAGGAACGAGAGCCCTGATTGGAGGAGAATCGAATTTGGTTAAGATGTAAAACACGATGGAAATATGACGTAATTTACATTTCTCGTGCTTTACGTAATATTGTAATGCGTTGTTATGCGGAGGGGGTACGCCACGGGGAATTAACGAAAACAACTGTATTGTATTTTGACGCGATTCCCCCCCAAATAAGGGACTAGGAGCAAGAAATGAACAGACTATTTGTTGTTTTTTCTTCGGCAAAAGCTCGAAACTTATTTCATCGGGTGGACATCATCGAGTGGACATCATCGCAGCCACTCGTGAAAATATTGCCGATGATGTTCACGCGATGAAATAAATGTCGATCTTCCACCGAAAAAAACAAATATCCTCTATTTATTCCATCGAGTGAACATCATCGGTAATATTCTCACTCTTGGCTGCGCCACTCGTGAAATATTACTGATAATGTTCACTCGATGAATGTCCTCTATGTACTTACTTTTACGCTACTGCAATGAGAATGGGATATTACTGCCTATGGCTTTAACCCTTAGGCTGCTAAGCACGACTGACGAACCTTTTGAGGACAGAACGTGCAGTCTGATCTTGGATCTACACTGTCCAGTAAGGAGATATCTTTTGAAATAGCCATATTTCAGTTTTTACCATCGACTTAAAAGTTTCATTTAATTTGTTTTGTAGGTAAGGGAATAATTTTTGTTATCTCAAACCCCCTTATCAACAGAAATTGCACACAAGTGTACTAGATCTACATATGTAAAATGGTCAGGCAATGGCTTTAAATACTACCATAATTTCAATTTTTGAAAATATTACCAAACAATCTTTAATTTTAACAACTCTGAAGAAAAAGGCTTTTAAAAACATTGTAGCTGGTAATCGGCATTTTCTCCATATTCCACAATGTTTTCAACCCTTCAAAACGCAAATTCCATCATTTCAACCCCTTATCTACAGAAATTGTAATACATAAGTACAACATACGTAACTTAATGGTCAAACAATCTCGAGTTTTACTGACCAAGAAGATAAACGTTGTTACAAATATTGTGGCTGGCAACCGGCATCTTTTTCATTTCCCACAACATTTTCTACTCTTCCATGGAAAAACCCTATCATTTCAGGCTGATCAAATATTTTATCTAGATTTAGTTTCAAATCTAATAAGTCTAGATTTTGGTCCTTTGGTAAAGAGTAAAGAGAAATCGCCTATTTCAACTCTTTACAAACGACAAAAATGTAGACTGTGTCCAATTTGAAAGCATTTGCAGACGACAAATTATATGTGACTCAAATGTTGGAACTTGCCTTACATCGGGTAGAAAACATCGTGGTAAAAAAGGAAAAAATGCTGGTAACCAGCATTTTCTCCTTTACCCACAATGTTTTCAAAAATATTCTCTTCTCAGGGTCGTTAAAACTAGGGATTGTGCGACAAAGAGTTAAGCAATATCTCCTCGCTGTCTCTACTCCACTTCTAATTTTTTTAATCAAGTACGCATACAACAGACGGTACTTTAAAATAGGTACAATATCCAACATTCACATGACTGAGATCAAAAGAAGAAATAGCTCGGAAGCCTTAAAGCGCCTTGCACAACAACTGATGCCTCTGCGGCCAGTGTAGATCAAGATCAGACTCTGATCTTTGATCTAACCTGTCCGTTGAGCTGAAACTTGGTCAACCAATTGAACTATGAAACGTCAATTAATATATTATTATCAGTGAAATACTGGGATGTCTCAGTGAATAACAACACTAGTGATGATAATTATTGTATCATCACTAGTGACGATATAGTTTTAGAATGTTTGCCGGAACTACTTTTTTCCTATATTGCTCATATTGTACCATTCTTGATAATTATTAGAATAAGAACGGTGATTTAGGAATATAATAAATAGGATAATCAACTGGTTGTGAGTGACATTAAAAATCTGTCACTCGAATAGGGGTGTGATGCGGATAAAAAACTCGTCCTTCGGACTCGTTTTTTCAACCACATCATACCCCATTCTAGTGAAAGATTTTTAATATCACTCACAACCAGTTGATTATCCTCTATTTATTTGGATATTATTTCTATACTGAAAATCTTGGTTAAATTTATTTGGTGTTCTATAGGTTAATGAGCAATTTGAGTAGGTAATGAGCAGTCCTGCATTTCTGATTGAAAAACGTGGGGGGAAAAAAACGGGTTAGAGCTTGCATTAAAAAATGAGTAAATCATGATAAATCTGAACCACGAGGGATTTACTGGAGAAAAAAATTCCAATCATCGTAATTGCACCGCAGGCGATATTGTACCAGGAACTTGCAGCAGAAGGATGACAAATTGATTCAGGTATAAAGTCGCCATTGATTTTCTAGCGTTAGTCACCGTATATGCTTCATTAAGTTGGTGCATAGGGACGCTGGGTAGGAGCCTGAAATTTATTTCATGCTTTTCGGTAGATTATCAAGAAATAATGCTGGATTATGGTTTGATATTTCATGGTTTCGACTAGTAAAAAAGGACCGATTTCATATTTTCTAACTCTTCAATTGAAGGCAGAAACAGTAGTTCCCGCGCACTAGCTACATGTACCTAGGTAAACAACGCGTGCCATTCTACCAGATGAAACTATGACGTAATTTACGCGCAATTATCCTACATTTATCGCGCTTTACGTAATGTTGTAATGCGTTTTATGAATTCATTTATTTATTTAAGTCTCATCATTGTACATTTAGCTAAAAGGATAAAAGAAAAAAAAAAGTACATACTAACATATCCAGTTAAAACATGTACAATGTCACCCTTCAATTAGAGTTATTTATAGACTATATCTACGCTAATTAAAAGCTATGTTAAACATGAACATTTCAAATTCACTCTCATTCTATCTTCCCTCAATCCACCTCTCTTCATCACTTCACATTACATTATATCATACATATTCTGGCTCACTTACCCTCTATCTCATCTAAATTCAACTCTCTCTCTCTCTCTCTCTCTCTCTCTCTCTCTCTCTCTCTCTCTCTCTCCCTCCCTCCCTCCCTCCCTCCCTCCTACCCTCTCTCTCTCTCTCTCTCTCTCTCTCTCTCTCTCTCTTCTCTCTCTCTCTCTCTCTCTCTCTCTCTCTCTCTCTCTCTCTCTCTCTCCAGGACTATGTGTGTTACATATGAATCCTAGCACAGGATATAACACAAAGATAAACAATATATGAACTAATATCATATTACATATTGACTTTTTTTAACTCCTTACCAAATGGCAACAGCTAAATGTGTGTGGGGGGTACGCCAAGGAAATTACCGAAAACACCATACTGAATTTTGACAAAAGTCCAAACAAAAAAGGGGTTAGACGCATGAAATATGAAATACATAGATTTGTTTTTCGGTGAAAGATCGATATTTATTTCATTGAGTGAACATCATCGGTAATGTTTTCACGAGTGGCGCAGCAGCCACTCGTGAAAATATTACCGATGATGTTCACTCAATGAAATAAATTTCGAGCTCCCCCCCCTTTACAAAAAATCCTCTACATGTATATTATAACCTTTAACCTGCTAAATAAGTTAAATGAAGCTTTTAAGCCAATGTAAAACTCTAATTTATGTCGCTATTTCAAAAATATTTTGGGGGATGAATATTTCCTTATCGGACAATTTAGATCGAAGATTAGACTGCACGTTCTGTGCAGTCTGATCTTGATCTACAAAGGATATCCGCAAAATGTCCTTGAGTCGCCCTCAGCAGCCCAATGGTTATTCTTAGACATCTCCGATGGCTACAAACCAGAGATAACAACAATTAACACAACAATATTCCCTTTAGTGCCTCGTCATGCATTTTGTTGCTTGCAATGCGTCACTCCTTTCGTTGAACATTCGAATTAAAATAGATTGATTAAATGGTGTTTAACGCCGTTTTCAACATTATTTCTGTTATATCGCGGCGGCCAGTGCACTTATCCATGCTTAGATGGATTTTCTTTTTACCAGTACTCCGCACAATATTCTTTCTTAGCCAGATATAACAACCATAAACAATCAGATTGGAATAGACTTGAGCACACAAGTACGTGCATTTTAGCTTTTTACCACACGACAAAGTTTTGAGTGAGATCAAATTGAAAGCTGTTGCAGACGATTAATTAAATGCAGCTCAAAAAATGACTTCTGTCGTTGACAGGGTAAAAAACATTACAAGCATGTTCTCAAAGTTTTGAACGCGACCAAATTGAAACTGTTGCAGAGGACTAATAAAATGTAACTCAAAAGATAACTTCAGTTTTTGATAGAGTATAAAATATTACCAACATTTTCTCCTTTGCCCACAATGTTTTCAAAAACCTTGCTTAATTAGGGTCGTTAAAACTCGGGATTATATAGCAAAGGGTTAAGACAGGAACTGTGATGTAAATAGTCACAAACACGATATTTTTCTAAAGAGTTCTATTATTAAAATGTCCTTGATCATGATTTTTAGGCTGCTAAGCGCGACTCAAGGACCTTTTGTGGACAGTGTAGATCAAGATCAGACTGCACAGAACGTGCAGTCTGATCTTGGATATACAATGTTCGATAAGGAGATATTTTTTCGCCAGAAAATAACTTCGAAATTATAATATATAAAGGATATTTGTTTTTTTCGGTGAAAGATCGAAATTTATTTCATCGAGTGAACATCATCGGTAATATTTTCACGAGTGGCGCAGCCACGAGTAAAAATATTATCGATGATGTTCACGAGATGAAATAAATTTCGATCTTTCACCGGAAAAAAAAATCCTCTATTTATTTCATGCTTTTAACCCTTTTTAGGGGGGAATTTACATTAAAATCCAGTACAGTTCTTTTCGTTTATTCCCCGTGGCGTACACCTTCCGGATAGCAACGCGTTAAAATATTACGTAAAGCGCGAGAAGTGTAGGTTAAATTACGTCATATTTCCATCTGGTCGAGAGGCATGCGCTGTTTACCGAGGTAATTTATGCGCGGGAACCACTGTTTCAATTGAAGAGTAGTAATATAAAAATCGGTATTTTTCACTGGTCGTAACCATAAAATATCGAAAAATATTTCACGGTTATTTCTCGATAAACTACCGGAAAGCATGAAATAACTGGGTATATTATATTTCATGTGTCTATTTTTAGAAATGTTATGGGTAAAGAAATGTCGTAATTTAAGCTGGGGGGAATTATTTCCCCATCACAGTGAATATTTTCCTCCTTCCGAAAATCTGGAACTACTTTTTTAAGTTTTTTAAGTTTTTAAGTTTTAAAAGTGGCATTCATTGACAAAATAATCAGAGGAAATATAATATATAATTTATTTCATCAGCTTGTGGTTAATATGGGGAAATATTTGTCTTAAAAGGGAAAGGTCCGCGAAAATAACTCGTGCCTTACGGCACTCGTTATTTTAGCATACCTTTCCCTTTTTCGGCAAATATTTCCCCATATTAACCACAAGCTGATGAAATAAACTCTATGTATACTATCGGCTTTGAAAGTTTTACTAGTATATACATGTAACTGATTCAGCAGATTAGGGTTGATAAAGAAAGACATGTGAAACTCAAATATATTTAATGAGAGGATATTTGGGTTTTCTTTTCCGGTGAAAGATCGAAATTTATTTCATCGAGTGAACATTATCGGTAATATTTTCCCGAGTGGCGCAGCCACCGAAAAAAGAAACAAATATTCTTTTCGTTTCGTGCTTCTAACCCTTTTTTTTTTCGGGGGGGGGGGGGACTTACATCAAAATCCAGTGCAGTCCTTTTTGGTAATTACATGTACCTGTGGCGTACCTTCTCAGCATAACAACGCATTACAATATTACGTAAAGCGCGAGAAATGTAGGGTAAATTACGTCATATAACCAACTGGTTGAGTGACACGCACATGTTACCTAGGCAACTAGTGCACGGGAACTACTTTTTCCGCCTTCAAATGAAGAGTTAGAAAATAAACTCGGTTTTTTTCATTGGTCGTAACCATGAAATATTGAAAAATATTCCAACTTTATTTTCTCGGTAAACTAGGAAAGCATGAAATAAACATTTTTAATGTAAAAACCATTTCGTAAATACAGATAATCGTTGAACGACTCGACAAGGAACCTCAGCCTCTCCTCAGAGCTACCGCAGGCGTTAAAAACTCGTTACAGAAACTGCTAAATGCGGCAAAACTTTCGACGTTTCTATAGTGACAATTCTCCAGACAAATACGTCTTCCAATTAGTAGCATGAAAATACCATTCACTGAATTAATTCCGACTTTTTATGACTATTGCTTTTTTTCAAACCATCAAATGCTCTGCGATTTCGCTCGTCATTCGTTGACAAATGTGACTTCTATCTATCCTCCCTATCCCCGTTCATACTACGGTTATTATGTTATCGTTTTGTCTTTTCCTTCCCTGACGTAGTCTCTTTCCGGAAGTTCATACTTTATGGCTGGTAACCCTTGTCTACCGTTCTGTGCCTCATACAACAACACTCGTGGAAAACAGTAAAGGAGAAGGAGAAGGAGAAAGACAAAAAGTTTCTTTCGACAAAGAACAGTTGTCAGTCATTTTAACGTCAATGCTTTGTAATATGACAAGATGTTGTGAATGGGTTAGGATTATTGTATGTATCTTCTACTTTGGTGAAATAAAAGGATCTGTTTTGTTCTATTCTGTTCTGTCATGAATAACATGAACACGTGATCACGGAATCAGAATCAATTTAAGGCCATAAAATGTAGTGTAATTTTAGGTGTCATCTGGTTCTATCAAGTGTCAAGATGTTGTACTGTGGTATTATGGTTAATCATGACGTATACTGCTTGTTATTGTATATATCTTACACTTAAGTGAAATAGTAGATTTATTTTATTCTGTGCTGTTCTGTCATGTCTAACATGGTCATTGGATCACGGAATCAACTCTGATTAAAGCCATTACATGTTCTGTACATTTAAGTGTCATCCAGTAATGAATTATATGCTTTCCTGTCAGAAGCACGCAAAAGCAATCAAGAAAATACTAGCCATACTCTGCGAGGTTAGCCTGCGTAGTTCGCGCAGGCTGACCTTGGCCGAAATTTTTTGCTATTGGTCAATTTTCTACATGTCCAAGGACCATTCTACCTCATCTGGCTTGCAACACGCGAAAAGGGGCATTCGGATATATGCGTAAAGTGTCGTCTCGGATCAGCCTTTGCAGTCCGCGCAGGCTAATCCGAGACGGCACTTTACGACTACTTTATTAGTTGTACGGTCAGGTGGCAGTGGACTTGGAAACTTGTTCACGGCTGTGGTGAATCATGTCGTCCCGAGCCGAAGGCAAGGTGGCGACATGATTCACCACAGCAGTGAACAAGTTTCCAAGTCCCCTGCCACTTGACCGTACAACGAATTTATTATACTGCAGTTTTACCATTCCAACATGTGTTTAGCGAATTTTACCTGTTTTTTGGTTTCAAAAATTGAGTACGCTGACGAAGTAGGATTTCCCTTCTGAGTGCCCCAATTCAATGAAAACTGACGTCACTGTGAACTGACGTCACTGAAACCTTGGTAAAACGTGCTAAAACGTGCAGTTTGGCACATAATCTTGATGTTAATCTTGATCGACGCCGCCAATTTGGATGTTGTGTTGAAAGTGTAGTCATGTATACGGGGCTCCCGAAAGGGAAACTGCTTTTACGTTGGTTTTGCCAGTGTACATGATATATTTTTATGTTCGGGGCATATTATTCAATCAGATCACGAGAAATTTCTTTGCAATATAATAATAGATTTTGTGCTACAGAAGACTTGCGAAAAACAGATAATTACACAAAAATGTAAAGTGCCGTCTCGGATTAGCCTGTGCGGATTGCGCAGGCTGATCCGAGACGACACTTTACGCAAATGTCCGAATGCCCCTTTTTGCGTGTTGCAGGTCAATATAATCAGCTTGGTATGATGCATCACGGAGATGCATTAAACCTTCCTTTTGCCAGAGCGTGGCTCGAATGTATTCTTACCTACTACAGACAATCCTATTTTTTCTTTGTCTTTCAGAATACGAGCGTAGGTTGTTTTGAAACTTGGGGACACAGAATAAATTTTTCAGCTTACAAATACATTAAAAATTTGGATCATTCAGTGACCAGTAAGACGTTATCCCATCAGAGGCATGAATTAGTCAGATTTTCTTTACACTTTTTTTATTTTTAAACTTTCGAAAGCTCCTGGACTATTTTTGTTATTCACCGTGTCCCACAAAGTTGCCCTAAAACAACAACAGATAAGAAAAAGAAGTGAGAAATTGTGTTAATGTTTCTGAATACTTTTAAAGAAGATAATGCCAAATGTTCATTGACTTCTTCTGTCTTTTTTTCTCTAAATTCATTTTTTTTTTTAACCTGAACTTGTCGGACCATTCGTAAATTATATATGTTGCATGTCGTTAAAACGTTAAAAAAAATCACAACATTCTGGTCCATTTGCTAAACGCAGTTTGATAGTCTGGTTTTATGACGGATATAAACATCATTTAGAAATATCTCTGTCGACATCTAGAAATCTATATTTAAACGATTTTTCCAGTTGTTTTATAGACAGACCTTTAGATATGTCACAAAGTCTGCAACAGGAGCAGTTGGTTCGGAACTATTCTATTGAAGCACATGATTACAATGTTTATTTAGTTAAAAGGTTTCAGTTTTTTTTCTTTTTTAGATGACACAATTTTAGAGCTAAACACGTAGCATTTGCAGGCAGGATATCGAATACTGCAGGAAGAAGAAAATGCTAATCACTTGCATTTTCTGTTTTTCCAACGATGTTCTCAAAAGCCTTAAATCATGGAATGTAACTGTAAAGGATAAACCATTTACTACACAAGAAAACTTTGGACTGGTCCATATTGAAATTGGAAATTTTCTTTGATAGATTACAAAACATTGTGGGAAAAGGAGAAAATGCTGGTACCAGCATTTTCTCCTTTTGCCACAATGTTTTCAAAAAGCTTCTTCCACAGGATAGTTAAACTCGGGATTACAGTAAGATATTACTGAATAAAATGACGTGAAAACACATTTTCAGAAACGCATCATCTGTAGTTCATGAACATCTTTTTCTTCCTTTTTTTTTCAATTCTCCGAAATAAGAATTCATTTTAACTACAATTTCAATCAAAAAGCATTTACCTTTTTTTTTTCTTAATTTCAAAGCGCTCATTTTGTGTGTGTCTGTTTCGCAGTTTCTAAGAACATGTGGCTAAAATAGAAGTCCCTTGTTACCAGCATTTTTCTTTTTGCCACACCATTTTCACATAATTTCATTTGTCAGTACTTAATAATTGCCGATTATCAACATTGTGTTGAGAAAAACGCATTCAATTTCGACCCGCATTTTGCTTGCCTAACGTTAAGTTGACATTTTGAAAATTTCTCCGTATGACATGGAACGAAAACTTCTAGACACCGTTCAGGGCTTTTATTGTCTTAATTTTTTATCATTTGCTGTACAAATAGAGCTTTCTACGCCTGAGCAGTTGACAGCTTAAAAATGGGAAAAATGTAGTTTTCAAAGCTAAAATAGTCTCACTAGTTATGCCTTGATGGATCAAAAGGAATATGGGATATTTGAACAAGATGGTGGGCGAATTACTGACGATAGAATTATATTGAATTATATTGAATTGTACACAGAGATGCATTATCGCAGCTCTCTTCAGGGAAAACCTGAACCCAGGACCATACAAATCTGACTTGTTACGTCCCTACATAAAATATCTTTTAAAAGCTTTCAAGAAAGTGAGGACAGCTGCTTATAACTAGCAATTCCCCTCTTTCACATTATATTTTTGTATGTCACTAAAATATAACTTTTTTGTTATACCTGCAAATGTCTTTCACTTGCGTCAATTTGTTCTAGTGAAAGATGTGTCTAAAATACAGCTAAAATCAGGCAGACTGACTGGTACACCATTTTAGGGCCCTTTGTGAAAACCCTTGAAAGCTTTAACAGAATCCCTAAGGAGCCAAACGACATTGCTGTTATTTCAAGTTAGCCCCTTACCACCTTAAACTTTCTCTTCCGTCTTGAATTTCACCTATTGAAAAAAATTTGGTCAAAAGAGAAATTGCTTGTAAGGTGCAATTTATCCTTTTGGTACAATGTTTTCACATTTATAATTACTTATCAAACATTTATTCAAATCAAGTGTCCATATTTTACAATCATTTATTCTTAACATGATTGCTGCAGTTTGGATTCTGGGGTTAAAGTTGAGAAATCCTAATGCTAAAACATTCAGACATGATGAATAACTTACAGAAATCAAACGAATCACCAAAACGCATCAATGGTATCATAAAGGGGTACGTGTGTTTATACTCATGTCTGCTTCTGGCGTTAAAATGTTCTAATTTCAACCTTTGAAATCTTCGAACTTTTCGAGGTTTCTATAGTGACAACAATTCTCCCGACAGATTAACTCTTTACCAAACGACAAAATTTTAGGCTGGTCCAAATCGAGAGCATTTGCAGACGACATATTAAATGTAGCTGAAATGATACTTATTTTCAGAGAATGTGTTGAAAACCTTGTGGGAAAAGGAGAAAATGCTGGTAACCAGCATTTTCTCCTTTTCCCACAAGGTTTTCAAAAGGCTTCTTCTTCAGGGTCGTTAAAACCAGGGATTGTTTGGTAAAGGGTTAAAGCCGTGAAATACGTAACATGAAAAAAAAAAAACAACGCCATTTTCAGAACAATAGAGTGTGCGACATATTCTTTGCAAAACGGGTGCCAATCGCCAAGACATGCTGTTCCCTGCCTTTGAAAAGAATGAGCGGTGCTCTGGTAAAGGAAGTTTAATGTGCCGCTATGATCCGTTATTCCAACCAAGTCATCATATCAAAATGGATCGATAAAATCCATTTGCCTAACAACAGACGGAATCATGAGGTGGAGAAGTCCTTTAACATGCAGAAAATTGACCATAACAAAAAGTTTCGACCTAGGTCAGCCTGTGCAGACTGCAAACCGACCTAGGTCGATACTTTTTGCAGTTGCATTAAACACCCTTTTCACAAAGCATGACCCAAATGTTTTGAAACAACCGAAATTCATTCTTGTTTCACAGTTGCAAAATCTTAGTTGTGCTACTTTCCCACAAAAGTTTAGTTTCACGTCAATTTATAAAATATGGATTCACATGGAGCCTTTGTGGCTTTTTAGCACATAGTAATGATGATGTTCTATTGCAATTGCTAACTGTGCGTTTAGTTTAAATCTACTTTTGCTACATCGATTGTGAAACAAGGTCTTACAGCTTACATTTAATCATACTCGACGATTGCTTGTTGAAAGCCTTAACCAGTACTCGCGCCGTAATGTTGACTTGTGTGTTCCAAAGGATGACTCCGCCTCGGTGACCAACTGTCAACGAACACGAATACCTTCTCAGAGTCGTTTTGGCTGTTCCTGTCCAAATTACGTGCCTCTGCAAGTTTTGTTTTTGTGGGTTTTTTTTTTTTTTCGAAATCATTGAGGTCATATGACCATAACGGGCACCGCTGCCAACATGGAAAAGAGCAAGTTCTCAAGAATGAGATGACAGATTTAGTCGATGGCAATGATACGGATAACCAGTCTCAGAAGAACTTCAAAGATGCTTCAATTTACAACTGTATCTTGACCTATGATCTAATTTATAACTGATTGATGAAAATTTGGTCTATGAGCAGTGTTCCATAAATTAATGTAGGGAAATTTTTAAGTACTCTTGTCTGGAACGGAAAGGTCCATCAACTTGACCTTTTGTACGTGGCATCATCGGACTCTCCCATTAAAAAGCTGTTGAAGTTCTGCCCCTTTAGGTCAAAGATAGCCCGTATAACTTGGTAATAAACGAACAAATAACAGATCATGTTCGAGCACCCTAGGCCTATATAGTGTTTACATTTCTGAGTGTCATTCTTTTCGAGTCAAAAAAGTGACCCTGTATTAAACATAAACTACGTACCTGAAGATCTCATGGACCGGAACTGCAACACCTTTAGCTTGATATTTTGCATTTATTACTCGAATAAATTGAGCTGAAATTGACCTTTATGCAAAGAATAATTAGTGTGTGAATATTTTTATCATCGTGTAAAATCGGGAGGTACGGAAATTTTATTAACAGTAGACGTCGTGTTAGACCCTTTCAGTGTTAAAGGCAAGGTAAAAGGCTTTTGTGGATGACGTGGATCAAGATCAGACTGCACAGAAAGTACATCTAAGATCAATGTCATCTGCCACGTATTACCACTCTAAACCAACAAATCGTGTTTATTTCAGGAATTTTAGTTATTCTTTTAAATCAAGATAAATCTATTAGCCGCATAAACATTTGAACATCTTTCTCAAAGTACCGCATTCAGACGACAATAGCCGAAGCTAAGTTTGGACAGTAATTCAACCGTATCATATATGGTAATAGAGGTCATTTATTTCATGTCAATTTGCTCGAGTAATAGCAGCATCTAATGATCTTGTATCAAAGATTTCCTTTTTTATCATATCACTGTAGTCAAAAAATGCCCTGCTACTGCAGGGAGGAGGCTGCCACAAGTTTTAAAACATGTCCATTGCAGGGATAGCTAGAGCTTTAAAATTCTATACATGGACATGTGAGTAGAAGTAACCCTGGGTTCTTTGACTAAGTTTTAAAAAAAATGGCCCTGGTTGTAAAAAATAAGGATTGTGTGGTAAAGGGTTTAACACCAATTTAGGATAATTGTCCATATTTTACATGGTCAATTCCAAATTCGTCTGCTGCAAATTTGTTTCAGAAGGATTCTTCTCAGATGAAATGCTAAAGAGTTCAAGTTTGAATATAACGCCATGTTGAAAAACAAAATTCATGAATATTTTACGTAAAACCCATAAATAGATTGATCCATTGCCTCGATTGTGGGAGGAGAATAAATAATTAAGAGAAATCAACCTTTGGTAAAACATGACTTCTTAGTTTATTTCACCTAATCAGGTTAATCGAATCCTAACTTGCAGAAGGAAACTTACTTTTTTATGTGCGTGCAGTCTGCTGTTTGATCTACACTGTCCAATATTCTCTCAAACAACCTTAAAATGACTGTTTCAGTCTTTCCTACCTACTGATTACTTCTACTAAGTTTATGTAGTGGCCTGAGATTTATCGAGAGAGCTATTATATTAATTATTCAGGTACCTAGAAAGGTTGATGACGATAAGGACTGAAGCAGAAGCAATTCCCTTGATATGTAGATTATCCCAAGTTCGGTCAGTGCTCTAACCAGGCAATATCCACGTATTTAGACTGTTTGTTTCTTAATACCAAGGCTTCTAAGAGCGGCTCGATGTGCTTTTGCAGATAGTGCAAATTAAGATCAGAATATGCAGTCTGATACTGGACATACAATGTCAGACATATAGTGAGAATTTTTTGATAAAGAGATATTTGAAATGATGTATTTTGGTTTTTTGGCATAGACACTTGGTTTCCCAAACTTTCAGTTTCACAACTTACATTTTATTTTTGTATATTCGGCCAATCTCGGCAGCTTCCGTATTTTAATATGAGAGTTAGGGGCCGTAGACCTTAAGTTAGTATAGTCAACAGTATGTTTAGTTTACATTACCGTGGTACCAGTAAGGTTTTGCTGGCTATGCTACGATTAGGTTTTATTGGAAACCAGTCAACGAACTCTCGTTGCTTGAAAACATGGCCGCTGCGAAACCTACTCGAATTTATAAGATATAGATATAAATGAGTCATGCTCTGTGAAAAGGGGGCTTAATGCAGCTGCGAAAAGTATCGACCCAGGTCAGCCTGCGCAGTACGCGCAGGCTGACCTGGTTCAAAACATTTCGCTAATGGTCAATTTTCTATATGTCAAAGGACCAGTCCACATTCTGATTCAAAAAGTTATTTGACAAAATTGATTTTATCGATCCATAATTATGTGATGACTTGCTTGGTATAATGCATAATGGAGATGCAGTAAGCTCCCTTTTGCCAGAGCGTGGCACAAATGTAAGTTGTGAAACTGAAAGTCTGGGAAACCAGTGCTCATGGTGTTTCGTTTGGACTAAAAAAAAATATCTTTCTTTTAGCAGTTTAACACTTTACCAGACAATCCGATAATTTAACTACCCTGATGAAGAACGCTTTTGACACTATCACAGGAAACAGAGAAAATGCTGATAACTACACTTTTCTCCTTTTCTGACAATGTTTTCTACACTTCCAAAGACCAAAGCCATCATTTGAGCCACATTTACTTTATCGTATGTAATTGCTTTTATTTCGACTGGTCTTATCCTCTCGTAGAGTTGAGGGAAAAACTGTGAACTAGATATTATCATGGTTTTGTTTGGCCTGTGATCGCAAGCATTTCATGTATAATTACCAAAAAAGCATTATCCGGCGCTTTCACGAGTTCTATTACATAACGAGCCTAGATTACAATTCCGACAATTCTGTTCTGATTTACTGATTTGATACGGAAGACAATAATTGTATTTGTGGACCCCCATGGAATATTCACCACAAAGATCTCCTAAAAAACTACTGAAATACGAAAAACTTGCTATCTTTCTGCTTGGATGGGTTGGTTGGATTTTAGAGGTTTTTTTTTTTTCTATTTTGCAACGTCAAAACCGATAATAGTTTCCTTTCTTTCGCACGGCGTGAGACCAGGTTTTAGAGAATTTTCAGTAAGATCATGGATGTCTATCGTGAATTACACGTAATTTCAAAATTATGACTAAAAAATAACATTAATTTTTTAGGTGCAATCAATTTTAGCAGTGCAAAAAAAATCCGGTTTAATTAAATTTGCGACGAAAGAGGTGGTGTCGTTTTTTAAACGTTATTTTACAAATATAAATTCACATGGGAAACCCATTTAGTACATGTGTACATAGGCCCACGATGTACAGAAACACATTATGAACAGGTTCATGAAATGAATGATGAGCTCGAAGTCTTACGAGTTTAGTTTGGTTGGATTTAGCGCACTCTTCACAACTCCGCCAATTCCGTAACTACATACATAACCTCGTCCGCCAATTCCGTAACTACATACATAACCTCGTCCGCCAATTCCGTAACTACATACATAACCTCGTCCGCCAATTCCGTAACTTTATACATAACCTCGTCCGTAGGAAGTAGGCTTCCACCGAAACTACTTTTAGTTACATGACCATAAATATGGTGGCGCCCTTGGTATCCATTTGTCAACGACAGCAGTGATGAAGGTATGTACCCTTATCAATCCTTCATTGGGAGATGCCAACAAAGTTGAAAAATCACTGAAAAATATAAGGGGGCAGCGCTCTGGAAGTAAGGGGCTTTATGCATCTCCCTGATGCATTAAACCAACTTGCGGCAAGTCATCACATATTTATCATATGGATTCATAAATCTTTTTTGTCTAACAACCGACTGTCTCAGATCATTTGGTAGAATGGTCCCGTAACATGAAGAAAATTTACCAGTAGCAACATGTTTCGATCGGACTGCGCAGGCTGACATATTTCGATATATTTTGCAGATGAATTAAACTCCCTTTTCACAGAGCATGACTCTGTCAATGGAAATGTATTCAGAGCGAATTCGATTAAATTGTTAGTCATGCATTACTTTATTGGTGGAGTCTTATTTTACTTGAAGTAAAATGGTTTATTTCCGGCGAAGAAATGTAAGGTGTATGTGAATATCACACCGCATAATGCATACGAGGAACTTGATGAACAGATCACCCGAGTTTTTCCAAATGGATTTATAGGTCAGCCTGTAAATCCATTTTTGTCATAGCAAACCCAATTTAAAACTTCGTAACTAAATTAACGCCAACTTGTTTATCTCGTCAGCATGTTAATTTGTCATGATTCACACGAACGCCCGTTTGACTAAGTTAACTCTTTACCACACGTGATTTTTTTTTTTGAAGTACTCATACTGAAAGCAGATGCAGAAGACAAATTGCAGGTGTAGAAGACAATTTGAGTGCTGTTCCACTATGACGGTATTTGTCTTTGAAAGTCTAGAAAACATTGTGGGAAACGAAGAACAAGCTAGTTACCACATAATTCGTGTTTTCCAAGGTCGTTTAAACATTGGGACATTTGGTAAGGGTAAGCATCGACTGTTCCATTGGTCTGGCATTTCTGGGAATGGGCATTGAAGGACGATGACCGCATATAGTTCCTCTTTTCTAATGAATGTCATGTAAAAGGGGTTCTGTGTATCTGGTTACAATGTCGGGGAGATACAAGTAAAAGTTCTGGGTCCTCCATGGCTCACTGATTTGTGTATTAAGGTTTGTAATCAGGAGATTCTGGTTCGAATTCCGCCGAGTTGGTCACGTTAGAGTCCCTTTTGGCAAGGCACTGCAAGTCCCAGCCGAATAATAGTGTAACCATGCTAGTAGTAACTGTCTACATACCCGACTATGAGTATGAATCCACGTAATTGAAAAAAAGGAAAAAAAAGTCTATCAAATAAGAGGTTTATTCTGCTGCTTTATTTTTCCTGTACACCCGATTTTCAGTACTGTATAAAAAAAAATGCAAACCAGAATGGCAAGAATGCTATAGCTTACACCATTGTTTTTCAAAATTTTCTGAGGTAGGGATGACGTGACAACCATGAATCCACCTGATTAAAAGGCTAGTTACGTCCTTTGAAACCCAGGAAAAACATTGGCGAGAGATGTCATAATGCGCCCTGTTAGATGGGAGTTTAAAGCATCTGCAAAAAGTATCGACCCATGTCAGCCTGCGCAGGCTGAGCAGGCTGACATGTGCCGAAACTTTTTGCAGTCGATAAATCTCCTGCATGTAAAAGGACCAGTCTTCCTCATGATTCAACCGGATTTTAAATGAAATGGATAGCTACTATGCGATGACGTTTTTGATATAATGCGTCACGAAAATGCATAAAATCTTCTTTTCCCAGAGCATGGCTCATTTTACTGTAGTCTTTATAAGCCCTAGGATAAACGGTTTTAAAAACATTGTTGCAATAAATGCTGATAATCATTATTTCCTCATTTTTCACAACAATGTCCACCCTTCATAGCCAAATCCCATTTAATTTATCGTCTGTCAGTCCTTTCAGTATGAAAAAGTCTAATGTTTTTTCGTCTGGTAAAGACATATGGCATGGATCATGGTTTATGTTTTAAGCTACGTCTACAGATCACTTCACAACACAAGATATCCAACAAAAGTTGTTTATTCAGTGAACAAGTAGCACAAGATATGGCTTGCAACACGTGAAAAGGGGCATTCGGACATTTGCGTAAAGTGTCATCTCGGATCAGCCTGCGCAGCCTGCGCAGGGTAATCCGAGACGGCACTTTACGACTACATTAGATTTTGTCCTACAGTAGACTTGCTTGAAACAGAAAATAACATAAAAACGGAAAGTGTCGTTTCGGATTAGCCTGCGCGGACTGCGCAGGCTGATCCGAGACGACACTTTACGCAAATGTCCGAATGCGCCTGTTCACGTGTTGCAGGCCATATCACAGCTTTGTTGTATAATGGTGGTAATATTTTACTTTTATGGTAGGCTTTTTCCATAAAGCGCCGTATAAACCTAGCAGATATTTCCCGTCTGGGAATAAGATCCCGATGATTGTAATTTCAACATTTCTGTTGTCCAGAATCTCTAAACAGAGTGAGCATTTTAGATCAAAGATCAGACTGCACGTTTTGTGCAGTTTGATCTTGATCTATACCGTCCACAAAGGTAAAAAAAGTTGTGAAAGGTGCAGTGAGGGTTAAAGGCAAAATCCATCGTAACGTTATGTTGATAAACACGAGTTATAGCAATAAATTTCAGACACAGGAAATTAACCCCACCTATACCCATCAGAAGTTCATGTTTTCCGAATCCAGCTGCTCATGACAATGTATTTACATGTGTTACAAAATGCCTTTGGGCAATTATCTCTTTTAAACCAAATAACTTTGGTTATCTTAACCAATATCGTAAAAGAAATCGGAATTTTAACGCAGTACTGTGCACGACTCTGTTAAGTAATAAAGGTAATATAAGGAAAATACATTACCTGACACGCACCGGAACCGCATCATATAACCACATTAATTTGTCTCATTTATTAATTTTCAGCTTTATCATCAGAACGCTTTACATCTGTGTTTTACGATACTTGTCATTCGTCTAGAATATTGTTAGTTGTTCCGTGGTTCAGTGGTTGAGGTGCTTAAGTTTTAATAATGATATCCTGACATTCGTTTGCGCTGCAGGCGCCTGTCACGTGGGTGTGTCCATCAAGGTAGTGTAGAGTCGTTGTCTGCGCATGTCATATTCTTCGAAGATTCGACCTGTCTGCTATGACGCATCACCCATCCCATATACTTGGGAAAAGTAGGACTTATACCGAAGCTGCTACCAAAGCCTGTAAGGGCTGTTTTGATAAATGGCCGGTGCATAGGTTACATGCCAGCCGATCATAGCTGAATGAATCGCACCAGGTAGCGTTTTCTTGAGTAAACGTTAATTTTATTTTGAAATTCAAAGTAACGGTTGTCGTTTTGAAAAGTAGTCCGGTTCTGTACCCAGAATGCCCAAATTAGATAGATGTGTATTTGTAGAATGCATCTAGCGGGAGATAATGAGTGTAGAGTATACTCTTAAAACGCAGGAAATGTATAGAGAAACATACTACTGAAACAGTGTTGTGAGCAGCATATCCAAAATTACATTTGATCCATTGTCCCCATGATAAACATTTTACTTCCTTAGTTATTCATGCTTACTGTCTTTTTTTTTTTTTTTTTTTTCTTCTTCTTCTTTTCTTCTTCTTTTTTCGTAGATAAATTTAATTCTTTTAATACTCAAACAAAGCACCATATGAGGGAGCTGAGGTGTCTATCTCCTTCTTTCCCCCCCCCCCCCCACTCCTCCTCGTACTATTACTACTATCACTTTATCAATGAAGACATAAATCTAGATTTTGTCATTATCTCATTTTTCTAACAATAATTTCTACTTTTTCAGAAATGAATCTCGTCGTTTGAGCTACATTTGTCTTGTCGTCTGCAAATCCTTTCCGTTTGGTTGAGTCTAAGTTTTTGTCGTCTGGAAAAGAGTTTAAAAAACGAAAAGAAACAATCCTCAAGGTTATCTAGATCTCCGGTAAGCAAGCTGAGGAGCAGATCAAAGTCCTGTGGGTATTTGTATAACCCAAAGAAGTGACAAATATGCAAACATCATTTGAATACATTCCTTTACATTACAATACCACACAATGACGACTTTTAACGACCCTGAGGAAGAAGCATTTTGAAAACATTGTAGGAATAGGAGAAAATGCTGGTAACCAGCATTTTCTCCTTTTCCCACAAAGTTTTCTACCCTATCAAAGAAAAATTGCGTCATTTGAGCCACTATGAAAATGTTGTCTGCAAATGCTTTCAATTTGGATCAAACAAACATTTTGCCGTGTGGTAACGGGTTAACTAACAGGACAAGGTGCCCGCACCACATGGTGAGAGAGAAAAAAATTAATTAGTTTCACAAGAGACTTGTGATGACCCTTTTATCAAACAATACCAGTTTTCAGTTTTGCTTGCAATGATCTGACCATGCTTTGCACCGTATTAGCATTATGTCGGTAATCAAATGGCGATTAGGGCCTATGGCGATTAAGTATATACTTTTCATGCTTGAATAAAGAAATATTGCAATAACATATACGTTTTTCATTCTGGCCTATTTTGAGTCAGTTCTTCACAGTTAACATAATCCTGACAATACCATCGCTAAGCAAAATACATAAGACCATGTTCAACAATAATGTCGATAAACTAGGGGGAATTTCATAATTAGAGAGCCTGTGAAAGAATGCAAGATCTCAATTATGCCTTTTATGGTAAGTTGATTTGAATGTAAATAAGAAAGAGTCGTCTCAAAATAAGAAAAAAAGACAGAGACACAGACACAGAGAGAGAGAGAGAAAGAGAGAGAGAAAGAGAGACGGGGGGGGAGGGAGCGAGGCAACAATGATCGTTTTCCTACAGTCAGAATGAATAAAAATGATTGGTTTTTTTTTTGTAAAAAGAATATTATGCAATACAACCTGGCACAAAGAAATTCGTTAAAAAAAATCAAAATAAATAGTATCGACGAGTTCTGCAAAGAAAGCCGGAGGCCATAGTACGTGTTCAGATTTTTATCTACAGTTTTGAAACAAAACACTATGGTGAAGCCTGTAACAGTTTCCGGAAAGAAGTGCAAATGTTCATTAAAAGGCAAAACTCGGAGCAATGTACGTAACGTTATTCTTTTCAGTTTCTGGGAACGTTAGCAAAGTATTCTTATCAAGGCTTTCCTTTTTTTCAAGTTAAAAATAGGTCAACTATATTTGTTTGAACAATTGGAAAGTATAGACACTTTGCCTTTCTTCATCATCCTTATATTTTTTCGCAATAGTTTCCTTTTAATTTATCAGCGACGAGCTTTGTGAGTAAAAATTACTAGAACAAGGAATGAAACAGGGACAAAAACTAATTAACGAAAAATAAAATGCCCCTTTTAATAACAAATACTTACATCTGACATTCCTGGTGAAAAGTGTTTACTGCACGGGCGTAAAATCTCTTACGTTCTTGAAGATGGGTCGAAACAAATTACTTTTATATATAAAATCCAACTTTGACATAATGGGATTGACCCGAGGAAAAGCACACGTGATAGTTTCAATCACTTTATCGGAAGTTAATTTTCTGTACATTGTTGAATTCCTCTGATCGTTTGTCAGTTGACTTCCGGATTGTTTGCAGATCAGGAGAAATATGATATTTTAATATCAGTTGCTTAGAATTTCAATAAGAGAACAGTTCATGTTTTTTTTTTTTTTGTTTATCTGACAAGACTGCATAACTAACAGCCTTCATGGGGCATCGCCCATATGGGAACCGGGTTGTAAATAGATTTAGCATGCCAATAATTTAAAAACCTTAACTAAATCGAAAAAGAGAACATCAAGAGTCTTTTTTTTTTTTTCAAGGGTGTTTCCTGAGAGGGATACGAAGACGCTTGAGGTATTCCTAGATATCGAAACAAAATTTTGCAATGTCACGTGATCAATAACACGCGTCGATCCTATGGGATTGTATTCTAAAAGGTATAATGACGTCATATCTCGTCTCATTGATGTAGGCGAAATTTCTGATTACAAAAGGACAACCCCTTTACCAAACGACAAAATTTAAGCCTTCTCCAAATTGAAAGCATTTGCAGACGACAATTTCAATGTGGCTCAAATGATGCGATTTTTCTTCAATAGGGTAGAAAACATTGTGGGAAAAGGAGAAAATGCTGGTTAACAGCATTTTCTCCTTTTCCCACAATGTTTCCAAAAGGCTTCTTTCCCAGGGTCGTTAAAAGTCGGCATCGTGCTGTAAAGGGTTAAGAACAAAATACACCCGGTTAATGAATATAAATGCCCAGTTTCTTCCTGCGCTTGCAAAGAAAAGAATATATACTATTTTCTGTCAGTATTTCACGAGAAATTTTTATTCCCTACAAAGAAACAAATATCTGATAATTACCCTTTGAAATTTTATGAAAAAATTGTAGTTATAAGTCATTTCGATAGGAAACAAACTTACAAGTGAGACAAATATGTGCTTCATTTTTCAGTTTTTCCTATACAATTAAAACGAACACTTTCCTAAAATGGTAGTCACTGCTGCTGTTTTGCTTAAATGGTCCAACCCCACATCTAAATTTAGCTAAAGTGTTCTAATTTGGCCGCTTCTCCTGTTTCACGATTACATTTGAAGTTTTATATAATTATCATTTCAATTAATTATCAGTTTACCTTTGAGTTTACTCTGTTTTTCTCTCTTTTTTTTTTCATATTTCTGTGTTTGTGTGAATATTTATATAACCTGTAACTTAAACTTTCATCAAACAATCTATTGTTTTAAATACCACGCGAAACAATATTTTTGAAAACATAATGAGAAATTGAAAAAAAAAAAGGTTAGCATCCAGCCTCCTTGATTTTGAATCCCTTCTAAGACAAATTTGATCATATGAGTCACATTTAATTCGCAATCTCCATATACTCTCAAAATGGACGAGTCTTAAATTGTGTTGTTTGAAAAAAGTTGATCAGTGAAAAGTGCGGTTATGCATTGTTTATATGTATCTTTCTTTATCATACGACTGCAAGAATTTTGTTTTACACACTGCCATTCTTTTGATAAAGAATGCAGCAAAGTACAGAAATGCAAGTTTCTTTCCTTTACACATAAAGACAGTTCAAAAACTTATTGGAAAATCATAATTGAATGCAATGTAATTGTTTTAACAGAACAAATTGGTGGCTGGAGACAAATATTCAACTTCTGAAATCAAAATATTTTCAGCATTCTTGTCGAAGATTAATGGGTATTTTCAATAAATTGGAAGACAATCCGATTTCTAATAAAATGACAAACTGCAGGCCATATTTCATTGCCCTTTTAATCAATCGGAGTTTCAATAAAAGCGACAAAAAAACGTGTCTTGTGGGACCCACAGTGCGTTAAGTACATTTAGATGCTACCGATAGTGGTTACATTTTTATTTTCAGGGATAGGCCGTTTTGCTGAAGTAATGAGAGGAAAATCCAGTGAGAAAAACCTTTTGATGGTTGTTTTAAAAGTTGCGAGAAATGTATCACGTTTTTGCCAAAATAGGACCTTCTCGTCTGTCTCTATGATATACATGTCCATTTATTTTATGGTGTCTAACCTAATCAGTGCCAAGTATTTCAAAAATATGGGCCATGATCTGTGAAAAGGTGCAGTCTGCGTAGGCTGACATGGGTCGAAACTTTTTTGTTATTTGAAAATTTTCTGCACGTCCAAGGACATTTATACCTATTGATTCAGTCGGTTGTTAGATAAAATGAATTTTATGCATCCAAATTTATGTGATGACTTGTTTAGAATAATGCATCACGGCAATCCATTAAATGTCATTTTTCTAAGAGTGTATTTCACATATTTTCAGTCGATACAAAAGAAGTCCAGGGTCTATATGCACGAACCGTTTTTGGACACTCAGTCTTATTCTCCAGAACTTTTCAAATTAGAAAGTAGCTAAACTTCTGATTGGCTAAACCAAATTGTTTAGCCAATCAAAAGCTGCGATACTTTCTAAATCAAGAATTAGACTTAGAATGACATTAAGAAAGGTTGGTGAATAAGGACCCAGATATCCGGAATTTGAGCAGACACTTTACTTTCATATCCATGGTCTTCTACAAAAGCGAATCGTCTACAGAGGGCAACGGAAATATTTGAATTAAAGGAAAACGCTGAGTTGTATGGTTGTTGTTGTTGAGTTGTATGGGAAACGTTGTTAGAAAAGAAGTAGTTGCTCGATGCAAGCAATTACTCCTTTTCTTACAATTTTTCGATCGCTGACTAATTTAAAAAGTAAAAGCCATACTCATAGGTTGCAGTACATAAGCCATGCTCTATGAAAAGGGGGCTTAATGCATCTGCAAAAAGTATCTGCGCAGGCTGACATGGATCAATTTCTTTTCCTATTTTAAGTTTCTGCATGGCAAAGGACCAATCTACCTCATGATTCGGTCGGTTGTCAGACAAAGTAGAGTCTAGGGGATCCATAATTATGAGATGACTGCTTGGCATCATGCATGACGGAGATGCATTAAACTGCCCTTTGACAGAGAATGGCTCAAATATTTGTCGTCATAGTGTTTATTTGTTATTTATATATCCTCTATATCTCTTTGTCTATATCTACCAGCAATGATAAACAACAAATAAACACTATGATGACATATTCTATTTATTTCATGCTTCTAACCGTTTTTTGGGGGACTTAATCCAGTACAGTGCTTTTAGGTAATTCCCCGTGGCGTACCTCCTCCGCATAACAACGCATTACATTATTACGTAAAGCGCGAGATATAGGGTAAATTACGTCATATTCCAATCTAGCTGAGTGGCACGCGCATTTTACCCACGTAACTAGTGTGCGGGAACAACTGTTTCCGCCTTCAATTGAAGAGTTAGAAAATAAATTTGGTATTTTTACCTGGTCATAACCATGAAATATCGAAAAATATTCTACCGTTATTTCTCGATAAATTACCGGAAAGCATGAAATAAAGACATTTTATTCAGCCACCGGCCACAATACAAAATAAATAACATACAAATAGTTGACATAGAGTGACTACTAAATTTTTAAGAAAAACTTACTAGATCTAGTAACACAGATTTTTTGGTTCGCTTACGAGAATGGAGTACATGCTCGTGAATATAACATAACGAATTGGATCGACCCTCAGATACTAAAAATCAGAATTAATGGTAGAGATATCTACAAACAAAACCGTCCCACTTTCTAAGCGATATTCGGTGAAACTCGGACAATTTCTGCTAATATATCATTTTCACAACTCTAAGTGTTATGATTTCTGTGATAATTGAATTTAGATAGATTTTTCTGTATTGTCTGTTATGATGATCGATTGAGCACGAGAAATACGTCCACGGCGCAAATATAGCCGGAACAAAGTAGACAAATTAATTCAGTTTTTTTCTGTTTAATAAATGCCCAAAGGACCGTCCGAACATTTTTACTCCTTACAAGGCGTCAAAATTCTAGACTTGTCCGAATTGAAAAGCATTTGCAGACAACGAATTAAGCGCCATGAGCGACAACAATGACTTTTGCGGCCGGCATAGATCAAGATCAGACTGCACAGAATGTGCAGTCTGATCTTTGATCTATACAGTCCGAGTGTTTTGTGGATTGTAATTTCAGTCCTCGAAAGAAGTCATCATTTATCTTAAAAAAAAAAAATGCAATCTCGTGGTAGAAGGAGAAGTGCTAATTTCTAGCCTTTTCTCTTTTTCACATGATGTTTTTCAGAATCTTTTCTTTCTTTAGGCCGTGAACACCACTAGATTGTGCGGTATGAAACCAAAGCAAGCCGAATAATTTGATATTAAGTTTACTGAATTGTCTGTATGTCTAAAAAGGAAAGAACCTTACTTTTTTATGCATGGTTGCACACCGTTTCGAAAAGGTTTGACGGGGTATAAAAGTGAAACACAACATAAAATAATATATGAGTGTACTTTTTACACCGACTTAAAATTGTTGTTGTTTGAATAAAATATTGATTAAATTAGAGAATATCTAAATAGTCACACACAAAAAAAACATAAATGCACAAAAACTGGTTATCTAGTTATATATAGTGACTCATAAAAAAACTGATACACTGTTAATTTATAAAAGTAAACCATAAATCGAAGAGAGGCGGGGGGTCGTATATAAAAAGAAAAATTGTAATAAATACAGCTAGAAGTAGCCTATAGAGAACACAAGTTCGACTCGAAATTAAAGCTTAAAAATTGAGTAAATATACTTGTGAAACTTGGGACGATGCTTGAACTAGATTATAAAGCTGACCAAATTTAAACCCCTCAGCTAAACTAAGATGCCGGGTAACCCCAAGTTGATTAGACACAAAATAGTGGCGTAATAACTATTTGCATAGAATGTAAAAAGAACTAGACTGTAACATTCAGTAAAAAAGTGCAATTTGGGCATTTAACCCTTATTCTGTTGAATAAGTGACAGGAAACTTTCAAGCCGTTAGAAAAAAGCCGAATAATGTTATTTCAAACTTAAGTTTTGGAGAAAAATATCTCTTTATCGGACAGTGTAGATCTAAGATCAGACTGCACGTTCTGTGCAGTCTGATCTTAATCTACGATGTCCGCAGATGGTCAGTGACTCGCGCTTAGCAGCCTAGGGTTAACTACAAGGATTGTCGTTTTACAATCAAGAACTCGGTCACTATGTCAACGAGACTAGGTATGAAGACAGCGAACCTATTTGAATACGATTCTACATAATAGACACGTGTTATTGATCATGTGACATTGCCACTAGCCATTGCGACATTCTGGTGCAAAATCTAAAATAAAAGAAGGTATGAATTGCTCTAAGGAATTACTCCTAAGAAAAAAAAAATCTGTTGCTGACGCTACTTTCTTATTAATTCGGTATTTTTGTTGCAAGCTATTGCCGCACTATATTCAGTGATGTGTGTTTTTTAAAAGATGTATCACTACAAAAAGCTTAACAGCCCCTTTAATTCCAAAACGCCGTGGGGTTCTTTTTACTTAAATTGGCACTAAGCTGAGTTTGTTTTTTTTTAATTCATGTCAGTATTTTAACAACGCATGCAAAGCTATTTGTTTTACTTTGGCAGACACAACTAGTCGCTGTCAAATGATGATAAATGTATTTTCGCGTTCTAAGCCAGTCTTTAAATGGTTTGTGCTTTGTTATCTCCTTACAATTTCGACGGCGCTTATTTCGCCACATTACTTTTTCTATCAATCATTTTTGCCTTTCAGCAAATTTCAGTAGACATTAAAGTCCTGTAATATGTGCCTTATGAATTTTTTAGTGAAATTTAATTGAATATTACCCGATAGTTGTTTCTCCCCGTAGATATTCACGACAAAGATCAAACTTAAACTACATTAACAGCTGACGTGCCGAGGACAATTTGTGATCGTTAAGTGGACCTACGAGAAGGATCATAAGATCAGATTGCAAAGAATACTTTGGACAATACAGAACGTGGTCTTGAATCAATACTGCCCGATTGTCAATAAGCATCGAAGTAATACATACTGTTTTTTTTTTTTACCTACTGTATAAGATGAATACTATATTTATTAGACAGTCTGAATGGTTATTGCGACTGATAAAAAAATTTTGATAATGAGTGCAAAATAAAAGACATTTTGAAACGCTGAAAATCTAAATTTTGTTTAGTGGAGCAATTTCAAATCTGTAAATATGGGCTTAAAAATAATCACCACGAATAAATTGCAATCCATTGTGATACAATCTATACATATATGTAACTATTTTATTGTTTCTTTAATCATCCTGCAAATTGCTCCGGTCCTGTTTGAAATATTCTTAATTGCTTGAAACTTAAGATAAAAAAAAAAAACCTCTACATTAACTGACATCATAAGCTGATTAAAAATCTGTGATTGAAGCTTTCAAACGTTTCTGTAGATTTAGTGGTCTCGAACGTGAAAAAAAAAGCATTATGTACCGATTAATTGACCAATTTCTGTTAACCCTTTACCACACAATGACGACTTTTGACACCCCTGATAGAGAAGGCTTTTGAAAACATTGTGGGAAAAGGAGAAAATGCTGGTAACCAGCATTTTCTCCTTTTCCCACAATGTTTTCTATCCTATCAAAGAAAAATCATTTCATATGATCCACATTGAAACTGTCCTCTGCAAATGCTTTCAATTCGGACAGGTCTAAAATTGGTCGTGTGGTAAAGGGTTAATAGGTTATCTTGAAAGCAAAGAAAACAACCTTTGAAACTAAATGTTTCAAAGTCAACTTTTACGATAAAGATAAGAGGCGAATAGAAAGGAAGAACGTGTATACACTTTATGATTACTTTCAGTTTTAGACAAAAGGGGCTATCTAAAGATATAAAGCCAACATCGTTTTTGCTATTGCTACAGAAACGTACTCATACTCATAAAACTACTTTTAAGCTCAAATTTTCGGCTAAAAGAATGAATTATTTTCTCATTGATTTGTGAAGCAAATGTTATTAAAACATCAGTTTTCTCCTGATCTGCAAGGAATCCGGAAATCAGCTGACAAATGATCAGAGATATTTAACAGTGAACAGAAAATTAAATCCGGTAAAGTGATAGAAACTATTAAGCGTGTGCTTAATCTGATAGTTCATATATTTGCTTTGACTCATCTTCATGACATTGAGATGGTTTATACTCATGCAGTAAACAGTTTTGACAAGCAATGGTTCCTTTTCCAGCAATATTTGTAACATCATTTAAAAGAGGTACCTTTTTCCAGTATTTATTTCTTCCATTAAGAATCTTATTCTATTGACTGCTACGGCATAAAAGACTCGTGGATTTAAACTTTGCTCTGTGAATAAAAAAGTTTTATATATCAAATAAATGTAAGTCTGATGAAACTACACAAAGAGTCTAGACTATACTATTGTTCAAGCAGGAACATTTTGAGTTTTTACAACTTAAAGAAACTGAAGAAAATTGACAAGAATACTTTGCTAATGTTTGCACTTTAAAAAGAAATTGTAATGGTAACATTAAATCCGGTACTCTGTCATGTTCTGTAATTTTTTTCGTATCGACATTTTTATAAAAAATTTGAATATTTTTCTGAAAACAGCCGACACTATGTGAGTTTTGCATCTCGTTTCGGCATGTAGATATAAATTCTGAACATTTCGGTTTTCTTTGCAGAAGTCGTGGATTCTGTTTCTTTTAATAATCGCGGCTGATTGTGTTACGTAGTATTATATATTGTTTTAATGATTTAACAAGAAAATTGATACATCTGTTTATGCATGCAAAGCAGGGCAACGATCATAACTGATTTTGTTAATCGGACTGACTCACTCTCTCTCTCTCTCTCTCTCTCTCTCTCTCTCAGATTTTCTCTCCCTTTTCCAATCAATTTTAGACTGATCAACTTCTTATAAAGACATTATTGGACTCCTGCATTCTTCCACAAACTCTTAGAAAATCGATTGCGTTATTGCATGACAAAAGCGTAGCTTATTGCCATTCTTAAGTAAATCGGCCTTATTAATTTTCTTTTCTTTTTAGGTGTATTGAACAATTACATTTGCATCATGAAACTAAATCAGTCAAGTGTAAAAGAGAATCAAAACTAACCTATTGTAGTTTAGAACTTGTGGAGAAATGTGTGAGAAATGCATAGTGACATATCAAATCGTATCGTTACCCTATTACTATAAACTTGAACTATTCCAAATGATTTGAGGCAAGCTGTTGTTGTACAAGTCTTTAGAATGGAGAGAGCTCGAAACCCTCAAACCACAGGCCTATTTCTTTTACACACGTACAGCCTCAAAATCACTGGAACAAATCAAACTTAATGGCACACTTTACTATGGTAACGTTTTGTGCCCTCTAGAGCAAAGTTTAGATCCCAAGCTCTAGCTGTGAAACGCAATTAATTAGTTTTTCCGCAGAAAATTGAGATAACTTTGGGACAGGCAAGAAATGAGACTTGGTAATCATGAGCCATGAATATAGGTATGTAGCGTTCATCAGTAAACAGTTCATAAACTTCATTCATTCAGTTGATAACATAATCATTGAACGGATAAAGTTATGTCTTAGCCATCGCTCACAACAAGCCATAATTGACTGCAAATGTACTGATCTGGGCCCGTATTCACCAATCATTCTTAAGAATGTTCTCTGTCTTATTCTTGAAGAATTTTCTAAATTTGAAAGTAATGCAACTTCTGATTGGCTAAACCATTTGGTTTAGCCAATCAGAAGTAGTGTTACAGTCAAATTTTGAAAATCTTGGAGAATAAGACTAAGAATGTTCTTAAGAATGATTGGTGAATACGGACCCAGGTCCCTGTATTATCTGGAGTACCTCAGGGGTCAGTCCCTGGCCTCTGTCTATGTCTGGTTTATATAAACGAACAGATATATTGTATGGCGACAAAATCACGCCTTTTTTTCAGATGACACATTGTTACATTTTATCGTCATTATCTTCGGCATAAAACCTTCAACATGATCTAAAGTACTAACAGAATGGGGAAATATAAAAAATAGAATTTAAGCTAGGTAAGTGTGAATGAAACGTGTACACTGAGGAAAAAAAACTATCTTTGCGCTCTTTCTGGAGTTTTGACGATAAAAGCACAGGACAGGGCGAACAACAGTGATAGGCTAATATATGCCACGAATGAAAAGGGTGTGGGTATAAAATGAGTGGTTTTAATATCAAGATGGCCTTGAAGTGAATAAAGAACGATGACAAGATGGTCAAGGGCTTGGATTGTCTTAAGATATTCAACCGCACCTATATTGTCGACCTATTATTGCTTTCATAAAACTTCCCTTCATAATCTCCGAAAATCTCTACAAGATGTTCAGAGGCATGAGTACTAACTAGTATGTGTAAGGCATCGTCTTTTGAAACATAACGAGTTACCCCTCGATCACATTTAGCAGGACCATTTGTCGCACTGAATTTACTTTATGAAGAAATGAACCAGCAAAGTTCATGGTATCTTAGCAAGACAGAAATAGTTCTACAAACAGGAATATCAATTTCGTAATGAGTTTAGTGCGTCTATTACAAACATTAGATTGATCATTATCAGTCAGCATAAAGAAGATATCCTGTGAAGGACGAATGTCCACTTCCATGCACTTTGTCAGAGTGTTGCCATTGCGCAGTCTGAACCCAAACACTGTCACCAGCATTAACATGGGTGACGATCGTTCTGCTCGCGCTGTTGTATTCATTTCCGTCAACGTAACAGTGGAACAACAGGACTCCGTTCAAAACTACGTTAAGTTCTTGCGTTTCACCTGGACTGGACATTAGGGTCAATGAAAAGACATACCATCCTGCAATCGGAACCCTAAAAATTCCGGCATTGTTATCATAACCTTTCCCAAGATTACTAATAACCTTGTCGAAGATGACTGTTTGACCTTGACCAAGGTTTACTACGTCCATTTGGGTAAGTGTAGCGCTGAACGCTATTCCACCGACTTCAGATCCTGTAACAAATAAACACAGCGGTGTATTTGAAAGCTTGTATATTTATGAAATTGGAATTTGCATTTTAAAAAAATTAGAAACAATAGGATGAATGTTAAACCAACAGTACTTCTAGTATTTTAGGTGCTTTTTCGGACGTCACAGATCCTAATTCAGACTGCAATAAAAACTGGGTCTAATCTTGGATATATCATCTGTGAATCGCGAACTATTCTGGGAAAGAACCAAATGATTGAACATTACATATAGAATTGACGAGGCTTTTGTGCAAACTGAAGAAAGTAAATTCCTTTAGAAGAACAAAAAGAAAATCCTACCCAATAAATATCTTTTTGCTGCACTAGTATTTGCCACGACGTTATTGTTTTTCAATGAGAATACCTCGCTCGACTCTGGTATGTCTTTATCATTGTGGATGTCGAAGAGATCATCATTATTTAACCTTATCATCTCTTTAAATTCTTCAAGTTTATTTTCTATATAAGCCTTGTCCTTTTTAAGTCGTCTTATCTCTTCTGCCTGTTGAACAACTATTTGTGAAAGAAACTTTGTGCGTCCGTGTATTCTTTGAAGTTCAGCTTCTTGGTTTTTTCGAAGTTCGTCTATTTCTTTGCGAAAG
The DNA here is from genome assembly GCA_946811185.2 of Hippopus hippopus. Taxonomy (NCBI): domain Eukaryota; kingdom Metazoa; phylum Mollusca; class Bivalvia; order Cardiida; family Cardiidae; genus Hippopus; species Hippopus hippopus. Next base: position 48,624,272 of record OX328098.1, on the reverse strand, counting down.
GACAAGAAGTCTCTTTGTATGATGTCAAGTGCTTCTCGGTAGTGATCACTGAAGAACAATACACAATGTCATAAGCGAAGTATTGCACACTGACTTTGCTTTGAGCATCATGCTGCTGTATAAAACTTTGAGTGCGTTTTGTGAGTTCGATCTTGATCTACACTGTCGAAGAAAGCATCTACCCTTGAGCTAAGAGAGTCGGTGAGAAAAAATAACGAAAGTACACGCTAGATTGGTTGTGTAATAAGTAAGTGTTGGAAGTGTTTAACACAGCAGTATCACAATACCCCTTTTCTATCATCAAAGCACACAGTTGAATTAAGAATCTAAATTTAAGTATTTGTGCAGGTAACTAACAGGTAACGAACTTCAAAGAAAACTGAGAGTCAAAATTACACACTTATATTGTTCAGACTGAACTCAATTCAGTTGAACGGACAGTAATAAAATGCATGAACTAGTAAGAAATGTAAATCAGCAAAGTTCCTGCTTGGTAAATATCACTTCAATGATTAACACAAAGATCTGTATTAAACTCGATAATTCAAAACACTTACCAATCATTCTCCCTTGGAAATTGTGGGAAACGAAGAACAAGCTAGTTACCACATAATTCGTGTTTCCCAAGGTCGTTTAAACATTGGGCCATTTGGTAAGGATAAGCACCGACTGTTCCATTGGTCTGGCATTTCTGGGAATGGGCATTGAAGGACGATGACCGCATATAGTTCCTCTTTTCTAATGAATGTCATGTAAAAGGGGTTCTGTGTATCTGGTTACAATGTCGGGGAGATACAAGTAAAAGTTCTGGGTCCTCCATGGCTCACTGATTTGTGTGTATTAAGGTTTGTAATCAGGAGATTCTGGTTCGAATTCCGCCGAGTTGGTCACGTTAGAGTCCCTTTTGGCAAGGCACTGCAAGTCCCAGCCGAATAAAAGTGTAACCATGCTAGTAGTAACTGTCAATATACCCGACTATGAGTATGAATCCACGTAATTGAAGAAAAGGGAAAAAAAGTCTATCAAATAAGAGGTTTATTCTGCTGCTTTATGTTTCCTGTACACCCGATTTTCAGTACTGTATAAAAAAAAAAAGCAAACCAGAATGGCAAGAATGCTATAGCTTACACCATTGTTTTTCAAAATTTTCTGAGGTAGGGATGACGTGACAACCATGAATCCACCTGATTAAAAGGCTAGTTACGTCCTTTGAAACCCAGGAAAAACATTGGCGAGAGATGTCATAATGCGCTCTGTTAGATGGGAGTTTAAAGCATCTGCAAAAAGTATCGACCCATGTCAGCCTGCGCAGGCTGAGCAGGCTGACATGTGCCGAAACTTTTTGCAGTCGATAAATCTCCTGCATGTAAAAGGACCAGTCTTCCTCATGATTCAACCGGATTTTAAATGAAATGGATAGCTACTATGCGATGACGTTTTTGATATAATGCGTCACGAAGATGCATAAAATCTTCTTTTCCCAGAGCATGGCTCATTTTACTGTAGTCTTTATAAGCCCTAGGATAAACGGTTTTAAAAACATTGTTGCAATAAATGCTGATAATCATTATTTCCTCATTTTTCACAACAATGTCCACCCTTCATAGCCAAATCGCAGTAAATTATCCCATTTAATTTATCGTCTGTCAGTCCTTTCAGTATGAAAAAGTCTAATGTTTTTTTCGTCTGGTAAAGACATATGTCATGCATCATGGTTTATGTTTTAAGCTACGTCTGCAGATCACTTCACAACACAAGATATCTAACAAAAGTTGTTTATTCAGTGAACAAGTAGCACAAGATATGGCTTGCAACACGTGAAAAGGGGCATTCGGACATTTGCGTAAAGTGTCATCTCGGATCAGCCTGCGCAGTCTGCGCAGGGTAATCCGAGACGGCACTTTACGACTACATTAGATTTTGTCCTACAGTAGACTTGCTTGAAACAGAAAATAACATAAGAACGGAAAGTGTCGTTTCGGATTAGCAGGCTGATCCGAGACGACACTTTACGCAAATGTCCGAATGCCCCTGTTCACGTGTTGCAGGCCATATCACAGCTTTGTTATATAATGGTGGTAATATTTTACTTTTATGGTAGGCTTTTTCCATAAAGCGCCGTATAAACCTAGCAGATATTTCCCGTCTGGGAATAAGATCCCGATGATTGTAATTTCAAAATTTCTGTTGTCCAGAATCTCTAAACAGAGTGAGCATTTTAGATCAAAGATCAGACTGCACGTTTTGTGCAGTTTGATCTTGATCTATACCGTCCACAAAGGTAACAAAAGTTGTGACAGGTGCAGTGAGGGTTAAAGGCAAAATCCATCGTAACGTTATGTTGATAAACACGAGTTATAGCAATAAATTTCAGACACAGGAAATTAACCCCACCTATACCCATCAGAAGTTCATGTTTTCCGAATCCAGCTGCTCATGACAATGTATTTACATGTGTTACAAAATGCCTTTGGGCAATTATCTCTTTTAAACCAAATAACTTTGGTTATCTTAACCAATATCGTAAAAGAAATCGGAATTTTAACGCAGTACTGTGCACGACTCTGTTAAGTAATAAAGTTAATATAAGGAAAATACATTACCTGACACGCACCGGAACCGCATCATATAACCACATTAATTTGTCTCATTTATTAATTTTCAGCTTTATCATCAGAACGCTTTACATCTGTGTTTTACGATACTTGTCATTCGTCTAGAATATTGTTAGTTGTTCCGTGGTTCAGTGGTTGAGGTGCTTAAGTTTTAATAATGATATCCTGACATTCGTTTGCGCTGCAGGCGCCTGTCACGTGGGTGTGTCCATCAAGGTAGTGTAGAGTCCTTGTCTGCGCATGTCATATTCTTCGAAGATTCGACCTGTCTGCTATGACGCATCACCCATCCCATATACTTGGGAAAAGTAGGACTTATACCGAAGCTGTTACCAAAGCCTGTAAGGGCTGTTTTGATAAATGGCCGGTGCATAGGTTACATGCCAGCCGATCATAGCTGAATGAATCGCACCAGGTAGCGTTTTCTTGAGTAAACGTTAATTTTATTTTGAAATTCAAAGTAACGGTTGTCGTATTGAAAAGTAGTCCGGTTCTGTACCCAGAATGCCCAAATTAGATAGATGTGTATTTGTAGAATGCATCTAGCGGGAGATAATGAGTGTAGAGTATACTCTTAAAACGCAGGAAATGTATAGAGAAACATACTACTGAAACAGTGTTGTGAGCAGCAAATCCAAACGTACATTTGATCCATTGTCCCCATGATAAACATTTTACTTCCTTAGTTATTCATGCTTACTGTCTTCTTTTTTTCTTCTTCTTCTTCTTTTCTTCTTCTTTTTTCGTAGATAAATTTAATTCTTTTAATACTCAAACAAAGCACCATATGAGGGAGCTGAGGTGTCTACCTCCTTCTTTCCGCCCCCCCCCCACTCCTCCTCGTACTACTACTACTATCACTTTATCAATGAAGACATAAATCTAGATTTTGTCATTATCTCATTTTTCTAACAATAATTTCTACTTTTTCAGAAATGAATCTCGTCGTTAGAGCTACATTTGTCTTGTCGTCTGCCAATCTTTTCCGTTTGGTTGAGTCTAAGTTTTTGTCGTCTGGAAAAGAGTTTAAAAAACGAAAAGAAACAATCCTCAAGGTTATCTAGATCTCCGGTAAGCAAGCTGAGGAGCAGATCAAAGTCCTGTGGGTATTTGTATAACCCAAAGAAGTGACAAATATGCAAACATCATTTGAATACATTCCTTTACATTACAATACCACACAATGACGACTTTTAACGACCCTGAGGAAGAAGCATTTTGAAAACATTGTAGGAATAGGAGAAAATGCTGGTAACCAGCATTTTCTCCTTTTCCCACAAAGTTTTCTACCCTATCAAAGAAAAATTGCGTCATTTGAGCCACTATGAAAATGTTGTCTGCAAATGCTTTCAATTTGGATCAAACAAACATTTTGCCGTGTGGTAACGGGTTAACTAACAGGACAAGGTGCCCGCACCACATGGTGAGAGAGAAAAAAATTAATTAGTTTCACAAGAGACTTGTGATGACCCTTTTATCAAACAATACCAGTTTTCAGTTTTGCTTGCAATGATCTGACCATGCTTTGCACCGTATTAGCATTATGTCGGTAATCAAATGGCGATTAGGGCCTATGGCGATTAAGTATATACTTTTCATGCTTGAATAAAGAAATATTGCAATAACATATACGTTTTTCATTCTGGCCTATTTTGAGTCAGTTCTTCACAGATAACATAATCCTGACAATACCATCGCTAAGCAAAATACATAAGACCATGTTCAACAATAATGTCGATAAGCTAGGGGGAATTTCATAATTAGAGAGCCTGTGAAAGAATGCAAGATCTCAATTATGCCTTTTATGGTAAGTTGATTTGAATGTAAATAAGAAAGAGTCGTCTCAAAATAAGAAAAAAAGACAGAGACACAGACACAGAGAGAGAGAGAGAGAGAGAGAAAGAGAGAGAGAAAGAGAGACGGGGGGGGGGGAGGGAGCGAGGCAACAATGATCGTTTTCCTAGTCAGAATGAATAAAAATGATTGTTTTTTTTTTTTGTAAAAAGAATATTATGCAATACAACCTGGCACAAAGAAATTCGTTAAAAAAAAATCAAAATTAATAGTATCGACGAGTTCTGCAAAGAAAGCCGGAGGCCATAGTACGTGTTCAGATTTTTATCTACAATTTTGAAACAAAACACTATGGTCAAGCCTGTAACAGTTTCCGGAAAGAAGTGCAAATGTTCATTAAAAGACAAAACTCGGAGCAATGTACGTAACGTTATTCTTTTCAGTTTCTGGGAACGTTAGCAAAGTATTCTTATCAAGGCTTTCCTTTTTTTCAAGTTAAAAATAGGTCAACTATATTTGTTTGAACAATTGGAAAGTATAGACACTTTGCCTTTCTTCATCATCCTTATATTTTTTCGCAATAGTTTCCTTTTAATTTATCAGCGACGAGCTTTGTGAGTAAAAATTACTAGAACAAGGAATGAAACAGGGACAAAAACTAATTAACGAAAAATAAAATGCCCCTTTTAATAACAAATACTTACGTCTGACATTCCTGGTGAAAAGTGTTTACTGCATGGGCGTAAAATCTCTTACGTTCTTGAAGATGGGTCGAAACAAATTACTTTTATATATAAAATCCAACTTTGACATAATGGGATTGACCCGAGGAAAAGCACACGTGATAGTTTCAATCACTTTATCGGAAGTTAATTTTCTGTACATTGTTGAATTCCTCTGATCGTTTGTCAGTTGACTTCCGGATTGTTTGCAGATCAGGAGAATTATGATATTTTAATATCAGTTGCTTAGAATTTCAATAAGAGAACAGTTCATGTTTTTTTTTTTTTTTTTTGTTTATCTGACAAGACTGCATAACTAACAGCCTTCATGGGGCATCGCCCATATGGGAACCGGGTTGTAAATAGATTTAGCATGCCAATAATTTAAAAACCTTAACTAAATCGAAAAAGAGAACATCAAGAGTCTTTTTTTTTTCAAGGGTGTTTCCTGAGAGGGATACGAAGACGCTTGAGGTATTCCTAGATATCGAAACAAAATTTTGCAATGTCACGTGATCAATAACACGCGTCGATCCTATGGGATTGTATTCTAAAAGGTATAATGACGTCATATCTGGTCTCATTGATGTAGGCGAAATTTCTGATTACAAAAGGACAACCCCTTTACCAAACGACAAAATTTAAGCCTTCTCCAAATTGAAAGCATTTGCAGACGACAATTTCAATGTGGCTCAAATGATGCGATTTTTCTTCAATAGGGTAGAAAACATTGTGGGAAAAGGAGAAAATGCTGGTTAACAGCATTTTCTCCTTTTCCCACAATGTTTCCAAAAGGCTTCTTTCCCAGGGTCGTTAAAAGTCGGCATCGTGCTGTAAAGGGTTAAGAACAAAATACATCCGGTTAATGAATATAAATGCCCAGTTTCTTCCTGCGCTTGCAAAGAAAAGAATATATACTATTTTCTGTCAGTATTTCACGGGAAATTTTTATTCCCTACAAAGAAACAAATATCTGATAATTACCCTTTGAAATTTTATGAAAAAATTGTAGTTATAAGTCATTTCGATAGGAAACAAACTTACAAGTGAGACAAATATGTGCTTCATTTTTCAGTTTTTCCTATACAATTAAAACGAACACTTTCCTAAAATGGTAGTCACTGCTGCTGTTTTGCTTAAATGGTCCAACCCCACATCTAAATTTAGCTAAAGTGTTCTAATTTGGCCGCTTCTCCTGTTTCACGATTATATTTGAAGTTTTATATAATTATCATTTCAATTAATTATCAGTTTACCTTTGAGTTTACTCTGTTTTTCTCTCTTTTTTTTTTTCATATTTCTGTGTTTGTGTGAATATTTATATAACCTGTAACTTAAACTTTCATCAAACAATCTATTGTTTTAAATACCACGCGAAACAATATTTTTGAAAACATAATGAGAAATTGAAAAAAAAAAAAAGGTTAGCATCCAGCCTCCTTGATTTTGAATCCCTTCTAAGACAAATTTGATCATATGAGTCACATTTAATTCGCCATCTCCATATACTCTCAAAATGGACGAGTCTTAAATTGTGTTGTTTGAAAAAAGTTGATCAGTGAAAAGTGCGGTTTTGCATTGTTTATATGTATCTTTCTTTATCATACGACTGCAAGAATTTTGTTTTACACACTGCCATTCTTTTGATAAAGAATGCAGCAAAGTACAGAAATGCAAGTTTCTTTCCTTTACACATAAAGACAGTTCAAAAACTTATTGGAAAGTCATAATTGAATGCAATGTAATTGTTTTAACAGAACAAATTGGTGGCTGGAGACAAATATTCAACTTCTGAAATCAAAATATTTTCAGCATTCTTGTCGAAGATTAATGGGTATTTTCAATAAATTGGAAGACAATCCGATTTCTAATAAAATGACAAACTGCAGGCCATATTTCATTGCCCTTTTAATCAATCGGAGTTTCAATAAAAGCGACAAAAAAACGTGTCTTGTGGGACCCACAGTGCGTTAAGTACATTTAGATGCTACCGATAGTGGTTACATTTTTATTTTCAGGGATAGGCCGTTTTGCTGAAGTAATGAGAGGAAAATCCAGTGAGAAAAACCTTTTGATGGTTGTTTTAAAAGTTGCGAGAAATGTATCACGTTTTTGCCAAAATAGGACCTTCTCGTCTGTCTCTATGATATACATGTCCATTTATTTTATGGTGTCTAACCTAATCAGTGCCAAGTATTTCAAAAATATGGGCCATGATCTGTGAAAAGGTGCAGTCTGCGTAGGCTGACATGGGTCGAAACTTTTTTGTTATTTGAAAATTTTCTGCACGTCCAAGGACATTTATACCTATTGATTCAGTCGGTTGTTAGATAAAATGAATTTTATGCATCCAAATTTATGTGATGACTTGTTTAGAATAATGCATCACGGCAATCCATTAAATGTCATTTTTCTAAGAGTGTATTTCACATATTTTCAGTCGATACAAAAGAAGTCCAGGGTCTATATGCACGAACCGTTTTTGGACACTCAGTCTTATTCTCCAGAACTTTTCAAATTAGAAAGTAGCTAAACTTCTGATTGGCTAAACCAAATTGTTTAGCCAATCAAAAGCTGCGATACTTTCTAAATCAAGAATTAGACTTAGAATGACATTAAGAAAGGTTGGTGAATAAGGACCCAGATATCCGGAATTTGAGCAGACACTTTACTTTCATATCCATGGTCTTCTACAAAAGCGAATCGTCTACAGAGGGCAACGGAAATATTTGAATTAAAGGAAAACGCCGAGTTGTATGGTTGTTGTTGTTGAGTTGTATGGGAAACGTTGTTAGAAAAGAAGTAGTTGCTCGATGCAAGCAATTACTCCTTTTCTTACAATTTTTCGATCGCTGACTAATTTAAAAAGTAAAAGCCATACTCATAGGTTGAAGTACATAAGCCATGCTCTATGAAAAGGGGGCTTAATGCATCTGCAAAAAGTATCTGCGCAGGCTGACATGGATCAATTTCTTTTCCTATTTTAAGTTTCTGCATGGCAAAGGACCAATCTACCTCATGATTTAGTCGGTTGTCAGACAAAGTAGAGTCTAGGGGATCCATAATTATGAGATGACTGCTTGGCATCAAGCATGACGGAGATGCATTAAACTGCCCTTTGACAGAGAATGGCTCAAATATTTGTCGTCATAGTGTTTATTTGTTATTTATATATCCTCTATATCTCTTTGTCTATATCTACCAGCAATGATAAACAACAAATAAACACTATGATGACATATTCTATTTATTTCATGCTTCTAACCGTTTTTTGGGGGACTTAATCCAGTACAGTACTTTTAGGTAATTCCCCGTGGCGTACCTCCTCCGCATAACAACGCATTACATTATTACGTAAAGCGCGAGATATAGGGTAAATTACGTCATATTCCCATCTGGTTGAGTGGCACGCACATTTTACCCAAGTAACTAGTGCGCGGGAACAAGTGTTTCCGCCTTCAATTGAAGAGTTAGAAAATAAATTTGGTATTTTTCCTTGGTCGTAACCATGAAATATCGAAAAATATTCCTCCGTTATTTCTCGATAAATTACCGGAAAGCATGAAATAAAGACATTTTATTCAGTATCTAGGCCACCGGCCACAACACAAAATAAATAACATACAAATAGTTGACATAGAGTGACTACTAAATTTTTAAGAAAAACTTACTAGATCTAGTAACATAGATTTTTTGGTTCGCTTACGAGAATGGAGTACATGCACGTGATTATAACATAACGAATTAGATCGACCCTCAGATACTAAAAAACAAAATTAATGGTAGAGATATCTACAAACAAAACCGTCCCACTTTCTAAGCGATATTCGGTGAAACTCGGAAAGTTACTGCTAATATATCATTTTCACAACTCTAAGTGATATGATTTCTGTGATAATTGAATTTAGATAGATTTTTCTGTATTGTCTGTTATGATGATCGATTGAGCACGAGAAATACGTCCACGGCGCAAATATAGCCGGCACAAAGTAGACAAATTAATTCAGTTTTTTCTGTTTAATAAATCCTCAAAGGACCGTCCGAACATTTTTACTCCTTACAAGGCGTCAAAATTCTAGACTTGTCCGAATTGAAAAGCATTTGCAGACAACGAATTAAGCGCCATGAGCGACAACAATGACTTTTGCGGCCGGCATAGATCAAGATCAGACTGCACAGAATGTGCAGTCTGATCTTTGATCTATACAGTCCGAGTGTTTTGTGGATTGTAATTTCAGTCCTCGAAAGAAGTCATCATTTATCTTAAAAAAAAAAATGCAATCTCGTGGTAGAAGGAGAAGTGTTAATTTCTAGCCTTTTCTCTTTTTCACATGATGTTTTTCAGAATCTTTTCTTTCTTTAGGCCGTGAACACCACTAGATTGTGCGGTATGAAACCAAAGCAAGCCGAATAATTTGATATTAAGTTTACTGAATTGTCTGTATGTCTAAAAAGGAAAGAACCGTACGTTTTTATGCATGGTTGCACACCGTTTCGAAAAGGTTTGACAGGGTATAAAAGTGAAACACAACATAAAATAATATATGAGTGTACTTTTTACACCGACTTAAAATTGTTGTTGTTTGAATAAAATGTTGATTAAATTAGAGAATATCTAAATAGTCACACAAAAAAAACATAAATGCACAAAAACTGGTTATCTAGTTATATATAGTGACTCATAAAAAAACTGATACACTGTTAATTTATAAAAGTAAACCATAAATCGAAGAGAGGCGGGGGGTCGTATATAAAAAGAAAAATTGTAATAAATACAGCTAGAAGTAGCCTATAGAGAACACAAGTTCGACTCGAAATTAAAGCTTAAAAATTGAGTAAATATACTTGTGAAACTTGGGACGATGCTTGAACTAGATTATAAAGCTGACCAAATTTAAACGCCTCAGCTAAACTAAGATGCCGGGTAACCCCAAGTTGATTAGACACAAAATAGTGGCGTAATAACTATTTGCATAGAATGTAAAAAGAACTAGACTGTAACATTCAGTAAAAAAGTGCAATTTGGACATTTAACCCTTATCCTGCTGAATAAGTGACAGGAAACTTTCAAGCCGTTAGAAAAAAGCCGAATAATGTTATTTCAAACTTAAGTTTTGGAGAAAAATATCTCTTTATCGGACAGTGTAGATCTAAGATCAGACTGCACGTTCTGTGCAGTCTGATCTTAATCTACGATGTCCGCAGATGGTCAGTGACTCGCGCTTAGCAGCCTAGGGTTAACTACAAGGATTGTCGTTTTGCAATCAAGAACTCGGTCACTATGTCAACGAGACTAGGTATGAAGACAGCGAACCTATTTGAATACGATTCTACATAATAGACACGTGTTATTGATCATGTGACATTGCCACTAGCCATTGCAACATTCTGGTGCAAAATCTAAAATAGAAGAAGGTATGAATTGCTCTAAGAAATTACTCCTGAGAAAAAACAAATCTGTTGCTGACGCTACTTTCTTATTAATTCGGTATTTTTGTTGCAAGCTATTGCCGCACTATATTCAGTGATGTGTGTTTTTTAAAAGATGTATCACTACAAAAAGCTTAACAGCCCCTTTAATTCCAAAACGCCGTGGGGTTCTTTTTACTTAAATTGGCACTAAGCTGAGTTTTTTTTTTTTTAATTCATGTCAGTATTTTAACAACGCATGCAAAGCTATTTGTTTTACTTTGGCAGACACAACTAGTCGCTGTCAAATGATGATAAATGTATTTTCGCGTTCTAAGCCAGTCTTTAAATGGTTTGTGCTTTGTTATCTCCTTACAATTTCGACGGCGCTTATTTCGCCACATTACTTTTTCTATCAATCATTTTTGCCTTTCAGCAAATTTCAGTAGACAATAAAGTCCTGTAATATGTGCCTTATGAATTTTTTAGTGAAATTTAATTGAATATTACCCGATAGTTGTTTCTCCCCATAGATATTCACGACAAAGATCAAACTTAAACTACATTAACAGCTGACGTGCCGAGGACAATTTGTGATCGTTAAGTGGACCTACGAGAAGGATCATAAGATCAGATTGCAAAGAATACTTTGGACAATACAGAACGTGGTCTTGAATCAATACTGCCCGATTGTCAATAAGCATCGAAGTAATACATACTGTTTTTTTCTACCTACTGTATAAGATGAATACTATATTTATTAGACAGTCTGAATGGTTATTGCGACTGATAAAAAAATTTTGATAATGAGTGCAAAATAAAAGACATTTTGAAACGCTGAAAATCTAAATTTTGTTTAGTGGAGCAATTTCAAATCTGTAAATATGGGCTTAAAAATAGTCACCACGAATAAATTGCAATCCATTGTGATACAATCTATACATATATGTAACTATTTTATTGTTTCTTTAATCATCCTGCAAATTGCTCCGGTCCTGTTTGAAATTTTCTTAATTGCTTGAAACTTAAGATAAAAAAAAAAAAAACCTCTACATTAACTGACATCATAAGCTGATTAAAAATCTGTGATTGAAGTTTTCAAACGTTTCTGTAGATTTAGTGGTCTCGAACGTGAAAAAAAAAGCATTATGTACCGATTAATTGACCAATTTCTGTTAACCCTTTACCACACAATGACGACTTTTGACACCCCTGATAGAGAAGGCTTTTGAAAACATTGTGGAAAAAGGAGAAAATGCTGGTAACCAGCATTTTCTCCTTTTCCCACAATGTTTTCTACCCTATCAAAGAAAAATCATTTCATATGATCCACATTGAAACTGTCCTCTGCAAATGCTTTCAATTCGGACAGGTCTAAAATTGGTCGTGTGGTAAAGGGTTAATAGGTTATCTTGAAAGCAAAGAAAACAACCTTTGAAACTAAATGTTTCAAAGTCAACTTTTACGATAAAGATAAGAGGCGAATAGAAAGGAAGAACGTGTATACACTTTATGATTACTTTCAGTTTTAGACAAAAGGGGCCATCTAAAGATATAAAGCCAACATCGTTTTTGCCATCGCTACAGAAACGTACTCATACTCATAAAACTACTTTTAAGCTCAAATTTTCGGCTAAAAGAATGAATTATTTTCTCATTGATTTGTGAAGCAAATGTTATTAAAACATCAGTTTTCTCCTGATCTGCAAGGAATCCGGAAATCAGCTGACAAATGATCAGAGATATTTAACAGTGAACAGAAAATTAAATCCGGTAAAGTGATAGAAACTATTAAGCGTGTGCTTAATCTGATAGTTCATATATTTGCTTTGACTCATCTTCATGACATTGAGATGGTTTATACTCATGCAGTAAACAGTTTTGACAAGCAATGGTTCCTTTTCCAGCAATATTTGTAACATCATTTAAAAGAGGTACCTTTTTCCAGTATTTATTTCTTCCATTAGAAATCTTATTCTATTGACTGCTACGGCATAAAAGACTCGTGGATTTAAACTTTGCTCTGTGAATAAAAAAATTTTATATATCAAATAAATGTAAGGCTGATGAAACTACACAAGGAGTCTAGACTATACTATTGTTCAAGCAGGAACATTTTGAGTTTTTACAACTTAAAGAAACTGAAGAAAATTGACAAGAATACTTTGCTAATGTTTGCACTTTAAAAAGAAATTGTAATGGTAACATTAAATCCGGTACTCTGTCATGTTCTGTAATTTTTTTCGTATCGACATTTTTATCAAAAATTTGAATATTTTTCTGAAAACAGCCGACACTATGTGAGTTTTGCATCTCGTTTCGGCATGTAGATATAAATTCTGAACATTTCGGTTTTCTTTGCAGAAGTCGTGGATTCTGTTTCTTTTAATAATCGCGGCTGATTGTGTTACGTAGTATTATATATTGTTTTAATGATTTAACAAGAAAATTGATACATCTGTTTATGCATGCAAAGCAGGGCAACGATCATAACTGATTTTGTTAATCGGACTGACTCTCTCTCTCTCTCTCTCTCTCTCTCTCTCTCAGATTTTCTCTCCCTTTTCCAATCAATTTTAGACTGATCAACTTCTTATAAAGACATTATTGGACTCCTGCATTCTTCCACAAACTCTTAGAAAATCGATTGCGTTATTGCATGACAAAAGCGTAGCTTATTGCCATTCTTGTGTAAATCGGCCTTATTAATTTTCTTTTCTTTTTAGGTGTATTGAACAATTACATTTGCATCATGAAACTAAATCAGTCAAGTGTAAAAGAGAATCAAAACTAACCTATTGTAGTTTAGAACTTGTGGAGAAATGTATGAGAAATGCATAGTGACATATCAAATCGTATCGTTACCCTATTACTATAAACTTGAACTATTCCAAATGATTTGAGGCAAGCTGTTGTTGTACAAGTCTTTAGAATGGAGAGAGCTCGAAACCCTCAAACCACAGGCCTATTTCTTTTACACACGTACAGCCTCAAAATCATTGGAACAAATCACACTTAATGGCACACTTTACTATGGTAACGTTTTGTGCCCTCTAGAGCAAAGTTTAGATCCCAAGCTCTAGCTGTGAAACACAATTAATTAGTTTTTCCGCAGAAAATTGAGATAACTTTGGGACAGGCAAGAAATGAGACTTGGTAATCATGAGCCATGAATATAAATATGTAGCGTTCATCAGTAAACAGTTCATAAACTTCATTCATTCAGTTGATAACATAATCATTGAACGGATAAAGTTATGTCTTAGCCATCGCTCACAACAAGCCATAATTGACTGCAAATGTACTGATCTGGGCCCGTATTCACCAATCATTCTTAAGAATGTTCTCTGTCTTATTCTTGAAGAATTTTCTAAATTTGGAAGTAATGCAACTTCTGATTGGCTAAACCATTTGGTTTAGCCAATCAGAAGTTGTGTTACAGTCAAATTTTGAAAATCTTGGAGAATAAGACTAAGAATGTTCTTAAGAATGATTGGTGAATACGGACCCAGGTCCCTGTATTATCTGGAGTACCTCAGGGGTCAGTCCCTGGTCTCTGTCTATGTCTGGTTTATATAAACGAACAGGTATATTGTATGGCGACAAAATCACGCCTTTTTTTCAGATGACACATTGTTACATTTTATCGTCATTATCTTCGGCATAAAACCTTCAACATGATCTAAAGTACTAACAGAATGGGGAAATATAAAAAATAGAATTTAAGCTAGGTAAGTGTGAATGAAACGTGTACACTGAGGAAAAAAAACTATCTTTGCGCTCTTTCTGGAGTTTTGACGATAAAAGCACAGGACAGGGCGAACAACAGTGATAGGCTAATATATGCCACGAATGAAAAGGGTGTGGGTATAAAATGAGTGGTTTTAATATCAAGATGGCCTTGAAGTGAATAAAGAACGATGACAAGATGGTCAAGGGCTTGGATAGTCTTAAGATATTCAACCGCACCTATATTGTCGACCTATTATTGCTTTCACAAAACTTCCCTTCATAATCTCCGAAAATCTCTACAAGATGTTCAGAGGCATGAGTACTAACTAGTATGTGTAAGGCATCGTCTTTTGAAACATAACGAGTTACCCCTCGATCACATTTAGCAGGACCATTTGTCGCACTGAATTTACTTTATGAAGAAATGAACCAGCAAGGTTCATGATATCTTAGCAAGACAGAAATAGTTCTACAGACAGGAATATCAATTTCGTAATGAGTTTAGTGCGTCTATTACAAACATTAGATTGATCATTATCAGTCAGCATAAAGAAGATATCCTGTGAAGGACGAATGTCCACTTCCATGCACTTTGTCAGAGTGTTGCCATTGCGCAGTCTGAACCCAAACACTGTCACCAGCATTAACATGGGTGACGATCGTTCTGCTCGCACTGTTGTATTCATTTCCGTCAACGTAACAGTGGAACAACAGGACTCCGTTCAAAACTACGTTAAGTTCTTGCGTTTCACCTGGACTGGACATTAGGGTCAATGAAAAGACATACCATCCTGCAATCGGAACCCTAAAAATTCCGGCATTGTTATCATAACCTTTCCCAAGATTACTAATAACCTTGTCGAAGATGACTGTTTGACCTTGACCAAGGTTTACTACGTCCATTTGGGTAAGTGTAGCGCTGAACGCTATTCCACCGACTTCAGATCCTGTAACAAATAAACACAGCGGTGTATTTGAAAGCTTGTATATTTATGAAATTGGAATTTGCATTTTAAAAAAATTAGAAACAAGAGGATGAATGTTAAACCAACAGTACTTCTAGTATTTTAGGTGCTTTTTCGGACGTCACAGATCCTAATTCAGACTGCAATAAAAACTGGATCTAATCTTGGATATATCATCTGTGAATCGCGAACTATTCTGGGAAAGAACCAAATGATTGAACATTACATATAGAATTGACGAGGCTTTTGTGCAAACTGAAGAAAGTAAATTCCTTTAGAAGAACAAAAAGAAAATCCTACCCAATAAATATCTTTTTGCTGCACTAGTATTTGCCACGACGTTATTGTTTTTCAATGAGAATACCTCGCTCGACTCTGGTATGTCTTTATCATTGTGGATGTCGAAGAGATCATCATTATTTAACCTTATCATCTCTTTAAATTCTTCAAGTTTATTTTCTATATAAGCCTTGTCCTTTTTAAGTCGTCTTATCTCTTCTGCCTGTTGAACAACTATTTGTGAAAGAAACTTTGTGCGTCCGTGTATTCTTTGAAGTTCAGATTCTTGGTTTTTTCGAAGTTCGTCTATTTCTTTGCGAAAGGACAAGAAGTCTCTTTGTATGATGTCAAGTGCTTCTCGGTAGTGATCACTGAAGAACAATACACAATGTCATAAGCGAAGTATTGCACACTGACTTTGCTTTGAGCATCATGCTGCTGTATAAAACTTTGAGTGCGTTTTGTGAGTTCGATCTTGATCTACACTGTCGAAGAAAGCATCTACCCTTGAGCTAAAACAGTCGGTGACAAAAAATAACGAAAGTACACGCTAGATTGGTTGTGTAATAAGTAAGTGTTGGAAGTGTTTAACACAGCAGTATCACAATACCCCTTTTCTATCATCAAAGCACACAGTTGAATTAAGAATCTAAATTTAAGTATTTGTGCAGGTAACTAACAGGTAACGAACTTCAAAGAAAACTGAGAGTCAAAATTACACATTTATATTGTTCAGACTGAACTCAATTCAGTTGAACGGACAGTAATAAAATGCATGAACTAGTAAGAAATGTAAATCAGCAAAGTTCCTGCTTGGTAAATATCACTTCAATGATTAACACAAAGATCTGTATTAAACTCGATAATTCAAAACACTTACCAATCATTCTCCCTTGGAAATACGCCTCCTAAACCACACAGAACGATCAAAAAAGGAGTTAATTCCATCTTTTATCACTATCTTCAAAGTACTCGCTACACACCGGTCGTGACTTACCTATAGAAACAAATTGGAACTTGTTAAAGAGGTCAAAATTTCTTATCAAGTTTGTCAAGCCTCAGTCCTGTAAACAATATTTTGTACCGTCTATAATTGTATTGTTTTTCACCGCGTCCGATTTCCTTCCAACTCAAACATATGTATTCCTGTAATGAACTTTTTTTGATTAAGAAGTAATTGATTTTACTCGTGTCATCACTGTGGACATTTACGAATTGTTTGTGATCATTCCATAGACTTTCTTACCTTCTATTCTCATGATTAAATGGTGAAAAGTAGGCCAAAGTACGTAATCTCTTCTCTAATTTTTTACGGGAAGAAGTGAAAAGATACATGTATGTACTTTATCTCTGTGAGGATGAAATCAGTAAATTTTCCTTTGTTCGTTGGCTGTCTGACACACAAAAGAAAACGATCATACCGTTGATACTACTCCGTAGGTTCAGAGTATCTCGAGATCTATATCTATCTAGGATAGAAAGGAACAAATTCGGTCATTGCAGCCTTGGTCGTCGTGGACGATGTGTAGGCCTGATAATGGGGGTGCAGGATAAGGAAGCCGTGACTGATAAAGACAACAATCTCACATATTTATATATAAATGTATGGAAGAGCTCAAATACGTTGCCGAAGACGCGTGCATCACGTCTGCGTATATTCTGCGCGTATTGAGTTCGAGTACGAGTAAGATTCTAAAACTAACGCGGCAAAAAATGTCCACACGAATTGCAGTAGCTTGCCATAACAGACTCTCCCAGTGTCTAAAGACAATGTCTTTATCCTCAGTCACTCAGACTGTCATAAGCACGCGAAAATCAAGGGCCAACACATCGGAAATATAACTAAGGCTTCAACTACCTAAGGCTTATAAATAGCATCCATTTCCAATCTATAGACTCGAATCAATTGAAGGTAACGTTGATTGTCTTTATTTAGCGGAAGAAAGTTAAACATGTCACTTCTAGAGTACCTTACATGGAAAAGAGAGTCATTATAGTCATGTATAACTTTTAGAAGGGGATAAAGTTCAGGTAAATTGGATGTGCCTGCACTTTAACCTTGGTGTGCCTAAAAAAAAGTATTGCAAGTCTCATGCTGATTCATATTGTCAAAAGTTAGAACACAGAAATTGGAATAAATGCAAAGTACCCCTGTGAACGCAAAAGCAATTCACAGCAAACTTGTATTGGTTTAATCTTCGAGAAAGCATGTCTTGAAAGCAATTGTCGTCAGATTTCTTTTTCCTGAAATTCTACCTTGAGGCAATGGATTAAGCGAGTGAAATATGACGCACGCAAATTTTCCCTAAGATATAATCCAGATAGAGATCGTCGACATTCGTTGTACTGTCTAACCTTCTTTTCCATCAAACATGCTTCTGTGAGTTGAGAATGTTTACGCAGGACTCGAATATGAATGAAAATGCTTAAAGCATCACGTGCCATAGCATCACGTGCCATAATCTTGCTACATAATTTGTTATACAATGAATCTCAGATGCATGTACTTGTCCCTTTTAGTTGACATCAGTTGTACATAAATTCTACAGAAACTCGCGTAAATTTCTTTTGGGGACGAAATATAAAATACATGAAGATTGCTTGTAGAGTTTCAACTGGAGGCAAAGGTGCTGCTCTGCAGATAATCATTCGGTGGCATCTTTCAAATGATTGACATTTACCAAATTATGCAAAGGAACTGTTTTTGTTTTCTACATATCAGGGTCCGTATTCTCCAATCATTCTCAAGAACATTCTTCGTCTTTTTCTCCAAAATTTTCTAAATTTGAAAGTAACACAACTCCCGCTTGGCTAAACTAAATGGTTTAGCCAATCAGAATTTGTTTATTTTTAAATTTATAAAAGTCTGGAGAATAAGACTAAGGACGTTCTTGAGAATGATTGGTGAATACGAACAATGACTTTTTACATAAATAACTTAACTCTTTACCAAACGACAAAATTTTAGACTTGTCCAGATTGAAAGCATTTGCAGACGACAAAATAAACGTGACTCAAAAATTGAAACTTGACTTTACTAGAGTAGAAAACATTGTGGGAAAAGGAGAAAATGCTGGTTACCAGCATTTTCTCCTTTTCCCACAATGTTTTTAGAAGGCTTCTTCCTCTTGGTCGTAAAAACCAGGGATTGTTTGGTAAAGGGTTAACAGCTAAAGTCATTTTAACGCAAGAGAGTTTCTGGAAATAAGGAATTTCCTTTGAAGAATGGAATTTTTTGTACTTCTCAAACACATAATTAACCTAACTATCTAGAGTATCAGCATTAACAGAATGCATAGCCGTAGGAGAATAGTTTTAGCTAATTGGAATAACTTGTCTTTTTAAATGATAAGGAAACACTACGAGAAAAGGATAAACTTCTTGTTGCAAGCAACTGCTCTTTTTTCGCAACCTTTCAAGACTTCCACAGCGAGGGCGCAAAGGTCTTCCACCTATGTGTCCGTAACAGGTTAGATAATATCTGTTACTCGCTCATGTTACCTCACATCGCGAACCCACGTTCTTGAGGAATGCTTAAGGGGGTGGACTATTGATAAATGTGTTGGATTCGCAAAGGGGGTTCTTATTCAACCTCTAATTGCGCCAATAGTCGCATGTGACTGACCTTCGGCACTGTGCCTTAGTTTACCACTGATGAGATCCTGGAAAGACTAGAAAATAAGCTTTCGCTTGAATATGAATAAGATACTATTGAAAGTGTTCCACCAAATTATTTTCAAAGACAGTCCAAGAATCTAACTTGGGAGGGAAATATTTCCTATGAAAAAAAAAAACAGAAATAAGGCACAGATACATAGGCGACTGCGAACACATGAAGAACTAATGCGTGATGAAATACATTTAAGGAGAATGCTTGGAATAGATGTTCTAATTAATTGTTTTGATACTATCGGGGTTATGAATAATAGAAAAGATAATGGGGGTTACTTCCTGACACTGTATCGACTAAATCTGGTCTTTGGAAAACTTCGAATAATTTCGCGACTTCCATATAAGTCGACTTAGTTTGAGTCATTGAACAATGAAACAGGGATAACATTTATACGATCCCTGGATACAGGAAAGACAATACAAGATTTGAAAACAAACAAAAAAAAAAAATAATTCTACTCTGTAAAAAAAGAAAAGGCGGTTTAATGAATCTGCAAAGAGTATCGACTAGGTCAGCCTGCGCTGCCCTGTCCGCGCAGGCTGACGTCGGTCTATATTTTTTACTATTTTAAAATTTTCTTCATGTCTAAAATCGTTCTACGTCATGATTCAGTGGGAGAAAAAATGGGTCCATGGTACGTGGCAGTGTGCGTGGTATAATGTATTATACAAATTCATAAATCCCCTTTTCCCACAGCAACGCCCATATGTATATTTTTTCTAATGTTGATTTAAACCACTTATTACATTTGTATTTCAGAATATTTTACATTTTCTCGATCTCGCTCCATGTTTAGTACCCATTCCAAAACAAATCCTTTCAATAGAGTCCCACAAAATTTGCCGTCTGCATATGCTTACTACATTTGTATTTTCAATTTTTTACACCCGAAGTCTCATTGACTTGATCTTTTTAATTTTAAACATTTTTTTATAGAAAACCATTCAATGATAACTCAATCCATAGGACGTTTAAAACTGAAAGTAAGATATTATCTTTATTAGTCGAAGTACACCAGAATCAGTATGTAATTCTGATACTCGTATTATGTCAGCATTCAATACTTAAAGAGCCTTTGTGTCTTATATTCTGTTATTCTAAAATTCTACTAGTGCATTTCTGGTCGAAAACAACCTAAGATATATCGCTCATCTAATAAAAATGCATTATCTCCCGCTAGATGGCTTTCTACAAATACACATCTATCTAATTTGGGCATTCTGGGTACAGAACCAGACTACTTTTCAAAACACAACCGTTACTTTGAATTTCAAAATCAAATAAACGTTTACTCAATAAAACGCTACCTGGTGCGATTCATTCAGCTATGATCAGCTAGCATGTAACCTAAGCACCGGCCATTTATTAAAACAGCCCCTACAGGCTTGGGTAATAGCTTCGGTATAAGCCCTACTTTTCCCTAGTATATGGGGTCGGTGATGCGTCATAACAGACAGGTCGAATCTTCGAAGAATATGACATGCGCAGACAACGAATAAAAAAAGGGAAATACTCTTGAGACAGAGGTGCAGCAGACGATTCTGAAAGCGCATGTAAAATTGGGATTATCCACATGACCCAGTGTAATTTAGAACGAAAACAATACTTGTAAACACTGATGAATACAGCCAAGATAGATCAGAACAAGTTAGAAATCTACAGAGTCTATTGCTGTGTCTGTTTTACTCAGTCAGATTTTGTGTGTGTTTCTGTTATAACAACCTTTCATTTTCATTCGTTTGAAGTACAGTTTACAATCTGGTGTATCGCAGAGTTTTCACTGTTCCGAAGATAGGGTCTCTTGCTTTCTCTTCCTTAAACAATAAACTATGTGCAACTAGCATTTATGGTGAAAAGATGCCATCGAAGCAGACATCACTCATTCAAAATGCTATTATTCTTGTCAATTCCAAAATTAGCCTTCGGATTTTTGAGACGTTCTTTCTAAGCCAAACAGATGGCCGACTTGTTATTAAGAATAAGACTGGTATTTAGAATTGTTTATGAATATGACACTGCGGTCCGTATCCACCAACCATTTCTGTATACGTAGAATCAAAAATACGGGAATCCTTGTATTTTATCTTGAGGTAATTCTTTAATTTACCTAAAACATATACAGATATGAATCAGTCATTATCGGGTGTGACCTCCACGGGCATAGTGGAGATGATACGGCGCATCGTTGCTCTTGGAATCTGCTGAAATATTGAGAGGAAAACTCATCCCGTAATATGATATCAGAAGAAACAAGCAACAGGGTTCCCTTCTTCTGGGGGCTACGTATATTTCTAAACATCGAAAGTAACACAACTTTTAATTGACTGAACCATTTGATTTAGTCAATCAGAAATTGTGTTACTTTCAAATTTTACAAAATTCTTCATAATACAGGCTGTCCGGAAAGTAAGGTAACACTTTTGTATATTTATAATATGGCTTTTGATTTCAGATAAAGATATTAAAATCTGTATACATGCATATAAAATGTGTAAGTTTTATGTGTGATAATTTAATTTTCATTACATTACGCACTTTTACACAGATTTTTTTAATCAGGAGTACTTTTTTGTCATTGGCGTCATTTAAGTAATAAATGACGTTTTCAGTGTGACAGCCTTTTATGCTGTTTCCATGCCGAACACGCAAGATGAAATTGTCAATCACTTTAGCACACATTCCAATATCAATCTTCATAATTTCACGTTTAATGTTCTTTAACAATTTGTGTGAGCTGTCTGGCATGGGACTGTAGACCTTCGACTTCAACTAACCCCAAAGAAAGAAGTCGCGCACGTTGAGGTCAGGACTGTGGGCAGGCCAAAATATGCTGCAATATTTTTACCCCCGGATATTGTCTTGATATTACACTATCGACGCACGTATCATATAAAAAGCCTATCACAGTAAGAGATGTGTCTGCCATAGCACCATCCTGCATAAACCATGTGTCTTGCAATGTAGAGGACTCCTTTTCAAGCATGGAAACAAACTTTCTTTTTTTCAAAAGCGACAGGTAGCCCTTTGAATTAATCGTATCGTTCAAGACATGTAGCCCAATAACACAGTGACATGACATTGCACACGATACAATTTGTTTTTCACTGTGCAGTGGTCTCTCTCTACAGCAGTGTCGTTATCAATTTTCCTAAATCTGCATGTCTTGTTTACAAACACGAAACAGACAACAGGAAGTGAGAGAACGTCATTAGCTACTAAAATGACGCCAGTGAAAGAAAGGTACTTTTGATTTGAAATCTATGTAAAAGTTCGAAAAGTAATGAAAATTGAATGAAATTATCACACAAAAAACTTACATATAATATATACACGGACATGCATTTTTACCGCTTCATCTGAAATTTTAAGTCATATTATAAAAGTACAAAAGTGTTGCCTTACTTTCCGGACAGCCTGTAAGACCAGGAATGCTCTACAGAATGTACGGTGAATACGGATCCAGACTGAATTAGCTAATGCCATATTTGCCATTTCGTTATAAATCGGCTAATATTTAAATGATGATTATTTACACAGGCAATATTGATAAATCTCAAGTGAATCTCTGAGATAAGCAGACGAGACAACCTGAGGTCCCCTATCTATCACAAATGAAGAGCAAATGAATTACACGATACTTAGGAAGCGGCTGTATCAACACCCTAGTCTTTGCAATCCAAGAAAACTTTTTTCCTGTATAATTCAACAGGTCAGAGTAACCAATAGCCTTTTGGTGCAAATTATGCATGCCCATGCCAATTTTCACTGCTCTTTGTCTTCTTGTTCCCAATAAATTTGAACACTCATTTTCCCGAAAACAAGAAAGGGTGCCCATGAAATTTTAGCCTGATTGGTAAGCTTTCTACAATGCTTATACTATATGTGTGTATGTAAAACTATAACGATTTAAAAACAGTAACGAGATTATTAAGAGCACACAACATTTATTTTTTCAAAGACGCATATCACTAGAATCTGCGTAAAGTATTTCAGATTGATCCTCTCCATTTCGTTTAATATTTGCCTAACCCCAAATTTCCCATGAATTATTAAATTTTACATAGATCGACAACTTCTCAACAGGCATTAGAACGTGAAAACATGTAACAGTCATGTGTGAACTATTTCCTCGGATATTTGGATCTATGTAAAACAAGCTGATTTAATTGTGCTCGTTTCGACTAAGAAAAGGGGTATCAACATTTCAACTCGGTTTGTACCTTAGAAGATTCTTTTAGCCTTAACGATACAAATCCATGTTTTGACGACGCTGAGGAAGAGGGCTTTTAAAACCATGCTTGGAAAAAGAAAAATGCTGGAAATCAGCATTTTCTACTTTTCCCACAATGTTCCTAACCAGTCAAAGATAGTTCGTTGCCTGAAAAAGCTTTTTTTTTTTTTTCTTTTACTATCAGTCTGGTAAGAGTTAAAATGGGGTACAGAAAAAAGGTTCTCATCTAATTAGACAAAATCGATCATCGATAAACCCATTAAAATAATAAGATCAAAGTTTTTTAAATTCGTTTCTTTTTTAATCTTGTAACACAAAGCCCCGATCATTAATTGTACTCTTCGTCCGTCACTGATTTGCTTTAAAAATAGAAAGAAAATAAATGTTTTACCAATTCATTTTAGAATAAATAGTCTGAATCTTCCGAAGTAGAAGGCAAATTAATATTTGAATGGTTGACAGTGTGTTATTATTATTAAATGGACCTTTTTTACTCAAAATTGGTAGGCCTAAACTATTCTAAACGTCCGATATTTTTTTTAAATATAGACAGTTGCAATAGCTTGGTATTTTGTATCGAACCTAAAAGACGAGTTGCATTATTAAGCTCTCCAATAGGTGTCAAAAGCTGTCATTCCAAAACTTTAGTATAAGCATAATAAAGTTTCATTTCAAGAAATGGGTGAGAAGAGTTGGAAGGCCAACAGTAAATGTAGCCTCGAAGAGCTAAATGAGAAAAACAAGAAAAAGTCAACATATGCAAACATGATTTGAATACATTCTAGTTAAAAACAGACAAAGTGCCCGCGAAGTCTGTTTACACATAGCTTTCTCACCATTCTCTACATGTGACTCAGCAATGTTGATCTCTCACTTTTGTTATATCCTTGTTTCATCACGCCGTTGATTTCAATGTTATATACTCATTACGAATTTCACCACCAAATAACATTTTCTGGACTCGTTAAATAACATGCCAAATTGTGTCGGATCCTTTTTAATTTTCACTTGATCAATCTCATAATTTCTGGTTTTCTTTTTGTTTAGTACGCAAAGTCATATTTTATGACCAGAACTCAATATTGTGTTACCATTATAAAAAAAAAACTTTTGAACTGATGTGCCTAAAGAGAATACATTGCTGTTCGACACTGGAGCCGCTCTACTACAGTATATTTTTATGCATTACAAAGATCAAGACATGATTTCAGATTTCTCGTTAAACCAATGAGTGCCGAATGAATAAAAGCATAAATGTTTTTTTAGGTTCCACCGAACCTTTATTTTGCTATTGCAAATGAAATCGTGAGAGGCACTTAGGGGATAATATAATTTGAATTGTTTACAAAATTCACTAAAGCGATTTTGTCGCGTGTTATCTTGTGATTATTTTATCAGCACTTTTGCAGAACATTTTTATCTGTAACAGGAGCGGTAACTTAATCAAACCTTAGAGATTGTAACTTTTCGAGCTTGCGTACTTTTGCGGGCAATTTAGATCTGGATCAAAAGGCGAAAAACTTGCAGTCTGGTCTTTCATCTACACTGTCCGGTATGTCTAGGATATACCGTCAAAATTATACTCGAAATTTCAATAATTGTACATTATTTTCGACGAAAGAAAAAGTTTTTCCTTTAACTTATTAAAGCTAAGGGATAAAGAAAAGTAAACTTGGGACATGCTAGCAGACAACTGAACTCTGCTGGGTTAGAAGAGAAAACAATAAAAATTAGTATATTATTCATCATTTGATTTATTTAAATTTTAGTCACATTCCTGGGCGAAAAAAAGTATTTGCTGAAGGTTTATATCAAGATAAGACGAAACAGACCGTGTATTCTGGTCTTGGTGCCATACTGTGCGCCTGTTGGTTCCAAACACACGAAAATAAAATGTTTTCGTTTGCAATCGAAATATTCAGACCTCGAGCCAAGTAGAAATCGGTTCAGATTGTTTTTTTTTTTCTTTTCCCAGCAAAGTGACATAATACATTACAGCCTGGAGAAGATCTGTTGCTTTTTGACGAAGACCGCTTTTGGAAACAGCTTGGCGCAATGAAAAAAAAATGCTTGTGAAGTGCCATTTCTCCTTACACCAGAATGTTTTCAGATAGATTCTTTTAGTGAACCATATTTTTAGTTAATTTAATCGCATTTGAAAAAAAAGGTGTTTCCGAAGTCGTTTCGTCTGTTACCAGTATGTTTCGGGAGGGGAACGATGTTAATAACCATACAGATGAAGCCTTAAGCTTATCTATCAAGATACGCAA
Organism: Hippopus hippopus; assembly: GCA_946811185.2. Lineage (NCBI taxonomy): Eukaryota > Metazoa > Mollusca > Bivalvia > Cardiida > Cardiidae > Hippopus > Hippopus hippopus. The sequence continues at coordinate 48,598,582 of OX328098.1, read as the reverse complement.
CAAACTATTTTTGGTCTTACCGGAAAATTTCTCACTTAACTCTTTACCACCCCTCTCACTTTCCGCTGTTGACGATTTCATGTGTCTTGCTCCAAACGACTTTAGAAAACATTGTTGCAAAAAGGAAAAATTGCTCGTCACGAGCAATATCTCTTTTTTGCAACAGTGTTTTCACATTTATTTAAGTATGAAATTCCATTTCATGGTGATTATCCATACCTTACAAGATTGTTTTCAAAACTGTCTGATGCTAGCTTGTTTCAGGAAGAAAACCCGCTAATAACCAATAAGCAATTTAGCCCACATCTATAGGCGGTGAGACTAGTGTCGTTGGAAATGCAATGTAATGTGAAGTCAACACGTTATTTTCGTATTATTCCTTTTTCGGGATCCATTCAAAGGCATTTACAATAATAGCTACATTATTTCGGCGTTATTCTTCAATTGCTATTTGACCTATAGCAGGTTTCTTTTTTTGTTCTTCATTTTCACATGGCCGATATCTCTACTTGCCGCATGGTTAGACGTTCGATTAGTTTTAACTTATGTTTGATTATAGACAAAATAGCTTTCTCCAGACCAAGCCCAGATAGCTCAAGTGGTAGAGCGCGAGACTTGTAAACATAAAGACTCTGGCCGCTTGAGAGTGTGGGTTCGAGCATCACGTTTGGCCATAAGAAGTTACTAATAGTCTTTCAGATGAGATGTTAACCTACATCCCTTGTGACGGTGCTATACACCGTGCACGTTGAAGAACGAGGCGTACCTTAGGATTGGTTGGTCCTGTATCTTGACATATCCCTGTAACATAACTGTCGCCCATATGGGCAACCGATGGCTACGATAAATAAACGGAAAATCAATCAATATTTTTTTCCTTAAGGTACTTACTGAAAACGATAATATTTCGGGATTGTCTTGTTTCAAAACAATTTTACGGATTGGGCAGACATTTTCTAGAGGATAAATACATGTATACTTAAAGTCATTACACATTATTTTCAAGATAAGATGAGATTAAAGCATATTTTATATTCAACACAATAATTTTCTCGAAAATAAGGATTACTGCGTCGCAAATCAGTTTTAGGGGTTAAACGGACAAGTATCCCGTGCATCTCCGTGATGCATTGTATAAAGCAAGTATGAGGTACCCCGGACCTTTGACATGCAGAAAATTTACCAAAAGCAAAAAAATTTAACCAAGGTCAGCCTGCGCAGACAGCGTATGCTGACCTAGGTCGATACCTTATGCAAATGCATTAGACCACCTTTTCACAAAACATGGCTCTTTTAGTTATTAGTCTGTAGTTAAACACATATCATAACAGAACAAATTATGGGTATAACAGAACATCATAGCCAATGCTGTCAATGCCCTGTGTGTGACATGAAGCTAAATCATGCAAACAAAAATATAACAAACTTTACATTTATTTGAATCCCAAAGGAACATTATATTCTCTCATTTTAAAATATAACTGATGCATTTCGCTGGTCTGTAACTAAAAGTTGTTTTACCCCCGAGAGCTTTTGACGTTGATAGTGTCTGGCAGAGTAGACTGATTTTGAGATATGGTGAAATAAAATGTAATGAGTCTGGGAGTATAAAAGTAGTCCTCCGCGACGGAATCTGAAATAAAAGCGAACCCCTCGGCACTTAGACACAAGAAGGACCCAAGGCATGACCTCGAACTCACGATGTATTTAATTGCCTGAAGTATATTCAGATTGCATCTTTTGTTTTGTTAACCTTTTACCACACAATCCCGACTATAAATGACCCTGAGAAAGAAATCCTTTGAAAATATTGTGGGGAAAAGGAGAAAATGCTGGTAACCAGCATTTTCTCCTTTTCCCGCAATGTTTTCTACCCTTCCAAAAATAAATTTCAATTTTTGAGTCACATTCATTTTATCGGTTGCAAATGTTTTCAGTTTAAAAAGTCTAAAATGTTGGCGTCTTGTAAAGGCTTATTTGACAACTTTGAAACCCATTCGAATTGAAAGTATGCTTTACATACGATAAATTCATAGTGACTCGAATGATAGTCTTTGTCTCTGAAAGGTAGAAACCTTTATTTCATGAAAAGAAAACGCTAGTGTCCGTGGTTAAATGGCTGTAAAAGTTGCAATGCATGTACATGTTTGTTATAGATTTGAGGTCTGAGGGAATGGATATTTAATTTCCGGTCTTTCTCTATAACAGTTAAGTATTTCTTTACATCTGAAACGGCTTTTTGCAGACTATTTGATGCACTTTCCAATTACAAGAGGTGTAACATGTAATCTTTCTTTCTGTGTTAATTAGATTGTATTTCTATATATTGAAACTAGTAGACTATTGCCCGTCGGAGGATATGGATTAAAACACCGAACATTTTAAGAATAATATCACGTGTATATTTTCTTTAGCACATCACTACCTGAAGGCGCCTTTTTTTCACTCTACCGAAGTTCGAGGTCATGCCTTGATCCTACTAAAAAACAGTGTGGCAAAAAGATATAAAAAACCTCGTATCCCCTGAGGTCCAAACTGGCCCATTGTAATATGCATGGAAACTTTTATACGAACAGCACCGTAACAAGGGAGTTAACCTTTATTTCATTTAGGTTACAACTCCAACGCTTTAGTGCCAATCTATTGAGGACTCCTACATCTTTCGACGTAAACTCTTTCAATATATTAATATGTTGTTGTGGCTGCAGCTGCTGCTGCTGTTGTTCGTTCTTTTTTTTTTTTTTTTTTGCTTGCATATTTTGTTCTCAAGTTGTTTAGTTAAGAAGCTAATGGTATTCATCAAAGATTAGGCTGTAGATCGATCTTTTTCTCTGCCATCCGAAAAGCTACATATATCGCCAATTGCAGTGAACTAAAGGACTGTATTCGTAACAGGACAACTGCCATGCCATTATTTTCTATAAAAGAATCGATTAGTGTCCCACAACGATTTACTTTTTGTCTGTAAATTAACCTTTCTCCAGACGAATACATTTTAGACATTTTAAAAGCATTTCCAACCGACAACTTAATTTTTGTTCAAGTGATGGGGTTAGCCCCTGATAGGATAGAAAACATTGCGCTCGCCACCAGCATTTTCTCTTTTTCCCTCAATGTTTTAAAAAGCCTTTTATACCATTATTTTAATCAGAAAACGTGATCCTGGATCACTCAAGGGTTCAACCTTGAAGCAAACAATAATTAGATCAAACGAGTGACAACAAAGCAAAGAAAATTAACTTCCGGTTGAGTTCGACGCGAATTGCATGCTTTGGTGTGGCAGATTTCAATCGAATACCATATGCCCACTCCGTTATCGTTGTTATTGTTACAACTCACTTTCAACAGTTCTTTTTCAAGCCAGGATTTTACATTAACGTGAAGAAGAAAACGCTTTAATTAACTGAATAAGACTCTATTGTTCTATACATGTATATGCTTTTTTCTCTCAATTATGTTATGCCAATTCTTCAATTACATACTGATCCGATACTCAACAAAAAACAAAGTCAGTCTGAATTCCTGCTGTTGTCTTTCCAAGAAATATATTCGTTTCCGTTTCATTGCCTTTTAATGGAGAATATCTTGCTAAAATTACAAACTGAGAAGCGGGCAGTGTAGACCAAGATCTTGATATACACTTTCCAAGAATTACATGGATCCATATTTGATTATGGCAAGTAAGAGTAACGAAATCTAACGGAATGCAAATAATGCACTGAGCACCGCCGTACCTAGTTTTCTTTTGTAAATTGAACGCCGAGCAAAATGTAAAATCTTAATGGTCTAGTGCCTTATAGTATCATTTTTCTTGTGTACAAACACCTGTGATAATCCAAATGACTGAAGATGACTTCAGTTAACCCTTTTAGCGCTTTTGTCTGGGTATTTGTAATTAGAGGAAATTTGTGTACAGTAAAATATCTTGGGACTAAGATGGAGCGAACATTTTAGTGAGATGGTCTTTCAATTAAAAGCAAGGTTGTAGTTAATTCAAGGTGAAAAAAAATAGGTCTAAGGAAATGGGTTTTTTTTCCAACCGTTTGCCACACGCAAAATTTTAGACTGGCCCAAATTGAAAGAATTTACAGACGACATTGTAAAGGTGGTACAAATAACGGGATTTTTCTGTGAAAGGCTGGAAAAACACTGTTGGAAAAGAAGAAAATGCTCGTTACCAGCATTTTCTCATTTTCAGACAATGTTTTCAAAAGGTGTCTTTCTCAGTGTCGTTAAACTCTGAATTATGTGAAAAGGGGTTAAACAGCGAGATTGTCTTTGGAAAGAGCTAAAACCGTGCCTTAAAAGACAGGATAGTGCTCAAATGAGTTTGCGAAAAAAAATAATCAAGATTTACAGGGAAAATGAGAGTAAGATTGTAATTCAGTAAGTTTAAAGAAAGAATAGTTCTGTAAGGTATTGTGGATTTTTTTTTATGCCGCCTCTAGCCGAAGGCTATGGGCGATATGATTCGCAACAGCCTTGAACAAGTTTCCAGTGAACAAGTTTCCAGTGAACAAGTTTCCGGTGAACAAGTTTTCAGTGAACAAGTTTCCGGTGAACAAGTTTCCGGTGAACAAGTTTCCAAGTCCCCTGACCGTACAACTAATATTTCCCTCTGGTTGAATGGCTCGCACTGTTTACCTAGGTAACTAGTGCGCAGGAAATACTGTTTTCGCCTTCAGTTTTAGAGTTACGGAAATATTTACTTGCGAAAATTCACAAAGTTACGAAGTTTAGTAAAAGTCATTTACGAATTTCGTAAATCTGAACGTAGACTTTAAGTTAGGATAGTTCTTATGTAAAAAATTGTCAGTAAAATGGTACCCCAGGTGACCGTTTTACTGAAGAAAGTTCAGTACTGTAGTTACATTGCTATGAAATCGGTTGATTTCACCGGTGGTAACCTTGAATCATCAAACCTTATAATCCACCATTATTTCCCGATAAAATACTGAAAAGCATGAAATAAAAGAATTTATTCTTTAGCCCTTTACTGCACTATGCCGACTTTTAACAACCCTTGGAAAGGAACGTTTTAAAAATATTGTGGGAAAAGGAGAAAATGCTGGTTACCAGCATTTTCACCTTTTCCCACAATATTTTCTACCCTATCAAGGAAAGTTTGCACCATTTGAGCGACATTGAAATTGTCGTCTGCAAATGCTTTCAATTTGGACACGCCAAAAATTTTGATGTCTGGTAAAGGGTTAAAGTGCACTGTAACTTTACATCAAAAAGGGATATAGCCTAAAACAGTTCTTCAAGATAAGGCGAAATGACTTGGCACAGGAAGGTGATGACACACATTGGTACCCGTTGTAGTTTTCATTTATACGCCTGTGTAGATGAGAATTGATCGCTGGGCGCCAGTTTAACTCTTAAAGCGCCTTTCACAACTATAGTTGCATTTGCAGCCAATGTAGATCAAGATCAGGCTGCAAAAAACGTGCAGCCTGATCTTTGATCTACATTGTCCGCTTTGCTGAAACACTGTAGAGCAAAGCATCCATGAAATTACAAGTTTTTCGGTCGTATTTGAATGATAAAAATGTGTGACAGGTTTATTCGGCGTTCTCTGGGTTAATATAGTATCAAGCATGCGTGTCTGCAATATGATAAAGTTGTGACAGACTTTCTTCTTAACGACAGCCAGGGGGCGACAATAACAGCACTTAGCTTCCACCGCTTTGCCTCATTTCAATTTTTTAGGCTCTTCCAAATTAAAACAGGCGAAATACATAGACACATTATAAATGCAAACTAACACATTTATATAACGATGTAGTAAAGTTTGATCCAGTTCATGTGGTTCTAACTCGATTCATTTAACATTTCTTTTCCAAGTTGAAAAGTTTTTAAGGTTATTTTTTAAACAAGATATAATATGATAGCCTTATTATTGTTTTCTATCATGAAGAATTTGCAGAAAAGACTTCAAGTTTGGTAACATGTCTGTAATACGGACATGAACATACAGAAACAAGTCGAGAAATCGGTCGTCTCTCTCCTTTTTTTCCACGGCATTTCTAGGAACCTTCCTCAAGGGTTTCGCATTTCCCAACAATTTTGTCTACACGGCAAAAAGCGTCAAAGGAACGATCTGTGTTGACGAAAAGCAAGTTTACAAGTCTGGTTTTGCGTTTTATGGTTTAACGCTGGTCCTGTATCTCGTCAACTGGGGACAAATATTTTGTCACTAGTTGGGCAACCGGGATGGATTACAACATTGTTACCCTTTCAGAGCCATTGGTAAAAACACAGACTTTTGCGGACGGCATAGATTAAGATCACACTGCATAGAACGTGCATCTGATCTTGAATCTATATCGTTTGCTTTTTTAGAAAAGCATATTTCATAAAAATCTGTCAATTTTTTAACGGGTTGTATTTTCAGGCGTCGAAAAAGGTCGAGTTTATATATTTCGCGCTGTAAGAGAAACCACGTCATATACTACATCTGGCAGACATATTGACAACATAGTAAACATTGTTAATCCGTATCAGCAATTTGTCATTTCGTCACTGTAATTTTACAGGTATTTCTCATTTAAACTTTGATAAATGTCGGTTATCCGTGCACTTAAAGTCGTCTGCAATATTTTTTTTGTAAAGAAATTAATTCGCACGACAGAAGTTAAGCTGACAGTTTGAATGAATTGTAAGAAACCAGGGGCCAGTCAGCTTTTTCTTTTTCCTTTCCCCCGTTTTTTTTTTTTTAAACGATGTCTTCCAATCAATCGTTTGAAGTATCAGCCGGAATGAGATATAGTCTCAATAATGAGACGTTTACAGTGCTTCTTTTCATATTTGGACATTTACTGTGCACATATGAAAATATAAACATGCGCAGGAGATTTCAACTATTTTCTTGGCGATCGTCTCTGTCCCCAGAGGCCACCCAAATCGCCTTCGGGGACAGTTATCTGTACTAGAATGAGGAAATTTTACAACTTATACTTATCCGTCTCAGTAACTGCTACCTTTTCGCTCAATAGTGTAGGTGGTGCTAAGTCAAAATACAGTCTTAGCCTCAAATCTTTCAAAATACAAAGAGAAGTTCCAAAAAGGCATGGGGGGGGGAGGGAGAGAGAGAGAGAGAGAGAGAGAGAGAGAGAGCTCTCCAATATGTTACTGCATACATATAACATGTACATGTTTTTGTACTTTAAGCTATTCAGACATTATTTGAACAATAAATCTTGAATAAATCTTATTCTATTGAATTAGGGAAAGAATAATCATATCAAATGTTTCTTCTTTTGGAATTTTCGTAATCTATGTAGACTAAATACTTTCCTACTGAATCCTTCTATCGCCAAAAAATTTATTTGACATTTTTAGCCCCCAAAAAAGACACAGTTTTGACATTTTATATTCTTTTAGCCAGACTGTGAAGTTATACTCACTGCGCAGTCTGATCTTGATGCAAACTGTTCGCCAAATCTATTTTCTGTTGTGACTAGTTTAACACTTTACCAAACAACCCCGAGTTTTAACGACCCCGTGAAAGAAGGGTTTAGAAAACACTGTGGAGACAAGAGAAAACTCTGGAAACCAGCATTTTCTCCTTTTCGCACAATGTTTATTACCCTTCCCAAAACAATCCCTAGCCTTAGAGCCTCACATAATTTGTCGTCTGCAAATTCTTTCAATTTGGACAAGCCTATAATTTTGTCGTCTGGTACGGATTTAACGGTAAATCTGGAGACAAGCGTGTCTACTCTAAAAAAAAAAACAAGTAACAGAATACGGGAAATTGGTATAATTGGCCTGCAACACGCGAAAAGGGGCATTTGGACATATGCGTAAAGTGTCGTCTCGGATCAGCCTGCGCAGTCCGCGCAGGCTAATCCGAAATGACGCTTTCCGTTTTTAAGTAATTTTCTGTTTTGCTCAAGTCTACTGAAGAACAAAATCTAATGTAGTCGTAAAGTGCCGTCTCGGATTAGCCTGCGCGGACTGCGCAGACTGATCCGAGACGACACTTTACGCAAATGTCCGAATGCCCCTTTTCGCGTGATGCAAGCCTTTATAAGTTCTGTATCGGGATGCCAAAATCAAATTTGCATTTGCCTTCTGTCTGATATTAAAGTCTAATTGAAAAAGATTTACATTTCTTAGCTCTAGTAAACTGGGAGAAAGGTAAAATATTTCTTGACATAAAGCATCTTATAAAACTAAATCATTCCCTTGTCAGTTTATTCCTTGTAGGAGACTGGGGACAATATTAGAAATTTTAACGATTTACTCCGCAGTTCCGAGTTTTAACAACCTTTCGGAAGAATGTTTTTGAAAATATTGAGGGAAATGAGAAAATGCTGGAATTCAGCATTTTCTCCTTCTCGCTGAATGTTTTCTATCCTTCGAAAGAAACTCGCCGAGCCCGGTAGCTCAGTCGGTAGCGTGCAGGACTTGAGAACAGGGGGTCGTAGGTTCGGTCCCTGGCTTGGCCAATTTCTTTCCGAGGACTGATGATAGTCATTGCGACAGGATTCATTCCTCTCCCACCGCTGACCATTGCTTCGACGATGGTTATGTCGGAAAGCAGTCAGTGGCTTGGGAAGAAAATTGTGCGGAGTACTGGTAAAAGAGACTCCAGGAAAGCATGGATAGATGCACTAGCCGCCGCGATATAACTGATATAATGTTGAAAACGGCGTTAAACACCATACAATCAATCAATCAATCGAAAGAAACTCACTATTGCAGCCACCTTTAAGTTGTCATCTGCCAATGTTTTGGATATGGACCAAATAAAATGCTTTGTGGTAAAGAGTAAAAGGGGGTGGGGGGTCAGTATTCGTTGTTTTACAAAATATTCTAGCAACCAATACCTTGCAACAAATGGCGTTTTATCTGATAAGCCGGGTATACGATACAGCTTTCCTTAACCCTTTACCACACAATTCCGAGTTTTAATGACAATGAGAACGAAAAAAACCTTTTGAACACATTGCGGTGAAAAAGAGAAAATGCTGGTAAGTAACATTTTCTCCTTTTCCAAAAATGTTTTCTACCCTTCCAACGCTTATTTTGTAGAGTGCAAATGCTTTTAATTTGGACTGGTCTAAGATTTTGTTGTTTGCTAGAGTTAAGATATTAATATTTTTACAAGAAGAAGCTTCCCTCGTCCTTCTATTCCTTGTAGATCCTGAGAACAACATTAGAGGCTTTTTTTTTTGGGGGGGGGGGGGACATCTTCTGATGTTTTTGCGAGAAAATCTGGCCACAAAAGCCCTGGAGTTGCAACAAATACGGTTTTCTCCAGTAATCTGGGTATAAGGCACATTTCTTGACACAAACTGTCTTTAGAACCTGAACCAACCCCCTTTAAACCTTCCCCTCCCGCCCCCATTCCTTGTAGGCTTCTTGGGACAACCTTAGATGTTTTTGCAGGACATTCCCCCTTCACCACTGATCATTGTTTCAAGGATGGTTACTTGGGAATTCAGACAGTAGCTTGGGAAGAATACTGTGTGAAATACTGGTAAAAAGAAACTCTAGGAAAACATGGTGTACTGGCCGCCAACTGAAATAATGTTGAAAACGCCGTCTTGTCCCCCGCTCATTTCTTAAAGAATTCTTTTAACAACATCAGACAATACTGGTGACAGCAAAGTCCTGTTGTGAGATGGTTTAGCCATAACCTCCACGGAGTTGAAAAAGTGCAGCTTTCTGCTGTAATCTGGGTAAAAACATAAACAAGATTTTGCGGCATAAAGTATCATTACATGACTACAAACTTTCCGACTCAAAAATAGGCATCGCACGCGGATGAAATTCAGGCACTACAGAGGGAAAAAGTAGTATCTGACTATGTCAAGTAGGTTCCTAAATATAGTACGATGACATAACACGCATGCAAAATTAAACTTTAAGATTGGAAGCCCGATATGATTGGTCAATTTGTTACGATATAAAATTCATCCGCCATTCATTTAAAAGGGTCTTACACACCAAACACTTTTTTTTTTCTGTGGAAGGCCAAACCAACAAATTATGCTTTTTGAGCCATTGCAAAAAGTATCGACCCATGCCAGCCTAAGCAGTCCGCGCGAGCTGTCATAGGTCGAACCTTTTTGCTATTTGTAAATTTTCTGATTGTCAATAGACCATTCCACCTCCATATCTAGTCGATTTACTAGACTAAACGGATTGTATGGATCATAATTATGTGAATACTTGCATGGTGCGATGCATCAAAGAGATGCATTAAACCGCCTTTTGCCTGAGCATGGCCTATATGTTTTAATTTCCTACTAGTTTCGTTTAAAATTGTCAACAACTGCATTATTATATTGTTGAAATTTGTAAGTACATAATAAAAGGAATATCATGTTGTAGTTACTTTTCCAGAGCTTGATTTTGCTTCATGCTGCATGGCAAAATGTTTTCACCTGCTTGCGAGCTACCAAATTATCTCACACAGCTGGAAGCAAATACGAGCGCCAAGAAAGTCACTACAACATACTTTTCTGTATCTTTTTTAACATTTCAGGAGATACAATATCTGTTCGAATTATCAGTGTATCGGAAAGTCGAACACTCACCTGAACATTTTATAATCGCAAAGGATTGACGAATTGATTGTATGGTGTTTAACGCCGTTTTCAACATTATTTCAGTTATATCCCGGCAGCCAGTGCACCTATCCATGCTTTTCTGGAGTTTCTTTTTACCAGTACTCCGCACAATATTCTTTCCAAGCCACTGGCTGCTTTCCCACATAACCATCGTCGAAACAATGGTCTGCGGTGAGAGAGGGATGAATCCTGTCGCGATGACTATCATCAATCCTCGGAAAGAAATTGGCCTAACCCGGGATCGAACCAGCGACCTCCTGTTCTCAAGTCCTGTGCGCTACCACTGAGCTACAGGGCTCGGCTCGGAAAGGAACAAACACACATATTTGTAAGGTCCTAGACTAGTTGTCGTATATATTAATATGAGTTTTCCCTCTCGTTTGAAAACATTATAACGGCAATTTTGATTGCTGGTATGACCAATTAAAAAAGGTGCTACAATAGATTCTAAAGGAATGATTGAGCCTATTTGAACTTCAAATTTAGAACGTGAGGTTAACCCTTAAGCAGGGCGACTCACTGACCTTTTGCGAACAGTGCAGAACAAGATCAGACTGCACAGAACGTGCAGTCTGATCTTGGATCTACTCTGTCCGGTAAGGAGATATTTTTTTTCCAAAAAGTAAATGTGAAATAGCAAATAATTGGGTTTTTACTATTGGCTTGAAAGTTCAGCAGGATAAGGGTTTATAGTCAACGCAATGGTGGTATCAGTGTTGAATCGATTCATTGCTTTTTAGCTCCACTGGCCGAAGGCCAGCGGACTTATGTCATGGCCCGGTGTCCGTCGTGCGTGTGTGCGTCCGTCCGTCCGTCCGTGCGTTAAGTTTTATTTCAAACATCTTCTCTGAAACTACTCATCCAATTTTGATGAAACTTCACAGAAATTATCCTGGCATGGTCTTTTTCAGAATTTCTTGAAAGAATTTGATTCCTTCAAAAACTCTGGTTGCAACAGCAACAAAACTGAAAAAAGATTGTAAATCTTCTTGTCTGAAAACATAAGGCCTAGGGCTACTTAATTTGGTATGTAGCTTTATCTAGTAGACCTCTACAAAGTCTCTTCAAATTATAGCCCTGGGGTCAAATTTGGCCCCGCCCCGGGGGTCACAAGTTTTATACAGACATATATAGGGAAAACTTACATAGCCATAAAGCCTGGGGCTACCAAATTTTGCATGTAGCTTTATCTAGTAGGCTTCTGCCAAGAGCGCTCAAATTATAGCACTGGGGTCAAATTTGGCTCTGCCCCGGGGTCGCAAGTTTTTTATGGGCTTATATAGAGAAAACTTAAGAAATTTTTTCGTACCTAGCCATAAGGCCTAGGGCTACCAAATTTTGCATGTAGCTTTATCAAGCAGGCCTCTACCCAAAGTGCCCAAATTATAGCCCTGGGGTCAAGTTTGGCCTCACCGCAGGGATCACAAGTTTTACATGGGCTTATATAGAGATTTTTTTAGAAATCTTCTTGTTACTAACCATAAGACCTAGGGCTACCAAATTTAGCCCTGTGCAAGGGGTCTCATGTTTAACAGGGCATTTTATTGAGGAAACTTTGAAAATCTTCTTGTTTATAACAATACATTCTAGACCTGTATTATTTGGTATGGGGCTTTATCTTGTGGACCTCTACTAGGATTCGAGTAATTATAGCTCTGTGGTCAAAATGGCTTTGCCCCGGGGTCATAACTTTCTGGTAGGATTCTATAGAAAAAAATTGTATGTCTTCTAATAGGAAACCTATTTGCCAAGTATTGTAATGTTTGGCTCGTTGGGTTTTTACTTATTAGCCAGTGGAGCGATACAGGGCCATCACGGCCCTCTTGTTTACACTGGGTATGTAACTTAAATAATTGCAGACAAAATATTTCTCTACTTTTTATCCGGAATAACTTTTGAAATAATTATTCTTAGTAGTCCCATCAACATAATCTTGGTTGTTGTTGTTATTGGTGGTGTTGGTGATCGTGGCGGTGGTGGCGGTGGTCTTCGTCGTCTTCGTCGTCGTCGTCATCGTCATCATGGTTGTTATTGTTGTGTATTTTTATTTGACTTTTCGCCATTTTCATTCCAGGTGCTACAAGAAATAATATCGAAGGGTACAACAACATGGTAGAGTTATCCAACATTGCACAGTCATGGTACATCCTAAATGTCATGTTTTGTGTTTTCTTTGTCCTTCAAGTGTCTTACGCAGGTAAGATAGAAAACTTTTTAATATAATTTCATCGGGACAATTTTTCAGTGAAACCACTTGACTCATTTATGCGTTACCTAGGTTTCACTAGTACTGGGCTTTAATGATTAAAAGTTTTGGTCTAGAACTAGGGTCAGCAGCATGAATCAAATCCAGACTCGACTGGTCTGTATATATCTTAAACCTTATCTTCTGAGTTACAATGGACAGTCAACCAATTAGAAAACCATTCATTACTTTTACATTGGTCCTAAATGTTGTTTTTACATAAGCCTTGTTGTCTAGATTGATAGAAGCCATTCTTAAATCCGAGCCAAACAACTGTATCAAAACTCTATAATGATCACAGACTTGTCTTTTCGCTAATGTCTTGGGTATAACGTCCTCTGATGAACTTCTGATAGCTTGAATTGGTTTTAACGATGCTTTCAATAGTATGTCTGTCATATCACATCGACAAACTTATCACTGTCTCTCATAGGTTTCAACTAAGGACACTCACACGTGACCAACACTGCCATCGGGCATCTAACTTAGATTTCATTAATCCTTAATCTGATTCATAAAATTTGAGCCATGCTCTGACAAAAGAGGGCTTCATGCATCTCCATGATGCATGATTCCACGCAAGTCATCACATAATTATGGATCCATAAAGTCCGTTTTGGGTAAACTGGTCCTATGACATGCAGAAAATTGATCGATAGCTTAACGTTTCGACGCGCGGACTACGCAGGCTGACATGAATCCCTTCGTTTTGCAAATACATTTTTTTCACAGAGCTAAATGTTGCTATTTCAAAGTTATTTTGGGGTGGGGGATATCACCTTATCGGGCAGCTTGGATTTAAAATCAGACTGCACGTTCTGTGCAGTCTAATCTTGATCTTCACTGTCTTCACTGTCTGCAAAAGACCTTTAAGTCGCGCTTAGCAGCCCAAGGATTAATACATACCTAACACCTAAACTACTGCGCCACGGAACCATTAAGAAAGTAGACCAAAGTACGAGTAAACGTGAAAATCCATTCAATCTGAACTTGGTACGCTGTCTTCAACCCCAGATCAATTTGTTGACCTTTGACAAAACTATCCAGTGTTCAGACGACCCAGATAAAGTTGGCTTTCGAAACACCGTTAGAAAAGGATAAATTCATGGTACTCGTATTGTCCAATGATGTTCTCTACCCTTTCAAAGACAGATCCCATCAGACTTAATCTGTGACGTCTGCAAATGCTCTGAAAATGGGCAATGCCAAAGCTTTATCTTCTTGTAAACATGTAAGTTCTATTATACCTTTTTCTTTAAAATCAATGAACTGGGTCATAAACAATGGTTTTTGTAATTGATCGTTTTGATTCAGTGGGGTCGAATCCAGAAAGGAAGAAGATATAATGCTCTTTTGGAAACAGATCACGTCATTCTACGTAATACCGAGCCACACAGACAGTTATAAATCAAGATTTAACAGTTTTATTTCGTCACTGGATTTATTTTTCTTTTCTTAGGTTTTCTTCGCCACTTTACAGACGTAAGCGTTCATAGACCCACGCAAAAGTGTTCTCAATACATTGCTGAAATATATATGTAACTTTTTTGCAAATCGTTGGCACACGCATGCGCAATTAACATGTATCGAGAACGTTGTCTGCGCATGTCATATTCTTCGAAGATTCGATGTGTATTTGAAAAATGCCACCTAGCGGAAGATAATGGTAACGAGAAAGGCGGTTAAACGTCTCATGTTTTATTCAACATTGTGAAAACATCAAAACACACATATTCTGATCGTAAGTTTTATCTAGAAAAAATGTACTTTAGAATAAGATAACCTTAGCAAAGATATGAATATTTAATACAGAATTAATGGTGAACCCTGACTTTACATTTATAATTTAAAATCACATCGATATTGATTTAACTATAATGATGCTTTTAAAGTCTCGAATGACTCCGGGGAATGTTTTTCTTCTATAGTTCAAATCTTCAAAGACACATCGTTTTAGCGGCAGACTTTTCACTTATTAAAGCATATGATGCTTTGTTTGAAAGCTTTTCATCACACAAGGTCGAGTTTTAACGACCTTGAAGAAGAGGGCTTTTAAAAAAAATGTAGGAAAAGGAGAAAATGCTGGTAACCAGCATTTTCTCCTTTTCCCACAATCTTTTCTACCCTTCGAAAAATAAATTTCAATTTTTGAGTCACATGTATTTTGTCTTCTGCAAAATGTTTTCAGTTTGGACTAGTCTTAAAATTTTGTCGTTTGGTAAAGAGTTAACCATTTACAAACCGATCCTGTGCTCTCATGATCATGGGAAAAAGGCTTGAGAGAACATTGTGGAAAAAGGAGAAAATTCTAATTAATGCACCAAACAATATTTTCTACCCTTTCTATGACAAATTCAAAATTTCCGCAAAATTTATTTTATAGGTGATAAATTTTGCCGTCTGGCTACGTGTTAAATAACGTGATGTTCGAGATCAAGCTTCGCACATCAACAACCTCGCTTCCGGGTCTCGAGAAGACATCATAGAAAAAACTAGTCTAAATATTTCTTCCTACTGTTATCATTTTCCCAATAAACGAGGATACTTAAATTTAATTGGCTGGTTTGATTCCGCATTACCTACTGGTAACCAGCATTTTCTCCTTTTTCCACAAGGTTTTCCACCCTTTATGAAACCATTTGTACCAAATTTGATCTTTCGTCTGCAAATGCTTTCAATTTGGATCAGTCTAAAATTTTGTCGTTTGGTAAAGAGTTAATTTATAGATGATATGAACAAAAAGAACCTGACAATCAAGTCATTGTTGCACTTTCAGAGTCCTATAGACCGCTACAAGAGCTCAATAATTACCCGTTGTTAAACTCGGCCCTCGAAGACAGCTATTTAACAGAAGACACCCAGCCTGCAGACGACACGTTTGACAATATCAAGGACGATTCACTTCCTACTGACAAACGGTAAGTCAGGGCGTATTGATCTACAACATGACGACAAGCTACTTAGATTCGGCTAAATCTTGCAATAAATATTGTTCTTTATACTATATATACTTCAGTGTATCCTTAGGCTGACAAGCGCGACTCAAGACGCTTTAGCAGCCAATGTAGATCAAGATCAGACTGCACAGAACGTGCAGTCTGATCTTGAATCTACACTTTCCGAAAAGAAGATTTTTTTCTCAAAGAAATATCTTTAGAATTGCAACTTTTAGGTCTTTTAGTCTCGGCTGGAAAGTTTCATTTAACTTATTTAGCAGGTTAAGGGTTAATCTTTTACCAAACAATCTGATGTTTAATGACCCTATACTTATAAGTCTTTTAAGGACATTGTGCGAAAAGGAGAAAATGCTCGTGAACAGAATTTTCTCCCTTTTGCACAATGTTTTCTACCCTGTCAGGGAAATTCTGTTGGTTTGTACATATGCTGATCTTATTTCAATGATAATTAGATACGGCTACCCAAGATGACAGACTATCTCTAGGAACATGTTACGCGAGTCTCTCCTTTTTTTTCACTACATTATCTGAACCCGTTTCTGTACTTGAACGAATTTTCGTTCCCTGCAGTTTGGTTGCTTTGAAAATTATTATTGGAAAAGAAGTACATGTAATTGCTTGAAACAAGCAGAAATTGATACTTTCCTTTTCTTCAAAATCTTACGAGCCCAAGGGGGGTGTAATGCATGAGTAAAAAGTATCGACGCCGGTCAGCCTGGGCAATCCGCACAAGCTGACCTGGGTCGAAACTTTTTGCTTTGGGTAAATTTTCTGCATGTCTAAGGACCATTTTACCTCGTGATTCAGTCGATTGTTACACAAAATAGATTTTTATGAATCAATAATTATATGATAACTTGCTTGGTATAATGCATCACGGAGATGTATTAACCCTTAGGCTGCTAAACGCAATTCACTGACCTTTTGCGAACTGTGTAGATCAAGATCAGACTGCACAGAACGTGCAGTCTGATCTTTGATCTACACTGTCCGATAAGGAGATAATTCTATTCCCCCCCCCCCAAAAAAAAAATAACTCTGAAGTAGCAATAATTTGGTTTTTACTATCGACTTGAAGGTATCATTTAGCTTATTCACCAGGATAAGCGTTAACCCTTTCCTCCATATATACTCGTTTTAACACAATGAAGAAAAAAGCTTTAGGAAAACATTGTGAGAAAAGGTGAAATTGCTCAAAATGAGCAATTTCACCTTTTCTCACAATGTTTTCTATGCAATCTGTATCTTAAAACCCACTAGTAGCCACATTTCAGTTGTCGTCTGCAGCTTCTTTGAATTTGGGACGGTCTCAAAATGGTGTATTAGGTAATGGGTTAAACCCCTTTTACCAGAGTGCTGCTCATATTCAAGCACGTCAACACCTACTTAAATACGTCTAACACAATAAAAAGTCGAATTTATTTGAGCCATGCTCCGGCAAAAGGGGGCTTAATGCATCTCCGTGGTCCATGGTACCAAGCAAGCCGTCACATACTTATGGATACAAAATATCCACTTTTCTTAACAACCAAGTTAATCATGAGATAGACTAGTCCTTGGACGTACAGAAAATTGACCAATAACGAAAAGTTTCGGTCCAGGTCAGCCTGCGCGGACTGCGCAGGCTGACCTGGGTCGGTACTTTTCGCAGATGCATTAAGCCCCCTTTTCACAGAGCACGGCTTATTTAGTTTGCTACGTAAGAGTGAAAGGCTTAATACGAATACCAGACGAATGTCGTTTCTAACTGTACTAAGGTGAAAATTTTTCCTACAGTTCCATGGAATATATTCGGCGTGCGCCAGTAATGTGACGATAAATGAATTGTCTGTTGCCGCTAAATAGTAAACACAGTTTCGGGCGATAATGGATCCATTCCCAGGCCCATAAATGGTTAGAGTAGGATGAAAACAATACTGATCTCATTTCAACGATAATTAAATACAGCTACCAAAGATTGCCGACCATCCTAGCAGCGCGTTTCGTCAGTATCCCATCCTGTGGCCACTTAATCTTAACTCATTTCTGTGCAATTCTGTACGAATTTTCGTGCTCCTATAGAAAGCAGCCTTCAAGTGCCCGTACAAATACGAATTTTTGTGTCCCTATAGAACGCAGCCTTCGTGTAACTATTTTGTGTCAATCCGTACAAATACGATGTTTGTTCTTATATGTAGATGACAGCCTTCCAAGGACTATTTTGTGTCAACCCGTACATATACGAATTTTCGTGTCCCTATAGAAAACAGTCTTTATGTGACTATTTTGTGTCAACCCGTACAAATACGAATTTTGGTGTTCAAATAGAAGGCAGCCTTCATGTAACTATTTCGTGTCAACTTATACAGATACGAATTTTCATGTTCTTATTGTTGTAGGCAGCCTTTATGTAACTATTTTGCTTCAATCTGTACAAGTACGATTTTTCATGTCTCTATGGAGGGTACCCTTCCTATAAACATTTTGTGTTGACCCGTACAAATATGCAGAGGGTGCCTCTTCCAGTAACTTTTTAGATCTAGTGTTAACTTGTACAAATACGAATTTCTGTGTACCTATGGGAGGTAGCCTTCCTTTAAAGAGACATCTCTACAGCCAGAGAGTAAACAAACGCTGTTAAAACTTGACGGTGTTATAATCTAGTTAGCTGTGTAAACGTAGATAATAAATCAATATAATGTGTATGAGGTAAAGAAACTGTAGGGATTTGTCTTCGATTTAAACCGGAAACTGTAGTTGTTATGTCAATGGCTAGCCGCAATAGAATGAAATGCATTTTCTATCTGCCTTAATCTGTGCAACCTTGCAACCATCAGAGGCAATACTTGGCATGAAGATACAAGAGTGATTACAGTTTCATAAAATAAGGAAAAAAACGGTTAAAAACTGGACGAAAACGAGTGAAGATGTATGTTTAACTATTTTGTGTAAATCTTGACAAATATGAATTTTCGTGTCCCTATAGTTTGGCAGCTTTGGAAAATATTTTAAGAAAGGAGCTATTGCCTGAAACAATCGAGTGTTCCTTTTCCCACAAGATTAGAAAGAGGGCTACCAGGCTCGGCAAAAGAAAAGGTACAAATTACGTAGAAGACAAACATCTTAAGTGAAGAGAGCAATTTATTAAAAAAGATATTAGTGTTGTGACAAAATGGCTTTGCTGCAAACAATTGCTAATTTTACCAGCAAAAAGAAGCGTTCCACATAAAAGTAACAAAAAAATCCGTCGTTGCACCGAAATGGATTAAATATGTTTTGTGGGGGTAAAAGTAAAGCCCTTACCTACTAAAATACAGGCAATATTGGATTGCGATTAGAAGTTATTGCTTTCAATGTTCCTCTTTTAAAGGCAATTATTTGTAAAATAGTGAACTAATATTCTTCATTTAAAGACAGAGGTTTTATGTGCAGAGTACAAAACAAAGAGTAAGAAATGCCGAACAAACCATTTCAAGAACAGTTCTAAACACTGCAATTTGAAAGATTCTAGGATACGACATCTGGAACAGAATGTCACTTGAAAAGAAAAATAAAGAGAGTAAAAACAAGATCAAACGGCAAAGTCTTTTCAGTGTCACCCATAGCATCTGCAAATCAAATAAACTACGTAAAGGTTTCCTGTACAATTGCACAGGGTTCTGTGAGCTCTTTGAAAGCCAAATAAATCGATGGATGTTTTCAGCAAGTTGAAAATATATTGCAATATCATGCGGGAATATTTCACTAAATCAAAAGTCCTCTTAACACGGAGACAGATATTCGAAAGCATTGTTTATTGAATTAAGTGCAATGCTGAAAATGGTCAAAAGGGGGAAAAGCGTCATCATGTAAAAAAAAAAGCACAAATTTGTTATATATTCCATAACAGTAAGACAAAAACCCTATTTAACATTCCTTTTTTCACGTTGGATAGAGATCCACGCTGTCTTTGCAGTCTGATCTCGATCTTTTCCGTCCACAAAAGCAAGTGTGATAGGCACTCTAAAAATGAACTCGGCAGATGGCGCTTTTCGCAGATGGCATGTAGAACAGCTTCGCGCTTCATCAAATTCGCTTATAGAGGATAGCATCGTGTTTCGAAACCTCTTGGCCTCCTGGGGATAACTTAAGTTGCTTTTGCGGACATTGTAGACAGTGCAGGTCTTGTCCAGTCTGGGCCAAACAACGATTCTAAATCGTATTCCTGGCCTTTTCTAGATTTAGAAAGTAACGCAACTTCTGATTGGCTCAACTATTCGGTTTAACCAGTCAGAAGTTCCGCCACTTTGAGATTAGACAAAGCATGGCGTCAAGAATGTTTGGTGAATACAGACATTGATCGTGATACTATGATTAGATACCAGCTACTAGGCCTAAACCTCCTTCAAACTGCACTTTTTGGGGGGTCATTTTTGCCTCAAACAGGGATCTTATATACAGGGATAGGAAACGCGGTATAACTTCCGGTTATTCACTGTCTTCTTTCGAATTGACCGCAAAGGAAAAAACGGCGGCCATCTTAAATTTCGGCATACGACGGTCACCGTTTTAATCAACGTTTTGCTTGGTTATCCCATACGTCCTTCTCAACAGGTAAGTTTCCGAATATTTACATGCTTAGAATATATGTAACATCAATTTTTTCGGAGATTTTGTTTTATATGCTTATTTTGGCGTTAAAAAATCATGACCTAATCATGTTTGCCCCGTAGGGGATGTTCGGCAGGAGGATTTAGTGACGTGCAAAAGTACTTTTTAAGTACATAAAGTAGCGTCCAAATAGCAACATGTTGGTCAAAATCACGAGATAGAGTACATCTCCTTGTATTAAAGCTAATTTTGTGCTGATTTTCGATTCTTAAGTTAATAATTATGGGCTCAAAATTGGGCTATTTTCGGTATTTCATCACAAAATGGCGGACCAATGTGGTGAATTTGGCGGGACCCTAGTGATAGTTGTAGCATTCTCAATTTATTTTTAGAAATAAATTTGCTCAGATTTTGACATATTTATAAGCAGTAAGTATTTCTTTTTGTTTTTAAATCAAATCTAGTGATTTTCGATGCCAAGGTTGGATAACTGTGGGCTCAAAAACTTGGCTATTTTCGGTCTTAATTGCAAGATGGCAGCCTAAAAAGGGGTTATTTCAGTAAAGGTGGAAGCGCAGTACCGCACATTAGTCAAAAATGATTGGATCTCTGATAGTTGGCCATATCCTGAACAAATTCCATTATAGTCTAACCATGTGAAAATAAAACCATATTTTGCAACGTAACTGAAGAATTAAAATGTTACGTTTTGTAAAAAGGAGAAATTTGAAATTCAGTTGGTTCTATATTTTTTTTCCAGATATGTATTGTGAGAGCACAAACACTTCAAAACATGGTTTCAAGAGCTGTCAACATACTGTTGTAATGCATCCTGTGAACAGAAGAATGACATTGAAGATGGTTTTGTAATTCTGCATAAAGTGTGCTAGTATTAAACTGAAGCTGGGCTTGAAAACTTGGAATATTAAAGACCAAATCAGCTGTGAACTGTACAAACCTGCAAGAAAAATGCTGAAGTGAAATTAATGTATTTGTATATGAAAGCTGTGAGCTTCTTCTACCACCAAAGTATATTTTGTATGTATAGCTCAATAAGCCACTAGAAGTATGGAGTTATTTAATTATCTGTGACAAATGCTAGTATTCCTGAATCCTAAGTTTTCACTAACCTGGGGAATATCCATACTTCCGAAAACATTGTGAACAAATTAGAAACTACCGGCAAGTACATGTCACATTTTCTCATTTCCCCAGGAAAAGCAAGTCTCCTCATTTCAGTTGCATTTCATTTGTCGTCTGCAAATGCTTTCAAATTAGACATGTCCAAAATTTTGTAATCTGGCAAAAAGTTAAGGATGGAATCTTGCTCAATTTGCAATGTTTCACAACATTTTAGTTGTATCATAGCAGCCATTATACTTATCTATTTGTTTTTTGAATTTGCACAACTGTCTGCACAAACTGCGTGTTGCTTTTCCTCATCAACATATTTTTTGAGGGAGAGAAGTATGTATCTGTGTTGTGCAAAATTCTCTGAGAATCATGATGTTGGTTTCCCACTACTCACACTATTGTCATAAAACACTAAAAGTACATGTATTAAATTTGACATACTTTTGGTTTCTTCAAACAACACAGTACATTCAGTATCTACAGTCTTATAAGCCACTTGTGGTAAGGAGTTATCTAATAATCTGTGATAGATGCAAGTATTCCTGAATCCTAAGTTTTCACTACCATGGGAAATATTTACACATCTGAAAACATTGTGGGAAAAGAAGAAAATGTTGGCAAGCATGTTCTCATTTTCTCAGCAAAGACACAAGTGACACATTTCATTTCTTGTCTGCAAATAATTCCAAATCAGACAAGTCTCAAATTTTGTTGTCTGGCAAAGTGTTCCTGAAGGTTGGTTGCTTTCAACATTTTGCAATTGTATCACAGCAAACAATGCAGCTATCCATATTCCATGTATTACTAGAGTTGGGAATGTTTCTACTTGAAAATCTCTGTTGAGGGAGAGAAGTATATTTTGGGCGTTTGTATGACATACACCAGGATTATAATGATAGTTTAATATACCAATAATATCTCATATACACAATACTTTTACCATCATCATTAACTGCAACTTGCCACAGTGAAAAAGTTTTAGGAGATAAAAGTTCCAAAGATTTCTACAGTGGATTTATGTAAAATCAAATTTATTAGGCATTAAGTTAAAACTTGCTAAAGGAAC
The DNA here is from genome assembly GCA_946811185.2 of Hippopus hippopus. Taxonomy (NCBI): domain Eukaryota; kingdom Metazoa; phylum Mollusca; class Bivalvia; order Cardiida; family Cardiidae; genus Hippopus; species Hippopus hippopus. The sequence goes on along the minus strand of OX328098.1, from coordinate 48,576,025 downwards.
ACATTTTTCAGCACCATTTAATTTTGTAACACACATGTAACTCAATATTCACGGCTGCCTTGATGTTTTTAGTGAGAAATTTTAAAATATCAATTTCAACATAAACTTTCTGTGTACAGTGTGAATTTTTTTGAAAATTTAAAACATGAAAAACATTTGAAGGAAAGGCAAAAACATAATATTTTTAATAGCACAGAAATCATTTTGAAAAGAATTGATCACTGGCTGCAACTGGTCTTTTACAAATGTTTTCCAATGCTGTCCACTGTATGAGGAGCGAAAAGTCAAATTTGTACAAAGTCCTACACAACTTATACTGTTTTCAAATTGGTCCAAAATCAAAGCTTTCAAAGTTATTAGATAACCTTAAGTTCTCTGACACAGAATAAAAAACCATTATTAAAGAAGGAAAAATTGCTTGTCAAAAGCAACTTTTACTTTGCCACACTGTTAACTCTTTTTGAAACAACACAGAAGTAGACTTGTACGAAGTGAGAGCATTTACAGACAACAATTGAAATGCGACTCAAATTATGGAATTTGTCAATGATATAATTGAAAGCATTTGGGGAAAAGGGGAGAATGTTGGTAACCAGCATTTTCTCCTTTTCCTGCAATGTTTCCAAAAGGCTTCTTTCTCTTGGTCATCAGAACTTGGGGTTGTGTGGCAAAGGGATAATTGCAGATTTGTCTTTTTTTTTTCTAATAATTATGCTATTGACTATTTTTCACCAAAGAACAATTTTTTGGGGGCCTTTGGAATCCCCAATTGAAAGTATTAGCAAAGGACAACTGAAAGCAGATTCAAACGATTGGATTTTTTTTGCATGGTATTGAACATTGCAGATAAAAATGCTGAAAACAGGTACATGTGCTAGGCTAGCATTTTGTTCTTTTCCCACAATATTTTCAAAAAGCTTTAAATATTCCGAAGTCATCAAACACACACGGTTGTAAGGTACACAGGTTAATTTGAAATGATGCAATTGTGAAGGCCACTGGTGTATGTAATTGATTCCAATGTATAAAAGTAGGAACAGAGTTGCAGACAGGTCCTCACACTTCACCAACCTACTTTTTCAGAAAGTTCACTAATTCTTTCCATTTTGCAGGAAATTCTCCTTTTTTTTCCTGTCAAAGACAGTGATTTAAGAGTAGCTGCAAGCTGAACTGAAAATGTACTGGAAGGTCCATTTAATGGGCAGTGAAGGCAATTTTCTGGTTCTGTATGCCCTTTGTGTAGCTTGCTATTGAAAAATGGGTAGATAACTATTAACAGATCTCTGTGTTTACCGGCCTAATACATTGTACTACATACAAGTGAAATGTTTGTCACTCCTGATAACATGAGAAGCTTTTGACCTGACCAAATTGAAACATTTGGAGAAGAAAATCAGAAAATAAATATTTAATTTCAATGATACATATTGTCTATAAACAGAAGAGGACACTAATGACAGTAGATGTGTCATGACAGATACACAACTTGATATATCCCACTTGTGATCATGTCAAATACAGGGAGTGGACAAAAGCAGCCCACTTCCGAAACGTTAGGCGGACTTAATCCTTCAACAGGCGATGTGTGCTTTTCCCGAATTGTTTGCAATAGATATCCACTGCAGAAATATTAAAATATTTTAAGTTACTACGAAAAAGAGGGTTGTTTCGGTAATGGGTCGTTTTGGCACCGGGCCGTTTTGATCTCCATTCACAATTTACACTTCGTGTGAAATCAAGATTGACAACATGACCTGTATATCTGAAACGCCCAATTAGTCGACACTTTAAATTTTCCAGATAAAAAAAATAACACTTTAACTGAAAAAAACAATAATAGAAAAACATTGACATAAACAATGAAACGCATTTCTTTGGCGGATATAAAAATTGTCGGAATCGGCAAGGAATTATATTATCTGAAAGGAAGATAATAACTCGCAAGGAACGACAACGGATTATTGGACGCCGTACAGGTAAGTCGGTGAAAAATCGATAATTGGTCTTAACTCCAGTTGCGTTGCCTATCCCTGTGTATATACGATCCCTGCCTCAAACCATATGGCCTGCAACATGCGAAAAGGGGCATTCGGACATTTGCGTAAACATAGCCAACTTTCGCGGACATGGAAAAATCGATATCGGCCAATCTTACCTGTATTTTTTTATATATGAATGAATGAATGAATTTATTTGACTTAAACAAAGTTTTTCATCATACAACATAATAATACAAAGAATGTAAATGACACGTGACACACTCACAATCTCTCACGTACATCTTAAAAAAAAAATTATGAAGGGCCTTGGTAGATAAACGCTTATAACTTCATCAATTTTCAGGATTGTAAATTATCTCAAGTGAGGTAAGAAAATTCAGCTTATTCTCTTTCAAATGAAATTAATTTTATAAATTTCGTAAAAGAAACTTTTGGTCCTTTTTTAACTTTAAAATTGTAGGTATGGTTTATATAGAATAAAGTGGAAAAATACATTTTCCGAGGTTAAAAACTGAAATATTTGTTGAATATTTTCTTTCTTTGTGTTGAAAATTCAAAATTATCTCAAGTGAAGTCATAAAGCTTATTCATTTTTCTTTAAATTGGTATAAGTTTGAGTCATTTAAAAAAATAAACTTTTGGTCCTTTTTACAGTTTTAAATGCTCCTATCCTATTTTTTTCTTTTTCCATGATCGTTCGGATTGTGCCGGAATTTGCCGATGATGACCGAGTCTAACTGTTAGATAAACCGCCCGGGTGTCTTTACTCTGTTACGTAATGTTATATTGACCAACGGACCCTGCCGTGTTTATGATATACATGTATCCACATGATTATGGACTGGAATTTATACCCGGGTTGTTTGATCATGACAGTATTCCTATGATATTCTATCTTGATCTTACAGATCTAATATAAGACCAGAATTTGATATTAATGAGATTATTTCCATGGATTTACAATCACTAAGATTAAGATTTGAAATTAGAAAATGTACGTTTGCTATTTTTTCAAGTCTCCAACTTCTAGATATTAATACCGTATCAAAAGTATTTTCTGGCAACAGCTTACAAATTCATGTTTCCTTGACATTTTCAAACCGGTTCTTGACCTGTCACATCATATAGAAGGCCTTTGAAAACATTGAAGAAAATGGTTTAAATGCTGGTAACCAACATTTTTTTCCTTTTCTCGCAATGTTTTAAGCTCTTTCAAAGACAAGTTCCATTGTTTGAGTCTTGTTTTATTTGTCTTGAAAAAATGACTTCAATTTAAACAAGTCTGAAATTTTGTCTTTTGGTAAAGATTTAAATAAGAAAATTAATTTACTGTATGACTGTACAATTACGACTTCTGCAGGTTATTGTTTGGGATAAAATACGGAAACGGGAGCAATAACTTTTTACAATTTATCTCTTACTTTTCAAAAAACAATTTATTTTCTACATCACTCAAACAGTTTCGTCTGCAAAGAGTATTAACCGTAAAAAGAATGACAACACAATAGCTAATTGATTAAAATTGACACAGACCATGAACATAGTGGGAAAAGGGAGTAAAACAAGCGAATTTTCTTTTACCAGTGACTTAAAAGATTAGCTGCTGCATAATCAACATTTACGTTTAAGCCCTTGTAGACTCATAAAAAAACCCGAAGAAATATCATCGGTTTGAAATTGCTCTGTGGGAAAAGGTAATATTTAATCCTGTACCACAAAGTCCCGAGATCCTGTGGTAGAAAGCTTTTGAAAACAACTTGTAAAAAGTTACTGCATTTACTCCTTTTCTTGCACTATTTTTTTTTTTTTTTTTTTTATCTTTCTAGAGACAAATTTCATCATTTAAGTCACCTGTTATTTGTCTTAAGAAAATAATCTAAATTTAGACAAGTCTAATATTTTCTCGTCTGATGAAGAGTTAAACTAGAGCTATCACTAAACGTGATCATACTCCCCACCGGCTCCTTGTCACAAAACAGCCCTTTGTCACAGAATGCAGAATGGCTTAGTACAAAAGTAAGAGTTGAAATAAAAACTAGTGGGAATAGAGTTATGATTTTTGTACACTGCACTTCTCGTTAATGTGGTCTATCTATATATGAAATTTGAAGTCACTAGCTTTTATACTTTGGAAGTTATGCCCCAGACAAAAATCCAAAGTTAACATTTACAAAGGGCAATAACTCTGAAAATAGTTGGGATAGAGTTATGGTATTTGCACAGTGCACTTCTCCTTAAAGTGATCTAATTGTATATAAAGTTTGAAGTTACTAACTTTTGTACTTTGCAAGTTATGCCCCAGAGAAAAATCCAAAGTTAAAATTTACAAAGGGCAATAACTCTAAATAAAGTGGGATCAGAGTTATGGTTTTTGTACTCTGCACTTCTTGTTAATGTGGTCTTTCTGTATAATTATGAAGTTTGAAGTTACTAGCTTTTATACTTGGGAAGTTATGCCCCAGACAAAAATCCAAAGTTAAATTTTACAAAGGAAAATGATTCTAAAAATAATGGGAATAGAGTTATGGTTCTTGTACAGTGCACTTTGCTCTATGGTGATGTAATTGTATATGAAGTTTGAAGTTACTAGCTTTTGTACTTTGCAAGTTATGCCCCAGATAAAAATCCAAAGTTAAAATTTACAAAGGGCAATAACTCTAAAAATAGTGGGAATAGAGTTATGGTTCTTGAACACTGCACTTCTCGTTAATGTGGCCTATCTGTATATGAAGTTTGAAGTTACTAGCTTTTTTACTTTGGAAGTTATGCCCCAGACAAAAATCCAAAGTTGAAATTTACAAAGGGCAATAACCCCAAAAATAGTTGAAATAGAGTTACTGGTTCCTGTACACTGCACTTCTCCTTAATGTGATCTATCTGTGTGTGAAGTTTGAAGTTACTAGCTTCTATACTTCTATACTTTCGAAGTTATGCCCCGGACAAAAATCCAAAGTTAAAAATTTACAAGGGGGCAATAACTCTGATTATACTGAAGACAGAGTTATGGTTCTTGTACACTGCACTTCTCCTTAATGTGACCTATCTGTATATGAAGTTTGAAGTCACTAGCTTTTATACTTTGGAAGTTATGCCCCGGACAAGCTTTTCGTGACGCACGGACGGACGGACAGATGGACAGCCGGACGGACGGACAAGGTGACTCCAGTATACCGCCCCCCCCAACTTCGTTTATAGGGGGTATAATAACAAAATTAACCTATTGTTGAACAAAATACTTCTAACGACCATGCAGTTGATCTCCAACTTTTCCAAACAACTTTATTTTTAACATCAACCAAACAGTTTCTCCCTTCTTTCAAATGTTCCCCTTTTTAACAACTTTTATATGTTAATTGTTCTTTGGTAAGAATTAGCCTAAACAGTAAGGGGCTAATTGTTGATTCTTCCATATTTAAAAGGACGCAACCTGCAAAAGCATGACCGCAAAAAGAATGATTAATAGATTAAAATTGACATAGACTATGTTTGTATGTGGAAAAGGGAATAATACTCGTACAAGCTACTTCTCCTGTATATATCAGTGACTTAGAAAGTTAGCTGCTTCAATTACATGTATTAGTTACTTTCAAGAGATTGTGTTTACACAACCTAGCATTACGAATGGTGAATACTTTATAATACATTATCACTGATTATGACTAGCCTAAAACCGTTCTAGCAGATATACGATCCCTGGTTCTAGTAAATTCTGAATTTCAAAGCTAGCCACAAAACATCTCAGTGTAATACACTATGGCTATTGCTGAGGTTTAGAATTGAAAGAAACACAAATGTGAAACTTGCTTTTGAAAAGATAGAAAACATTGAGGGAAAATGAGAAATTGCCGATCACAAGCATTTTCTTCTTTCCGTGTGATTTCAAAAGCCTTCTTTCTTATGGTCGTAAAACAATGGGTTAAATTGCTAAGGTATTTAACTGCCACATATAGCACATTTTCCCGTCATTACCAAATAACGAAATTTGGACTCAACCAAATTAAAAGCATTTGTACACAACAAATTGAATGCAACTCAAATGATAATGTCTGTCTTTGAAAAAGTAGAAATCATTGTGGGAACAGGAGAAAATGCTGGTTACCAGAAGCAGACAAAACTACACACACTCTGCAATTTTCCATGGTGTAGAAAACACGTTGAAAGACCAGAGCATTGTATGACATTCTCCTTTTTTCGAAATTCAAAGACATATGAACATATTAGTACAAAGAATGACAAGCTTGCCTGTTTTTCATTTGTTTTTTGTGCCGCTATTTTCGGAACCGGAAGACCAACACAGCATTTTATCGGCAGAGCCATTGGCTCTGAATATGAAGTTTCCTACCCGTGCATATGGGCAACTGGCAGCGATAATAAATAAACGCAAATTCAATTAATCACAACCGACAGCACATTGTATTTTTAAATATTAGTAATTATTATTCTCTAAGTTGGAGATTGTTAAGTAAGTAGTATATGAAGAAATAGCATTTTTACGCTCTAAACTTTTTTTTTCAAATTCTTATTTTGTTGTGACTATGCTGCGTTGTCTGAGCATGTCATATTCTTCGAAAATTGACCGATCTGCCATGATGCATCAGTATCATGAATAGGATATTTAAATAAAATAGATCTAATTCGCGTTGCGTAAACTAAAAATTCTGCCGGTCCGACGAATCACCGAATTACCGAAATATCACCGAAACACCGAAATACCCCTAATTTTTTATTCCTGTGTTCTGATTACTATTGAAGTACAACAGATTTGTCTTTTTTTGTGGTATTTGACCCAAATAACGTTTATAGAGATGGAGGGCTGTTAGTTTAAATCATACTGACAAAATAACATATCATTGAGGTCCGCCGTAAACAGTCACGGTGCATCGGGATAGCCGTATTTACGTCCACCGAAATACCTGCTCGACATTGTAAATATTTGTTTATTTAGTTGTCTCTTTTTCACAGAAAACACGATTAATTAAAGTAATGATCACTATTGAGAAGATTAATGTTGAAGAAAAATGTTGTTAATATACTTTGATCATTGATTCACGTGGAGAACAATCACCGAAATACTCACGTATAAGTCCTGACACACCGAAATACCCGATCTTTATCACACAAAATAAAGACTTAGGAGTTATCAGTCTGGCATTGTCACCTATATATTATTTCTTTAAATTATAAACACAAATATACTCCACAGAGAATGCAAGTGCATTGCATTTGCGAACGAAGTACCTAAATTAAGCACTGCGTGATGTATACATCGTAACGCGCGTGTCGCCTTTCACCAACATTTTCTGCTTTTTCCACTATGTTTACTGACCTAGAGTGAACTGCAGTTACATATACGTACATCTATATTATGCAGATCTACGAGTATATCGATATTTGATTTATCGTCAGCAGATGTGGAATTTAGACAAGTCTACAAATTTAAGGCCGGGTAACATGTTTACCCGATTCAAAATGGCGGCCAGTTTCCTAGATACGTTAATTTTTAATTTCATTATTCAAATATCACGAAAGAAAAAGATTTTTTCCGAGCATGTTTATGGATATAGATCAGACATATCAACCTTGTAAAATAGCTACTGTAGTAAGAACGTAAAGTCCCTGAATCAACATATTTTACTACGTCGTGCGGGTATTTCGGTGGACGATGGGTATTTCGGTGAACATTCTGACATTACGGTGGACGTCAATGGTATGTTGTTATTTTGTCATTTTGTTTTAAACTAACCACCTTTCATCAATATAAACATTAGTTGTGTTAAAAACACAAAAAAGACAAATCTTTCGTACTTACATTTGTAATTTTAAGTAATTATAGGGAAAAAATGGGGTATTTCGCTGTTTCGGTGGTATTTCGGTATTTCGGTGATTCGTCGGACCCAAATTCTGCCGTTAAAAATAGCGAGGGGAAAATGGCTAAAAAGGTACATCTGTGGTGAAATCGAGCCTGCTTTTCGCTCCAAAACTTCTCATAAATTAATGATTTCAAACTGGAAAATGATTTTAGAAATACTATTGTTTACTGCAAATCATTTTCTACAGTTTCTAAATATAAAGATGGGGGAAATCCGGAATTTGTGCAGGGGATTCACAGACTTTGCAAAAAAAAAATGTCACCGTCATGCTGGGCTTCTATCGGGGCTAATTCTCAGGGCTATAGGGGATTGACATGTATGGATGCGGTGCTGATCCCCAGTAGCTCAGTCGGTAGTGTGCAGGACTCGAGACCAGGGGGTGTGGGTTCGATCCCTGGCTCGGCCAATATTTTTCGAGGTATGATGATAGTCATTGCGACAGGATTCATTCCTCTCTCACAGCTGATACTTGTCTCGACGATGGTTATGTGGGAAAGCAGCCATTGGCTTGGAAAGAAATTATGCAGTCAAGAAGAAAATGCTGGTAACCAGCATTTTCTCCATTTCCCACAATGTTTTATACTCCATCAAGGCCAAATTTCGTCATTTGGACCAGGGATCGTATATACACAGGGATAGGCAACGCAACTGGAGTTCAGACCAATTATCGATTTTTCACTGACTTACCTGTACGGCGTCCAATAATCTGTTGTCGTTCCTTGCGAGTTATTATCATCCTTTCAGATAATATAATTCCTTGCCGATTCCGACAATTTTTATATCCGCCAAAGAAGCGTTTAGTCAATGTTTATGTCAATGTTTTTCTATTATTGTTTTTTTTTTAGTTAAAGTGTTATTTTCTTTATCTGGAAAATTTTAAGTGTCGACTAACTGGGCGTTTCAGATTTACAGGTCATGTTGTCAGTCTTGATTTCACACGAAGTGTAAATTGTGAATGGAGATCAAAACGGCCCGGTGCCAAAACGACCCATTACCGAAACAACCCTCTTTTTCGTAGTAACTTAAAATATTTTAATATTTCTGCAGTGGATATCTATTGCAAACAATTCGGGAAAAGCACACATCGCCTGTTGAAGGATTAAGTCCGTCTAACGTTTCGGAAGTGGGCTGCTTTTGTCCACTCCCTGTATTTGACATGATCACAAGTGGGATATATCAAGTTGTGTATCTGTCATGACACATCTAGTGTCCTCTTCTGTTTATAGACAATACGCATCATTGAAATTGAATATTTATTTTCTGATCTTCTTCTCCAAATGTTTCAATTTGGTCAGGTCAAAAGCTTCTCATGTTATCAGGAGTGACAAACATTTCACTTGTATGTAATACAATGTATTAGGCCGGTAAACACAGAGATCTGTTAATAGTTATATACCCATTTATCAATAGCAAACTACACAAAGGGCATATAGAACCAGAAAATTGCCTTCACTGCCCATTAAATGGACCTTCCAGTACATTTTCAGTTCAGCTTGCAGCTACTCTTAAATCACTGTCTTTGACAGAAAAAAAAGGAGAATTTCCTGCAAAATGGAAAGAATTAGTGAAATTTCTGAAAAAGTAGGCTGGTGAAGTGTGAGGACCTGACTGCAACTCTGTTCTTACTTTTATATATTGGAATCAATTACATACACCAGTGGCATTCACAATTGCATCATTTCGAATTAACCTGTGTACCTTACAACCTTGTGTTTGATGACTTCGGAATATTTAAAGCTTTTTGAAAATATTGTGGGAAAAGAACAAAATGCTAGCCTAGCACATGTACCTGTTTTCAGCATTTTTATCCACAATGTTAATACCATGCAAAAAAAATCCAATCGTTTGAATCTACTTTCAGTTGTCGTTTGCTAATACTTTCAATTTGGGATTCCAAAGGCCCCCAAAAAATTGTTCTTTGGTAAAAAATAGTCAGTAGCATAATTATTAGAAAAAAAAAAAGACAAATCTGCAATTATCCCTTTGCCACACAACCCCGAGTTCTGATGACCAAGAGAAAGAAGCCTTTTGGAAACATTGCAGGAAAAGGAGAAAATGCTGGTTACCAACATTCTCTCCTTTTCCCCAAATGCTTTCAATTATATCATTGACAAATTCCATAATTTGAGTCGCATTTCAATTGTTGTCTGTAAATGCTCTCACTTTGTACAAGTCTACTTCTGTGTTGTTTCAAAAAGAGTTAACAGTGTGGCAAAGTAAAAGTTGCTTTTGACAAGCAATTTTTCCTTCTTTAATAATGATTTTTTATTCTGTGTCAGAGAACTTAAGCTTATCTAATAACTTTGAATGCTTTGATTTTGGACCAATTTGAAAACAGTTTAAGTTGTGTAGGACTTTGTACAAATTTGACTTTTCACTCCTCATACAGTGGACAGCATTGGAAAACATTTGTAAAAGACCAGTTGCAGCCAGTGATCAATTCTTTTCAAAATGATTTCTGTGCTATTAAAAAAAATTGTTTTTGCCTTTCCTTCAAATGTTTTTCATTTTTTAAATTTTCAAAAAAAATCACACAGTACACAGAAAGTTTATGTTGAAATTGATATTTTAACATTTCTCACTGAAAACCTCAAGGTAGCCATGAATATTGAGCTACATGTGTGTTACAAAATTAAATGGTGCTGAAAAATGTGTTCCTTTAGCAAGTTTTACCTTAATGCCTAATAAATTTGATTTTACATAAATTCACTGTAGAAATCTTTGGAAAACAGTATGACACAAGGACCAATCTTTTTGCGATAAAATGTAACATGCAAATGGTTGGTTGCTTCAGCAAATGCTCTTTTCATTGAATGTAGACTTTTATCTCCTAAAACTTTTTTACTGTGGCAAGTTGCAGTTAATGATGATGGTAAAAGTATTGTGTATATGAGATATTATTGGTATATTAAACTATCATTATAATCCTGGTGTATGTCATACAAACGCCCAAAATATACTTCTCTCCCTCAACAGAGATTTTCAAGTAGAAACATTCCCAACTCTAGTAATACATGGAATATGGATAGCTGCATTGTTTGCTGTGATACAATTGCAAAATGTTGAAAGCAACCAACCTTCAGGAACACTTTGCCAGACAACAAAATTTGAGACTTGTCTGATTTGGAATTATTTGCAGACAGGAAATGAAATGTGTCACTTGTGTCTTTGCTGAGAAAATGAGAACATGCTTGCCAACATTTTCTTCTTTTCCCACAATGTTTTCAGATGTGTAAATATTTCCCATGGTAGTGAAAACTTAGGATTCAGGAATACTGACATTTGTCACAGATTATTAGATAACTCCTTACCTCAAGTGGCTTATAAGACTGTAGATACTGAATGTACTGTGTTGTTTGAAGAAACCAAAAGTATGTCAAATTTAATACATGTACTTTTAGTGTTTTATGACAATAGTGTGAGTAGTGGGAAACAAACATCATGATTCTCAGAGAATTTTGCACAACACAGATACATACTTCTCTCCCTCAAAAATTATGTTGATGAGTAAAGCAACACGCAGCTTGTGCGGACATTTGTGCAAATTCAAAAAACAAATAGATAAGTATAAGGGCTGCTATGATACAACTAAAATGTTGTGAAACATTGCAAATTGAGCAAGGTTCCATCCTTAACTTTTTGCCAGATTACAAAATTTTGGACATGTCTAATTCGAAAGCATTTGCAGACGACAAATGAAATGCAACTGAAATGAGGAGACTTGATTTTCCTAGGGAAATGAGAAAATGTGACATGTACTTACCGGTAGTTTCTTCTTTTTTCACAATGTTTGCGGAAGTATGGATATTCCCCAGGTTAGTGAAAACTTAGGATTCAGGAATACTAGCATTTGTCACAGATAATTAAATAACTCCATACTTCTAGTGGCTTATTGAGCTATACATACTAAGTATACTTTGATGGTAGAAGAAGCTCACAGCTTTCATATTCAAATACATTAATTTCACTTTAGCATTTTTCTTGCAGGTTTGTACAGTTCACAGCTGATTTAGTTTTCAAGCCCAGCTTCAGTATCATACTAGTACACTTTATGCAGAGTTACAAAACCATCTTCAATGTCATTCTTCTGTTCACAGGATGCATCACAACAGTATGTTGACAGCTCTTGAAACCATGTTTTGAAGTGTTTGTGCTGTCACAATACATATCTGGGAAAAAATATAGAACCAACTGAATTTCAAATTCCTCCTTTTTACAAAACGTAACGTTTTAATTCTTCAGTTACGTTGCAAAATATGGTTTTATTTTCACATGGTTAGACTATAATGAGAATTTGTTCAGGATATGGCCAACTATCAGAGATCCAATCATTTTTGACTAATGTGCGGTACTGCGCTTCCACCTTTACTGAAATAACCCCTTTTTAGGCTGCACTTTTATTTACCTAGGATTCGATAAACAGCTTATATTTGATTTTAGTGCAAAACGAAATACTTACTGCTTATAAATATGGTAATATCTGAACACAATTAATTCAAAAGATGGAATCAGAATGCTACATTTATCACCAGGGTCTCAGCAAATTCACCATATTGGGCCGCCATCTTGCAATTAAGACCGAAAATAACCAAGTTTTTGAGCCCACAGTTATCTAACCTTGGCATCGAAAATCACTAGATTTGATTTAAAAACAAAAAGAAATACTTACTGCTTATAAATATGTCAAAATCTGAACAAATTTATTTCTAAAACTAAACTGAGAATGCTACATCTATCACTAGGGTCCCGCCAAATTCACCACATTGGTCCGCCATTTTGTGATGAAATACCGAAAATAGCCCAGTTTTGAGCCCATAATTATCAAACTTAGGAATGGAAAATCAGCACAAAATTGGCTTTACTACAAGGAGATGTACTCTATCTCGTGATTTTTACCAACTAGTTGCTATTTGGACGCTACTTTATGTACTTAAAAAGTATTTCTTTAGCACGTAAATAAATCCTCCTGCCGAACATCCCCAACTGGGCAAACATGGGGTCTTGCTATTTACCCCGGGACACCCTTGGACACCCCGGGACGCATTATATATTTAGTTATAAAGTCATTTATTTTGTTCTATATTATAAATTATCATTAAATTATACTTTTTCAAGTATATATAATATTTTCCCCATTGTAGAAGATGCAAATTCTACAATTTATGTAGAACCTACATAATACATAGCTTGAGTCAGAGTCACCCCGGGACAATTTTTAAGGAAATTATTCATAACTTTGTTGACATGGACTCATGCTATGTACTATGTAGGTTCTATATAAATTGTAGAATTTGCATCTTCTATTATGGGAAAGTGTTATATATACTTTAAAAAAGTATAATTTAATGATACTTTATCATATAAATAAATCACCCCGGGACAATTTTTAAGGAAATTATCGATAATTTTGGTGACATGGACTCATGATATGCACTATGTAGGTTCTATATAAATTGTAGAATTTGCATCTTCTACTATGGGAAATTGTTATATATACTTATAAAGGTATAATTTAATGATAATTTATCATATAGAACAAAATAAATGACTTTATAACTATATATAAGGCGCCCCGGGGTGTCCAAGGGTGTCCCGGGGTACTGTATTTACATGCTTGACCTGCTGAAAATGGTTAGAAAGTCACTGATTTTGTTCTGTATGATTAATTACCATTAAATTATACTTAAGTATATATAACATTTTCTCATAGTAGAAAATGCAAATTATACAATTTATATGGAACCTACATAGTGCATAGTATGAGTCAGTGTCACCCCGGGACAATTTTATCCATAATTTTGGTGACAGGGACTCATGCTATGCACTATGACTATGACTAAACGTTATGGGAAAATGTTGTATATACTTATAAAGGTATAATTTAATGATAATTTATCATATAGAACAAAATAAATGACTTTATAACTATATAATAAAGCGTCCCGGGGTGTCCAAGGGTGTCCCGGGGTACTGTATGTACATGCTTGACCTACGGAAAATGGTTAGAAAGTTATTGATTTTGTCCTATATGATAAAGTATCATTAAATTATACTTTTTTTAAGTATATACAACATTTTCTCATAGTAGAAGATGCAAATTTTACAATTTATGTGGAACCTACATAGTGCATAGTATGAGTCATTGTCACCCCGGGACAATTTTATCCATAATTTTGGTGACACGGACTCATGCTTTGCACTATGACTATGACTAAACGTTATTGGAAAATGTTGTATATACTTATAAAGGTATAATTTAATGATAATTTATCATATAGAACAAAATAAATGACTTTATAACTATATATAAAGCGTCCCGGGGTGTCCAAGGGTGTCCCGGGGTACTGTATTTACATGCTTGACCTACGGAAAATGGTTAGAAAGTCATTGATTTTGTTCTATATGATAAATTATCATTAAATTATACTTTTTTTAAGTATATACAACATTTTCTCATAGTAGAAGATGCAAATTTTACAATTTATGTGGAACCTACATAGTGCATAGTATGAGTCATTGTCACCCCGGGACAATTTTATCCATAATTTTGGTGACACGGACTCATGCTTTGCACTATGACTATGACTAAACGTTATTGGAAAATGTTGTATATACTTATAAAGGTATAATTTAATGATAATTTATCATATAGGACAAAATAAATGACTTTAAAACTATATATAAGGCGTCCCGTGGTGTCCAAGGATGTCCCGGGGTACTGTATTTACATGCTTGACCTACTGAAAACGGTTAGCCGAAGAAATTGTATTTCATCGCAGGATGTTTTTCACTGTACAGGTATCTTTCTAGTCTACTCACGTAGCTATCGCCTATTACTGCAAATTTCATTTTAATGGTTTGATTAGCACTGAAGTAGGAACGATGGTCCACTTGTGTGGTTCGGTATAAATATACAACAGTGCGAGTTGTTTTTAGATGGCATTAATCAAACACCTTTTATCGAGAATCAGCTAATTGGTAAGCTAATTAGAATGTCGTTGATTGACGAAACGATGAGATCCTTACAAACGTACATACCTATAATTGTATTATCTTGTCTATATGTATATTAAAGAATGTCAAAGAGTCAGATAATATTAATCACTTCAAAAGATCAATGATATACACATGATGTGAACGAACGAAGGAACGGACTGACCGACTGACTGACAGAACGAACGAACGAACGAACGAACGAACGGACGGACGAACGAACGACTGACTGACTGACTGACTGAATGCATGAATGAAGGAAGGAAGGAAAGCAGGAAGGACGGAAAATATTGTTGGGCACTTCTTCAATGGCCGATCAATATAAGCCGACTTTCTTTGACACTGCGTAAATCTGTTTGAAAAATTGCGAATTAAACAAACTGTTCAGCGGCTATTGCCAAACCAATTATAATTGTTAGCACAATTGTATAATTTGATTAGATTATGCCTCTTAAAGAGGTTTGTTGTCTTTGAAACTGCTCTCTTTAATCCATTTTTGCATTTATCGAGTATTAAACAAACGAAAGTTTTTTTTAAAATGACGTGTATCATTAATAATTATTACGTGTATATTTTGGGTATAAATATGACGACCACTTGTATGCTAGTTCCTGACCAGCCCGCATAGCTCAATAGGTAGAGCGGAGGACTCGTGAACGTAATGTTTCGAGTCAATTGAGGGTGTGGGTTCGATCCCCACGGCTGGTCATCTAAAATTACCAATAGTCTTTCGGATGAGACGTTAAACCGAGGTCCCGTGTGACGGTGCTATACACCGAGCACGTAAAAGAACCAGGCGTAACTTAGGATGGGTTTCGTCCTGTATCTGCACTATCCCCCGTAACAGTACTAACAGCCTTCAGGGGGCGTCGCCCATATGGGCAACCGGTGGCGACGATAAATAAACGCAAATTCAATCAATGCTAGTTCCTATTTTCTTAATTCGAAGTCATCGTACATCGGATTGTTGAAAATGAAAGCGAAACGCAAACTTAAACCTTCTAAATAGGCCGCTACGTGGCCATGTGGTTCTTGTAAGTTCCATATAAATTGTATAATTTGCATCTTCTACTATGAGAAAATGTTATATATACTTAAAAAAGTATAATTTAATGGTAATTCATCATACAGAACAAAATAAACGACGTTCTAACCATTTTCAGTAGGTCAAGAATGTAAATACAGTACCCCGGGACACCCTTGGACACCACGGGACGCCCTATATATAGTTGTAAAGTCATTTATTTTGTTCTATATGATAAATTATCATTAAATTATACCTTTATAAGTATATACAACATTTTCCCATAATATTTAGTCATAGTCATAGTGCATAGCACGAATCCGTGTCACCAAAATTAATGGGTAAAATTGCCCCGGGGTGACACTGACTCATACTATACACTATGTAAGTTCCATATAAATTGTATAATTTGCATCTTCTAATATGAGTAAACGTTATATATACTTAAAAAAGTATAATTTAATGGTAATTCATCATATAGAACAAAATCAATGACTTTCTAACCATTTTCAGTAGGTCAAGCATGTAAATACAGTACATGTGTACACCGGGACACCCTTGGACACCCAGGGACGCCTTATATTTTGTTCTATTTTGATAAATTATCATTATATTATACCTTCATAAGTATATACAACATTTTCCCATGGTATTTAGTAATAGTCATAGTGCATAGCATGAGTCCGTGTCACCAAAATTATAGATAAAATTGTCCCGGGGTGACAATGACTCATACTATGCACTATGTAAGTTCCATGTAAATTGTAAAATTTGCATCTTCTACTATGAGAAAGTGTTATATATACTTAAAAAAGTATAATTTAATGGTAATTCATCATATTGAACAAAATAAATGACTTTCTAACCATATATAAGGCGTCCCGGGGTAAATAGTAAGACCGGCAAACATGCTTAGGCCATGAATTTTTAACGCCAAAATAAGCATATAAAACAAAATCCCCGAAAAAATTGATGTTACATATATTCTAAGCATGTAAATATTCGGAAACTTACCTGTTGAGAAGGACGTATGGGATAACCAAGCAAAACGTTGATTAAAACAGTGACCGTCGTATGCCGAAATTTAAGATGGCCGCCGTTTTTTCCTTTGCGGTCAATTCGAAAGAAGACAGTGAATAACCGGAAGTTATACCGCGTTTCTTATCCCTGTATATAAGATCCCTGTTTGGACAACCATAAATTTGTCGTCTACAAATGCTTTCAATTTGAATCAGCCGTAGAAATTTTGTTGTTAGGTAAAGAGTAATTCATATATATACTACAATCGTGAAAATTTGTCTACGACGGCAGTGGTTTTACATAGTAGGCCTACTTTGCACAAAGATTTTTTTTTTACTACAGATTACAAAAGATAAATGGCTCTTCTAAACTGGTATTACACTGTTAGTAGGTTTGTGTCTTAAACCTTGACTCATACCAAATATCCATATTTTACAAAAATAACTTAACGCCTTTCGCAAAGACTCTTTCAGACGACCATGATTCAAAAATACAACCACTGATGCAGAATTATGTCCACTTTTTTCCAAACGACATTTTAGACTTGTCCCAATTTTCAGACAAAAAATTAACACTTTACTGCACAATGCCGACCATGGGAAAGAAGCTTTTTGAAAATATTGTGGGAAAATGAGAAAATGCTTATTACCAGTATTTTCTCCTTTTTCCACAATGTTTTCTACTTTAACAAAGAAAATTGCACCATTTGAGCCTCATTGCATTTGTCGTCTGCAAATGCTTTCAGTTTGGACAAGGCTGAAGTTTTGTCGTCTTGTAAAGGGTTAAATGTTACCAAGGAATGATAACCATTTCTCAAAGAAATTTCAAGCTGTCTTGGTCGTTTAGACAAGGGGTTGTCTGGTACAATGTTTATGTAATCATAATAAAAATCTCGAACGACTGCAGATAGCGTCTTTTAATCTTTAAGCGACATATGGTTTTACATAGTACTATGCACAAATCTGATGACTGACATTTATCTTCCAGCCTTTGTTTAACCCGTTTTTGAATTATGAAATTGTACCCCTGCCATTAATGTGCACTCACTTCTTTGACAAGAGTTCACATCATAGTTGTGACGACAGCAATATATTATCATGTGCTTTGATTCTAAGCTTTGCAACGGTCATTGAAAAAGGTAGCTAAATCGATATAAAGGTGTATGCCAGCCATGTTTTTGGAGTTCAAAGCTTTTACCTGTGACGTCAAATAATGCTTTTACGAGTGTGACATCATTTAATGCTCATATCAAACGTGTTTATGGTAAGAATACAAGAGATCATAATAGTTATATCTCACAGCACCAAGGTTTTGTTTGCGATGAAATAGGTTGTCGACTACAATATATGCGTTGTGCCTGTTCCAATTGATTTGGAGAGGATCAAGTAAGTTAAAGAAAAAATAAAATTTGGCAAGCAGTCCTGAGAAATGAAGAAAAAATGGATAATCCAGAAACCATAGGACCAAACGAATGGATATCTCAAACGAGTCAAACGGGGCGACAAGTAAGCTCCTTGGAAATGAACTATATCGGAAATTTGCCTGGAGGCGACGAAATAGCTGATATTTGTTTTTTTCGGTGAAAGATCGAAATTTATTTCATCGCGTTTCTTTATCCAAAATCTTCTTTAAGCAGACGACAAGATTGTAAGCTTGTTGAAAGCAGCTCCATACAATAAATTTAAAGTGGCTAAGAGAAATGGGTTTTTCTTTGAAAGGATCAAAAACATTCTCGGTTAAAATGCTGGTTACAAGCATCTGCTCCTTTTCCTACAATGTTTTCAAAAGCCTTCTGGCTCGAGGGTTGTAAAAATTCGGAATTGATTGGTTAAAGGCTAAAACGCTAGGTTCAGCTATAGTTGCTAACTAATACAGACAGTGCCAATCAAGATTACACTTCGCAGTCTGATCTTCGATCTCAACTCTCCGCTACTTTGGTCTGGCCAACAAAACCTTGAAAAGTTTTCTACCCCAGGATCATTAAATCTTGGTACGGTGTGGTAGTGTAAATCTCTTTTAGAGTATTGAGATTAGCCATTTATCTCTCACATGGCTGAACATTTTTTTTTTCAACTGAGTTTGTCTGAAAGTGGCTAGAGCCCTATACCTCAGGCCGTAGTGTACAGGGTTTGACACTGGAGGTGGCTGGTTCCAGTAGCCATCTCGGCCAGTTACTTTCAGAAGATTGATAATAGTCATTGCTACACGATATATTCCACTCTTACCACTAGTTTCAACCAGGGATCTTATATATATGTGTATATACGATCCCTGTTTCAACGTTGTTTCAACGGTGGTTACGAGAAAATGCAGACAGTAGCTTGTGCCAAGTACTGGGTATAGAAACTCCAGGAGTGCATGGATTAGTGGGTTGATGGCTATGATATGACTGAAATAATGATGGAAAATGGATCAAACACCAAACAGCTAAATCTTGCTTTCAAGACAATCTGTGTCATTTGATAGCACATGCATCATCTATGCGCTATTCTGCGTTTTGATTGGCTGATATGCTTTATTTCGCTCCACTACATCCCCTTACAACTGAATCCTTTATCTATTAACCCTTAGGCTGCTATGCGTGACTTACTGACCTTTTGCGGACAGTGTAGATCAAGATCAGACTGCACAGAACGTGCAGTCTGATCTTTGATCTACACTGTCCGATAAGGACATATTTTCCTTCAAAACAATACCTTTGAAATAGCAAAATTTGTGTTTTTACTATCGGCTTAAAAGTTTTATTTCAGTTATTTAGCAAGATAAGGGTTAACTCTCTCACTACCAATTAAATGCATTCTACTTTTTTCGAAGGCTTTAAATAAATTTACGTTGCGTTTGGAGCTGACTCTAGTAAAAGATGAACATGAGGTAGCGGAAGGTGTAGATCAAAAATCAGTCTGCACATCTGCAAAACCTATCCAAGGCGACATTGGCAGTGAGAGTTAAACATGTTTGTATCACCCTAAGTTGGTGGATTCTTGAACACATTGTAGGAAAAGAAGAAAATGCTACATGTACTTTCATTTACCCAGTGATTTTTACTCCCCCCACACTATTTAGCCATGTTCGGTTCATTATATCATCTGCAAAGTCTTTTAATTTGGACAAGTCTGATTTTTTTTATTATCTGGTAAAAAGTTTAGCTAGGTAAACTAGCATTTGTTTCTTTTCCCACAATGTTTTCAAACACTTTTAAAAGAGTAGTTCCATCACACAATATGGACAGAGCTGAAAATTAACAGTATACCACACAATCCTATGTTTAAATGGCCCGGAGTTAAAAGATTTTTCATAAACATTGTAGGAAAAGGAGAAAACGTTGATTACCAGCATTTTCTCCTTTTCTCCGGTGTTTTTTCCCCTTAAAAGACAAGTTCCATCATTTCAGCCACATATACTGTCATCTGCAAATTTGTCGTCTAATAAAGGATGAAGGCCAATCTGTGTAATGGAGGGAATAGCCAGTGAAAAAACAAAAGGAAAATGTTCAGTGTAGGAAAATCAACTTTGGTTCAAACCCCTGTAACAAACAAGTTTTATTGAACTTCAGGTAGATTGCTTCTGAAAACATTCTAGGAAAAAGAGAAAATGCAGGTAAACATAATTTACTCCTTTTCTTTTTACAATGTTTTGCATACTTTCAAAACCATATTTGTCTTCTGAAAATGTTTACCAATTGGACAAATCTAAAATTTTGGTTTTTGGTAATGGGTTAATTCAAAAACAAACTACATGTACATGTACATCATTTCTTATTTTTTTCTTCTTTTTTTTACCCTTTTCTAGACGACAAAGTTTTAGCCTTCTCCAATTTGAAAGCATTTGCAGACGACAATTTCAGTGTTGCTCAAATGTTGCGATTTTTCTTTGAGAGGACAGGGTTAACAGCCTTTTCTCCTTTTCCCACTATGTTTTCAAAAGGCTTTTTTCTCAGGTCATTAAAAGTCTGCATTATGCTGTAAAGGGTTAAATGGTGTTTAATGGCTCATCACATCTATGGTCATGAAAAGTAATGTATTATCAATAGTTGTAAGAACTAAGTGGTAATTTAAAAGTTTATAATACTTCATGCACAAGAATTAAAAATTAAAGCAGAAGAATGTGGAATATATCTATTATATGATTGTAAGTACTAGTAGACTTAGCAACGAGGTAATCCTCATTGCTGAGTCATCCAGCGTGTTTTATATTTATGTCCTAAATTTAAAAATTCTATATTTTATTATAAAAATCTATGTCTTTCAGATATTGTAAGATGTTATTCTGTTTAACGTTTAAAGATAACATGTACTTTATTTTTCATAATGTGGTATCAATTTGTAAACTATCTTATCCCATAGCCATACTGGCTAATATTTCAGACACACCATTTGCTTGTATACCCTACGGCTGTACACGTGTCACCGTAGCCAAAATATTTTCAAATAACTTTAATGAATTCAAAGTACATAGAGGGTGATCAACTGGTTGTATATGATATTTAAGATCTGTCACTCAAATGGGGTGTGATGCAGTTAAAAAAACGCATCACATTGCATTTGAGTGACAGATTTTTAATATGTCGTCTGCAAACACTTTCAATTTGAACAAGCCTACGTTTTTGGTGTTTGGTAAAGAGTTAATCTGTCTACAGTAGGGATGTGAAGAACGTTGTGGTAATCGCTGGGACTGTATTTTTTACACTTGTATATCACCGATGGTTCAACTTTCAAAAATCATCTCAGTTTTGCCTTCCATAGTCTGTTTGTTTTGCTCTAGATCTCTACTTTACCTAAAATTAAACAAAAACAGAGGTAAGGAACTACATCCACATCCCCAAGTAGGCCAAAGTGGTCATTTGGTTTGGCCTCTTGCTCTCAAAGAATTACAAATTTTGATAAGAATTAACTTCATTAATGTAAAATTTATTTAATTCCTTTCCCTTTAAGCTGACGCAATATTGCATTCTGTATTACACACCAAACATTCAACCAGACAAGACCGTTCACATAGCACGGCGTGGCCAATATTTTAGCGAATATATTACAGGCACGTTCATGGTCATTTCTTTCAAAACAAATGCTCATTTTGGTGTCAGCTTTGTAATGACCATTCTACTCTCTGCTGTGTCCTTTTTTCTCAAAGACCAAAACCAAAAACCCTGTATGTGAATAAGTAGAAACCATTACTTAATATGCTGACACAATATATATTTATTTTATACACTCCAGACATCAGACAAGACTGTCCACCTAGCGCGGTGTGGCCAATATAGGGAGGAGCTTTTTCTATAGGCATGTCAATGGCCATTTTCTTCCTTGCTCCATACAATCTGGGTGTCAGCATATAAATGGCCATGTTGATGTCAATATGGGGTTATATTACAATGTTTTCCAACATGCCTTGGCCTGACAGTCTTAGATGAGAGACGGGTGCAAATATGAAAAGTAAATTGGTTGGGTTGAGGTTTTAATAAGACTAGGCAGGGATCCTATAATCTCTATAGATGATCTCTGCACCAGGGAACCCGACACACTCCATAACAGTACTATCTTTACCTGCAAATACTTTGCAACAGAAAAGGCATAAGGCCCTATATCCTCTCTGTACATTGGCCATATCAGGTACATTTTTGCAGACCGGTACCTAGGTTATCAATGTGGGGATAGCACTGTCCACAAAAGCTCCTCTACAGTATGAAATAAGCATGAAAAATATACAAACAGAAACAATTTCAATTTAGAAAATTTTAGAAAATTATTATAGTTTACTATGAAGAGGTTTTCTGGTACTTGTTTTTTCATTCATTTTGACACAACACAGCATGAAGAGCCAACAATCCAGATGTATTAGGAACAGAGATGCAAGACATTCACAGCACGGGCTTCAAGTGTACAAAGTCTGATTTGCTACCTTAAGTAATACTTTACCAAACGATCAAAATTTGGACTTGTCCAAATTCAAAGCATTTGCAGACAGCAATTTAAATGCAGCTATTATGACAAAATTTGTTTTTGAAAGGGTAGAATGCATAGTGGGAAAAGGAAAAAATGCTTGTTACCAGCATTTTCTCCTTTTCCCACTATGTTTTCAAAAGCCCTCTTTGTGAGGGTTGTTAAAAGTCCAGATTATGTGGAATGGATTAAATCTTTACTCTCAGATTCTTCCATAATGAAAGCACCTGCAGACGACAAATTAAATGAAGTATGTATGATGATCGTTTTCTTTAAAAACCTTCTCAAAAGAAAAGAAAATATTGTGGGGGAAAAAAGAGAAAATGCTGTTTAAAAATATAGATGAATTCAACTATAGGAAAGTATTCTTTTTTTTGATACCATGATGTGCATTTGACCTATTTACAAAAAAAAAGATAAATGTTATTTTGAACAACCTGATAGCTGAAATTTCTTGTTTTTTGAAGTGAAATTTATGTACAGAAGTTGTGTAAGTGATCCCTTTTTTGATGCTTTGTTATGTCTGACCTTGAAATGAACTTTACACTTTCATACTTTATGTATATTTGATGTAGTTACATATAATTTGAAAATGTTATTGACAGCAACCTGATAGTTGAAACTTCCATTTGTTTTATAAAACTCCTGTCCCTGGTCACAGTGCATAATTATGTACTGGTAATGGAAATTCCAACTGTCAGTCTGCCGACCCTCACTTGCCTATAGGAAGCTAATGCAAGATGTTTTATGAACTTTTAGTCTAATACTCTGATTTATTTTTAACCATTATACTAAAAGTAGGTTTTCCAGGAGCTTCAATCCAATTTTCACTAAATTTGTTTCTTTATGCCATAATGCCTGTTAAACCCAACAGTTTACATATAGTTCAAGGAAGGTATTGTCAGCAGCTAGATTTTGCAGTCTGTAGGTCTTCTTGAGTTAAAGCTTACATGTAAGAACTTTTTACTGGATAATTAATGAATATTTACAATTGAAGTTTTGCCAGCAACCTGATAGTTGAAACTTCCATTTGTGGTTTTAACCCCTGTCCCTTGTCACAATGTATATAATGGAAATTCCTACCATCAGTTAACTGAGCCTCACTTGTTTATATTAACTTTATACTAAAGTAAAGCATTCTTATTCATCAAAAGAACTTTTAGTGCTTAATTTGAAAATAAAGGCTTTAGAAACAAATCCTTCCAAGCATTAAATTTGCTTTTTCATTGTTTATAAACTTCTTTACTGTGAAAAAGTTTACAACTGTCATTTTCTTATTGCTTTAACTAATTCCCAAACAACAAAAATTTTAGACTTGTCCAAACTTGAAGACAACAAATGAAATGTGCGTCAAGTAACAGTTTTTGTCTATGATATGGTTACCAGCATTTTCTTCTTTCACCACCATGTTTTCAAAAGCCTTTTTTGCCTTAGGGTTTTTAAAAGTTGCAATTGTGTGTTTAAGAGTTAACCTATAATCTGTCATAAATGTTCAGAAAGAAACACACTTGAAAATATAAAGATGTTATATGAAAACTCAAACTTTGTACAAACAGGTCAAGTATGAATGTCTTGCACCCAGTGTTCCTCCTATTGTGTCCATACTGCCAAGATGAAATGCATTGCAGACAGGGATTTTATGCACAAAATGATGAAACAAAAAATACACTAAAACGTTCTCTAGCTCTACTAATAAAAGTTCTGTTGAGCCAAATACATGTGAATTTAGAAAACTTTAACAATGGTACAGCTAAAAACTGACTAACAACTTTGACCTACCTCGAGTCCATAATCAACCCGAAATTTCCATATAGGCAAGCTCATTCCCTCCCTGCAACAGATTTCAAAGGAATAATAATAAACTTTAAACAAAATTTATCATTCTACATATATATAATTTTAGCATAAAATCAACACCTACGTAAAAGACATGTACATATACCACAATAATTAATTGATTGATTGTATAGTATTTAACACTGTTTTAAACATCATTCCGCACAATAGTCTTTCCAAGCCACTGGCTGCTTTCCCACATAACCATCATCAAGACAATGGTCAGCGGTGGGAGAGGAATGAATCCTGTCGCAATGACTATCATCAATCCTCTGACAGAAATTGGCCGAGCCAGGGATTGAACCCACGAACCCCTGTTCTCAAGTCCTGCATGCTACCGACTGAGCTAGCGGGGCTTGGCATGTACCACAATGAATGAATGAATGAATGAATGAATGGCGATTCACCAAGGCATTGGCATCTAGGTCTTTAACCCTTTACCACACGCCCAAGTTTTAACCCTGCTAAAAAACTAATATGAAATTTTCATTTCGATAGTAAAAACCCAAATATTGCTAGTTCAAAGGTTTGTTTTGGGAAATAATAAATCCTTCTCGGACAGTGTAGATCCAAGTTCAGACTGCACGTTCTGTGCAGTCTTATCTTGATCTACACCGTCTACAAAAGGTCAGTGAGTCATACTTAGCAGCCTAAGGATAAAAGTCCTTGAGTAAGACAGCTTTTGAAAACATTTTGGTTAAAGGAGAAAATGCTGGATACTAGCATTTTCTCCTCTTCCGACGAGGCTTTTTTACCCTTTCAAAGACAATTTCATCCAAAGAGGTAGGCTACATTTGTCATCTGCAAATGTCAAGTCTAAAAATTTGCCATTAGGAAGAGTTAAATACATCTGAATAATGCTAAAGAATACATGTACTTATAAAATATTATAGCAAAATGCATATTCCTCATTTTTCCACATACTGGCATATTCAAATTAAGGTCTACGGCCCCTAACTCTCATATTAAAAGACAGAAGCTGCTGAAATTGGCCAGTAGCCTGTACGAAAACGTCAATGTTACACGATATTTACCGATGAGTTAGAGAGTCTTCGGGCCCCTAACTCTCATATTAAAAAATGGAAGCTGCCAAGATTGGCCGAATAGCCTTAACATAAATGTCAATGTTACATGATATTTACTGATGAGTTAGGGGTTGTAGTCCTTAAAATGAATATTAAAAATGCCTTTTTTACAAGGGTATTCTCAGAGATACCTGCAGCAAATTTATACAGCAGGTTGCTAAATAAACTAAGTGAGTATTTTCCATTAGTTTAAACTTTTACCACACATTCCTAAGTTTCAAAAACTCTTTTTAAAACATGTTTTTTACCTCTTCAAAGGCAAACCCATCTTTTGAGCCATATTTACTGTCTACAGCCCCTAACTCACATATTAAAAGATGGAAGCTGCCGAGATTGGCCTTTATGAAAACATCAATGTTACACGATATTTACTGATGAGTTAGTAAGTCTAAGCTCCTAACTCTAAGATGGAAGCTGCCAAGATTGACCAAATAGCCTTTATGAAAATGTCGATGTTTACCAATGAGTTAGGGGCCGTAGACCTTAAATTTGATGTTTACATATACTTTCAATTACTACAAGTCTAAAAATTTCATTTGGTAATGACTTAAAAGACTGTCAAGATACATGTATTACAATTTCATATCATGTTGAGAGAATATCTGTACAGAAAATTGTGATGTAGATCTCAGATCAGATTGCATATTCTGTTCAGTCTGATCATACCACACAATCCCAACTTTTAACAACCCTAAGAAAGAGACCTTTTGAAAACATTGTGGGAAAAGAAGAAAATGATGTTAACCAGCATTTTCTCCTTTTCCCACAATGTTTTCTGTTTTCTACCCTTCCCAACACAAACTTCAAATTTTGAGTCACATTTATTTTGTCGTCTGTAGATGGTTTCAATTTGGTCACATTCAAAAATTTTGTTGTTTGGTAAAGAGTTGACCCTTTACCACACAATAAAATTTTAGACTAGTCCAAATTAAAAGCATTTAAAAATGACCAGAGAAATGTGGACCAAATGATGAACCCTGGTTTTTGAAAGGGTAGAAAACATTATGGGAAAAGGAGAAATGGTGGTTACCAGCATTTTCTCTTTTTCCCATAATGTTTTCAAAAGCCTTTTTCCATAGGGTCATTAAAACTTGGAATTGTGTGGTCAAGGGTTAAATACCTGATCTGTTCAACTTACCATATAGATGTACTGCTGAGTTGTAGATTGTTCTGGTAACTGCTGCTGACAAAGTGTCTGCCATCTTTTCCAAGCACTGCCACTTTGAAACCATGGTATCTTGAATTTAAAACCCTAAGAAAAAATAAAAGAAAACCTCTGTATTTTATTTTGAAGGAGGGGTAGGGGGATGGGGGTGGGGTATTGTTGTGAGGCATTGATTTCGAGTAGTTTATAAAGTACATGTAACTTTGTGTTGCTATATTTTACTTTTCTGTTATTTCAAATCTTTGCTTGTGTCATTTAACTCTTTCCCACACAAGGAAAATGTAGACTTGTCCAAATTGTAAGTTCTTGCAGACAACAATTTAAGTGTGCTTTAATTGATGGAATCTGTATTTTATAAGGTAGAATTACAACATTGTAGGAAAAGGAGAAAATGCTGGTTACCGGCATTTTCTCCTTTTCCCACAATGTTTTCAAAAGCTTTCTTTCTAAGGGTCATTAAAAGTGGTGATTGTGTGGTAAAGGGTTAATCATGACTATTCTTGATTTTCTCTTTAACCTTTTCTGCAACTTCAAATTTAAGACTTTTCTAAATTAAAAGCATCTGCAGGCAACAAATCTGAAAGTGGTACAAATGAACTGAGGCTCTTTGACAGGCTAGAAAATATTGTGGCAAAAGGAGAAAATGCTGGTTACCAGCATTTCCTCCCTTTTCCACAATGTTTTCAGATGGGGGTCTTCATCAGGGTCATGAAAACAAAGGCTTGTTTGGAAAAGGCTAAAATACCAAACAACAGAATTTTTGACTGGCCCAGATTGACTGTTATTGAATGGTGTTTTATGCCGCTTTCAACATTATTTCAGTCATATCACGGCAACAGCTCACATATTCATGTGTTTCTTGGATTTTATCAGTACTAGGCTAGAGCTCTGAAGTGTCTTGCCCAAGAACACTCCCACGAAAGGCCCTGTGGATCTAGTGCTGCTCGAACCCAGGGCCTCAAGGTGACGAGTCCCCCACTTTACCACTAAGCCATGCAGGACCCCGACTGCTCCAGAGTAAAAGATTTTGCAGATGGCTAATATCACTCAAATGATGGAATTTGACTGCGATAAGATAAAAAACACTGCAGGAAAAGGGAATAATGTTGGTAACTAGCATTTTTTCTTTTCCCACAATGTTTTCAAAGGCTTTTTTCCCAAGGGTCTTTAAAACACAGGATTGTTTG
Organism: Hippopus hippopus; assembly: GCA_946811185.2. Taxonomy (NCBI): domain Eukaryota; kingdom Metazoa; phylum Mollusca; class Bivalvia; order Cardiida; family Cardiidae; genus Hippopus; species Hippopus hippopus. The sequence continues at coordinate 48,547,909 of OX328098.1, read as the reverse complement.
GTGGCGGGTTAACCCTTCACCACACCATCCCCAGCTTTAACGACCCTGGGAAAGAAGCCTTTTGAAAACTTTGTGGGAAAAGGAGAAAATGCTGGTGACCAGCATTTTCTCCTTTTCCCTCAATGTTTTCTACATTTCTCAGGACATGTTTTAATTTTTCAGTCACATTGATTTTGTCATTTGCAAATGCTTTCAGTTTGCAATCAGAACTTAAAATTTTGTCAGTAGGTAAAGAGTTAAAGGACAATCTAGACTATTACTCTTTCCAAATTGTTGTTTTGGAAAGAATATCTGTGAAAAAAAAAACAGTTTATGTCTAAGATTAGAATGCATAATCTGTTTAGCCTGATCTTAATCTACCTGTACAGTTTTTAACTTACCATGTAGATGCACTGCTGGCTTGTAGATTTTTGTCATTACGGCCTAAGGCAAAGTGTCTGTCATCTTTTTCAAGTATTACCACTTCAAAGCCATGGGATCTTTAATTGAAAACCAAAAGAAATCAACCTCTGGTTCTTTTTTCTATGGGGGGTGGGGATGGGGAATGGAGAAGGGAGTGGGCTAGTTGTGGGAAAAGTTGTTTCCAGTAATTTTATTTTGCTTTTTTTTCTTTGTTTCTTTTCTGATTTATACACTTTAGATTGCTTTAAATCAATATGACTATTCTTGGTTAAATTGTCTTTCTATTGTAAGTAAAATCTGAACTTATGTAACTCACAATTCTATTTTTCTTCCTCAAACCTGTGTTTGTAAGTGAGAAATGACCTGCTGCTGTAGAAAGCTGACTGTATGCACTCTCAATGTGAAAATTTCATTTTTATACCTTTAATGCAGCTTTACTCATGTTTATCTTCAAGTTTAAAGTAGTTTTTTGTATTCATTTAATCAATTTTTCTTTCTGATAACAGGTTGTAAAATTTTAGAATGGTCCAAATTGAAAGCAATTGCAGATGACAAAGTAAATGGAGTTCAAATAAGAAAATTTGTCTTTGAATGGGAAGAAAACATTGTGGAAAAATGCTGGTAACCAGCAATTTTTCCTTTTTCCTCAGTGTTTTCAAAAGTCTTATTTCTAACAGTAATTAAAACACAGAATTGTATGTTATAAAGAGTTAATAAACCACACCCTTATTTGTTTTATTTTTTTGTTTTTCAATTTAATTTCATCTTAATAGGAATACATGTACATGGGATCTTGATTTCTTTGCTCTTGCAAAGGAATCAACCTTAAATTTATTATTCAAAAGACTTTCTTGCTTACATGTGTTTGTGGGTGAATCACCTGCTGCTGTTGAAATCTGATATCTAACTTGTTAATCACACTTTTGTACTGTAACTTTATATTTATTCCTTTTCGTTTTCTTGAAACATAGAGTGAACTGGAGTTCTTTTGTGTCAATATTTTTATTTTTCAATCAAAGATTCCTCATTAACAAAGTACTGAAAATTTTAAGTTTATTATCTCTATCCTATTACATGAATGTTGATCAACAATTTAAATATTTTTTGGTTTTTAAGTTTGTATCTAAGGTAATGCCCTCCTGATGATTCCTTCGCATTTTACAAATCTGTATGTTTTAGTTCATGATGAAAATTGTTTATGTGTGCAAATTCCTGTCATTACTTTAAAAGAAAAGGATTATGAGGATAGATAATGCTTGCTTCTGATACTTTCTGCAATACTTTTGCCAGGGACAGGGGGTATCAGAAACAAACATATTCCAATTGAAATCTCTAAAGAAGAAAAAAAGCAATAAAGGTTTTTTCAGTACTACATGTATAACTTTGCCTATAAACAATTCAAGTAAACTGCACAGATGTGATTATTTGTTAAACCTACAGAAAAACAACTTGTATAAATAGAAAATGAACATTTAATGTTACTTTAATGTTAATGGTGAGTAAAATCATATTCCTTGTGTAACTTTTTTCCAAATGACCATTTCATTTTGTCCAACTCGAAAGCATTTGTAGACTATACAATATGTGGCTCATATGGTTGGGTTGGTCTTTGACAAGCACATAAAATATGTTGGCAAATAGAGAAAATGCTGATAGCAGTGTTTTCAATTTAAGCCTTGATCCTCAGGGCCTTGAAACTCAGGATTATCGGTAAACAGTTCAAAATCAATCTACGCTACTTAAGATTACACACTTTTTTTTGGCATTTGTGAGTAAAAATTAAGTTGTGCTTTATGTATAAAGCTACCTGTTTAAACTTGGCAATGTCATTTTTTGTATTGTAACTCCATTTTTTGTGTTAGAATTTAAAGCAGCAGTTCTTGTATTTCTATATCTTTTTTATCCCTATATTATTTTCTTTTATTCATATATTCTTGTATTATTTTTTTCCCTGTTATCATTTTATTTTTTTTTCTTCTTTGTAACTTATTATTTTTTCCTAATTATTTTTATTACTTTCTTTTGATGTTTCTTTTTTTTTATTATAACTTTTTTTTTTAAATTCTCAAATGATTTTATGTAATTCCTTTTCAAGTTTTTCATTTTCACAAGTTTTTTTTTTTTTAATAAGATGTTTTTCATTATTATTTTTTTTTTAACTATATAGTTTTGTAGTAGTTTATTCTTTTCTATATTTAGATATTCCTTTTTTTTTTTCATGATTGTTGTTTTTGTTTTATGATAATTATAATATTCCTATATTTTTCCTGTATTCCTATTTTTTTTTTTTTTGTTCAATTGTGTAAATGTCCCTATTTGGTGTGGAAAACCATTAGCTCAGACACATTGGGATGGGAACCTGATTACTTACAGCTGAGACAGATATGTTTGCCTTGTGTGTTTTTGCTATTTTAAAAATCTGTTTTCAATGAAGTATCCAGATAAATTATCAGTGTTCTTGATCCACTATGATCAATACTCCACTCAATTAATCCCACAAATCTCCAAGGGATGAATGGAAATAACTGCCCATGATTTACTCATTACATAGTTGATATTGAAAGTTGCAAATATGCTATTTACAAGACATTTATTGAAGTATGCTTGAATTATGCTTTATCTAGTATGCGAATGTTGTTGACACATTAAATGTGTTGAGTCATCTAGGCTAGAAGTTCATGAGTAATCAAAAAATGTTCCAACAATTAACAAGTGTTCCTAGACTTGTCAAAATTGTTGAAACCAAGACAAAATGTCATTATCCTCATTTTTGCATTTGAACTTTGAAATAATCTAGCAACACTTAAAAATTGTGATGTCTTTGTTTTCTAAATGACACCTTGAAACATGACTGGAAATATAATATATGACAAGTTTCTTTAACAATTACATCTATATGAACTTGGACTTGGCTGGTAAATTTCTAAAGTATTTGAAACAAGCCAAGCATTTATGATCTGAACTACTGCAAATTCAAACTAGATGTTTTCTCTTACTGTTTTGATTTAACAGAAAAAAATAATAATTTAAACATCGTAACTGTAATTTATTGTTGTTATTTGTTTTCTTATCTTAAATAACCTTTATGCAAATACTTTGTAAGAAAAGCTGCTAAATTGAAACAGTAAAAATTTGCATGCACAAGTTGCAACAGCTATAGCATCAAGTATAACTAAAGTTTGTTATAAGGTTTTCATGGTGTGGCTGGTTTTGGTATTCAAAGTATTCCAACGGCTGATTGTACGGTATGTGTTACTGAATTGAAATCAGACAATGTCAATGCATTTATATATAGACCTGCCGATGAATCTTCTAAAAGCACCAAGTCTTTGATTGTCCCCAATATCTATTTGATATTGATTCCACAGTTTGATCTAAAATCTTTTCACAGAAAACATCTTTGAAATGTTTTTAAACCAACAGAGATTACCTTCACATAGAAAGCATGACTTTACTTCTCAATATATTAACTCTTTACCAAACAACAAAATCTTAGACTTGTCCAATTTGAAAGCAGTCGCAGACGAGAAATCAAATGTGACTCAAACACTGAACTTTTCCCTTGGAGGCTAGAAAACATTGTGGGCAAAGGAAAAAATGCTGATTATCAGCATTTTCTCCTTTGTCCACAATGGTTTCAAAATTCTTCCTCTTCAGGGTCGTTAAAACTCAGGATTATGTGGTAAAGGGTTAAATGCACAATACAACCTAACTTAATATTGATAGATAAAAATACCCTCTTTATTACAAAGATCAGCAAGGGATGCATTTATAGACAGTCAGATCACATAAACTTGAAATCTACAAGTACCATTCTGAGGAATAGCAAAGTTGCTATTTTAAATCATATGTGAAAGAAAGGAAATGAATGAATGAATGAAAAAATGAATGAAAAATTTAAGACAATGATAATAAGATAATTTGATGAAGGAAAATTTCAAAAGAAAAAGAAAAAATTATCCATATGTACATAAATGTAGATCTAATGTATAACTAGAGGCGCTTGAGCGCCTGTATCGCTCCACAGGCCTGATATTTCTATAATGGCGAAAGGAAGTTTTTAACAATTATCATTCAATCCTGCATTTTAGCTCACTGAAGAAACAATTTGGTAGACAACCACCATAGGAACTTACCTGCAAAACAACAATGAAATCCAATGAATAGTTTTAGAGAAGAAATTTTTCAAAGATTTTATTTTATACCATAAAAGGAAAATGAGTCTCCCATAAAAGCCATGTTTTTTGACAGATCATTTTTTTTTTTAAGGAATTCTGTAAACCTGTATCTAAGGAACATTCCTGCAAAATAATAATGCTATCCAAATAGCGGTTTGGGAGGAGAAGATTTTTTTAAGGTTTTTTACTTTGGTTGCCATGGCAACCAGAATTCTTCATGGAACACAATTATTTGAAGGAATTTGAAAGAGGACCACCAAAGGAACATTCCTGTGAAATTTGGTAAAAATCCAGTCAATAGTTTCTGAGGAGAAGTTTTTTAAAGAAAAAGTTTACGGACGCATGCACGGACGAACGAACGGACGGACGGACGCACGACGGACACAATGCCATGACAATAGCTTGCTGGCCTTTGGCCAGTGGAGCTAAAAATGAATGTACCATTAAGCTCTACATTTCTATTTGATATACCCTTCAAGTGCCAAACAAACTGTGTAGACATGGGACAGAGACCAGAAAAAATGTCATTTCAATGCACTCAGGCAGTGCACATCTAAGAGCAGGCTATATTATACAGTCTGATCCTGATCTGCACTAGCCTGAAAAAATCTAAAGTAGTGAGAGGCACTTGACAGGTTAACATTCTTTTCATTCCACATTAGATGAACCTTATGTACATTGACACACACACAAAAATAACTGTGTGGTCTTTTAAATCCAGTACCAAACAATCTTGAGTTTTAAAGCCCAAAAGGAAGGCTTTTGCAAACATTGTGGGAAAGAAGAAAATGCTAGTAACAAGAACTTTCTCCTTTTCGCTCAATGTTTTCCACCTACCAAGGACAGATCTTATCTTTTGTGCTGTATTAGTGATGGTGTCTGCAAAGGCTTTTAATTTTGAAAAGTCTATAATTTTGTTGTTTGGTGAAGAGTTAAGTCTAATATTGAATATGAAAGGACAAAAATGTAGAAGTTGTCTTTGTCAGTCTAAAGGTAAGATAAATGCATTCACATAACTTGTGAAAATGGTCTTTTTTTAACTGATAAAATTGTTTTTCAATTACATGTACTTTGGTTTGATAAAAGGGCTCAGATGAGGTTAACTTTGCAAATGAAACACAGCTGCTGCCCCTGAATAGACCGACAAACCTTTCTGACTTGCCTTGGTCCGTCATTGGTGACAGTTTATCTCTATATTTTTGGTTGTTTATGATTAAAAAATCTTGATTAAAAGACATCAATTTTTCCTGGATCCCACCCAGTAATCAGCTCTGTCCTGACTACATGTATCTCTGCTGTGTTTCCTGGGTTCTAACCAGTCCAAGGAAATCATCAATTGGGCAAGGACAACCTTTCTGACCAATGAAGTAGAAAACTAATTTTGTTTCATGCATGTTAATTTGAAATTTTTTTTTTTTCCAAAGATGATTAGTATACTTTATACAAGCCATTTTCAGAATTTACATGAACAGATTTAACTTACCTACTAATCAAATTATAATTCGAATTCTGCTTTTTTTTCATGATCAATCTTATCAAATTTGGATATAAGATCCTTAATATCAAAAATTGTATGAGATATTGAATTATTTCTTTTCTACTTCTGGATCTAAGATCCTTTACATCAAACATTGTATGAAGTAATCAATTAATATTTCTAATATCCTTAGCAACATATCAATTGCTTAGGACTTGGGTAAAAAGAAATGCAGTGTTCATTTCAGACCAAATTTGTGTACAAAAAAGATGGTATAAAATCAATGTAACAAGCAGTTAATGGTTGGCTGGGTGGGCCACAAAAAGGGCAATTAGGTGCAGTAACAATTACTTGCCTGTTGATCTCCAGTTTCTCTAAAATTAAATTTTTGCAGTATTTGATCAATAATGAAAGTATGATTTTTTTTTAATTCTCTCATATATACAAATCTTTAATTTTGATTGCAACTGTCTTTCCATGTTTTGGTCAGTTTCCTTAAAAAATATTTTACCTCAATTAGCTTGGCCTATACAAAAATTATTTAGAGGCCAAGAGCCCACCTCAGACAAAAACTAAAATGAACCCTGCAGATTAAGATCTTTACCAAATGACAAATTGGCTTTGTCTACTTGGAAACATTGCAGATGACATATTACATGTGGCTCAAATGCTGCAAATTATCTTTGTAGGTAGCAAAACACTATGGATAAAGAAAAAAATGCTGCTCCTCTTTTTCTCACAATGTTTTTAAAGGTCTTAATATTTCTTCAGGATTACAATGAAGCAGGATCATTTGGTAAAGGGTTAAACAAGGCATTTAATAATAGATCATAAATATAAAATAAGAGTAGTAAGACATTACATCCACTTTCATTTTTAGGAGTTAAAATCCTCAACATATAATAAGGTATGCTGACAATACCTTGGTGGCTATCACAAATCCCTTTGGTTTACTAACTCTCAAATATGTTTTTAAGTTCATGTGTGTCTTACAGACACACATCATGTTGGGATACCTCAAAATGTATCAAACCTATCAATTTGATAGACATGGTGCCAATTTAAAAGATTCATCTGTTGTAAACTTTTATGTCTGCTGTACCTATCAACTAATGAAATACTTTGAATACATAGGCCATAAACCTAAAACTTTAGAAACCTGCACGCAGTTCTTCTACAAGAGTCTATTCTGCTCTACTCTGACACTCAAAAGCCATTGATGAGCACTGTATGAGCTAAAATGTTAAGAGTCAAAACAAAATAATAATAATAAGAGTCAGGACTATAATTTAAAGAGTCACACCCAATATAAATGCTTTCATGCAAAATTCTTGACATGTTAGATTCCTATTATTTGTATGTAGCTGTTAAACGTTGATTGAAATTTTGTGTTAGGTAACTATTATTTGGAGGACAATAATTATGTAATTCATACTTAATAAAATAGATGTTTTTAAGTCAATAGCAAGTCATTCGTTTTCCAGCACTATGCCCATGCTGTCATTGGGACAATAAACATGTCCTTTACTGATTTGTTTCTCGCAGAAAATCTAAATTATATTCATGTGTATACCTGACTATAATTGGTCTAATTCTAATCATTTCTACATAAAGTGACAGTTAAGTATTTGTGACTCATAAAAATCAACAAAGTTCAGGCTCAATAATCTATGTAAAATTATAAATGATGCAGTAATGTGTGTGATAGAGTAACTGCTCAATTATTTTGGTTGTCCCATCCGCAGTACCCCACTTTTAGATGAATTCTTTGATAATCATGTGTAAAAACATATACATATTTAGTGCAAAGATAACCACTTTTAAGTTTTAATGTGCAAACAGTGAGACCTATAAATAACTATTGACTGATCTACCAATCTACATGATCAATGTAATGTAACTTACCTATGATAGTATTAGATAATTGGTAGTTAATGTACCTATTTTATTGAAGCATCTTTGCAAATAATGCTAGTCATATTGACATTATAAGCTGTGATTTTTGTTGATGGTTGGGTTGTAGCAAGAAGGGGGTGGTCAAGGAGCATCATCAAGTTTTCACTAGAAGTAGATCTACTTAGTCTTAGAACCATAAAAGGTGTTACAGGATATTAGAGACATAATGTAAGAATATGCATAAACTGATGTCATGAGGGTCAGAATATACTTGGAACTGCTTTAAGATGGTTTGTCTTAGAGACTGATAATGTGCGTTTCGTCAACATAGCAGTCTTAAGGTTTAGCAAGACATTATTTGTTGGTCATTTTTGGTTTTTGGTAAGTATGTGGTATTGATCTGTATTAATTGATTTTTTTATAATTGAAATTATTTAAAAAAAAAAAAAACACACACACACACACACACACACACACACAAAATATGTAGGTCTGTGGACAGAGTAAGATTAACATTCATGATACTGTGTCTTCTTTTTCATTTATCAGTGGCCGATTCCAGAGGATGGCCTCATAAATTGAGGCAGGATGTTGTAATTTGAAGGTAGAGTGTGGCATCTTACTGAAATGGCACAGTTTGAGTGCAGATCTTATTTTGATTTTTTTTTTCAAGCTTTCTAAGTTTGCTACCCTTCAACAGTATATGGCAACTGTATGGTCTTACGTCCTTGACACCATGGCAGACAATCAGTTTAGAACTACCAGGTTATATTTAAATTTTGATTTTTAGGCAGGTAGAAGTATATCAAAGTCATACCTCAATGTCACAAATTATAAATATTGTATTCCAGAATTTTAGAAATTGTTGATAAGTTATCCATCATTACATGGAGAGATTTTCTATAATTTTATATGTGCTCAAACTGACTTTTAATTACCTCATGTAAAGTGATTCTTACCTCAGCCAAGTCTGAATCTGGTCATATTGTAAATCTACAAAGACAAAAAAAAAACTCTAAGTTTTGTGTAGTTAATAACAAATGACATTAAAACCCAGTTGTTGCAGGTGGAGAAAAATTCTATTTCTTTGTAAGTGTATATTTTTAACCCTTTATCCCATATTCAGGAGTTTTAATGACCCTGAGGAAGAAGTCATTTGAAAACATTATGGGAAAAGGAGAAAATGCTGATAACCAGCATTTTCTCTTTACCCACGTTTTCTACCCCTTCAAGAACAAATTACATCATTTGAGTTACATTAAATTTTTCATCTTGAAAGGCTTGCAATTTGGACTGGTAAGTAATTATGTCTTCTGATAAAGGGTAATAAATACACCAATGCTAATTATGTTATCCTTTTACCACACAATCCTGAGTTTTGATGACCCTGAGGAAGAAGTCATTTGAAAACATTATGGGAAAAGGAGAAAATGCTGTTTACCAGCATTTTCTCCTTTTCCCACAATGTTTTCTACCCTATCAAAGACAGCAGTCATCTTTTGAGCTACATTTTTTTTGTTGTCTGCAAATGATTTCAATTTGGTCAAAACCAAAATTTTGTCGTTTGATAGAGAGTTATTAATTATATGGATACTCTTTGACTTGCCTCAGTATACTGCAGTAGGAATTTTCCTATCCTAAAATTTTTAATTCACTATTGAACAGAACAGAACATTTTATTGACTTAACCTGCACAGGCCATCATCATTGAAAATAAGCTAGAGAAAATTCCTCCAAACATTCTCATGCTTGAATGATTTTGAAAAAGATGGCTTTAAAAAAACATCTTGAAAAGAATAAAAAAAACAATGCTGCAAGTAGCACGCTGCTTTTTCCACAAAATTTCCTACCCTACTAAAGACAAATTTCACTATGCAAATCACATGTAATTTGTTGCCTGCAAATATTTTGTTGTATGATAAAGAGTTAAATGATAATCACCAACATTTGCTTTTCAACTATCATAATAATGTGGTAAAGGAGAAATTGCTAGTAATGAGCAATATTACATTTTGCCACAATATTTCCACTCATATTCATCAAACATGAGTTTAATTGTTGACTATCCTTATTATAAAAGGATATTTCAAAATCATCTACTACCAATTTCACCCAGAACGGATAACTCTGTACCCAGAACAGATAACTCTGTACCCCATAGTCCTGAGTTTTACCACACAGTCCTGAGTTTTACCACACAGTCTCAAAAACTCAAGACTGTGTGGTAACCAGCATTTTCTCCTATTGCCATAATGTTTTCTGCCATATCAAAGACAAAAATCAACAGTTGATCTACATTTAGTCGTCTGCAAATGGTTTGAATTTGGTCAAGTCCAAAATTTTGTCATTTGGTAAAAAGTTAATGGATTCCAGGTATTACTGCTTCTAAGCAGGGATCATACCAAGACATGTCTCCATGATGCCTACACTGAACAATTTCTATACTTGCCACAATATTCTTCCCCAAAGTAATCTGAATCTATGTTAGATGCCTTCAAATATATCTCCATGCAACAAGAAAATGTGCATTTTAATGCTTCTTGCACTGGGCTCGATCTTAATTTAAAATCGTTGCATGTGTGTAACCTAATAAATGCGCTCGATCTTAATTTAAAATCGTTACATGTGTGTAACCTAATAAATATCATGTTATTTATTAGGTTACATACATGCATCGATTTCAAATTAAGATCAAGCGCCAGTGGCTCCTTGTGGCTTTTCTTAGATTTCAAGACAAAAAGCGTATTGTTTTCCCGAGCTGTTTTTACCATTATTTTTATGATATCTGTGATCTTCATGTTATTCAAGAAAACACTTTGTTTTAAGACAAATAAGGATAAGATGTGATTATTAGAGCTACATATTCAAAAGAAAATCGGAAGGCGGGAGCAAGGGAAGATCAGCACTAGTTAAGACGCCGGCGATAATACATGGATCTGTGGAAATCGATATTTGACCAATCAGGTCATCGCATTTATTTTACCTGACGTGCACCCTTGTTATCCGCTATTTCAGCTCCCAAACAAACGACTGTTAACGTTGGAGGGGTGCGAGTGTATTTATTTATTTTGTGTTTTAAGCGTTTGAATTTAAGAAAAAGTTTAAGATATGTGCTTTGAGAACGTGTACCGCTGACGTGAGATCACGCAGAGGCTGTAGACAAGTTTGAATTACGATAATGACTGAAAATTTGGACATATGTAAAGAGTTCTGATCAGCGCTACAGTACATAGTGGATTAATTAAATCTATAGTTTTTTCCCCTCTGAAAGTGTAAAAAAAATTTAAAATGGAAAACAAAGGTAAAAATAGATCGACCTATATGAAATACTAACAAAAAGAAAATATGTTTACTTGAATATCTAACCTTGTTAAATAACCTATGCACATCCAAAAAGTGGCACTTGTCCATCAATGTTTCAGTTTGACATTAATATTAACCCTTGGTGCATGAAGAATATGCTGAATGTGTAGATATAGATCAGATTGCAAATTACATGCAGTGAAGTCTTGGGTTTAAACTATCTAGTATTTACAATAGGCACATTGAATTGTAGCTCTTATACTGTCTTTCTCAATGAGAGTAGATTTCAATTATAAAAAAGTCTAACTTCTGTACTGGTGGAAAGTTCAGCTCTATAGGCAACTTGTACATTTTTCTTTTGACTTAGCCGTTTTAACCATTTACCAAAAAAGCCCAAGTTTTAACGACCCTGAGAAAGACAGCATTTGAAAGCCTTGCAAAAAAAGGAGAAAATGCCGGTAACATTCGTTTTCTCCTTTTCTCACAGTGTTTTGTGCTCTTTAAAAAAACAATTTTAAAGTGTTGAGTCATTTATTTTGTTGTCTGCAATTGCTTTGAGTTTGGATTGTTCTAAAATTTTCTCATTTGGTGAAGAGTCAAAGTGGATTAGATCATCTGCCATGTCAAAGGGTGTGTCAGTAAACTGTTAATTGATAGAAAGTGTGTTTAATTGCAAACCAATTTGCCGCTCTGATCAACTTGACCACCTGTTGTCTTCAGTATATCAAAAGATAAAACAAACTACCGTCAATGATATTAACAAGTTTGCTAATTGACGACACATTTGACGCATTATAAAATCATCGGACAACCCTTTTTCTCCAAACCTGATATTGAAATTTTTCATAAACTTACACCTCTTTGTAGAATTAGACAATCTATAAATTTTTCGAAATGCTTGTAATTCAGTGTTATTTAATTGAGTATGATGTTGAGACTTTTTAAGCCTTACGAAAACAATAAGTATCTTTAATTCTATTATTCTGTGGCAAAACTGAGTTTTGTTGATGTGTTTTAGTCTTTCTTACTGAAGTTAAAAACCTTGGTAAAACCAGGGATCGTATATACGATCCCTGGTAAAACACGTAGATCTGTTACATTGTTCGTAGCCCCCGTAATTCACCCTTTTTGTACATATGCTTGTGAAAATTAGTTCAAACATCTTTATATTACTTACCGAGAATTCATCATCGACAGAAACATATGATAAAATATTTTTTCTGAAATTTTATGGAGAAAATTGTCATGACAGCACGATTTCAGTACACTATCTGCTATATACTGTATATGTATTAACTGTGTTTACTGTGGTTGTTTGGGAGCCCTTGGCAACAGTAACTAAGGAAGTCGGTTTATCTTATCACCACGGATCCATGTATTTGCAGGCAACGAAAACAATCACAATTCGCAACCACGTGCACCATGCTAGATCTAGATTTACACGTACTTTGATTATTCATGAAAAATATCTGCAGATTACGAATAAATAAGACATTTACTTCTTTTTTTCCCGGATCAAATTGTCTGGGTCTTTCTACGAAACACCATACTGTCCGCTCAAACGTTGACTACTCACTGAGCAATCTCGTGCGCAATTGAGTAGCCTAATCATGTGGTCGAGGTCAGCCTAAAAACCAACCAGAACAGACGGGAACGGAAGACTTTATTGACCCTCAATCGCCTTCACAACTAAAGCCGGCTATGCGGCCGCTAAAGATTGATATCAGACTGCAAAAAAAAATTCTGATCTGTGATCTACACCAGGGATCTTATATGTGTATATACGATCCCTGTCTACACTGTCCATTTTGTTGAGATAATCTGGCCAAGAGCAACCTTAAACTTGCAATTATTTAGATCTTATTTCTAGACTGGCATTGTCTTTTTTAAAGGTCTATTCGGCGCTCTCGGGCAACCAACAAAACACTTATTTATAGATGAACTTGGAATTGTATCAATAACATGTCTTTGGATGTTTAAATTCATTATTTACTGTTGTTTGTACATAACTGGCTTGCATCACACGAAAAGAGGCACTTGTGTAAAGTGTCGTCTCGGATCAGCCTGCCCAGTCCGCGAAGGCTAATCCGAGACGGCACTTTACGACTACATTAGATTTTGTTCTTCAGTAGACTTGCGCAAGAAATAAAATTACATAAAAGCGGAAAGTGTCGTTTCGGATTAGTCTGCGCGGACTGCGCAGGCTGATCCGAGACGACACTTTACGCTCACCATTGACCTATAGGACAAGAAAGAGGGCTTGTTTGTCCGCAGAATGACAAGCAATTTTTTTCTTGATATTTTCTATATAATATAGTTTGGGTGAAAAATCGTTTGTATAAACGATTTCACTCTTTTTTCAACCATTTACTTCGTCATATACGATGCCTTTTATTTGCAAAATGGCACTGCTAGTGTTTCAATACCGCAATTTTTAGAAAGCTTTGTGAATGCAGTCCCTGCAGTTTATTGCCACTTTGTATCCGACACTTTCTTTCTTTCTTTCGTTCTTTCGTTCAAACGTCCGTTCGTTTGTTAAAAACTAGGAAGATTGTTTGGTAAAAGCTTTAATTGGATGAATTCAAGGCTGTTAACCCTTATCCTGCTAAATAACTAAAGTGAAATATTTTAAATTCGATGGTAAAAACCCAAATGTTGCTATTTCAATGTTATGCTTTTAGTAATAATATCTCCATATCGGACAGTGTAGATCCAAGATCAGACTGCACGTTCTGTGCGGTCTGATCTTAATCTACACTGTCCGCAAAAAGGTCAGTGACTCGCGCTTAGCAGCCAAAGGGTTAAAGACTACCAAGTATCGGAGAAGACTAATACCAGAGTACGTCTGTACAGTCTGATCCCGATCCCTCTTCGCTATCTTTGCAGCCGACATCAGCCGTTGGTTGAACTGTGAAATGTTCTAACCTGTAGGCTGTTGAACGCGATCTTTTGCGGACAGTTTAGATTAAAATCAGACTGCGAATTTTCTGCTGAATTCAGCCACCTGGTGATATTGCGGTATCAAGAATTTAAGAAAAAATCGATGTATAGAATCGATTTGGTCCAAGATCAGACTGCTTGTTTTGTGCAGCCTGTTATTAATCTACACTGTCAGCAAAATTGAATTTGGACGGATTAGGTTTCAAGATTAGACTGCTTTTTGTGAAGTTTATTACTGGTCTACATTGTCAGCAAAAAGTGCACTTAGTCGCACAAACGGCCGAACAGCAGGGATCAGAACTTTAATCTCAGAGCATCAAAACTTAATTCTTAAACCGAAAAATGAATGAAGTATAAACCGTCAAACAAAGCCCAAATATAGCAATTAATGTTCTTTCCAAAGAAAAATCTCGCTGTATCTGAGGGTGTAAGTCTACGATTATGTGCACATTCTGTGCTGTCTTATACTGATCTACAAGGGCTACAATGGCCTTTAGCAGACAAAAAGTTAAGGTTGAAACCCGAAAACAAAGTCAGATACACGGTGTAGGCAAGGATTGTAAATTTGAAGCTACTGTTACGCTGTTACGTAATGTGACGTTTTTCTTATCTTTTACAGCTGCGAACTATCGATTATAAATAGATTATACGCGGTTTCTGTTTGACAAACTCCGCAAAATCCCGAACCTTTACGTGTAATATCGGTTATTTTCATCGATTTGTTGATATGCGAGACTGCTGATAAAGCATGTCCGTGAAAGTTGGCTATGTTGACGTCTCGGATCAGCCTGCGCAGTCCGCGCAGACTGATCTGAGACGACACTTTACGACTAAAATCGATTTTGTACTACAGTACACTTGCGCAAAAGAGAAAATTGCATAAGAACGAAAAGTGTCGTCTCGGATCAGCCGGCGCGGACTGCGCAGGCTGATCCGAGACGACACTTTACGCAAATGTCCGAATGCCCATTTTCGCGTGTTGCAGGCCATATATTCTTTCTCTAAGGCTATAAGAACAAAAACTTTAAGTGCATATATTGAGTTAATTTTTTTGTGGCTGGTGTGGTTGGGATCGGATCGGGCTGCATTGAACGTAATACATAGTCAGAACTTGGATGTACAATGTCCTCAGTGCGGAGACATCTATGCCCATTGACACTTTACCACACAATCCCGAGTTAAAACGATCCAAAGGAAATGGAATGTTGAAAATATTGTGGGAAAAGGAGAAAATGTTGGTAACCAACATGTTCTCATTTTTCCAACAATATTTTCAACCTTTCAAAGACAAATTGCATAATTTGTGCAACATTTAATTTGTCGTCTGTAATTTCTTCCATTTTAAACCAGCCCAAAATTTTGCCGTTTGGCAAGGAGTTAATACAATAGTTGAGTCTTTTTTTATCCGTTTCGTGCTATTTAGCACTCCGAGAGTTAATGAGGTTTTTGTTTTTATTAGGTTATTTCGTTATTTTCCCAAATTCTATTAATGTAATGGATCCGAAGATAGTAACATGGTGGTGCTTGGCTTGAAGAGTCTTTCAAATACTGATCTATACTGTTTGTTTACTTGGAACATTTACCTCTTTACCAAACGACAAAATTTTAGACCTGTCCAATTTCAAAGCACTTGCAGACGACAGATTAAATGTGGTGCGAGTGATAAGATTTAATAGGACAGTAAACATTGTGGGAAAAGAAGAAAATGCTGGAGAAGTTTGTCCTATTCTCACAACATTTTCCACAATGTTTTTTAAAAGCATTCTCCCACAGGGTCGTTAAAACTAGGGATTGTTTGGTAAAGGTTTAACAAGAGGCTTTGATAGTCCTTGGCGTTGGTTTTGTTTCCGGTTCTGTTATTTAGCCGTTCTTCTAACTCTCTACCAGCCAACAAGATTTTAGAATGGTTCGCATTGAAAGAATTTGCAAAGGTGGAGTACCTGTGATTGAAATGAATGAATTATCTTTGAAAGGGTGTAAAATAGTGGGAAAAGATAGAATATTGAATACTAGCATTTTTTTCTTTTCTTATGGTGTTTTCAAAAGCGCTTTTCCCTGGGGTCGATAAAACATGGAGTTGTTTGGTAAAATGTTGACTTTTTACATGATAAAGGTCAGCTCTACCTGCTGACAGTGTGAGCAAGATCATACTGCACAGAACGTGCTTATTACTAGCTACTATTAGCTAGCGCTTTTGAAGATCTCGGCGCACATTCTGTGCAATCTGGTCTTAATCTACCTTGTCCAAAAATGCCATTTCGATCTTTATCCACATTGCCATAGAAAATACAACAAAACCTGCGCTGCTTAGCTCTCTGACGGCTGAGGGTTAATCGATATTTTCGAACAGTTTTAAGTTCGAAGAATCAAAGTTTTATCATGCACTCGTGTTTTTGTATTTTTCAGATATGCAAGGCTTTCCTACAGTTACAGTAAACCGAGTCGTGGTCGTAACTACTATAACAGCAGGTAAGTCACTCGTACCTAGATAAATATCATAGAAACATAACAATCTGCAGTGCACTGCCTTAATCTTGTAGAAGACCGACTTTGAAAACATTGAAGCTAAAGAAGAATTTGCTTGTGACGAGCAAATTCTCCTTTCACTACATTTTTTTTTTCTCTATAAATTAATATACGTATTAAAAATTATTTTACTATAAATATCCCCGTTTTAATGTGTTCATAGCATTTCTACTGGAAATTTCTACTGAAAATCAACTCGTTGATTGATTAAATTGTGTTTTACGTTACTGTCAGAATTGTTTCAGTCATATAATTTAAACACAAGAACATTCCCACGTAAAGCTTTAAGTCTCGAGTAAGGATTCTTTTTTCCCAAGTTCCTGCTGTTGAAATATTTTGAAGGTATTTCTGGAAAAGCATAAATATATCGGTTCAAGGAACCAAGGATCCAATGTTTCCCATAATGCATAGCTTACGGGAAAGGGACAGACAGACAGACAGACAGACAGACAGACAGAAGAAAAAAATTCTTTCGCACAGCTATATTAGATGACACTGAATAAGAATAAGGAAGCTATTAAAGTGACAGAAGTGTAAACCTAGGTAAAGATATAAGACAGCAGTATAAAGAACCTGACGGTAATGTCACTCTGGGGACAGATTTACATAATGTATTATAACCTTTCATCATTACAGAAAACAAACGTTTCTTTTCCAATCTTCTAAATAAGGTTAATGTTCCTTTTCGCTCGAAAACTAACACAATTCCATTCCTTTTGTCTTCTAAAACGAGCCCCGCCGTGCCTTTTATGTCTGTATATTTCTTTAAAATAATGAAAGTACGTCAATCCCACACTCTGTCTGTTTTGTCTAATCCTTTACCAAACAGTACCATAGAAGCTATCCAATGCATTGTGGGAAGAGAAAGGTGCTGGTGATCAGCATTTTCTCCTTGTCACAAGATGTTTTCTACCGTTTAAAAGTCAATTCCCATTATTCAAGCAATTTGCCGTATGCAAATGCTTCATGGTAGCTGAGACTAAAATTGTATCGTTTGGTAAAGATATAATGGTGCTAATCTAAAACACAAATAAGCAACAGCAGATGCCTGTTGGTGTCTTCCAACTAATCGCTTTTTAACTCTTAACCAAACGACAAAATTTTAGATTTGTCAAAATTGAATGCATTGCCGACGACAAATTAAATGTTATTCAAATGATGGAATTTGTCTGTGATAGAGTAGAAAGAGTGGGAAAGGGAGAAAATGCTGGTTACCGGCATTTTCGCCTTTTCTCAATGTTTTCAAATGCCTCGGGTTGTTAAAACTCGGGATTGTGTGGTGAAGGGTTAAAACATTGAACATAGCAAAGAAAGAAGTTGCTTGTAGCGAGCAGTTTCAGATTTTTTTTCCCGACATGTATTCATAATTAAATCTTGATAAATGCTCATTATTGGTATGTATAAGAATATTTTCAAAGTAGCCTGGTTTGGCTCAAACATCAGTTGAACAAGTATTTGGTCTGCTGACTATTTTAACGAAAAAGAAGATAGCTTATTTAAACTACCTTTGTTTTCTTGTTACAGAAGACAAAATTTTCAAGCTCCATTTATTGAATTAGATTTTACGTAGTATATCCAAAATGAAGCTTGTATCATAATTTGAGGTAAATTTATCCTTTCATGAAAAGTTGATGTTATTGTTCAAAGGACACTTGTATATCCACACAGGGACAAGTATATTAGTGGTGTTTGTTTCTAGTTCTAGGATAGCTGTAGATCTGTCGTGTGTTTATCATTTATCTAGCAACGAGTATTGTGTGTTTCGGTAGTTTGAACTTATACACTAGTGTCTTGATACAAACTACATTCAGCAACATGACATTGCTACCTAGATAAGGATTTCCTGCGACTGCCAAAATGTCACATAAGTTTTCCATTACTATTACTGTGAATAAAATGCCAGACATAGATCAAAATGTTGCTGTCACCAGGGATCGTATATAAGATCCCTGGTGTCACTTATTTACACTGTAGAATTAGAAACCTACGTTTGCCCTTCACTCAAACAGTACCACTGTACCCGCTGTAAGCATGTGTCATAACTATGCACAAAATAAAATTCCTGCTATTGACAAAATGTCACTAAGTGCCCTTCCTAATAGCGTGGTCACTAGGTATCCCTCCTAATTCAATGGTCATGTTCGTTTCACTTGTCAAGTTTGTGTTTAACACATCCCTTAACTCACATCACATGTTATTACTGCAAGAATCCTCCCATGTTGCCTGTGTATAAATTCCTGCTTTTGTCTCAATGTCACTAGGAAACCTAATTTCATGTGTAGATGATCGTATTAGTATCACTTGTCAAGTTTATGTGTGTGTTATATATGCTTGAACTAACATCTCATGTCATAGCTGCCTGGGTATAGAAATCCTGCTGTTGTCCAAATGTCAACATTTATTCCTTCCTGATTTTGTGTATGGATGACGTGTACTACTGGTGACAATCACTTATGTTTTAGCTGTAGTTCTTACATCCAAGTTGTTTTGTCCAATGTCGTATTTATACCAGTGCCGTATTTATACTAAGACTAGCCGCCTCATTGGGTGAGACGGATCATCATTATAAAGAAAAATATAAGATATTTTCAAAAGATCAAAAAAACCATCATTTTTTCGGCGAACATGTATGTTATGATTATCTGGTTGGTGGTGGTAGTGTTTTGCCACAATATAAAACGACATCCTTTTTCATCACCATCATTTTTGTTATCCCCATTTCTTTAATCAGACAAAGCGATAGGAAATCCTTCCAAACAAATCACTTTCCATAGTGTTTATGAACTATTCTTACCCAAACGTGTTGTTGTTGGTGCTGTTGATTTTGTGGGAAAAACAGAGTATCTACCGTGTTTCAAGATTTGTATAATGCAGAAGCAAGAAGGTTGCCAATCTCAGGTACCTATCGCTGTTTCAAGATTTGTATAATGTAGAAGCAAGAAGAGTACCAATCTCAGGTACCCATCGCTATTTCAAGATTTGTATGATGTAGGACACGTGATGGACACCAGTTTCAAGTACAAACCCATCGTTGTTTCAAGCACCTTAGATTATGAAACACGATATGGAATCGGGTTTCTCTTGTACCCATCGATGTTTCAGACTGTGTAAAATAGACACCAGAAGGGTACTTGTTTCCCATGTTAAGTTTATTGGACATGTGCTTTTCAATTGTCAAATAAATTTGTCTACTATACCGTTTAAAACGTTTTTTTACTTCTATGGGGTTTAAAAGCCTATTCCTCTGATCGAGGGTCTCCGTAAGACTATAATTCCTGTTTTGTCAGGTAATAGGTATCCTGAATGCCATAGAAATGTTCACTCCTTCGGTCTGTGTATATATGTTTGGTTTATAATTGTTGTTTGCTTGCTATCACCACCCTTGATTTTTAGTTAAATTTGATTTGTAACGGATATTTCAGATATTATCGTTCCAGATATTATGCCAATTACTACAAACCTTGGCTTAACCTCGTCGATAAAGAGTGTTTCCGGGACAAATGCCGATTCGACAGGGATTGCTGCAGAAGATATTCCAAATGTGACAAAAGCGCGAAAATATGTTACAATTGCTGGTATGGCCATCCCTGCAAAACGTCACGTGACTGCTGTGAGCAGTACTCGTACTGCAACCGCCATCTTGGAATATGCCAAGGTTGAGTTATTGAATGATGTCGACCAGATTGAGCTGTTTACTATCAACATATGATAACATTTTGGATTAAAGATACTTATTTTAGCTTTTACTGACATAAATTAGAACTACATATCTCTTTGTCACATTCTTGTACTTTTAAAGCGCGTATGTGTGCTTCTCAAATGTCTTTGGTTCCGTTGAGCTGTTTTAATTAGTAAGACTGAACAATCGATTTCCCTGTCGACGATTAAAAGCATAGTTTGATTCTTTATGACATAAAAATGATAGACTAGTAGTCATTTGTCAACAGTCTGGAATCTTAACCCTTTACCACACAATGACGACTTTTGACACCCCTGATAGAGAAGGCTTTTGAAAACATTGTGGGAAAAGGAGAAAATGCTGGTAACCAGCATTTTCTCCTTTTCCCACAATGTTTTCTACCCTATCAAAGAAAAATCATTTCACATGATCCACATTGAAACTGTCCTCTGCAAATGCTTTCAATTCGGACAGGCCTAAAATTGGTCGTGTGGTAAAGGGTTAAGTTGATTATGCATGTATGTAGCAATACGAAAATACTGGACTCTGATTATGAATGGAAAATAAATTTTCAAGTAGAACTAGACTATTTTTATTTTTTTGTAGTTGTGTACGATAATCTTAATGGTAAAATTAACATTTCATTGGATGTTTATTCATTTGATTGTGAAAAAGTTGTATCTTCTTTGTCGTTTTAGACAATGCGTTTTGTGGCTTGAATAAACATATCTTCATATCAAGTCTATACATGTATCTCTTAACCATTTACCAAACGACAAGATTTTAGACTTGCCCAAATTCAAAGATTTTGCAGATGACAAAAAAATGTGAATAAAAAGGAGAAATTTATCTTTGGAAGCGTAGAAAACATTGTGGGAAAAAGGATAAAATGCTGGTTACCAGCATTTTCTCCTTTTTTCCAAAATATTTTCAAAAGCTCTTTTACGCAGGTCGTTTAAACTCGGGATTGTGTGGTGACGAGGTAAATCATCCAACCTTGCAACAAATCCTCATATATCACGATACGGAACATTAAAAGCTCTAAAGTATGCCATAACTCTTTACCAAACGACAAAATTTTGGATTTGTCCAAATCTGAAGCGTTTGCAGCGGACAAATTAAATGCAGCTCAAATCGTGCATTTTGTGTGTGTGTGGTTTTTTTTTTTTTTTGAGAAAGGATAGAAAACATTTTGAGAAAAGAAGATACTGGTTTCCAGCATGTTTTTCCTTTTCCCAGAATGTTTTCAAAAGTCTGTACGCAAGTAGGCACACTTCCTTCCTCTCAACATAAGTCATAATTGTACCAAAACGAAAATTCTTACGCCCTACAGACAACGGAAACAAAGTATGAAAACGTACTATAGCTGTTACATGCAATTGCTCCTTTAGCCTACCCATAAAGTCCCCGTCACACCAAACTAGATCCTAGAACATTTTACCCCGTCTTATACCCCCGTCACACCAAACTCGTTCTCACTCCGTTCCGAAAATTGTTGCCAAACGGATTTAAACTGTGTTCGGACGGAGTGGACGTATTAGCAACCTTTTACGATCTGTTTACGAACTTAATGGACGGGTTTAGGACGGGAAGGGTGCTCCAGAACTTTGAGCCTGTTCAAAATTTTTCGCCGTCCATCCCGTCCTGTAATTAGACGGAGTGACAATGTACTTAAAACGAGATGGACGTACTACAAACGGAACTGCCGTACTTCGATCCAAATAGAGACGCGATGCAGTCGGGCATCACTTGTCAGTGCGTTTGCATTTTACTGACCGAAATTACACGTCCTATCCCGACCGCAGTCCGTTTTACGATTTTGTTGACCGGGATAAGATTTTCTCAGAACAGGTTTGTTGAGACAGGAGCTTTAGGCATTATCAGGCCAAAATTACACGTTCTACCCGGACCGCAAACCGTTTTCCGATTATGTCAGGACGGGGTAAGACGTTCTAAGAACTAGTTTGGTGTGACGGGGGCTTTAACAAAATAGTTAAACGGGTTCCGGTCGGAGTAGAACGTGTAATTTCGGTCGGTTTGCAAACATGCTGCTAATTGATGCCCGACTTCACCACGTGGTAACACGTCCCAAATAGGATCTAAGTACGGCATTTCCGTTTGTAGTACGTCTTTCTCGTATTAAGTACGTTGTCATTACGTCTAATTACAGGGCGGGATGGACGGCAAAAATTTTTGAGCAGGCTCAAAGTTCTGTAGCACTTTTCATGTTCTAACCCGTCCATGAAGTTATAAACAGATTGTAAAACGTTGCCATTACGTCTGCTCCGTTCCAACACTGTTTGAGTCCGTTTGGCAACAATTTTCGGAACGTAGTGAGAACGTGTTCGGTGTGACGGGGGTATAATATTTTCCATACCACTGAAAACAATTACTTTTTTCTTAATTTCGGCTGTTTTATGAACCGTCGGTCTTTGGTTAGTCTTAAACTGGTCTGTGTAGTAACGATTCAAAATTCTTATGAGACTTTTAGCCCTACTGTAGGTCTGAATTCCTTGTGCCTAATAGCTCCTCGGGTCATGGATCCATAGTATGGAAAAAAGGGAAGCGGAAGTATGGCAAGCAATATTTTATCACCTTAAAGAGCCATTAATGCCGACTCATCTGTTTACGTAGGGTACTTATTTTAGAATACGAAAATATATCCGAATTTTCTTGCGAACTATACATTCTGTGACTTCAATATTTATTAGCCTACCGATGCTCTGAATGTGAACGGTGATACTCAATGTTGTAGACAACACTGTTCTAGACAGCATTCTCTTCATTTCTCATAATGTTGTCTAAAGCTTTTTTTTTTCTCGGGGTCACTTAGGAGTCCGGATTGTTTGGTAAAGCGGTAAAGGTGCTGCAGTTGAAATACAGTTGCCGTGGTTCAATTGGAATACTGTTGATCCGGCATTTAGAACCGAACTTGTATCGTTTAACTTTTTTTAAAACTATCTTTTATCCTCAATTAAGTCATGCTCTGTTAAAAGGGCGTTAAATGCATCTGCAAAAAGTATCGACCGCGGTCCGCGCAGGCTGACCAGAGTAGATTTTTTTTTCATTTGGTAAATTTTCTGCATACCCAAGGACCATTTTACCTATGAATTCAGCCAGCTGTTAGACAAAATGGATTTTATGGATCTATAGTTATGTGATTACTTGCTTGGTATAATGCACAACCGAGATGTATGAAACGCCGTTTTTCACAGGGAATGGCTCATATATATATATGCTGTCTGATCTTAATCTGCACTCTCCGCTTTGCCATCAATAGCCTTTGACATTCATGCTGTCCTCATCTAATAAGGTAGAGATATAGAAAAGATTTAAGCGATATATTCTTGTTAACAGCACTCGGTATTGGCTTATTATAGATACCTGCCTCATTTTTATCATATCATACTCCATATCATTATGTGCGTTTTTGGTTGTTGATTGTTTACCGCCGTTTTAACATTAATTCAGTTATATCACGGAGGCCAATGCACCTGTCTCCATGCTTTCGGTGTTTTTTATTTTTTATTTTTTTTTTTATTTTATTTTTTTATTATGTTTTTATTTTTATTTTTTTTTTTTAATAATACTTAACGCAGTATTCTTTCTAAGCCACTGGCTACTTTCCCACATGACCATCGTCGACACAATGATCCACGAGAATGAATCCTGTCGCAATGGTTATCGTAATAATTAATCTTATGATTAAGAAAAAAAAAACCTACTATTATCTTTTCAATGTCGGTATCATCATGACAGTCAATATTAGCGGTACATTTTTTCAAAGTTTCTTTTGTTGCTGTTGTTTGTCGATTTGACTTCAGTTGGACAGTATTCTGTCATTTTTAAGAGCATTCTGAGATCTAACTTTTGTATGGAAATCATCAAACACGATCAATATCTCTTAGTAATATTAGTAGTACATATCGCGAATGTGGTATTTATATTTTTTTAGTGTAGACGGGCGTTATGTAATCGCATATTGCCTTAGAGGGCTGCAGAATAAACGTGAGTAATATATTTCTTATAAACACGCACAAGGAACGTATTTACACAGTGTGCCCGGTTTTTATAACAGCACAAATTCAAGTCGGGAAATTATTGTTCCCTCTAAATGGAGAAAGTCGTAAAATTACGAAAGGAATATGGGACGATGTGCACGTTGAAATTCAGACGGAAAATAAAATCAGCAGTATCGGTGAAATTTAGTGTTCAACTTGAATCTTTACTTCAGTAAGGGATCCCTGGTCCAGTCAATATATTTTCTGTTGATCAAGTATAACAGGAAGTTTGTTGTAAGGAATAAGCTGTCTTAGTAACGTAATGATTCATACTAAAGCCTGGTAGCAGAGTCGATTATGTACATGGCTTGTATCGGGGTCCGCATACACCAACCAATCTTAAGAACATTCTTAGTCTTATTCTCCAAGATCTTATAAGTGTGAAAGTAAGACAACTTCTGATAGGCTAAACCAAATGGTTTAGCTAAGTGGAAGTTGTGTTACTTTCAAATTTAGAAAAAGTTACGGAGAATAAAAACCAAGAACGTTCTTAAGAATGATTGGTGAATACGGACCCTGCAGCTGGTGTCCTACTGCTAACTTAGCCAATATTTTGCCAAGAACTGATGGTAATAATTATGTCAGAACTCATTTCTCTGTAGGCTCCAGTGTTTGTGCATGAGGGGAAAGATTTTGATCTCTGGTGGTGGTTGCAGGTTTTGAAGCCATATAAAAAAGTTGAATGGCATTTGTAGATGCACACTGACCCTTAGCAGATTTTTTCCCTTTCTCCCCCTCTCGCCTTTGCACAGTGTACAATTTCAATATAATTTCAATATCTTTATTCAAGTATTTAGGCCTCTGGCCCTTATACACTTACAAAATATACAATTTTTGTACAATGAGTGACATATTTATAATAAATGAAATTAAAGTTTAGTTTACTTTTTTTTTTTTTTGCTTATCGTCCATTGTGTGTTTGAGTAGGTGTTTGTAGCATAATTTTAACATGACTGACGGTTGGAACAGATCTAGACCAAAACACACGGATATGCAGTCCTATCTAGGTCTGTTCAAACCGTCAATGAGAATTTTACTCCATGAAAAATCGCAATCGAGGTTAAGGTAAACATATAACATCTAATGCTTTTGATCAGAGGAAAAGAAAAAAAGAGAAGAAAACCACCACGTCCAAAGCATAATATAGAAATATTACTATCAATAATATTTGTTCATGAACTCATGGCCGCGAGAATAATGCATTTACTGCATGCTCCTTTGATTTAAAACTTATGTAGCAGACAGTGGCGTTACATCAAGGTGGTTTGCAAAGAAAACATAACATCTGAATGAGTTTATTTCTAAGACTAGTACCATATCAGTGTTGAAAACATTGTGATATATGAAAAGACCCAATCTAAGATTACCATGAAAACATGATTAAAATAACAATATCTGTACACAAAGATCTAGCTGAAATAATTTTTAAAATGGCAATAATTTCCAAAAAAGTAAAAAAGCAGTCTTTGGCTGAACACAAGCCTGATCTCCACAATGTGAGACCTGTGAAACTTGGAATTGAGATGCCTATTAATCCTGCCACAGCAAAGGCTTTTGTGTATGGCATAGATCCAAGATCAGGCTGCACAGAGCATGCAGTCTGATATTAGATCTATACCGTCTGTCCGTTTAGTCAAGCCAAAAAACTAAAGATCTGAGTCTCAGTAGATTGTATTTTCAACCGTTGAAAGAGGTTGATATATCAGCATCCATATGGTGAGGTCAGATGTTACATCTACTAATTAAATGGTGTTTTACGCCACTTTCAACATAATTTCAGTCAAATCAAGGCACATATTCATGTATGTCCCAAGTTCCACCAGAACTATGTCTGGGATCTTAAGTGCCTCGCACAAGGACACTTCCACAAAAAACTCCGTTTTGAATGAGAAGTGGGCCTTCAGATTACAAATCCTACACTCAACCACTGAGCTATGCAGGACCCCAGATATTATATAGGACAGTGAATATATATCCTCAAAGTGCGGAGTGGATGAAAGGGTCCTTTTCAATACACATGTTTTTCAAAAGACTATTTACTCGGGGTCATTACAACTCAGGACTGTGTGGGAAAGGGTCTACTGTTTACCAAACGACGAAATGCCAGACTAGTCCTAAATGAAAGCATTTGCAGTTGACGAGATAACTAGTACTGCTCAAAAGGCGAGATTTGTCTCCGCTCATGCAGAAAACTTTGTGGAATAGGAGAAAATGCTGGTAACCAGCATTTTATTTCTTTTCCCATATCGTTTTCAAAAGCTTTTCTCCTATGGTAGTTAAAAAGTCTGGATTGTGTTTTTCAGGGTAAATGTATCTCTGTGATGCATTATACCAATCAAGTGATCTAATTATGAATCCGTAAAATCCATTTTGTCTAACAACCAACTGAATCATGAGGAGACTGGTCCTTGGACATCCAGAAAATTTACCAAGAGCAAAAAGTCTAACCCTGGTCAGCCTCTGCAGACTGTGTAGACTGACACGGGTAGATAGTTTTTGCAGATGCATTAAACACCCTTTTCACAGAGCATGGCTCACAAGTTTTAATATACTTTATTCCTTTACCCAGCTTTACTGTGGTTTACCAACCCCAAGGAAAGTCGCTTTTGAAAACACAGATGGAAAAAGAGAAAATGCTGGTAAACAACATTTTCTCTTTACCAGGATTTTCTCGTTTGCCACTTCGTTTTTTACCTAAGTTCTAAGACAAATTATATCATTTAAACAATATTCATCGTCTTCAAATTAGATTTACTTGGACAAGTCTGAAATCTTGCTGTCTGCTAAAAGCTTAACCCTTTCCCAAACAATCCCTGGTTTTTACGGGTCAGGAATAGAAGCCTTTTGAAAACACTGTGGGAAAAGGAGAAAATGCTGGTAACAAGCATTTTCTCCTTTTCCCACAATGTTTTCTACCCTATCATATAGAAAAATCATCTTTTTAGCAACTGTTAATTTGTCATCTGCAAAATGCTTTCAATTTGGTCTGGTCCAAAATTTGCCGTTTGGGAAAGGGTTAAACAATATTCATCGTCTTCAAATTAGTTTTACTTGGACAAGTCTGAAATCTTGCTGTCTGCTAAAAGTTTAATATGAGTTATCTTGAAATAAGGACCCTCCTGTTGACATTTTGGTTGAAAGACAAACACACAGAAAACAAGATACCTATGTTGCACCTTCCTGCCCAAGCAGGTGTGAAAAGATGAGGTTAACAAACAAACCAAACACACACTATTCGTTGTTAGCATTTATTATTTCTCTTGGGAAAAAAATTCGTTTCAGAATGGCAAACATAATAAATTGTTCCATTATTATTGAATAAATTAATTCTATAAATAAAAAAATATGCAAATACAACAGGTTCAAATACTTAAGCAATAAACAGTCTTTGGACCCCTGCTAATCACTTATAAATGAACCATGCTTTGGCAAAAAGGAGCTTAAAATACATTTTGTCCAAATGCATCTCCGTGATACATGATGCTAGGCAAGTCATCAAATAATTATGGATACATAATAGACACTTTTTTAAACAACCGACTTAATCGTAAGGTAGACTGGTCCTTTGATAAACAGAAAACTGACCAATAGCATAAAGTTTCGGCCCAGGTCAGCCTGCGCGGACTGCGCAGGCTGACCTGGGCCGATACTTTTAACAGATGCATTAATCCCCCTTTTCACAGAGCATGGCTCAAATTTTCTTCTAAACCCTCTACCAAACGACAAAACTTCAGAATAGTTCAGTTTAAAAGCATTTCGGCCAGAGATACACCATTCTAATAGCCGCACCTGTTCCTGTGTCTTGAAGCAGACAACTACATCAGCCTGGCAAAAGGGAGTGTAATGCATCTCATGATTATGAATCCATAAAATACATTTTGTCCAAATGAATCATGAGGTACACATGAGGTCATTTGACATGCATAAAAATTCACAAAAATCAAGAAGTTTTGACCCATGTCAGCCTGTGCGGACTCTACAAGCTGACCTGGATTCATAATTTTTTGCTGATGCATTAAGCCCCCTTTCACAGAGCATGGCTCAAATATATATGATAACATTAAATTCAAACTGGAAATTTATTAGGGTACAGTGCAGATTACTGTTGTAAATATGTATATCTAAGGCACATGACAAAGATGGTGTGTAAATAACAGTAAATATTTTCCAATCATCTGACACTGTCTTCAAGTACATACCCTCCCACAAAGCTGCCATTATTTCCTACAGCAAAGGAATATGAACCAGTTAGAAATTGGAATATGATTCTGGAAATATTTGTTGTAGAAAAGAGCCAATAAGTGCAGATATTTGTTTCAGCTGCAAAAGCACTCATGTTGCTTTAACCCTTCACCAAACAACCCAGTGTTTTGACAACTGTGGAAAAAGACTTGAAAACATTTTAGGAAAGGGGAAAAAATGTTGGTAACCTTCATTTTCTCCCTTTCCTACAGTGTTTTCTATGCTTAAAGAAATGCGATCATTCGAGCTACATTTGATTTTTAGTCTGCAAATGTATTTACTGGGATTATTCTTAAATTATGTTGTTTAGTAAAGGATTATTTTAGGTTACGCATTGGCTCAAAAACCAGCTACTTATACCGTAATTTTTTCACTTTCTGTTTTGTTTTGTACTGCGCTATGAGATAAAAAAAATATGAAAAGGAAAAACCATTGTATAAAGCTCAAAACTGTCCTTTTTCAAATTGTTTTGAATAACA
Source organism: Hippopus hippopus (assembly GCA_946811185.2). NCBI lineage: Eukaryota > Metazoa > Mollusca > Bivalvia > Cardiida > Cardiidae > Hippopus > Hippopus hippopus. The sequence continues at coordinate 48,518,726 of OX328098.1, read as the reverse complement.
ATCTACATGTACCTTTTTTCTGCAAATGAATATGATATTTGTTTACCTTTATAAAAAATTATGATTTGAAGCTATTGTTCCTGTTAAGTTTAAGAATATTACAGATCTATAAAGAAACTGAAAAATTTAATACACTCTACACATACTTGCATTTTTTATATGTTCTACAAAGAATATTGAAGAATAAAAGACAAAGAAACTCGGCATACTTAAAAATTTACAACTGAAAAAAAAAAAAAAAGTACATGTACTACAAAAAGTTATAATTTCATGACTGAAACTGAATGTAATGTATAAAATACACAGTCTTATACAATGCCACTATAAATTATATACCTTTGTGTATAAAGCAAAATGATCACTAGGTGGGTCTGCATGACAATGATGTAATGAGATTTTGGAATGCAAAGAATTTTGGAAAGAAGTCATTTGTTTAAAATATTGTTTTGCTCTTCCTTAGCAAAGTTTCATTTTTTCCCACTAGCCAAACACATCTCTTTACAAAACCAGTCAAAATCTTTTACTAACCCTGAGATAAAGGTTTTGGAGTGCACTGTGAGAAAGGGAAACAGAGCTGGTTAACAGCATTTTCTCCTTTTCTCACAATTTTTTCTACTCTTTTAAATACAAATTCCATCATGTTAGCCAAATTTTCTATCTACCATTGCTTTCAATTTGGAGAATTTTACAGTTTTGTCTTCTAGAAAAGAAAAAACTTTTAGGCCAGTTTAATTTCTTTACTCCCCACAGTGGACACCTCTGTAAATCATTTACAGAAAATTGTCTGTAACAATTTTTATTTTCTTATGTCGTTGTTTTTTCCTTTCCTAAAATGTTAGTTTTGATTTTTTTATTAAGTCCTTGTAAGATCGAATAAATTACACTCGTCTGAATTGAAAGCAATTTCAGACAACAAAAAAAAAAAGTGGCTCAAATGATGGGATTTCTATTTGAAAGTTCCATCAATTCACAGGCAAAGCTTAATATCTGAGGCACATTCAATTTGTTGTCTGCAAATGCCTTGAGTTTGAAGCGGTCTAAAACTTTTGTTGTTAGTCAAAGAGTAACTCTTTTCCACACAACAAAATGTTTGACTGGTCCAAATCTAAAGCATTTGCAGACAACAAATTAAATGTTGCCAAAATGCTGGGGTTTGTCTTTATAAAGCTAGAAAACATTGTGGGAAAAGGAGAGAATGCTGGTAACCAGCATTTTTCCCTTTTCCCACAAAGTTTTCAAAAGCCTTCTTTCTCACGGTCATTAAAAACTCAGGATTGTGTGGAAAAGGGTTAATATATGCAAGATGGGGCTAAAAACTTAAGGTTGAGTTGTGTAAATAAATGAGCATCTACTAGGTTCAAAAAAATAAACACTGTCAATAAATAAAAAAGCATATTTACACACCTGACAAGCTGGACAGACAAAGAAACAAACTCCACATCATTCAACCATTCTTCCCAGTTAGCCCCATTTACCATACAACAGAAATTTAGACTTGTTTATCTTGAAAGCATCTGTACACAACAAATTACATTTTGGTAATGCCTAAATGTCTACATGGTCTCAAAAGGTAGAAAATAGTAAGGAAAATGGAAGAAATGCTGGTCTCCTCTCGAACAATGTTTTCAAATCCCTTCTTTTGTTAAGCAAAACACACAGGATTGTTTTTCAAAGGCCTAAAAAGTTAACAAATTAAACTTTTTTCTATTCTTTGAAACATATAAATTTTTGAAAGAATTTGAAATGCATAAATAAAAAAATAATCTTCGGGAAAAAGATAAATCTGGTTACCAACATGTTAACCAGACATAAAAGAGGGCTTAAACCCATTTATGACACAATCCTGACTTTTAAGGACCGTGAAAATGAAGGCTTTTGAAAATATTGTAGGATGTTTTCTATCCTATCAAAGACAGTTATCATCATTTTAGCTACATTTAATTAATCATCTGCAAATGCATTCAAACTAATTCAGTAAAAAATTTTGCCATTTTAACAGCTTAGGTTATACATGGCGTTCAGTGCACCTACGCATGCATCGAAGGTGAGAGGCTAAAAATTCCTGTTCCGGCTGCACAGCAGTCTGATGTTTGCGCTACACAATCCAAAGTTACAGGAGATATTCTGACAAAACAACCTTGACACTGTAAAATTTAATTTTTTTCCCATTCTAAGTTGCCTTTAATTATTTATCTAACTCTTCACCATACAGCAAAAGTTAAGAACATTTCATATTGAATGCAACAGTCATAGAAGACGAAATACCAAATGTAGTTCAAATAATGGTATTTTTCTTTGAGAAAGCAGAAAAATATGTGGGATAAGGAAAAAAAACTGGCAAAAGAGTATTTTCTACTTTTCCCACAATGTATTCAAAAGGTCTTCCTCTTCAGGGTATGCACACGACAAATCACATTTGGAAAAAATAATGGGATTTTTCTCTTAAACCTTTACCATACAATCCCGACTTTTGACACCTCTGAGAAAGAAGCATTTAGAAAACACTGTGGGAAAAGGAGAAAATGCTGGTAACCAGCATTTTCTCCCTTTCCCACGATGTTTTCTACCCTTCCCAAAACAAATTTTGATTTTTCAGTCACATTAATTTTCTTACCTGCAAATGCTTCCAATTTGGACCAGTCTATAATCTTGTTGTTTGGAAAAGAGTTAAAGAGAAGAAAACATTGTTGGAAATGAGAAAATGCTGTTTACTAGCATTTTCAACTTTTCTCACAATGTTTTCAAAAGGCCTTCCTCTTCAGGGTCCCTTAAATGTGGAACTGTTTGGTATGGAGTTAATACTCTAATAGTCAACATCTAGTATATCTATCTACATACTAATTAACACATTACCACCTGCAAAAACATTTATTCTTTTTCGTTCTAATTACTGCAAACCAATGTTGAAATCATTGTTGCAAAAGCAACTTCTTTTCCACATTTTCACTTGTATTCATCAATTCACCCTTTACCTGACGAAAAAAAAATTGAGACATAACCAAATTGAAAGCATTCAAGACGACAATTTCTTTGTTTTTAACTCTTTACCATACAATCCCGACTTTTAACGACCCTGAGAAAGAAAGCCTTTGAAAACATTGTGGAAAAAGGAGAAAATGCTGGTAACCAGCATTTTCTCCTTTTCCCACAATGTTTTCTACCCTTTCCAAATCAAATTTCAATTTTTGATTCACATCTATTTTGTCTTCTGCAAATGCTTTCAATTTGGACTGGTCCAAAATTTTATCGTTTGGTAAAGGGTTAAAATGCTGTAATTTTCTTTCTATAGGGATAAAAAAAACATCATGGGCAACAGAAGAAAGTAATAGTTGATGGCATATTCTTTTTTTTTTCGACAATGCTTTTGAAAACCTTCTTCCTCAGGTTCATTAAAACACTGACTTGTTGGTATAAGGTTACATCTTAATTCATATTGATGTTCCATATCTTACATGAATCTGCTTAACTCTTTACCAAATGACAAAACTTCAAACTGGTCGAAATTGAAAGCATTTGCAGACGACAAATTAGACACGACTCGAAAACTGAAATTTGCCTTAAGAAGGGTAGAAAATAATGTTGGAAAAGGAGAAAATGCTGGTTACCTGCATTTTCTCATTTTCCCTCAATGTTTTCAAAAGTTTTATTCATCAGGGTCGTTAAAACTTGGGATTGTTTGGTAAAAGGTCTCCTGAATTTGTGTCAGGTGGTAATGGGTTATGGGAATCTGTTCAATAAAAATATATACAAAAAATATCACAGTAAGTTAATAACAAATTCCCTGTGACTGGTCATTAGTTGTCTCCCCTGTACTAGCCATAACCTCCCTCTAGTAAACTCCCATAATCCTCTGACCAACAATCTTACGTGCCATTCTGAAACATGCTTTAAAACAAAGTTTCATACGAAAAATCTACCAATGCCTATTAAACTAAAAGAAGGCTAGACCAATCATTACCTTCTGAAGAAATACCATTTTTGTGCGTTAACTCTTTGCCAAACGACAAAATTTTAGACTGGTTACCAGCATTTTTTCCTTTTCCCACAATGTTTTCAAAACCATTCATCCTTTGGGTAGTTAACTCGGTTTTGTTCATCAAAGGATTAATACTTTACAAAAAAGTCCAAACTGAAAGCATTTGCAAAAGACACACTAAATGTGACTCAAAAATTGAAAATTGTTTTTGGAAGGGAAGAAAGCATTGTGGGAAAAGGAGAAAATGCTGGTTACCAGCATTTTCTCCTTTTTCCATTATGTTTTCAAAAAAACTTCTTTCTCAGGGTTGTTAAAAGTTGAGATTGTGTGGTTCAGGATTAAATCGGTAAAGGAAGAGTCCTGTAATTATAAAGTATCAATATTATTCAGAGTGTGAACATTTTTTAAGCTCATTTTGAGTGACCATTCTATGCTGATCAAGGCTAGATTAAACAGAACAATGAAAATTCGATCATTACTGTCAGACAACATTATGTGACTGTTTTTTACTGGTCGACAAAAAAATTCAGGACTGGTCGTCTCTTTACCACACGATAAAATATTAGACTTGTCCGAATTGAAAGCATTTGCAGACGACAATTTCAGTATCGCTCAAATGATGGAATGTCTTTGATAGGGTAGAAAACATTGTGGGAAAAAGAGGCAATGCCGGTTACCCACAATGTTTTCAAAAGGCTTCTCCCTCAAGGTTCTTAAAACTCAGAACTGAGTGGTGAAGGGTTACTGATACCTCTTTACTAGATGATATAGAGGATAATTGTCCGTTTCGATGTATGATCGAAATTTCTTTCATCGAGTGGGAGGGAGGGCTATATTTTCACGAGTGGTGAAGCCATGAGGGCAAATATGGCCTTTGCTTTTCAAGAGATGAAAGAAATTTCGATAATACACTGAAATAAACAATTATCCTATTTCTTTTATGCTGTTCAATTTAACTTTCCTTTTCACATCTTTTTTTTTGCTCACTGTGAGAAATATGTGCATTTTTCAAGCAAAATAGATCTATTTAATCTAGTCGGATATGGGCTAGCTGTAAAAAATGACCTCATGAGTGATGCTGACTATGTCATAAAACATGAACTTCAGCCCCTAAAAATTCATGTATGTTCTATAAATATCGGTGGTATGTGAAAAATGAAAGTCAAAAAATTCAATGATAAATTATAAAATTCTCTGGTGAATTATAAGGATATAATTCAGTTAGATTTCTATAAACTACGGAATAACATAAAAGAAGAAAAAAATTAAATTCAGTCATATTGTAAACCATTGCAAACAAATCTAAAGTGGCTCAAGTAGTTGAATTTGTGCTAGAAAGGGAAGACAATAGTGAGAAAAGGAGAAAATACTTGTTACTAGCATTTTCTCCCTTTTCCACTATGTTTTCAAAAGTCTTCTACTTCAGGGCATTAAATTATGGGATTGTTTGGTAAAGGGTTGAACACATCGCATCCGTTATAATTGTTCATTTAACCCTTTACAACACAATCCTGAGTTTTAACAACCCTGAGGAAGAAAGCTTTTGAAAACATTTTGGGAAAAGAAGAAAATGCTGGTAACCAGCATTTTCTTCTTTTCCCACAATGTTTGTTACCCTTTATAGACAAATTCCATCACTTGTGACACCTTTCAATTGTTGTCCACAAATGCTTTCAATTCAGACAAGGCTAAAAGTTTTTTGTATGGTAGAGAGTTAAGCAATCAGGATCACTGCTAGAGTATTTTCCCAAAGGAAAATTAATATTATCTAGTTTTCACCTTACAAAGTCATTTCGATAAATTAACCTATGAAATGTCATGCTCAGTTTAGGTGATATTCGTGAGATAATCACTGAAGGAAATGAGTTACCTCTTTACCAGACAAAAAAAAAATTTAGACATATTGAAATAATTTGCAGACAACAAATGTGACAGACTCAAATGATGTTTTTTGTCTTCAATAGACTAGACAACATAGTGACTGTCACTAGTATTTCTTCCTCTTTCTACCATGTTTTTCAAAAGCCTTCCACTTTGGGATTGACTGGTAAAGGGTTACAGGCACTAATCTAGCCCTAATTATTACTAACACTATGCCTTACATTCTACACCTTGCAAAAAAAGGTAACACACCAAACATGGTCAGATCTCTAACATGTAAATAATAATAATAATAATCATCATCATTATAGTAAAAAAAATTAGTTAAACAAACTAACAAATGCAATCTGCTGGTATAGGACGGTATAGTTCAGGAAAAGCAGCCATCTTTTCTCCGTGTCACTGTTTTCCTTGTTCATCAAGCTTTTCTCCTTGAACAAACATTCCTGTCAGACCTGGAGATTTATATGCATGCTTCATGAATTATTTTGTATGCCATATACATTTAACTCCTGTTGTTTTTGTCATTTAGCTGCCTGACCTCTCTGTTGTTGCTGTAAACTTTGTTTCCTACGATAGATTTTATTGATAATATGAACAGTGTCTGTTAATAAGTTCTCGAATATCGTTTCAGTCAGTTGCATTTTCACTGCAAGTTCATCATCATCATAGTTCACCCATTCTGGCTCCTCCTCTCGCAATTCTTGCACTAGGATATTATCTACCAAGTCCTTTTTCTTGTTTCTCACACCCCATTTACTACGTTCTGGTTTCTTAGAACCATTCAAACCTAAAATATCTATAACAGCTTCCTGTACAGCTGGTTTCAGCACATCCACTGTAGTTGGGGGACCAGCACCTTTGTGATATTTATTTTGTTTATGCTTTGGTTTTTTCCAGGGAGCCGGGGTATCATGCTCTTCCTCCTTATAAATATTTCTCACTATTTCCCCAGTCAAGTCAAACAATAAACGTTTGAACACTCTTCGACTGTTACTACTTAAATCTGACCCAATTTCTTCCTGCGTAAAATATTTTTCTGATGGCTGCAGATCTGAGAGAGACTCTCCATATCGTCTCTGAGTCCAAAACTCATCCACTGCACTCGACACAATGTTACTGATTTCCTCTGTTTGATGTGGAACTGCGTAAAACACCTCGTCTGCAAGTTTCCTTAAATCTACGATGGAAACTTCAGTTTTAACATCTGAAATAACAATATAGATAGTGGACAGTTTGTTTCATGTTTTTTTCCTTGACCTTCTGCTCCAATACAGAATATAATCTTTCAAGTCTTTGACTCTTTACCAAATGACAAAATTTTAGACTTGTCAAAATCCATAGCACCTGCAGACTTCAAATTAAATGCAGCTCAATTGGTGGAATTGTCTGCATTTTGACAAATTAAAAGCAGCTCAAGAGAAAGATTTTTTGTCTGTTCAAAACTTAGAAAATACTGTAGAAAATGAAAATTCTGGTTGCCAGCATTTTCTTCCTTTTGATCATTATTTTCAAATACATGAAACACCAGATTGCTTGGCAAAGGTTTCAGTTTTTACATAGAATGGTTGCCAGCATTTTCTCCTTTTCCCACAATTTTTTCAAAAGCCTTTTTCCTGAAGGTTTTCAAAACATGAGATTATATATTAAAGTGTTTATGCTGTTTTCAATGGTATTCAATGCACTTATTCATGTGTTTCTGGCTGTTCTTTGCCTGGAACTAAACATCGCTCTCACACATGCATTGGGTGCTTTCCCATATAATAAAGTCCGCCAGTTGTCAGATAAGAAATTTATCCTTTAGAATTGACTTTCACAAAGACTTCACACTTAAAACCCATGTTCACACATACCAGTGCTACCACAGCACAGCAAACCATGGCAGAATTCAATAAAAGCCCCACAAAGCGAGGCATTATACACAAAGGAAGCTAAGTACATCAAGAGCATGTAACATTTGACCCCTTCCCCTGCTGTGACCTTGACCTTGGAGATTCCTGTCTAAAACACTGCCCTGCACTTTGTCTCATCAAGGTGCTCACATATATGAAATATGTTCAACTTCAGACAATGATTTGGAAGATATGCAGCGGTAGAGCATGTGACTTTGCAAACCCCCACCCCCCCGTGACCTTGACCTTGGAGCTTGACATCCAAGACCTCTGCTCTACATCTTGTCTCATCCAGGTGCACACATGTCTGAAATATTTTCAGTCACATAAGGGGTTCAGGAGGTATAGAACTACACCATAGTGGTGACAGATGGACAGACCACCACTGAATGTACAAAAATATAAGTAAATGGGTAACAAGAAAGAAAACAACAACATACCATGTTCACCACCAGGGTAAGGGGGAGGGGCTTTGTTAGGAGGTAACCATAATTCATCATTATACTCCTCTTCAAAGTTTCCGCTGTCCTCAATAGGCTTGTGGCTTTCCTGTAAAATATCAATTGTTAGACTCAACTCTTAAACAAACGACCAAATTTTAGACTGGTCCAAAATGCAAACCTTTGCAGATGACAAATGAAATGTGTCTCAAAACATGGGGTTTGTATTTGAAACGGTAGAAAACATTGTGGGAAAAGAAGAAAATGCTGGTTACCAGCATTTTCTTTTATTTCCACAATGTTTTCAAAGCCTTCCTCCTCAGGGTTGTGATAACACAGGATTGTGTGGCAAATTGTTATTTAATGTAACTGAAATGATGTCCTTTGTCTTTGAAAGGGTAGAAAACATTGTGGGGAAAAGAAAAAAATGCTGGTTACTAGCATTGTCTTTTATTCTAACAATAGTTTCAATAGCCTTTTTTTCCTCAGGGGCATTAAAACTCTAACTGATTGGTTATCGGTAAATAAGGATCAAGATGACTTATTGCAAAATGAACTATTTACTACCATATTTTACCAAGAATAAATCTTTCATTAAACAATCCAATACTATAATGAACTTGAGCAAGAAAGCTTTTGAAAATATTGTGGGAAAACAAGAAAAGACTGGTGACCAGCATTTTCTCCTTTTCACACAATATTTTCTTTCATTTAAAAGACATAAATCATCTTTTTAACTTGATTGAATCTGTTGTCTACAAATTCTTTCAATTTGTTGCGCCTAACATTGTGCCTTTAGTATAGGGTTAATTCAAATTGATCATCCACATCTTACAGGATGTTTTTAAAGCTCTCCGCTGCAATTTTGTTTCAAAGGAAATTATTGAACCCTTTACCACACAATCCTGTGTTTTAATGACCTTCAAGGAAAAGCTTTTTAAAAACATTCTGGGAAAAGGAGAAAATGGTGGTAACTAACATTTACTCCTTTTCCCTAAATGTTTTCTATCCTTTCTGATACAAAAGCCAGTAGTTAAGCTACATTTAATTTGTAGTCTGCAAATTATTTCAATTTTGGCCAGTCTGAAATTTTTCATGTGGTAAAGAGTTAATGCTCTGTTAATGAATGACCAACTTACCTTGTGAGATTGCAGCCCTGGAATAGGGGAGCCTGGTCTAAAAGGGGCCTCTACATGATCCTCATCATCCTGTTTATCAAGAACCCCTTTCAGTTCATCAGTAGGGGATGCAGAAACTTCCTGTTGCTCTTCCTCCACAACATCTGTAAAGTTTCCACTATCTCTTAACTGTTCCTTATCAAGGTTACGACGGTTTGACTTTATTGCAAATATGTGATCAATGGACTCGTTCATTAACTTCACTACAGTTTGGTTTGCCGTGTTATCAAATTCTTTGTTCTGCTGTTGTTCAGATTTACCTTCAGGCTTGAGGAATTCCTCCAACTCTGCCACATCACCATTGGTAAGTACTGACTCAGTTTTATCTTTCTGTTGTTTAGATGGCTTAGGAGCAACTGGAGGGGCTTTCTTTTTATTTTGTTTAGCAGCAATGTCATTCATTATATTCATATCATTCTGCAACACAGATACTAGTAAATCATCTGTAAACTGATCTGCCAGTCTTTCATTTCTTGACCTTAAATCTTTTTCCCCAACAGGAGATCTGGGCGAGGTTTCTGGGGTATCACCAAACAGCTTTACATTCTCATCAGCTTCCTGAATCATTCTAGCAAGTTCACCATCCTCTGTATTCACACTAACTGTACTCTCAATGCTTGATCTCACCATGCCCATCAGAGCTTCCTGCTCTTCTGGTATAGGCATCAGGTCATGACCTGGTACCATCAGTCCATGTTTACTTTTACACTTGAAATATCTGACCCCACCCTGCATGCCATCATGGCGTCCTTCTGGTTTATCAAGTTCTACCCCAACCCAAATACCAGAAGCAAATTGAACATTACCCTTATATAACAAGGTCCCTGAACATCTGTCCCCACTGGTCCCTGTTACAGTAACCCTGTCTCTGATATTGAAGTCTGTCAGAGCATCAAAGAAATTTCCTGGATCTGTTTCTCTTGGAGTTTCATCTTTGCTCCTGGGAGAAGCAACTGGTGTAAGGTCATCTTCATCTGGTGGACCCAGAAGGTCATCAATATCAAACAAGTTTCCGGATGTTAGACCACCAGGTTTTTTGTTCCTGAAGGAGGAGCTTGGCTCACTGACCTCATCCTGTACCACATCTTCACCTTTATCTTGTATTAAAGCTGGTGACTTCTCAGATTCTGAAGACTCATGTTCAGTCTGATAGGAAGGAATGGAACGTTCACTTCGCCCACTACTTGGCCTGGAAGATTCAACAATGGAAATAGAATTATCGTTATCACTCTCACCGTCTTTGTCATTTTGTTCTGGAGTATATGGCTCTGGCTCATTTATGACATGTTGTTTGAGATCAAGATGTTTCACAAAGGATTCTGACCCTGATGCAGCTGAAATGGCTTCTGACATATGTTCAGGTATGTATTCAGAAATCACTTCTGTCACAGAACGGGCAGACAGGGGCTGTGTGTCAGGTTCAGATCCCTGACTTTTATTACTTCTGGCACTCAATGGGGCTTTATCATGCTGTGTGACACTTGGGGTCATAGGTTCAGTTTTCTCAAATTCCTCTGTATACACTGTGGAAACATCATACAAGTCCTCTTTAGTATGCAAGTCAATTTTCATCTCTTTAGATTTATCATCTGAAGCCTCAGACGCGACAGAAGCAATATCCTCTTCAATCTCATCAGCAACTGATACTTCATCTACTGATGAGCCTTTTCTTTCTTTGTAGGTTGGTTCTGATTTTTCAGACCTAGATGTTATGGATTCACTGCCTTCCGATATCTTTTCCAGAGCAGACTTAGCTGATGGAGTTTGTGCCTCAGAAATGTCTTGTTTCTTCTTCGCCTCTGCAAAAAAAAAAAAAAAATGAAATCATTTACTTCAATAAAGTAAGACTAAGTCCAACCTCTGTTTAGCATGTACCTTGAGGCCACTCAAAATTTGCTTATCTAAGACAGGTGGCTGCTTAACACAAGTGCACTTGAACATGTTAGTCTTCTCCATGAATTCAATGCATACCAGCTAAACTCTTTCACTGCCAACTATGTTAATTCAACTTTTACTTAAATTTAGATCAACTCAAGGCATTAGATATATTTTTGATGCAATTGAGGATGATTTTAAGTCATGGATTAGCATTAGGTAGCAGACAGTACATGTTCTCGACAGTCTGCAAAAGCCTTTTGTGTTGTAACTGGTTAATACAGGTTGATTGCATTATGGAAGTAGCCAATATAACAGATACTACTTTCATGATCTCCAAACACTCAAATTTCCCTTTTGCTAACACAATCTCTTAACCCTTATCCTGCTAAATAAGTGAATGAAACTTTGAAGCCAATAGTAAAAACCCAAATTTTGCTAATGCAAAGGTAATTTTTTGGGGGAAAACAAGTCCTTGAGGAAGAGTGTAGATCAAAGATCTGACTGCAAATTCTGTGCAGTCTGATCTCGATCTACACTGTCCGCAAAAGGTCAGTGAGTCGTGCTAAGCAGCCTTAGGGTTAAACACTAAGCAAAAGCAAGCCTTTTTAACTCTTTACCAAACAACAAAATTTTAGACTTGTCCAAATTGAAAGCATTTACAGATGACAATATAAACGTGACTCAAAACTTGAAAATTTGATTTGGGAAGGGTAGAAAACATTGTGGGAAACAGAGAAAATTCTGGCTATTTCCAACATTTGTTTCAAAAGGCTTCTTTTCAGGGTCGTTAAAACTCGGGATTGTGTGGTAAAGGGTTTAGTGCCAAACAGGCTAACCCCTTTCAGTTCTGTTTTTGATAACTCAAAGGAAAAGGACTTCTGAAAACAATGTGAGTAGAGGAGAACATCAGGTTACCAGTATTTTCTCCTTTCCCCACAATGTTTTTGACCCTAACAGAAACATTTGATTTGAGCCATATTTGATCTGTTGTCAAAAATGCTTCCAATATATAGACTTTGCCACAATTTTATCATTGGTAAAGAGCTAATTTTCATTACAATGCAAAAATAATTTTCACATCTAACCTGCGTCCTCCTGCACAATGGGTGAGACTTGTGTAGAATCTGGACCACTACTGTCTGTCTCAACCTTCATTTTGGGTGGGGTAACTGTTGTCTTCACTGTCTTGGGCGGGCTAACCTTAGGCTGTTTGATCTTTGGGCGCACTGTTGTCTTTGCAGGCTCATGTGACATTTCTTTATGTAGGTCTATCTTTAGCTGGTTGATCTTGTTGTCATAGGCCTGATGATGAAAACAAACATCTTTGTGGTTTAACTCTTTACAAAATTAAAAAAATTCAGGACAGTCAAAATCGAAAGCATTCCCTGATGACAAATTAAAGGTAGCCCAAAAGACCAAAACTTGACCTAGATAGAGTAGAAAACAAAGTGTGAAAAGGAGAAAATACTGGTTACCAGCATTTTCTCCTTTTCCCCAAATGTTTTCAGACGCTGTCTTCCTCAGGGCTGTCAAAAGTTAGGTTTCTGTGGTAAAGGGTTAATGTTTCACCAGTTCTAGGCTAGGGCTCTGAAGTGTTTTGCCCAAGGACATTCCCATGAAAAACCCAATGGATCCAGTGAGGCTTGAACCCGGAAGTTCCAGGTCACGAGTCCTAAACTTTATCACCAAGCCAAGCAGGACCCTAGACTATATTTGAAATAAAATCCTTGTAAAAATTGGACAATCAACATGAATGTGGAAAACGTAAAAATTGAGGCAAAAAAGAAAAATCACTATTTGCAATTTTTACCTAATAACTCTTTACCAAAGACAAAAGTTAAGACTTAAAACTAATTGAAGGTATTTGTGGACAAGACATGAAATGTGACTCAAAAATTGAATTTACTATTATGGAAGGGTAGAAAATGTTTGATCTGCTGCACACAAATGCTACCTGATCCTGGTCCATACTCACCACTGTTTTAGTCACATTATCTTCGTTAAAAGCCAACAACCAAAAGGAAATGTGACTTTTGAAAGTTGATGGAAGAAGGATACAGATTAATATCATTTGTCCACATTTATCTTTACGTAAAAATAATTACATACACTGACGTGGCAATATATTGAATTATTAGAATTAAAAAGGTAAAAACCTCTATTTGTTTCTTTAATGTTTCCTCCTTGTTCTTCATCAGTTCTCGTCTTTTCTTCTTTCTCTCCCTCTTCAGCCTGTCTGCTTCTGTCTTGCGTCTTCGTAGTTCTTCATTTAAAGCTCTTATTCTTCCTTCAAAGTCACTCAGCTCTGACTGCGATTCTGAACAAAGAGTAAGTCACTGCTGTTTTTAATTCTATTAAGTTCTCAAATATTCTTTACTATCAGTTAAAGCCTTGAAGTTATGCCCTCCAGCTAGGTGCTTTCACTGTATTTGCTCTTAGTTGTGAAGATGAGGACGCTGCTCATAACAACTGAGACTTGTCTGGGTTGGACTCACTTATGTCTGATAAAGACTGAATAAGGCTTCAGTCATTGAAGAAATGACTTCATGCTTAAAAGCAGAAAGCCCTTAGGTAAACAAAATGTCAACTTCTTCAATGAGGGGAAGTGTTAGGGTTAGCATAATTACCTCCCTTTTCATTAATGCAAATAAGATAGACTGTTGGGTATTTGTGTAGGTAAATCAGCTGAGGCTCAATCAGTGATACTGAATTAACCCATAAATTGAATGAAACTTTACAGGCAATAGTATTCACTGTTATTTCTAAGTTATTATTTGGGGTAAAATTATCTCCTTATTGGACAGTGTAGACCAAGATCAGACTGCATGTTCTGTGCAGTCTGATCTTGATATATACTGTCCACAAGAGGTCCTTGAGTCAGGCTTAGCAGCGTAAGAGTTAATAAATGTCTCAGTCTGTCAACTTTGCTCTTTGTTGCAACGATGCTGCTTGTAACAATAAGAAATGTTTCAAGTACAAAAGCACACTATACCTGTATGCGAAATAGAATCTTCAGATTCACTTTCTGAGTTTCTTGTATGGCTGCGACTGAACAGAGGTCTTTGCGAGGATCTAGGTGATGAAATTAAAGGAAGCTTTTTCAGATTTTCCAGCGGAGATTTTGCAGTTGTTTTTCCAGTTTTCTTTGATTGCGTTGTAGGTGTTGGAGTGGCTGACTCATCGAAAGTTTCACTGTAACTCTGTGTCATTGTGTCATCACTGGAGTCATTGAGTCTGAAAGACAACAGAACATTCAGAAACGTTTCCAATAATACAACCACCTTTTTACACTAAACACCGTCTGAGAACACCTTTTGAAAATATTCTGACTTGGGTAGGCATTTCAATTACAGAGAAAATTCTAAAACTGAGCAGCAAAGCCCCGGTAGCTTAGTTGGTAGCATGCAAGACTTGAGACCAGGGGTTTGAATCCCCAGCTCTGCCCATTTCTTTCTGAGGATTGATGATAGTCATTGTGACCGGGTTCACTCATCTCTCACTACTGATCATTGCTTTGACAATGGTCATGAAGAAGGCCTTTGAAAACATTCTGGGAAAAGGAGAAAAATGCTGGTAACCATAATTTTCTTTTTCCACATTGTTTTTTACTATTTAAAAGACAGAAATCATCTGTAACTCTTTACCACAAAATCACGAGTTTTAACGAATGCAAGGAATTAGCCTTTTGAAAACCTTTTGGGAAAAGAAGAAAATGCTGGTGACCAGCATTTTCTCCTTTTCCCAAAAGGTTTTCTATATTTTCACAGACAACTTCCATCATTTCAGCTACATTTAATTTGTCGTCTGCAGATGCTTTCAATTTGGACAAGCCTGAAAATTCATCGTTTTGTAACGAGTTAAAGCTACACTGAATTTAGTGTTTGAAAATTCTTTATATTTGGTGAAATCTAAAATTTTGTTGTTGGATAAAGACTTGTACATTGGTGATAAAAAGATGCATATTCCACTTTTAAAACTCAACAATATCCAGTGTCTGTATATCCAAGATAAGAATGTGCAGGCTTCATCAACACCGTATGCAACCTCAAGTCATGCTAGGAAAGGAAATTCATGGATTCATGGGTAAATATCACTTACTTTTTTGACTCATCACCACTAAACTGTGTTGGAATTTCTTCCGTAACAGAGCTGTCACTTCCACTTCTAGGTGCCTTCTTCAGGTTAGATCTATCATTTAACATTCGACGATGTTTCTCCTCAGGAGAACTCTCACTGCTGGCTGTTTGAATGCTCTCTTTTATGCTCGTGTAGACAGACTCGTCTCTTGCCGTAGAGATATTTTCTGAGATCACCGTACTGTCCTTAGCCTCAGAGATGGCTGTTCTTATTGTTGAATCTGGAATATTTTATGAATTACACATTACCACCTGTAGACAGCTTTTTTCCCTTCTTGCAGAACACCATCTTTAAACAAGAGGGCCATGATGGCCCTGTATCGCTCCACTGGCTATTAAGTAAAAACACTACAAGCCAAACATTACAATATTCAGCAAATTGATTTCAAACACGAGGACATGCAAACATTTTTCTATCTAATCCTACGAGAAAGTTGTGATCCATGGGCAAAGCCAATTTTGATCGCAAAGCTATAATTATTTGAATCCTGGTGGAGGTCCACAATATAAAGCTCCATACCAAATAATTCAGTTCTTGAATGTTATAAACAAGAAGATTTTCAAATTTTTCTCAATTTGGGCACCCTTGATAGAGACCCCCTAGATAAAGCTAAATGCAAAATTTGATAGCCCTAGCCCTTATAGCTAGATGCGAAAGATTTTCCTATATAAGCCCGCCCATGTAAAACATGTTACCCCCCCGGAGCGAAGTCAAATTTGACCCTCGGCTATAATTTGGACACCCTTGGTACAGGTCCACTAGATAAAGCTACATGCCAAATTTGATCGCCCTAGGCCCCATGGCTAGGTCAAAGAAGAATTTTAAAGTTCTCCCTATATAAGCCCATGTAAAACTTGTTATATAAGCCCATGTAAAACTTGTTACCCCCGGGCAGGGCCTAATTTGACCCCAGGGCTATAATTTGAACAATCTTGGCAGAGGTCCACTAGATAAAGCTACATGCCAAATTTGGTAGCTCTAGGCCCTATGGCTAGGTAGAAGAGGAATTTTAAAGTTCTCCCTAAATAAGCCCATGTATAACTTGTAACCCCCGGGGCGGGGCCAATTTTGACCCCAGGGCTATAAATTGAAGAAACTTGGTAGAGGTCCACTAGATAAAGCTACATGCCAAATTTGGTAGCCCTTGGCCTTACGGTTTCAGACAAGAAGATTTTCAAAGATTTTCAAAATTTTTCAGTTTTGTTGCCATGGCAACCAGAGTTTTTGAAGGAATTAAATTCTTTCAAGAAATTCTGAAGAGGACCA
Source organism: Hippopus hippopus (assembly GCA_946811185.2). Taxonomy (NCBI): domain Eukaryota; kingdom Metazoa; phylum Mollusca; class Bivalvia; order Cardiida; family Cardiidae; genus Hippopus; species Hippopus hippopus. The sequence goes on along the minus strand of OX328098.1, from coordinate 48,502,078 downwards.
TGGCAGGATCATTTCTGTGAAGTTTCATCAAAATTGGATGGGTAGTTTCAGAGAAGAAGACGTTTTAAAAAAAAGTTAACGGACGGACGGACGGACAGACGGACGGACGGACGACGGACAACAGGCCATGACATAAGCCCGCTGGCCTTCGGCCAGTGGAGCTAAAAATTGAACCAAGATGACAATGGTTATAGCAAGCATTTATTTCTTTTGTCACATCTCTACGCTGTCTGGATAATACATAAAGTCATGCTCTGGCAAAACAGGGCTTAATACACCAACATGATACATGATACCAAGCAAGTCATCATATGATTATGGATTCATAAAATTCATTCCGTATAACAACCTATTCAGTCATTAGGTAGAATGGACCTTTGAGGTGTAGAAAATTAAGCTATGGCAAAAGACAGAAAGTTTTGTCCCAGGTCAGCCTGCACGGACTGTGCAAGCTGACCTGGGTCGATACTTTTTGCAGATGCATTAAGTCCCCTTTTCACAGTGTATGGCCCATATACATGTATAACAGTTTCAATATAGGTGCAGCAGAACAATATAAGCATTTTGGGACACAATACAGAAAGACAAACCCAAACAGATAGACAGACAAGTGGAAACATTGCATTGATTCCTGGATAAATCTTCAAAATGTGAGTGGGTGTAATAATTATGTGAAATACCTTTAGTTGTTCCATTTGTGGCTATATCTTTCTTGTTGGTCTCCGAGTCATCTTTAGCGGCTGTAAGTGAAGTGGCAGATGCTGCAGAAATGGCCGAAGGCTCTTTCTCTTTCTGTTGTCCTTCTTTTTTGTCCCAGACTTTCAGAGCTTTCTTTTCTAAATTGTAGACTTTCTTCTCTTCTTCATCCAACATTTTCTTCCATTTTAGAAGTTCCTCTGCATTCTTTCTTCTGCTTATTAACTTGATCTCCCTCATAGTTAAAAACCTGAAGGCAGACAGGAAATTCCTTGGTAAAATGGCATGTAATAAAAGTTTAAACATATTTATTTTTTTTACATCGATTGAGAAAAAAGTTCTTACAACTTATACTAATCTCTCTTGATTCTGCTTCCTGGGAACTACACCAGTACTCGTGCCGAATGTGTGGGCCAATGAAAAATCCCAAAGTTGACACCCATTCCCGGGTATCGAACTCGGAACCTTATGGTTATGAGGCCGATGCTCTACCTCACAACCACCGACACCACTGTAATAAAAGTGAGCCATGCTCTGTGAATAGAGGGCTTAATGCCTCCGAAAAAAAAAAAAGCCTCAACCCATGTCAGCCTGCGCAGTCTGGCCTTGGCCGAAATTTTTTGCTATTGGTCAGTTTTCTGCGTGTCAACGGACCAATCTACCTCATGATCTAGTCGGTTATTCGGCAAAATGGATTTTATGGATCCATAAAATGTGTGATTTGCTTCGTATCATGCACTTAGCCCGCTTTTGCAAGAGTGCAGCTCATGTATTTAAGCACATGGGGCCATATTCATCAACCATTCTGAATTCAATATCTTCTGTTGCAAATTCTCTTGTAAGGTGATATTGATTACCTACATTTGTATGTCTAATTTGGAAAACAGGCAGGGTTTTGCGGGTTATGAATGGTACTAGCTAAACTAGAGGCGCTTGAGCGCCTGTATTGCTCCACAGGCCTGTTATTTCTATAATGGCGAAAGGAAGTTTTTAACAATTATCATTCAATCCTGCATTTTAGCTCACTGAAGAAACAATTTGGTAGACAACCACCATAGGAACTTACCTGCAAAACAACAATGAAATCCAATGAATCGTTTTAGAGAAGAAATTTTTCAAAGATTTTACTTTATACCATAAAAGGAAAATGAGTCTCCCATAAAAGCCATGTTTTTTGACAGATCTTTTTTTTTTTAAGGAATTCTGTAAACCTGTATCTAAGGAACATTCCTGCAAAATAATAATGCTATCCAAATAGCGGTTTGGGAGGAGAAGATTTTTAAAGGTTTTTTACTTTGGTTGCCATGGCAACCAGAATTCTTCATGGAACACAATTATTTGAAGGAATTTGAAAGAGGACCACCAAAGGAACATTCCTGTGAAATTTGGTAAAAATCCAGTCAATAGTTTCTGAGGAGAAGTTTTTTAAAGAAAAAGTTTACGGACGCACGCACGGACGAACGAACGGACGGACGGACGCACGACGGACACAACGCCATGACAATAGCTTGCTGGCCTTCGGCCAGTGGAGCTAAAAACCCTCTCATAGAGAAATCCCATCCTTAGACTCTTTACCAAACAACAAAATTTTAGACATGTACTAATTCAAAGCATTTGCAGACGGTGGATCAAATGAAGAAACTTTCCCATAATTCAGCTGAAAAAATTTTGGGAAAAGGAGAAAATGCTGATTAGGGTTTTTAAAACTCATGACTATGCAGGAGAGTAAAGGTTGTGCAACATTTGTCATTTGCACATGCTTTCAATTTTGACACGTTGAAAACTTTTTCGTACAGTAGAGTTAAACCAACTTACTTCTCATCCAAATGTATCTTCTTATATTTCTCCACATTTTTTACATCACTCTTTGCCTTGTGTCCGCTTGATTTTGGTTCTGTGTAGATTTCTGAGTCTGACTTGTAGTCCTTCTTCTGCTGTTTCTCCGCATCTGAGGCTTCATCAAACTGAATTTTACAAAACCTGGGGAGTAAGTACTTGACTCAAACAAAGAGTAGCTTCTGCATGGTAAACAAAAAGTCTCTCACAAATTTAGAGCATGGATCATACTTTTTCTATTTTTGGTACCGGAAATCCTTACCTTTATTACTCTTTACCAGAAAACAAAATTTCAGACTTTTCAAAATTTAGAGCATTTGCAGGCAACATGTTAACTGTGGCTAAAATAATTGGAATTGTCTTTGAAAGTTAGAAAGTATAGGAAAACGAAAAAATGCTGTTAACCAGCATTTTCTCCTTTTCCCCCCATACTTTCCAAAGCTTTCTTTGTCAGGGTAAACTCCAAATCGTGTGGTAAAGTGTTAAAGCATGGATCTTACTTTTTCTGTATTCTGTATTTCCTACTGGTAATATGAAAGTGTGCATACCATGCTCGTAAAGATCTATCACCATATAGAGTTTCATAAACTTAGTACACAGATTACTGAAAGTATTGCAGTTTCCAGTTTTTTTACCCCAAGTTAAGTTTTGTAGAGATCTTGATCTTGAGAAAATCCTATGCAGGTGTTAAAGTATTTTGGCATCTATATGAAGTTTTTAAGTGAAGGTAATAAAAAGAAAAATACAAAATACCTACTGAACTGATTTCGAACTCTGTATGGACCTCATTTGGTCTACCAAGCCGACCTTTGACCTGGGTATCACCTGACTTTGCCTGTCCCTGGAAAAAAAAAATCACATTTGCATACAGAAAGCCAAGCATGTTACAGCACTCTTGACTCTTTACCACACAACACAATGTTAGACTGGTTCAAACTGAAAGCACTTGCAGACGACAAATTAAATGTAATTCAAAAATTGAAATTTGTTTCCAGCAGGGTAGAAAACATTGTGGGAAAAGGAGAAAATGCTGGTTACCAGCATTTTCTCCTTTTCCCACAATGTTTTCAAAAGGCTTCTATCTCAGGGTCGTAAAAACCAGGGATTGTTTGGTAAAGGGTTAAATGTGCGCAATTTTTCTTCCTACCCTTGGCATAACAATCCCTCTCTTTAATGACTCTGAGGATGAAAGTTCTTGAAAAATTCTGCAAAAACCAGCATTTTCTACTTTTCCCACAACGTTTTCTAACCTCTCAAAGTAATCCCCTCATTTGATCACATCTAATTTATCTATCGCAACTGCTTCGAAATATTTAGGTTTAAAATTTTGGCATCTGATACAGAGATAATGGGGCCTCTGAATGTGTTTGAACAGCTTCTTGAAATGTTAGGAACTTTCTTACATAAGATAGGACACTCTCTCATGCTCTCCCCCCCACTTGTGTCTGCCATAGATGCATCACTTTTTGACAACTACCCTGTATTGTGGTCTCTGTCACCTGTAATTGTCCACCATTAAAAGTGCAGCTCTAATTTGAATTTAATTCTTAACTGAATGGCAAAACAGCTGATTGGCCAAGACAGAACACCTTGGATAATCACATGGCAAGTCATGGAGTCCAGGGGGGGAAAAAATCACAATTCAGACTTGTTGGCAATTACGGCCCTAAATTCACAGTGATATACACATACATGATGTAAAAAGAGTAAAGTTAAATAGACTTTAATTTAGAATAACTACATTAACTTTAAGAGTATTTTCAGTCATTCTAGTTCAGGATCAAACAAATCATTTTATGCAGTGTAATATTGGATCTACATAGTCAAACACGCTGAAATATTCCTGTCATATTCAGCCTTACACTCACAGCATTTGATCTTTTTTTATTAAATGAAGCTGTCTGCTTTCTCTATTTAACACTGAATATAACACACAGCCATACCTTAATTTAGATACAAGAGATTTTACTCCAAAACTATTCTGACAGCTATATAAACAATCCTATGTCTAGCTATCTGATTGGCTATGGCACTGAGTCTGCAATGTACAGTAAAATAGTCTTTACTCTGTAATATCAAAAAAGACTTGCATGCCTCTGCCAAGGTCACTTTTTGAAAACGTTGCTGGGAAAAATCCTAATTGCTAGCAAAACCCAATTGCTCCTTTTCCCAAAATTCTTTCCATATCTCTTGAGTAGGACATTTCCTCTTGTTTTCAAGATTTGCTCTTAGACACTTTTCGGTTTGTCTTAAACTGGCCTTTGATATTGGTTTAAAACAATCTTTATCAAGGTTTGAAAAAATACCTGGTTTCCTTTTCTCTTTGATATTTTTTCAAACATTTGTCTCTGACGCTCTTTTGTAGCTTTTTTGTGGTCCTCCCTCAGTTTTCTGATCTCTGCCTGTTGTTCCTGTAACTTCATTTTCAGACCTCTTTGTCGTTTTATAATTTGTGGATATGCGTCATCAGCACCTTTATCTCTCATTCGTTGTCTTTGTTGCTCTAGCCACTGTAGTTCAGCCTTTGTTTTCTCTACCAGAGCTTCTTCTCGTAAGCGTAATAATGATGCCTGGGAAAGAAACAAAACATTGAAAACTATCTCAAAGAACTTGATACAAAGCAAGTTCTGAAAATTTTCTTGCGAAATACCGATGGATTTTGTAGTTTTTATTCTTATTTTTAATGCTGCCTTTTGTTTCCCTTTTCCCTATTTTCTTTTATTTGTTGATACATAAATATTCTTCACCAAAGCAACAAAGATCTTAGGTCACTTCAACACAAATATGAGTCATGCTCTGTGAAGAAGTGGCTTACCGTAATGCATTTGCAACTACAGCTGTCACTGAATGTGACTTAATACCCCCACCAGCGCTTTGACAGAAAAAAGTGTCAAGTTGAAGGGGAGATAATTCCTGAACCAGGAGGAGTTGACACTTGAAAATTGAGTCTTGCAAATCTTCAATATATGATCAATATATGTGCAAAGTTTCAATACAATTGAAGGAAAACTGTAGGAGGAGTTTGCGACACAAAATTACTAGTATTTTGTACGCAGACGGACACACGGACGGACGCACAGACAGAAAGGCTGATTCCAGTATACCCCCGAAAACATTTGTTTTGCGGGGGTATAAAAAGTATTCACCCATGTCAGCTCTGGCAATCGGTGCAGGCTGACATGAATCGAAACTTTTAGCTAAGAATAAATTTTCTGTTAGTCAAAGGATCATTCTAATTTATCTTTTGCAAGTTTTGAGACAAAAGGAATCTTTACTATGCAATGAATGGCTTGGTGTAATGTAATCTGAACATGAATTAAACTCCCCCCCTTCCTCCTTTTCACTTGTGCTAGTTATAGATGTCTGAAGTTGAGGCTGACCGTTTTTAACAACCATTCTAAATTCAAATCAAAGTCTAAGTTCTAAGACTATGCATCTGATCAGACTAGACAGTAAGAATGGTCATTAAATATGTTCCCTAAATCATGACTAATTATATAAAAATTTTCAGCTATTCAGTAAAGAATACCTGATGCTGAGATCTCATTTCTTCCCTCTTCATAAACTGTTTCACAATATCATCAGTAAATCTGTCAAAAGATTCTTCACCAGCAAACAGGGACTGCAGCTCACTGTCAAGCATTTTTGGGGCTGAGCCTGAAGTTTGAAATTATATGATTTTTTTAATCTCTTTACTTTAACAGGATAAATGGTGGAATTTGTGCAAGAAAGAGACTAACATGAATTGTGAAATCATCTTGTTACCACCTGTAGACAACTTTTTCCTCTTACAGCATACCAAAACTGAGAACATTGTGGCAAAAGAAGAGATGGCTTTTACTTGCTAAAATCACACTTTTTATCATTTTCAGTAATTTGACAGGTCGAGATTTGGTAACTCATGAGTTTCCTCAACATCACCAGTACCAGGCTTAGATTCTTCTGTGCCTTGCCCAAGAACACTAATGAGCATCAGCAATGGGATTATCAATATTAAAACAAGAGGGCCATGACGGCCCTGAAGTCGCTCACCTGAGTCTTGACCAAACATGACCCATTTTACAAACATTCTACCAAGCTTTCATAATGATCGGAATGAAAATTTTGCCTCTAGCTTGTACACAAGCTTTTTCTAGAATTTTTCTCAGTGACTTACTTTTTAGCAAAACATAGCCCATTTTCCCACTGTAGATATTATCAAAACAAAGGTTCTGACCACCTTTCATGAAAATTGGACTGAAAATGTGGCCTCAAGAGCATACACAAGGTTTTTTCTAAGATTTGACCTGGTGGCCTAGTTTTACACCCAACATGACCCAGTTTCAAACTATTCCAAGATAACATCAAGACAAACATTCTGACAAATTTTCCAGAGTATTGGACTGAAAATGTGGCCCCTAAAGCATACACTATGTTTTTTTCTGAGATTTGACCTAGTGACCCAACTTTTCAACCAACATGATCTATTTTCAAACTTGTCTAGGATGTCATCAAGACAAACATTCTGACCAAGTTTAAAATGTCATCAAGACAAACATTCTGACCAAGTTTCATGAGTATTGGACTGAAAATGTGGCCTCTAGAGCGTACACAAGGTTTTTCTACGATTTGACCTAGTGACCTAGTTTTTGACCAGACATGACCCAGTTTCAAACTCATCCAAGATATTATCAAGACAAACATTCTGACAAACTTCCATCAGAATTTGACTGAAAATATGGCTTCTAGAGCGTACACAAGGTTTTTGTTAGATTTGATCCAGTGACCCAGTTTTTGAAACGACATGACCCATTTCGTCTGTAAAATCATCAAGACAAAAATTCTGACAAACTTACAAGAGTATTGGACTGAAAATGTGGCCTCTAGAGCGTACACAAGGTTTTTCTAAGATTAGACCCAGTGACCTAGTTTTTGACCCAACATGACCCATTTTCGAACTCATCCAAGATATTATCAAGACAAACATTCCGAGCAAGTTTCATGAGAATCAGACTGAAAATGTGGCCTCTAAAGTGTACACAGGGTCAAAGTTGATGACGCAAGACCCACGACGGACACAGCACGATCACAAAACCTCACCTTGAGCACTTCGTGCTTAGGTGAGCTAAAAAAACCCAAGGTATCCCAAATTTTACAATTCTTTGGTAAAATATTCTCAATAAAATATAAGAAAGTGTAGATGCACTTGTTATAAGATTTTCTCCTTGCCAACTATGTTCTTTAACTCTTTTCCAGACTACAAACTTTTTGAGTTGTCCAAACTGAACGCATTTACAGACGAATAATTAGATATGGCTAAATCAATGGGATTTGTCTTTGAAAATTAGAAAATATAGTAGGAGAAGAAGAAAATGCTGGTTTCAAGCATTTTCTCCTTTTTCCCCACAATGTTTTCAAAAGCATTCTTTCTCAGGGGTGTTAAAACTTGGGATGATCAAGTGGTAAAGAATTAAGGCTTTAGAAACACAGCATTGTTGTTTTGTCAAGGGTTCAACATTTACCTTCAGAGGTGAGAGACTCATTGTCAGAATGGATGTGCCGTCCCTTCTTCCTGTGACTTTCTGACGGAAGGATCTGCCTGAAAGATTTTTCTTCTAACTCATCTTCTGTCATGGACTCATCGAAATGGAAGCCGAAATCATCCACTGATCCTACACATCAAATGGTATACAAGTTAACTTTTTACCAGACAACAAAATTGCAAAATTGTTAAAATTGAAACATTTGCTTAAGAAAACTGGAATATGGTTAAAATCGTTTGTTTGTCATTGAAAAAATATATAGTAGCTCAAATTATAAGATTATTTTTTTCCAAAATACGTATGCTGGTTACTTGCATGTTCTCCATCTCCCACACTGTTTTCAAAAGCTTTCTTCCTCAAACATGGGACTGTTTGATAAAGAGTAAAGATGAATTTCTCTGTAATTAAATTCTTACCAACATCAGAATCTTCATGTGACCCCGCCTCATCTGACCGTCTCTTAGAGGTCTTGCTGCTGTATGTCTTTGGTATGGCTCCTCCACTCTGAAGTATGATAGTGTTTATGCTGATTTCACATTGCAAAAGCTTAGTTTACTACCCATTAATAGAATTTCAGAAACATTTAATTAGCACTCTAACATTACATGTGAATTTGACTCTATAAACACAGTGCAACAGAAGCATGGTAAAATTGACGTCATACTATAGTAAGTCGCCTGTGCCAGCTGTTCCTATGTCTGCCCTCTGATATTTTAAAATAAAGGTCACTTGACATAGACAAGTCGTCCGTCCACTCCTCAGTAAAAAAAGCTCGAATTTACCGATATTTTCTGTTTTTGATACAAACTGACAATGATGAAACTATTTGAAATGTTACCAGTAAACTTGTTTAAAATCAAGTGTCTTTTCCAATTGAAGATTAACATCAAAATTGGAGGGTGTTGCTTTGGAAATGGGATTCGGAGTGGGTAGGATAATATTCAGCTGCTGCTGCTGCCCTTGGGCTTTACTGAAATTATGATTTTTTCTTTATATTCATCGACTGGACAGTGGGGGCTTTCTTTTGGTTGGTAAATGGAACAGCCATGGTTTATTCAAGGAAATTAATCCTCATCTGCTTTGTATGAGCTTGCTTTCCTTTGATCAAGAGTTGGTCATGTTAAAATTGAAATAATCTTCTCTCTATGGTGGTTTATCGTTCAGTAAACTACTTTGTGAGTTATGAGGCGCAATGAATAATCCACTCGGACTATCAACCTCTTGGTTTATTTTTTGTGCCTCATAACTGACAACCGTAGTTTATTAAATGATAAACCATGATAAAAAGAAGATTATTTCTTAAATCACAAGAATATTTAGAAGATATTACACAAGCAGTCATTTTCTTTCAGGACTTCTTTCATTGAACATTCACACAACATAATCTGCTGACTACTATTGCCTTTTATCACATAAAACCTCCCCCGGCAGTGTATTAAACCCATGACTTATCTTTGATAATATACTAATGTATTATCGTTTTTTGGGTCCTGGTTCTGATCAATTTTCAGTCATGAGCACATCAAGCTTGAGAAACCAACCACAGTGCGTGCCAGAATTTGTATACTATGACGTTTTGAGGAAAAATGATGTCATTGTTGCTAAGGCACATATGCACGGACAGTTTTTGATTTTCATGTTTAATAAAAACCAAGCAAAAGCTTTTTAAAAGCAACGAAATTGCTGAATAAGTTGCACCTACCCCACTCTGGAAACTGTTTTATTCTACTTTCGATCTAAATGTCATGGAGCTATCTACTTGTGTATGTACACATTGGAATTGAACTACAACCGTAAACATGGACCCATGAACAGAATATAGGCAAAAGGTGATGATGCTTGATTTTTTTTGTCTGTCATTCATTTTATGTGATAAATAGAATCTCACATTTGTGTTTATGTATTATCTTTTATATCAAACTTGTTGACTAAAATGTATTTGACGCTCGCCAAGGCTCATGTCATACAATTTCAGTCAACTCATTTGATAACAATGATAATACATAAACACTCATATAAGATCCTCTATGTAAATGACAAAGATGTCATCAAATCATTGTTAATCACTTACATATATCTGGATAAGAGTTTTTACATTTTTTAACTAATTTCAAGTAAGTTAAGGACAAGCCTTTGTATGACAGGGCTGACTCATTACTTCCTATATATGATATTTTGCACCTTGCACCCAACAACTTTTCTGTTAAAAGGAGATACATGCTGCTCATAAGGAGCTATTTCTCATAAAGATAACCAGCATTTTCTCCTTTTACCACAATGTTTTCTAACCTTCCCAAACCAAGTTTCAAGTTTTTATGATTATTTATTTTGTTGTCTGCAAATGCTTTCAATTTGGACCAGTCTATAAACTTGTTGTTTGGTAAAGAGTTAAACAGAGGACTGTTTGGAAAAGGGATAAGAAAGCTTACATCACATAATTTCTAGTACCTGTTTTGTTGGTTTCCACTTTTTCTCGACCGCTGTGTTTACAGCTGATGCTGCTGCAGTCTCCACAGCAAGCCTGTTTGTGTCCTGATTTCCACGAGCGCGAGCCTCAGACAGATACTTAGCAGCTTCAGCTGTAGCTTTGGCTGCCTCTGTCTGAGTATCAATTAATTTCCTGGTGGATTCTTGGATGGCCGAGACACCTTCACCCCTAACCTGTATGAAATATCATTACATGTTTTATTTACAATATTACAAAATGCAGATATTTATAAGGGATTGTATTTGATAACTTGTAACATGCAATTTCTCCTTTTGCCATAGCGTTTTAATGACTTCACTTTATTTCATGCCAATTCCTCTATCAAACATATGTTTATCTATCATGTCCCTATTTCATGCCAATTCCTCTATTTAACATATGTTTATCTATCATGTCCCTAACCCACATTAACTTTGTAATACCAGGTAATTTGATTTCATCCTATTCAGAAGGCTTTCATCTACTTGGTGAAAGAATTGTGGGAAAAGTAGAAAATGCTGGTATCCAGCATTTTTCTTCTTTACTACAATGTTTTCAACAGACTTTTCCTAACTATTGTTTGGTAGTAGCATAATCAAAGTATTCTAAAAACAGGATACTGTCAAAAAGATATGTCATATGTAGAACTTCATAGCCCTTATCACACAGTCTTGAGTTTAAACAACCCTGAGAAAGAAGGCTTTTGAAAACATTGTGGGAAAAGGAGAAAATGCTGGTTCCCACAATGTTTTCTACCTATTCTGGGACAAATACTACCATTAGTAATATTTTGAAAAATATTTGAGTTCTCATTTATCTGTGTGGTAAAGGGATATGCAGTGCAATATTACAAGATGCTATTTGTCCAAACTCTAACCTTTGCAATCATGTCAGCTGCATTAATAGCTGCTTCAGATGCTCTCTTTCTGGCCTCTTCTAGTTGTTTGGTTGCTTCTGTGGCTTCTATCTGAGCCTTCAGTTGTATTTCCTTCATCTGTTGATCATAGCCCTGCTGTTTGGCCTGCATTGTAAAATTAATTGATTGACTGATTGACAGTATAGTGTTTTATGCCACTTTCAACATTATTTCAGTTATAAGTATTGTTCCGTAGAATCTTTAAAAAAAAAAGGCCCAGAGAACCTTTATACAAACATCAGGAACGTTATTACCACACAATATATTTTGACAGAATTGAATGCATTGTGTTGACAGCACATGTTCAAATCGAAAGTAAAAAAACATTAATAAACACCGAAATGTTGTTTTTCTGTAAAAAAAAAATAGACATTGTACGCCACAAGTATTACTGTGATAGCTAATTTACACATATATATCCTGAGTTTTACCAATATTAGACTCAAGTCTAGTGTCCATTGGTAGAAATTTAACAATGCTTATGCATTGTAAGAAATTTAACATTAGTGTATACACTTCAATACATATGAAAAGCCAAATTATTCCAAAATACCTATGTATGAAAGTTTAATTTGTGGCTTAGAGTCTTCTATGTTAAAAACATAATCAGACAACTAAACTAGTTAAGAACTCTTTACCACAAATTCACTAGGTTTAACAATCATGAGGAAAAAAACTTTTGAAAACATTGTAGGAAAAGGAGAAAATGCTGGCGACAGCATTTTCTCCTTTTCCCAAAAATGTTTTCTACCCATGCAAAGACAAATTGAGACACATCTAATTTGTCATCTGTAAGTACTTTAAACTTGAATGTAGGGATTGCTTATTTTTTCAGAAATTTGTTAATAATATTTCAAAATAGCTTATATCAATGACAGGAAGATAACAGAAATGTATCAAACCTTCAACATCTGGGCTAAAGACACAGTCTCCTGTTGAGCCATGGCAACAGCTCTTGTCCTCTCCACTCCTGACAGCTGTTTCAAAGACATTTCCATGCTCTCTAAGTTATGAAACTCTGTATAGAACTTTCGCTCCAGCGAACTGGGTGACAGGCGTGGTCGACCTGCAGGCTCTGTATCAGACATAGGACTCTCTGACTGAGGGGTAATGTCAGCCTGAAAACGTTTTGAAAATGAAGCGCTATGAAAACATGTCTTAACTCATTACCAAACCATAAAACTTTTAGCCTTGTCCAAATTGAAAGCATTTGCAGATGACAAATCACATGCAACTCAAAACATAAAATTGGTCTTTTGTTGAGTAGAAAAAAATGTGGGAAAAGGAGAAAATGCTGGTTACCAGCATTTTCTCCTTTTCCCACAATGTTTTCAAAGGCCTCTTCCTAAGGGTCATTAAAAGACGGGATTGTGTGTTAAAAGGTTAACCCTTTACCAAATGATTCCAGGTTTTAAAAACTCTGGGAAAGACAGCTTTAGAAAAACCTATAGAAAAAGGAGGAAATGCTAGTAACCAAGTTACAATGTTTTCTACCCTATCAGAGAGCTTCAGTTTATTTGCAACAATTTTGAATGTGTACTCCTGCAGATATTTTGAGTTTGAAAGAGTCTAGAATATGTCAATTGGAAAGGATTAAAGAATACTTGGTCTAACTTTAAAGAGAAGCTATGTTTGTTTGTTTGCATGGTGTATTAGCACAACATTTTACCAAATGACATAGTTTTGACTATTCCATATTGAAAGCATTTTCAAACAATAACTAACATGTAGCTCAGAATGAAAACTGTCTATAAAGTTAGAAAAAAATTATTGGAAAAAGGAGAAAATCCTGGTAACCAGCATTTTCTAATTTTCCCACTTTTTTTTCGTTTTCCCACTAAGTTTCCAAAAGCTTTCTTCCTAGAAATTGTTAAAAGACAGGACAGTTTTTGTTAAAGGTAAAACACCCTATATACGAGGGTTGTTCGATATGTAATGTGTATTGTACGATATCTCAAAAGCATTCGACTCAAATAGTGAAATGAACATTACATCTCTTCAAAATATTCTCCGTGGTTTGAAATACATAATTTCAATCTCTGAATCCATTTCTGAAATGCGTCACGGTACGCTGATTTAGGTAGACCTCTGAGGCACGGACTGATGGCTGAGCCAAGGGCTTGTCGGGACTTGTAACGACGACCAGATAAGGACTTTTTAAGTTTTGGAAAAAGGAAAAAGTCGCATGGGGCTAGATCTGGAGAGTATGGTGGGTGTGGCAAGACAGTAACCTTCTCCGACTTCAAAAATTGCTTCACAAGCTCAGATGTATGTGATGGAGCATTATCGTGAAGTAGATGAACATGCCTAAATCCTGACACAGGGTGTCGTTTAAGATAATATTTCTTGAGCTTTTTTAGTATAACATCTCGGTAATACCGACCTGTAACAATTTTGCCCTTTGGCACCGGAATTTGTACGGCTATACCATCACATGAGAAGAATATGCAATAAAGAACCTTCTTTGTGCTTATGCTTCTTTTGGCAAATACAGGCCTTCTACCGTGTTTAGTTAGCCATATTTTGTTTCCAATTTTTCTTACTGGTTCGAAATAGTGAACCCATGTTTCGTCACCAGTAACAATGTTTGCAAATTGTCTTTGATTGAATTTGGGAAACACTTTGAGCAATTGTTTAGCGGTTTGTACTCGTACCCGTTTTTGGTCATCTGTCAATATATGCGGTATCCATCTGGCAGAAATCTTTCGTACTTTCAAAATACACTTCAAAATGAAATGCACCTGTGATAGTGATATGCCAACAGCGTTGGCAATATCATGAATCGTGTATCTGCCATCACTTTCAATTATTTCCCTGACTTTTGAGACATTTGCCTTGCCTGTTAAAGTCACAGGTCGGCCAGATTTTGCTGCATCTTTGACAGACTCTGTGCCAGTCAGAAATTTCTTTCTCCACCTACGAACAGTCTCATAAGATACCTTATCAGACCCAAAAATTTCCCCCTATTCAGTAAAAATCTGCATTACCTAATGACCGAGCTTTGTGCGAACTTTTATATAAGCTCTAATTTCTTCAATATTCTTAATCTGTTTCCCAACCATTTTTACAACAGTGGTCAACGACTAGCTCTAATTAAATGACTATAAGTTTAAAACTATGTGGAGCTAAAGGCTCGTGTTTATACCATTGGAAAGGTATTGAATAGAGCTGTTCAAGCGTATCATCATCCACGAAATCGTTGAAAACGTTATCGCGCTGTGGTACAATACACATTACATATCGAACAGCCCTCGTACCTGTGAAATATCATCATCTATCCTTGATGCAGGTTGGGGTGACATTCTATCAGATTTCTTCGATGTAGACTTGATTGATGGTGGCAAGCTCTGGTGGCTGGGAGGTAACTTCTCTGAGACAGCTTGACCTCTAGAGGTAGTCTTCTCTTCCCTGAAATACAAGTTAATCAGTTATTCAAAAGCAAGTTAAGAAGTTGAACTAATATCCCCCTTTCGAAGGGCGCATATTTTTAATAGGAAAAAATCTGATGGAAGGATGAAACTTATTTGTACAGAAATCTAATTTATGCCTAAGTGACACACGGATATGGCGGATAATTTAATATGAATTCAGCAGTTGCCAATTTATGGGCCATGCCTACTCTCTTAGGCAATATTTTCTAACTCTACCGATGGTATTACAGACCTTTATTGATGTAACATATAGTAACAGATGAGTTTTCTGTACCATCCGCAGAATTGGAACATGTCCATGTGACTCATTAAATCTTACCATAGACAACACAAGAAGCTGTTATGGACAGTATAGATTAAGAATCTCTGATGTACACTGTCAACTTCTTTTATTTCAGATTAGATCTGATTAAATCTAACTATCTCTTCACCTTACAGCAAAATTATATTTTTAGCTGTTGAAAAGTGCAATTTATTCATTTGGAAGAGAAAGAGTGTAAGGTATCAAAACAACCTTCAATGGCAAATAAGAGTGAAGTCAAACCTACGTTTCGAAAGACTGGGTATATGAGTCTTCCATGGTTTCATCTTCACTGCTGGTCTTATCTCCATACTTGGAACTCACAGTTCCTGTTCTTGTTCTGCAAATAAAACCATTTATTAATTAACAAACTGTATTATTGCATTTATTATACAAAACAGTCCAATCAATATCAAAAGACAAACTCCACCATATCAGCAACTTGGCCAATTAGAGAAAAACTCAGCCTGTATGACTATGCCAAAATCAAAATCCACAATGAAGGACAAGTCCTGGCTGCTATTAAATAAACTTGTTATTAATCAACTCCCCTAACATGAAATTACTTGACTAATAACTTTATAATATTGTAGTATCAGTGGATTTTTTCTATATATACATAGCTAAGTCATTTTTATACAGAAGCTAAGTTCTGACAAGGTCAAAACAAGTAAAAACATTTGAAAGGAAGGAAAATAGTCTCCTAAATGTAGAAGACAACACTGTGGTATAAAGGAGCAACTGCTTGTTACAAACAACTGCTGCTTTCCGACCATGTTTTCAAAAACTCAATCTACAGAGCATACAAATTTGAACTTGTATAGCAGTGTGTTCACTCATTCCTATGATTACCTTAACTAAAAGAGAAGTCTTACTCTATGCCATACAACAAAATTTTAGACTTGTCCAAATTGAAAGGGCAGGCAACATTTGGGGCAAAAGGAGAAAATCCTGGTTACTGAAACGTCTTGCTGTTTGTAAATTTTCTGCATGTCCAAGGACCATTCTACTTCAAGATTCAGTCAATTTTTAGACAAAATGAATTTTATGGATCCCTAATCATGTGATGAATTGCTTTGCATAATGCACCACAGAGATGCATGAAACCCCTTTTGCCAGTGTATCACTCATATGAACAATACGCAATCACAGGTAAAAACACAGTCACTGTATTGAACTAAAGTCCCCACCACTTTGGGCATTATTTTTCTATTACCGTCAGAGGGCCAGATGGACAGAATGATTAGACAAAAGTCAAAAGAATACCCTCCACCTTTCAGCCGTGAGATAGGAAGAAAAATCACTTTTAACCCTTTACCAAACAATCCCGAATTTTAACGACTGTAACGAAAAAGGCTTTTTAAAAACATTGCTGGAAAAGGAGAAAATGCTGGTGACCAGCATCTTCTCCCGCAATGTTTTCTACCCCATTAAAGACAAAAACCTTGATTTCAGCATCTTGTAATTGGTCGTCTGCAAATGCTTTCAGTTTGGACAAGTCGAAAATTTTCTCATTTGGTAAAAGGTTAAGAACTATCATAGGGAAAGCAACACTTACTTTATCTTCTGGGATGGACTTTGTGTGCGTAGAGATTCAGATCTGGCCCCATATGGGCTCTCAGCCCTTCTAGAAGACAGGTCCCCTTTCTGGCTGGTACCACTCACAGGCTGTTTGCTGGCTGGAGCTGTTGCCTGATTGGTCGATGTGTGAGACACCCTTACTTCCTCCTCCTCCACTGCTACAGAGTGTGACTGGGCCTTCTTTTTTGGGCCTGACATGGGCTCTCTTCCAGGCCTTATAACTGAAACAGTAACAAAATCTAAGCTATAATAATAAGCACCTAGACCTTAACCCTTTACCCATCTATCGCAAGTTTTGGATCTTGAAGAAGGAAGATTTTGAAAACATTGTGATAAAAGGAGAAAATGCTAAAAATCAACATTTTTTCTATTATCTGCAATGTTTCCTTCCTTTTCAAATCATCTGCAAATGCTTTCAATTTGATATAGTCTGAAATGTTGTCAAGGAAAGAGTTAAGCGAAAGCTTTCTCTATGGGTAGTAGACATCCATGGTGTTTTGGTAACAATGTACAACAAACTATTAGATGGTTAGAATCTTCCCTGTCTGCTTGTACCTGAAGGTTAAATCATGCAGGCTAAAGGATAAAATCATTTAATTCTTGCTTTTCCCAACTTAAGTTGCCTTTGTGATCAGTATAGATCAAGATCAGACAGCACAAAACTTGCAGTCTGATCTTTGATCTACAACTGTTTGCTTTGCTGAAACACTCTGAATAAGAGCAACCTTGACATTGCAGCATAGCTACCTTTGCAGTCAGTATAGATCAAGACTGGACAGTGCGAAACATGCAGTCTGATCTTTGATCTGCACTGTTTGCTTTGCTGAGACACTCTGAACAAGAGCAACCTTGACACTGCAACTTATACAGGTCTTACTTACCCACACCAGAAGACGTAAGTTAGGATTTGTTCACATTGAGAGCATTTTCTGATGCCAAATTAAATGTCACTCAAATGATGGGTTTTGTCATTTAAACAGTAGGAAATATTGGAAAAGGAGAAAAAGCTAGTTGTCAGCACTTTTTCTTCTACTTTTGCGGCAATGTTTTCAAAAGCCATAGCCCTCATGATCATACAATTATGAGATCCTTCGATAGCAGGTTATTTTGGTATAGAATCAGCTTGAATGACAATTTCTATGATATCATGAAACTTACGTCTCTCTTGCTGTCTTCGAGAGTAAACACTGAACACATTGAAGTCATCTGCTACAGGATCATCCCAGGAGTTACTAGTTTTGGGCGCTGACTGGACATGTTTTGGGCGGGGAATGTTCAAGGGTGTGGGCTTGTCATTTGGCTTGCTTCCTGCATGGTACTCTTGCTGTTTTAAGCCTGAACCAATCTGAAATAAATAGAACAACATTATTGACTCTGAGTGTTTGGTGATACAGCTGATTTAGATGTCAGCACTACCAATGCCAATTTATATTTTTATATCTAAAGTCTGTACCAGCGGACGATTTTTTTGACTGGTTTATATTGAAAGCATTTGTAGAAAACATTACAAGTGGCTACACAGGTTGGATTTATCTTTGAAAGCATAGTTTGGTCTGTAATGTATAGGGTTTGAAACCCAGAGGTCACTGATTCCTTTCACCAATTCGGCAAAATTCTTTCCAGAGATTGATGATAGACATTGTAACAGATTCATTCCTCTCTCACCCCTGAATACTGTTTAAACAATAAACATTAAAGAACAGCCAGTGGTCTGGAGGTTATGTGAAGCCCTGGTAAAAGAAACTCAAGGAAAGCAAGAATAGGTGGACTGAATTTGTGTTGAAAACGGCGTTTAACTCTTTGGGCGCCAAATAAACCCAATAGACACTTTTGTTCTAGGAATAAGACCAAAAAATTTCAAGGTTTCTCTTGTCCAGAGTATTTCAGATAAGCCTGCAGTGCAGATCAGATATCAGACGGCATGTTTTGTGCAGTCTGATCTTGATCTACACTGGCAGCAATTGGTCAGCTGTGTAAACATAGATAAAAAATCGATAAACATGGTGTATGGGATAAAGAAACTCAAGGGATTTGTCCTTGATTTACAAGCAGAAACCCCAACAGTGCGTCCTTTGATGGCCTCTAGACAATGAAATGCTTTTCTATCTGTTGTAATCTGTGCCACCTTGCAACCGTCAGGGGCAACATTTGTCAAGAAAATACAAGAATAAATTTAGTTTCATAAAATTAAGTTGAAATGGATTAAAAACTGCCTGAAAACGAGTAAATAAGTATCTTGAAAGGTTATCAAGAACCAAGCAATAGGAAGAAACACTGGTGGAAGAAACAGGTGGAAAATGGAGATTTTCTCCTTCAATACCATGTTTTAGTAGCCCCCTTTCATAGACTGCTATGTCCCTCATTATTGCTTCCCCTCTAATTAACCCTCCCTCAGCTTTTTTCTTACCAAAAATGGGCTTAACAGATGGCCGAGCCATCAATGAAGTTGAAATAAATTAGCAAGTAAAAACTTGCGGCATCAACATAATCTTAACTCCTTCACAAATCGATGTTATAAACACCTGACTATCCGGATATACATACACTTCTAAAAACACTATAAACTTCAGGTAACACAAAACTTGTCAACTAACTTGGAAAAACTTTACGAAATTGAAAGACGTCTCACATTAATCAGGAATGCTATCTAATGTCCAAGTGCATCACAGTTGGCAGTAAAACTGATATTCTGCACTAATACACCGGATTTCTCAAACGGCTAAGTCAGCACTGAATAAAACCTAGGTGGTAACTTTATCGACATCCTCAAGAAAATTCTATGTCATTTCACAGCTTTAAAAAGACAATACGATATCAGTAAATAAGGGATCATTTGGGTCTGGGTTACCTACCTTCCCATGTGAGAGTTCCGAATCAGACTCATCTGTTAGCGTAATCTCACTAAAGGTTGAGGTCTCTGTATGGGTGGTGTCTTCACCAATATCTTTTTTGTTTCCTGAGCTAGTCTGTGGCATAGAGGACATGCCACCTTGGTTCACACGCGAATCCAGAGTATCCGACCTCCTTGTCTCTGACTGCATACCTGAAAGCAAAGTAAATGTGGTTTTCATATGACAAGTTACGAATACATTACAAAAAATGGTGCTTTGACTCTAAAAGTATTTGAAAACATTGTGGAAACAGGAGAAAATGCTGGTTACCAGTATTTTCTCCTTTCCCCACCTTACAATACCCATCATATAAGTATCACTTTATTTATTGTCTGCAAATCCTTTTAAACTTGGACCAGTTTAAATATTTCAGCTTGCAACAGAGTCACTAAACAAACCTATTTCTTCAACCCTGCTTTAACTCTTTACCAAACAACAAAAGTGTAGACTTGTCCAAATTGAAAGCACTTGCAGACGACAGTGTAAATGTGACTCAAACTGTGGAACTTGTCTTTGATAAGGTAGAAAACATTGTGGGAAAAGGAGGAAATGCTGGTTACCAGCATTTTCTCCTTTTCCCTCAAAGTTTTCAAAAGGCTTCTCCCTCAGGGTCATTCAAACCCAGGATTGTGCGGTACAGAGTTAAAAGGCTTTTGAAACAGTAGTGGGAAATATCAACACAGCTTATCAATATAGCATAAATTTCAAGAAAAGAATCTGTGCAATACAACATTCAGAAGATGAAATATTGCTCAGTACTAGCTATTTCTTCTTTTGAGATGATAATCTCAAAAGTACTCTCCTGCAAGAAGAAAAAGTTTCTCACTGAATGTAATTATTCAACCCTTTACAAAACAACCCTGTGTTTTTGTGACCCTGAGAAAGAAAGCATTTGGAAACTTTGTGGGAAAAGGAAGAATGCTAGTGACTGTTACTTTCTTCTTTTTATTCACAATGGTATTAATCTTCTTTAAGACAATACCCGTCATTCAATCAACATTTAAGTAAATGTCTGTAAATGCTTTTATTGAAGGAAAGTCCAAAATTTTGTTGTTTAGAAAAGACATGACTCTTTACTATACAAGATTTTAGACTCATCCATATTGAAAACATTTCCAGAAGAAAAATCAAACATGGCTCAAGTGATTGGATTTGTTTTTGATGTAATAGAAAATATTCTGGCAAAAGGAGAAAATGCTCATTTGCAGAAGATAATTCAAATACTGCTCAAATGATGAGATTCATTTTTGATAGATTAGAAAACATTATGACAAAAGGAGAAAATGCTGTTAACTCTTTACCACATGATCCCGACTTTTAACGACCCTGAGAAAGAAGCCTTTGAAAACATTGTGGGAAAAGGAGAAAATGCTGGTAACCAACATTTTCTCCTTTTCCCACAATGTTTTCTAGCCTTCCCAAACCAAATTTCAATTTTTCAGTCACATTTATTTTGTTGTCTGCAAATGCTTTCAATTTGGACCAGTCTATAATTTTGTCATTTGGTAAAGAGTTAAACAGCATTTTCTCCTTTTCCCACATTATTTTCAAATTCCAATGCCTTTTTCCACATGG
Source organism: Hippopus hippopus (assembly GCA_946811185.2). Classification (NCBI taxonomy): domain Eukaryota; kingdom Metazoa; phylum Mollusca; class Bivalvia; order Cardiida; family Cardiidae; genus Hippopus; species Hippopus hippopus. The sequence goes on along the minus strand of OX328098.1, from coordinate 48,480,862 downwards.
TTGTTAAAACACTTGGTTGTGTAGGAAAGACTTTAACATTACAACAATGCCAAATTAAGTCTTTACCATACAATCCCAATTATTACTGACCCTGAGGAATTAACCTTAAAAAAAACTTGTGGGAAAATGAGAAAATGCTAGTAACAGGCATTTTCTCCTTTTCCCACAAGGTATTCTACTCTTTCACAGACAATAAAAGATAATTTCAGTTACATTTAATTTCTCATCTGCATATGCTTTCAATTTGGACAGGTAAACAATTGTCATTTGGGAAAGAGTTAACGCTATACCAAACAACAAAATTTCAGGCTTGTCAAAATTGAAAACATTGTACATGACAAATTGAAAGTAGCTAAAATGATGATCTCTATGTTTGAGAGTGTAGAAAACATTGTGGAATAAGGAGAAAATGCTGGTTACCAGCTATCTCCTTTTCCCACACTATTTTCAAAAGGCCTCTTTCTCAGGTTGTTAAAACCCAGGATTTTGTGGTAAAGAGTAAGCCTGGCAAAAACTTCACTTACCTGGTAAGTTAGTCCTAAAGACAGTATAGTCATCCTTTGCTGCCGTCACTCTGTCATATCTAGATAAATACTCGTCTTCCCTGTTTCTTGCAGGTTCAAGGTCATTCCATCTTACACTGGGGTTATATGTAGCACCATCTGTAATAGTAAAACATGCAGACTTATAAGCATACCAAATCCGTACCATCTGAAATAGGAAACATGCATACTTATAAATATACCAAATCCATACCATCTAAAATAGGAAACATGCATAAATATACCAAATCTCTACCATCTGAAATAGGAAACATACATACTTATAAATATACCAAATCCATACCGTCTGAAAGAGGAAACATGCCAAATCCGTACCATCTGAAATAGTAAACATGCATACTTATAAATATACCAAATCCGTACCATCTCAAACAGGAAACACACCAAATCTGTACCATCTGAAATAGGAAACATGCATACTTATAAACATACAAAATCCGTGATAAGCTCAATAGACAACAAGAATTTGTGACTCAATCTGAAAGCATTAGTAGAAAACAAACTTACTGTGGCTCAATCTATGTCTTTTTTTGTTTTGTTTTTGAAAGAGTAAGAAAACACCACGAAAAGGAGGACATTATTTTTCTTTTTCTCCTACACTGTTTCCAAAAGCTTTATGTAAATATTCGTTGAAACAGGTGATTGTTTTGTAAATTGATGAAGTAAAAGCAAAAATTAACTTTATACCAAATGGCAAAATTTTGGACTTCAAAATCCAAAACATTTGTAGACAAGAAATTGAATGTGGTGAAAATCACTTATGAAAGAGTAGAAAACATTGTGGAAAAAGGAGAAATTCTGTTTACCAGTATTTTCTCCTTTTCCCACAATGTTTTCAAATGCCTTTTTCCACAAGGTTGTTAAAACTCTGGGCTGTGTGGTAAAGGGTTAATTATTCCATACAACACTCTTGTGCTATGGCACATAAAACATGTATGGGAGGTACAACCATAAAAGAATAAACTGGGCAACTCTTTACCAACCAATAAAATTTCAGACTTGTCCAAATTCAAAGATATTGCATACAGCAAAATGTAATGTATTTAAAATGATGATATATGTCTCTGAAAGGGTAGAAACCATTGTGAGAAAAGAAGAAAATCCTAGCTGCCTGCATTTTCTCCTTCCACCACAATGTTTTCAACAGCTTCTTTATCAGAGTTGTTAAAGTCCAGGTTTGTTTGGTACAGGGTTAAAAAAGTTCACATTGTCTGGGTGGGTGGACATCACACCAAAGTAAATATATGAGGTATCTCATTATTCCCTCAACTCTTTACCAACCAACAAAATTTTTGACTAGTCCAAATTGACAGTATTTGAAAACAACAATTTAACGACAACAAATGTTCATGCACATCCTACTGCGCATATATTTTTGTCGGGGATATTGAATCAAAAGTGCACCTATGTACTTTTTGCACATAATAGTAATACTATTGGTGCACTGAAACAAGTAGCACTTTCTTCGGGTAGTATTGGTAAAGAGAAAAAAACGGATGTTTGAACTGTCACAGTGAAATAATTAAAATGCTGCTGACACGGTGTTACACACCAAACAAGGAAAGAAAGGCAGGAAATTTAAAGCTGTGGAAGTATAGCTGTTTCCACTTTGAAAATTATAGGGGGAAAAGGAGAAATCGCTCCTATTGAGCAATTTCTCCTTTTCCCACTATGTCTTCTGAGCTTTTATCCTATTTCTTTCCTTGAAAAAGTAACTTCTGCAGTGACCTTCAACCTTGTTTCCTGACGAAATAAGCATGGATAGGTGCCTTTTTTATTTTTTCCAATTGTTTAGAATTATAAATACGAAAAGTTTGGACATTTTAAGAAAAATCTGTCCTTTAGAATGTATGTATTTATTTAACCCTTAATTCAGTCAAATTATGTCCCTTTTTAACTCAATGGTCTATATATTACATGCATATTTATACATTTACCATGCTCAAAACCAGGCTTTTATATATTTTTTGTGCAAAAATATGTGAATTTTCATTAAAATGATGTATATTTGTATATTTTTCCTGTAATTTTCCTGTTTAACTGACTATTAAAGAAAGACGCTTTAAATCCAATATAAGCTGAATTTTGGAACTGTATATACGTTTTTCACAGGCAAATTTCTCAGAAATGAGAATGGTTACCCACATATTTTTTTACTCTAATATCCGCGAGACATGATGAGCTTTGTATGTGCAAAGTTTTAAAAAAGTCTGTCTGTTAGAAAAAATTGTGATATACGTCATTAAATATAATTAAAATGATTGGATTTGTCTTTGAAAGGTTGAAAAACATTATTGGAAAGGAGAAACGCTGGTTACCAGCATTTTCTTGTTTTCCTAAAAACACTTTTTTTCCCCAAGGAATCTTCCCGCATTATTTAGTAAAGGATTAAACTAATCTGCAGCAGACCAATTTTGAAAAACACCCTTATAACAGACAAAAAGAACACATTGAACTGAGTCTGACAAAGTGAAAGCTTTGAGGCAATAGGAAAAATTGCTCACTATGAGCAGTTTCTCAATTTGCCCTAACCTTTTGCCACACAATCCAAAGTTGGGGAGAAAAGCTTTAGAAAACATTGAGAGAAAAGCAGAAAATGTTGGTAAGCAGCATTTCGCTTTTTTCCATGTTTTGTACCATATTCAAAGACAAATTCCATCACATGTGACACCTTTAACTCTTTACAACACAATCCCGACTTTAAACGACCCTGAGAAAAAAACCTTTTGAAACCATTGTGGGAAAAGGAGAAAATGCTGGTAACCAGCATTTTCTCCTTTTCCCACAATGTTTTCTACCCTTCCCAAACCAAATTTCAATTTTTCAGTCACATTTATTTTGTTGTCTGCAAATGCTTTCAATTTGGACCAGTCTATAATTTTATTGTTTGGTAAAGAGTTAATATGTCGTCCGCAACAGCTTTCAATTTGGTTAAGTCTAAAATTTTATCATATGGTAAAGAGTTAATGTTTTCAATCCTGGTATATTGCAAGATGCAAAAAGGTGTTTGTAGAGTGTAATGAGGTATCCTGTTTGTCTACCTTTTCTTAACTCATTACAACAAAGTCCTGAGTTTTAATGGCCCTGAGGAAATACCCTTTTTAAAACCTTGTGGGAAAAGGAGAAAATGCTGTTCACCAGCATTTTCTCCTTTTCCGACAAGGTTTTCTACACTTTTATAGTCAATTACCATCAATTCAGCAACATTTAAAATGTCTGCAGATGCTTCCAATTTAAAGCAGTCTAAAATTTTGTTGTTTGGCAAAGAGTTAAATGTTTGGATCAACTAATTCTTCCACGACCAAAAGGAAAAAGTTTCTTAACATTCACCAAACAATCCCATGTTTTAACAACCCTGAAGGAAAAGCTTTTGGAAACATTATGGAAATAGGAAAAATAATTTAAAACTAATATTTTCTACTTTTCCCACAAAGCTTACCAGACAAATCTCATTACTTGAATCACATTCAATAATTTTAATTTGTTGTCACCAAATGCTTTCAATTTGGGCAAGTCTAAAATTTTGTTGTTTAGTAAATAGTTTACTCATTGCTAAACGACAAATTTTAGACATGTCCATATTGAAAGCATCTGCGGACAGCAAATTGTGCGAGTCTCAAATGATGGAATTTGTCTTTGAAAGAGTTGTAAACATTGGGTACCAGCATTTTCTCCTTTCCCACAATATATCTAAAAGCCTTTTTTCTTCAGGGTTGTCAGGGTCAATGCTTGGTACCAAGGCAAGTTTGTTGCTATAATTAGGACAATACTGTAAAATGCCTGAATCTAGTGTGTTGCCACAACTCTTTACGAAGCAATCTCTAGTTTTCAAGTACCAGACAATCATGTGTTTCAGAGATATTGTGGCAAAAAGGGAAATTGTTCATTATCAGCAATTACTCCTCTTGAATATTGAACAATGATGGCCCTGTATCGCTCCACTGGCTTTTTAACCCTTTACCACACAAATCGAAGTGTTAATGACACTGAAAGAGAAGGCTTTCAAAAACATTGTGAGAAAAGGACAAAATGTTGTCAGCCAGTATTTTCTCCTTTTCCCACTATGTTTCCTAACCTATCAAAGACAGAAATAGTCATTTAAGCTACGTTCAATTTGTTTTTTTGTAATGGCTTTAAACTTGGTACAGTAAAAAAAAAATTGTCATTTCTTAAAGACTAAAATTAACGTATCATGCATTTAATTGGCATTGACAGAGACATACAGCAGAAAAAGTCTGTACGGTAATAAACTTACTTTGAAAACATAACCTCCAACCCGCCCGCCAAACAAAAACAGTCGTATCTTTTTAAATGCAAAGGTAATGTCAGTGAATACAAGCAGGTTCATTCATTAGCATGAAAGGTAAAGTTCTGAAAAAATTTGAATGATAGAAACCTTACTTTAAACATTCCATTCATGTGAACATAACACTATTAGCATCAAAATAAATCACTCTCCCTTAAAACAGAACATTTCCTCTCCAAAAAACTTGAATACCAAACTCCAATAATGTAAAACTGCAGTTTGATAATCAAGGGAGGTAAATAGTAACAAACTTTATCTTGTAAAACAGGAGTTATTTCCCTTGATTACTATTTTGAATTACAGTCACTATAAAAGCCCATGTTAAACTTCTGATCTCTGGGGCAGAGCCAAATTTAGCCCAAGGGCTATAATATGAAGGAATTTGATAGAGGTCCATTAGATCAAGCTACATGCCAAATTTGGTAGCCCTGGGCCTTATGGTTTCAGACAAGAAGATTTTCAAAGATGTTCAATATTTTTCAGTTTTGTTGCCATGGCAACCACAGTTTTTGAAGGAATCAAATTCTTTCAAGAAATTCTAAAGAGGACCATGGCAGGATCATTTCTGTGAAATTCGGATGGGTAGTTTCAGAGAAGAAGAAATTTGAAAAAAAAAAAGTTAACGCACGCACGGACGGATGCACGGACACACTGACGGACACCGGGCCATGACATAAGCTCGCTGGCCTTCAGCCAGTGGAGCTAAAAATGTATCCTTTTGCCATAATGTTCGAGAAGAGCTCTGCTGCAAAATATAGGAATCTGCACCTGGTAATGTGTTATACAAATTGAATTGTACTCATTCATTCATTTAATGGCTTTTTAAGAACTTTTTTAACTGCATTACATGAAAAGGAGGGATTCAGCTTGCACTTCAAACGATCTACATTAATAATCAACCTGAATAGCTGATGTACTCTTTTCCTCATGAGTACCAGTTATTGCAAAAAAAAATATCTAAATGAGTCAAAGCATTCCAAACTGCCTTAAACTCTCTACCAAACGACAAAATTTTGGTCTGGCCCAAATTGAAAGCATTTGCAGACGACAAATTAAAAGTGTCTCTTAATGATGACTTCTGTCTATGTAAGCATTTTCTCCTTTTCCCATCATATTTTCAAATGGCTTCTCTTTCAAGGTTGTTAACACTCAGCATTGTGGTGTATAGAAACAATCCTTTACCACACAATCCTGAGTTTTAGTGACCCTGAGGAACACACCTTTAGAAAATGTTGTGGGAACAGCATTTTCTCCTTTTGTCACAATGTTTTCTACCCTATCATGTGGTAAAGGGTTAAGGCATTCATTTTATTCTTACTTCGTGAGACTTTTATCCCTTTGTTTTCAGAGTAATATAGCCATTTTAATTTTACTTATCCTGTCCACATTTGAGATAAGATATTGTGACATCATATAAGAGTGTTATATGACATCAATTGTAAAAACATTGTACTCTTCCCCATAAACTCCAAACAATGTCTGCCATAAATTTTCCCTTCTGTTCAACTGTGGAATTACTGATAGTGGTAAAGCTAAGGTTTGAATGATATTCAGATTTAAAATAAAGTAAATATATGTTTGCTTCTTTGTAACTATTTTCAACTCTGAATGTACACTTATGTCACAGCAATGAGTCTGTGTCTGACCAAATATGAGCCCAATACGATATGAGATAAAGAAGATCAACATTGTTCCTAAAAGCATTCAAAGTTGTCCTGAAAGTTCCAAAGATGGGACTGTCTGTCTGACTCACTCACAGCTGCCATGAATAAGATAAAATTGATGTCAGAAATGCTGCACCAAAAAGTCATCAAAAACAAATTTCTATTCACAAAAAGGCAGCTACAGCTGATCAAAAGGCAACAAATCTACGCTGTAACCTTTATGCAATTTTTTTCCAATTTGGCTACATTGTAGAATTTTGTATTTTGCACACCATATTAGAATCCATGCTTCCAAAACTTAAGCAAATGCTCAATCTAATTTGTGCTTAAACTTTAAGTTTCATGAATGCTTCAAACACTAACAAGACGAATCTAAATTAACCCTTTACCACATAATCCCGAGGTTTAACAACCTTGAGTAAGAAGCCTTTTGGAAATATTGTGGGAAAAGGAGATAATGCTGGTAACCAGTACTTCCTCCTTTTCCAAATTGTTCTCTATCGTGTCAAAGGTGAGACTTTATACTTGAGTAACAATCATTTTGTCATCTGCAAAGTCTTCCTATTCCGGTAAATCTAAAATTTTGTCATTTGGTGAAGTGCCTTTACTTGTCACCACACAATCCCAAGCTGGGGAATAAAACTCTTGAAAACATTGTGGCAAAAGGAGAAAAGGCTGGTAACCAGCATTTTCTCCTTTTCCCACAATGTTTCTACCCTTCACGAATCAAATTTTAATTTTTCAGTCACATATATTTTGTTGCCTGCAAATGCTTTCAATTTGAATCGGTCTAAAATTTTGTTGTTTGGTAGAGTTAACTCCTCAGTAGACAACAAAACTTAAGACCCCCCTCCCCACATTACAGCATCTGTGGGTGACAAAGAAATGTGGCTCAAAACAGGGGAGCTTGTCTTGGAAGGGGTACGAAACATCATGTGAAAAGAAGTATTTTCTCCTTTTCCTCAAAACATGCTCCCATAGCTTTTGTCTTCAGGGCTATAAAAAACCTGGGAACATTTGGTAAAAAGGTTAATTTAATAAGATGACAGAAAAGTTGCTTAAGTTCTGAAGTGACTCATTGAGGTGTATTTTATTACATTAAATAAGTTTAAAATTTCATGCACAACCCACTTGAGCATGAGAAAAGTTTTATAAGCATTGGCCCAGTTATCATTCAGTCTGTAAATGAACTGAAAACATCAAAGAAGTATTATATAGCCCTTTACCTACCACACATGGTGAGTTGATAACTATTACATATTGCACAAAGGATGAGTATTTGAAGGTATAGAATACTGACATGAAAAGTAACAAGCTCAAAAGTTTTATTCAACTTATGTAACAGGATAAAGGTTAACTAATTAAATGAAAAAAGGGGCATAAATGTGTCAAGACATATTGAGGGTTACCTTCCCAATTAGTATTGTGTTTCCATTTAGGAAGTTAACAACTTGCATGAGTTTGTAGTTAATATCTTTAAAAATGACAGAGATATCAGTAAATTTGAAATTTTTGCACCATGATGACACAAATAATAACAGGGTTTTGACCAAACTCGACAACGTCTTTCAAAATAGTAAAAACTGTAATTACACATTTTCCCACAATTTTTTCCATGCTTTTGTAGACCTTTATTTTCATTTCCTTCAAATGTATACCTTTTCTGTTGCTTGCAGTTGTTTGCAGTAAGCCTACAAATATATGAACAGGGAAAGGTATATCCTTTCTGTAGCTTGCAGTAGTTTGCAGCTGGTCTGTAAAAATCTGCACAGTGACATGTTTAGAATTTTGAAGATACTCACTTTCATTTAGTTTATTTGCACTTTGAGCTTGAATCTTTTTTGCCTCTGCTTTAAGCCTATTCTGTAGTGTGGCTGCTGTCTCCTTGATGGCTTGAATTCTGTCGGCCCGACTGACCGTCTGTCGATTAAGATCCTGATTCGTTAAAGAATTGAAGGCACCACTATTCAAAGAGGCAGGTTCCTCATTCAGTTTTTCTTGCAATGCTTGCGTGAATTTTGAGGTAACACCACCAATATCGAGTGTAAAGTCACCAATAGTTTTAATGTTGGACGGCACATTGTCTGTGGGCTTGGAGGTATTCACTGCCCGTTGTTTAGCACTGACCTTATTTATTTCACGAGTCAATGAATTCACTGTTTGCTTCTTGTTACTTGGAGAATCTATGTCCATCTTAGCCCTGTAAACATTTTTTACAATTAGTCCTAAAAGCTCTTAATTAACCCAGCAACCATTTTCAGTTTATACCTAGATGATTGCCACTGCATGGTTGCTTTTGTCTGCACTATTTCAGCAAAGCGGACAGTGTAGATAAAGATCAGACTGCACACTGGCAACAAAGGCAGCTGGTAACCAGCATTTTCTCTTTTCCCAAAGCGTTTTCTGTTCTTTAAAAGACACAGTATTGCTACCTGTTGACCCTTTCTGGAATATGACGATTCACAAAAATAAACCAAAATATTAGAATAAACCAGTGAGATTTGGGGAAAGAAAAAAAGCTAAAAACAGAACAATGGCACCATCAACTGTGCCTATTTTCTGTATGGAACCACAGCAAGAATAGAGAAGTAAATTTTTTAAGAAATCTACCCAATCATTTTGTTACACACAAATTGATATTCAAATTTACATTTACGAGCAAAAAAGTTAACCCTTTGAGCACTAATATAAAACCAATCAACATTTCAATTCTCGAAAAAAGTATTACAAGAGCAAATGTCAAGGTTGCTATTGTCAAGAATGTCTGGGCAAAGCAGACAGTGTAGATCAAAGATCTTTCTCAAAGTTGTTTTGTCCAGATCGATCTTGATCTACACTGACCACAGAGGCAACTATAGTAGTGAAAGTCGCTTTAAGGGTAAGGAATAAATTTCCCTGCCCCTATGGCCAAAAACTTTCTCACCTTCTTGGGGTCCCAGTAGGGGTAAGTTCATCTTCATCCCCTGTTAGAGTTGAACTGCTATCACTTATCTCCATGTTATCCTCTTCCACAATGTTTTCTTTGTTCTCTGAATCAGAGCTAACCTGAAACATAGGGAAATAAAATTGTCTTAAAACATACTTTGCCTCACATTATTTTACAATCCTTTACTAAACAATACCCTTTTTAAACAACCCAAAGAAGGCTTCTGAAAATATTGTAGAAAGACCGCATTCCTATATCTTATCCTTTTCCCACAACATTTTCTTCCCTTTCAAAGAACAAATTTTATATCATCATTTGCATCATGTTTGTCACCTGAAATTATTTTCAATTGGTCAAGTCTAAAATTTTCTCTCTAAATAAAGGACAATTATGTCATGGCAATAGCTAATTTGTTATGTGATTTAACCTATTACTAGGCCTGGGCAAAGTTACTGCCAAAAATTCAGCCAAAATTCTAGCCAAGGTTTGACAAACATCCTTTTTATATGAATCCTATCTATCTTTTCATCTTCTTCGAGCCTGACATCCTAGGACAGTTTTTGCCCATTTGGAAGACTATCAAGTGCAAAGAACAATAGCAAACTGGAACAGAACATAAAAACATCATACAAAACAGAGCAATTGCTCCTAAAGAGCAATAGCTCTTTTTTCTACCATGTTCTTGAAAGTCACATTTTGCAGAGATGCAACAATCTTCCAAAATGGAACTATGTATCAAAGTTGACCAAAAAAAGATTACCATATATCTTGGCCTGTCCGTGTGAAAGGGATGATGGCGGGGAAGATCAGTGAGAGAGAGTTTTTGTCCAGCTTCCTGTGCTGGCACCCTTTGTTTGGAAGCTCTTTCCTTCTTGGAACCAGAACCAGCTGTTGCCTGTTTCTGTTTACTGTATAACTCCTCCAACTGTTTCTTTTTTGCCTCTTCCTCCTCCTTGTGCTTCATTTCTTCTTCCTTTTGGCGTTTTAATCTCTCTGCTTTCTGTTTTTGCATGTATTTACGTATTTGTTCTTGATCGTAATGTCGTTGTTTGGCACTTGGTTGTTGCTGTTTCTCTGATTCTATAAGTAAAATAACAGAGTCTGTTATTTCTCTTCAACTACTTATCTTTGAGAAACAAAGGACAGGTTACCAAACAAAGACTCTTCCAGGATATTGTCATGGTTAAAATGTGTTCATGTATTAAGTTTCATGAGATTCTGTTGCGAGATAGACTTTTTTAGCATGCTGACAAGACAGTGTAACATACATGGAATTTTCATACATGACCATGTAAAGTCAAACGTGTATTAAGCAAGCATTTCCAAGGGATACTCAACATGTGGTTGTTTAAGACAGGTGCTTGCTAAATATTTCAGTTTGGCTCAGTCTAAAATTTTGTCATTCGGTAAAGAGTCTATAGAGAGGGCCACTTGTACAGGTTTAACTGTACTTACACAAGAGGGTCATGATGGCCCTGTATCGCTCCACTGGCTAATAAGTAAAAACCCTACACGCCAAACATTACAATACCAGGCAAATTGGTTTCGAACATGAGATCCCTGAGACAGAGCTAAAATTAGTAGCCCTAGGTCTTATGGTTAGTAACAAGAAGATTTCTAAAGTTTTCACTATGTAAGCCCATGTAAAACTGACCCCCTGGGTGAGATCAAATTAGACCCAAAGGCTGTAATTTGGGCATTCATACTAGAGGTCCACTAGATAAAGCCACATGCAAAATTTGGTAGCCCTAGGCTTTATGGCTAAGTACAGGGAGATTTCTAAAATTTTCTCTATATAAGCCCATGTAAAACTTGTGACCCCCAGACGGGGCCAATTTTGACCTCAGGGCTATAATTTGAGTACACTTGGCAGAGACCCACTAGATAAAGCCACATGCAAAATTTGGTAGCCCTAGGCCTAATGGCTAGGTACAGGGAGATTTCTAAAGTTTTCTCTATATTAGCCCATGTAAAACTTGTGACCCTCGAGGCAGGGTAAAATTTGACCCTAGAGCTATAATTTGGGCACTCTTGGTAGAGGTCTACTAGATAAAGCCACATGCAAAATTTGGTAGCCCTAGGTTATATGGCTAGGTACAGGAAGATTGCTAAAGTTTTCTTTATATAAGCCCATGTAAAACTTGTGACCCCCGAGGCGGGGCCAATTTTGACCCTAAGGCTATAATTTGAAGAAACTTGATAGAGGTCTACTAGATAAAGCTACATGCCAAATTCGGTAGCTCTAGGCCTTATGGTTTCGGACAAGAAGATTTTTAAAGATTTCCAATATTTTTTAGGTTTTGTTGCCATGGCAACCAGAATTTTTGAAGGAATCAAATTCTTTCAAGAAATTCTAAAGAGGACCACGGCAGGATCATTTCTGTGAAGTTCATCAAAATTGGATGGGTAGTTTCAGAGAAGAAGATGTTTAAAATAAACGTTAACGCACGCACGCACGCACAGACACATGGACGCACGATGGACACCGGGCCATGACATAAGCCAGCTGGCCTTCCGCCAGTGGAGCTAATAATAAAACATTTATACTGGCTGAGTCCTATGTTAACTCCTAGTACATTTACCTTTTGCATGGGATAAAGATATGCCCCCTTTTTATGCCTCTTTTCAACACTGACTGTCATCATGAGCTTTAAAGATACATGTTTTCATCTAGTTTTTAACCCATTTTAATCTCTATTTTATCAAACCACAATCATTCTTGTATTTCATGCCAAATGTTGCCGAACAATTGGAAGGTTGCATAGATTACGACCGATAGAAAATGCATAATTTCATTTTCTAGGGGCCATCAAAGAAATCAGTGTTATGACGTTTCAGGTTTCAAATACGTTTCCAATATATGTATTTATTCCTTACACCATATAAATCGGTACTTTATATATGTTAGCACAGCTGACTAAATTTTATTCTATCGGTCTATCATATTTTTACATCGTTTTTTTCTCTCTGGCTGTAAGGGTGTATCTTTAACATTTTGACCTCAAAATCAACACAAATCATCTGTGTTACCAAGACAATATCTGTACCAAGTTTGAACTCAAGTTAAACAAATGTCTAGTTTATTTCATTCTTTAGTTTTAATTACGCCTTCAACAAAATATCCCGTATTTTAACAACCCTGAGGAGGAAGTTTATTGAAATCACTGTGGGAAAGGAAGAAAATGCAGGTACCAGCAATTTCTCCTTTTCCGAAAGTATTTTCTGCATTTTCATAGACAAATCACTTTCTTTGAGCCGCATATAATGTCTGCAATTGCTTTGTTTGGGAGGTATGTATGATTTTGTCGTCTAGTAAAGACATGTCAGACAAGGATCGACAGACTGACTGATTGATGGACTGTCATGTAAACAGACCAACAGATTGACATAAGGAAAGCCCTGTACACTGTCCGCTTCAAAGGGGACAATAGAAACTGCATTGTACGTCAAACAAACAAGCACATACCTGACGTTTTTGCTTTCCGTTTAGTTGGAGCTTTCCACCTCTTTTCTTTCTCAAGACCTAAAGGTTTGTGTTTCGGGACATCCTCATCCATTTGAAGATCACTGTAAACTTTACGGGCTTCCTCTGACAGGGCTTTATGGTGCTGTATTTCTGCCGCAGTGGCACTTCCAACACCCAAACTTTCCATGTCCTCACCCCCAAGGGCTTCCGGCCGTTCTTCCATTGGGCTCTCACGTCCATCTGTGCCTTCTGTAAAGAAACAAGAATATCTGTAAAACCAATGGATGGTCCCCGATATATAAGATTTGCTAGCAGAAACAAAATCATGGACAAAAAGACAGATGGACAGGCATACAGATGAAAGGAAAATAGTGACTATATGCTCCACAAATGTTCCATATACGTTCTATTTATTCCATAATTGCCTTTTGGGCTGTGTGTTGATCAAGATCTGGACCTGCATTCACCAACAATTCTAAAAAATATTGTGTCTAATTCTCAAGAATTTTCTAGATTAGAAAGTAACACAATTTCTAATTGGCTAAATCACTTGATTTAGCCAATCAGAAGTGTTACTTTCAAACCTAGAAAATTCAACATCAAAAGACTAAGATTGTTTCAAAGAGTGGTTGGTGAATACGGACCCTGATTGCTCAAAATCTGTAGTCTGATCTGATCTACACTGTCCACTCTGCCGAGACGTTCTGGACAATAGTATCCTTGAAACTGCAATTATTTGGGTCTTTATTTTAGACTGTAAAATGGGTGTAAGGATTAGTTTTTAATCAGTTACCTACTAATACAAAATTGCTGCAGATGACTGTTTTGTTTGTATTGGAGTTTTTCACCATTTTAACAGCTTAGGTCATATCATGGCGGTCATTGATGCACCCATGTGTTCCCTGGCTTTCTCACACCAGTACTGACACAACTTTCTTTCCAAAGCCACTGACTACTTTTCTCACATGCATCAGAGGTGAGAGGCAAAAAATTGACGGAAAGAAAGTTCGCTGCAACCGGGTATCAAACCTGCAACCTCTAGGTCACGTGTCAGACATGCTAACCACTGAGCTACCCAGCCTGGCAGATGACTGGAAACACTTTTGTTAAACGTGATCATCAGCAAGAACTGAGGTTTGATACATAAATACATAGGATAGACAGACTGACCGATAAACCGACTGAAGTAAACAAGAAATTGCTAATTAGGACCAGTCTGAAACTCTTTTGTGCTGTACAGGGTTAAAGTCATATAAAACTTCAAAGCAATCATACAAATATGACTGCGTGTATAAAGATGGATGGACAGGCAGACAGATACATATAGAGGGACAGGCTGATATAAAATACATGCCCTAGAAAGCGTTTTGCTCCGCAGGGGTAAAAAAATTTGTCTGTAGGAGGTACTGAGTTAACTCTTGTAGTGGTCTACTCTTTACAAAACGACAAAATTTTGGACTCAACCAAATTGAAAGCATTTGCAGACAGCAAATCAAATGTAGCTCAAATAATGATTTCCGTCTCTGGTAGGGTAGAAAACAATGTGGGAAAAAAAGAAAATGCTGGTTACCAGCATCTTCTTCTTTTCCTACAATGTTTTCTGAGGCCTTCTCTGGCTGGTACTTTAATATTTGGATTTGAGATAAAGGATTAATAAATGTTATATGTATGGATGTTCTTAGTAAGCAGTAATGACGAATTCAAAGCCGCTTTTGTCAGAATATCTCACAGAGAAGTGGTCAGTGTAAATCCATGATCAGACTGGAAATTCTCTGTGGTCTGACCTTGATCTACACTGTCCACACAAGGGATTAGATTCAGGTTCAACCCTACAAGGGTTAGGCTATAAGAACTAGGGTTTCCTATTCAAATGCTAATTTCTACTTTCTTTTGTACATAAGCAATCAGATGACAAGATCTATGGTGAATAATCCTTTTGACAGCTATTAACCCTTGAGTTGGTTTTGCAGGCAGTGTAGATCACAATCAGAATGCACAGAATGAATCTTTGATCAACTCTGTCCTGTATTCTGTTAGACAGTTAAACAGTCTCGACCCTAATCTACAGTGTCTACAAAAACAGAAAAGTTTTGCTCTGGGATTTAACTCTACCAAACTACAAGAATTTATACCTATCTGAATCTAGAGAATTCGCAGAAAACAAATCCAAAATATTTGTCTTTGGGTAGACAGGTAGAAAACATTGTGGGAAAAGGAGAAAATGCTGGTTACAAGTATTTTGTCCTTTTCTCCACAATATTTTCAAAAGTTGTCTTTGACAGGGTTGTTAAAATATGGGATTATTTGGTAAAGAGCTTCAGTATTAACTACATACAAACCACTGCATGCTATTCAATAAATGGAATTAATTATATGTTTTGTCACTTTCAATCCCCTATTCCCACATTCCAACCTGTAATCTTTGGAGTACCAAACGAATATGGGCACCACAGGCATGTGCAAAGGCTTAGCTGCGGTTGCTTTATCAGTGAAAATCGAAGACCAAAAAAGACGCATAACTGTCAAAAAATGGTTCAGGGTTTCCTGCCCTTGGAATTCCCCTTGTTATAGTTAAGAAGAAATCAAAGTTTTAACTCTTTACCAAACGACAAAATTTTAGACTTGGCAAAGGTGGCAAAGCATTTGCAGACAACAAAATAGATGTGACTAAAAACTTGAAATTTGTTTTGGGAAGTGTGGAAAACACTGTGGGAAAAGGAGAAAATGCTGGTTACCAGCATTTTCTCCTTTTCTCACAATGTTTTCAAAAGCTGCCTTCTTCAGGAACATTAAAAGTCGGGACTGTGTGGTAAAGGGTTAAGTAAACATCTTCAGTAATGACAGAGACATGAAAAAAATGTCAGTTTTCATACAGTGATGCAGACTGTGACAAGCCCATGACAATACTTCAACAAACCTATGACAATACTTTGACTTTTCTTCTAAAACAGCCAACAGAGCTCCAGATAAGAGGGAGTGAAGGTATTATTAAATTCATTATTTCTCGATGAGACTATTCTAATGAGTACCCATAACATAGGGTTTAGTTGAGAATAATTGATATTTTCAATTTTGAAATCAAAATCACTCCCTCTATCTGTTGCTCTGAGCCAATAGATCAGACATTTTCAATGAGTCAATTAGTCCTAGATACAGCAATTGCAACAGTATCTCACAAAATTTCAGACAGTATAGATCCAGCTCAGAGAGCATGTTTTTGTACAAAAGATCAGCAATTATTTCTCTTTAATTTGTATCATTGTAATTTATGTAACCCTCTACCAAAAAATCCCATGTTTTAAAGACCTCGAAGAAAGAGGCTTTTAGATTTTTGAAAATTGAGAGCATTTCAAGATGACTTATTAGACTTGCCTATGACAACAAAAGTTGTCCCTGAAAGAGTAGAAAACATTGTGGAAAAGAGGAGAAAGCCAAATCCCATTATTTTAGATACGTTCATCATCTGCAAATACTTTCAATTTGGACAATTCTAAACAAAAGCTTTATCGTCTCATAAAAAGTTGAAATTTGCTTCACTGACCTATATTTTTGTGAGCAAAATTCAATCAGTTTTGACCTTATTACCAAGTTTTCAATCAATATTCAAACTTATGGAAAATTTTATCAGACTAACAAAAAGGGACAGAAGGACTAAAAGTGTAATAGTATACTTTTGATTTTGTTTTGCAATTTCTTGTATGCTAAGTAAAAATATTGTTTTGTCTAAATTGATAACTGATATCATCTGTCTGGCATTAAATAAGTCTTTATTTTCTTCTATATTTTCTGAACTTCGAGACAAAGGTTGTCTACCATTATGCCAGACACTGTTGAGTAAACATACCCAAGGTCAATATACAATTAGCCCCCTTCCTACCTGAAGACAAATTTTCAGGCCTTTATAATGTAGGATGTTTTAAAATGCCTTCTTTTTCAGCTATTAATCAAATACTTTTTTTAAGGATAGGGAAAGAAAGCACTTTTTAATTCTAAGTTAAACTTCCGGAACATTTCCAGATAGTATACATAAATATCGCAACCAGTACACAAAACATGGTCTAATCTTGGAACATTAAGTTTGTTGTATAGACCATGTTCTAACCAAAGGTGTCAGGGTGTCATTCCTTTCACTCTAAAAGGTTAACAGCAAATGCATCTATGGGCATCAATATGAAGATTATGTCCAAAAAGCTGTTCTTAAGCTAATTCATAATTTGAAAATCAAATTGAGAAATGGAAAAATTAGTCATAGTAAACATTTTCTCCATTTATCACCCTCCTTTCCCGTTCTTTAACTCTTTACCAGAGAGCAACATGTGAGACTCGTCCAAATGCAAGCATTTGTAGACAACAAACTAACATGGGTAAAATGATGGAAATTGTTTTGGGAAGGGTAGCAAATATTGTGGGAAAAGGAGAAAATGCTGATTACCAGCATTTCCTCCTTTTCCCACCATATTTTTGAAAGCCTTCTTCTTTAAGGTTGCTAGTACACTGGATTGTTTGGCAAAGGGCTGACCAGTCTTGACAAACCAGGTCACAAGGCTGTATATTATACAAACATGGAGGTTTGTTTAAATAGATTGTACTTTATCTATGTACTAATCTAATTTGTACTTTAACAAATAACTGTTCAAATACTACCGTCAAACAAAAAGTACCATTAAACAAAAAAAAGCCTTCTGCATGGTATTCTCAACCTTTTATCAAACAATATTGTGTTTTTAATGACCATAAAGAGAAGGCCATTAAATCCAATGTGGGAAAAGGAAACCAGCATTTTCCTCCTTTTCAAACAATATTTTCTACTATTTCAAAAAAAAAAATCATCTGTGCAGATGGTTAATTTATCAACTGCAAATGCTTTTAATTTGCTGAAGTCTAAGATTTGGTTGTTTGGTAAACTTTCTGTATTGCTCAACACAGTCCTAATGTTGCTTTTTTTTTTTTAATTTAAACTGCTGATCGCACTTCTTTTGCTATCAAACTGAACACAAAACTTGCATAGGTTTAGGGAGATTTAGTATTTGGTCAACTCTTCCCACACAAAAAATTTTTAGACTCCAAATAAAGGGGAATTGCAGACAACCAATTTAATATACCTCAAATGATGATTTCTTTGTTTGAAATCATAGAAAACATTGTGGAAAAAGAAGAAAATGCTAGTTACCAGCATTTTCTACTTTTTACTACAATGTTGTCAAAGGCCTTCTTCCTCTGGGTTGTTAAAACTTTGGATTGTTTGGCAAAGAGTTAAATGGACATAGTCAATATTTTGTCCTAAATCTAACTGCAAACATATGGTATTGTTTGATTTACCAGGTAAAATTGAATTTATACATATTTTCACAGAGACTTTTATAGGGCAGACAAAACTTACCTAACTCTTTGCCAAACAACAAATATTAAGACTTGTTCAGCAATACAGCATTTGCAGACAAAAAAGTGGAAGTAACTCAAAAACTGAAATTTATTTTGCAAAGTCAGAAAACATTGTGGGCAAAGGAGAAAATGCTAATTACCAGCATTTTCTCCTTTTCTACATAATGTTTTCAAAAGTCTGTTTCTTTTGGTCATTAACAGTAGGGACTGTGTGGTAAAGGGTTAAATCTTTATCAAACAATCCCTAGCTTTAACAATCTTGAGACAGAAGGCTTTTGAAATCATTGTGGGTAAAGGAGAAAATGCTGGTAACCAACATTTTCTCCTTTTTCCACAATATTTTCTATCCTTCCAAAGACAAATTTATGTGTTTAAGTCTCTTTTAATTTGTTGTCTGCAAATGCATTCAATTTTGACACATTCTGAACCATTTGCAAGAGACGGTGTTTAGCCACAGTATTTTCAAACTGCAGATCACAATTGCTTGATTGACCAACGTTTTACGCAACTTTCAACTTTATGTCAGTCACATCACTACCACAGCTTGCTTCTTCACGTACGTCCTAGGTTTCACCAGTACTAGGCTAGGGCTCTTAAGTTTCTTGGTTCTAAAGGTCGTAAAAATACAGATATTTATTTCATGCTTTCCGGTAGGTTATCGAGAAATATTGGTGAAATATTTTTCGATATTTCATGGTCAAGACCAGTGAAAATACCGATTTTTATATTCTAGTTACCTAGGTAAAATGCGCGTGACTCACAACCTGATGGAAATATGACGTCATTTGCCTTACATTTCTCGCGCTTGACGTAATATTGTAATGCGTTGCTATGCGGAGGGGGTACGCCACGGGGAATAACTCAAAAGAACTGTACTGGATTTTGATAAAGTTCCTCCCAGATAGGGTTAAAAGCATGAAATAAATAGAACATTTGTTTTTTTCGGTTAAAGATCAAAATTTATTTCATCTCATGAACACCATTGGTAATATTTTCATTCGTGGCTGTGCCACGAGTGAAAATATTACTGATGATGTTCACTCGATGAAATAAATTTCGATCTTTAACCGGAAAAAACAAATATCCTCTATATCTTGTTAAGGATTACTTCAAAAATACGGCAGTATAATATTAAAAAAAAATTATAATACACTAATTATGATTTAACCACAATAATTGTAGATATATATTTATAATGTATCTTGTTTCATCTATTAATCTACATACAACCAATTCAACCCAGTACTTTAATTCATTTGCTTCTTATTACGAGTTCAAATAAATGAAATGGAATACTTCAATTCAAAATTATACATGTACATTACTTTGGATAAAGACCTCTAAAACAATGTGACAAATGGGTACATGTTGTAACTGAGAGAATATTCAGGTACCACAATGTCTTTGGGAAACTTACACTGCAAATGAATCCGCAAGTGGAAAAGGGTGAAAATCTAAAAACCACAGGTGTTAGAAAATGTCAATACTCAACAACAAAACCCTATTTGTATACACCCCAAATTCACTTTTCTTCTTTCGTTTTGAATGCAACTGACAAAAATGTGTTATTGATCTATCAATTCTTTACCATACAAGATCATGTTGTAATGACCCTGAGCTATACAGCATTTGAAAACATTGTGGGGAAAAAGGGAGAAAATGCTAGTAACCAGCATTTTCTCCTATTCCATAGAATGATTTTTACCCTTTCATGGACAAACCACAATGACTTGAGTCTAGTATTTGTCTGCAAATGCTTTCAAATCACACAAGCTTTGTATATTATCATTTGGTAAAGTGTGAATTAAAATCAAAAACTCTTATCAAAAAGTATTTTCTCCACCCAAGGTCAACCTGTATGTGTGACTTTAAAAGAAAATTTTATAATAAGGCAATCTGTTGTACAAGGACTCAACCTTTTACTACACAGTCCTATGTCAATGGTCCAGAAAAAAGGAGACTTGTGAAGCCACTGTGAGAAAAGGAAAAAATGCTGGTAACCAGTATTTCATCTTTTTCCCACAATTGGTTCTGCCTGTTGAAAGACAAATTCCATAATTTAAGTAAAATTTAATTTGTAGTCTGCAAATGCTTTCATTCTTCTTAACACTTGCAGTCTAGATTTTTTCTTTATTCCAATTGTGCTTTTTTCCAAACTCTTCCTAACACTTGCACTCTAGATTTTTTTTTACTTCAATTGTGCTTTTTTGCACGAAATTCCTACCATTTGAACTCTAGATTTTTCCTGTACTTCAGTGGTGCTTTTTTGCAAAATCTTCCTAACACTTGCACACTAGATTTTTTCGGTACTTTACTGCAGAGTTCAATCTAGAGTATGCCATTGCGTCATATGCCCCCTAAAGTCCCAAATGCCGCAATTCTAAACCAACCTTGGGCCTGTCAGCCGCACTCAATTGTAAAAGTGTAATTCCACGAATAAGGGTCCTTTTTGTCCATTCCTGCTTTTTCCGCTCAATAAACAAATTGCAGAGCTTTCTAAAGAGAATCCGACAGATGTTATGGCTAAGATAAACTGGTAGCCTATTTTCGGTCTTCATGTCAGATGGTTTTGGGAGAAAAACGGGTACCAGAGGTTATGATTCTTTGAGCTTCCACTGATCATTCAACATCGCAATGAAGCAATTTTCTGAGTGTTTCGGAAGCCTCAACGGGGCGAAAAAAGGCAAAAGCTGTTGAAAATATTACTTCAGAAGGCACAATCAATCCAGAACCTATCCCTACTTCAAGCTTCGATAATAAAAACCCACAGAAGTGCCAGTTACAACCAAAATTGCCTGGATGATCGGTTCAAAAGTTGGTTAGTCTATAATGAAAAAATTGAACTCTAGTTTAAGTGAATGATGGTAAAGTTAAATCCTTCTGAGCAAATAATCAGAATTTTGGAAAGTTTACCATAGAAAGACATATCTTGTCATTTTTATCTTTTAGGATTAAATTAATAGTGAAAACAAGGTTGCGTCAATAACAATGATAATTTCTGAAAAGTTGCAGTTTTATTAGCATCGTATTCATAGATACATGAGTGAGAATACACTTGTTAAATAAAAAGGCAACAGATGTTAAATAAAAAGGTTACCACTTCAGTTATAAAGTATGATTATTTTTTGTGTGGCCCCCAGTTTTCCTAAATGGTCCCCTATTTCAATGTCTGTGGGCCCGATGGGCCCCCTTACAAGCAAAGCTAGATTGTACACTGTCAGTGGTGCTTTTTTGCAAAATATTCCCAATACTTGCACTCTAGACTTTTTCTGTACTTCAATGGTGCTTTTTTGCATTAAAGGCTTTGTAGTTGTTTAACTGTTTGCCAGACCACAAAATTTTGATATGTCCATATCAAAGCATTTGCACACAACACTTTCGATGGTTAAAATGATAAAATTGTCTTTGCAAGGGTAGATAACGTTTTGGGAAAGGAAGATTACCATTCGTATTGGAGTTCAACGCTGTTTTAACAGCTTAGGTCATATCACGGAGACCAGTGCACCTACACATGTTTTTACTGGCTTTCTCACACCAGTACTGAAAGAACCTTCTTTCCAAGCCACTGACTACTTTCTGACATGTATCAGCAGTGAGAGGCCAAAATTCCTGGTATGAAAGTTTGCCACAATAGGGTATCAAACCTGCAACCACCACGTCACCAGTCAGATACGCTAACCACTGAGCTACCTGCCCCACATGCCCTCATACAAAGAATTGTTAAAACATGGGACTGTTGGGTAAAGGTTCATTAAACCCTCTTAAGGGCTCCAGGATGGGAGGTTAAAAATAAAATGAAACCCCCCCTCTTACCCAAGTAAACCCTTTGTAAACTCTTGCAACCTCAATAAACCCAACAGAAATTTTCAGTCCAGAGATAAGACCCAAATAACTGCAGTTGCTCTTGTCCAGACGGTCTCAGCCAAGCGGACAGTTTAAATCAAAGATCAGCCTGCATGTTTTGAGCTGTCTGATCTTGATCTAAACTGGCTGCAACTATGGCAACTGCAACTATGACAGGGGCTTTAAGGATCAGTGTGAAAAATGTTCAATACTTACCAGAGTTTGTGTCCTTGGTACGACTTGACTTTCTGACTTTCAAAGGACCTAATTCCCTCATGATCAGTTCTTGACCAGCCCTCCATGATGATGTGGTAATTATTTCTGCAAATATTTGAAGGACACACATTCAGATTAAAGTAAAAAGCAACAGGGTTCATCGTCATTATAGGGATCAAGTATAATTTTTCTTGCATTAACATTAAATTTTGCTGTGTTTGAGGTAGGTGTTGGAGATCCTGAGCCACAGGCAACTGTTTAAACACCTTGTGATTTTGTTTGTTTGTTTTGTGTTTTACCCCGTTTTCAATATTATTTCAGTTATATCATGGAGGCCAGTGCACCTATCCGTTTCCTGGTACTTCTCACATTTTCTTCCCAAGCCACTGGCTGCATCCCACATAACCACCGCCTTCCAAGGGACCAGGCAAATATTGATGCAAGAAAATCCCTACTTAATTATTATCATGGACAAGTCCCATGTTTTTTCCCCTTAAATAGATACAAACATAAAAACCAACTGATGGCAGAGAACACCAAGTGGAACAAATGGATGTGCTTAGGTCTGTATTCACCAACTATTCCTTAGAACATTCTTAGTCTTATTCTCAAAGATTTTCTAAATTTGAAAGTAACAAAACTTCTGATTGACTAAATGGTTTAGCCAATCAGAAGTTGTGTTACTTTCAAATTTCGAAAATGCTGGAGAACAAGACTAAGAACGCTCTTAGGGATGTTTGGTGAAAAGAGACTCTGACTTCATAACATCTGTTCTGGGCTTGCATAATGAGCAGATACAAAATGTGGCACAAGTTTTCTCAATGTAATACTCTATAATTTTCTGCAGGAAATCAGAACTGTTTAAAGTGGTGAAGATTTTCTAAATTTTTTTTCTACTTCACATACAGGTTTATAAGACCAAACAAACTTAAGCACATATTCATATTAAGTGAAAACAACAACATAATCATGCAACTCCTAGAGGCCATTGATCATGTGTTCACTCTTTGACATACAACAAAATTTAAGACTCCTTCACACTGAAAGCATGTGCAGAGGACATTTAAATGTGGTTCAAATAGCTAGATTTGCTTGTGAAAAGTTTGAAAATATTGTGGGAAAAGGAGAAAATGCTGGTTACCAGCATTTTCTCCTTTTTCCACAATTTTTTTAAAAGGCCATCTTACTCAGTATCATTATAACAATAACTCGGTAAAGGATTAAAGGTTTCTAACCAGGGATACGCTGACATAATACTCAGTTATGCATCCCAGTTATGAACCTCATTGTTCACTCTGGTAATATAATCAATTGTTCACATCAACTATTTATGGAACAGAAAAAACATACCATGTCAAAGTTACACTTTCTTTATTCAGTTAGATGGTTCTTAAATCTTTAATCCTTTACGACACAAGCTTAGCTACAGTCAGACCTATATTGCTATATTTACCCTTTACCAAACAATCCAATGTTTCCTAGAGTCAAGATTTGTCCTTGTATTCTGCCATGCTAGAGATTCTGGGACATTATCCCAATGAATTAGCCTTTAGGCCGATAAACACTACTCAAGGCGCTTTTGGGGTCAGTGAAGATCCGAATCAGACTGCATAAAAGGTAGTCTGATCCTGGATCTACACAGTCCAATAAGGAGAAAAATAACTTTGACATTGCCGTATCTGAGTTTTTCACTATTGGTTGGAAAGTTTAATTTAACTTATTTAGCAGGTTAAGGATTAGAAAAATATCCCATCATAATGCACAAGGGGGGAGTTGTTTGGGGTTGTTGGACTGTGCCTTTTCAGAATCATTTGACAATCAGTCTTGACTACATTTGTCTCACTACTTTTTAATATAACTCTATTTCGACAAATTCCCTCCCTGAAAAATCCTTGATAAGAAAATTTCAAGTTGTCATTGATTCTTTCCTTACCAGGGACAACACAGGAAGCTTTAGTCGACAGTAGAGATCAAGATCAGACTACACAATCTGATCTACACAGTCTACATTATTCTAGTTCTGTCTTTCTTCTTGCAGTGCAAAATTTAATGGAGCCATGATAAATATGTGCTAAACTGGCAAATGGGGGTTTAACACAATTCCATGATGCAATAATACCAAGCAAGTCATTACATAAGTGTAGATCCATAAAATCCATTTTGTTTAACAGCTGAATGAATCATGAGGTAGAGTGGTCCTTTGACATGCAGAAAAATTAGCAATAGCAAAAATTTTTTACTAAGGTCAGCCTGCCTGGATTAATACATTTTTCAGATGCATTAAGCCCCCTTTTTACAGCACATGGCTCATATGTAAAATGTTTATTTGGTAGTGAAAGAGTTGTAATAAACTGTATTCAAACCTTTGTTTTTCGGTGGTAGTTGTTGTTTGTTTGCTTTCCGACTTGGAGCTATGACCCTCGTCACTTTCTTGGCTTTCCCCTCTCCTTCTTCCACAGTGAGCCAGCCTTGAAGTGTAATGAAAGACAATAAGTGGAAATAATCAAGAGCAATTCCCTCAGAAATATAACTTTACAAAAGTAACACATGAAATAAATTTTGACCAAACAAACCTACATTTTAAAACCCTGAAGAGGAAGGCTTTCAGATACCTTTTGGAAATGCATTTAGCCCCCTTTTCACAGAGCAAGGCTCATTTCTATATGTACAATATGGCTTTCACATTAGGGGCATAGCAAACACAACATCATGACCAAGGCCTGGGCCAAGCTTCTGTATATCCATGTTTGTTTGCCTTCTTGTCTAGAGGATGAATTCTTGCAAAAACTGATTTTGAACCCAGGGCATCAAGGTTGCCACCTGACTATGCACCTGAAATGGCTTTACAACATGGCAAAAAATTAAGACTCGTCCATAATGAAAGAATTTACTGATGACAATTCAAATATTTTTTTCAAACAGTAGTATTTGTCCTTTGATCAGAAGAAAACATTATGGGAAAAGGAGAAAATGCTGGTAACCAGCATTTTCTCCTTTTCCCACAATGTTTTCAAAAGCCTTCTCTCTCAAGGTGGTTGAAACTAGGGACTGTGTGAGCAGAGCCGCAACTTTTTTTTTTTAGGTGAAAATGGGTTAACTGGTGAATGAGAAAAAAAAAACTTAGGCGTAAAAAAAAAAATAGTTTGTTTCGGGTAACCCGACCCTACCTGGAGTTTTTGCCCCGACCCTAATTTTTTTTTATCTTCCGATAAAAAAAAAATCAGCCTTGTATCATACTGTGTCACAGGACGCCTGTTTCGGCAAATATTGCGCATTATATTATAGGTGTACAATCATGTACTACTACATACATAATTATGCATGAAAACTCCTACGCCTGTACAAA
The DNA here is from genome assembly GCA_946811185.2 of Hippopus hippopus. Taxonomy (NCBI): domain Eukaryota; kingdom Metazoa; phylum Mollusca; class Bivalvia; order Cardiida; family Cardiidae; genus Hippopus; species Hippopus hippopus. Next base: position 48,455,150 of record OX328098.1, on the reverse strand, counting down.
AGCTACCGTGTATCGGAGTATATTGAAACGACCTTAAACACAAATTGTCAAACGCAATAACGTGGGTTTTCCATTTCTAAAAATACATACAAGCAGGCGGAGAGATCGGGCTTTTTGGCTAACTCCACACAGGAACTTCTGTTTATCGAACGTTCGTATCCTATCGCACGGTTACAAAAGACTGTGTTACGAACTTTTACTTGTGATTTTCGCTTTTCTTCGCGTAAAATATAGACAGGATCCCGTCATCTCTGTTGTCATCACCGCATTTCCGGTTCTGTAGTGCATTGTCGCTACTTTCGGTTTGCTAGATTTCAGATTGAACAAGTTCTGTTAAACATCATTCAGCAAATGTGCTAGCATGCTCCAGAACTACGAACAATTAAGGTGTTCAATGCAGATATAACATTCGAAAAATTTTAATGGACGTTTCTCTTGCAACTTATCTGACAGGACGGACTGTGGACTAAACTAGACGACGGCAACGATAGAAGTTTAGATTTGTATCAAGCGTCGATAGGTCTTCATATTAGACAGGTATTTTCATTTTTTTTTTCTATCTTTGTTACAATGAGGCAAGAATAATTTCTTTCGGAAAATATAAATCTACCCAAACTTGCCTTGTTCTCGCTCTGCCCCCCCACCCCTTTCACTCAGCTTGATTTACCCTACCTGGTCTTAGAGAAAAACCTGAAACTGCCTAGGCTAGGAGCCGCTATGCAAAAATTTTCCAAGGCTTTCTAATCTCTCCTACACTTCCGGCAAGTGATGCCACTTTAGTTTCCAGGTAAAATGTGTCTGATCTATATAAAATTGAGGAGAAGCAGCACTTCTCCCACATTTCTTGACGGTTTTGGGTAAAATTTTCACAGGATGTTTCTCATCATGTGACATAGCGCATATTGTCAAGGTTTTGCAATTCATAGCTGCATCATGGAAAAAGGGGGCTTCATGTTGTATTTCATTTTTCACCAATATCTCTTTAATTAATACTGGACATATCTCAACGGATTTGGATGAAATTTTCACAGATCATGTGACCTAGCGCATATTGTCAGCGTTTTGGAATTTATTACTGTGTCATGGAAAAAGGGGGCTTCATGTCAAATTTAAACTGCGTCCATCCTTACAAAAGTCTGTTTCTTGTGAACGCAACTCCTCCCACACTTCTTGACGGATTTGGATAAAATGTTCAAAGAATGTTTCTCATCATGTGACCTAGCGCAGATTGTCAAGGTTTTGTGATTTATAGTTGCATCATGGAAAAAGGGGGCTTCATGTTATATTTCATTTTTCACCAATATCTCTTTAATTACTTGACATATCTCAACGGATTTGGATGAAATTTTCACAGATCATGTGACCTAGCGCATATTGTCAGGGTTTTGGAATTTATTGCTGTGTCATGGGAAAAAAATGTTTTTCATCAATATATCTCCAACTAATGGACATAATTTCATGAAACTTCATATTTTTATTGCTTAATCAAAGCCAATGACCAATGAGTCCGTTGTGCGTCCGTCTGTCCATCCATCAGTCCATGCGTAAAACTTTTAGATCACAAGTAACACAATATATCCATTGAGCTACCCAGGTAGGTGCTAGAAATTCCAACACTTTAGTCCCTAAAGCTAGCTGCTTGAAATAGCAGCCACGTGGCGGCGTATATTGTGATGAAGACACTCTTGTTTCACATTATAACTCTGAAGGACAACAAAAATGGATACTTGTAATTTCTAAGTTGTGTCAAGAATGTGTGTTCTAGATAAAACACAATATGCCTAACCTTTGTAAACCCAACTTTTCTACAGATAAAATGTTTACTTTAAATCAGTATAATATATATAGTCCTCTAAAGTGTTCTGGAGGGGGAGGGTATTAAACATAAAAACAAACGAAACATTCTAGTATTTATTCAGTTTATTTAGAAACTTGCAAATAAATGTTTTTCACTTTTTCAGCTGTTTTAGCTCTTTACCACACAATCCACAGTTTTAACAATCCTTAAAAAAAACTTTTGAAAACATTGTGGGAAAATTGAGGGAAAAGGAGAAAATGCTATAAACCCATATTTTCTTTGTTTCCCATGTTTTCTACCCTTCCCAAAACAAATTTCAATTTGTGAGTTACATTTGTTTTGTTGTCAGCAAATACTTTTAATTTGGACAAGTCTAAAAAATTTCAATTCAGAAAAGAGTTAAACAAAAGTGGACAGCATTCAGTGGGGAAAAAAAATGCAAATATAGAAGTATAGTTTAGACAGAATTTGACCATTTACTGCACAATCAGAAAGTTAGTGACAGACTAGAGGTCTTTTGAACACATAATGAGAAAAGGGACTCAGAGCTGGTAGCCACCATTTTCTCTTTTTTTTCCATTTTCGAAAGCAAATACCACCATTTCCAAAATGTTTTTTTTTGTTTTTTTGTTTTTTTGTTTTTTTTGGGGGGGGGGGAGGAGAGAGAGTTAAAAAAAAAAAAAAAAATCGTCCCTACCCTACCTAACATTTTTGGAGACGTTACCCTAAACAAACTATTTTTTTTTTAGGCCTTATTTGTGGTATCCATGATTTTTCTCCAAAAACAACTGTAAATAATACTTTTATCTGAAGGATTTTGTATATTTGGACTGCATGAAAATTCTAAATCCAGCATGAGTTTGCATGCTTGAAGGACTTTGACAGATAATGTAAACAGTTTATTTGTAGAGAAAACACAGATCACTAGAATCTGTTTGGATTTTGACATTATAAATATGAGAAATGGTTCTTCATCATAAATTAATATTAGCTTTATTCCTGTGCTAAAGTGTATAGTTTATTGTCAAAAAAGCTTGAGCCTTCTGACTTAACCCTTTACCACACAATTCAGAGTTTAACGACCCTGAGAAATCAAGCTTTTGAAAACATTGTTGTTTTGTATCCTTCCGAAGGCAAATCACATCATTTGAATAAAAGTAAATTTGTCACTTGCAAATGCTTTAAATTTGGACAAACCTTAAATTTTGTTGTTGGTTAACTCTTTACCAAATGACAAAATTTTGGACTAGTCCAAATTGAAAGCATTTGCAGACGACAAAATAAATGTGAATCAAAAATTGAAAATCGATTTGGGAAGGTTAGAAAACATTGTGGGAAAAGGAGAAAATGCTGGTAACAAGCATTTTCTCCTTTTCCCACAATTTTTTCAAAAGTCGGGATTGTGTGGTAAAGAGTTAAATTGAATATTGTTTCCCCTGGCCGACTACCTCCTGAAATGAATTTCCAGGAAATACCTATGAAGTTATCCTAGAAATATAAAGCTTTGTAACTTGAAATTTAGAGAACACATTGTGGCTAAAGGCAAATTGCATGCCCCTAGAGTAACTCTTTACAAGAAAAGAAAATTTAGACTTGTCCACATCAAAAGCAAAAAAGAAATAAAAAAGGAAAGGAAGAAATGCTGGTTACAAGCCCACTTCCTGAGGGACATCAAAACGTGGGAGCATTTATGAAAGGGTTAACAAAATGTTGAGTAATGAATATTCTGGCAAAAGAAAGAACTTCTACAGGCTGCTCTAAAAAGTTGTTGGAAGCCTATAGAAAGGTGATACAAGGTAAACAAAAGCACCACATGTGGGTGCCAATGCTCAGCTTCAGTTGTTTTTTAGAAATAAATTCATTTTCAGTGAAAATTCTAAGTTGAAAACAGGCATAAATAAGTCAAAAGTATTTTGATGGTTACCTGCCCTTGTTGTATGGGTTCCCCTTTTGATAGTTAACAACTAGTCCAAGTTTGGTTTGAAGTAAATATATTCAGTAATGACAGAATTTATAAAATGTCCAAGTTTTTGCACAACTCAGACGATGATGCAGACGCAGACAACAACAAGGCTATGACAATGCCTTGAACTTTTCTTCAAAAACAGCCAAGGTAACAAGACCACCACATGTGTTTGCCTACACTTGGTTTTATCAGTGCAAATTTCAAATCAAAAAGAGGCAATACTCTTTTCTCAGGGCTACCTGCTCTTTCCTGTATTGGTTCCCCTTTTGATAGCTAAAAACTAGCACAAATTTGAAGAGAAAATCTTCAGTAATGGCAGAGATATTAGAAAATGTCATACTTTATGCATCACAATGACGACAAGGACGAGGCAGGCGATGGGACTATAACAATAACTTGATGTTTACTTTAAAACAAGAGGGCCATGATGGCCCTGTATCGCTCCACTGGCTATTAAGTAAAAACACTACAAGCCAAACATTACAATATTCAGCAAATTGATTTCAAACACGAGGACATGCAAACATTTTTCTATCTAATCCTACGAGAAAGTTGTGATCCATGGGCAAAGCCAATTTTGATCACAAAGCTATAATTATTTGAATCCTGGTGGAGGTCCACAATATAAAGCTCCATACCAAATAATTCAGTTCTTGAATGTTATAAACAAGAAGATTTTCAAATTTTTCTCAATGAAAAGCCCTGTAAAACATGAAACCCATGAGACAGGGCTAAATCTAATAGCCTTAGTCTTTATAATGGTTAGTAACATGATGACTTAAGATAGTTTTCATTACAAAAGCCCATGTAAAACTGGTGACCTTGTGTTCCGTGGTGTGGGGACAAACTTGGGTCAAGGACTATAATTTGGGCCCTCCTTGTAGAGGCCCACTAGATAAAGCTACATGCAAAATTTGGTAGACCCCATGGCTATTATTTGAAGGAACTTGGTAGAGGCCCACTAGATACAGCTACATGCCAAATTTGGTAGCCCTAGGCCTTACAGTTTCAGAGAAGAAGATTTTTGAAAATTTTCTATATTTTTCAGTTTTGTTCCCATGGCAACCAGAGTTTTTGAAGGAATAAAATTCTGTCATGGGATTCTGAAGAAGACCATGGCAGGATCATTTCTTTGAAGTTTCATCAAAATTGGATAAGTAGTTTCAGAGATGTTTGAAATAAAAGTTAATGCACGCACGGACAGATGGACGGACGGACCTTCAGTGCCAGTAAAAAACAAGTATATACATCAATCTCAGTTTGAAATATATCTTTTTAACCTATTACCAGACAATCCCTACTTTTGATGACCCTGAGAAAGAAGGCTTTAGAAAAGCATTTTCTCCTTTTCTTACAATGTTTTCTACTGTTCACAAAACAAATTTCAAATTTTCAATCACTTTTATTTTGTCGTCTGCAAGTGCTTTCGATTTAGACAAGCCTAAAATATTATCGTTTGGTAATGAGTTACATGTGTGCTAACAATTGTCATAATAAATCACTAAGATTTTTTTTCAAACTTATTTTATTAATACTTTTTCTAAGCTAGTCATCATCAAACAGTAGACATGGTGTATTAATATGAACACTTCATAGTTTGTAAACACAGTCAGATATGTGGAGGATAATTTTTTGTTTTGGTGTATGATTGAAAATTCTTTTATTGAGTTGAAACAAATGCTAAAAGCTCCCCTTGAGCACGTTGTGCTCAAATGAGCTAAAAAGTTAACATACAGATGGACGCACAACGGACAACGGGCCATAACATAAGCCTGCTGGCCTTCGGCCAGTGGAGCTAAAAAACTTGTCTAGCACCAATCATGTATCACTGCAGCTTGATAATCAAGGGAGGTAAATAGTAATGAACTTTATCTTTCATAAAAAGAGTTATTTCCCTTGATTAGTGTTTAAATTGAAGTGACAATATTTTGAAGCCCATGTTAAACTTGCGATCCCTGGAATGAAGGCAATTTTGACCCCAGAGCTACAATATGAAACTAGAATGTGTGGTTATAAACAAAAAGATTTTTTAATCTTGCCCAATAAAAAGTCATGTAAAACAAGTTTGCTGAATAAAAGGCCCTGTAAAATATGTGATCCATGACACAGGTTTATCAAGTTTTCACTATAAAAGCCAATGTAAAACTTGTGACCCCTGGTGTGAAGTCAAACTTGACCCCCAAAGTTAAAATTTGGGCCCTCTTGGTAGAGGCCCATTATATAAAGTTACATGCAAAATTTGGTAGCCCTAGGCCTAAATATGGCTATGTACAAGTAGATTATTAAAAGTTTCCTTATATAAGACCATGTAGAACTTGTGACCCCCTGGGGTGGGGCTACATTTGACCCCCTGGGCTATAATTTGGGCACCCTTGATAGAGACCCCCTAGATAAAGCTAAATGCAAAATTTGATAGCCCTAGCCCTTATAGCTAGATGCGAAAGATTTTCCTATATAAGCCCGCCCTTGTAAAACATGTTACCCCCCGGAGTGAAGTCAAATTTGACCCTCGGCTATAATTTGGACACCCTTGGTACAGGTCCACTAGATAAAGCTACATGCCAAATTTGGTCGCCCTAGGCCCCATGGCTAAGTCAAAGAAGAATTTTAAAGTTCTCCCTATATAAGCCCATGTAAAACTTGTTATATAAGCCCATGTAAAACTTGTTACCCCCGGGCAGGGCCTAATTTGACCCCAGGGCTATAATTTGAACAATCTTGGCAGAGGTCCACTAGATAAAGCTACATGCCAAATTTGGTAGCTCTAGGCCCTATGGCTAGGTAGAAGAGGAATTTTAAAGTTCTCCCTAAATAAGCCCATGTATAACTTGTAACCCCCGGGGCGGGGCCAATTTTGACCCCAGGGCTATAAATTGAAGAAACTTGGTAGAGGTCCACTAGATAAAGCTACATGCCAAATTTGGTAGCCCTTGGCCTTACGGTTTCAGACAAGAAGATTTTCAAAGATTTTCAAAATTTTTCAGTTTTGTTGCCATGGCAACCAGAGTTTTTGAAGGAATTAAATTCTTTCAAGAAATTCTGAAGAGGACCATGGCAGGATCATTTCTGTGAAGTTTCATCAAAATTGGATGGGTAGTTTCAGAGAAGAAGACGTTTTAAAAAAAAGTTAACGCACGGACGGACGCACGGACGCACGACGGACAACAGGCCATGACATAAGCCCGCTGGCCTTCGGCCAGTGGAGCTAAAAAGCAACGCTAAAAATAAAATCCTTACTGCTTAAAGGTTCCACTCTCTTTTCTTGAACTTTGAGACTAACAAGTCTTTTCTTGTCCTTTCTGTTAGAGACTGATGATTTTGGCACTTTGTTCTCAACAAGTCGATACCGAACCTCTGCTTCGCTGAAACCTGTAAAAATATAAGGTAGTCTATCATTATGTGTACTGTTCATGTCCCATTTAGAGACAATACAGCAACAAAGGCTGGATTAAACTATTTTGGGGTCATCTATGGCTCTGTGGTTAACTCTATACCAGAAGACAAAAGGTGAAAATGCTGGTTACCAGCATGTTCTCCTTTTTCACGATAATATTTTCAAAGGCATTCTTTCTTTAGGCCATTAATACATGGGTTAGTAAGTGGGTTAAGGCTTTGGTTTGTATATAGGAAAGCCTAGTTCATTCCCAAAACATGGTACAGGTTACATGAAGGTGTCTTTTGGCAAGGTGTTGTATAGCTCAAGCCTAGCTTGGAGTAATCCTTGAAAGACATGGATAAGTAAGCTGTCACTCTTTGATTATGACTGAAATATTGTTTACAATAGCATAATCATTCAAACTAAATGTAATGGTGCTTTGATTCTCAACAACCCATCATGAGTTGAGAGTACCGGTATGTATTTCCATAATTTTGTTAAATTTTGGCAGAGAGACACTAATAACTTGCTTTAGATGTAAAACCAACATGCAAAGCATCACTCAAACTATTTTCAGCCCACATGGCAGTATCTTTGTTCACACTTCATTCCTAGTCCTAGGACATCTGATTGCCAACAACAAGTTTTCATCAATTTTTATGGACTGAGAAAATTACAGCTCTAACACTCTTCTCTCTTTATCATTGTCAAGGTGTGAAATCAAATATTTTGCTGCAAAAATAAGAACTTTCCTAGTAGTGATTTTTTACATGTTCATTTATTGGTTGGGAGCTCTAGCATAGTGATGTCGTGGAAGCAGTGCAAGACTTCAATAATTATTCGTCAGACAACCTTTGCCATGTGACACAGAAAGGAAGTGGAAAGTAATCAAAGTACTGGAAGTAACTAATATTGGCCGAAAACATATCAAATGCATGGTGTTTAACCCTTTACAAGACAATCTGAGTTCTAACTATCCCGAAAGAGAAGGCTTTTGAAAACATTCTGGAAAAGGGCAACCAGCATTTTCTCCTTTTCCCACAATGTCTTCAACCCTATCAAAGACAGAAACCTTCATTTAAGCTACATTAAATTTTGTCTTTTGCAATTGCCTTCAATTCAGTCAATTCAATATTTTATAGTTTTGTAAGGGTGTAACTCTTGATCAAACAAAAAAATTGTACACTACTCCAAACCCAAAGCATTGACAAACAATGGATTAGATATGGCTTAACTCTTTACCAAATGACAAAATTTCAGACTGGTCCGAATTGAAGGCATTTGCAGATGACAAATTCAGAGTAGCTCAAACAATGTTTTCTGTCTGTGATAGGGTAGAAAACATTGTGGGAAAAGGAGAAAATGCTGATTATCAGCATTTTCTCCTTTTCCCACAATGTTTTCAAAAGGCTTTTACTTCAGGGTCGTTAAAACTCGTGATTGTGTGGTAAAGAGTTAAACAAACAGGTATGTCTTTCAAAGAGTAGAAAGTATTGTGAGAAAAGGAGATATATGTTTCTATGGTACTAGGAAAAGCAAACTGCCATGAGCATAGTTAAGTTTGACAACGCTACCTTTATAAGTGGGCGCAGCCGGACCTGCGGCTATTTTCCTGACTTTGGTATGGGTTTTCTCTGACCCATCTATCAAGTCCTGGGACCTTGGTAAAAGGGGCTCATTGGCATCATGGAGGGTGTGTGTTGGTTGTCCCAGAGACATGGTAGGGTCTACACCAGTTGCTCCTACTAAGTCATCATTGTTTTCTGTAAAAACCAAGGAAAACAAGTCAAGGTATTGCACTGATATGCCCCTCCAAAGAGGAATTTAAAAACTCTAATAAACAGATTGGAGGGACAGATGGACAATTGTTTACAGGGTCCAGACATAATGGAGGTAATAAAATTTAAAAAAACATAGTTTTCTTCATTAACTCTTTACCACAGGACTAATTTTTAGACTTGTCCAAACCCAAAGTATTTCAGAAGACAAATTAAAAGTGGCTCAAACGGTAAGATTTGCTTTCAGCATTTTCTCCTTTTCCCACAATGCTTTCAAAAGGCCTCTTTTTCAGAGATGTTAAATCTCAGGATCATTTGGTAAAGGGTAAACTCTTTACTAGCATTTTATGTTTTTCCCAAAATGTGTTCAAAAGTCATCTTCCTTGGAAATGTAAAAACTCAAGATTGTCTGGTTAAGCATTTGGTTAAGTCCTAAGACCAAATCTATGTTCTGGGTACTTGTATCTTTGTTCCTCTCCTTTACCAGTAACATTTAACTCTTTACCACACGGCAATATCTCAGATTGATTCAAATTCAAAGAATTTGCAGATGACAAATTAAGTGTGGCTCAAAAGATTTAATTTGTTTCTGAAAGGTTAGAAAACATTGTGGGAAAAGGAGAAAATGCCGGTAACCACATCGTTTTCAAGTCTTTTCTTGCAGGGTAGTTAAAAGTCAGGATTGTGTGGTAAAGGGTTAAATCATTGTCAGCAAATGCTTTGAATTTGGACAACTCTACATTCTTGTAGTGTGGTACAGACTTCACAACAATGGGCCTGAAAAGAATATTGCACTGTGTCCTCTTAATAGAATCGATTATATCATTATCATTCTAAGCCTTATATGGTTTTAGTTCCACTGCAGACAAGAAAGATCAAGATCAGACTGCAGAAAATGTGCAATCTGATCTTGATTCTACACTATCTATCCTCTACTTTGTCATATATTCTGACCAAAACAACCTTAGAGTAGCAAAATTTCGGCCAACTTTTCTAATAGAGAACATCCATTTCATTCATTAACCCTCTACCACACATTCCAACTTCTAATGAGCCTTAAAGAGATGGTTTTTGAGAACACTATGTGAAAAAACAAAATGCTGGTAACCAGCATTATTTTCCTTTTTCCCACAATGTTTTCTACCCTATCAAAGGCAGAAATTGTCGTTTTAGCAACATTAAATTTGTTGACTTAAATTTGTTCCAGTCCAAAATTTTGTTGGTGTGGTCAAGACTTAACCCTGTATCACACAGAGGCAGAAGGCTTTTGAAAACATTTTGAGAAAAGGAGAAAATGCTGGTAACCAGCATTTTCTCCTTTTCCCACAACATTTTCTACCCCATCAGGGACAAATTTTGTCATTTGGGGTATCTTTAATTTGTCGTCTGCAAATGCTTTCAGTTTGGACCAATCTAAAATTTTGTTGTTTTGTAAAGAGCACTCCAAGGGTTAGTCTCTTTAACCCTTTACCACAGAATCCCCAGTTTTAATGCCTTGAGAAAGAAGCCTTTTGAAAACATTGCACTAAAAGTAGAAAATGCTGGTAAACAGCATTATCTCCCTTTCCCACAATGTTTCCTACCAAACCAAGAACAAGTACCATCATTTGAAAATACTGGAATTGTTTTCAGTAAATTCCTTCAATATAGATGAGTCCAAAATTTTGCCATGTAGTAGAGGGTTTTAACTCTTTACCATACAACCCTGAGGAAGAAAGCTTTTGAAAACATTGTTGGAAAAGGAGAAAATGCTGGTAACCAACATTTTCTCCTTTTGCCACAATTTTTCTATCCTTTCAGAGACAAATGTCATCATTAGAGCCACATTCAATTTGTTGTCTGCAAATGGTTTAAAATTGGACCAGTCTATAGCTCTGTCGTTTGGTAAAGAGTTAACTCTCTTAACAACAGACAAGACAAAATTAAACATTCATTTTGGAACCATTTGCCAACAACAATTCAATGTTGCTCATATAATAAGATTTGACCTTCCTAGTTGCTAACATTTTCTTCTGTATCTACAATATTTTCAAAGAGCCATCTTCTTAGTGAGTAGTAAAACTCTTCAGCTGAAGAGTTAAGGTTAAGTAGGCATAAGTATGAAATAAGCTCTTGCCCCAATATAAATAGTATGCTGTAAATTAAATCTTTAATAAAAACAGCTATTAAACCCCTTTCACAGAGTGGGTGATATACAATTCATATGGGTCATGCTCTGGCAAAAGGTGACTTAATGCATCTCCATGAAGCATTATACAATGCAAGTCATCACATAATTATAGATCCATAAAATCCATTTTGTCTGACAACAGACTGAATCATGTGGTAGAATGGTCCTTGGACATTCAGAAAATTTAAAAATAGCAATAAACTTTCGACCCAGGTCAGCTTGCATGGACTGCGCAGGTTGACCTGGAACAATACTTTTTGCAGATGCATTAAACCCCCTTTTCACAGAGCATGACTCATTTGTATGGTGTTTATAGCTAGTTGAACACTAAGTTATATCACAGCAGCCAGTGCACCTAGAGTTCTCCTGCTGTCCTAGAGTTTCTTTTTACTAGTAATTTGCACAATATTCTTCCAAAGCAACTGTCTGCTTTCCTTCAAAATCATTGTTGAACCAAGAATCAGTAGTCGGAGTGAAATGACTATCATCAATCCTTGGAAAGAAATTAGCCCAACACAGGATTCAAACAAAAGCTGTATGCTACCAACCAACCTGTCCTAATTGGCTAGTGATAAACAAATTCATGATCTCTCGAAATAAATGTGCCACTTTGAAAGACCACTAAGAAATATCTTTGTAACGACTAGCAACTTTTGGAAACATTAGCAGCTTTTGAAAGCATTATGGGAAAAGAAGGGAAATACTTAAAAAAACAGCATTTCTCCTTTTCCAACTATGCTTTCAAAAGCCGTACTCATACGGGTCATAAAACACAGTTTGAATTGGGGAAGGGTCGAACTGTTTTACAATTTTTACTATATTTGCTTTAGGTTATAATGGCTTGGAATGTCTACAGTGAATTACAAAGACAACAGTAAAATGCAGTAGAAGACTTTAGCCCTTTACCAGACCACAAAATCACAAGACTTGTCTAATTTAACCCTTTACCATACAATCTCATGTTTTTAACCACCCTGGGAAAAAGTCTAATGAAAACTTAGTGAGAAAAGGAGAAAATGCTGGTTACCAGCATTTTCTCCTTTTCCCACATTGTTTTCTACCTATTCGGAGGCAAATTTCAACATTTTAGTCACATTAAAAATATCGTCTGCAACCTTAATTTGGACAAGTCTAAATGCCTTTGTAGATGGCAAATTGAATGTTGCTCGATTGATTAGGTCTTTAAAGGGTAGAAAACATTGTGGGAAAAGGGTAAAAAGCTGGTAACCAACATTTTCTCCTTTCCCAAAGTGTCTTGGAAAGTATTGTGCTTTATGGTTGTTTTAACCCTTTACCACACAGTGACGCCTTTTGACACCCCTAAAAAAGAGGCCCTTTGAAAACATTGAGGGAAAGGGAGAAAATGCTGGTAACCAGCATTTTCTCCTTTTCCCACAAAGTTTTCTACTCTATCAAAGAAAAGTTGCGTCATTTGAGCCACTATGAAATTGTCGTCTGCAAATGCTTTCAATTTGAATAGGTCTTAAATTTTGCCGTGTGGTAAAGGGTTAAGACAAGATTCTTTGGTAAATGGCTAAAACCGTCATTGTTCAACTATGGAAGTTCAATCAAATATTACATAAATACACATACAAAATATTGTGGCAAAAGAAGCATTTCGTCTTTACCACTGAGCTGCTCACACCTGGCATAAACCCATTAAATCTTGAAATGGGAAACACCCAAGTTTTACAAATAAATAAAATTAGCACTCAAAAATAGCCCAGTGTCATAAAAATTTGAAAAATAAAACTTTAAAAAAATATCCCAAAGCAAATATATCAACTTTGTGCTCAATGTTGAGCCTTTATCTAAAAAAGGATTTTCTACAACGCTGGAGGATAAGGTCTTTGAAAACACGGTGGGAAAAGAAGAAAATGCTGATATCCAGCATTTTCTTCTTTTCCCACAGTGTTTTCTACCTTTTCAAAGAAAAATCCAATAATTTGAATGACAATAGATTTGTTTGCTACAAATGCTTTTTATAATATGGATACCTCTAAAATTTTGCCATGGGGTAAAGGGTTAACCTAACAATTCAGGTTCAAATGCAACTATTTCTATAGATAATTAAAACCTCATTTTTACTCTTTACCATACAACAAACTAATGTACTTGTTCAAAATGAAATCATTTGCCAGCTTCAGTTAAATGTGGTTCAAATGACTGTTGTGATTTTTCTTTGAAAGGATAGAAAACATTATGGGAACATGTAAAAATGTTGGTAATCTGCATTTTCTGTTATTCCCACAATGTTTTCAAGCCTGTTTCCTCTGTTGTACTAAAACATGGGATTGTTTGGTAAAGGGTCATGACTAACTCTTAAGCCCAAAACGAGATGAATAATTTTCTGTTGACAAACCCATTTTGAAGCAATTTCAAGACTGTTTAGACCAGACTGTCTCCTAAAGTATCAGATTTTGAGAATAAATTATCTGATTGTTTCAACCTAATCTACACTGTCTGCAAAAGCTGACATAATTATGTTTCTCTTGTATGTTTGATTTGGACAGAATATACTGGTCAATAACCTCTATAATGACCACGAGTTTTAGTTTTTCAAGAGTGAGCTTGACATTGATTTGAGTGTGGAACCATGTACTTTTACTGAAATTTCACTCATCCCATTCTAACATGCTTGTTAACCCTTTTCCAGCAAAAGTCCGAGTTTTAACGACCCTGGGGAAGAAGCCGTTTGAAAACTGTAACCAGCATTTTCTCTTTTTTCAATTATGTTTTCTTCCCTTTCTAAGACAAATTTTATTATTTGAGCCAAATTTAAATTGTTGTCTGCAATTATGCTTTCAATTTTGACAAGTCTACATTTTTTGTCATGAGGTAGAAAGTTAAGTGTCAAGCTATTAAAGATTTCATTTTGGCAAGTTCTTAAAAAGATCTTTACAAAACCTGACTCCTGAGATGCGAGATTGCAATCAACAACATTTGCCAACACAGAAAGAGACAAACCACAATGAAAAACCTGCAGACACTGTAGTCTTGTAGAGAGTTCAAGTGGCAAGCAACTGGATTTTGTTTTGGTAAGTTTTTAAAAGAATCTATTCAAAAACTAGTTACTTATACAAGCCTGCAATGATGCTATTTAAACTAGGTTTAAAGATACTGAAATATAATTCATGAGAAATGTCCTATTTTTCGATATTTTCTCCTGTACAATTTCTTTTTCCACTTTTCATGGGTTAGCTGTCATCACTTTACAAGGCATAACAAGATTCAATCATGATAGGTTGCTACTACCAAGATGGCTAGGTCAATTGAGTCACTGACTGTCCTTAAAAGGATTTGGTTATATCATTTGGACATGAATGTTTTCTCATAACTCTTTGCTACACGACAAAATTTTAGACAGATCCAAATTGGAAGCATTTCCAAAGGACATAGTAAAAGTGGCACAAATAATGGGATTTGTCTGTAAAAGAAAAGAAAACATTGTGGGAAGAGACGAAAATGCTGTTTACCAGCATTTTCTCCTTTTCACACTATGTTTTCAAAAGCTTTTTTTCTAAAGGATGTTAAAGCTCAGGATTGTGTGGTAAAGGGTTAACAGGGGAGGAAGAACAAACCATGTCTGCAAAAACTGCTGTTACATGCTCTTGAACCCACAACCTTTTTGTTTGAATCTGATACTCTGCAGACTGACCTTTGTGCTGTATGCAGATCAAGAGAAAGTGTATATTATACTTTCAAATGATAATAGATGCAATAAACAGAGTAAGAAATCTAAACAGTAGAAAATGAAAAAAGAGCCACCATGACCATTTTGACTAGTATTTTCTATCAGTTTCTCATATCAAAGGCCACCTTTGCTGGCAAATATACAGTATCTGCTTTTGTTAAAAATTTGTTGTTTTTTTTTTCAGAAACATGTGGAAGTGAAAGCTGGTTTTGACAGAAAAGCTGGTTTTCTAGTCACTCTAGGCAAGAAAAGAATTCAACAGTTTTCTTTACTATTCATAAAAAGCAGGGAACCAATAACAAATAACAATTATCTTTAATAGGCTACTCTTGTAAGATGGCAAACAGTTTTATGGCGAGGCAATGAAACAAAATGAAAGGTGTTTGAATGGAAATATGATCTTGAATTTGAATGGTTCCTCGCTAAGTATGTATGAGAAACATATTAAATCTTTACCACACCATCCCGTATTTTAATGTGCCCAAGAAAAAAGGCTTTAGAACATGTGGGAGAAGGAGAAAATGCTGGTGAACAGCAATTTCTCTTTTTTAACTCTTTACCAAAGACAGAATTTTAGAGTTATCTAAATTGAAAGCATTTGCAGACGACAAAATAAATGAGACTCAAAAAATTAAAATTTGTGTTGGGAAGGATAGAAAACATTGTTGGAAAAGGAGAAAATGCTGGTAACCAGCATTTTCTTTTCCAACAGTGTTTTCAAAAGCTTTTAATCACAGGGTCGTTAAAAGTCGGGATTGTGTGGTGTAAAATATTTTTACATTTCAGTCACATTACATACGTCATTCATAAAATTAATGCTTTCAAATTGGACTTGTCTAAAAAAAATTTGTCGAGTAAAGAGTTAAATCTCTCTTTAAATGAACTTTAACTCTTTACCACACGACAAAATCTTAGACTTGTCCAAATTGGACGCTTTTGCAGACGACAAAATAAAAGTGACTCAAAAATTGAAATTTATTTTTGAAAAGTGAGAAAACATTGTGGGAAAAGGAGAAAATGCTGGTTACCAGCATTTTCTTCTTTTCCCCACAATGTTTTCAAAAAAGCCTCTTCTACAGGGTCGTTAAAAGTCGAGATTGTGTGGTAAAGGGTTAAGCAGACTGCTATGTGAAACACCAAGCCCTGTAGCTCAATGGGTTATGTATAGGACATAAACCAGGGGGTTGTGGTTGAATCACAAATTCGCCCATTTTCTTTCCAAGGATTGATGATAGTCAGTTAAATGGAGACTATGGGTAAACGCTTACCTTTGGAAGAGCTGGAGGACTTGATCTGTTTGCGGATGGTTTCCTTGATTTTTGCCAAACCATCTGTAAAGACATAATAATATATTTTTTTAAGTCAGAGACAGACATGGTACAAAGCCAAAGGTGTAACCCCTTACAGCAAACAGTTAAAGGAAGCATGCAAAGTCATGTTCAAAATGCAAAGTCTTTTGTAGTCCAACAACAGAAGGAACTAAAGGACCACAACGGACCCGAAACAAAAAATTATTGATCATTTTCACTTGTTTAGTATAAAGTTTGCTGTTTTCAAAGTGGTCTCAGTTCCATGCCAAAAATTGGCATCTACAGTGTCAATGTTTTAGCCCTTGAAGCACCTTTCACAATTAAAGTTGCCCTTGCCACCAGTGTAGATCAAGATCAGACTGCAAAAAATTGCTGTTTGATCTCTAATATACACTATCTGCCTTGCTAAGACATTCTTAGAAAGAGTGACCATACAATTACAATCATATGGGTCATAGTTGTATATTGAAAATGTCTGCAGGGTTTATCGGGCTTTCTATGGGCTACAAGGGTTGACTATTTTCTGACACCAGTAGGTCACATACCTCAAGAGAAGAAATTAACACTTAGAGTGCCAAATAAACTCAAAAGAATTTTTTTATCCAACAAATACCACCCAAATAATCATAATTTCATGGTTGCTTTTGTCTGTAGTGTATCAGCAGACAGTGTAGATCAACTATCAGGCTGCACAAAACGTGCAGCCTGATCTTGATCTACACTGGCCGCAAAGGCAACCATAGTAGTGAAAGGTGGTTTTAGGGTTAAGCATTCTTTCTTTGACAGAGAGGTAAGTAAAGGCTGAGCCCAAATAATTGCCATAATTATTCATACAATAACCCTTTTGAAAGTTAAGTGCTTTTCGAAGTCCAGATGATTGAATATACAGAGTGTCCAAAAAGTCCTGCACCATCCTGAAAACACATTCATTGTTACAGACGCTCAAATTGACCACCATTTTCAGTAATACAACGCTGTACTCTCCGCAAAAAGCTGTTTGAACATTCCATAGGGTATCCGGTCGGATGAACATTGTGAAAACGGTGCTCAATTTGAGCACCTGTAACAATGAATGTGTTTTCAGGATGGTGCACGACTTTTTGGACACTCTGTATATGTTATCTTCTTCCTGGCCTCAAATACATTTTAATTTCACTTAACAGCCACAGAAAATATCTTAAGCTTTTCAGGGGTCCTGCATGGCTCAGCGATATAGTGTAGGACTCCTAACCTAGAGGCCCTGGGTTCACACCTTTATGGAAGCAATAGGTTTTTTATAGGGGTGTCCTTGGACTTCAGGGCCCAAGCCTAGAAGTGCTGAAACCAAGGACATACAGAATTAGTGAGCTGTGGCCGTGATATGATAGAAATAATGTTGAAAAGTGACATAAAACACTATTCAATGAATCAATCTTAACCCATTACCACAGTCACTCCAATATTCTTACAACCCTGTGGAAGAAGGCTTTTGAAAACATTATGTGAAAAAAAGAAAAAGCTGATAACCAGCCTTTTCTTCATTTCCCACATTTTTTTTTACCATTTCAGAGACAGGTATTTAGAGCAACACTGAATTTGTGGTGATCAAATGCTTTCAATTTGGACAAATCTAAAGATTTCATTTGGTAGTGGTTTAACACTTAGAGCTCCTTTCACAATCAAAGTTCCTTTTAAGGCCATGGTAGAACAAGATCAGACTGCACAAAACATAGTGGTTACAAGCATTAATTTTTCTCTTTCTAACTCAAAAGCCCTCTTTTGAAAGGCAAAGTGAAACATGTGGGATTGTTTGATAGAAAGTCAAACAGAGAACATTGATATTACCTTCACTCAGTGTGATGGACATTGGAAAACTGTTTCTGTGTATCCAGATATAGTCCAAATTATCTAATATCCATATTTAACTTTGGTCACTAATTCCTCGGTCTTTGGTCTCAGTTGACATATTGTGTCAACTTTTTGTTCAGAGTAAACCTTCCAAATGGTATCCCATCAATCAGTAGTATTTCCACAAAACTATACACCATTACACTGCATACTACACCAGAAAGGACAAAATTTTAGATTTCCCCCATATTGAAAACATTTGCAGGTGACCAATTAAATGCTGCTAAAATAATGGAACTTGTCTGTAAAATGGGAGAAAGTCATGGAAATGGAGAGAATGCTGGTTACCAGCACTTATTCTGTTTCCCATAATGCTTTCAAAAGCCATCTCCCTATTTGGTTATGTACAACATTAAATTTTGCTATCTATTATTAATGGACCTGAAAAGTGCATTACTTTTGCTAGAATTTTAATTTTGCAAGTAGTTGTAGTTCTTCCTTTTAAAAACTCTATTTCAGCACTAACACAAACTTGATGATTATCTACCAAGGATTTTGTGAAAAATTGCCCATCACCAACTGCGCTCAAACGCCACAAGATGCTCCAACCTAAACCCCCTGCCCCTTACCTTTGGGACAGAAAAATACAAACTTTCGTTTTGCTGTATCATCCTATTACAATCGTTTTATCTCTTTATCACACAACCCTGATTTTTAATGACCAAGAAAGAGAAGGCTTTGGAAACATTGGGGGAAAAGGAGAAAATGCTGGTAAACAGCATTTTCTCCTTTTCACCACAATGTTTTCTACCGTATCAAAGACAGAAATTATCATATGAGCTACATTTAACTTGTCATCAGCAAATGCTTTGAATTTGTCGAGTCCAAAATTCTGTTGTATGGTAAATAGTTATTTTGCAACTTTTCCAACATGCTTTTATTAATAGTTGATCTCTTAACCAAAGCATCCCGTGTTTTAATGACCCTAGGGAAAACTAGAGCTGTCACTGAATGTGACTTAATACCCCCACCAGAGCTTTGACAGAAACAGGCAATTTTTTTGTACACAGACAGATACACGGACACACGGACAGACAGGCTGATTCCAGTATACCCCCGAAAACATTCGTTTTGCGGGGGTATAAAAACTATTAAAACATTGCAGGGAGAGAATGTTTGATTGTATGGTGTTTAACGCTGTTTTTAACATTATTTCAGTTATATCGCGGCAGCCAGTGCACCTATCCATGCTTTCGTCGACACAATGGTCAGCGGTGGGAGAGGAATGAATCCTGTAGCAATGACTATCATCAATCCTTGGAAAGAAATTGGCCGAGCCAGGGATCGAACCCACAACCCCGTTCTCAAGTCCTGCACACTACCGACTGAGCCACCAGGGCTCAACTACAAGAAGAGAAGACAGTGCTGCTAATCAGCATTCATCCTTTTCCCACAAATGTTTGCTACCCTTTCAAAGGCCTATCCTATCATTTGAGCCTCATGCAGTTTGGTGAATGTTTGCAAATGCTCTAAATTTGGATCAGTCTGAAATTTCATAATTTTTCAAAGATTTATTAACTCTTTACCAAACAACAAAATTTTAGACATGTCCAAATTGAAAGCACTTGCAGACGACAAAATAAACGTAACTCAAAATTGAAATTTGTTTCCAGCATGGTAGAAAACATTGTGAAAAAAGGAGAAAATGCTGGTTACCAGCATTTTCTCCTTTTCCCACAATGTTTTCAAAAGGCTTCTATCTCAGGGTCGTAAAAACCAGGGATTGTTTGGTAAAGGGTTAAACCTCTGTTTACCAAAACAATGACAGGAATCTGGCTAGTAAAGCAATGGAAAAAGCAGTTGCAGCAGTTTCATGTTCATCATGGCAGGACTGTCTAAACACAGTCATATCATACATTGTGGATGTAAGATCAGACTTCACATATTGTGCAGTCTGATCTTGAATCTACACTATCCACAAATTCTAAAGGGTATCAATACTGGAGATCTGATATCTCCCCTTATTCACTGATCAAACAGGAGAAAATCCCAGGTCCATGAATGAACTTGTCAAAAGTCAACAAATCAATTTCAAATATTGAACCTTAAAACCATTACTCCCCGACCCTCTTCAAAAACCCTTCAGCATTTACAAACACCCAATTTTAAATTCCTCCTATAAATATTGTTACAGTTCTTCACTTAACAAAATCTATTCCACATCTTTTTGCCATTCCTACCAATAAATTTCTCCTTTCAGCACCACAAGCAAACCCTTAGACTTTAGCCGATAGCACAGACCAACATCAGAATTCACAAAATGTGCTCTCTGACCTTGAATGTATACCATCCTCTTGTTTTATAAAGCCTAGAGCCCTGGAGTTGATACATCTGGTGCTTCATTTTCATTTGGTTTGCACAGTGTTTAACACTGTATTCAAAATCATTCCAGTTAGATTGCGGCAGTCAGTGGACCTACCCTGGAGTACTTTCCTGGAGTGTCTTTTACCAGTACTTTGCACAGTATTCTTCTCAAGCCACTGGCTGCTTTCCCACATGACCATTGTCAGGCTGAAGGAGTTAAAGAACCAAACAAAAACCAAACCTCCAAGTATATAAGTTATCAGTGACTCACATCTTCAGCACTCAGTCCAGCATGGTTTGCTTTACTGGTAATTTTGCTTTGCCACTTCAACGGTATTCTATTTATTTCACAGCTACAGCCCACTTCTTGATATCTTTCCAAGCTTTTGGACTCTACAATGCCTTGCTCAGTGTTCTGTCAAGACAATTATGGGACATTGACCCATTGCCAAAAATTATGTGTTTTAACCACAGTGAGAAAGTAGGCCAAGAATGACAGTATTTTCTCCTATTCAAATACTGTTTTCTAGACTTTCAAGACATCATCTGAGTCACATTCATCTTGTCAACTTGTCTCCAAATGCTTTTGATATGAACCATTCTAAAACTTTGTTGTCTTGTAAAGATCAGTTCACTTATCAGATGTTTTTTTGTTCCTTACATGACAAGTTTAACTGTCAACTTATTAAGTCATCATCATATTCATTTTCCCTACTCATGTTTTGGATGTCAAATGGCAAGTAATGGGTTAAAATTGATTAAGATCAAACATTGATGTTCTCCTCCAAGTCACAGATAACTGGCATATTTTTACCCTTTACCTGATACAAGCTGTTTCTGGCATACCATACCATAACTCTGTACCAAACAATTCTGTGTTAGAAGACGGCTTATGAAAGTATTTGGGGAAATTTTCCCCAATTTCCACAATAATTTCCATCCTTCCAAAGAGACAAGAACCATCCATTTAGGGTAGTTTTAATCCAACTTAATCTGTAGTCTTCCAATGTTTTTCATTTCAAAGATGCCACAATTTTGTCATCTGATTAAGAGTAAACTTATATGCAAGAAACACAAGGAGAAACATCTGCAAGAAGAGATAATGATATTTCTTGAATGACAGGGAAAACATTGAGGACAAAGAAGCAATTGTTCTATCCAGTAATTGCTTCTTTTGACACAATGTTTCAGAATCTATGACCAAAGGGTCCTACAGTGCCAATTTTTCAATGTAGTGGGATAAGAAAAGGACCTTAATCCCCCTGGACTATCAGTATGAACATTATGATTGATCACTGTTTAACTCTTGTCCTGTTAAGTAACTGAAATGAAACCTTCAACCCAATAGAAAAAAAGCCGAATAATGCTGTCTCACAAGTATATCTTGGACAAATAAATCTCCTTATCGGACAGTGTAGATCCAAGATCAGACTGCATGTTCTGTGCAGTCTTATCTTGATCTGCACTGTCCGCAAAAGGTCACTGTGTCACAGTTAGCAGCCTAAGGGTTAATCCCTCATACCTCCTAAGACAAATTTGCAGAAGATGACTGAAAACATCCAGATAAAACTTGGAAAATCAACAGGAATTCAGGTCAAGACAAGTAACACATTGTGAAAACAGTGAACAAATTCTCCTTTAGTCATAATGTTTTCAAATGTGGTAAGCTGCAAGATGATGATGAGTTGGCTGCAACACAACATAATAATTTAAGCCTTTACAACATGGCAAAAATTCATTCTCTTTCATAATGAAGGAATTTACAGATCTGAAGACAATTCACATATTATTCAAATGATAGTACTTGTCCTTAAACAGATAGAAAACGTCATAGGAATAGGAGTAAATGCTGGTTACTACCATTTTCTCCTTTTCCTCAAATGTTTTCAAAAGCCCACCTCAAAGTCATCAAAAACTGGGATCATTTGGTAGAGTTAAAGCCTCCTTCAGCCAACACCGACCTAACACATTATTCTGACCATTAGACCTTGTTCAGAAACAGTGTAAATATAATAAAACAGCCATGTCACATAGAATAACAGCCCTAAACTTCTTAGTCCAAGTTTTTGCCCTTCTTTTTTTTTTCCTAAATAAAACCTTTGGGCTCCAATAACAGCAATATTTGCTTTTGCACAGATAGGGTTGATCAAGGTCAGGCTGCAAGAGTTATGCTATCTGAACTTGGATCTACATTGTCCCTGGTTCAATCCTTGGAACCATCATCTTAGTATGAGTAACAGATTTCAAAAAAGAAATCAAGCGTGATAAGCTTATTAGAGAATTTGCTTTGCAGTCAATTTCAAATGCAGAAGTTAAAACTGAGGCAGAGTTGGTCGACAGAGAAATAATTTAGCAAATGGAGAAGAATTGCTTATTATAAGCACTTTTCTACTTGTCAAAATGTTTTAAGCACCAATTTGTGGCAGATATATGAAACGAACCCTGCATAAACCCTATACAAAACAATTCCGAGATTTAACGACCCTGAGGAAGGCAGCTGTTTAAAACATCGTTAGAAAAAGGCAAAAATGCTTGTAACCAGCATTTTCTCCTTTTTCCCACAACGTTTTCTATTGTTTCAAATATAGAAATAAACTACTTTTAATTTGTCATCTGCAAATGCTTTCAATTTCGACAGATCTAGAATTTTGGCATTTGATAAAAGAGTTAAATTAAATCTCATTACATATCGTTAACTAAAACAAAATTGAATACAGTTCTAGACAACAAATTGAATTTGGCATGTGTGATTGGATTTGCTTCTAAAATGTTACAAAATGACATGGAAAAAGGAGAAAATACTATAGTTTGTGTCACCCTCAATTTGTTGTCAGCAGATGCTATGACTTTGGCCAGGTGTAAAATTTTTGAATGAGATTTGGCTGTGAAATAATAGAAAACATTGTGGAAAGAGGAGAAAATGCTGGTTGTTTTCCCGTAAGATTTTCCAAGCCTTCTTTATCAGGGTTTGTTAAACTTGGGCTAGTTTGGTAAAGAGTTGAACATCAAACAATATAATTTTTACTTAAATCTGACGTTCTAGATTAGAGCAGTCCGAAAATTACAAATAAGAGTAATAGGTCAAACAAATGGTAGAGAGCATAATTTACAAGGTTTCATCTGAACAATTCACATCTGATTAAAGTATTTGGACTTGTGGCCATTTTCATGATCTTAGCGTTTTGTTCAAACAACGCAAAATTTTAACCTAATAATGCCCACAATTAATTTTCAGCTCTGGTAAGGATCTACACTGTCTAACATGTTGCAATATACTGGTCAAATCAAGAAAAATCTTTTATGATTTAATAAAATGTTCCTTTGATTAAACTCAAGACCTTGAAATAAATTTGAGGCCCACCACTTTGAAAGTATCCTCATTATGAGAAGTCAACTTCAATCAGAATTTGATGCATACATACATGTGACAACAATGCGACAAAAAGGGCAAATTGTTTGTTGACAACAATTCAACTTTTTTTCAACAAAATTTATGCTCCAAAAGGGGCCTCCTGCAAAATAGAAATTGCAAGTAAGCACATCATCATTTATTAACAATCACGTGGGAGATATGATCTGCTCTTCTCCTTGATGTATTCAATTTCGACAAATTCCATTTTGTATGCAAAGCACTAAAATAATCCTTTACCCCTTTCCCATACAATTCCAGGATTACATGACCATGCCCAAGAAAGCTTTTGAAAACATTGTGGGAAAAGGAGAAAATGCTAGTTACTAGCATTTTCTCCTTTTCCAAAAAAGTTTTCTTCTCTATCAAAGACAAACAAGAATTTTTCCTTCTCCATCAAAGACAAGTTATTTCAGCCACGTTTAATTTGTCATCTGCAAATGCTTTGAAATTGGACCAGTCCAACATTTTGTGTGCTAGGTACAGGGTAAACAACCTGATAAATAACACTATTCTACTGAAATGATTTCAAAATTCAATAGAGTTTCCCTGCAAGTTGTACAGACAGTTTTGTCATTATCTAAGATAAAGAAGTAGACAGTATTGATCAGAAATCTGACAGCATACATTCTTTGCAGTCTGATGTTGATCTATACTGTCTTACAATGCTTTTTGTGTCATCTATGATAAATGCACTGGAAAATCTGACTTAACTGTCCAGTTAATTAAACTTCCAACCATGTCCATGGAAAAAAAATCCAAAGAGCTAACTGAATCCGATGTCAAACTCACTGACATTTACAACAACTTTTCTCACCGATCACAATCATGAAAATTATGATATGACTGACTAGTATCGTACTTCACATACGACAGAATTCCCCATACACCTTTTATCGGTGCTGTATACTAAAATTACATGTAAACACACCACTAGGTAAGCCCTGTCAATAGCCACAAATCCATGGACAGCCAAGTTTTAACTTTATGGCAAATAATACAAGCTTAAAATCCGATCTTGACCCAATGCCAAAATTTTTACCCTCTTGAATACAAACAGTTTACACCTTAACACTTTACCAAAAATCCCAGTATTTTACAGACACCAAGGAAGAATGCTTTAGAAAACAATGTAGGAAAAGGAGAAAATGCTGGAAACCTGCACTCTCTCCTTTCTCCACAATGTTTTCTACCATATTAAACTCTTTATTTTAGTCACACTTTGTCATCTGCAAATACTTTCAATTTTCACGAGTCAGTCTAATTTTTGTTGGTTGGTTCGGAGTTTACCCCTCATAGCATCTATTACAACTTAAAGCTGCTTTCTCATACACTGCAGATCAAGATCAGATTAGGCAAAAAATGCTGTTTGATCTTGGATTTTCACAGCTTTACATTTACTGGTGTCACTAAGTAAATTTTGAGCAAAGTTAGGGTCACTTTCCTCTCTAAATTGCTAAATTCCAGGTGTCCCTTCTAAACCTCAGGATGGTGGGACACTGAAAGTGTCCAGGGATACCTTCACAATGTCCATGTTTCATGCAAATCCAGATTTTTTTTTGGCAGCACAGATATGATATTGGAAACAGCATGTGTTTTTTTTTATATGAGCTGAAAATGTTTGTTTTATTAAACTGACCCTCTATAAAGGCTTTACTCCTTGCATTCTCCTGGTTTAACAACCCTTTAAGAAGGAGACTTTTGGGCATATTACATTTTCTTCTTTTCCTACAATATTTTCAACAAGAGGGCCATGATGGCCCTGTATCGCTCCACTGGCTTTTTAACCCTTTACCACACAAATCGAAGTGTTAATGACCTTTAAAGAGAAGGCTTTTGAAGACATTGTGGGAAAAGGACAACATGTTGTCAGCCAGTTTTTTCTCCTTTTCAAACAATGTTTCCTACCCTATCAAAGACAGAAATAATCATTTAAGCTACATTAAATTTGTCTTTTGCAATGGCTTTTAACTTGGTCTAGTCAAAAAATTTGTACTTTCTGAAAGAGTAAAATTAACGTATCATGCACTTAATTGGCACTGACAGAGACATACAGCATAAAAAGTCTGTATGGTAATAAACTTACTTGGAAAACATAACCTCCCCCCTGCCCAACAAAAAAAAAAAGTCATATCTTAAGTGCAAAGATTATGTCAGTGAATACAAGCAGGTTTATTCATCGGCATGGAAGGTAAAGTTCTGGAAAGACAACTGGATGACAGAAACCTTGCTTTAAGTTAAATATTCCACTCATGTGAGCATAACTACAAACATCAAAATAAATCACACTCCCTGAAAACAGAACATGTCCTATCCATAAAACTTGAATATCAATATCAATCATGTATTATTGCAGTTTGATAATCAAGGGAGGTAAATAGTAACAAACTTTATTGCTTAAAACAGGAGTTATTTCCCTTGATCACTATTTAAATTGAAGTCACTATGTAAGCCCATGCTAAACTTGTGATCCCTGGCACGGGGCCAATTTTGACCCAAGGGCTATAATATGAAGAAAGTTCTTAAAGGTCCATCAGATAAAGATACATGCCGAATTTGGTAGCCCTGGGCCTTATGGTTTCAGACAAGAAGATTTTCGAAGATTTTCAATATTTTTTGCTTAAGTTGCCATGGCAACCAGTTTTTGAAGGAATCACATTCTTTCAAGAAGTTCTGAAGAGGACCATGGCAGGATCATTTCTGTGAGGTTTCATCAAATTTGGATGTTTAGTTTCAGAGAAGAAGATGTTTGAAATAAAAGTTAACACACACACGGACTGACAGATGCACAGACGGACGGACACACGACGGCCACCAGGCCATGACATAAGCCCGCTGGCCTTTGGCCAGTGGAAGCTAAAAACCTTTTTTTCGTCAGGGTTGTGAAATAGGGAATGTTTGGCAAAGGGTTAAATAAATTCAATTAAGCACAAAATAAATTCAAGCTTGATACAGAATATAATTTCATAATTTTGAACCTCCATATCTTTTTATCACTAATGTTTTTAATATTGCATTTGAGAATCATTTCTGATAATCAATAAATCTATCTTATATTATAAAATCTTTGAACACTTTACAACCCAATAGGTATTAACTTTTTAGGCCATGTCATACATTATTGGAGAGTGATGGCTTACAAAAAACAAAATTTCCAATCTGTTTGTCAGTGTCAGCATGCATTTCTTGTCAGCTTCTCATTCAGCCCATGCCCTGTCATGCAAAGTTCATCATATCTAACAAAAAATTTGTGTATACACAAAATTTTGCACAGACTTTATTCAACAATGGCACCTACTGGATGAATGGTAGCAATGCACGGGCATACAGTTTGTTGAGAATTTGTGTCTGCCTCGTCCAATATTGATGCATTTAGGTCCACTGGGCTTGACTTTAGGCCATTTAGGTCCACTGGGCTTGACTTTAGGCCAAACTAATACCTAACATGCTATGGTTCAACTGATGGTGTTCAGAGCACCATTACTGGATGTACAGTTGGATGATTACTGACAAAAAACACAAAGATACTGGCTGATCAGCCTGTGAAACGTTGGTCCACAGGAGAAAATTAATGACCTACAGCTTCTAGGGAATGAAAATATGTGATTTCTCTCATTAGTCATTATCTACTATCTTGTCATCGGTGAGAACTTTTTGGAACTTTAAAGACCTTTTTCAATATATCACACAATGTCCAGTTTCCCATGCATTGTACCCGGTACATGTTCGTAACTTATACCTTGATATAGTATCTACATACGGACTGGTTTTTCACCTGAACATGTTCTGTATCAGTGGTATCCTTATGCGTTTTATGCTCTCGATGAGCCTTATGAGTGACTCTGGCTGCAGCAAAGACCTTTATCATCATCTCATAATTTTTCTATCAAATGGATAAACCACTACTGTACACAATCATAACTTTTAACGACCCTGAGGAAGAAGGCTTTTGAAAACATTGAGGGGAAAGATGAAAATGCTGGTAACCAGCATTTTCTTCTTTTCCCACAATATTTTCTACTCTTTGAAAGACAAACTTTATATTTTGTATTACATATGTCATCTGCAAATGCTTTCAATTTGGACCAGGCTAAAATTTTGTTGTTTGGGTTAAAACAGTTACCTCAAAGGCTTGTTTTAGCCCCAGTAACAAAAGAAGAGTACAGAGAGAACAAAACACAATAATGGACTTTTTTTCTAAGAAATGGAACAAACCTTTCTTCAGTAGTTTGGAAACACTGCTGGTAAAAAAGCAATTTCCTGTTATAATCCCCTTTATCCCTAAAAGTTTAAAAAGCTGCTTTATTACCACACAATCCCAACTTCTATTGTCTCTAGGAAAGAAGGCTTTTGAAAACATTATGGGAAAGGAGTAAATGCTGGCAACCAGCATTTTCTCTTTTTCCTTCTGTTTTCTACTCTATCAAGGACAAATTTCATAATTGGGGCAACCTTTAATTTGTAATCTGCAAATACTTTCAATTTAGACCAGTGTAAATTTTTTTATTTGGTAAGAAGTTAAAGAAAAGGGTAATCTCCTAATTACCTTTTATTAACCTTACAATTTACAGTAGTTGGTCAATTATGTTCAAGCAAGCATAGAATATTTAAACCCTTGGCACATTTGGAACAACTTCAGGTGAAATAGCAGACAATGTAGATCAAGATCAAGATCAGACTGAACAGTAAATGCAGTTTGATCTTAGATCTACACTGTCCAATTATGCTTCAGACGTTTTAACAGAACAGCACTGATGTTGCATAACTTTGTCCTCTCCCAAAACTCAAGATGTTTTATTAACCCTTGTCCAAATCAAAAGCATTCGCAGAAATGAGTCTGACCTGATGAGACTTGTGTTCAAAGAGGTAGAAAACTTTGTAGGAAAAGGAGAAAATGCTGGTAACAAGCATTTTCTCCTTTTCCTACAATATTATCATATTGTGTAAAGGCAGTGTTTCGCCCAGAGTGCGTTTCTTGCATTTTTGACTCAATGATTTCTTTGCAGACGCACTAAAATTCGTCGTGTGCATCTTTCCTGACACAACCAAAAAATATCAGTTCAATCAAAACAATAGTTTATAATGCACACCATGACGTCGAGCCGAAATACTAAGGGGCAAAATAAGGTTCGTATATGCAGAAAGAGAAGATTTCATCACCATGATTATCTATATTGAGAGTTTATGATACGGCACCAAGTGTCTGAAACCGGTTTTATTAATAATAACGCGTAAAGATCTGCCCATACTGCACAAAAAAAGGATTAAAGAACACAAATTGCTACCAACTGGCTTCTTTCTGACACAGTCACACATTTGAAGCTCTGTTTAGTAATAAATAACAAAGAACGGAATAACTTTAGGAAAGTCATTTTGTCGCCACACTTTCAATGTGCACGGTCTGTGTAGTCTAGACGCTTTCAGAAATAGAATAGAAGATGAACCGAAAAAGAAAAACAGAAAGGACTTGCAGACTGTTTTACTGTCCCTTCCACAAGTAAACACCTTGAAAACGTGAAAAAAGAAAAATCAACTGCAACAAATATCCGGGTCTTGTCAGACTAGGTTCCGGTTCCGAGTCAGCAGAGTCACAGGGAGATGTCCAAAAACATGAATATATGTAAGTAGCTTTAAAAAGGCATTTAAAAAAGTGAACCTCAAGTTTTTTGTATGTCCCCCAAAAATTAGGAATAGGGGTCACAAATGACCCTTAAAAATTTGAGGCTGGCAGAAACAATGTAAAGGGTTAAATACATTTGACTAGTCTGAGATGGCAAAAAATACAGCTTCACTGTCACTGGAAATAATGTTAGTAATGGTCTCGCATCAGGTAGGAGATGGTGTCGATCCAAGATCAGACTGCACATTCTATCCCCTTACAGAGCAATCACAACTTTTAACAACTCTGAGAATGACGGCTTTTGAAAACACTGTTGGTTACCAGCATTTTCTCCTTTTCCCACAATGTTTTTCGTCATTGATCCCCCTTTAATTTGTCGTCTGCAAATGCTTTCAAATTTGGACATATCCAAAATTTTGTTGTTTGGTAAAGAGCTATTGAGTCTGATCTTAGTTTATGCTGTCAACAAAAGCTACTCATGGAGTCATTGGCTGCAAGAGTTAACTCTACCAAACAACAAAATTTTAGACTGGTTCAAATTGAAAGCATTTGCAGATGACAAAATAAATAGGACTCAAAAATTGAAATTTGTTTTGGGAAGGGTAGAAAATCTTGTGAGAAAAGGAAAAAATGCTGGTTACCAGCATTTTCTCCTTTTCCTACAAGGTTTTTAAAAGCTTTCTTTTACGGGATGGTTAAAAGTCTGGATTGTGTGGTAACTGTTAAATGGCACTATGCTTTTAAAAAAAAGCTTTTAAAAACCTTATGGGAAAAGGAGAAAATGCTGGTTACCAGCATTTTCCCCTTTTCCCCACAAGGTTTTTAAAAGCTTCAGGGCTGAAAAATAGTGCTGGTCCAGGACCTACTGAAATGGAGATCGGACCCGCAGAAAAAACCAAGGTGAAGGTCCGACGCACCTGTCAAAATGGAGGTCGGACCTGTTCAGTGTTCAAAGTAAAAAGTCCGATGCCCGAAAATAAATTCATCAGGACTTAAATTTAGAATAGTCGTTCTAATGATAATTCAGGTGTGCTTGTTTAGGACAATCTTCGTATAAAAGTGAACTACTTCGAAAATTTTTCCGTATGTCGGCTGCCCGAGAATGCTATCACATAAACTTATTTAAGTCATTGTAATATCAAGTTTTTCCTGGTTCCCAATTTGCCTACCATCAATAAATGGGTACATGCAGTGAAACCGGTTAAAATGTACGCGTGATTCATCGTCTATGCTTTTCGTTAAAAGTTTACGAAAAAAAGCTTATTCAAACTTGGGTTTTCATCAAATTTAAACAGAAAACTCAGGAAGAAAATAAAACAGAGCTTTTAAAATTGGAGAGAGAGAGAGAATATGAGAACAAAGAGCGAGTTGGGACCTTCCAACAACTTTGCAATGAAGCTGGTCATGGGTTTCGTTCAACGATGCAACCGTTCAACTGAGTTGCTCCATAAGAAGACTAATACAATAAAATATTATTCCAAATTGCAAATTTCTTGTTGGTCTACATGATAATGCTAATTGTTTAATTTTTTGAACATCTTTCTTCCACTGAAGCCACCAGAGTAAGAGCAAATTGAAATGGTATGGGTTTTTTTTTGTCATCTCCTGAGATACCACAACTCTGTACAATGACTGAAAACAAGAGCCGTCGTAGACAGATTATGCTCCCCGAATAGGTCTCTTTTTAGGAAAGTAAAGGCTGTAGGTAAATGGTTGGTCACGGGAGAGGAGGGTGGGGGTGAAACAGGCTGTAATATTCAAGATTCAAGAAAAACCTGGAAAAGTAATACGTTGAAATCCTGTTAGAAATCTCTGTTCTCCTAGAACCATAATAACACATTTTCAAATAATTAAATAAAGAAGGGGCATAACTCTTGGAACAGTGGAGTAAAACTTCCTGTCAATGTGAACAATCTGTAAATCAAACATTACTATTATAGTTATGGCAAAATTGTCTGAAAAAAAATCAGATTAAACATTTATAAACTTCGTGTTTGAGTTTGTCATTAAGCCCTCTTTTTCTATAACACAGCTTAGTATAAATAGGAAAGAATGAAATCATGGTCTGGGGCTTTTGATCAGCAACATATATCTTGAATAGTCTTGAAGAAACTGGGAAATGTTTAATTTCAGAGTCCAAAAAAACAAAACATAAAGTAATAAGACATTAAGCACCCTTTTCTCGTAACATGGTTTTGCATAGATAAAAAACAAGGGCACATGGTGAAACTTTTAATAAACAATATAAATGTGAACTTTCATGAAATTTTGACGAAAACTGAAGGAGATATTAGTAAAAATTGGAATTTCACAAGAAACCCTCTTTTTCCAAGACACAGCCTCAAACTAGAAAACCTGGAAAAACACATCGGCGCAATATCCTAAGGAGTTCATATATGAAGTTTCATCCAATTTGGTCCAGGATGTGTGGAGAAATGGCTTTGGACGGACGGACGGATGGAAGGACGGACGGACAGACAGATGGAAGGATGGACGGACAGACGGAAGGACGGACGGACAGACGGAAGGACGGACGGACAGATGGACAGACAGACGAAGCGGCGACTATAAGCTCACCCTTTGGGAAGCATAAAAAAGCATGGACCTGCCCAAGTATACTTTGGACCCTCCTGTTCTAAGGGCCAAAAGGTCCTGGACCCAGCTACTTTTATCACTATTTTTCAGCCCTGGTTTTCTTTTACAGGGTGGTTAAAAGTCTGGATTGTGTGGTAACGGTTAAATGGCACCATGCCAAGTTAAGGGAGATAACTATTTCAGATCCAATCTCCGTATGCTGACAATATTATCTTAATTGCATTATTACTACAGTTGATTAAAGACCCTAAAAATATAGACCAGCAAACCGTATTTGAACCTATACCAATATTCTACCCTTAACAGCAAACATTTAATTCACTGACCTCATGAACCTGGCCTTGTATTAAGCTTTTACCAAACAATTTTGTGTTTTAATAACCCTGTACTTTTGAAAACACTGTGGGAAAAGAATTCAAATTCAAAGCATTTCTAGAAGACATAATACGATGTAGAAAAAATGTTGGGTTTTGTCTTTTATACAGTAGAAAACATAATCGGAGTACAAGAAAAATGCTGATTACAAGCATCTTCTCCTTTCACCATAATGTTGTTGAAATCTTTCTTTCAAACATGTGGGATTGTTGGGTAAAAGGTTAAAGTGAATGATTTGTGATCTTAGGGCTCCAAATTGGATCCCCCTACTTCTACTTGTTTTCATGGGACTGTCCTATGGCAATGCACTGCAGCCTAGTACTTGTGAACCACAATAATGAGTAAACAGTTACTGTCACTGTGGTAAAACTGTTGAGAGCAGTGAAAAATGCCACTCTTTCCTTACTGTAGACCACACAAAAAGCGTG
This sequence comes from Hippopus hippopus, assembly GCA_946811185.2. Classification (NCBI taxonomy): domain Eukaryota; kingdom Metazoa; phylum Mollusca; class Bivalvia; order Cardiida; family Cardiidae; genus Hippopus; species Hippopus hippopus. Next base: position 48,422,440 of record OX328098.1, on the reverse strand, counting down.
GACAATGTAGATCAAGATCAGACTACACAGAATGTGTAGTCTGATCTTTGATCTACGCTATCCACTTCTTTATTCTAGATTATGGTCAAACTGGTTCTCAATTTTGCAACTAAAGTGTCTTAGTGGCCTTCAAAAAAAATGTAATGTTATTTATTTCGTAGTGAAAGAGTTAGACATTTCAACTCTAACAAGTAGATCTGGTTGCTCAATCTATGGCAGGCCAAAGGGTCTTTGGCCAGATATATATATATATATAGCTCTATTGGCCAAAGGTAAATATACCATACTGATTGATTAACTCTTTACCAAAGGAAAGAATTCAAGACTTGTCAAATCTAAAGGCCTTTGAAGCTGACATATTTAATGTTAAATAAAAGGATTTGTCTTTGACAGGGAAGAAAACATAATGGGAAAAGGAGAAAATGCTGATTACCATCATTTTCTCCATTTTCAATATTGCCTTCAAAAGTCTATCTGTTATGGTTCTTAAAGAGTCGGGACTGTGTGTAAAATATATCTTTACAACACTACACAAAATTCTAGAATCCATCCATATTGAACACCTAATTCAAAGCAACTGAAATGTTTGGTTTGGATTCAACTTCGAAAGTGTAGAAAAAAAATGTTGTCCAGAAAAAATGGGTTAACAAAATTTTCCGGTTATGTTTTCCGAACTCGTTCCTTCAGGGCTGTTAAAACACTGAACCATTTGGTAAAGGGTTATTATTGGATTTGTTGAATTTCGCTGATGCATACAAAGTATTTCGATAGTACAGACTGACTTATCTTTGACCCTTTCCAAAACAACAAATTTACGCTCTTGATATTGGCATATGGGAACTACAAAGTGGACATTAGTATACATGGGCAGAAGTTCTCTGACAGGGTAAAAAACATTGTGGGAAAAGGAGAAAATGCTGGTAACCAGCATTTTCTCCTTTTCCTACAGTGTTTTCAAAAGTTTTCTCCTAAAGGTTGTTAAAGGACAGGATTGTATGGTGTAGAGTTATGGACTGATAAAACTGTATGGACTTATGCAAGCACTATGATCACCTTTGGTCCTCATTGGGAGGAATGTTAACTACGTAATAAATACAAATCAGTTCAAACTTTATAAGTCGGTATTAAAAACGATATCAAAAATTAAAGCCTTTTTAAACAAAATTTTTTCACAAACTATTTGACAGTATGTATCACTACATCTGAAAAAAGCAGTCTGATTATGGTCTGGTCCTAGGCAGGCAGAATGATAACCTTTGGTTGTCATTCCCAGCTATAAAGTATGTACTGAAATTTTACTTAACCCTTTGCCAAATAATCTCACGTTTTTTACATCCTGAGGAGGAAAGTTTTTTAAAACATTTTGGGAAAAGGAAAATATGCTGGCGACCAATAATTTCTCTTTTTCCAACAATCTTCTCTTCCATACCTTAGACAAATCCCTTCATTTGAGCAGAAATTGAGACGACAACTTTCATTTTACCAGAGTTTAATTTGTATTCTAACATAACACGTGAATTCGGCTCTATAAACATAGTGTAACGAAAGCGTGGTAAAATCTACGTTATTCTATGTAAAGTGACGTCATTCTATATAGAGTGACGTCATTCTGTATAAAGAAAGTGAGTTATTCAATGGAATATAATCTGCATCCATGTTTAAGTATGAACTTGTTTTCCTTTGATTAAGAGCTGGTCATGTTAGAATCGAAATAACCTTCTTTCTATCGTGGTTTATCGTTCAATAAACCACGTTGTGAGTTATGAGGCACAATGAATAAACCACTCGGGCTATCGCCCTCGTGGATTGTTTATTGTGCCTCATAACTCACACAACAATGGAAAGAAGATTATTTCTTAAATACACCATAATGCTTTTAATGTGGACAAGTCTATCAAATATTGCCATTTGGTGTAAAAGAAATAATATTTCCTTGGTTGATTGATTGATTGATTGATTGAATGGTGTTCTACGCCGCTTTCAACATTATTTCAGTCATATCACAGCAACAGCTCACATATTCATGTATTTCTTGGTTTCATCAGTACTAGGCAAGGGCTCAAGCTCTTGCCCAAGTAAAACTCCTACAAAAAATCCAGTTGATCCTGTGAGGCTCGAACCTGGGGCCTCCAGGTCAAAAGTCCTACACTTTACCACTGAGCCACACAGGACCCCAATATATCCTTGGAGTAGTCGTACTGAACAAATTCTTGGTTTTGTTTCTTTGGTAATTAATTTTGTTTTCAACAATAATTTAGAAACATCACAGGAGCCAGTGAATCTTTCAACGTCACACCTGAAGTTCCCCTTGAAATTACTTGGTAAAGAGACCTTTTAGAGCCAGTCTTGGTGCCTTATCAATCATAGACATAGTCAAAAATGCAAAATACGTCAAAATAACATTAATATCTTGAATAAGGACGAGCATACAAAATTATTGTTTTGGTAAAGAGTTAGGGATAGAATCAGGCTGAATAACATCAATTCAGCTTTCAAAATCGAAAATACTTGGGTCTACCCAACATACTGAAAACGACATTTTAATTATATGGCACTATAACAGTTAACAAGAGGGCCATGATGGCCATGTATGGCTCCACTGCCTTATAGCTCTTTACCAAACGACAAAATTTTAGACTACTCCAAATTCAAAGCAGTTGCAGATGACAATTAAAATGTTGCTAAAATGATGGAATTTGTTTTTGATAGGGTAGAAAACATAGCGGGAAAAGGAGAAAATGTTGGTTACCAGCATTTTCTCCTTTTCCCACTATGTTTTCAGAAGCCTTCACTGTTAGGGTCGTTAAAACTCAGGATTGTTTGGTAAAGTGTTAAATAAAACAGTCATAATTGGCATTAACTCTTTACCAAACGACAAAATTTTACACATGTCCAAATTGAAAGCATTTGCAAACGACAAATGTGACTCAAAAATTGAAACTTGACTTTGGAAGAGTAAAAAACATTGTGGGAAAAGGAGAAAATGCTGATTACCAGCATTTTCTCCTTTTCCCGCATTGTTTTCAGAAGGCTTCTTCCTCAGGGTTGTTAAAACCTGGGATTGTTTGGTAAAGGATTAACAGAACAAATCTGAAAGAAGCCTACATTGCAATAAATTTCATAGAGAAAATAAATGAGCCAAGCCAAAAAGTACATGCCAAGACGATGTCAATGAATGCAAAGGATGATTACTCAAGGATTAGTCATACCAAATACCAGTGACAGTTATCCTGAAAATCTTGTAGCAGAAAACCACTTTTCTTTGGCATGAATGGAACAAATCAAAATAGTAAAATGTACTGACAGACTAGTGAATGTCAAATAAGCAGCCTTGGTAAAGATACAACCTGGTTGGTCCATATAAGACTGAAGAAAAATGGTCCAATCCAGTACTGTTGTTAATTCTGATCTGGTTCAATCTCTTCCAGTCTGGTGGTTTAATCTGATCATTTGAATCTGGTTAACTCTCAAAGGCAATGGGCTTGCGATCTTAGGGTACATAATAATATTATATATATCAAATACTTACAACTGAAACCTTAATATTTTTTCTGTACTATACCTAGATATACAATACCAACCATTTAATAGTAATTACAATTAAAGCTTTTTATGAAGTGAACATGAGCAATTAAATTTCATGTTCTGATGGATCAAAGTCATATCAAGAAATCTGAGAGAGGTCCAAACAAGGATCATCTTTGCTGATTTGCAGATAATTCAAACAATGTGGTTTGGGACAAGAAGTTTTTTTAAGATGCTCATCATTTTTCAGCTTTGCTCCTATCAAAACCCGAGTTTAAATTGTTTGAAGACATAACATAAAGGACCAAACAGGGTTATGTCTGTGAAGTTCAGACAAAATTTATTAAGTAGTTTCAGAGAAGATTTTGGAAATAACAGTTGAAGTACATGCACAAGCACAACACACACAAGGCCATTATGAGAGCTCCCTGGCTTTTGGCCAGTGGAGCTAAGAACAGCAAAAAATTACCGAGTGTTTCTTGCTAAGTACTCTCTACAATTTTTCTTCCTGGGTACACTCCATATGGCCCTAAATTTTTGTGTTTCCAGGATAAGTTGAAGAACTTCAAGTCTCTAATCCTTACTTATACACCATGTCAACTTGGGTCCAGAACAAATCCTCCCTTACGTCAATCAAACATTTTCCTTTCTTTGCCCTTGTTCCTCATGAGAAGCCTACATATTGTTGTTTCTTTCTTTAACCCTTCACTGCACAATCCCAAGTTTTAATGTCTATGAGGAGGAAGGCTTTTGAAAACATTGTAGAGAAGGGAAAATGCTAGTAACCAGCATTTTCTCCTTTTCCTGTAATGTTTTCAAACCCTTCCCAAAACAGATTTCAATTTTTGAACCACAATATTTTGTCATCTGCAAATGCTTTCAATTTGGGAAAGTCTAAAATTTTGCTGTTTGGTAGAGGATTTAACCCTTTACCACACAATCTCTGGACTTAAAGACCGGAAGAAATAAAATCTTTCAAAAACATTGCAGAAAAAGAAGAAAATGCTGCTTATCAGCATTTTCTCCCTTTCCCACAATTTTTTCTAACCTTTCAAAGTCAAATCCCATCATTCTAGCCATATCTACTTGGAAATGCTTCAGTACAGGCACATCTAAAAAATTTCTCATGAGGTAGGAAGTAAACTCAATGATTCAACTCCAAAACAAATTTGTACCAGAAGAATTTTAAAATATGTGTTTTAAATATGAAAAATCCCCATGAATCAAAGTTTAACCCCTTATGACACAATCTTAAGTTTTAATGACTGACAGAAAAGGCTTTTGCAAACTCAATGGGAAGAGGAGAAAATGGTCCTCTTTTCCACAATGTTTTCTACCCTTTCAAGAATATATCCAATCATTTGAGCCACATTTCTTTTGCCTTTTGCAGATACTGTCAGTTTTGACCTGTAAACAAATTTGTCATCTTGTAAATAACGGTGTTACATGAGCAGACCTGAAAACATTGTGTCAACCGAGGAAATTGGTTATAACTAAGAAAGGAAACTGCTATTTACAAACTACTTCTGCTTTTGCCACGATATTTTAAGAATGACAAAAAGTCACTATTGTGAGGTAGAGTTGAAAAATTCGTTCTCTGCTCTACGAACCCTTAAAAGCACTCTTCACGACTATAGTTGCCAGAGAGGTAATCAAAATCAGACTGAACAAAATGTGCAGTCTGATCTTTGATCTACACTGTCCCCTACTGAAACATTAAAGACAAGAACTAAACATAACATGGCATTTATCTGGATCTTATTGTTAACTGAAAATGTCCATCAGTTCTTTAAGGGCTACTGGTAATTCAAAAATGCTTTTATTTATAGTAGTTCTTACACCCCCAACCTACTTTAGCAACACCAAGCTGTTTGATTGGTTGAAACCAAACGTCTCGTCCAATCAGACTGCATGAAGAATAATGAAGAAAAGTCAGAGAATTTGGAAGTCAACTGGAGGGCTGACCTTTGAACTTAAGATTTAAATCAGGACTAGAATTAAGGTCTATGGCCCCTAACTCATTGGTAAACATTGATGTTTTCATAAAGGCTATTTGGCCAATCTCAGCAGCTTCCGCCTTTTAATATGAGAGTTAGGGGCCATAGACTAACTAACTCATCGGTAAATATCTTGTAATATCGACGTTTTTGTAAAGGCTATTCAGCCAATCTTGGCAGCTTCCATCTGTTAAGTTATGGGCCGTTACCTTAAATGGTTACCTTCATCGACCTCCCTGAAAATGTGAGATTTTGAAAACACTGTAGGTAAAAGGTGAAAATGCTAGAAAGCAGCATTTTCTCCTTTTCCCACATTTTTTTTTTAACTTTTCAGTGATAACTTGCAGCATTTAAGCCAACCTTTACTTGTCCCCTTCAAACGTTTTCAGTTTTAATAGATATAAAATTCTATCATTTGGTAAAGAGAAAAACACCTCATAAAAAAGGTGATGAATCATAATAAACAAGATACAACCTCAAGAAGACGCAGAAAAAAATTAACCCAATAGCAAACAATCCAGTAGTTTAACAACCAGGAACAAAGCTTCTGAAAAAATTGTAGTAAAAAGAGAAAATGCTTATATTCAGCTATTACTCCTTTTCCCACAATCTTTCCCACCATTTCAAATGTGAATCTTAACATCTTAGCCTCATTCACCCTTTACCAGACATAAAAATTTTAGCCTTGTCGAAGATTTTGTAGTGCCTCAAAATTAATGGTTCAATTTTCTTTGATATGGTAGAAAACATTGTGAGAAAAGGAGAAAATGCTGGTTACCAGCATTTTCTCCTTTTCCCACAATGTTTTCAAAAGGCTTCTTTCTCAGGGTTGTTAAAAGTTGGTATTGTGTGGTAAAGGGTTTAAATTCTGTAATCTGTGAATCCTTTCATTATGGACAAGTCCAAAATTCTGTCCCCTTGTAAAAAGTCAATGTCAAAAAAGTTATTGAAAACTTTCTAATAAAAGATTAAAGGAAAAATTTCAAGTGGTACATTGGAAGAAACGTGTGAAAACTATAAACATATCATTCAACTTTCATTACCTCTGGCACAAACTTATTTGTATTCTGTTCACTTCCTTCCTCCGCCATGGCTATTTTGACACTTAGCCACACAACAAAATTTTAAACAAGTCCATTTTGAGAGCCTTAGTTTCAAAAGGCAAAATTTTAAATCTGGTGACAATTATGTGATTTGTTGTGTTTGAAAGGGTAGAAAATATAGTAGAAAGAGGAAAAAATGCTGGTTACCAACACTTTTTCTTTACCTACAAAGTTTTCTAAATGCTGCTCTCTCTGGGTCCCTAGTATATCCTGGGTTTCACTTGCACATGGCTAGGGCTCTGATACCAACCGCTTATTTAGTCAAATCTGTAGGTTAATAATTTGATGCAGGTTAATAATTTGATGCAGGTTAATAATTCCATGACCTTTTTTCCATGGCTCATTCAACGATTTCTCATCGTGAGAATCTTTGCATTATCAGAAATGGGTGGGGAATTGACTTTGACCTTTGTTTCTTCTGCCTTGCTACTTGTATAAAGTTGGTATTCCTTGTAGTATCATTTCTTGGAATTTATGCAGACTTAACCCTTCAAATACGGTCTAAGATTCCCTAACAAAATGTCCTTTACAGCTAAACACTGTTTATAATTTAGTGCTGTATGGTGAAACTATCCATGTACTACTCAACTATTTCCTTCATATAGAGTCAAATATCATCCTTTATGATACGCCTTCTTAGTGCGTCAGATTTGATTTGAAAAGGAATGAGATCATTCAAAAGGACAAACATGCCCTGACAAACCACCCCCCCACAAACAAGCCCCTTTGAACAAGCCCTGGGAGGAAAAAGCTCGTTCTCATACGCACTAGGTTGTACAAAGAACACTTCCTGAAGAAATGTTACAAGCAACTCTCTGTTACTGTCACAATGTTTCTGCCTGTAGCTTTGTATCTAACCTGGATTTAGGTTGATTATACCTTACTTATAAAGTCTTTAACCCTTTCCCACATAACAATTTCTGGGCTTTTTCAAATTGAAAGCATTATTTTTGAAGACATCAAATTGTATAATGTGGCTTAAAAAATGATTGTTGTCATTGAAAGCGGAAAAAAACATAGTGGGAAACAGACAAAATAATGGTTATTACAATGTTTTCAAAAGCCTTCTCCTTTAGGCTCTGCAAAACTCGGGATTATACGGTAAAAAGGTTAAAAACTTGTTTCCTGTAAACTTGATTCAGAAGCTAATAAATTAATATCAATTCATCAAATTATCATGTCACAATATCAAATGATTCTCTATGTCTGTAATTGTTTCCTCTCTGGGTCCAAGTAATGCATGGCACAACAAATTGATTTACCCTTTACCAAATTACAATATTATAGATCTTCACCAAATGAAAAGCAGTCACAGACAACAATATACATGTGGCAGGAATTATAAGAGTTGACTGTGGTGGAGCAAAAAACATTGCTGGCTACCAGTAAGTTTTCCTTTTCTCAAAATGTTTTCAAAAGCTTTCATTCTCAGGGTCTTTAAAGCTTGGGGCTGTGTGGTAAAGAGTAATGCAAAATTATTTTAATTTACTCTGGATACAAAATGAATAATCTCATTCTCTCCCAAAAACCAACTTGAAAAAATATCCTTGCAAAAAAGAATTTACTCTTTCAGTGCCTGTTACATAAACTAAACTTCTTAAGACAGCTGAAAATACAATCACTGAAACTCAGAAAGAATTGTATCTAATAGACTTGACTGAGTAAACAATGTAGACCCAAACTCAGACTATATCTTCTTCCAAGTATATGGGAACCAGCATTTGCTACTTTTCCCTTGCTCTTTTCTGTTATTTTAAAGACTAATTCTATCATTTGAGTTGTTGTCTGCAAACACTTTCAAACTGGAAAAGTGTTACATTTCGTTTTCTAGTACAGACTTCTGAAGGGCCCAACTGACTAGATACAAATTATCCCAAACAGTCCCAAGTTTTAATGATCCTAAAGAAGAAAGTTTTTTGAAGGCCTTGTGGGCAAAGAAGAAAATGCTGGTAGCTAGCATTTTCTCCTTTTCCCACAATGTTTTCTATCCTTCCAAAAACAATTTTCAATTTTTGAGTGTTATTTTGTCTGCTGTAAAAGCTTTTAATACACAAAATTCAAAATTTGTTGTATGGCGAGGATATGTTATTGATTAAATATCCATTATACTTCTTTCCTTTTGCTATGGCTAAATAAATCTGCAATTTGAATGAGGAAAAATTAGTTCTTATTATTATTATTATTTGATTACCTTTGTAAATGCTCTAGGTATACAAAATTAATTTTGAACAGACAGGCTTTTGAAAAGTAAATGAAAGACAAATCAATTACAAACCAATTCAAAATTCAAAACCAAGTTTTGTACCCAGATCACAGCATCTCATTAATTTTACTTGTATACTTGTAATTAAAACTTGCGAAAGAAATGGTTCGTGTTCAAATGCATCTCAACACTTACGTGCAAACTAAAATCACTTCACAAATACTGCTCTGAATTAACTCTTTAACAAACGACTAAATTTTTGACTCTTCAAATCAAAAGCAATTACAGGTGACAGTTTAACCCTTTACCACACAATCCCAAGTTTTAATGACCCTGAAGAAGAAGACTTTTGAAAACATTGTGGGAAAAGAGAAAATGCTGGTAACCAGCATTTTCTCCTTTTCCCACAATGTTTTCTACTCTGTCAAAGACATAAATCATCATTCGAGCTACATTCAATTTGTCATCATTCTACAAATGTTTTCAACTAAGACCTGTCTAAAACTTTGTTGCGTGATGAAGCGTTAAAATGTAACTCAAATTGTGGGATTTCTCTATATTAAAAGAGTACAAAACATCATAAATGTTTAGTGCAGTCTGATCTTGATCTGTACTGTCCATTATGGCAACTATATTAGTGAAAGGCACTTTAGGGGTTAAAATGCCATCTTAAGGAGTTGGTAGAGGGCTAAAACTCTTCACCAGACAATACAATTTTTGACTTTTCTATATTCAAAGCAATTGAAGACAAAACATTAAATGTTACTCAAAACATGAAATTTGTCTTTCAAAGTGTAGACACCAATATTGGAGCAGGAGAAAAAGCTGGTTACCAGCATTTTCTCCATTTCCAACATTGTTTTCAATTTAATTCAGTAAGTTAATTTTCTGCTAAATGGTTCATAGATTTCTTCAGTTAGTCTTAATAATAAGCTTTTTCCTCATCTGCCCATTTTCAAAGAACTGCTAATATTATAACCTTTTGGTATTCTCCCACTGATGAATGCAAAAGCAACTGTTGTAGCTTACTCTTTATCTCACAACAATATTTCAGACTGGACCAACTTGAAAGGATTAATTTTGCAGAAGGCTAACTGAATGTGGCTCAAATGATTTGATTTGTTCTGAAGAATGAACAAACATTATGTGAAAAGGAGAAAATGCTGGTTACCAGCATTTTCTCCTCTCACAATGTTTTTAAATGTCTAAGTTTAACAAGCATTATTTTCATTTTTCCACCATGTTTTTGACCTTCTGACCATCCATTTTTGTGGTATTTGTCGAAGACAATACCACTATGGGTTCAATATTGAATTTTGAAGACCATGTATCGTATTTTTTGCAAAGCCGAAGGAAATAAACCCAAACTCAATTTTTCTCAGGCAAATGAGTTTTTCGGTGGCACTCAGATATGTAATTGGAAATGGCATGTTAAAATACACTGGGTGAGGCCATCGATCGTGGAAATGCTAATTTTTTATTGGAAATAGCTTCACTTTCTCATAGCCTTCTATTGGCGCAATGATACAAAATTTGGCTACCGATCACTCGGTCCTGGGCTTTTTCGTTCGAAAACCAGTTCGTCCCATGGCTTGTTCATCCAATGATTGCGCGCTACTCCATTTGATTGGGCATGAATATTTATAGATCGAAATAATTGATTGTAATGTTGGGAATTAAATGTAAATGGCCAAAGATATTTCAAAATCATAGTTTTCAGGTACAAACTTAATTTTATTCGATATATTCACATAGTTTCTCTCTCTATCCATCATGCATCCTACTGTCAAGGGACATTACTCCTGACTCCTCCTAATGATCAAAGGGAGACCACCAATACACAAATAATCCTAACTTTGTTATGAGTACTCTCCCTTCAACCAAAAAAAAAAAGTATTTATTTGCTTAGTAGGTTGACTTTAAAGCCAATATTTGAATAATATTTCTCTTTTTCTTTCAAATTATTAATTCCACACAATGGCTTCCTTGACAAATACCACTTCAGCGTTCTCAACGCTTTGATTTTTTTTTAAAGTCACATTTATTGTCCGCTGCAAAAGCTTGCAATTCAATATGGACAAGTCTTAAAATTTGATGTTTGCTAAAGGGTGCTGCCTGAAGTCCAACTCCGCCCATCCTTCCAAAGTAAAAAGGCACAGAATAATACCCTCTTTACCCACCAATAGTAGGCCAGTGGTAAAGGGTAGTAATCTGCAATGGGTTGCAAGTTTGAATCCTACTATGAGAAGTGTTATAGCGTACCAGGATTCAATCCTCTCTCAAACATGAACAGTGGTTTGTCTTATGGAGAGAAAATAGCAGCCACTTTGATTTAACCCTTTACCACACAATCCCGAGTATAAACGACCCCTAGGAAAAAAGCTTTTGAAAACCTTGTGGCAAAAGAAGAAAATGCTGGTAACCAGCATTTTCTCCTTTTCCCACAATGTTTTCTACCCTATCAAAGATGAATCTGAACAACTGAGCCACCTTTAACTTGTCGTCTGCAAATGCTTTAAATTTGAACAAGCCTAAAAATTGTTGTTTGGTAAAAGAGTTAACTCTTTACCAAATGCAACAATTCTGGGATAGCCCATATTGAAAGCATTAATTTTGCAGGTGATAAACTAAATGTAGCTCCAATGACTTCATTTCTCTAAAATTGATTGTATGTTTTATACGCCATTTTCAACATTATTTCAGTTATATCACAGCGGCCAGTGCACATACTCATGCTTTCCTGGATTTTCTTTTACCAGTAATCCTCACAATATTCTTTCCAAGCCACTTGCTGCTTTCCCACATAACCATTGTCGAAACAATGGTCAGCCGTGAGAGAGAAATGAATCCTGTCGCAATGACTATCATAAATTTTCAGAGAGAAATTGGCTGAGCTGGGGTTCTATCAGCAACCCCATTGTCTCCAAAAGAGTAGAAAATATTGTGGGAAAAGGCGAAAATGCTATTTGCCAGTATTTTTCCTGTCCCACAATGTTTTCAAATGCCCTGTTTCTCAAGGTCTTTAAAAATTGTGATTTTGTGGTAAAGGGTTTAACATAGTGCTCGTAAAAAGAATCTCAAACAGGTGTGTGGAAATCCTATTTCCTATTTATCTGACTTGGGAAAATTCAGCATCAAACAAGTGACTTTTTTCAATCTAGTTGTCCTTGGACAAGTAGAAAATAAGATGGAAATTTTGAAACAAAGATCTCGCAAATGCATTACACACTGAAATACAAATGTTCACACTTTGTACAAAATGACATTTCCAATGATAACAAGAGGGCCATGATGGCCCTGAAGTCGCTCACCTGAGTCTTTTGACCAAACATGACCCGTTTTCAATCTCTTTCGAGATATTATGACAAACATTCTATCAAGCTTTTATAATTATTGGACTGAAAATTTGGCCTCTAGCTTATACAGAAGCTTTTTCTAGAATTTCTCTCAGTGACCTACTTTTTAGCCAAACATAGCCCATTTTCCCATTATAGATATTATCAAAACAAAGATTCTGACCACCTTTCATAAGTACTGGACAGAAAATGTGGCCTCTAGAGTGTAAACAAAGTTTTTCCAAGATTTGACATGGGGACCTAGTTTTTTACCCAATGCAACCCATTTTCAATTTTATCATATTTATCAAGACAAGCATTCCCACTAATTTTCATAAGTACTGGACAGAAAATGATGACTCTAAAGCTACACAAGCTATTTTAAAGATTTGACCCGGTGACCTAGTTTTTGACCCCATGTCACCCATTTTCAAACTCATTCAAGATATCATTATGAAAAACATTCTGACCAACTTTCATGAGTATTTGACTGAAAATGTGGCTTCTAGGTTTTTGTATTATTTGAACAGTGACCTAGTTTTTGACCCGTCATGACCCATTTGCAAACTCGTTCAAGAAATTATCAAGACACACATTCTGACCAAGTTTCATGAGCATTGAACTGAAAATATGGCCTCCAGAGCGTTCACAAGGTTTTTTTAGTTTTGACCTAGTGACCTAGTTTTTGACCAAACATGACCCATTTTCAAGGTTGTATGAGATATCATCAAGACAAACATTCTGACCAAATTTCAAGTGTTTTGGACCAAAAATGTGGCCTCTAGAGCGTACACTAGGTTTTTCAAAGATTTGACCTAGTGATCTAGTTTTTGACCCTAAAATATTTCCATTGTTATCATTTAAGCTCTGATTCAAAGATATTTTATGACAGTGTTGCATATGTGAATATTTTAGCCTGATGGTACAACTTCTGTGCGCGTGGGCCGTGGTTTAGCCCTTATCTCCTCTGCCATTAACCATCTCAAACCGAAACAATTTGCGATTCGCAAACAATCCATATGTAAAATAAGAGACAATGGATTGTTTTTTTAACAAATCTTCAAAGCAAATGGAATGTGAGAAGTCAGAGATCCCAAAAACATTGGGTGGCTCCAAACGTACATGTTAAATGGACCACAACAAGGAATATCACAAAAATATAGCATGTTTTTAATGTGGCGGTGGTTTAAAGATTCCCGTGGTTGAATGCCATGTAAAACTGTTTTGTTTTTGACAAGTAAGCCACACTGTCGGACAAGTGGATTTTTTTAATTTACTTGTCCATGGATAAGTAAAAATTTCTGAGAATTCCATACCCAAGTCAGAGAATTCCAGAACCATTAAGAGCGTCTTGATTAAACCTAAAAATGAAAAAAAAAAAAACCTCTCTAGAAGACCCAAATAATTCAAATGTCAAAGTTGCTCTTGTTCATGGTGTTTCAGCAAAGCGGACAGTGTACGTGGGCTGAGCAAATAGTAAGTGGAAATTCTTCATAACTTTGTAAATTTCATGTCCAATTGGTTTCAAATTTTCACTTGGGTAATCATGGTCTTAAATCAACTTCCATGTAAAAAATCACCAGTGTGATTTCAATTTAAGTATGTTTATTTTCATCCTAAAAAGCGCATGGTTTGCTACCACGGAGCATTCCAAAAAATCACTGTTATCATGCTTTTAAGAACAATCATATTTCACATTGTCTGTTTCAAATATCCTGAAATTATGTGAACGTAATGGATGGCTCCATTTGACATTCTGTGCAAAATTTCTCTGATGTCACTTCCAAAAATAGGGTAAAAAATGGTGGTATCAGAAGTGGGAGAAACTCACGCAGCGATAAAATTCTCTTCAAACTAAGGGCATAGTCAGCCTGAAACAATAAATTTATTGAAAGAAGCTGAAATAAAGCCACAAATGAAAAAATCTGCAGTATTCAAGTGGCATGTTCAGTTTTCAAAATGGCAAAATGGTGATAATTTGAGAGAGGGCATCTCCATGCAATTAAATCACATCCTAGTTACATGACGTTAACGTCATTGCGTGCTCCAGGTAGCCATTATAATCGTTGTAAAAGGAATCATAGCAACTATGTTTTCTGATCAATTTGTCTGAAACTTTCCATTTTTGTCCCTTATGAATGGATCTTAAACATAATGAAAATTTAAATATAATAGCACCAGTAGTTTTGTTTTAAATAATAAATTCCATGAACTTTTAGCTCAGCTATCATAGATCAAACTGGACATTTTGTGCAGTCTGATCTTGATCTACGCTGGCCAAAAAGGCAACTTCAATTGGAAAAGACATTTTAAGGGATAATGACCAAAACAAAACAAACCTTTGTGAAACATTCCAAAATCCATGAAGTGTCCAAAGAAGACAGAGAGGCATGTGCACTTGGATACAGTGAATGACTGCCTATCAGAACAGTTAAAGAAACCACTTCAATTCTGAAATTGTTGCCATTCATTTGTCAATGCCAGTATTTAACTTGTATCAACATCAAACAGTGCTTCTAAAGCAGTTGTTGATATAAGCCATGGTGGGCCAATTTCTTTTTCTCTTCCTTTGATTAATGATGTATGTATCTGCCCCCTCCCCCCTTTCCATTACTTTTATAACAAACGACAAAATTTAGACTTATCCAAATTCAAAGCATCTGCAGACAACAAAATAAATGCAACTCAAAAATTGAAATTTATTTTTGGAATGGTAGAAAACACTCTGGGACAAAGAGAAAAGCTGGTTACCAGCATCATCCCTTATTTTCTACAGTGTTTTCAAAGTCTTCTTCTTCAGGATTGTTCAACTTATTAACTTATTTTCGTTATTAATTTATAAACTTTTCAACTCATTACCTTTTTTGTTCTTGTATGGCAATCTGTAACGTATTTTCTTATTTTTTTCTTCAGCTACAGCACGATGACAGTGCATTATGCATTTTTTATGCCTGTTATGACTATTAGCTATTAAGTTTTTATAATTACAGTATTTTGTTTGTTTGTTTATTTGTTTGTTTATTTGTTTGTTTGTTGTTTTGATAAAATTCAGAATTGTGCGGTACAGGATTAAACTATTACATTTAACCAGTTACTCTTTTCCCACCATGTTTAAAATATAAGACTCTCCTTCCCGATGGTGCAAACACTGGATTAGTCCCTCAAAGTTTCAGTGAAATGTGCTAGCAAAATTAATATCTCTTGAAAGAGTAAAAATCATGCACCACACAATTTTAGACTGGTCAAAGTTCAAAGCATTTGCAGATAAAAATTTAAATGTGGTTCAAATAATGGAATTTATTTTTTAATAGAGTAGAAAACATAGTTGGAAATAGAGAAAATGCTGGTTATCAGCATTTTCTCTATTTCTAACTATGTTTTCGAAAGCAGACTTTGTTAAGGTCGTTAAAACTCGGGATTGTGTGGTACAGAATAAATGAAGCCCTGCATTTTCTTCTGGTCCCACGTTGTTTTGAAAAGCTAATAGCATGGTATTGTTGAGGAAAGGGATAATCTTGTTACACAATGTCAAAGCCAAATTGCCTTTATGATTTAAACACAAACTTCACCACAGGTCATTAATTAAGAACAATTGCCGCCACCCAATATTGGTAATCTGCAGTTCTACACATTATTTTCATGTCTACTGAACCCTGTTCTTTAATTAAATATTTACCACAGGACAAAATTTTATAACTGCCCAAATGAAAGCATTTGCTGACAAACATTTAGTGTGACTTACATCATGAAACTTTTCTTTGAAAGGGTAGCACAATTTGTGAAAAAACAATGGATACAAAGGCATTCTTCCTCAAGGTCATTAAAACAGGAGATTTTCTGCTAAAAGGTTAACCCACACCCTTTGATACCCCTGTGAAAGCAATGTGATGAAAAAGGAAATTGTTCTGATTGCTCAAATAGCAATTTCTTCATTGCCACATAATTTGCAAGTTCTATCAAATATCCTAGTTTTATCTATGCTTTCTTTCGTAGCTTTGAAATTACCTCCTAAAATATACTTGCTGTAAAATAAAATCTAAATATAGTAAAACCTCGGTAGTTCGTAGGACAAGAGACCGGAGGTTTTTATACAAACTACAAGTAGTACAGACAAAAAAATGTGACTGTGTTTGGTTATTTTCCCTATCAGACAATCGAATTCACGTAGCATGTCTTGCAGTACCCTAAACCGGTACTCATAACGATGGTGGCCTTGCAGCGTTACAGTCCGATCAAGAAAATGCCAAAATTGTATTCAAGTATCTATAGATTTAATTACATAATCATTATTAAATTTTCATCATTTAGTTAGCAAAATAAAAGAACATCATTCAATTCTATCCAAACATTTGAAAGAAAACCGACCTTGAGCTACATATACATCACTATAGGCTGCATCACTATCCTGTAGCCATTTTAAAATTGAACCATGTGACTTTTCTGAGTTGGTCAAAAAATGGTTGTAACGTGATACACTTGGCATCAATATGCAGTCACATCATTTGAAAATATTGCCACATGATCTAGCAAATGACCTAAATATATTATCTTTTATTTGTAAGTAAAACTGCATGTAAAAAGGAGGGGGAGGGGGAGGGGTTAAATAGTGTTAATTAAGAAGGTGCCGATTACATCGTTTTCGCTCCAGGAGTATTCTTTCCATTCAAAACTTACATTTTGCAGTTAAAAGTTGACATAGGAACGATATCCCAGTCACGGTACTTACAATGAAAATTGATGCCAAACAAGCTGCTAACAGCATCGAAGTTTATCATGACGGAAAAAAATTATCTGTTGGTTTTGTGTTTGTTAAATTTTTTCAGAGTGATTTCCCTTTTGGATATCAAAGCTCTCAGAGCACTTCAGACTGTTATCATTCGTTTATCCCATGTCGGGTATTATGAGGAATTTCAGAATTGTTAATTGTCCTTTTGATCTACTAATTGACGTTAAAACTAATTTACGCCTTTAATTACATTCGTAGTTCAAAACTGTTTTGTATCATCGACATCGTCAATCAATATGTGTGAAAATCAAGGTTGGTCATGACTTTTCACACCTTTGTACATTTACAAGCAGATTAATTGACTTACAAACTAAAGGTATAAATCTGTGTTTGAAAAATACTTTGGGGACATGAAGTATACTACGAACTATGAACCACCTACATACGAAATATCCAGAGGAATTTAACAATGATAAAGAAGGATAAATATCAGGACCGGATATAGTATACGAACTAACACATAGCTGCCAACCAGTGACCTGCGAACTAACGAGATTACACTGTAATATTGCAGATAATAAACATGAATTAAGTAATACTCTGGCATTAGAAGATGATCAAAAAAGCATTGTGTCACAAGGAAAAATTGCATGTCTCCAATGATTTTGCTTTATGCTTTAACTCTTGACCAAACAATCCCAAGAATCAAGCTTTAAAAAATATTGTGGAAAACAAAGAAAATGCTGGTAAAGTGTCGTATAATGAAAAGCCGTCAGGCTCATGACATTCAATTTTCCAATTGGGTGCATAGGCACTTGTTCTTGACCTTCACCTTCAAAAACTTAATATGTAAGACAAGGTGTCCAAATGCATTACCTGCCAAACATCACCAAGAGTCAGTTGTCTGTATTTTTCACATTTTTCTTAACTCAGATGGAGGAAGTTGTTACTTTTATCACATTTTATCAAATCAGATGGCATTCGATGAATCTGATAGGTCAAAACTATTTTTGAATATCACACTTATTGCAAAGCCCATATATAAAATTTCACTGACCAGTCAGATTTACTCAATATATTCTCTGTGGTATTTTGCATTTTGACAAATCAGATGGCAATGAATCTGACTGGTCAAAACTATTTTTAAACATCACACTGTTATTAAAAGTTGATGTTAGAATTTCACTGACCAATCAAGTTTATTCAATCTACTGACCATGGTATTAAAATTTCCACCATACACTGGGCAGTAAAAACTTGTCCACCTCCAAAGTTTCAACCTAATTACTCGCTTATTATTCTTCTGTTTGTTCTGTTCTATGACGTCCATCTAAGATAAATTACCTAGAACACAAGAAAATTAACAACCTTTTTCAACCCAGTTTGGAAATGTGTGAAAAACACTGACAGGGCGGCATGTGCGGTAGGTAATCCAATTTAGTTGGACATCTTGAATCATGTATTAGGTTTTAGAAGGTTAAGTTTGTCAAAACCCATGTGCCTTTCATTTGGTGTATGTTTTAAGGGGGAATGGGCTGGATAAAACAGTCCTCTAATAATTTGGTACCCATCTCCAGAAAATCACCTGTAATTTGAACCTCTGCTTGACCCTTTTTTCTCATGAAGACATATTTGATACATCAGAACAGATGGCTAAAACGTGGTGCAAGATGGAAAAGTTACTCATTCATAAATACTATATTTTTCAGTTACCTTTCATGTGCTGTGCAATGACTTAGGTGGTGTAGATCAAGATCAAAATAGAGAACATGTCTGATCTTGGATCTACATCAACATGTATAAAGAATGATACATAGGATAAATATTTGAATTATAAAAAGAACAGTTTTCTTCACCAGCACAGAAAACAGTGCGGGAGAGAAGGAACAAATTAAAGCTTCTTTTTAAAATGGTATGCTGCAAGACAAAAACATATCATATGGCTGTTTGAATGTGTTGAGAGCAGAACACAACAAATAAAATGATACCGAAATGATGGATCACAAAGGGTAGAAAACATTGTAGGAGAAGGAGAAATTGCCAGTAAGCATCATTTTCTCCTTTTCCCACAATGTTTTCAAATGTCTTTTACATCAGGGTCATTAAAACTCTGAATTGTGTGGTACAGGATAAAACTCTGGATTGTGTGGTACAGGGTTAAAGCCAAAAGTCAAGGTTTTTAAGGCAGCATTAGTCGTGACAAAATACTGGACAGTGTAAACACAAGATCAGACCCTGAACGGGCTGATTTTGATCTAAACTGTTCATTAAAGTAATTTATGTTGCCTTTTGCATGCCCAAAGGTAAAGAATGGTTATTAACTTTTTCACAAACAACAAAATTTTAGACTTGTCCAAGTTCAAAGGATTTGCAGGCAACAAATAAGAATGTGTCTAAAACCATGGATTTGTCTTCGAAATAACTCCACAACCCTGAGAAAGAAAGCCTTCAAAAGCAATGTGGTAAAAGGAGAAAAGAAGGTAACTAGCATTTTTCCCTTTTCCACAATCTTTTGTATCCTATCAAAGACAGAAATCATCATTTGAGCCAGAATTAATTTGTCATCAATGCTTTCAATTCAAATAAAATAAATTGTTGGTTTGATAAAGGGGTCAGTAATATTAAGCATTGCAAACTGCACCATCCTACTGTGACAAAACTAATGCCAATGAAACCTACACCTCTGTCCATGCATTTTGCCATGGTTTGACTTTTAGTGTAAGAAAGAATGCAAGAATTGTTCAACCCTTTTCAAAACAAATCTGTCTTTTGAATATTCTGGTAAAAGAGGCTTTCAAAAACATTGTTGAAAAATACAAAATGTTGGTAACCAGCATTTTCTCCCCATACCCCTTTGTTTTCAATCATTTAGAGACAAATCCCATCATCTGAGTCTCATCTCATTTGTCTTCTGCTGAGTTTTCAATATGGACTCAAGTATTTACAAAAAACCCTAAAGTTGCCAATTACTGCCCCACAGAAAATAATTCCATTAGAAATCATAATATGAATGATACCTACATACAAAGTCATACACTGAACAAGATGTCATTCATAAGAAACAAGATGTCTGCTTAGATGTAAATTGAGTCAGTGACCTATGCAAATCAGGCTCATATTTACTTATCCCAACACAACATTTTTCATCCCCATGATTTTTGTCTCATCTTGGTACAAGTTAGTCAGACCAATAAAAAAAGCATGGAAAGTTCATCTAAAAGTGAACTCTAAAAAGTATTCAAATGCCAAATCATCCAACTGATATGTTCCTCGCTTCCTTTTTCCAGTTATAGATAAACAAATTGGATTTTTTCATGGTATTTCCTATGGTGACAAGAAAATGGCTATGGGAGGTGGGTTAAGTCACCAGAGCAAACTGGATTGGACATGATAACATAAATGGACCAGATTGGACTTAAGTACCCCATTGAACCGGATCGAACTATGCTGTAGGGACCAACCAAGTTTTACCTTTACAAATCCCACTTATTCCACATTTGATAGTCTGTCAGTACTTTCAGAACTTTGA
This sequence comes from Hippopus hippopus, assembly GCA_946811185.2. Taxonomy (NCBI): domain Eukaryota; kingdom Metazoa; phylum Mollusca; class Bivalvia; order Cardiida; family Cardiidae; genus Hippopus; species Hippopus hippopus. The sequence goes on along the minus strand of OX328098.1, from coordinate 48,402,022 downwards.
TTATCATTACCCTTATTACAAATACACACAATGAACCAAAAAGACATGCTGCTTACTGTCATGCCTTTTGGGTTTCACTGGTAACAGCCTAAGCTGGGGCCCATCACACAATGAACACAGACACTCCAATGTCTGCTGGAATCTCTCAGGATTTCCTCAAGCTGTATTCAGCAACCATTTTTAACTCTTCACGAAACAGTATCTAAACTTGATTCAATTGAAAGTTCATGCTGACATACATTAAATGTAGCTCGAATTGTGGTTTATCTTTGATAGGCTAAATAACATTGTGGGAAAAGGAGGAAATACTGCTTACCATCGTTTTCTCCTTTTCCCACATTTTCATAAGGTTTGGGTCACTAAAAGTTGGCATTGTGTAGTAAAGATGTAGTTGCATTCTTACTCTAATTCTCACAATATTCTGAATTTCAAAGTACTACAATTTCTGACTGGATAAAGCACATGGTTAACTCTTTACCACATGGCAGTACTATAGACTGGTCCAAATTGAATGCATGTGCAGACACAACATCAAATGAAGCTCAAATATTTGCTTTGTTTCTCTGAAGGGTTAGAAAACATTGTGGAAAAAGGAGAAAATGCTGGTTATCAGCATTTTCTCCTTTTTCCACAATGCTTTCAAAAGTCTTCTCTCTCAGGGTCATTAAAACTCAGGATTGTATGGTAATGGGTTAAGCCAATCAAAAAACAAGAGGGCCATGATGGCCCTGTATCGCTCCACTGGCTAATACGTAAAATCACTACATGCCAAACATTACAATACTTGGCCAATTGGTTTTGAACATAAGACCCCTGAAACAGGACTAAAATTGGTAGCCCTAGTTCATATGGTTAGTAACAAGAAGATTTCTAAAGATTTCACTATATAAGCCCATGTAAAACTTCTGACCCCTCGGGGTGAATCAAATTCCCCCCTAGGACTATAATTTACGCACTCTTGGTGAAGGGCCTTTAGATATAGCTACATGCGAAATTTGGTAGCCCTACGCTTTATGAATAAGTACAGGGAGATTTCTTAAGTTTTCTCTACATAAGCCCATGTAAAACTTGTGACCCCCGGGGCAGGGCCAATTTTGACCCCAGGGCTATAATTTAAGCACTCTTGGTAGAGACCCACTAGATAAAGCCACATGCAAAATTTGGTAGCCCTAGGCCTTACGGCTAGGTACAGGGAGATTTCTAAAGTTTTCCCTAAATAAGCCCATGTAAAACTTGTGACCCCCGGGGTGGGGTCAAATTTGACCCAAGGGCTATAATTTGGGCACTCTTGGTAGAGGCCCACTAGATAAAGCCACATGCAAAATTTGGTAGCCCTAGGCCCCATGGCTAGGTCAAAGAAGAATTTTAAAGTTCTCCCTATATAAGCCCATGTAAAACTTGTTATATAAGCCCATGTAAAACTTGTTACCCCCGGGCAGGGCCTAATTTGACCCCAGGGCTATAATTTGAACAATCTTGGCAGAGGTCCACTAGATAAAGCTACATGCCAAATTTGGTAGCTCTAGGCCCTATGGCTAGGTAGAAGAGGAATTTTAAAGTTCTCCCTAAATAAGCCCATGTAAAACTTGTGACCCCCGGGGCGGGGCCAATTTTGACCCCAGGGCTATAAATTGAAGAAACTTGGTAGAGGTCCACTAGATAAAGCTACATGCCAAATTTGGTAGCCCTTGGCCTTACGGTTTCAGACAAGAAGATTTTCAAAGATTTTCAAAATTTTTCAGTTTTGTTGCCATGGCAACCAGAGTTTTTGAAGGAATTAAATTCTTTCAAGAAATTCTGAAGAGGACCATGGCAGGATCATTTCTGTGAAGTTTCATCAAAATTGGATGGGTAGTTTCAGAGAAGAAGACGTTTTAAAAAAAAGTTAACGCACGGACGGACGGACGCACGGACGGACGGACGGACGGACGCACGACGGACAACAGGCCATGACATAAGCCCGCTGGCCTTCGGCCAGTGGAGCTAAAAATTGTATCTTTCTAAATTCAGAATCAGACGAAGACTGGTTGTTTAAAACAGGTCTAGTCTACCTAGCTTATAAGTGGTACATACCAGAAATAAGAGAAGACAAGAAGGACGAAAGTTTTTTCTTTTCCATAATGATGTGGAAAACACTGTTTAAAAAGCAGCTTCTTACAACTATGATTTCAATTGTTGTCTACTGCCTGGGCATAAGGATTTGTATGTGTATATTACTTCTTTACCATGTGACTTTAGACTTGTCCAAATCGAAAGCATTTGCGGGCAACAAATCAAATGATACTGTAATGGTGGAGTTTGCCTTTGAAAGGGTAGAAAACACTATAGGAAAAGGAGAAAATGCTGGTTTCTCTGTTTACTAGAATTTTCTCATTTCCCTTGTGTTTCCAAAAGCCTCTTTCCTCGGGTGTCATTAAAACAGGACTATTTAATAAAGGGTTAAAGAAACATAAATATATTGATTTCAGATAACCTTGAATTGTGGGGTGAATTATAAACAATTACATTTGAAAAAGCAACCTTGAGTAACAGTTACCTCCTGATACAAACTTAAGAGCAAACCTCTTTGAAAACTGCCTTGTTAATCCTTTACCAAACATTATTGAGTTTTAACAACCCTGATGAACAGAATCTTTCAAAAACATAGTGGAAAAAAGAGGATTTGGTTTTGTTTGTATTGGAGTTAAAACCATTTTAACAGCTTAGGTCATAATATGGCAGTCAGTGACGCACCCATGTGTTTGCTGGCTTTCTCACACCAGTACTGACACAACTTTCTTTCCAAAGCCACTGACTACTTTTTCTCACATGCATCAGAGGTCAGCGGTGAAAAATCGCGGTACAGAAAGTTTGCCGCAACTGGGTATCGAACTCGCAACCTCCAGGTCATGAGTCAGATACGCTAACCACTGAACTACCCTGCCCCGTGGAAAAAGGAGGAAATGCGGGTAATCCTTTGCAAAGGATTAATTGCTCAATATGAGCCATTTCACATTTTGTTGCAATATTTTCAAAAGTAGTTAGCACTAGTTTAACGCCTTTTCCAAACAATACTGTGTTTTGACAACCCTATGAAAGAGAATTTTTGAAAACATTGTGAGAAAAGGAGAAAATGCTGGTAACCAGCATTTTCTCCCTTTTTCAAAATGTTTTCTATCCTTTAAACAAAAAAATTCTAACTTTTCAGTTGCATTTATTTTGTTGTCTGCAAATACTTTGAATTTGGACCAGTCTGAAATTCTGTCTTTTGGTAAAGAGTTAAGTCATCTGCTTAAGGCTCTGATTGCGAAGAAGTGCGAAGTCAGATAATTCAATAAGAGAAAGGTATTTGACACCTTTCAATACCATGAAAATAATCTCTTTTACGAATTCCCTCATGAGTTTTAGACTGCCCTGAACTCTTTACCAAACAACAAAATTTTAGACTGGTCCAAATTGCAAGCATTTGTAGACAACAAATTAAAGATGGTCCAAATGACAAAATTTGTCCTTGATAGGGTAGAAAACATTGTGGGAAAAGGAGAAAATGCTGATTACTAGCATTTTCTCCTTTTCTAACAATGTTTTCAAAAGCCCTCATCTTCAGTGTCGTTAAAAGTCTGGATTATGTGGTAAAGGGTTAACTGTTTAACAAACAACAGAATTTTAGTCTTGTCCAAATTGAAAGCATTTGCAGATGAGGTAAGATGTGGCTGAAACCATGAGATTTATCTTGAAAAGAGTATAGAACATTTTGCTAAGGAGAAAATGCTGGTTACAAGCATTTTCCTCTTTTCCCGCAATATTTTCAGTAACTTCACCCTACAGGGTCCTTAAAACATGGGATTGTTCGGTAAAGAGATAACTGGTAACCTGACAACTAAAATCAAGACTTCCAAATTGAACCCACAAACGATAAATATTTCATAGCTCAAATTATGAGGTAAGTCTTTGGAAGGATAAAAAATACTGTGGGAATGGAGAATACATTTGATACAAGCATTTTCTCTTTTTCCCATATAAGAATTTCATGCTAATATTTTTGCAAAGACTTGTGGAAATGTTGCATAATCCGGAGTAAACATCAATTATATGGGACCATATTTAGACAAGCATGATGATCTCAGAAAAATAGACAGTGTTACCAACTGCTTCAAAACTATCCCGTTATTTAAAGGTAACAAGAGGGCCATGATGGCTCTGAAGTTGCACACCTGAGCTATTTGACCATACATGACCCATTTCTAATTTTTTCCGAGATATTGTGACTAAAGGATAAACACTTGGTATTTCAAAGATTTGACCTGGTGACCTAGTTTTTTACCTAATGTGACCCATTTTTAAACTGGATCAAGACATCATCATGACGAACATTCTGACCAAGTTTCATGAGTATTGCACTGAAAATGTGGCCTGCAGAGTGTACACAAAGTTTTTCTAAGATTTGACCTAGTGACCTAGTTTTTGACCAGATATGACCCATTTTCAAACTCTTCTAAGATACCATCAATACAAAGATTCTGACCAACTTTCAGGGGTATTGGACTGAAAATGTGCCTTCAAGAGCGCACACAGTTTTTCAAAGATTTGACCTAGTGATCTATGTTTTGATTAGACATGATCCATTTTCTAACTCATCAAAGATATCATCAAGACAAACATTCTGACCAATTCTCAAGAGTACTGGAATCAAAATGTGGCCTCTGGATTGTAAACAAGGTTTTTCTAAGATTTGACCTTGTGACCTAGTTTTTGACCAGATATTATCAAGACAAACAATCTGACCAAGTTTCATGAGTATCAGACAAAAAATGTGGCCTCTCAAGCATACACAAGGTTTTTCTAAGATTTGACCTAGTGACCTAGTTTTTGACCCAACATGACCCATTTTCAAACTCGTCCGAGATATAATAAAGAAAAAATGTGACCTCTAGAGTGTACACAAGGTTTTTCAAAGATCGACCCAGTGACCTAGTTTTTGAACTGACATGACCCCTTTTGGAACTAGTACAAGATATCATCGAGAAAAACAATCTGACTAAGTTTCATAAGTATCAGACTAAAAATGTGGCCTCTAGAGCGTACACATGGTAAAAGTTGACGACCCACAACGCAAGACACACGATGGACACAGCAAGATCACAAAAGCTTACCATGAGCTTACTGATTGTTACCATCCAGTTTTACACTTTCAGAGAAATACATATTTTGTAATACTTATCTGCGTTTTTTAAAAAATTTTGATTTACAGCAGAGATAATCTAAAGAAGCCCCTTTAAAACACAGATGTGTTTGGAAACGGGATGAGGATACACAGAAAGGAACACTTACCTGGGTCAATATTTCTGATATCAGCTTTAAATCTTCGCCCTTTAGAGGATTCAGTGTCTGACTGAGAAGTGTCCGACACACGACCGTCTATTTCTGAATTGGAATTTTCTGAAATCATGTCTAGGAAATGGGAACCAGATTGAGGTCTCTGCTTTGTCTCTGCACTGTTATGTCCAGAAGTCACTGAATTCACTCTACTGGAACCAGGCACTGTAACACTGACATGTGTGAGCCGGGATGCAGGGTTTGCAGCCCTAAACTGCTCATCTGCATCTATGTCCTGGGTAAGATTATTATTTAGGAAGTTAATTTCTGTTTCACGAATATCTCGAGAATCTGTTAATGTGGAATGCGCATCTGATGTGAGGTCATGAGATCTCCTATCACGAAAACTATATCCATGATGATTTTCTGCGGCATTTTCCCTGACTTTCACACGATCTGAAAACTCAACATGACGATCGTTTACATTACGAAGCCCTGAATTAGATAAGTAGGTAGGGCGGTCATAGTTTTTCTCCTGAAGATGTAATGCCTGCGGTTTGTGTCTGTCTGAATGAGAAACATGATTGCTGTATGATGATTTTGACTTTTTCTGTCTGTTTTCTTGGTTGCCTCCTCTCTCTAAATGTTTGTCATCTGAAAAATATAATTGAAGTGGTTATTGAAGGATGATTTTGACTTTAGATGATTCTGACTTTGTCAAGTTTCTGAGTTGCCTGGTCTCTCTAGACGATTTTCATCCGAAAAATACAAACCACACTTTCCACAAACAATCCTGTCTTAACCCTTTACCACAAAATAAAAATGTAAACTTGTCCAAATTAAAAGCATTTGCAGAGAACAATTTCAATGTGGCTCAAATAATGGCATTTGTGTTTTGATGGGATAGAATACATTGTGGAACAAGAGCTGCAAATTGTTGCAAGATATGCCCGTCCAACCGCCAGTTGTCGAGGGGGGGTAATAATCGTAAAAGGTAGGTAGAGGAAAATAGTAGTGCAGCAGAAATCATTTAAGTGATTGAAATAGGCATGAATGTCTCCTCTAATGTTAAGGAAACATGCATATAAAGTTTCAGGTCATTCCAACATGAAAAGACAAAGTTGTATTGTAGAGAAGCATGAAAAGCTGTAAAAAAAATAATGAATAGGGAATAATTCCAAAAGGGCATTAGGTAAGGTTACGGCTCCAGTGCATTGCACTTTTCGTAACTGCAACAAACATGTTTACCAAGTCTCAAGTCAATTTGACTTGAGGTGACAAAGTTCCGGACAAGCAAGAAATACTGTAAAAATGAAGATCAAAGTGGAATTACTCAAAATCCATGCTAGGAAGAGTTATTGTTCTTGTGCACTGTACTCCGTAATATTGCAACAAACATGCATACCAAGTTTGAAGTCGTTTTGACTTGAGATGACAAAGTTATATTCCGGACAAGCACTAAATGCTGTAAAAATGACGATCAAAGGGAAATAACTCAAAGACAGCACAAGGAAGAGTTACAATTCTTGCGCACTGCACTTCCAAATATTGCAACAAATAAGCATACCATATTCCAAGTCATTCCTGCTTAAGATGACAAAGTTATGCTCCGGACAAGCAAGAAATGCTATAAAAATGAAGATCTAAGGGGGAATAACTCAAAATTCGTGCTATGAAGAGTTATGGTTCTTGTGCATTGCACTCCGTAATTTTTCAACAATCATGCATACCAAATTTGAAGATGTTCAGACTATAAATGACAAACTTATATTCCGCACAAGCAGAAAATGCTGTAAAAATGACAATCAAAGGGAAATAACTCAAAGACAGCACGAGGTAGAGTTATGGTTCTTTTGCACTGCACTCCCTATTATTGTAACAAACACAAATGCAGAGTTTCAAGTCAATCAGACTTAAGATGACAAAGTTAAGCTCCAGACAAAGAACTGGACTGTAAAAATGAAGATCAAAGTGGAATTACTCAAAATCCGCGCTAAGTAGAGTTATTGTTCTTGCGCACTGTACTCCGTAATATTGCAACAAACATGCATACCAAGTTTGAAGTCATTCTGACTGGAGATGACAAAGTTATGCTCTGGACAAGCACTAAATGCTGTAAAAATGACGATCAAAGGGAAATAACTCAGACAGCACTAGGTCGAGTTACAATTCTTGCGTGCTGCACTTCCAAACATTGCAACAAATGAGCATACCATATTTCAAGTCATTCCTACTTAAGATGACAAAGTTATGCTCCAGACAAGCAAGAAATGCTATAAAAATGAAGGTCAAAGGGGGAATAACTCAAAATTCGTGCTATGAAGAGTTATGGTTCTTGTGCACTGCACTCTAATTTTTCAACAATCATGCATACCAAATTTGAAGATGTTCAGACTAGAGATGACAAAGTTATATTCTGGACAAGCAGAAAATGCTGTAAAAATGATGATCAAAGGGAAATAACTCAAAGACAGCAAGAGGTAGAGTTATGGTTCTTTTGCAATGCACTCCGTATTATTGCAACAAACACAAATGCCTAGTTTCAAGTCAATCGGACTGGAGATGACAAAGTTATGCTCCGGACAAGCAGAAAATGCTGTAAAAATGACAATCTACGGGAAATAACTCAAAGACAGCACGAGGTAGAGTTATGGTTCTTTCGCACTGAACTCCGTATTATTGCAACAAATACAAATGCCAAGTTTCAAGTCAATCGGACTGGAGATGACAAAGTTATGCTCCGGACAAAGAACTGGATGCCGCCCACCTGCCCGCTCGCCCGCCCGCCCGGACTACCGTATGCCATGGGTGATCCCATAATACGTCCCGTCTTCGACGGGCGTATACAAAGGAGAAAATGCTGGTTACCAGCATTTTCTCTTTTGCCATAATGCTTTGTTCTTGAGGGTGGTTAAAACTCGGGATTGTGTGGTAAAAGGTTAAAGGACCCAGAAGAAAAAGCCTTTAGAAAACATTGATGGAAAAGGAGAAAATGCTAGTAACCAGCTATGTTTTCTGCCATTTCAAAGACAGAAACCATCTTTTATGTCATTAGAATTTTGACTTTTGATAATTTCAACATTTTCTATCCGTTTTCTTTCAATTTCCTTAGTTACCTACTCTATCTCTATGTTTTTCATCTGAAAAATAAAACCAAAATTTTGTGGCCCTTGTTCCTTAAATATCTTCTCTATCAAGTTATGGTAACTTCTGGATATTTTTGGAAATTCCTGTTCTGAAATAATGAGAGGATGTATTCAACAACCTTCTAAAACTTTCATTCAAGCTGATTTCAGACACCGTTTAGCATCAGGTAGTAAATAGTCTAGATCCATGATCAGACTGTAATTATGTGTAGTCTGATCTCAATCTATGTAATCTGCAACAATGATTTGAAGTTGCCACTGGTAGTGAAAGAGCATTGGAATTACAACTAATGGTGTCCTGTGGAAGAGGGTTCAAGCTTACATTTTGGGAAAAGAAGAAAATGCTGGAAACCATTTATTTATCCTTCCATAGACAAAGTCCATCATTTGTGCAACACTGAATTTGTTGCATGCAAATACTTTCAATACAAACTAGTCGTTAATTTCATGATCTAGTGAAGATTATTTTTGTTGTCTGCAAATACTTTCAACAACGTGTGGCATAAAATTTTGTACTCTGGTAAAGAGTGAAAACGTATTGAATATCCCAGGTCAAAGTGAAACCTAATGAGAGTTACTAATATGTGAAACTCATACAATTACATGTGAAATATAAGCTCTTTTTTTTAACAAACCTATTCTATTTGGATTTCATCCAATACGATACCGGTATATCAATTTCTTCTGCTCTACATTTTTTTTTCACAGAATTTAAAAGACAGAATAAAGTACAGGATAGGAGAAAGAATGGACTGATGAAATTGCTTCCTCTTCACCTTTTACCACATGGTCTCTAATTCGTAAGGTTCCAAAGAAGAAGGCATTTGAAAATATTGTGGGAAAAGGAGAAAATGCTGGTAACCAGCATTTTCTCCTTTTCCCACATTGTTTTCAACTTATCCAACGATGTCTTTCCTGTTTTGAGTCACATTTGAAATGTTGTCTGTGAACACTTTCAATTTGGATAACTCTTAAGATTTTGTTGTTTGGTAAAGAGTTAAGGATGCAGTAAATATAGTCATTAATAATGTTTAAGTAAAAGTAAATGAGTCATGCTCTGTGAAAAGGGGGTTTATGGCATCTGCAACAAGTCTCAACCCACGTCAGCCTGTGCAGTATGAATTTTTACTATTGATAAATTTTCTGCATGTTCAAGGACCATTCTACCTCATGACACAGTCAGTTGTTAGACCAAAAATATTTTATGGATCCATAACTTTGTGATGACTTCCTTGGTATTGTGCATAAATGAGATGTATTAAACCCCCTTTTACTACACCATGGCTCAAATTTTTTATTTGAAATAGTATAATTATCACAAAATTTTGGGCATTATAGAGTAAACAAGAGTACACTATGGGGCTGCCAATGCTTAGTTACTGTTGTTTCTTCAGTGAAAATTTTAAGTTGAAAAAATGCCTTAACTGAGTCAAAAATATTTTTAGTGTTACCTGCCCTTTTTGTTTAGGTTCATCTTTTGATAGTCTTCAATTGGCCGGAGTTTGAATTGAATATCCTCAGTAAATTACAGAATTATCAGGAAATTGCACAGTTTGGACACAAAGACTCAAAATGTAGACAACTATCCAGCTATGAAAATTAAACAATATTAGCAGCCCAGCAAAAAATTAGACAGCACTTCACAAAAGCAAGTTGTTTAGTTTCTCTATGGAATCAGTCTGTCACTCATAATAAAGGCAAATATACTAATATTATAAGGTAGTAAAATCAGTAGTATAAAGGGTGGCACCAAACCTTGTACACATGATAGTATACGATAATTAAATTGAAAACTAAAACCCAATGACCACTATCATAGCCCATTTCTTCAAAAAGGTAATTTCTAAGTGATCTAAAAATGAAAACATCTAAATAAACAAGTGCCAAAAAAAGAAGCCCTATTTTGCATTTATATCATACCACTGAATAGCGCATTATGCACAAGAGAACTTTTTTTTTATAAAATCCTTAATTTGTGGCATTTTTTTTATGGGAAGATGTATCAAAGAATTAACACTGTACCTGGTTAAAAAAAAATTGACTTTTACAACTTCTGCAAACGACCAATTAAATTCAAATGACGGAATTCGTCTTTGAAAACATTGAAAATATTGTAGGAAAAGGAGAAAATGCTGATGGCCAGCATTTTCTAGTTTTCTCACAATGTTTTCATTTGCCTTCTTCAGGCTCATTGAAACACAGAACTGTTTGGTAAAGGTTTGGCACATTACCATCAGTCCTGCTGAGGACAATTTTCATCTTGCAGTAGACAGAGTGCAGGAATGTTATCATCATTGCATCTTTATGCAAATTTATATCCAACCTGGACCGAAAAATTGGTTTATATGCAGGTAACAATTATTGAATTCCACAAATAGCAAAACAAGATTTACTCTCACTGGGGCAATACCTGTTGTTTGCTGTATGAGTGAGCACTGTTGTGAAATCAGAAAAAGGGAAGAGAAAGTCTTAGAGCAAACTGAAACTAGGTTTTGTTTGGGCAAATGTAAAAAAAAAATCTGTATGAAAAATAAAATCTAGCGGTACAATGTGATTGGAAAAAAGAAATATTTTCAAGGCTTCTTCCCATTGAATGTTACACTACAGAGAAGTTGTCAATATAGATCAAAGATCAGACAGCGTATTTTCTGAAATCCTAATGTTCACAGTTGCATCTACAGTTGCTTTTTCCATATTTAGTTAGAGACACAGATATATTACCCTATGCAGACATTGTAGATCAAGAGCAGAATGCATAAAATGTGCCATCTGATCTTGATTCCACATTGTCTACAATATTGAGATATTCTGGGAGAAAAAAGGCCCAAAATTACCATAACTGTTTTTCTCAGGTATATAATATTTGTTTTATTTTGTTTGCATTTTAAGTGTTTACTCTTGCTGCCACCTAAACAAATTTGACTTTTTCCATGGTCTTAACTCTTTCCCAAACAACATTGATTTAGACGGGTCAGGTTTGAAAGCACTTGCTGGCAACAACATTTATATGGCACAAATGATGGGATTTGTATCAAATAGTCTATAAAACATTGTGAGAAAAGGAGAAAATGCTGGTTACCAGCATTTTCTCCTTTTCCCACAATGTTTTCAAAAGGCCTTCTTCTCAGGGTTGTTAAAACTCGGGATTGTGTGGTAAAGGGTTAAAGTAGGTTTCTAATGTAATTGAAAATGATTTTGGTAAAAATTTTAACATGAGGTAGAGGACTGTGTAGATCCAGGATCAGGTTGCACAAAATCTGCAGTCTGATCTTGTCTATCCTATCCACAAAAGCCATTTTAGTTGCCATTTGCAGAGAAGGAGATAGTATTGTCTTTATAAAAAGGGATCAATCTATCTGAATGAATAATACAGGAATTCAATCAACAAATGCACAACGGCAATAAATACCTTGCATAAAATACCATGGGCATAAAGCCAATTCATCCATTACTAAACAATCCCAAGTTTTAACAACTTTGATGCAGAAAGCTTCTGAAAACACTGTGGGAAAAGAAGAAAATGCTGGTAACCAGCATTTTCTCCTTTTCCGACATTTTTTTCTTTTCTTTCTATGAAAAATGACATCATTCAAACAATATTAATTTTTAATTTGTGGTCTGCAAATGCTTTGAATTTGGACAAGTCTAAAATGTTGTTGTTTGGCTAAGGGTTAATGCATTACTCAATGAGAAATTACCTCCTGCAGACAACTTTTCTCATCTTTCAGGAGACAACATTGTGGAAAATTGACAGTATGCTCTAAACAAACAATTTATTCTCTTACAACCATTTATTATCCCTAGTTCACCAGGCTTGTTGAAAGATATGCCTATGCTTGTTTTAAACAAATTTTCAACCTATTTCAACTTTATGTTATTCAAACTATAATCATTCTTGTATCTTCATGCCAAATGATGCACCTTACGGTTGCAAAGTTGCATACACTGCAACCAACAGAAAATGCATTTAATTTTCTTGGGGCCATCAAAGAAATCACTGTTGAAATCGAAGATTTTTGATATATGAATTTATCCCTCACACCATATATATTGGTAATTTATCTATGACTTCAAAGCTAACTAAATTCTGAACCACTGTACAGGCTACCAAATTTTAACAGCGTTTTTTTCTCTCTGACGGTAAGGATGCATCTTTAAAAGTAGCAGCGATGCATCCAGAAACTTCAAATTGTGGGGCACATGCCCCCTAGTTCAAATAGAAAGGGGGCACTCTAATCTGAAAATGGGGCACTTGACGGAAACCACACCATGACATAAGCAGAGCTAAAAAATGCGGCATTTTGTGTGCATGGTTTTTAGATTTTGGGGCCATTCTAAGAAATAAAGGGGCAATTTAGATGCATCACTGAAAATTATTTCCGGAGTTAATGATGTATCAAGCAAAGGCAAGGATTTTTCTGCCTCTTTAAAAATTCTTCTTCAAAAAAGAAAATCTCTTTTCAAATAGTCTATCCAAAACTACAACTGTGGAAGGCAAATGAATACCCCCACAGCAGTTTTCAGTTAAATGCATAATCCACCCACTCCAAACAGTTGTCTGTCTTTTGGATTAACTCTTTACCACACAATCCTGACTTTTGACGACCCTGAGAAAGAAGCCTTTTGAAAACATTGTGAGAAAAGGAGAAAATGCTGGTAACCAGCATTTTCTCCTATTCCCACAATGTTTTCTACCCTTCCCAAACCGAATTTCAATTTTTCAATCAAATTTATTTTATCATCTGCAGATACTTCGAATTTGGACCAGTCTATAATTTTGTCGTTTAGTAAAGAATTAAAAGAAAATTCATAGGGCCATAATTAAAACATCCTTCACCCTCTCCACAGCCATGCTCTGTGCAAAGTGGATTTAATGCATCTGCAAAAGGTATCAACCCATGCCAGCCTACACAGTCCTTGCAGGCTGACTTAGGTGTCCAAGGACCATTCTATTTTATGATTCAGTCGATTAACAGACAGAATGGATTCTCTAGATCCATAATTATGTGATGACTAGCTTGGTTTAACTCTTAACCAAATGATACAATTTTGGACTCAACCAAATCGAAAGCATTTGCAGACAACAAAATAAATGCAGCTCAAATGATGATTTTTATCTTTGCTTGGGTAGAAAACATTATGGGGAAAAGGAGAAAATGCTGTTTACCAGCATCTCCTCCTTTTCCCACTTTTTTTTTCAAAAGTCGTCTTCCTCAAGGTCGTAAAAAGTCAGGTTTGTGTGGTAAAGAGATAAAGGCATCAGGGAGATGCATTAAACCTCCTTTTCTAAGAGCATGAATCACATGTAAAACAAATCCATAAAAGGCTACACAAGAAAGCATTAAGTAGAGTAATACATACCAAACCTGCCGACTTTACGAGCTGCATTTGTTTTCGACTTCAGGTAAGCTGACCTGCCATAATTGTCAACAACAGCCTACAAAAAAACCAAAGCCACCTTTAACCCTTTACAAAACAGTCACCATTTCTAACAACCCTGAGGATGAATGCTTTTTGAAAACATCGTGGGAAAAGGAGAAAATCCTGGTAACCAGCATTTTCTCCTTTTCCCACAATGTTTTCTATCCTCTTGGAGATAAATCTAACCACTTGAGCATAAGTCAATTGGTCACTTGCATATGCTTTCAATTTGGACCAGTTAAAAATTTTGTTGTTCGGTAAAGTGTTTATCCATACAACAAAATTTTAGACACATCTATACTGAAAGCATTTGCACAAGACAATTTCAAGAAGGATAAAATGCTGGAAATTGTCTTTAAATAAAAGAAAACATGTTGGGAAGAGGAAAGAGTTTCGCTTTTCTTCCAATGTTTTCAAGCAGATTCTTCCATGAGATCATTAAAAACACAAGGCTGTTTGGTAAAGGGATCAATATTGTTGTAGACACATAAATGTAATTCTCGTGCACAAATTTGTTATGCTTCTGCAGTCTTGGATGTTCAATTTGTCTAAATTTTCAGACAAAACAAAGAAATTACAAGTACTTTGCACAATAATCTTTGCAAGCCACTGACTGTTTTCCAAAAGTGTCAAAATAATTTTCATCGGTGACAGAGGAATGAATACTGTTGCAATGACCATCATCAATTCTTGGAAAGATACAGGCAAACCTGAGGAATGAGTTACCTCCTGGTTTCTAGTCTTGCACTCTGTGCAGTTTAATCTTGATCTACACTGTTTGCATAAGCAATTAGTGCTACAAGGGTTAAAATGAAATAAGCTAGGCCTCGCAGCTCAGTCTGTAACATACATAGTGAACAATCCAGGGCTTGTAACATAATAATTCAAGTTCTGCCAATCATTTTTCAAGAATTAAAGATATTTATTTTGATTTCCTTTTTTTTTCTCACTGCTGAACCTTGTTTTGAAAAGTTCATGTTGGGGGACAGCCATTGACTTGGAAATAGTGTTGTACAAAACTGATAAAAAGAAACTCAAGGAGTACATGGACAGGTGCACTGGCCACCATGACACAACTGGAACACTGTTAAACCTTAGGGTGCTGAAAAACCCAATGGTCACTTTCAGTCTAGAAATTAGACCAAAATAATTGTAATAATAAGGTTGTTCTTGTTCAAAATATTTCAACTAAGTGGATGGAGCAGATCAAAGATCAGACTACACGTTTTGTGTAGTCTACAATGGCAAATATTGTTGTGAAAGACACTTTAACTCTTTATCAAATAACAAAATTTTCAACTAGTCCAAATTGAAAGCATTTGCAGATTACAAGATAGATATGACTGAAAATTGAAATTGCTTTTGGGAAAGGTAGAAAACATTGTGGGAAAACGAGAAAATGCTGGTTACCAGCATTTTCTCCTTTTCCCACAATATTTTCAAACGGCCTCTTTTTCAGGGTCGTTAAAAGTCACGATTGTGTGGTAAAATGTTAAGGGTTAATAATCACATTAGACACCAAATTAAAAACAGCAACATGATAAAAGTTGCTAAACAGTTCCACTAAATGAAAATGAAAAATTTAAAAATCAATTGAATGATAACAGGACATTTATCTCGAAAATCCACCCCATGATAATAAATTCATCAAGCAATTTCCTTAACTCTTTAACACGCTATCCAAAGCTTTAACTATCCTGAAAGAAAAACCTTTGAAAACAATGTAGGAAAAGGAGAAAATGCATGTAACCAGCATTTTTTTCTTTTTTGCACATTATTTTCTACATTATCAAAGACAGATATCATCATTTGAGCTACTTTTAATTTGTCTGCAAATGCTTTCTATTTGCTATAGAGTGAACCCTTTACCACACAATCCAGACTTTTAATGACCCTGGGAGAGAAGCCTTTTAAAAACATTGTAGGAAAAGGAGGAAATGCTGGTAACCAGCATTTTCTCCTTTTCCAACAATGTTTTCTACCCTAGCAAAGAAACACTGCACCATTTGAGCCTCGCTGAATTGTCGTCTGCAAATGCTTTCAATTTGGACAAGGCTAAAATTTTGTCATTTGGTATAGAGTTAAACTATTACTACACAAATATGACTTTTATCATCATTGCAATTAGCAGCTATGGAATATTTCTTGTTACAAGCAAGTGCACCTTTTCCAAAAAAATGTTTTTATCACTGTTGAATAATGAACCATTAAAAACTTTTTTCTTTCTAATGATCATCCTTTGCAATATTTATGTAAAGCCTTGGTCACACCGAGCTAACGGACGAGTAACGGATAAAAAATCATGTTATCCGTTCGTGTCCGTTCGTATCCGTTTTATGTCCGTTTCTTATCCGGTGAATCCGCTACTTGTCTGGCGATGTCCGGCGATGTCCGTTCCGTCTGGTGGGAAGTTTTGAGCATGTTCAAAACTTTCCACCGGACAAAACGGACAGAGACATGCAAATGATAGACTTTGGATGCATCTGACAATTTATTCCCTCGGCATGTCACGTGACCCGTACGTTCCTCGTATGTTAGCGTTCGGTACATTTCCGTTCATCGTACGTTGGAAGAACGTTTTGTCTGGTTCTCATACGTTGCACTTCCGTTTTATCCCTTACCCGTACGGTGATATCCGTTAATGGACCGTTTATTATTCGGTACATATCCGGTAAACATGTGTTTTTTTTCCGTTACATGTGCGGTACTCGTGCAGTCATTGTGTGGCTTCTTCGCTCCACACACAGATTGCGTGAGCCTCGAGCGGCAGAGGAGATGAATTTTGTCACCGGATAACCAAATTCTGCATGTTTTGTCCGTCCCCCCCCGTTACATATTCGTTAGCTGGTCTGACCAAGCCTTAAGTTTTGGAATGTTCTTAAATGTGAATCTATAATTTATTATAGCAGGACTGTTTAGTTAAATGGTGTTTTATGCCTCTTTCAAAATTTTTTCAGTTACTATGTAATGGTAGGGCTACATGATAAAAACAATAAATTTTGCACATCAAGTCAATTTTCAGAGATCAACAGAAGTACCAGTATTCTTATTCTTCCTCATTGGGAAAAAAGTTTGTTCTTTCAGTGGGTATGACAATTCTAATGAATATCCTATTCCATTATTCAGATACATGTCTATTTACCCTTCAACTTTCATGTGTCTAACACTGACAGTTTGTTTTTCTTTTGAATGTAACCACCGAATGTCAAAATGAAAATCAAAGTATGTATCAGCCTAAAAATAGGACTAATGAATATCCATGACTAGCCCATCAAAATCTACTACAAGCAGGAAAAGGTATTGTATGTTTACCAGAACTTCTCAGACTGAAGTGCTAATCAAATTAGCAAGCATGTGACAGTCACTGAGTAGAAAAGCTGTTAATTTAGCCATTGTATGTAGGTTTTCGGCCTTTTGGAAAATAAATATCTAAGCTGTGCTCCGGCAAAATGTGGTCAACTCTTTACCACATGATCACGACTTTTAACGACCCTAAGAAAGAGCCTTTTGAAAACATTGTGGGAAGAGGAGAAAATGCTGGTAACCAGCATTTTCTCCTTTTCTCACAAGGTTTTCTACCCATCCCAAACCCAATTTCAATTTTTCAGTCACATTTGTTGTTTGCAAATGCTTTCAATTTGGACCTGTCCATAATTTTGTCGTTCGGTAAAGAGTTAAATAAATATTCATCTTGCATTATACCAAGCAACTCATCATAAGATAAGGATCCATTTTGTCTAAAACCCAATGAATCATGAGTTAGAGTGGTCCTTTGAGGTGTAGAAAACTTGACCCAGGTCATCCTGTGAGACTAACCCGAGTCGATACTTTTTGCAGATGCACTAAACACCCTTTTCACAGAGCAGACTCAAATGTCTACAGTATGCAGACAGATGAATGCTAAATTTAGGACAACATTCACCATCCATTTTTTATTAACTCTTTACCAGACAACAAAATTTTATATATCTGGACAAATTGTAGACTACCTGGCAAAATATATTCAATCCCTCTGTCAATTCATTTTCCAACCAGGACGCTCATATGGTAAGTTCTATGTCAATTCATTTTGTAAATAGGATGCTTGTATGGCAAGTTTTATGTCAATTCATTATGTAAGCAGGATGCTCGTATGGTAAGTTCTATGTTAATTCATTTTGTAAGCAGGATGCTCGTATGGTAAGTTCTATGTGAATTCATTTTGTAAGCAGGATGCTTGTATAGTAAGTTTTATTTTAGTTCATTTTATGATCAGGATGCTCGTATGGTAAGTTCTATGTGAATTCATTTTGTGATCAGGATGCTCATGTGGTAAGTTCTACATTACATATGGAAAAATTTTTATCTCCAGAAACAAATTTGTAAATTTTACTTTTAAAATTATCCCTGTAAAATATTATAATTATCATCAAGAGTTCACCTTTCACCCTTTACCACACAATCCCAAGTTTTAACGACTCTGAAGAAGAAACCAGCATTTTCTCCTTTTTCCACGATGTTTTCTAACCCTTCAAAAACTAATTCTATCCTTTGAGCCACATCTGATTTGTCATCGGTAAATGTATTAAAAATGGATGTCTGAATTTTCATTGTTTAGTAGAGAGTTAACACATACATGTATATTTATTTAACTCTTTACCAAACGACAATATTTTAGACTATACCAAACTGAAGGTATTTGAAGACAAAAAATTCGATGTAAATAAAATGATGATTTTTGTCCTTGAGAGGGTAGAAAACATTGTGGGAAAAGGAGAAAATGCTGGTAACCAGCATTTTCTCCTTTTCCCACAATGTTTTAAAAAGGCTTCTTCCTCAGGGTCGTTAAAAGTCCGGATTGTGTGGTAAAGAGTTAAAACATAGGAGAAATTCTTGCCATCCATCCATCAGTTTTAAAAATTTCACATTAGCTCCACTCGGACTGATATTATATTGTCAACCAAAGTATCAGATTATCTATGAAAGAGATCTATGATTCATGTCACATGACCATACCAATTTAGCCATTTCCTGTTCTGGTCAGGATAAAAATCATCCTCGTACAATACCTGTTTTGCTGCCAAATAATCAAGTTCACAGTTTGTTGGGGCTTGCCTCTTTGAAAAAGGACAAACTTTTGAACTTGTCCAAATTCAAAGCTGTTGCAGACCACAAATGGAATGTGGCTAACACGTGAGTTTTTTTTCAGAGGGTAGAAAACTACCATGGGAATAGAGAAAATGCTGGAAACTAGCATTTTCAAAAGGGTGTCTGCATGAAAAATGTTTTAAGTGATTCCTCACAAAGAGACAGCGTACTATCAGTGCACCAATAAGCAAGAAGAATATTTTAGTCAGATGAAACAGCCAAAATACTATTGTTTCAATGCTGCTCTAGGGCAGAATATCTCTGCATAGTGGTCAGTATACATCCAAGATCAGACTACATGTTCTGTGCAGGCTGATCTTAATCTACACTGACTACAAAAGAAACTACTTCTGTGACGGGTACCTTAAGGGTAGAGAGAAAACACCATGAAAGGTGGAAAAGCATGACTAGTCACAGCAAAATGTCAAAGTAGTATCTCATGTTCCCTCCATTTCTCGAGGCTAATTAACCCTTTACCAAACAACAAATTCCTTCACTGGTCCGAACTGAGAGAAACTGCACACTACAAATTGGAAACTAGCTTCAGTTCTCTGATCAGGTAGAAAACATTGTGGAAAAAAAGAGAAATTTCTGGATACCAATATTTTCTCCTTTTGGCCACACAGGTTTCAAAAGCATCCTTTTTCAGGGTCGATAAAACACGGGACTGTTTGTCAAAGGGTTATTGTGGGGGAAAAATCAATTGTCGGTTAATTCTTAGCATGCTTGAACTAACTCTCCATGCATTTTTTTGAAAAACGATGTAGATCATGATAAGACTTCACCTTACAAGATGAGAATGAGTAAAAGAATAGATACAAAATTATTGGAAAAAGTTAAAAGTATTGAGCAGTTTCTCTACCTTGTAACCACTTATGTCTTCCAATGTCTTCTTTTTCACTCCATTGCCTTGTTGAAAAAAGTTACTAATTTTGAGCAATTTCTCTACCTTTAAACTATGTATTTCAGTGTCTTCTTATGCACTTGATTGCGTTGTTGAGAAATTAACAAATTATTTGTTTGCACCTGATTTCAATTTGGACAAATCTAAAAATTTAGTGTTCAGTTAACTCTTAACCCTTTACCAGACGACAAAGTTTTAGCCTTGTCCAAATTGAGAGCATTTGCAGATGACAAATTCAATGTACCCTAGCTCAAATGGCGTAATTTTTCTTTGATAGGGTAGAAAACTTTGTGGGAAAAGGAGAAAATGCTGGTTACCAGCATTTTCTCCTTTTCCCACAATGTTATCAAAGGGCTTCTTTCTCAGGGTCGTAAAAAGTCGTCATTGTGTGGTAAAGGGTTAACCAAACCACAAAATCTTAAGCAAGTTCAAATTGAAGGCATTAGCTGTTGAAAAATCAATTCTTAACCACATGACAAAATTTTAGACCAGTTTAGATACAACACATTCGCAGGACACAAATAAAATGTGGCTCAGATGATGAGATTTGTATTTGAAAGGACAAAAAAACATTTTGGGAAAGGAGAAAATGCTGGTTACTAGAATTTTCTTTTTTGCCCACAATGTTTTCAAAAAAGCCTTTTTCTCTAGGGCCTTTGAAGCTCAGGATTATTTGGTAAGGGGTTAAATGTGTTTCAAATGTTGAGATTTGCCATGGAAAAAGGTAGAAAAAATTTTGGAAGAAGAAGAAAATGCTGGTTACCAGCATTTTCCCCTTTCCCACAATGTTTTCAAACCCCTTCTTCCTCAGGTTCATAACAAAATTGCTATTTCAAATGTGCATTTGCCAGAATGTGCCACAAAATAGCTGACAGAGTATGATCTCAAAAATCACATAGCACAATATTTTGTAGTCTGACTCAATCTACACTGTTCATTAAAGGTCAAACAGAAGGAAACTAGTGTCTTGGAAAGAGTGCTGTGAGACATAATGGTAAAAGAATGTCCTTGGATAGAACTGGTGCACTGTACAGCCACTATGATTTGACCCAAATATTGTTGAAAATAACATACAAACTAGAAGACTGCCCATGGCCAACATGTCAAGCCCACCAGGGATTTTAAATGGCACATCTACTCATGAAGGCGAATATTTGTGCCAAACTACAATAACATCTATCCAAAACATTGACATCTATCCTTCCTTCCCATCTGACCTTCACCTTGGACCTACCGGAACAAATGTTTCAATTGACACTTCTACTGCTAAAGAAGAACATTTGTGTAAAATTATTTTTAAATCCATCAATAAATGTAAAGTTGTAGGTCGGACAAGCTCAATTCATGACAACTCCAGCATTTGACCTTCAAATGTGACCTTTACCTTGGACCTACCTGAACAAATGTTTCAAATGGCACTACTATTCATAAAGCAGAACAGCCCTGCCAAATTATTTTGAAATCCATCAATAAATGTCGAAGTTCTAGTCCAGACAAATTCGGACAAACGCAGACGGACGGACGAACAAACAGACTCGAGAGCTATCAGTGACTATCTAAAGTAACTACAATAAGTTGTAGAACTTCATTTCACAACTGAGGTAAAATAACTTAGTTAAAACTAAGTGTGGATTATGTTAACCCTTTACCAAACAAATCCTGGTTTTTACGACCCAGAGGAAGAGGCCTTCTGAAAACATTGTGGGAAAAGGAGAAAATGCTGGTAACCAGCATTTTCTCCTTTTCCCACAATGTTTTCTACTCTTCTGAAGTCAAGTTTCAATTTTTGAGTCACATTTATTTTGTCGTCTGCAAATGCTTTCAATTTGGACAAGTCTAAAATTTTGTCGTTTGGTAAACGGTTAAAAGATAGTCTTGCCCAAAAGTCTTGAACCTGCAACAAGCTAGCTACTTTCTTCAGAAAAAAAATATCTGTTTTGCTAGCCTGGTATGCTGAATGAATCAAATTTAACATTTTCAGACAGTCAAAAAGAACCAAATATTGCGCTGGCAAGACTGTTTTTGGAAACATGTCTTAAAAAAATATCTAACAGCATAGGTCACAGATCAGCCCATACATTCTGTGGGATCTGGTTTCCAACTTCACTGCTAACAAAAGCATTCAGATAATGTCCTTGTCTTGCTGAGGGTATAAATCTTCACCGGACAACATTTTAGACTCGTCCATTCTGAAAGCATAAGCAAGTCACAAACTAATCATATGGCTCAAGAAATAGAATTAGTCTTTGATAGGGTCTTTGATAGGATAGAAAACTTGTATGGGAAATGGAGAAAATGCTGGTTTCCACCCTTTTCTCCTTTTCCCACAATGTTTTTAATAACTCTGGTTGGTTGAAACATAGCATTGTGTTGTAAAGGGTTATTCTGCCATCAAAGAGTTCATCTAAGGCACACATCTTTTGCCAATCAGACAATTGCATCCATTAACAAGATTGTTTCCTACATCAATCAGAGGCAAATGTCACTCAGTGAATGAGAGACAGTGCTTTTTTTCTTAATTAGATCAGATTTTCCTTCATTAGAGTAAACAGTCAACTTGACCCCTCTCCTCCATGAAAACCCTTCTTGATTCTTTAACTCTTTTAATCCAAATGACAAAGTTTTGGACTTGTCCAAATAGAAAAACATTAAATTTTGCAGACGACATCATAAATGTGACTCTAAAGTTGATATTAATTTTGTTTGTGGAAAGGTAGAAACCATAGTGGAAAAAGGAGAAAATGCTGGTTACCAGCATTTTCTCCTTTTCCCACAATGTTTTCAAAAGGCTTCTTTCTCAGGGTCATTAAAATTCAGAATTGTCTTGTAAATGGTTAAAAATGCCAAAATAATAGACTTGTCAACACTGGAAGCACTTGCCATCAAAAAAAAAATCAACGAGGGGGAAAATGATAGGATTTGTTTCTGAAAAGATGCAATTAACACTCTACCCTCAGAAAGAAAGCTTTTGTAAACATTGTGGGATAAGGAGAAAATGCTGGTAACCATCATTTTCTCCTTTTCCCACAATGTTTTCTCCCCTTACCAAATCAAATTTCTACTTTTGATTCCCGTTTATTTTGTTGTCTGCAAATGCTTTCAATTTGGACTAGTCTAGAATTTTATTGTTTGGTAAAGAGTTAAGGAAAAAGGAGCAAATGCTGGATATCAACAGGGTCCAAAAAATCCACTCATCCGCTCGTATTTACGAGTAAGAAATGGAGGAGGACGAGTGAAATATCACTCATACTCGTCCGGCATGACGAGTGGTGAATAGGATATAGTAAAACAAGTTTTTCAGATGAATATTTAACTTACACGAGACAAAACGGCCATTCAATTATTGAATAAGTGAATTAAGGGTATTCAGGAAATCAAATTTTGAAACAGAACATAAAACGTGCTGGTCCCCGCCCCAAATAAAGACCGGTTTCAAGTCAGCCTAATGATATAACCCGGGACCTTTCATTGCAAACAAAAATCTCATAATATGCTTCGGGTGAACCTAATTCAATCTGACTGACTTTGCTAATTATTAAAACGAACGTTATTAACATTAACACAAATACTTTCCTGAAACCAGTTCGAAAAACTGTGTTGTTTTGGCTTTATTAATTTCTGTAAATTGACAGGATAACTGGTACCGGTTTTTAAAACCCGGTATTTAAGGTTCGTTGTAACGTTTCCATTTCGTCTGAAAAAAAAAAACGTCAGGGTCCAATATTGGAAGGGTTTTTCTCGGTGGACGAGTGAGGATCAAAGCAGGGCAAGTGTTTTTTCAAAGTCACTTGTCCTACTGGACGAGTGCCTTTTCTGGAAATTTTTGGACCCTGATCAAATGTCTTTTTAAAGTCAGAACATGGCTCATCATATTTAAAGTCATTAGGCTATCCTGACCTTGACCTGTGACCCACCGACCTCTAACGGCAAGTGATTATCTCACATTTATGGTAAATATCTGTACCAAGTCTTAAGAAACTTGTCAAACTAGAGTCTAATTATGTCAGAACAAGATTCAGAATATGTGAAGCCTCTGATACTGACATTTGACCAACGAGATGTCAAAATCAAAGGGATTCACGATCTACACAAGTCAATAGAGCTAAATATCTGTACCAAGTTTGAAAAACATTGATGAACTGTCTATCAGACCGCGCAGATCAAAATCAGAATGAAAGGACTATACAATCTTATCTTAAGTTCTGTACATGTTTATGATGTGATTTTGTAGCTGAAAGACACCAGAAAACCCTAAACGAAATGGCAATGTTTCATACTTGTCCCAATTGAAATCACTTATAGAGAAATCCTCCCTGACAGTAAAAATTATAGTTGAAATGACAGGATTTTCTATGTAGATGACAGGGCAGAAAGCATTGTAGGAAAAGAAGACATTGCTGGTTACCACAATTCTCTCTTTTTCCCACTTTGTTTACAAAAGCCCTCCCCCTGCAGGAAAGACATGCGTAGGTGCACTGACCGCCATGATATGATCTGAGCTGTTTAGACGGCATTTAACTCCAATACAATCAATCAAAATCCTGAAGGCCAGAGATACAGCTAGCTTTTAAGTAAAGGGATAAATGTACAAAATGTTGGTGATTTTCATTAGTTGAAAATGGCCATTCCATTAATTTAGCTCACTGTGGGGTAATTATAATAAGCAGTTTCCTTATCTCCTGCAACATTATCACTGCAATGATGAAATATAAAACCCTTAATCAAACAATTATGTACTGTGTTCTGCCAAGAATTTAAGCTATATGGGCCACTGGCCCATCAGAGCCCAAAAAGGTGGGCCATCTCATATCAGTGAGCCAACATGATTTCAAAAACCATACAAACAGTGAAAATAAATGCATGACTTTAATAATTTTATCGTTTTAATCATTTCTTTGGCTGTTTTACAACAACCATACAAACAGTGAAAATAAAGACATGCATGACTTCAATAATTTTATCTTTTTAATCATTTCTTTGGCTGTTTTACAAATATCATTCTTTCTGTTTTCCTGGCTTGAAGGAGCAAATTTAGATTTTTTTCCCCACAAATCCAATTTTCTTCAAGACTGACGCTCTAACCCACAACCACAGACACCACACAAAGATAGCTTTGAACTTACAGAGCACTTTATTTTGCTTACTCTCATTAGAAAAAAGACACTAATAAAAAAGAACTGTACTTGAAGTTTTATTCAAGTTTTAAACAGAAAATCAAAGCCATAAACAGTTAAGTAAATTTCTAAAACATCTTGAGAAAAGTGCACTTACATAAATTTTTATTTTCTTCTGATACTCCACTTACAGTTTATTTCACTAAATAGTATAGCTCCAGAATTATATCAACTGAACTCAACATCAGTATACATAAAAAAAATCTGCAGAATTAACCCTTGTACTAAACATATGAAAAGAACATTCCAAGTCAGCACTTAAGAAACAGATATTGCAATTTAAAGGCTGTTTTTGTCAAAATATCTGGCAAAGAAGCAGAAAGTGTAGATCCAAGATCAGACTGCACATCTACACTGTCTGCATCTGCAATTGAAATCAATTTCAGCACTATAAGGGTTTTAAAAAAAAGATCTGGATTAATGCACCAGGGGCAAAAAGATCTTCCCCGATAATGATTCACAATAATTGCCTGACTTCTGTGACGATACTGAATAGCTGGACGAGCATGCCTATTGTTTGAATATAGACATTACGAGTACTAAAGAACAATGAAAATAACAAAATAATATTGTGAATTCAAAATGACTTTATACAGACCCTTCCTACAGATTAAACCATATTCACAAATTTTTTCTAATGCTTTGATTTTTGAAGCAAAATTAAGTGCATTGGCAGACAGCAATGAACAAGATCAGGATGTACCAACATATTATCTGATCTTTGTTCTATCTTGAACATTTCATTTTAAAGGTATCCACAACAGTTTTGGAGTAAAATCATTTTGATTCTTTCAATCAACTGAATATGTCCATTTTCTTCATTTTACTCTTTCAACCCAAAATATAATATCAAAGTACTGAAAATACTGTCAGACTAGTAAATGTGGAATAAACTGCCTTGGTAAAGATAAAACTTGGTTGGTCCATACAAGATTGAAGCAAAATGGTCCAATCTGGATATTAAGTCTGATCCTGTTTGGCCTAGTCTACTATGGTTATTAAGTTTGATCCAGTTCGCTTCTGTGACTTTACCCACCACTTATAGCCATTTACATGTACTTGTCACAAAAGAAAATGCCATAAAAAAAAATCTTAGTTTTTCCATTAATTGCAGAAAGCAAATGAAGAACATATCAATTTGATTACTGGGCATTTGAATACTTTATAGAGTTCACTTTTAGATGAACTTTCCATGCCTTTTCACTTTCTTACCAGTTGGACAAACTTGAAGCTAGACTAGACCTACAACACCCACAGAAAACACAAGGATGAAAAAGGTTGCATTTGGATAAGAAAAGAGCCTGATTTGCACTGGTCACTGACTTAATTTACATATAAGCAGACATCTTAGATCTTATCAATTACACAGTGGATTCCACTTTATCGCAACCCTGTTTATGTGGATTTTCCATTATAAGCAAGAATTGGTCCAGCACCGATCCCTTTACTATTTAGGTAACGAAAATTTAAACGGTTAATCGTGATCCCGTAAATGGAAAATTTTGCTTTTTTGCGACAAAAAAGTTTGCAAGAGATTCCAAATTAAAGTGCTTATTTGCAATTTTTTGGAGTAAAACAAAGAAAAATTGCAATCTTTCCACAAAAAAATTTCATTTGAAGTTAAAAGTCGAATTTCCAATAGTACAGAGGATCCAAGTAGGCTCATGTTCTGTTCTGTAAACCATTGCAACAGCATACATATAATAAGTCCATGTTGACCTGGATTTATCATTTTCATGATTAAATCATTAAATATATTAACCATTGTCTTTATGTTAACCTTTTCATTTTATAAAGTGTAATGATAGTTACGAAACATCTCCAATTTGCCTACATTTTGAAACTGGAGCTTGTTTAATCAGCAGCTGTATGACAGCATTGCTGCTGTAATTTCCTATGCAGTTTACTACACTGGTTGCCGATTTTCATATTTACCGTCGGACAGTTACTCAAGAAATCGGATACCAGATTATGCACGAAGGACTACGAGCATTGATTATATATAATGGTAATTTTCAAGAAGGAAAAATGGAGGGAATGTGGCTATTTCAATCTTATTTTGGTCACAACCTTCAAAAAAAAAAAAGAGAGAGAAACTATGATCAGACTGCAAGTTTTGTGCAGTCTGATCTTGATCACGCTTTCTAGGAAAGCAACTGAAGACAATTAGAGTACTTCACCTACTAACGCAAAAGACTGACGGTAATAGCGTATCACTTGTCAGATCATTACAAACTGTGAAAAAAAAATTAACTGTTTGTTTCTGTTAGTGGTACATTGATAAACCAATTTGTGACAAACAATTTGACGACAGACATGAACTTATACTGACTTCAAAATTTATGAGTGAAAAACACAGGTAACAGATTCATATGCAGGTCTGTTTTGAACAGTATGGCTCAAATTGATCTGATAAAATGAAATCGTCTGTGCGGCAATCAGTCTAGAACGTCACACAATTTACCCACCCATTCAACGAAACAGGTGGCTAGTAGTGGATTATACAGATGCAAAACACACAATCATGTTGTGTTAAAAATATGTATGTTCACATGAAGCAGTTGTTGGACAACTGGACACTGGAGATATGCATCGAAACTTGTGTTTTCAATGGCTTTGTTCTAGATTTTATGTCAAAGGAAGGATTACCACTGCCAACATTGAGAATTGTTTCCAGGCCCTTTATGCACTTGGTTGGTAAATAAGAAGTTGAAGAATGAGGTTTTTAAACTGATTTATTTTGAAATCAACATATTTTACAAAATTATGGATTGGTTAAATGCTCGGGATCACAATGCTGAATGTCTTTCATTAGAGAAGGAAACAATCATCTGCATTTCTGGTCTAGCTTCCAGTCTGAAAAGAGACATCCGTTTATCGGCATGACTGCTTTATTGCAAGATTTGCTCTGACAAATAGGACTAGTGAATAAGGGTAATCCACTATATCTTGTTCAGTCTATGACTTCGGAAGTACACATCACTCAACTTGGGGTGGTAGAGATTTTGTAGTTCATGTCAACATTGTTATATTTAATAGTCTTACGATTTCTACCATAATTATTTTCTATGGAACAGTATTTGGTGACTGAGGAGTTTTTTTTTAACTACATTTGAAAATGGGTCACTCTCTATGGCAAGAGACAGAAGTTCACTGGTCTAATTTTATACTCAACCTCTTTTGACTGGAATTCAGAGAGTAGAGCACAAGTTTTTGCTCCATGTAATTGATACTGTAATGCATATGCAAAAATGAGTCATTTGCAAAGAACCATGACACCAGCACCCACATAGTGTTCATAACCCTTAGGAAAAATGTGTTTGAAAACATTCTGGGAAAAGCAGAAAAAGCTGATTATCAGTGTTTTCTCATTTTCAAAAAGTGTTTTCTACACTGTACAGGACAAATCCCATCAATTACATTTACTTTGTCACATGCAAGTACTTTCAATATGGAAATTGTTGCCTGAAAAACATTTGAATTTTCTGGGACTTTATAGGCTGCATTCTGTTTTTCACTGCATGGTACAACCACATAGGGCTCTTTGTACTTTGTAAACACTCTGATCCATCATTCAACTTGTTTTTCAAAGGCCATTCAGTCTATTTTCATCAACAAGATTAACTCTACCAGATAACTAAATTTTGGATTCACCTGAGACTGTCTCAGCCAATCAAACATCTAGTCTTTGAATTAGGAGTTACACCAGTAACTCTTTCTAGTAACAAACTTATATAAATGAATGAATAAGTGAATGAACAGATGGGTGGGTGAATGAATTAATTAATAAATGGATGGATGGATGGATGATTGAATGAATGAATGAATGAATGAATGAATGTTGTTTTATGGCAGATGGCCTTATTAACTCTTTACCGAACAAAAAAGTTTTAAACATGTCCAAATTAAGAGCATTTGCAGACCAAAAAGTAAATGTACCTCATTAATTTAAAAATGTTTTTGGAAGGGTAGAAAACATTATTGGAATAGGACAAAACACTGGTTACCAGCATTTTCTTCTACTCCATCAATGTTTTGAAAAGCTATCTTCCTCCGGAACAAATGAATCTTTACCAAACGAAAAAATTTTAGACTTGTCCAAATTAAAAGCTTTTACAGACGACAAAATAAACATGACTCAAAAATTGAAACTTGACTTTAGGAAAGTAGAAAACATTGTGGGAAAAGGAGAAAACGCTGGTTACCAGCATTTTCTCCTTTTCCCACAATGTTTTCAGAAGAATTCTTCCTCTGGGTTGTAAAAACCAGGGACTGTTTGGTAAAGGGTTAAAGTCAGGATTGTTTGGTAAAGGCTGAAAAAGGGGATAAAATAGAAAACAAACCTAAGGTCTGATACTATGTAAAATAATGCACAAAGAAACTTACCCCAGATGCATATTCATCCTGCAGTTCATATGTTTCATTCTGATCCTTATTCCATGTGAGGCCACCATAGTCAATAATGCTTGTCTCTCCTGTCAGGTTTAAATGGCCTGGCGGCGGATAGCGCTCTGCTTGATCTAATCGCTGCTCTATCTTTCGTAACTACAATAAGCAGACATGTATGCCATTAAACCTGCAGTCAGTTGTATTCAGCACCCGTCAATTTTAAGGGATCATAATGTTAAATTTACCAAATCTGAATGTTGAAAGTAATAGTCCCTACATTAAGCTGGCAGTTGTCTTAGGTGCTATTGTTGTTTGTTCCATTTTCTAGTGAACTATTTACCACAGCATCCCGACTTTTAACAATCCTGTGGAAAAACACTTTTGAAAACATTGTGAGAAAAAAAGAAAATACTGGTAACTGGCATTTTCATCTCATCCCAAACTTTTTTCGAGTCTTTCTGATACAAATCGCTGAAACAAATCTCATCATTTTTGCCAAATTTTTCTTTTGAAAATGCTTTCATTTTACAGTAGTTTAAAATTTTGCAATTTGAGAAAGAGTATATACACAATTGATTGTTCCATACAAATCTGTACAGAAGCCTAAAGCCCCTTACCAAAAAAAAATCCTGAGTTTTCCCAACCCTGAGGAATTAAGCTTTTGAAAACATGAGGAAATGAAATAAAATGCTGGACACTTTCCAAAATTTTCTTCTTTTCCGAAAATGTTCTCTACCCCTTCAACTGCAACATTTTAGCCACATTCAATTTGTTGTCTGCATCTCCTTTCAAGTCTAAAGGTTCTGTCATCTTATATATACTCAAACAGCCAATTGCCTTCAGATGACATTACAGTTTGTTCCATTGACTGGCTGTTTAAGGCAGGGTTGAATGTATCAGTATATAGTTGTTTGACCCTTTATGAAAAAAGATCCCAGGTTTCAACGACCTTAGGGAAGAAGCATTTCGGTAACAAGCATTTCCTCCTTTTCCCACAATTTTTTTAAGACCCTATTTCTTCAGGATTGTAAAAACACAGCATTGTTTGGTAAGGGCTGAACTTATTAGACAATTACTGTTCCAAAGAGAATTTAACTTACATCTGCCTTAGCTCTACCAACAGTGTCCCAAGCCTTGTTCAAACCTGAAAAGATGCAAAAAACACTAATTAATTACAAGAGGGCCAAGATGGCCCTGGATCGCTCACCTGAATATTTGAGAGTACCATAGCCAATTTTTTTTTTGTTATTCCAAAACTTTTTCTTCAGTAACTTCAATAAAAAGAACAAGAGCACCGCATGTGGGTGCCAACAATTGGCTGTTGGGTGCTGGATAGTAAGTTCAAATTCTAAGTCTAAAAAGGGGCATAATTTGGCACCAAAGGATCATTTCTGTGAAATCATTTCAAAATTTGACCAGTGGTTTCATAGAAAAAGAATTTTTAAGAATTTCTTCATGTCCATATAGTGCAAATAGACCCCCCACCACCACAGCCTTGTTTCCTGACCACGGTCATGTTTTTCGATGGATCAAAAGTTCGCAAACACATTTTGAAAAGGGTCACCCAAGGAACATTTCAGTAAAATTATTTCTAAATCTGACAAGCGGTTTCAGAGGAGAAGAATTTTGAAGAATTTCTTAGAAAATTCCATTTGGTTGCCATGGCAACCAGAGTTTTTGATGGAATCAAATTCTGTGAACACCTTTTAAAGAGGTCCTTCCAAAAAACATTCCAGCCAAGTTTGGTCCAATTTGGCCAAGCGGTTTAGGAGGAAAAGGTGTTTAAAGAATTGATGACACCGCATGAGTGCAAAGAGCCCTCCCACCTTCCACGGCCATGTTTTTCGACGGATCAAAATTTCGCGAACACCTTTTTAAAAGGGTCACCCAAGGAACATTTCTGTGAAATTATTTCAAAATCTGATAAGCAGTTTCTGAGGAGAAGATTTTTAAAGAATTGTTGACACTGCACGAGTGCAAAGATCCCCGCCACCACCACGCCATGTTTTTCGACGGATCAAAATTTCGCGAACAATTTTTTAAAAAGAACAATCAAGGAACATTTCTGTGAAATTATTTCAAAATCTGACCAGTGGTTTCAGAGGAGAACATTTTTAAAGAATTTCTTAGAAAATTCCATTCGGTTGCCATGGCAACCAGACTTTTTGAAGGAATCAAATTTTGTGAACAAAGTTGAAAGAGCACCTCCCAAGGAACATTCCAGCCAAGTTTTGTCCAAATTGGCCTGGGGTTTAGGAGGAGAAGATATTTAAAGAATTGTTGACACCGCTGGACGCAAAGAGCCCCCCCCCCACCACTACGGTCATGTTTTTCGACGTATCAAAATTTCGCGAACATTTTTGAAAAGGGTCACCTAAGGAACATCTCTGTGAAATTATTTCAAAATCTGACCAGCGGTTTCAGAGAAAAAGATTTTTAAAGAATTTCTTAGAAAATTCCATTTGGTTGCCATGGCAACCAGAGTTTTTGATGGAATCAAATTCTACAAACAATTTTTAAAGAGGACCTCCCAAGGAACATTCCAGCCAAGTTTGGTCCAAATTGGCCCACTGGTTTAGGAGGAGAAGATGTTTAAAGAATTGTTGATGACAAATGACGGACACAGGGTGATCCTAAAAGCTCCCCTTGAGCACATTGTGCTCAGGTGAGCTAAAAAAGGTCTGCATATCACCATTTGATTGAGTGCTTCATGCAAACCTATGTATTATGAATTATCTCTGCCAAATATATCTCTGCAATATATATCAGGATTGCAAACAGAGGTTTGACGGGAGACAATACTGTACCTTAAATCTCATCGTGCACTCAATATCTAGAGCTGTGCTATAGACTACCTGTCAAGGAAATGGCACTCTAGGTTTAGAACCTACGAAACAAAACCAGAGTTTGATCTTTTAAGCTGTCAAAAAAAAAAATTTACAACAAGAGGACCATGATGGTCCTATATTGCTCACCTGAGTAGGCCCTGATCTATCGATGTGGGGCAGAAAATGCAACAATTTGAAATTTGATAAGTCTTGAATTTTGTCATTATTACCATGGATATGAGTTACAGACTAATCCAAATGGAAAGTTGTAGCAATAGCTGATCATATCATCAAAAGGGCAACATAAATCTAATTTGAGTAAAAAAGGGTACAAAACATTGATTGTAATTGATTACGTTACCAGCATTTACAACTTTTTCTTTTACCTTATTTCCATACTATGGCCAAAATTTGAAGTATTTTGGTGAAGGGCCACTAGATGATTCTACATGCCAAATATGAAAGCTCTAGCCCTTACGGTTTGGGACAAGGAGATTTTTAAAGATTTCCTTCTTTATCTCTATGTGAAATCCGAGAACCCACAACATAGGGCCAAATTCGACACTAGGGCCATAATTTGAAGTATTTTGGTAAAGGGCCACTAGATGATGCTACATGCCAAATATGAAAGCTCTAGCCCTTACAGTTTGGGACAAGGAGATTTTTAAAGATTTCCTTCTTTATCTCTATGTGAAATCCGAGAACCCACAGCATAGGGCCAATTTCCACACTAGGGCCATAATTTGAAGTATTTTGGTAAAGGGCCACTAGATGATGCTACATGCCAAATATGAAAGCTCTAGCCCTTACACTTTGGGACAAGAAGATTTTTACAGTTTTTTCTTTCGGTTGCCATGGCAACCAGAGTTCTTCATGGAATTCAAATCTTTGAAGTATTCTGAAAGTGAATCACCTAAGGATCATTTCTGTGAAGTTTCATTGAAATCTGATTGGCGGTTTAGGATGAGAAGATTTTTTTGTAATTGTGGACGGACGGATGGACGGACGGACGACGGACATTGACTGATCACAATAGCTCACCTTGAGCACTTCGTGCTCAAGTGAGCTAAAAAAAAAACTGGAAAAAAAAATTTTTTTCCTGACCGACCCTACCTACTGCATCTAGGACTGAAACCCGAAACACAGATATTTTTTATTTAGGCCTCGGTAATATTGCAACAAACATGCATACCAAGCTTGAAGTCGTTCTGACTTGAGATGACAAAGTTATATTCCGGACAAGCACTAAATGCTGTAAAAATGACATTCAAAGGGGAATAACTCAAAGACAGCACGAGGTAGAGTTACAATTCTTGTGCACTGCACTTCCAAATATTGCAACAAATAAGCATACCAAATTTCAAGTTATTCCTACTTAAGATGACAAAGTTTTGCTCCGGACAAGCAAGAAATGCAATAAAAATGAAGGTCAAAGGGGGAATAACTCAAAATTCATGCAAGGAAGAGTTATGGTTCTTGTGCACTGCACTCCGTAATTTTCAACAATCATGCATACCAAATTTGAAGATGTTCAGGCTGAAGATGACAAATTTATATTCCAGACGAGCAGAAAATGCTGTAAAAATGATGATCAAAGGGAAATAACTCATAGACAGTACGAGGTGGAGTTATGGTTCTTTCACACTGCACTCCGTATTATTGCAACAAACACAAATGCCAAGTTTCAAGTCAATCGGACTGGAGATGACAAAGTTATGCTCCGGACAAAGAACCATTCTAAAGAACTCTAATTCAAGGGCAAATAACTCCAGTCGTTCCGGTCCGATTAGACCCATAATGGAACTCATCCCAGATCTTACAGTCATATATATTTTGACCAAGTTTGGTGCTGATTCGTTGATATTTGTAGATGCTAGAGTGTAAACAAAGTCAAATATAGCAATATTTCTAATTCAAGGGCAAATAATTCCAGTTGTTCTGGTCCGATTAGACCCATAATTGGTCTCATCCGAGATCTTATGGTCATATATATTTTGACCAAGTTTGGTGCCAATTGGTTGATAATTGTAGATGCTAGAGTGTAAACAAAGTCAAATATAGCAATTTTTCTAATTCAAGGGCAAATAACTCCAGTCGTTCTGATCAGATTACACCCATAATCAAACTCATCCAAGATCCTATGGTCATTTATATTTTGACCAAGTTTAGTGCTGATTGGTTAAAAATTGTAGATGCTAGAGTGTCAACAAATGCAAATATAGCAATTTTTCTAATTCAAAGACAAATAACTCCAGTTGTTCTGGTCCGATTAGACCCATAATCGAACTCATCCGAGATCTTGTGGTCATATATATTTTGACCAAGTTTGGTGCTGATTGGTTGATATTTGTAGATGCTAGAGTGTAAACAAAACAAGAAGATTTTTAAAGATTTCCTTCTTTATCTCTATGTGAAATCCAAGAACCCACAACATAGGGCCAATTTCCATACTATGGCCAAAATTTGAAGTATATTGGTAAAGGGCCACTAGATGATTCTACATGCCAAATATGAAAGCTCTAGCCCTTATGGTTTGGGACAAGGAGATTTTTAAAGATTTCCTTCTTTATCTCTATATGAAATCCAAGAACCCACAACATAGGGCTGAATTCGACACTAGGGCCATAATTTGAAGTATTTTGGTTAAGGGCCACTAGATGATGCTACATGCCAAATATGAAAGCTCTAGCCCTTACAGTTTGGGACAAGGAGATTTTTAAAGATTTCCTTCTTTATCTCTATGTGAAATCCGAGAACCCACAGCATAGGGCCAATTTCCACACTAGGGCCATAATTTGAAGTATTTTGGTAAAGGGCCACTAGATGATGCTACATGCCAAATATGAAAGCTCTAGCCCTTACACTTTGGGACAAGAAGATTTTTAAAGTTTTTTCTTTCGGTTGCCATGGCAACCAGAGTTCTTCATGGAATTCAAATCTTTGAAGTATTCTGAAAGTGAATCACCTAAGGATCATTTCTGTGAAGTTTCATTGAAATCTGATTGGCGGTTTAGGAGAAGAAGATTTTTTTGTAATTGTGAACGGACGGACGGACGGACGGACGACGGACATTGACCGATCACAATAGCTCACCTTGAGCACTTTGTGCTCAAGTGAGCTAAAAACTGAGAGCCTACATTTGCCTGAGTTCCTTTTTTTTTGCCAGAAAAAAAAAATTAGACCTGTCAGTATTAAAAGCCTTATCAGAAGGTAACTTCAACTCTTTACCACACAAAAAATGCTTTCAAAATGGACAGGTCTATTACTTTGTCATCTACACAGGATGAACTAAAACTAGACATACAACTGCATTTAACTCTTTACCACACAGTCCAGAGTTTTAACAACCCTGAGAAAGAAACCTTTAGAAAACATAGTGGGAAAAGAAGAAAATGCTGGAAACCAGCATTTTCTCCTTTTCCCACAATGTTTTCTACCCTATTGACAACTTCAATTATTTGGGCCCAAATGAAATTTGTCATCTGCGAATGCTTTCCATTTGGACAAATCTAAAATCTTGTCCTGTGGTAAAGAGTTGACTGGGACAGACTGGGTTCGGTTTGCACTTGTTCTTGACTCTTTAATGTAAGACAAAATTTAAGACAGGTCAAAATTGAAAACATTTGCAGGTGACAAATTAGATGTAACTCAAAAACTGAAATTTCTCTGTGCAAGTAAAGAAACCATTGTGGGGAAAAAGAGAAAATATTAGTTACAGCCATTTT
Source organism: Hippopus hippopus (assembly GCA_946811185.2). Lineage (NCBI taxonomy): Eukaryota > Metazoa > Mollusca > Bivalvia > Cardiida > Cardiidae > Hippopus > Hippopus hippopus. The sequence goes on along the minus strand of OX328098.1, from coordinate 48,366,013 downwards.
CTTTTTTTCCCACAATGTTTCAAAAGCGATTTTCCTCAGAGTCATTAAAACTCAGGACTGTGTGGTAAAGGGTTAACCTGGACAGGTTCAGACTGCATGGGAGATTTATTTTTAAAATGATTATTACTTCATACAGAAAATATGAATGTAATTGGGGATAAAGAGCAAGTCTATTTAAAGATCGGGTTCTTTGGCAGTATTTAAGTAAGTTATTATGTAAAATTCAATAATGTTCTATGACTTATAATACATAATTTAGGATGTTGATCAAAACCCAATGATGAGTATCCTATTTAAATCTTTACCAAACAAACGAAATTTCCGACATATCCAAATTTAAAGTACCTGTAGGGACGAATCTAACAAGGCTCATTCAATGAAATTTGTCTCTGAAAGGATAGAAATCATTGCAGGAAAAGGAGAAAATTCTGATAGCATTTTCTACTTTTCCCGCAATGATTTTTACAGTCTTCTTCTTCAGTGTTGTTAAAACTCGGGATTGTGTGGTAAAGGGCTAACCCTGTATCACAGGCCTTTGAAGCTCTATTGGTCTATCACGGAACACTAAAATTGTCCATGGTCGATCATCGAACACTTATAGCACATTGGTGCATCACCTGTATATCACGGAATATATATTCAAATTTTCATTAACACTGTTTCTATAAATAGCACATTCACCTCCTTCTATATCGTATATAGTAAGACAAGGTGTGCAACGAAATCGAACAAAATCTGACCCCGTCCCCTTTCAGAGATAATATTTAACAGAGAATGGAAAAACAAACCTAGTTACCATTGCAGATTGGTTCATTAATGATTTTTCTTCTGTACCCTGACCCTCGAAAGTTCAAAACGGCTCTTGCCATCAAGCAATAGCTCTCATCTCAAAAAAAAGTTAAAAATCTTCCATATTTTCCGGATCGCCATGCGCTGACGTCACACAATTCGTTATGAGGCAGCAAATTTTAAATCACATGAATTTGCCATCAAAATACGCGTCAAAACTTTTGACCAATGAACGGTAAAAACGCATTTGAAAATATGCGAAATGGGAGATGAAAATCGTGAAACTGGATTAGATGAAAAGACAAATTATATCAGACGAAATGTTAATTTAATAATTTCATCAATACGCCAACAAAAAATTTTTCGATCTGTGTTGAAAAAAAGAATATTTGATTTTTATTCGCTGCAGGATCACAAATCTTGTGACGTCAGTGCTTGGCGATCCAAAAACAAGAGGACCATGATGGTCCTAAATCGCTCAACTGAAATCTGAGAACCCACAACATAGGGCCAATTTCCACACTAAGGCCATAATTTGAAGTATTTTGGTAGAGGGCCACTAGATGATGCTACATGCCATATATCAGAGCTCTAGCCCTTACAGTTTGGGACAAGAAGATTTTTAAAGATTTCCTTCTTTATCGCTATGTGAAATCCAAGAACCCACAACATAGGGCCATTTTCAACACTAGGGCCATAATTTGAAGTATTTTGGTAGAGGGTCACTAGATGATGCTACATGCCAAATATGAAAGCTCTAGCCCTTACGGTTTGGGACAAGAAGATTTTTAAAGATTTCCTACTTTATCTCTATGTGAAATCGGAGAACCCACAACATAGGGCCAATTTTTAACACCAGGGCCATAATTTGAGGTATTTTGGTAGAGGGTCACTAGATGATGCTACATGCCAAATATGAAAGCTCTAGCCCTTACTGTTTGGGACAAGAAGATTTTTAAAGATTTCCTTCTTTATCTCTATGTGAAATCCGAGAACCCACAACATAGGGCCAATTTCCAAACTAGGGCCATAATTTGAAGTATTTTGGTAGAGGGCCACTAGGTGATGCTACATGCCATATATGAAAGCTCTAGCCCTTACAGTTTGGGACAAGAAGATTTTTAAAGTTTTTTCTTTCGGTTGCCATGGCAACCAGAGTTCTTCATGGAATTCAAATCTTTGAAGTACTGTGAAAGTGCATCACCTAAGGATCATTTCTGTGAAGTTTCATTGAAATCTGATTGGCGGTTTCAGAGAAGATTTTTCAGTAATTGTTTACGGACGGACAGACAGACGGACAGACAGATGACGGACATTGACCAATCACAATAGCTCACCCCGACAACTATGTGCTCAGGTGAGCTAAAAATATGGAAGCTTTTTATCTTTTTTGAGATAAGAGCTATTGCTTGATGGCAAGAGTCGTTTTCATTAATCAACCCATCTGCAACGATAACTAGATTCATAGATCCGATTTCGTTTAAATATTATCTCTGAAAGGGGACAGGGGTAAATTTTCTTCGATTTCGTTGCACACCTTGTCTTGTTATATATGATACAGAGGGAATCCCCAATGTGCTATTTATAGTAACAGTGTCCATAATGAAAATTTCGTTTTCCCTTGATAGACCAAAGTAGTTTCAGAGGCCTATGCCTTTACTAAAAGACAAAGTTCCTCCACATTGATGGCAAAATAATTACATATCAAGCCACAAACATGTGACAAACTAAATGTAGCTCAAATAATGGCATTTGTCTTTGAAAGGAAAAAGAAGGAAATGCTTGATATGAGTATTTTCTCCTTTTTTCCAATTTTGTTGTAAAAAGATTTTTCACCAGAGTAGTTAAAACAAAGCGTGGTGTCTATGGTTGTGAGGTAGTCTAAGCATGGGTCCTGTAACAAGAAGTTCCAAAGTTTGATACAGAGGACCAGACAACTTTGTCAAATTTGGGACTGGTCATTAAGTACTAGTGTAGTTTCCAAGAAGCAGAATGGAGAGAGATAAGTGTGATTTGCTAGAAGTTATTTCCCAATCAAAGTAAACTAAAAATCAGGACTGTTTGGTAATGGGTTAATCCTAGGACTAGCTCAAGGCATCCCACTGGCAAAATCAGGTACTTTTCCTGACAACATTGGTAAAGATTGCAGCATGCACCTACTGCATTCTGATCTTAGATCTTTAACCCTGTACCATATGATCTTAAGACTTCAAAACAGCCTTAAAAAAAAAACCTTGTGAGAAAAGGAGAAAATGCTAGTGACCAGCATTTTCTCCTATATCCACCAGGTTTTCTACACTTTCACAGACAATTACCATCATTTAAGCTAAAGTTAACATGACAACAGCTAATGCTTTCACTTTGGACCAGTCTAAAATTTTGACCTATATTTATTCAATAATTTACTAAGCAATCCCATGCTTTAAAACCTGTGAGACTGCTTCTGAAAACTTTCGTGGAAATGAAAGAAACCTTGGCAACAAGAATGTTGTAAAGTCATGTGCTTCAAAGTAGTTTAACGCTTTACCAAACAACAAAAATGTAGACTTGTTGAAATTGAAAGGCAGGTAAGAGTTTGCCGATGACAATTTAAATGTTGCTGCAATGGTGGTATTTGTCTCCAATTAGACAGAAAAACATTGTGGGAAAAGGAGATATGCTGGTTACCGGCATTTTCTTTTTTTTCCCAACAATGTTTTTAAAAAGGATTCTTCCTCAGGGCGTGTGGTGAAGAGTTAAAAAATAATAATGAGTTGAGCTAAAGACATTACAAAATGATTTTTAGAAATCACTCTCATGAAGGAAAAACAGCAATGATTATATTTAGTTTTTTCCATCTATAAACATTAATCTCAATGCTGATTTATAGATATTTACAGATATTCACCTTAGGTTTTGAAAGTCTATTTATTTTCAATGAAAGCAATTTCTATTTAAAGTATATTTAATCTTGTAATATACAGCTGTATGTTTGTAAATAAATAACCACTTTCAATAAATTCAATAGTTTTTAGAAACCAAGTTCTACCATTCCCCCATAGAGACATATTTTCATGTTTTTAATGATATTTAGATTTTTGGTCTAAAAATGTTTCCTATTGGATCTGTAGAACTACAGGTAATGGACTACCAGTAAATTGACTCTTTGCAACACAATCCAAAGTTATAACTACCCTGAGGAACTAGCCTTTTCCCACAATGTTTTATACACTTTCAAAGACATTTACCATCATTTCATCTAAATATAATATGGCCTGCGATACGCATCCACATAGGCTGACCCCAGACGACACTTTCCGTTCTTGGGTTATTTTCTGTTTCGCCCAAGTCTACTGTAGGACAAAATCTAATGTTGATGTAAAGTGCCATCTCAGATTAGCCTGCGCGGACTGCGCAGGCTTATCCGAGACGACACTTTACGCAAATGTCTGAATGCCCCTTTTCGCGTGTTGCTGGCCATATGTTGCTTGCAAATGCTTTCAATTTGGACATATCTAAAATTCAACTGTTCAGTAAAGAGTTAATGCAATGGACCTTTCCAATTTGGAATAGCACACTCTTTGTTCTATGCAGTCTAATCTTGATTTACATTCTGCAAAAACAACTTAAGATTGGTTCAGTGCCTTAAAGGGGGCTATTCCAATTTTTATAATCTCATAAAACTTCAAAAAAGATTTATCACTGAATTAGGTCAGGTGATAGCTGGCAATGCATCAGTAAAGAAGGAAGACAACTGTAAAAAGGAAATATTTTTCAGTGGTGTTTCCTTAAAGGGACATGCAGCCTATTAAGATAGGTTTCAGATTTTCGCCAGAATTTTGCAGAGGTTTGTGGGTAATTATGTAACGTGATCAGTAACATGCATCGATTATGTTGGGTTGTATTCAAATAAGCATGGTGACCTCATATTTGACAATCCATTACTTGAGCGCCAGTATTGCACCTTTTTCACTGCCATTTTCTTTCACGTCCGTAAAGAAAAGTATATTTCCTAGTATTTATCAGTGTTTTGAAAAAAACAATTTCCAGCAAAAATAATCTAACTCTTTACCAAACGACAAACTTTAAGACTGGTCCAAACTGAAAGCATTCAATTTTGCCGAGGACATATAAAAATTTAGCTTAACTGGAGGTAACTGTAGAAAACCTTGAGGGAAATGGAGAAAATGCTGGTTACCAGCATTTTCTCCTTTTCCCAAAAGGTTTTCAACAGACTTTTTTCTCTAGGGTCGTTAAAACTTGCGATTGTGTAGTAAAGAGTTAAAAGCTCCCTTTAACTCTTTACTACACAAATCCAAGTATTAAAGACCCTGAGAGAGAAGCCTTTTAAAGACATTATGGGAAAAGGGAGAAAATGCTTGAAACTAGCATTTTCTCCTTTTCTCACATTTTTCTCTACCCTTACGAAGACAAATTCAAATATTTGAGCCATATTCAAATTGTTGTCTGCAGATGCTTCCAATTTGGAAAAGTCTACATTAATTTTTTGTTGTCTGATAAAAGTTCATGGGTAAAAATTAGTATGTACATGTGGTCACAAACATTTTTATGTATCAACTTAGGTTGGAAACATTACAAGGGCTACAAAAAGCTTCTAATATACGTTTCATACAATTCAGAAAGTTTATATAACTACTTCAAAAGAAGTTAGTTATTCTTTATCATGTGGATTTATTTCATGACAAGGAATAAACAAAAACCATCTAGTATTGAATTAACTCTTCACCAGACAATCACATATTTTAATGACCCTGACTGAAATAGCTTTTGAAAACAAGATGAGAAAAGGAGAAAATGATAGTAACCAGCGTTTTTTTTTTTTCCTTTTTCAGCAATGTTTTCTATCCTTTCAAAGACAAACCTCATCCTTTGAACTATATTCAATTTGTTGTTTGCAAATTCATTGAATATGGAAGGTGCAAAATACAGATGTATGGTGAAGGGTTTCAAAGATTTTGACAAAAAACCTTGCTATTTCTGTTTCTCCTCTTTCTACAATATTTTCTACCCTATTAAGGACAAATCTCATCCTATTAAGCAATATATAAATTTGTCATCTGGAAATACTTTCAGTCTGAAAAAGTCTAACATTATATTATCCAATAAAGAATTTAACCCTTTACCACAAATTTTAAACAACCCTGACAGAGAAGCCTTTCGAAAACTTTGTTGGAAAAGAAGAAAATGCTATTAACCACCATTTTCTCCTTTTCTCACAATGTTTTCTACCCTTTCAAATCTAGACAACTTTTATTTGTTGTATGTGCATGCTTCCAGCTTCGATGATAAGTCTGAAATATATCATATGGTAAAGAGTTTAAAGATAAGTTGAATAAATTTAATTTGGAATTTGAATTCAATGCTGTTTGCTGAAACGTAACTCACCTATATGACTGATCACATACTGATCATGTGATATATTTCAGAGTTGCACAGAAGCTTGGCTTTTGTCCAGTTTTTGTATTGAACTGTTAAATTTGGCTGGGTTACCCATGATAAGCTGGCCAGAGGACCTCACAATAATCAACAGACTTGGCTGTGTCAGAGCAAAAGCAAGCATGCAAGCTTTCTGCGTCCATTGTTGTATAAATATTAATTTTTATGACCATCATTTAGCCACTGGCTGCTTTCCTACATAACCATAGTCAAAAAAATCATCAGCCTCGAGAGAGGAATGAATCCTGTTGCAATAACTATCACTACTCCTCAGAAAGAAATTGGCCAGCTGGAGATTCGAACCTGCAACCTCTTGTTTTCAAGTGCAGTATGCTTCCAACTGCACTACTGGATCTCCATTGGCTAGTGCGTCCAAAAACAACACCTAAATGAATTATGTTTCTTTCAACATTTTTTTTTCAGTCCTATCAGGGAAGCTCCTACCCTTTCACGGATTCCATCCCAAGACCCACATTTAATATGTAGGTTGTAAGAGCTTTCAATTTGTAAGAGTATAAAATTTTGTCATCTTGCTTGTTCAAAGCGTGTGCAGACAAAAAGATTTTATTCAAATGATGTGGCTTGTCTTTGAATACCATAAAAACATTCTGGGAAAAGGAGAAAATGTTTATTACCAGCATTTTTTTTCCTTTTCCTACAATGTTTTCAAAAGTGTTCTTCCCCAATATTGTTACAACACCAGATTGTTTGGGAAGGGTTAAGGCTAATGTATCAACATGGGATAAAAGGGAGTATTTTTCCACCAACCTGATGACTTTGGTTCCAAACCTCCAGATGCTGATCCCTGGACTACAGGGTCAGTGACCTTTCGACCCCTGAACATTATTTCCCTGTCATGAGTGCCATCTTAGTAGGCTGCTGTAAAATATATAGTATAACCATGAATATGAGGCAAAAGCAGTTCTTTTTTTTTTCCTCAGCTTGTTTGGCAGTGTTTTGCTTGGGATTATTCATAGAGGGCAATTATTGTCCCTTAGGTCAAATAGAATATGCAACATTTTCAAAATCTGTGGGACAAGAATGAGTTTGTAAACTTCAAAACTTGGTTTGTGTGTTCCCATTTTCAACACTAGTCAATTTCATTTTTATGGATCCATGATTTTCTGGATTGTCTTTTACCAATATTCTTAATAGTATTTTTCCAAAGCTACTAGCTACTTTTCCACATGACCATTGTCAGAAAATTAATCGGCGGTGAGAGAGGAATAAATCTTGTTTCAAAGACTATCATCAATCCTCAAAAAGAAATTGGCCAGAAATAGCAGTATTGGTATAAGCTTACAAGCATACTCCTGCTGTGAAAATTCCACCCCTGTGCTTTGGGCTAAGGACTAATTTTTTTATATCTTTGTTTCTTTGAATTGGAGTTTAACTGTGTTACAACAGCTTAGGTTATACCACTGTGGTCAGTGCACCTATGCATGTGTTCCTGGCTTTCTCACACCGGTACTTAAACAACTTTCTTTCCAAGCCACTGACTACTTTTCTCACATGCATCAGAGGTGAGAGGTGAAAAATTTGCCGGAAAGACGGTTTGCCTCAACCGCGTATAGAACTTGCAACCACCAGGTAATGACTCAAGTATGCTAACCATTGAGCTACCAGGCCGGGCAAAGACTAATTGCAAATCAGTTGTCCTGCACTGTAATTGGAAAAAAAAAGGGAAATTATGATCAATGCAAGTTTGAATTATATAGTTGACCAATTAAAAAAGGATTATTTCATGCTTTCTATCTATAATTATACTGACATGAAGATGTGATAACCGCTAACATATTTAGTACAATTTCTTCATCATTTATCACAGACACTTCAAACTAGTTTTTCAGCATCAAGTTCAAAGGACAATCACTTTCAATGGCAGGTTGATATCCAAAGAGCGGAAAATGAAATATTTCTGCATAATCACTAGAAGTAGAAGCAGACTGGAGATTTCTTAAAGTAAAATATGATGTACAAGTAGATGTTAAACACGGATTTCTACTTTCCTAAAAATTTAAAAAAGTAGAGATATATGTATATACACATTTGTACTGAATGTTATCTGTACATGTATTTCATTTCATAAACACTTGCCATACTACGATGAACATTTATAATGCAATAAAGATGATATGAACTTAATAATGAAGCATTTATTTGCCAAAATATTACAGTCTTTCATTTTAGTTTTTTGACATAACCTTTCCATAGACAAGTACAATCTAAAAGGTACTTGCCCTGCAGGTTTTATAAAATTAGTCAGTCACAAGAACTCCTTAACCCTTTACCACACAATCCTGACTTTTAACTACCCTGGGGATGAAGCCTTTTGGAAACATTGTCAGAAAAGGAGAAAATGCTGGTAAACCAGCATTTTCTCCTTTTTCCACAATGTTTTCTGCCCTTCCCAAAACAAATGTCAAATTTTTAGACACATTTATGTTTTGTCTGCAAATGCTGTTAAGTTCGACAAGTCTAAAATTTTGTTGTTTGGTAAAGAGTTAACAATGCACAACCTCTTATTCAACTTTGCACTTACTGAATCCATCAACTTCTTGAAGAAAAAATATATGAAACCAATCAAACTTGCATGGTTAGAAAATCATTTCAACTCTTTACCAAATGTCAAATACTCGGTCTTGTCAAAACTAGAAGTATTTCCATACACAAAATTTAGTGTGGCCCAAAAGTTGTAATTCATCTAGGAATGGTTAGAAAACTTTGCGGGAAAAGGAAAAAAAAAATTCTCCTTTTCCAAGCCTTTTTCTTTTATTAAAACTCTGGATTATGCAGTAAAGAGTTAAAAAATGCTTGTAAAGAGTTAACTGTTAATTTGTGGCAATGTTTTCAAAAACTCTAGGCAGTTAACTTATCACCTACATGCAGGGAAGGATTAATGTAACATTACTATCTTCTATTGATCTATATATAACTACTGACATGGCTTATATCAAAATATGTAAGGATCATAAGGCAGCAAGTTGAAACATGAATTAACTGAGAGGTAACATTGACTGGCAATGTGTCAAACAATCAAATATCCATGTCAAGTATTGTGTTGCAATCATGTCACCCCATTAAAATGCAAATTTATCAAAAAGTCACAACACATGCAACAATTTGTTAATTTCTCTGCGTATATTCAAGCAAATTCAGAAAACTACATTGAATTTTCGCTGCATATTTTTTGACAAGTATTGGATAGCATTAAAGCAGTATCTCCCATTTTAAGTTCATTCAAAGCGTTTACAAATGAATGCAGTCTTTCAAAGACGTTGATTCAATGTTCCTGTCTGTGGTAAGAGGGTCAGAAGCATCTAACTTTTGAAATATTTTTATGAACTCGGCGGGAAACCGAATAGCAACAAGTTGCCAGAATGCATTTAACAACCAATTCCATGCTAACAGGCATTTGAGTAGGCATACAGCACAGAAAACACGGTATGGATTTGGACAATATTTATCAAATACTAACATCTCAAGTAAGTGATTGATAAGCAATGACAAATTTGAAAATAAACAAACCCATACACGGCAAGTCCACGATAATCGCCATTTTGAAGCTTTCTTTAGGAGGCATTGTGGGAATTCCGTTACCATACGAAGGGAAATAACCCTGAAATAGTACATTGTAAGAAAAACATGTTTATCTCCCGTATAACGATTGACTTTGCCAACCGTTTTTACTGCCTTTTGAAAGGTTTTTGAAAAATTGTGGGGAAAAAGTTCAAGTTTTCATATATGTTTTCAGAATTAAATGTACAGAATCTCTTCACCAGACCCAGTCCTGAACCCTTAGACTACTAAGTGTGAAACAGTACTTTTACAGACAGTATTGATATCTATAGATTTGAGATCAGAGAGCACAGAATGTGTGCAGTCTGATCTTGCATCCACACTGTTCAACGTGGAGATCTCTTTCTTAAAAAAAAAACATATTACTTCAGTATTTGGGTTTTTCCTATCAGCTTGAAGTTTTTATTACACAGTTTACATGTTAGTGGTTAACATTCCCTTACACTGCATCACAAATTAGATTAAACATATTTATTTTACATCAGTTGAAAAACAAGTTCTTATAATCTATACTAATCACTCTCCATTCTGCTTCCTGGGAACTACATCAGTACTTGCGCCTAATGTGTGGGCAAATAAAAGATCCCAAAGTTGACAACCACTCCCAGGTATCAAACAAGGGACCTCTTGGCTACGAGGCTCTACTCCACAACCACAGGCGTTCGTGTTATAACGAACTTCGCCACCTATATAATGTAATATATTGGTGGCAAAGTTCTTCATAACACGAACGCCTGTGCCCACAACCACAGACACAACACATAAATTGATAATCTGTTGCCAAGTCCTTTGATTGTTTTGACCATAACTCTTTATCAAATGACAAAATTTTACACCTGTCCCATTTTCAAAGCATCTGCAGGCAGGGATCGTATATTTATATGTTATATACGATCCCTGCTGCAGGTGACAAAGAAATGTGACTTTAAAATAGAAGTTTGTTTTGGGAAAGGTAGGAAACTTTGTGGGAAAAGGAGAAAATGCTGGTTACCAGCATTTTCTCCTTTTCCCACAATATTTTCAAAAGCTTTCTATACCAAAGTTGTTAAAACTCAGGACTTTGTGGTAAAGGGTTAACTCTGATACTGGTACTAGTGTTTTCTTCTCTCCCTACAATGTTTTCTACCCTTTCAGAGAAAAATCCCCTTATTTGACTTAGCTTTTAATTGTTGTCTGCAAATGCTCCCAATTTGGATAAGTTTAAAGTTTTGTCGTTTGGTAAAGAATTAACTTTTTGCACTAAGCATAACTTAAGTTGTTATTACAGACAGTGTTGATCAAGGTCAAATCCAGAATACTATATGGCCTGCAACACGCAAAAAGGAGTGTTCGGACGTTTGTGTAAAGTGTCGTATCTCATCAGCCAGCGCAGTCCATGCAGGCTAATCCAAAATGACACTTTCCCTTTTAATGTAATTGTCTGTTTTGCACAAGTTTACTGTAGGACAAAATCTAATATAGTCGTAAGCATTTGCAGACGACAATTTCCATGTGGCTCAAATGGTGCAATCTTTCTTTGAAAGGGTAGAAAACATCATGGGAAAAGGAGAAAATGCTGTTACTTTACCAGCATTTTCTCCTTTTCCCACAATGTTTTCAAGAGGCTTCTTTCCCAGGGTAGTTTAAAGTCGGCATTGTGCGTTAAAGGGTTAATACCAAGAATTATCTCTTTACCATACGAGTTTTAACAACCCTGAGAAATAATTTATTGATTGATTGTTTGGTGTTTAACCCCATTTTCAACATTATTTCAGTTACATGTATATCGCGGCAGCCAGTGCACCTAACCATGCTTTCCTGGAGTCTCTTTTACCAGTACTCCGCACAATTTTTCCTTCCAAGCCACTGGCTGCTTTCCCACATAACCAATTGTCTAAACAATGATCAGCGGTGGGAGAGGAATGAATCCTGTCACAATGACTATCATCAATCCTCGGAAGGAAATTGGCCGAGCCGGGGATCGAACCCACGACCCCCTGTTCTCAAGTCCTGCACGCTACCGACAGCTACAGGGGCTCGGCCCTGAGAAAGAAGGCTTTTATAAATAATCAATGTGGGAAAAGGACAAAATGCTGGTAACCAACATTTTTTTCTTTTCCCTCAATGTTTTCTACCCTTTCAAAGACAAATACTATCATTTCATACACATCTAACTTGTGGTCTACAAATGCTTCTAATTTTGTCAAGCTTAAAATTTTGTTGTGTGGCAAAGAGTTAAGGTGTGGTACACTATTACTACATGCTGCAATATCTCTTTCACTACTGGATAAATAAATTGCATTTTCTCAAAGGCTAAAAATACATTTTCTCTGCAAGATCAAGAGACAGTTTATTCATAATCTAAAATATAGTAGTCGACAGTGCAGATCAGAGATTAGACTGCATATTCTGTGCAATCTGATCTTGATCTACACTGTCCACAAAAGTTTCTGGTGTTGTCTATGGTATGGAAAGAGTTAAACCATTCAAACCACTGCCATGGTGGTATCTGTGGTCATGAGGTAGAGTGTCAGCCCAGCAACTGTAAGGTCCTGAGTTTGATTCCTTGTGTGGGCGGCAACTTTGGGATAGTTCGCCAAAAACATTGAGGGGAAAAGGAAAAAATGCTGGTTACCAGCATTTTTGCCACCGTGTTTTCTCCCCTTTGCACAAAGTTTTTTATCGGATCACAGACAAATTAGACCAAATGAGACACCTTTGATTTGAAGTCTGCAAATGCTTTCAGTTTGGATGTCTAAAATTTTGGTAGAGAGTTATAAAACAATGTTGCAAATAGAGTATTGGCTTATTTCAAGCATATTCTCCATTTATCACACATTTTGAAAAGTTAATTGTGGCAGATACATCATCAATATTTTACCAAAGGCTTTCAAAGAAATGGTAAAACACAGGCTTGACCACTTGTTCAGAATCATTACATGCTCCACATCAAGAGTGCCATTTCATCCTTAGGATACTAAGCGTATCACCATGAGCTCTTGTGGACAGTGTTAACCCTTTACCACACAATCCCAACTTTTAACGACCCTGAGAAAGAAGCCTTTTGCAAATATTGTGGGAAAAGGAGAAAATGCTGGTTACCAGCATTTTCTCCTTTTCCCACAATATTTTCTACCCTTCCCAAACAAACTTTGATTTTTTTAGCCACATTTATTTTGTCATCTGCAAATACTTTCAATTTAGACAAGTTTAAAATTTTGTCGTGTGGTAAAGAGTTAATCAAGATCAGACTGCACAGTATGTGCATCCTAATCTTGATCTTCACTGTCCAATATGGTGAGATTTTCTTTCAAGAAAAAAATACGATGAAATTGCAATATTTGGCTTTTAACCATCAGTTGGCAGTTTTCAATTTTTTAGTTTTTAGTTTTAGCCTTAATTATGAAGATGGAGTTGTTCTGTAAAGAGACAAAAGAATGTTTTACCTATTTCCACTTTCTCTACATTATGCACTTGCATATTGTGCTTCACAGATGCTTCACCCTTGTAAAACAGAAAATCATCATTAGAAGTAGAAAAAATTCTACTCACTGCTTATCTCCTGGCAGTTGAGAGCTTTATAAAAATATGGAAAAAGTAACAATTTCTTTTTACAAGGAATTGTTCCTTTTCCTGCTATATTGTACAAAATTCCTGAATCAAATACTGTATATATTCCTTTTCTACATCTTTACGAAACAACAAAATTTTAGACTAGTCCAAATTGAAAGTATTTGCAGATGACATATAATGATATTTAATAGTATTGTTAAAACTCTGAACTGCTTGGTATAAGGTTAACTGGGCAAGTTGGAGAGAAAAGTCACAGAAGTAATAGGTAACATCCCAGTTGGTCTACTCCCATTTCGTCTACTCCCATTTCATCTACAGATTTGCGCAACAGTCCCATTTCGTCTACACCTGTTTTGCCCAGTAGTCCCATTTTGTCTAAATTTTATTTTTTCATGATGTTTTTCATTAATAAATTATTTATTTCCAATTTTTACTCCCCCAAAAATGATTTAGATATTATCTTATTTTAATTTGTACTGCAAGTTTGTTGATAGTTTCTATTGATATATTAACACCTATGCAGACTTGGGCAAGACAGGTGTTGAGAAGGGATTATGACACCTAATTTGCAAGTTTACACCTTAACATAAAGACATTTCATACTTAGAGTGCACACTTCAAAACAGAAGGTGTGAAAATTTGATTAATGATGTACATAAACAATGTAATCATTTTAAAATTATCTTAATTATTATTAAAGCGTTTTATTTATTTATTATTTATCTATTTACTTTTTGTAAGGATAATATATATCATGACTTAATGCAGTAACTAAGATGATTCAACACACTTGTATCTACACATTTCTATTTATTTGTAGATTTGTACATATAAAAGCACCAAATAAGAAAAAAATATATAAAAAATTTAAATGAATCATTCAAATTCATTTTCAAAGTTAATTTATACAAATACATTTAAACATATCTTATTGTAGACAAAATTGGTGTAGATGAAATGAGATTAGACGAATTGGGACTGTAGACGAAATGGGACTGACTACACAAAAAAATCTGTAGACGAAATGGGAGTAGACCAAGTGGGATTAAACCAAGTAATAAACAACAGTGGCAAGTGATTGATAAATTTTCTTTCGTCAGATGAAGAGAAATGGGAAAATAGAATGTAACATGTGTAGGAAGATAGTCTACTTGAAGTAGAAAAAATAAAAAAAACCCCTAAGCCCATAGTATCAGTATTAATCACAGTCCAATGAAAAATACCCCAATACCACCAAAACACTGGACCCTTGATTATAATTATCAATTAATGAGAAAAATAAGTACTATACAAGCATGTAACTTTATTTTCTCATCAGCTATAAAAAACAAGAATTAGTAAGCATAAACATATGTGTATTACTAATATTTCTAACAACCTGTGACTCTTTATATATATCACATAGACTTCCTTTTGCAACTTTGATACTTAATATGACTGTTTACATGACTAAGTAAACAACAAAAAATTGACAATATTTTGTGTTTTATGTATTACGATTTTTTGGTGATTTGCAGACAACTAATATTCAGACACACACAGACATCTATCATAGGTCAGAAATAACTTTATGCAAACAAACATTGCGTAAGAGAGATTATATGGGTAATCAATAATTTGTTAATTGTTTAACAAAAGACAAAATATTCGACTTGACCAAATTGATAGCCTGGCAGACGACAAAATCAATGAAGCTCAAATGTTGATTTCTGTCTTTGATAGGGTAGAAAATATCGTGGAAAAAGGAGAAAATGCTGGTTACCAGCATTTTCTCCTTTTCCCACAATGTTTTCAAAAGTCTTCTTTCTCTGGGTTGTTAAAACTTGGGATTGTGTGGTAAAGGGTTAAAACAGGTATCATTACCTAGATGGTATGCTGGTTACCCACAAAGATTTTTTAAAACCTTAATTAGGGTCCTAAACTCTTTACCAGACAACAAATTTCTGCCTGGTCCAAATTGAAAACATTTGCAGACGACAAATTGAAGGTGGACCAAATCACAAAATTTGTCCTTGATAGAATAGTGGGAAAAGAAAAAAGTGCCGGTTAGCTGCATTTTCTCCTTTTCAAGATGTTTTCAAAAGCCTCCTCAGGGTCGTTAAAAGTCATTATTGTGTGGTAAAGGGTTAAAACTCCAAATTGTGTGGAAATCGAATAACTTTCATTCAAATTTTGGTTAGACATAACACTTTTTTGACAAATAACTGAAATTTCATAACAATTTGAGTAGCTCTACAGTTACGAAACAATTCCGACGGTACCCACAATACTTTATGATAAGCAGTTCAATACTAATTGCATAAAATGTTTATACTGTGTTCCTTTCTCTGTTTAGTTTAGTTTTTAAAGCTGGATTTAGAATAATAATGAATACATGAGAGATGTACATGTATAGATTGAGACAAACAAATATCAGATTTACCTTATTTCTTTCCCAAATGAAAAATATTTTGACTGGTTCAAATTAAAAGCATTTGCGTACCACAAATCAATTGTGACGAGATTGTTGTGAATTGCTTTGGTAAGCGTAAAAAACATTGTAGAAAAAGATAGAAAATGCTGGTTACCAGCATTTTCTTCTTTTTCCACAATGTTTTTAGAGGCCTTCCTTCCTGGAATTGTTAAAAGTTGGGAATATTTTGTAAAAGGTTTAAATAATAATAACATGCACTACATTGTGAGCACTAACAGAATTTACAAACAATAGTCCAGCATCGCTTCAGTGCCTTAGCAATAGATGAGACATGACTGGCATGGACATTGACATCAATTGGTAAAAAGTATGTACAGCAATATTTTATAGGAAAAAAAAGCCAAGTCCGTATTTTTATTTCTTTTCAATGAGCCAACATGTGACATCAATCGATAAGAAGTATGTAGTCCAAGAGATCACTGCTTTTATTTCCAGCATGGTTAAATTCTTTCCAAAATTTTGATGGTAGTCATTGTTACAGAATTAATTCCTTTCTCATCGCTGAGCATTGTTTTGGCAATGTTGAACTAAATGAGAAAGCAGTCAGTGGCTTGAAAGTTATATTTCGCAAGGAAGTTCAGTCATTCCTATTTTTTATGAACTTACACAAATGCCAAAAAGATGAAAAATGGATGTCTTAGAATTTTGGTAAAAAATGTGCCACAACAAAACCTTATCACAGCTTAATGAAATGCTGAAGTTACACTTCATGAGAATCAACTGTTTTCTTACTGAAAATTTTTTAATCAAGTGACTAAATATTGGAGTAACCAATGTTAATTCATAAAATTCAAGTTTTGTATCATCTATTGTGTGAAAACTGTTAACACAACTTATATAAACACACCATTTTATTGAAGATATAAGTATATGGTAGGAAATAAGTCAGAACTTTTGGATCGTTTTGAGTTTTATTGAAAATTAAGGCACAATCGTAGCTATACCTTTTTCTTCAAATTGATTCTGAAATTTCGAATTACTTTCATTTAATACATTTTTACTTTGGCTGGGTATTTCAATGGCTATCATACTTACCGGTAATTATTTCAATGAATGTATCACTGAGTAATTTACTTTCAGTAATATTGACCATGATTCTTTATTTTTGAAATTCAAATGCAAATAAGACTGTAACGGATGTTAAAAAGAAAATTCCACAAGATAAAAAGATCCAATTTTCTCATATTACTGACATGAAAAAGTAGTAAAATGACTAAAAATTGAGCTAACTTTACTCAACTTGAGGAAATATTAAATAAAAGATGTATGTCTTAGAAAACATCAATCCAGATTTTAGAACTAAGTCTAGCAAATTTTAGCCACAAAAAGTGAGAAAAATTACTGAAAGCTAAAGTAATTACACCTCCATAATTTATATTCGTATTGGTTTCTTCGAAGCACAAGTATACATAGTTTTTGTAGAATGCTTCACAATCGACCAAAAGTTCTAATACTGTTTTCAAGATTTTCTGATCTTGGTAATGGAAGTTAACCAACTAAATTACTGTAACTAAACCTTCTTGCACTTTAAGGTACACTTTGCCTTCACTCTCAATCTTCTCAACCATTTCAAGGCCTAATTTTTAAATCTGATTTCACTTTCCTGGGGGGACAGTGTCTAGCATTTTCATCACGACCTGCTTCTTAGTGTTCTATCTGGCGTTCAAACTAAACATTTAACTGTGCTCACTTACGAAGGTGGAATGACTTTTGTTACGGTACTGTTAGGTTGGCGAGTCAGTTAATAGTGGATAAATCTAAGACTAGGGTATTTCTGGTAGAGTCTGGCGTCTACAAACGGCAAATGATAAGTATTGATTTTAGTCACGGATGTTAAAGGTAACAGATGTTAAAATTAGCATATGTTTTGGATCAGAAAAGGCCCTTTTTCTGATTATTATGAGAATGATTCATAAAGTTATATCTCGTAGTTGGTATTCTCCTTTAAGCATCACATTCAACAGATGTCAATTGATAACGGTTTTGGCAAAACCTTGGTAACAGAGGTTAAACAAGTTTTTGTCTGAATGCTATCTTCGATATCAGCGATGCATTTTTTTCGAATTAGAGAGGTTTTTGTGATCCACAGGCTCTAAAATCCTCAATATCAAGCATAAAAGAGTATTCCGACAGTAATCTTTAGACAAACAGATCTAAGTTAGACCATCCCAACATGAGGTAAAATGCAGTAATGGATGTTAATGATGTTTTGGCGACACTACTAAACCATTGATTTTTTAAAATTCTGTTGTATGTGTCTTCGTGTGTCATAAGTACATCTGTAAGGGTACATGATTAGTATGTCTTAAGCAAAGAAGGATTGTAAAATACAAAACAATTTACTTTCTGTAAAGATTCAAAATCAGTCACCCAACAGGGAGGCACATAAAAGAGCTATTTTTGCATACATAAGGTAATTTCTAAAAAAAATTAAGCGAACACGAGAATGTTTAGTGCTGTATATGGCTAATATATGGCACATGCATTGAAAATAACACGATTATTCTATTCTCATTTTCTTGTGGTGTCAATAATTTGGCAGGGACACTAAAAAATGGGAAAAGTACATAAAAAAAAGGAATGACTGAGATGTGAAAGAAACTTGAGAAAGCATGGATATGAGCACTGGCTGAGACACATAACTAAAATAATGCTGAAAAATATTGTTAAGCACTAATCGAGCAAAAAGCTGCATGTATATTAACCTTTAGAATACTAATGAAATTGACCTTTTTAATTTGGACAGAGCCAAATACATGTATTGTGATTTCAAGATTGTATAGTTTGGCTAGATCTACAGTGTGTTACAGTTCAGCGTGATACTCAAGGTCAGACTGCATCTCCTGTTTAGATTTTGCATGCCAATGTACTATTGCAATCAACTCCTCTCTTTCATTAGCTCCATTGATGCCAAAGTAGGTCAAAGATCAGACTGAATATTCTGTGCAGTCTAATCTTTAAACCATGATGTCCATAAAAACCGCTGTTTTCCCCTTTGGCACTGAAAGGATTAACCGTTTTTATTAACCCATTACCACACAATCCCTACTTTTGACGACCCTGAAAAAGAAGCCTTTAGAAAACATTGTGGGAAAAGGAGAAAATGCTGGTAACCAGCATTTTCTCCTTTTCCCACAATGTTTTCTACTCTTCACAAAACAAATTTCAAATTTTCAGTCACTTTTATTTTGTTGTCTGCAAATGCTTTCGATTTGGACAATCCTAAAATATTGTCGTTTGGTAACAAGTTAAACCTTTTTATTCAATTTCAAGATATTGCTGCTGTAAAAAGCAGACAACTAAAGATGTATTACTTGATCCTTGATTTCTCCTGATAAATCTGTAATGTAATAAATGAATTTATAGAAGTTCTTCA
Organism: Hippopus hippopus; assembly: GCA_946811185.2. Classification (NCBI taxonomy): domain Eukaryota; kingdom Metazoa; phylum Mollusca; class Bivalvia; order Cardiida; family Cardiidae; genus Hippopus; species Hippopus hippopus. Next base: position 48,346,808 of record OX328098.1, on the reverse strand, counting down.
GCAGTTAAGCCTTCATCCTTAATCTTGGTTCTTGAAAGTAAAAGGAGAAACTTACTGGAATTTTAGGACAAATATATACATGAGACATAGAAATGTTAAAGCATGGTAAGACAAATATCCAGAATAATTAACTGCTATTTTAAGGACAAAAACATTATGTGACAAAGCATCTTCAAAGCATGTTAAGACAAATATAAGCAGAAAGTTACTTAAGGCTTGGTCAGACCGGCTAACAGATATGTAACAGGGGAGAAACGGACAAAAACATGCAGAATTTGGTTATCCGGTGACAAAATTCATCTCCTCTGCCGCTCGAGGCTCACGCGATCGGTGTGTGGAGCGAAGAAGCCACACAATGACCGCACGAGTATCGCACATGTAACGGAAAAAAACGCACGTTTAACGGATATGTACAGGATAATAAACGGTCTATTAACGGATATCACCGTACGAGTAAGGGACTTGTACCGGATAAAACGGAAGTGCAATGCATGACAACCGGACAAAACATACGATGAACGGAAATGTACCGAACAACAACGTACGAGGAACGTACCGGTCACGTGACATGCCGAGGGTATAAATTGTCAGATGCATCCAAATTCTATCATTTGCATGTCTCTGTCCGTTTTGTCTGGTGGAAAGTTTTGAACATGCTCAAAACTTCCCATCGGATGGAACGGACATCGCCGGACATCGCCTGACAAGTAGCGGATTCACCGGATAAGAAACGGACATAAAACGGATATGAACGGACACAAACAGATAAAATGATTTTTTATCCGTTACTCTTCTGTTAGCTCGGTGTGACCAAGGCTTTACATTTAACGACATATATGACAAATGTTCGTGCACATCCTACTGTGCATGTATTTTTGTCATGGATATTGAATCAAAAGTGCACCTTGGTATTTTCTGAACATAATGGTAATACTATTGGTGCACTGAAACAAGTAGCACTTTCTTCGGGAAGTATTGGTGAAGAGAAAAAAATGGATCTTTGAACTGTCACTGTGAAATAATGAAAATGCTGCTGACACGGCATTACACACCAAACCAGGAAACAAAGGCAGGAAATTTAAAGCTGTGGAAGTATAGCTTTGTCCACTTCGAAACTTATTGTTGGAAAAGGAGAAATCACTCCTATTGAGCAATTTCTCCTTTTACCACTATGTCTGCTGAGCTTTTATCCTATTTTTTTTTCCTTGAAAAAATAACTTCCACAGTGACCTGTTTTCTGTGGAAATAAGCACGGATAGATGCCATTTTTATTTTTTTCTTATTGCTTAGAATTATAAATACTATAAGTGTGGAAATTTTAAGAAAAATCTGTCTGTTAGAAAGTATGTATTTATTTAAGATTAACCCTTAAAGGTGGGTATTTAGATTTTTCACATCTCACCAAATTAAAAAAAATATATATCACTGAAATTTATATGAAAAAAACAGTACAAATCATCAATAATTGAGAATCATAAAATTACAAAAAAATTTTTTTTTGATGGTGTTCCCTTAAAAGGCTACATAGCCTCTTAAGGTTATTTTTAGATTTTGCGCCAGAAATCAAAAAAGCATTGTGAGAATGTCAAGTGACTGGCATGTGACTAATAACGCTTAAATTCCATAACATAACAAACATGAAATTATTTTCCATAATGTCTTCTTCGAACGCTATGTTTGAAGCTTCATCTGTGTATTTCCGGTACATAAATGAGCGAGTTGCTCATTTAAAAATAGACCGTGTTTCCCGTTGGTGTCGACCTGGGCCGTAGTAAATCTCTAATTTCTCTTGTTGTCGGATGGGTTTCAGCTACTGGGGTTTTATGAATGAAAATTAAAAGGCTTTGGGAGTATAAGGATGATTTTTTTGTATTTTTGTAAAATTTTAGTCCCAAAATCTGAAGGGCCACCTTTAATTCAGTCAAATTATTTCCCTTTTTAACTGAATGATCTATATATAACATGCATATTTCACATTTACCACGCTCAAAACCAGGCTTTTATACACTTTTGTGTAAAAATATATGAATTTTCATTAAAGTGATGTATATTTGTATATTTTTCTGTTATTTTCCTGTTTTACTGACTATTAAATAAAGATGCTTTAAATCCAATATAAGCTGTATTTTGGAACCGTATATACCTTTTTCAAAGGCAAATTTCTCAGAAACGAGCATGGTGACCAACATCTTTTTTTACAGTAATCTTCTAGAAACATGATGAGCTTTGTATGTGCAAAGTTTTAAAAAAATCTGTCTGTCAGAAAAATTAGTGATATACATGTATGTCATTAAAGGATACATACATATGAAAAAAAGAAGTGAGAAAAAGAAAAAGCAGTGAGAAAAAGCAACTTCAAAAACATGATAAGACAAGTATTTAACATTCGAAGTCAGTTAAAAGATCATGCTAGAAAAAGAGCAGAAATGAAAGTCATGTTGCTATATTTCTAACTTTATTTTAACATTCATTAACCTCAACTCTAATGGAAAATGTGAATGGGGTCATTTTCTACAACAAACATACTAAGTCTGTTAAACACTGGTGTTATTTTAAACAACAAAATCTTGTGTCTTGGCATTTAAGAACAGTTGCGCATGTTTTCCTATGCAGAATATTTCACGTACTTGATAATTCTTAAATGTCCGACTTTTGAATATCATGAATATTGTGCAGTTGTCATTCATGCTTACGCCAAAGCATGTTTTGCTTGCAGCTGTTCAAATCCATCAATTTTGTTTTTTTTTTCCACTGTAATTGTGTTTGTTTTTATACTTTCTGGTATGTTTGTGTGTGATGAAAATGTGTCAATCACAATGACGACTTTTAACAACCCTGGGAAAGAAGCCTTTTGAAAACTTTGTGGGAAAAGGAGAAAATGCTAGTAACCAGCATTTTCTCCTTTTCCCACAATGTTTTCTACTCTATAAAAGAAAAATTGCACCAATTGAACAACACTGAAATTGTCGTCTAAAAAGCTTTTAATTTGGACAAGGTTAAAATGTTATTGTCTGGTAAAGGGTTAACATGTGGGTATGTAATTTTCCAAAGTCAACTATCATCTTAGCATTAAAAAATTGACAAAGTTTGGGGTTACATGCCAAATTCATCTTACGCGAAATAGTCAATTTTTCCCAATTCACTTTGCGACAGGCAAGTTTTCACCATTTTCTAGTGATCGTCTTTACATGTATTTTCTTACCGTTGAAGCCCATCTTTCCATTCAGATAATTGTAGACACTGGTTTGACATGTCATAATACTATTTGGTAATGATTAAAATCATCGAGTTTTGAAGAATACAACCCAGAAAAACAACTGCGACAGAAAAAAGACGAAAATACCAAATTAAGTGACTTTGAGTGATAAGCAGAAACTGACATTTTAGGGAAAAACTTATACATACATGTCATAAAGGAAATTAAACAAATTGTTAGCAAATTTGATCAGAAAGTAGCTGGAATTTTAAGGACAATTCGACTGCTGAACGCAATACTATGCTAAGTCATTTTTCATGATTTTTCAGGAGAAAGAAAAAAACGTTCTTATTTTTTTCATAAAAGTGAGAATGATCTGGAATCTTAACATGATTTAGTCTAATATGTATTAATTAAAGAAATACATTCATTTTGTTATACATTTAGACAGTAAGAGAAAAAATTGCTTTTTTGGACTTAGAATAGTATTGCAGGCAAAATTTGTCCGTTTTGAAGTAAAAATTTTCATGCGATACTATTCCAAGTTGAAATAAAACAATATTGCACTGAAAAATCTAAGAAATACTTACTGCAATACTGTTTTATTTTCTTCATTTGGGTAGAAAATGGCTCTCAGGCAATAGTTTTTCAGCAAAATAATCTTTAAGAATGTAAGATGAAATAAATAAACAGGAAGAAATGAAACAAATTCACTTTAATATCACTGTATAAACTTTAATCTTACTGATTCTTACAGTTTGACTTGATAGATTTTATTCATTGGATCTCCTTTGGATATAATCTCATCTTACAACTCTTATAATCTGAATATTATAACCCTGTCATTACAGTATAGCAGAAACCAAAATGGTCATATACAGGTTTTGCTCATTGAACAAAATTAATGCTTCTCTTAAAACGACTTTGAAACCTAAGCTAGACCCTAGAGGTATCATGTTCATGGGCTGGTGTCTGGCAACATAGGCATATTTAAGTTGCACATTATGCACAGGCTCATAATTGTCTGCAATTCCATTACAGTGCTCCGGCTAGCTGGGAATAGATGGGCATGGTGTCCTGCCTCCTTTTCTAGAAGCCCTGCCCATTTTTTGGATGCTCTGCCCTTTTTCTGGATACCCTGCTGTATATGAGCACCCCAGGGTGCCTTATATTCAGTATTATAACCCGTTATCTAAATTACACAAGGAGTCTGTTTAGGACCTAAGTGATATCCTCCTCCAAATACACAATCGAATTTACAGCATATCACTAATCCCGTCCAGGCAGCAAAGTGTGACCATTATTTATTTGTCATAGTAATCAAGTGCTGAGAACAATAGAGACAATTATCCATCATTGTCTTCTATGTTCTATTAAACAGATTGTGGTATCTTTAAGATTACTGTTTTTATTCAAAAATATTGGAGGCTGTCTGCGAAAATTAAATCATTTTGTTCAGATTGTTAACAATCTCAATTTATTGTTTAAGTCATAAAAAGAATAATGCCGATTATCCTGCATCAAGTTACATGTACAGAGTTAAAGGTGTGTGACTGATGAAATTACCCTTTCAAGTTTTGTTGTGTGTTCTGTTCATAAGCAAGGTAACTTATTCTTAGATTTACTCTTGGTTTCAAAAATAATTGATAAAGTTAATGCTCATGTATGTTTGATGAGTCAGCAAATTAAACTGTCATAACTTGGAAATTGGTGCATTCATAAAGTAGACAGTGAAGTATAACACAGCATATTGTTGACTTACATTTTGTAGAATGTATGGCAAAAAGTCCAGAAATACCTTTCCATGAATTACATGGAAAAAGGTCTGACGCAAAAAACATGAAAACCCATGATATAACAATGTCAATTTCACATCCTGATCAGAAACAAGCCAAACAATTTTCCAGCTTCAATAATGAATTTAAAAATAAGATTTGCTTACTCAATGTATTAAACATAAAGAAGAAGAAGAAGCTAAAATCTCCTTATTTTTCACCATGAAAAAAGACTTGAATTACATGTATTTTTAATGAAATGAAAAATATCCAGAAAATCCATTAGAAGGGGGGGGATGTCTTTGCCTTACCACAGTGTAATATAGAAACAAGTGTAATGAAAGGAAGTATGCAACACTTATGGGACATTTAACATTTTATTCATAACGTTGAATGACAAGCAAAGTAATAAGTTACTCAATAAAGACCTGTTTTTGCCTCAATTCACCAACTCTACAGATTCAAAACCCTGTAAATTGAATACAAGGAATTTTAAGAAAAATGAAATACACAGTACTGTTACATTGCAATAAAAGAAAGAAAGTGTTGAAAGTTTGAATTTGTTAGTTTCTATAGCTTGCTTGTCTTGCTTACCTGCAAAGCACTGATAAAAAAGAAGACCTGTATTGTAATGGTATCAAGTCTGTAGTTGAATGGCATGAGGCTTTAGGAAACATTTTGTGAAATAGATAAAATGCTGGTAACCATTAATTTGTTTTAAGCAATGGCTTTGAAATTGGGCAAGTCTGTTATCTGGTACAGAGTTAAATGAGGGTTATAATATGAACTACCGGTCCAGAAATACCTTTCCATAAACTACATGGAAAAAGGTCTGACGCAAAAAAACACAAAAACCTATGATATAACATGTCAATTTCACATCCCGATCAGAGACTTGTAATGCTCCTGGACCTACGTAAACCATAAAAGAGACTGAGTTACTCATCATGAAAAATGTTTTTCTTAAGATGAAGCTGGAAGGTCCATATAAGCCAATATAACAGGCTTATTTTTGTTTTAAAAATCTCTTATGTCAAAAATTGCAGGAGAGATTGTCAATAGGGTCCAAATTTACAAAATATTTGATTTGCACATGCTTATTAGATTTAAAACTGTATGGTGTCTTTCAAATTTAGGGATAATACTAATTTTCTTAAAAAATCACAGAAAGACTTTGCATCACTATAGGAGGTCATTGTAGCTTTGCCATTTGGAGCACATATACCATTTATATACGGCTATGGGAATCAAAGAAACAGAATGCATGATGTGATTTAAAAATGGCACTTGAGTAGTATGTGTGTGCAACCCATTGTAAAGATGCAGCCAACAGTTACTGTTTCTGTCCCAAAGTTTGGCAATAGCATCTTCTAATTGTTATAAATGATTCTAATTTTGGTGAATTCGACAACAGTCCATGTAGAAATTTGGAACAATATGCCACATCTTTTGGTATATCATCAGATTCTGTTGTCAGGTATATGACAGAGTTAGACTGAGTTGTAATTCTCTTGTACAGAAGGTCACCCTCTTCATGATTTTTTTCTAAAGATGCACTGTTCCATGTTGTTTGCTTAAAGTCATACAATAAAGTAATGCAGTAATAGCATATGCCAAACTGTGTTTCCCACTTCCCCAAAACTACTTGTACCCCTGGTGATAAGTTGCTTGAAGTACATGCATTCTCTATTTTTCCTATAAACTAAACAGAGTATTGTATTCACACTCATTCATAATATTAAGTAAGTTAAATCCATCCATATTCATATCTAATGATTGATTCAAATGGATTTTATGCTAGATATTAATTTACTTTGGTCTATTTGCCATTTATTTGCAGTTTACTTTTTAAGTATTTTAAACAAAAAGGTATGCCTAAAAAAAAAATGACTAATAGGAATAAACTTTTTTTTCCCATATTGATAGGCGCAGTGCATTAAATGATGTCATGAAATTTTGTTTTTGAAAGAATAAAGAAAAATGAGAAAAATTTAGTTACTATGAATTTTTTCTTTTTCCACAATATTTTGAAAAGCAGTCATTGTTAAGGGCTGGTTAGCATCCGGATTGTTCAGTAAAGGTTTGAAAATGTTAAAATAGACTATTAGTTTTTGAAATTCAAGCAAGGAAATTAATTGAAAGTACATTGGTATTTTAACCATATCAGATGACGAAATTTCAGACTTGTCCAAATTAAAAGAATTCACAGAATATAATTGTCGAAAAAAAAAGAAAATGCATCAACTTGCAAGATTTTATTTTCTCACAATGTTTACCAAAGCTTTCTCTTTCAGGGTCTTGAAACCTCAGCATTGTTTTTTAAGGGCTATGATAAAGCTGAGAGCAGTGAATTGTTTCTAGAATTCAGTTGGTCATTAACTGAAAGGGTTATTTCTGATTATGCTTTAAAATTTAAAGGGCTATTCCTGATTATGCTTTAAAATTTAATTAAGATAGACTTAAAGTAAAGAAATAAAGGAGAAAAAGAATTGATAGTTTCTCTTTTACCTGATATAAGAAAAGCTTTGAATATTGTTGCATGAATTTAGTCTTACATTTGATGAAATACTTTTGTTTGAAGACTAAATCTTGCTACTGAGAGGTTTGTAAATCTCAAAGTCATGGAAAATGATGTCATGAGTAGTTCTTCATGGTGTAAGAAGGCCATTTATGATATTTAATAAGTAAACATGTTGTACACTAGCTGAAAAATCAATACAAATTGAGTACACTTTTGTTATAGAATAGTATTGCAGTCAAAAATTTTAAACTTTCTATACAATTTTTCATGCAATACTATTTTAAGTTAACTTGGAATAGTATTGCAGGAAAAAAAAATTACGTTCTGAGATAGAATATTATGGAAATTAAGAATAACTAAAAAATTTCTTTGATTTTAAATCTGAAATTTTGCCAAAACCTGTAATGATGAAAAACATAAATGATAATGACAAAAACCCATTTTTGGAAAAAAATGACTTAGCATAGTATTGCGTTCAGCAGTCGAATTGCATGCACAAAACAAAGCAATTTCAAAGTAAAGTAAGACAAAACAAGAGGGCCATTGGTCCTAAAGTGCTCACCTGAGTAAGATGCAAACAATCCCCGGTTTTAACGACCTTTGGACAGAAGCCTTTTAAAAACATTGTGAGAAAAGGAGAAAATGCTGGTAACCAGCATTTTCTCCTTTTCCCACAATGTTTTCTACTCTATCAAGAACAAATTCTGCCATTTAACCCTTTACCACACAATCCCGACTTTTAATGACCCGGAGAAAAAAAGCTTTTGAAAACATTGTGGGATAAGGAGAAAATGCTAGTAACCAGCATTTTCTCCTTTTCCCACAATGTTTTCTCCCCTTACCAAATCAAATTTCTATTTTTGATTCCCATTTATTTTGTCATCTGCAAATGCTTTCAATTTGGACTAGTCTAGAATTTTGTTGTTTGGTAAAGAGTTAAAAAATTGAAGAGATCCTGGTTGTGATGATGTAAAACATACATAAAATGTGCTCAGTGTGCATAACTGGAATTTTAAAAGATTCTCCTCAATTCAAGTTTAGTATGTGTAAAATTGATTGACATGAGTGCAACTCCAACTTTTAACGACATATATACAATTTTTTCTAACGGACAAGGTTTTTGAAAAACTTAACAAATACGAAGCTCATCATGTCTCTAGGAGATTACAGTGAAAAACAATTTGGGTCACTGTGCTCATTTCTGACAAATTTACCAGTGGAAAAGGTACATACAGTTCCAAATTTCAGCATATATTGGAATTAACATGCTTTTCTTTTAATAGTCAGTTAAACAGGAAAAATACCAAAAGAATAGACAAACATACATCATTTTAATGAAAATTCATTTAGTTTTGCACAAAAAATATATAGGCCTGTTTTTGAGCATGGTGAATGCACAAATATGTATGTTATATATAGAACATTGACTTAAAAAGGGAGATAATTTGACCAAATTAAGGGTTAATCTTTAACAGACAGATTTTTCTTAAAATTTCCTCACTTATTATATCCATAATTCTAAACAAAAAAGAGAAAAAGATATGTTACGTACCCATGCTTATTTCTTCAGAAAACAGTAATGAAGGTCACTGTGGAAGCTAATTTTTTCAAGGAAAAGAATCGGATAAAAGCTTAGCATACATAGAGGGAATGGAAGAAATTGCTCATAAGGAATGATTTTCCTTTTCCCACAATAATGTTGAAAGTGGAAACAGCTATATTTTCACAGCTTTAAATTTCCTGCCTTTGTTTGCTTGTTTAGTGTGTAATGCCATGTCAGCAGTATTTTAATTATTTCATGGTGACAGTCCACAGATCCATTTTATTCTCTTTACTAATACTTCCCAGAGAAAGTACTACTTGTTTCAGTGCACCAATAGTATTACCATATGTGCGAAAAAATACATAGCTGAACTTTTGATTCACTATCCAAGACAAAAACACATGCACAGTATGGATAGGGGCAAACATTCGTGATATACATTGTTAGAAGAATTTGACTGAAAATATGGCCTCTAGAGTGCACACAAGGGTTTTCTGACATTTGTCCCAGTGACCTACAGTACTGTTTGATCCAATGTGATCCATTTCCACAGTTTTCTGACATATCATCAGGACAAACATTCTGAGCACTGTTCATGAGTATCTGACTTAAAAAAAAATTGCCTTTAAAGTACACAGCAACGTTTTCCTCAGATCTGCCCTGGTGACCTACTTTTCAAACTGATGTGACCCAATTCTAGAGTTGTCAGGGAAATCATCAAGACACATGTTCTGACCAATTTAAATGATTATCGGACTGAAAATGTGGCCTCTAGAGTACACACAAGGTTTTTCTAAGACTGTTACCAGTGACCTACTTTTACATCCAATGTTACCCAGTTTGAAACTTGACTGAGATATTACAAAGACAAATATTCTGATAAATTTTCATAAGTATCAGATTTTCTAAGATTTGTCCCAGTGACCTACTTTTTAACCTGACCTGAAAGAAAGTGACCAATTTTCTTACCCAGCGTGACCAAATTCTATGAGTATCAGACTGAAAATTTGACTTCCAAAGTGTACACAAGGTTTTTTTTTCTAACACTTGTTCCAGTGATCCATATTCACAATTGTCTGGGATAACATCAAGACAAACATTCTGACCACTTTTCATGAGTATCTGACCAGGGATCTTATACCTACTTTTTAACCTGATGTGACCAAGTTACAAAGGTGGCCGAGATATTTTTAAGACAAAAATTCTGACCAGTTTTCCTAAGTATCAGACTAAAAATGTGGCCTCTAGAGTGCACACAAGGTTCTTGTAAGATCTGTCCCAGTGACCCACTTTTTGACTTGAGATGACCCAATTTCAAACTTGTTGGAGATATAATCAAGACAACGTCTGGTCTAAAATTTTGTCATTTAGTACAGAATTATGGTGTAAGGTAATGTTGCAACCAGTATAGGCTTACATCAAGGTCACATTACAGAACATGCTGTGTGATTGTAGAGTGATTTTAATTTTGGGAGATTTTCTGGTAACAAAATGAAATCTACAATATTTATGTCTCTCATAACAAATTCAGGGGTTTTCCTTGGCCAGGATCAAAAATGCCCATCACAACAGGGGTCCGGAAGGGAATGGGTGTCGTCCTGTTATACTGTTACCATTCAGGGACAATCGTTAAACTTCTGTATGGAGTGATGTATGCGAAATTCACTCTGAATTGCATTTTCCCCTTTTCCCATGTTTTCCATTTTGTCGTTTGGTAATGAGTTACAAAAAAATGCAATAATCTTAACCCTTACAACGCAGAATAAATCACAACAGACAATTTCAGTTCAGAACTTATTTTTATGTGGATGAATTTAATATCAAGGTTGCTTTAAAAATTTGTTCATCTGACAGTCTCAGTACAACTATTATATTTAAAAATTAGACTGTACTTTTTGTGCAGTATGGTCTTGATCTCCATTAGCCTCAAAGCAACCAATTTTGTGAAACGCACTTGAATGGCTAATCCATAATTTATTTACATAAAAAAAAAAGGGGGGACTGCCAGGGTCTTTTTTCCGTGTCTCAGTTACCAACGGTTAAAGACAGGTGCTTCGTAAGACTCCCGATAGATGGCGCTCTATCCAATCGTCATAGACGCGCGGATTTTAATATGGCCGGCTTGTTTACGTTTTGAAAAGAAACGGTGAACGCAGATTGCCCCACATGCTAGACAGTCGATGTTTTCAGATGAATCTTCCAAGTAAGAGGAACTCAGAGACAATCGAGGTAGGAATTTCAATTTGCCCGTGCACGGTTTACATTTTAATCCTACTGTTAGAGGTAAACAAAGGCGAGCATGTGTATATTGAATGACTATTCACGCGTCAGTGAACGCGGTTTTTACGGTAGATAAGATATGTCAACAACGTACAAACATACGAAAGCTGCTGCTCTTGAATTATCTTTCCCTCCTTGTTCCTGCTAACTTTTTTTATATGATAACCCGTCTCAGTTAAACCTTTTTTTTTTTTAGATCTACGCACGAAACCTAAGCAAATTGCTCTAAAAACCCCATCTTTAGAATGAAATCTGAATGCGAAAATAATGTAGGCAAACATCAATTTGCTTGTTGCACTAGCTTCTTTCTGCACAATGTTTTCCACTCTGTTTGACTGCATAGGCTTGAAAAGCAATATCATGAAGTAATGGGTTAGTTGTTACAAAGAGAAAAAAAGACTTGAGAACATTAAATTTTATTCATTTTAAGATTTGTGTGTGGCGTAAGTTTGCCACCCGGCAATGTTTACCTCACTCATACCAATTGACAAAATTTTAGATCAGTCCAACTGGATCAAGGAAGCATTGCAGAAACCAATATAAATGTGGCTAAGCTGATGCATTGTTTTGTTTGGAAAGACAGAAAACATTGTGGGAACAACAGGAAATGCTGGTTACCATTGTTTAATCTTTTTTTCCACAATGTTTTCAGATAACTTCCTTTTTCCACAATGTTTTCAAATAACTTGGGCCTCAGTCATTAAAACTTTGGACTGTGTGATAAAGGGTTAACACCGAAGAAGTGTCCAGGTTGATTGATTGTATGGTGTTTAACGCTGTTTTCAACATTATTTCAGTTATATCGCAGTGGCCTTTGCACCTATCCATGCTTTCCTGGAGTTTCTGTTACCAGTACTCTGCACAATATTCTTTCCAAGCCACTGGCTGCTTTCCCACATAACCATTGTCGAAACAATGGTCAGCAGTGGGAGAGCAGGGCTTCCCCTGCAAGTTTTAATTTTTGCACCATCAAATTCGCCAGCTCATAAAAATTGGGGCCTGTAGGAGCCAACTGAGGTAGCCACATAGTACATTAGACACTTCAGTTTATTGGCCCATGTTAAAGCTACTAAATCCATTGCTCAGTAGTACATGCTTACTTATGTTCCTTTTTCACCAAGGGTTATCAAGGTTGTGAGCTGCAGGGACACAGAAGTTGTATTTGAACAGAAATACAGCGCTGTAATTCTATTACTGCCAACCTGTTAGAATTCCTTGAGTTTTAATGAAATTAAAGAAGAAATTTGGAATTGTATGGCAAAAGGTTAATATATCATTTCTTTTTATCTGAAAAAATACTGCAGGTTACATTTGTTAAAAGGTCCTTTTATTCTGGTCTTTTCTCTCTGTATGAGTGTCCTATACCTTCTCTGACACTTGTTCCAGTCTTGTTCCAGTGCTATCACTGTAAGACAAAGAGACAAAGTGGCCTACAAAGTGCAAACCCCTTTAGAAATCATGGGCGGTGACTAAATCTTGTATCTGATGCCTGATTGGTTCGCAGTAGATAGCGTGTGAAAATTAGGTGTGCTCAACGGGGCGTGGCAAAATCGATATTTGATTGATTACCATTGCGTAGTGTGTATGCAAGCATGGTGTGTAATTAGACATAACCGTTAATGAATGCCAGCTTGATTAGGTGTGATAAACAGTAACGCGGGCTTCCTTCACACTTGATACATATTGTTTATGTCAGAGTTAAGATCTTTTAATGATTGTTTATAGACATTTGCTTGTCGCCAGTACATTCGCCAGTGCTTCATTTTTTGTGCCAATTTTACTTAATTTTCGCATTTGGTGCCACTGGCGATCGACAGCGGGAGCCCTGGGAGTGGAATGAATCATGTTGCAGTTACTATCATCAGTCCTCTGAAAGAAATTTGCCGAGCCAGGGATTGAACCCTCAACCTACTGTTGTCAAGTCCTGTACACTAAAGACTGAGCTATCAGGGTTCAGCAAAAAGTGTTCAGGATTTTATTGTTTGTTTTTTCATATCAATATTTCAGTCATATAAGGGCCACAGTTTGCTTATTCATGTTTATCCCGTTTTACTAGCTGTGGCTCTGAAATGTCCTGCCCAAAGACAATTTGGGTTTTTAATATTTTTTTTTAGTAATGTGATAAGGCTTGAAGATTGTCATTTGCCCATAGATAATTGATAGGTGCTATACTCATTTTTCGAAATACATGTAATCATGTTAAAGTTTTCCGTAGAGATTGTCATATTGGGAGCATTTGACACTCTTCAAATGAATTTAAGAAGGCAAGTGTCTTAATTTTGGGGAACATTTAGAAAATTTGGGAGTCCAAATTCAAAGCAATGGGTGGGGGTCAGGGACATAATTTTTATTTCGTCATTTTTTTTTAAGGCTTAAATTAATGGCAGAAACTAGTTTGCATTGATAACAATGATAATATTTGCGGTGTTGCAGTTTATTAGGATAGTACTCATAGATACATCATGAGTAAGAATACACTTGTTAATTAAAAATGGTTAACATTTCAGTAATAAAATATGACTTTTTATGAGTGGCTCTCTATCTCAATGGCTGTGGGCCAAATGGGCCCCCTTATAAAGCTAGATTGTACACTGTTATTTTAAATGCGTAAAATTCAGGACTGCAAAAAAGACCTATTTTTTCAGAATTTTTCTTGGGATTTTCAGGACACGCCAGTACATCTTTGTCCTTTTAAACCCATAACCACACACAGACCTGAGTTTTGATGACTTTGAGAAAACATGCTTTTAAAAACAATATGGGAGAAGGAGATTCTGCTGGTCTCAAGCATTTTCCCCTTTTTTCACACTTTTAGAGAAGAGTTCCAGGATTTCTGTCAAATTTAAAACCTGATCCCCAAATGCTTTCAATTTTAAAGGGTTTACAATTTTGTCATTTGGTGAAACATTAGCCTTTTCCACCCATTTCGTGTATTTAGCACCATATGGGTTAGATATATATACTGAACCAAAAAAGAAACTTCCCCTGTGTTTAAGTGCAGATATACACAAATATGAAAATCAGGATTAAACTAGATTTATATGCATTGAAAGAGTATTTTATTGTGACTTTGTGTGAAAAAAATTATTGCTGAGGGTTTATCCAAAAGTAGTGAAATGGTGGTTAAAATGCGGAAGGGGTCGCTCACCAAAATCGCAAATTAATACCGGGTATGACCACCTTCAGCATGAAGGACTGCCTGGCATCGTTGGCGCATAGAACGGATAAGTGTATTGATTTCGGCTTGTGGAATGTTGTTCCATTCCTGAATTAAGGCTTGTCTTAGCTGAATGACGTTTGACGGTGGAATAGGGCGACGTCTAACAGGCTGGTCCAAATTATCCCAAAGGTGTTCAATGGGATTCAGATCAGGGCTTTTGGCACGCCAGTCATTAATAAATGCAATGTTATTCACCCTGAGGAAATTCACATTGTCCCTAGCTGTATGGCTTGTGGCATTATCATGCTGAAAAAGAGTGATATTGGCATTATTTTGAAACAGTGGGATAACGTGCCTCGCAAGAATTTCATCTCGGTAGTGTTGGGCATTCAAATTCCCTTTGATAACGATGAGATTAGTGCGAAAGCCATGTGCAATGCCCGCCCAGACCAAGACAGAACCCCCACCCCCAAAACGATCTCGTTCAAGTGCGCAACAGTCGGCATAACGTTCATTTCTCCTACGGTATACTCGAACCCTGCCATCACCTCAATGAATGGAAAACCTGGACTCGTCAGAGAAAAGAACACTATTCCATTGTTGTCTAAGCCAGCATTGGTGTGTACGTGCCCAATTAACACGATTTACGCTGTGACGTCGCGTCAAAACACAACCAACGTATGAATGGCGTGCACGTAGCCCACCCTCGCGCAAGCGATTGCGCACAGTTTGGGCAGATATACGGTTGTTATGTGTACCAGGGGTGTTAGCAGCAGTGGCTGTGGCAGTTTTGAAGCGATTGCGCAGGTGGGTGTTCCGAATATAGCGGTCTTGGCCGTGCGTCGTGACACGAGGACGTCCACTACGTGGTCGATCTTCCGTACGCCCTGTTGCTTGAAAACGTTGCCTAAGGTGTCGAATAGCACGAGTAGAACATCCAATATTCATAGCAACAGCATTCATCGTCATACCAGCATTAAGCATGCCAATGGCACGTTCGCGTAAATTTTGCGGAATTCTAGGCATATCAAAAATAAAGAAAACTAAAAAGAATTTAATTTTTTTCAACGTCTTTTTCTTACTGACATGAAAGTCTATAAAATTAGACTGAAAGGTTTCAAAAAATATACACGAATTATACTGGTCCGTGCATGCACGTGAAAATCGCTTTCAGCCGGTTTCTTCAGCAAAATGCTTTCAGTCGAGTTAAAATTTGTTTTATCGGACACATAATTGTTCGCCGGAATATATGTAGGTCATCTGATATTTTGATTTTTTTTAATAACATTGCATTTGCACTTAAACACAGGGGAAGTTTCTTTTTTGGTTCAGTATATATGTAACATTAAAGCCCTTGCCACACTATACACTGTTAGCATGGTATTGTTTAATTTACAAGAATTTCTTCTTCACCATAAGATTGCAGGAAAAATCAAATATTTTTTGCAAAGATGGATATGTCATGGCATTCTCACTGTGACCAAGGTGTTGCGATAGAGCTCCCATGGCATATTATCACATTCCTACGGAGTTCTTCTTGGTGTTTCTCTGCATTCTCACAGCGCTTCCACTGTTGACTGAGGTTTCACAATGATCACACTGCGTACACTGTGTGTTCACAGTGTTATCAAGGTACTCGCACTACCCTCAAGACGTGCTCATGACCTTGGTGTGCACTACAGTACAGTCGCCGCGAATCTTCGAGAATTCGCGCTCACGCGTGATGCACGAAATTGCGTGGAAAGAGTAAAATGTCCGCGCAAAACACTCGCAAGTTCCGCGAAATTTCCCCGCATCTCGCGCGAAGAGTAGCCTGCTCGCGCGCGAACAGTTAAATTTCCACGAGCGAACAGTAAAATGTTTGCGTGAGCTCGAGAACACAAAAAATGTTCGTAAGTTCGCGCAAAATACTGTGTACAGGCAAGGTTGGCATGTGATGCGAGAAAAGAAAGTTTGTCCTTATTTTTAATTTTCAACGAAGGTTTTATATTGCTCAGCGGGGTTTGATTGTTACTCTAGCTACAATCTGTAATTAACAATAGTCCATAGTTTACCGAGATATTATTATTACTCTCTTCATTTAATAGTTTCAAGTAGACCATGTACATGTATTAAAAGTCATGTTGACTATTGTCTGCCTACATGTAGTTACTGTTATTTTGCGAAATGTACATTGTTCACATTGAAGCAAATGAAATTTATTGTATTGTATTATATTGATATCTTACTTAGTTTTTAACATTCTTACATGTGTTGCTAGCTCCGTTGTAGAATAAAAGCTTCCAGTGAACAACTGCCAAGTGTATCACTCATTTCGTCATCATCTAAAGTGAACAACAACAAAGAAGGACAAAAATAAGGGTCACTGTTGGCATGTAATTTATGTGGACTTTAACACCTCAATTAACTAGGTTTTAGTCATGACGAGCTGTTTTTAGGACAGAGGGAAAAAAGGCCGAAAAGACAGAAGAGAAACTAAAGGCTTGGTCAGACCGGCTAACGGATATGTAACGGGGGGGAAACGGACAAAAATATGCAGAATTTGGTTATCCGGTGACAAAATTCATCTCCTCTGCCGCTCGAGGCTCACTCGATCGGTGTGTGGAGCGAGGAAGCCACATAATGACCGCACGAGTACCGCACATGAAATGGAAAAAAACGCACATTTAATGGATATGTACAGGATAATAAACGGTCTATTAACGGATATCACCGTACGAGTAAGGGACTTGTACCGGATAAAACGGAAGTGCAACGCATGAGAACCGGACAAAACGTACGATGAACGAAAATGTACCGAACACCAACGTACGAGGAACGTACTGGTCACGTGACATGCCGAGGGTATAAATTGTCAGATGCATTCAAAGTCTATCATTTGCATGTCTCTGTCCGTTTTGTCCGGTGGAAAGTTTTGAACATGCTCAAAACTTCCCACCGGACGGAACGGACATTGCCGGACAAGTAGCGGATTCACCGGATAAGAAACGGACATAAAACGGATACGAACAGACACGAACGGATAAAATGATTTTTTATCCGTTACTCGTCCGTTAGCTCGGTGTGACCGAGGCTTAAAAAATGGCAATCAACGCAGGCCTTTGTGCCAATATCCTGTAATACAAAGTTCATGAACATTTTGAAGGGCACACTGGTCTGTGCTTAACCCTTTACCAAACAATCCCTGGTTTTTATGACCCTAAGATAGAAGACTTTTGAAAACATTGTGGAAAAAGGAGAAAATGCTGGTAACCAGCATTTTCTCCTTTTCCCACGTTTTCTACCCTGCTGGGAATAAGTTTCAATTTTTGAGTTACATTTATTTTGTCGTCTGCAAGTGCTTTCAATTTGGACTTGTTTAAAATTTTGTCATTTGGTACAGAGCTAACGTGAAATATATATTTTAAAAAAATTGTCCTGTTTGTTCTCATTGTTATAATTTAACAGTTTTCCATCTGAGGCATAGACAGGCAGCAAAAGAACTGGGTATTTTTGAGATCTAGTGTTGGCAGTGTGGGCAGGGATTAATTTTAATTATGCCTTCTCATCGAAATTGGTCGATACCTATAATTATAATTATTTCCTGCCAACAACACCTTTCGTTTTCCTCCCCAATCAGTTCTTACAAAATACAATAATGTTACCGTGATCAAAGCAATTTAAATCCATAATCGCTGTTACTCAAAGCCTGCCCTGTCACAGTATAAGGGCTCACGCTGGCCCTGGATGCCTCTCCATCAGCCTTGTCTTAGAGATTCGGATTACATATTCATAAATTTAGTACAATAGTATCATGTCATCAAGAAGCCGAACACGCGAATCGGGGTCAAGTTATTTAGTGCGATTCTTTGAGGATGGAGAGATTTTAGTAGTAAATAGGAGCAGAATATTCAGGGAGGGTAGGCTAAAAGTGGGGGACCAATCTAATATGCAGTGGGGTTGAAACTCCGATGAAAGTGCAGAAGGTGAAATATTGGACGTGGGCAATTATGCCGACCTTATGAAGAAGAAAAAAAAAAGTTAATTCACAAGTGCAGGGAAATAAAAAAGTTGAAAAGAAAAGGACTAGAGGAAGCAAACCAAATGATGAACCAACAACAAAAAAGCTGAAATCAGGGGTGAGTACGTATTTATTTCTTTTTCAGCAAATTGTCTGGAACATCTGTGCGTTATGTGTAAGAAAGATAACGCAGCATGCTCTGCAGTGTTTTTGCAATCGATGTGTACATGAAATATGTCAGCCATTCTCTGGCAAAAGGGGGCTTAATGCATCTCCGTGATCCAATATTCCAAGCAAGTCATCACATAATTAGGGATCCATAAAATCCACAAAGTCTAATTAATGACTGGATCTGTAGGAAGAGAGGTCCGTTGACATATAGAAAATTGACCGATAGTGAATAGTTTCGGCCCAGGTCATCCTGCGTGGACTGCGTAGGCTGACCTTGAACGATACTTATCGCAGATGCATTAAGCCCCCTTTTCACAGAGCATGGCTTAAGTATACTATTGTTACTTAGAGTAGGAAACTTAAGATAGACATATTTTTTTGATAAATTATGCACATGCTTTAGGCATCAAACAGATTCATGTTAACAAATTAATAGGTCATCTCAGATAATAATCACATGTACTGACCCTTAACCTCACGATCCCTGGTTTTAACAACTATGAAAGAGAAGGCTTTTGAAAACATTGTTGGAAAATAAGAAAATACTAATAACCAGCCTTTTCTCCTTTTACCCACATTGTTTCTACGAAATAAAAAAAAATAAAGTTGGCCGTGTATGTAAGCCTACAAATGCTTTCAATTTGGTGTAGTCCAAAATTTAGTCCAACAAATGTTGGATCTAATAAATGCCATCACACGAGGGGGAAAAAAGATGGTAAATAAGCACGAACAATTGAAGTTTTCAGTTGCAGTAACTATAGTATCCGTTCTCCTTGCAATTGGCAAATTTTAGATTTGCTGCAGTATTGAACGGACGGTTGACTAACTTTTTCAGAAGCAACTCTTTCGATCAGCCATATTACTATTGAGTGTGACAAATTTGGTCTAAACATCTAACCCTTTACACAGCCTGGGTTACAGTTCGATCATTTGATCCCCCTTTTTTATATTCGGATTTTTTTTTCAAATTAATGACGCCCCATTTTGTAATGTCGGAATATTAAAAAAAAGGAAGAAATGATCAGACTAAAACCCGGGCTACCCTTTACCAAATGATGCCGTGTATTAACGACACTGATAAAATGGGCTTTTGAGACCATTGTGTGAAAATTAGGAAAAGCCGCAACAAATGTTTTATCCTTTGTTACAACACAACCCCTTTTAAAAGACCCTTAGGAAGAAGTCACCAATGTGAGAAAAGGAGAAAATGCTGGCAACAATCATTTTCTTCGCCTCTCACATTGTTATGAATCCATTTCATTTCATACAGATTTGATATAAGCAACACTGTGTTGTCTGCAATTACCTTCAGTTAGCAATAATCTTGAAGTTTGTTGTTAGGTAAAGGCCTAAACTGAAGAGGGGATGACAGCTTTCGCGGACAGAACAGTAAAAAAAAAGTGAAAGCACTGCAGTTCAGTCTTATCCCTGGTATCTAAATTTCCATCCTCGGAACCCAGGTTTGAAGCATTACGTTACTCTCCATACATCTACCCCTGGGATAATTGACTAGCAATTCGTTGTTTCTTATGAATATTCATATGGTCGGGAAGTACCCTAATAGCCAATCGAAAGATCGATAACATTATGATACTCTCTTGTAGAGAGGGTAATTTCATTTCTTCCGTTATAAAAAATAACCCCACTATGGAAAAAACCTGAGGTTGTCAACAAATATGGCCCGTCGGCGTGCTTGTCTCCTGTGAGATATGCCATTCTGCAATACAGGGACGACACTATCGATTTTCGTGTATGCCTAAAATATCTTTTTTAAAAATGCTTCTCGAATGTGGTGTTGATTGGCGACGCCAGATTTAAAGTATCGCTAAGCTTGATTTGCAACGAATGATGTGATTAGATATCGACAAGTTAAAAATAGAAATGACGATGTATTTGTGATAAAAATAGTTTAAATTTTCTCAAGGAAAAACTGAGATCACCAATCAAAATGCTTCATGAATAATTCATGAGAATGAGGAAACGCCAGCGAAATAACCCAGGGTCAATTACAGAATGAATCAAAACTGGGTCAACGAGGATGCTAAATTTCCCACTTATATCGAAGCTTGTAATTGTGAAAACTGGTGTTTGTCTCTAGGCACTGTATCTGTTTTTAAGGTTTGCAAAATGAGAGCCCAACCGGTCGTTTCCCACGAGAGCTAATTTGCTAGGTAGACTGTGAACTGATATATGAAAAATATGTTAGTTCATTACCACACAGTCCAATCTTTTAACGACTCTGAGAAAGAAGCCTTTTGAAAACATTGTGGGAAAAGGACAAAATGCTGGTAACCAGCATTTTTTCCTTTTCCAACAATGTTTTCTACCCTTTTCAAAGCAAGTTTCAATAATTTAGTAACATTTATTTTGTCGTCTGGAAATGCTTTTAATTTGGACAGGTCTAAAATTTTGTTGTGTAGTAAAGAGTTGAAGTGTCATTTTCAAAGTGCATTTACACGTATTTTGTTTTATCGGAAATAATACTTGCGGGTCAATTCAATAGAAAGTATTACTAAAAAAAGTGAGAATTTCTGGAGCATTAGACACTAAAATAATTAAAATATGGTATCTTTTTATTGAGTATTACACATAATACATACACTCATGAACTTAACAAAAGGATTAACAGCATGATGAAAAAAAAAATGAACTCTTTACCAGATCTTCCATGCAGTGGTAGATTAAAGGTAAAATGTGGTTTTGAATATGGAATTAATTCTGAAAGGGTAGAAAACATTGTGCCATTGGGGTATAACACATCATTAGAATTTTCCCTTCCGCTCAACGTGCGTGTTTAGGGTAGTTAAAAACTATTCAGCAATGAAAGAACCTTATGCTATTCTGCCTCGGTGGTTCTGTTTACCATGATTTTCACATCTTCCCATGATCTGTAAAAGGATCACTCCCGGACGACAAAATATAACATTCCTTTGTAGAACGATTGTTTGTTACAAAGCTTACAACTCCTTTTTAACAATATCTAAACGTTTTGAAGATTAATCCCATCAGTCGCGAAACATTTAATTGTAAATGCTTTCATCTGTAATACTTAACTCAACTGGTTGTTTGGTAAAGGGATAGGCATTACAACGCCTAACAAAAGATACAGCTACTGTATTTAAAAAAAAAACAACATGAATTACAAATCGTGAATTTGAATTATGCAATTCAATCTTGATCAGTGACGGACAACTACATGAATATGTACTGTCGGCTTAGTCTCTAATTTAAAAAAAAAAAATGTCTTAAATTAAAGCGTTATCATGTATTTACACTTTTCGAAACACTATGGAGAAAGGAGAAAATGATGGTAACCAGCATTTTATCCATTTTCCACAACGTGTTCGTTTTGGAATACAAAATATTTTCTCGACCATAACATAACTGTAAATGTTGTCTATTAGGGCAAAGCTAAAATTCTAATGACTGGTAAAGGATTAATTGTACATGTAGCAGCTATGTACATGTGGCATGAAACAAACCAAAGCGATAGAATCCATTGTATCTGGTTTAGGTATAGATCTTTACATGAACAAAGTATAAGGATTTTTGATCTACACTTTCCACTTTGAGGACGCATCTATGCAAAGACAGCCTTGATATTACCCCTCCAAGAATTAATCAGTTTAAATTCATCAACCTGCGCAGTTTTTCCTGACTCTCATTTGTATCAAGTATAGCTGCAAAATGTTTGACATCTTTGCCTTCTGATGTTTCTTTGAACAACTTCTTTGGAAGGTCGCCCGTCGCCTTTCGGCCAGTAGGAAGAGTCAGTGGTACAACTTTATAATTATGTTCGATGAACCTTGTGCACACAGCTGGTGTGAGCTCGATGTCCCAAAAATCTCGACAGTATTGCGTTAATTCTGCTTTTGTAGTCGGGTTTCGTCTCGAAACATGTCTTTTTAACATATTCCAAACCATCTCGATTGGGTTTAGGTCACAGCTCTCTAAAAAACACAAATACATGTATCGAAATCATGATTGACTTTTAGCCGAACATGTATTGGGCTAAACTTACCAGTCACCTGACAGTTTTTTGTTGATGGTAATTACAAGCATGATGAATATGACACGGGAAAAAGTAGAACGGAACAGAACTGGTTAGTTAGTCGATAATGCCCACGGAATGATACATGTACTTCAAGACTAATTTTTATATAAATATAAATCAATTATATTATGTATTTGTGAATTTGCTTTTTTTTTTGCCGAAATTCTCTTTGGCTATTCAAAATTGTAATTATGTCCGCTTGTCCAGCTTTACCCGATTTTAAAGTCATTTTAAAAAGAGATTATGCAGTATAATGTGCACACCTTCACCTGTCTTTGTGTTCGATCGATGTTTTTTCACCATCAGAATAAATCAAAATCAATGACAAGCTTACGAATGTCAAAATTACCTTTAAAAAAGTTTTTGATATATATGGGGTTACACAGTTTATTGATAAAAGGCCTGTATCAGCTTGAGAAGAAAAAGAAAATTAAGCATAGGGCCTAAAGGAAGATTTAAGATTCCTTTTTATTTTTTTTTTATTTATTTAGATTTCCAATTTGACTACCAGGAAAGGAAAGCGTTCTGAAATGGGGACTTTAAATCATTTCCGAGTTCCAAATGTACCATCATACTGTGTTTAATTTACGAAAATCTAGGTAAATGACAGAATCGGTAAAATGACCCATATAGACATTCCTTTTACCATGAATATTTCAAAGTCATTTTTTTTCTTAAACTCTTTCTGCGTAGTTTTGATATTCGTAAAGCTGTCGATTCATTGTGTGTTTATTCTGAGGGATGAAAACAGCTGTCTATCACAGTCAAACCAAGGTCAGGTTAAAAGGTGTTAAGGTGTGAAAAATATTTCTGCATTATCTCTTTTTAACTACAATTTATAAAACCTCCAATCAATTTGCTCTATAAGTATGTCCTATTTGCTTAACTGAGGCACGTACATGTATATCATTAATTTTCTATACATATTTATTGAGATGAATAATGTTCCCTAAAACACAGTTATTTTAACAAAGCCAATACACATACTTTGTTTACACACTAAAACAAAATCACAATAATACGACAAAAGTTTGGAGTAATTTAATGTTACATCAATCAAATAAAGGCCGATGATTTAAACAAAAAATGATCTGGTAAAAATTGTGAAAAATAAACCGCATATTCAATCAGATTAATCAAAACAATTATTACTTAATTATTACCAAAAAAACTTGTTCGGTCTCCTGCATTAAGCAACTGGGCATATTTGCACTTATTAGCTTACAAGTTTAATATTACTCCTAGTTATTTACTTCATTTGTCAAAAAATATATACATGCATGTCAGATGTACGTAGTCTACCGTGTAGATCTAGGATCAGACTGCAATTCTGGTAAGTCTGATCTTGATCTACACTGTCCTCAGAAACTTTATCTACTGCATGTTGTTCCACTTATCAGGTTACATCCTTTGTTTTATTTGTAATTATTTACTTATATTGTCAAAATATATATAAATGTGTATACATGTAAGTAGTTTACCGTTAAACTGCAAAAATATAAAATTAAAACTTTCAGGGGAAAAAAAGCTGATATTTCAAGTGTTCGAAATATTAATGTCATTTACCAGACTTTGTGAGTTAGTGATCAGATTGCACACTGTGCAGTCTGATCCTAATCCACATCGTTTGCAAACACAAAGATCGGCAACGGCAACTTTCGATATACTGCAAATATAATATAATTTCGGCTGGATTTGGGTTAAAAACAACATTAACCATTAAACCTTTGCCATCAATCCCGTGTGTTCACGACCCTGAAAAATACCAACTTTGAAAACATTGTGGGAAAAGGAGAAACTGCTCATTACTCAATGTTTTCCATTATTTCCAAAAAAAATCATACTGTCAGCGGTGCACGGACGTTTTGGCCCTGTATGTTTTGGCCTAGAACCTTTAAGTTTGAAATGAAATGAGCCATGCTCTGGCAAAAGGGGGCTTAGTGCAACTCCACAATACATTTTAACATGCTAGTCATTGCATGATTATAGATCCTTCATATCCATTTTCACAAAAAAATGACTGGATCATGAGGTACACTGATTCTTTGAAATGTAGATCGATACTTTTTGTAGATGCATTAAGCCCCCTTTTCACAGAGCATGGCTCAAATATAATAGAAATACAGCCAAATACAGTATGTCACTACAATAAATGTAGGCAAAGTTCAGGCTGCCCATTTGAAACACTGATTTTTTCTTGAGGTTTGGGCCTAGGACCTTTTGGGCCAAATCAAATAGAAAATGTTTAATTTGTACCGTACTTAACCAATTACCACACAACCCTGATTTTTAACAAACCAGAGAAAGAAAGCTTTTGAAAACATTGTGGCAAAAGAAGAAAATGCTGGCAACCTTTCAGCCATATTAGTGTTAGTCGCTAGCAGATTATAAGAATTTTTAAATCAGGTAAAGAAGTAAACAAAAGACAGCGACATTGCATCTTTTAATCTACACCGTACAAAAACATATTTGTGCCATCTACACATTAATGTAATTTCTTTAAAATTGTGTGATTTAAATCTATATGCATATTACAACACTGATTTTTAAAATTTTAGCAGTTATACATGTAATTCATTTTTGGTTTTACGGTTAACGATAAATTTTCTCACCTGATGGCCATGAGGAGAACCAGTTAATTCCATTTTCTGCCATGAAATCCTTTGCCCTTTTTGATCTATGCTTCGGATTGTTATGTTGTATAAATCTGTGACCATCAGGGAAAAAATTTTCAATGAAAGGGACAAGGCCAGTTCGCAGAACACACTCAACGTAAAATTCAGAATCCATTATTCCTTCAAAAATGATCAACTGTGAAGGTCCTCTTTTACTTATGGCCCCCATAAATGAATTTTTAGGGGGTGTTTAGGTCGACAGTGGTTTGGTGCAGTAGAGTCTTTTCTTCTGTAGACTACACTTTTATTGTCATGAAGTTGAATTGTACACTCATCAGAAAATATTGCGTCGTCAAACTTGTCGTTTGCTTGAACTATGCCACTACAGAAGTCAACTGATCAATCTTTTTTTTTTCTTTTATAAGCTGACAATACCTTGATTGAGTAGCCATAAATCCAGCGGCATTAACAGCTTTCTTTACTGTAGTCAAACACACATCAGAGCCCTCGTTCTGTAACAATGTTTTGATCTCTTTTGAACTTGTGTTGCAATCATTTTTCAAAGTAGAATGGATAAGATTTAAATCCTTTGCTCTTAAAACATTAAAGCTTGGTCTTTTGGTAATAATAGCGTCAAATGGTCTGAAATCTCCTTTAATATACCAATCAATGACATATTTCACACCGTTCCAAGATACGAAAACGTTTCTACTCTCAAGTTCCCGTTTGATAGCGCAAGTTTTCCAGCCCTGTTCATACAGCTTGATTATTTTTAATTTACTGTCATGTGTTAGTTTCTTCTGTCTGATCTTAGGCATTTGTAATTACATGCATAGAAATAGAAAAGGACAAATAACACGCTGGCAGAACTTCACAGAATCAATTTTCCCCTTATTAAGTCTCAATTATGTCTTTGTATTAATCCATTCACTGGTCAAAATGTTTCAGACCAGAAAAAATGAGAATGGGGGTTTAAATAAGATTCGTGAATCATGACATGAAATAAGAAGTATGTCACCATAAAATATAAAAAGGACCGATCTCAAGTGAAAAAGTGTTGGCATGGGTGTCCATAGTATATTTGCATAATTGTTTCAAATGCCATGCAAAAATATACAAATACACTACTGTCAGTGTCACCCTTAATCCAAAATGTACTTAACAAATTGGGCATAAGATTTTGGTCGAATTTCTGTACAAATCAAGATTCACCTATAGAACGCTTATATAACAACAACTACATGTAATACTGCTACTATAATAATAATAATAATAATGATGATAATATGATACATCATATGGGTAAGGTAAGAGACAAAAACCAATTTTCAATATAAAGCATTCAAAAACAGGGATAATAATGAGAATTATTATTGTTAATGATGTGTTCTATTGGTCGATTTCAGAAACAGGCAGCTAAGCTGATTTTGATAAGCGAGCCACAGTGGCAACAACCCGACAAGCAACAAACCTCTTCAACCGCCACATCTAACGTCGACAACTCCGACAATCAAAAAATCTCTTCAACACAAACCCAGACTTCTCCTGACGTCGACAACCAACACCGCTCACCGACTTCAGCCGGCGCCCCTAATATCAACAACTCAGACAATCAAAAAAGCGCACTGACACCAAACAAAACTTCTGTCGACAACCCCGACAACTTCGACAACAAAAAAGCTCCCCGACACAAACCCAGACTATTGCCGCCAGCCCTGACGTCCACAACCAACACAGCTCAACGACACAAACCAAGACTTCTACTGCCGCCCCTAATGTGGACAACTCCGACATTCACCAAAATCAAACTTCTGTCGACAACTCAGATAACCGAAGCGTTGAAAACCAAATCTTGACTCCTTTAACTCCTCTCCAGCCCAATGGTCATGACAGTCAGCAATCGCCCACAATGTTTCCTTCTCCTCCTCCTATAGCTTCTTTCGATGAATTTTCGACTCTGTACATCATTAACCAGGCCATGATGCTGGTCAACGATTCCTTTTTAGAGACACTTTCATCTGCAGATCTTCGACAACCGTCCAGCACCCAAACCCCACGTCAGCTTTTTGAAGGCGATCTGCCCTTTACCGATTTATTCCAAAGTCCAGGCACTGCCGACAGAAGAGTATCCCAAGCATGGGACAAAAAACTGGATGCAATTAACAAAAAACTCTCGACAAAAGCAAAACAACAAGAAGAAATCATGAAAATGCTGACTTATTTAATGCAAAAAACAATCACAAATGAAACCGAACACATCCAGCAACCTGTCCAACAACCACGTCTTACAGACATGTCATTTTCGACGCACTCCGAAACCTCGGCAGAAGATGTTTTAGCGACATCCCGCATCCTTCTCGTATCACCTTAGAACAGCTTCAAAAACTTAAACATGAATCGAATAGCATAGGAAACCTCGCAGCCCTGCTTACAGTGAGACTTTTTCCAGAACTTTTTACTACCGACAACTTAAGATTTAAATACAACTACAACGGAGTGAGAAACCAAAAAGAATCCTTGGACTTGCAACGAAAGAGATACCTACAGAGATATATGTTATATTTTTATCCATAACTGAGTGACCCAAAATATTATCATAGCAATGTTGTTGATCCTGTAAATGAAATACTACGTAGAAAGAAACTGAAGGCAAAAACGAAATTATAAGACTGCTTCTGCATTTCTGGTTTTTAAAGCATTGTGGAGAAAGGATAAAATGCATGCAGCCTGCATTTTGTACTTTTCCCACAATGATCCCTAACCCTGCAAAGGTTAATTTTTATTAATTGAACTGCATTTACAATGTCCTCTGCAACTGCTTCAGATACTCATAAGTCTAGAATTAAGTCATTTTGTTATATTAAACAGAGTTAATCCTTTGACCTATTTAAATAAACGTTACAAGAAGCCTTTCTGAGAGCAATGGGACAAAAACATTCTATTCACAGATCTCCAGTTGCATTTTGTCAGCTGCAGATGCTGAACAGTGTCGTTTGGAAAAGTGGTTCAAGGTTTTAATGAAGAAATTTATTTGAAGATTTTAATTGATGTGCTGGATAGTTTTCCGTTCTGTCACAATGTTTTCAATCATTAAGGTGCGAATCACTTATACCACATCTAACTTTGATATGAACAACCCTAAAAAGTTGTCAACTGTTAAAGAGAAAAGATACTCCTTGGATACTGCATACAGTATTCTTTGTTTAAATACTATCATAAGTGTTAAAAAAATTATTGAAAAGTTAAATAGGCTCTCAATAATCTAGAGGTCAAAGGTGAATTCTGTTCAATCCTTTTTATTGAAAATGTAATCCATCGGTTACATGCTAGTTTGATCCTTCAGGCTGTACATGTACATGTACACACTGATCAACTTGAGTCCCCGACACCGGATGTTCTTAATACACCAGATCGTATTTTCCACGGAAGAACCAGAGGTGGTGTAAGTATTTTCATTTTTTATGGACCTGATTAACCTAGATAGAAATGTTGATTTACAGCAATGTCAAGGCGAATGATTGATCTGTTTACAGACATACTAGGGAATAATAATACCATCATATAAGCGAGCTGTGGCTTTATGAGCAACTGGGATTTTATTTTTTTGAAGTTTGTTGCCGATTTTCGGACAAAATCCCCTTACCATTGTTCACTTTACAAGTTTGTATAATAAGATAAATGCATCCCCTAAAAGAACACAAAATTTCACTTAGAAATGTCCATCCAAAGCAAAGATATACGTTTTTGAATGGACCTGGGTAGAGGAAAATATGCTAACAAGACACCAATTTCATTTTCAGTGTATGCACAGGAACACCAGATCAGAAAAAGCTTGCGGTAAATGGACACCAACCTTTAAATCATCAATATTTCTGCCTGAAACTCGATGCATGGACTGTATACGAAGACTATTTCTGTAAACATTAGGTCACTACGGTCCATTACCTGATAAAGAGCATGTTCAACCCAATTTCATTACTTCTAGCACTTGCTTTCTGATTATGACTGAGAGTCATTGGTCCATTTTTACGATTTTTCTTGAAATATTTGCAATATTACGGCAATTTACGAAGTAGACCTACGATGCTTGATCACGATTGACCAGTCATTGCCTCCAATGTTGGTGCAAGACATGTTCTTTGTTTACAGCGTTTCAGTTTTGTGAACGGCGTATTAACCCATTACCACGCAATCACGAGCTTTAATGCTCCTGGGAAAGATGGCTTAGAAAAACATTGTCCATAAAGAAAAACCCCTATTAACTAATACAAAGAATTTGTAATTCGTGTTCATTACTTTAAGTACAAGAATTGGTCACACTGGTCAACGTATACGTTGGATTGCCGGTTTTTACGTTAGATTGTACATACACCGAAAGTGTTCAGTTCTTTCATTCTTAATGGTATTAAAACTTTTTTGTAGAACATGCTACATGCCAAAGGGACTATGAAAATTAATTATCTTCAAGGTAATGCTTAACTTATATAGACATATTTGTAAACATTCGAGTACTGATAAAGAGGTGAGTTTGTTTTTGAAATTTCTCAGCAAATTACTGACATTTTTTACACTTGTACAATTTTCACTTTGAGTTTGATACTACCTCCCGATGCTCTAGAACCAACATAAAGATTTGTGCATGGATAAAAAGAGGAACAGAATCAGGTTAAATTTATATCGCTCAAAGGTACGTAATGTGCTAGGAAATTTCAAACACAACTTAACATCCTTATCGGTACTCCAATGATTACCCAAATGCTTATATGAATCGGGTGTTTAGAATTTCCTCGAAGAAAAAACGATCCCTATAAACACTTTGGCATGTTGCGTTTTCTGCAAGAAAGTATTAATACCACCAAGAACGAAAGAACTCAACTCTTCCGGTGTATGTACTACTGGCAATTTATCGTAAACAAGAGCACCACAAACGGGTGCCAACGCTCGACTGTCATATGCTGGATAGTTGATAAAAAATCTAAGTCCAAAAAGGGGCATAATTCTTACAAAAATGCATTTAGAGTTATGTCTCTTGATAGAATGGATTGCTCTTTTGATAGTGAACATATATTCCAAGTTTGAACAAAATATCTTCAGTAATAACAGAGATATGACCAAGGTTAAAGTTTGTCATGCCGCCAACGCCAACAACACCAACAACCCAAAACAGTCGAGCTAAAAACGACAATCAAATGTATACATTGACTAGTGTGCGTCAGACTTGTAATCCGAGAGGTGTCGAGGGTTGCGGGTTCGAATCCCGGCCGCGCAGCTGGTCACGTGGGTATGTCCTTGGGTAAGACATGTCAGAGCCCCAGCCTAGTACTGGTGATACCCAGGAAGCACATGAGTAAGTGAACTTCGCCGTGTTTTGGGACAAAGACTCGAGGTATTGTCATCACCCTGTCGTCGTCGGTGTAGGCGTTGTTGGTGTTGTTGGCGTTGGCGGCATGACAAACTTTAACCTTGGTCATATCTCTGTTATTACTGAAGATATTTTGTTCAAACTTGGAATATATGTTCACTATCAAAAGAGCAATCCATTCTATCAAGAGAGATAACTCTAAATGCACTTTTGTAAGAATTATGCCCCTTTTTGGACTTAGATTTTTTATCAACTATCCAGCACATGACAGTCGAGCGTTGACACCCGTTTGCAGTGCTCTTGTTTACGATAAATTGCAGGTAGAACATACATGGGAAGAGTTGAGTTCTTTCGTTCTTGGTGGTATTAATACTTTCTTGCAGAAAACGCAACATGCCAAAGTGTTTATAGGGATCGTTTTTTCTTCGAGGAAATTCTAAACAGCCGATTCATATAAGCATTTGGGTAATCATTAGAGTACCGATAAGGATGTTAAGTTGTGTTTGAAATTTCCTAGCACATTACGTACCTTTGAGCGATATAAATTTAACCTGATTCTGTTCCCTCTTTTTATCCATGCACAAATCTTTAGTTGGTTCTAGAGCATCGGGAGGTAGCATCAAATTCAAAGTGAAAATTGTACAAGTGAAAAAAATGTCAGTAATTTGCTGAGAAATTTCAAAAACAAACTCACCTCTTTATCGGTACTCGAATGTTTACAAATATGTCTATATGTGTTAAGTATTACCTTGAAGATAATTAATTTTCATAGTCCCTTTGGCATGTAGCGTGTTCTACAAAAAAGTTTTAATACCATTAAGAATGAAAGAACTGAACACTTTCGGTGTATGTACAATCTAACGTAAAAACCGGCAATCCAACGTATACGTTGGCCAGTGTGACCAATTCTTGTACTTAAAGTAATGAACACGAATTACAAATTCTGTGTATTAGTTAATAGGGGTTTTTCTTTATGGACAATGTTTTTCTAAGCCATCTTTCTCAGGGGCATTAAAGCTCGTGATTACATGGTAATGGGTTAATACGCCGTTCACAAAACTGAAACGCTGTAAACAAAGAACATGTCTTGCACCAACATTGGAGGCAATGACTGGTCAATTGTGATCAAGCATCGTAGGTCTACTTCGTAAATTGCCGTAATATTGCAAATATTTCAAGAAAAATCGTAAAAATGGACCAATGACTCTCAGTCATGATCAGAAAGCAAGTGCTAGAAGTAATGAAATTGGGTTGAATATGCTCTTTATCAGGTAATGGACCATAGTGACCTAATGTTTACAGAAATAGTCTTCGTATACAGTCCATGCATCGAGTTTCAGGCAGAAATATTGATGATTTAAAGGTTGGTGTCCATTTACCGCAAGCTTTTTCTGATCTGGTGTTCCTGTGCATACACTGAAAATGAAATTGGTGTCTTGTTAGCATATTTTCCTCTACCCAGGTCCATTCAAAAACGTATATCTTTGCTTTGGATGGACATTTCTAAGTGAAATTTTGTGTTCTTTTAGGGGATGCATTTATCTTATTATACAAACTTGTAAAAGAGATGTACAAGCTGTAAGCGAATAAGGAATATGAGCATGGAATACTGAATTTCAGACCGGGGGTCGTCTCAGAAGCTACGAAATCATCAATAAAGGTAAATCGCCCTATCTGCGTCTACCGTTTTTCCATCGTATCTGTATGGTTTTTACCAGCCCGGTTTTCAGTCCGATCATTTTACCCATCTTTATATTTGGACGTTACTTTGTCAAAAATGACGCCTCATTATTGACAAAGTAAAGTCCGAATATAAAAGAGCAAAAATGATCGGGCTGGAACACAGGCTAGGTTTTTTAGGAATAAATCTCTACCAAACTACCAATTATTTACTAGACCAAATAAAAGCGATTGCAGACGATAAATTAAATGTAGCTTAAATGATGATTTCTGTCTTTGAATAGGTACATGTAAAAAACATTGTGGGAAAAGGAGAAAATGTTGGTTACTAGCATTTACTCCTTTTCCCACAATGTTTTCAAAAGCCCTTCATGATCTTTGCCTTCTAGCATCCGAGGGATAAGTATCGACCAATATTATCCTTTTTTGGACTGCATAGCCTGACCTGGGTTGAAACTTGAAGCCTGCCGTAGGTTTTCTGAATAGTAAATTGTCACTCTTGTCATTGTAAAATCATTGTCACGTATCTCACAGCTCAGGCGTCGACAACTCGTGTAATGGGTTAAAGAGATTTTATATCGTTCAATTTTGCATAAATTGACAAAGAATTGTTTTGCACACCTTCGCCAATTTCCCGCTGGCTTTTGATCTATTAGTAGAAATAAAACAGTAATTTGCAATTGCTTCGAAATGTGGCCATGTTCATTTGGCGGCTCCCTGAAAGCCATTTTCCCGGTACATTTGTGACACGTGTATGCAAGCTTCTGCATATGAAACCAAAAATATAATTGAGGAATGTTCTGATAAAAGGGGCTAAATGCATCTGCGAAAAGTATCGCTGAGCCTGACCTGGGCCGAAAATTTTCGGTATTGATTAGTTTTTGTATGTCAAAGGACAAGTCAGCCTCATTATTAAGTAGGTTGATAAAGAAAAAAGGTAGATGTTATGTACCCATAACTATATGATGACTTGCTTGGTACCATGGATCACGGAGATGCATTAAGCACTCTTTTTCCAGAGCATTACTGAATTGTTAGCGTTACCACGTGCAACTAATCTGTACTCTGAGGCTCTTTCTGACACCATGGCAGCCCGCCCTGGTAGCTCAGTGATTAGTGTATCTGACTCGTGACCTGATGATTGTGGGTTCGATACCCAGATGAAGCAAACTTTTTTTGCGATGATTTTCACCTCTCTGGTGCATGTGAGTTAGTTATAGGAAGAGAAAGTTGTGTCAGTACTGGTTTGAGAAAGCCAGGAATAACATGCGTAGGTTTAATAGGTTTTCATGGAATATATGAAAAAGGCCACCTCGCATTTGTTTAAAACATAAAGGTCAACATCAAACGACTTCATGTAGGCTGGCCGACGTCGGTCGAAAATCGTTATACTTGAAGAGATCTTTTTCGATCTTTTTCAGTTCTTGGGTGTGATTTTTTTTTAAATAATGGGTGAAAGTCCAGAGACTTCCTTAAATCTAGTAAATATTGTTGGTCTCCAACAGAAGAGAGATAACATCTTGGACAGAAGGAACAGAAATTTACTTGTTAGGATGTAGTTAAGGGTTTACCCTACCTACCGCATGCTGTCAACCATGTTTGGGGTAAGTGTGGCTTACGTCAATACAGAGATACAATGTAGTCTACCTGTGTTCGATGCCACTTTTTCGACGTATATACAATGGCCCTCTATTGCAGAATGGAGGGAAATGCAGGGAAATCGGCATGAAATACATTCTGCTGTTGGGGCCATAAATGCGACAAGCCACGAAATATACCGACCAGTGCAGGTAAAGGGGTACCAAAGCGTAAGTTCAGTTTGGCGTCACTCCCGACCGTGTCTCGGTGTGACTGTAAGGGTATGCTCTTTTTTGGTATACCGAAAAAGACGCATCGGTCTCATAATGTGAGGGGGATTTAAAAAGTTTTGAGCGAAAACTCAATAAACAAGAATTCTATGACTTATTTAGAAGTGCATTAATGGAATCTAGTTTTCTTCGATATCTTCGCTATTGATGCCTCCTTCGCCTATCCCGCCATATGAATACAGATTTTGATAGTTGGGATGTTTTGTTACCCTGTAAATGAGGTGTGCGATGCACAACAGGGTTCAGACATGTAAATACTGATTTGGTTAAGATCTGTTGAGAGAATGTTAAGATCAGGACAGAATGTTATGGTACCATCGTCCTGAAGCGTTTAGATCTCGAATGGAGGAACAATTGGTTTTAGTAACTATGAAGAGTTATACCAAAATAACTTTTTCGTGTTTTTAGTTCTTGTTTGGGTAGTTTACTTGTATTTTAATAGACCAAAGAGTAGTGTTTATGTAATATTGATTAACTAAAATCCGCAATACGATCCAAAACTCGCTGGCAAATGACCCTTTTTCCTCATCGTTTTTCGTAATGTTAACAAGTTTAATATACACATTTATTTCAAGATTAATCCAAAGAATCTTTGAAAAAGAGTACAAGTTACGTTTCTAAACAAAATGATAATAATCTATAATTTCGTCAAATATCAAAGCATTAATCACATTGCACCGCTAGCTGGTACGGAGCGTCGTGCATCAAACCGTACTGCTGTGGTACCCTCATTGAATTACACGGTGGCTTTTTAGTGCTTCTATACATATCTACTCTCTATGACAAATAAATGCACTCATTTGACAAATTCCGTAATCTTACCAGGTATTCCAAATGAATGTGTAGAGATGCTGTACATGAAACGGGTTATTTGGTAACACATTCTTAACTATTTCAAGAAAAAGGATTATCGTTATCATATTCATTTGCTATGATCTGAACCAAAGCCCAGGGGTATCGATTCGTGGCAGCAGCGTTTGTATATGGGAGTCAGAACAAGAAATATCTTTAAAAATAGATAGACAACATAAATTTGCCACCAAACAGGCAGGGATCCTTAGAATAAACATGTCTACATCTTTGACCAATCACAAGTTCCCATTCATCTAGATCTATTTGTTATCAGTATCAAAAAGTAGGTCAATAGCCTGCACATTTAGCCGTGCCGAAAAATGTAACGTTACTATAAAAAGGCTGACAGAGGCCTGTCGAATAAACATGTGAACTTATTTCAAAAATCGCAAATTACTGTCCATCGAATTGGGTATGTAGGTGTCAAAGATAAAAAAACTAGCTTGTTCTAGGTTAAATACAAGAATATAGTAATGCCACCAAAATTTGTATATTCCCAATACCTACACTTTGGGTTTCTACCTAGTTGCGCTTCCGACTCAAAATTTACTCTCTCTATAATGATCGAAGATCGCCATCTTCTCTGAATCGACTTTAGTGCACCGTTTTGATTCTCTGAGAGCTGAATTTTTAGCGTGGTCTGTTAAAAATGTACCTTGTAAAAGCAGACGATCGGCAGCGAGCATCTATTATATAGCGGATTACCTTTATCGACAGTCTCGTAGCTTTTGAGACGAACCCCCTGTCTAAATACCGTATTCCTTGTTCATATTCCGTATTCAGTGTCCACTTGTACATCTCTAAAATGAACAATGGTAAGGGGATTTTGTCCGAATATCGGCAACAAACTTCAAAAAAATAAAATCCCAGTTGCTCATATAGCCACAGCTGGCTTATATGATGGTATTATTATTCCCTAGTATGTCTGTAAACAGATCAATCATTCGCCTTGACATTGCTGTAAATCAACATTTCTATCTAGGTTAATCAGGTCCATAAAAAATGAAAATACTTACACCACCTCCGGTTCTTCTGTGGGAAATCCGATCTGGTGTATTAAGAACATCCAGTGTCCGCGGCTCACGTTGATCAGTCTGTAGTACTATCCAGGAGTGGAAGGCTTTTGAAAACATAAGAATAAGAGAAAATGCTAGTAACCAGCATAACTGGTTACTAGCAACTGTGCTGCTAAACATTCTGCAAAAGTTCTATTTGGATCCAAAAATTTTGTCGTTTGGTAAAGGATTAAAATGTGTGAAAGTGTTGCTTTTGTTTACAGATCGTCTTGCATTTTATGTGTGACTTTATGTGTTGGTAGTGTAGATAATTATTTTTATGATTATACGAATGTTATCCCAAACCCCCCCCCGTTTATGTTTGAAAAGAGTGTTTTGTAACATTGTTGAGCAAATAAATATTACACGTTCCTTTTTTCTTCTGTTTTTCAATCACGGCACATTAATATTTAGACTTAATTGTCGCCAGCAAGTTCTTCCGATGTGGACAGATTTTTAATTTTCCTATTTACCCTTTACCACATAAACAAGAATTGAAGGCTCCAGAAAAAGTTAGGAAAAGGAGAAAGTGCTTATAAGCAATGAATTTAGGCCATGTCCATATTGTCTCCAACAATTACTTCTGTTGTTTTAACATTCGACAGTTTTAACTTTACCTTTAGTTACTCTTTACTACATTCAGGATGAAGGCTCTTAAAAGCTATAGGAAAAGAAGAAAGCGCTGCTTTCGAGCAATTTCTCTTCTCCGTGTTTTCTACGTGTTCAAAGGCAAATTTCAGTCGCGTTTACTTTGTCGTCTGCAAATGTTTTGTATCTAGACCAGTCCAAAACTTTGTTGTGTAGGAGTAAGAGTTTAGGAATTAACCTTATACCATTACCCAAGAAATGTCATCACATGAATACAGTATTAATTTTGTGATTCAAATTTGGCTGCCAATTTAACATGCAGGTATTTTTAGCTCCACTGGCCGAAGGCCAGCGGGCTTATGTCATGGCCTGTTGTCCGTCGTGCGTCCGTCCGTCCGTCCGTCCGTCCGTCCGTCCGTGCGTTAACTTTTTTTTAAAACGTCTTCTTCTCTGAAACTACCCATCCAATTTTGATGAAACTTCACAGAAATGATCCTGCCATGGTCCTCTTCAGAATTTCTTGAAAGAATTTAATTCCTTCAAAAACTCTGGTTGCCATGGCAACAAAACTGAAAAATTTTGAAAATCTTTGAAAATCTTCTTGTCTGAAACCGTAAGGCCAAGGGCTACCAAATTTGGCATGTAGCTTTATCTAGTGGACCTCTACCAAGTTTCTTCAATTTATAGCCCTGGGGTCAAAATTGGCCCCGCCCCGGGGGTCACAAGTTTTACATGGGCTTATTTAGGGAGAACTTTAAAATTCCTCTTCTACCTAGCCATAGGGCCTAGAGCTACCAAATTTGGCATGTAGCTTTATCTAGTGGACCTCTGCCAAGATTGTTCAAATTATAGCCCTGGGGTCAAATTAGGCCCTGCCCGGGGGTAACAAGTTTTACATGGGCTTATATAACAAGTTTTACATGGGCTTATATAGGGAGAACTTTAAAATTCTTCTTTGACCTAGCCATGGGGCCTAGGGCTACCAAATTTTGCATGTGGCTTTATCTAGTGGGCCTCTACCAAGAGTGCCCAAATTATAGCCCTTGGGTCAAATTTGACCCCACCCCGGGGGTCACAAGTTTTACATGGGCTTATTTAGGGAAAACTTTAGAAATCTCCCTGTACCTAGCCGTAAGGCCTAGGGCTACCAAATTTTGCATGTGGCTTTATCTAGTGGGTCTCTACCAAGAGTGCTTAAATTATAGCCCTGGGGTCAAAATTGGCCCTGCCCCGGGGGTCACAAGTTTTACATGGGCTTATGTAGAGAAAACTTAAGAAATCTCCCTGTACTTATTCATAAAGCGTAGGGCTACCAAATTTCGCATGTAGCTATATCTAAAGGCCCTTCACCAAGAGTGCGTAAATTATAGCCCTAGGGGGGAATTTGATTCACCCCGAGGGGTCAGAAGTTTTACATGGGCTTATATAGTGAAATCTTTAGAAATCTTCTTGTTACTAACCATATGAACTAGGGCTACCAATTTTAGTCCTGTTTCAGGGGTCTTATGTTCAAAACCAATTGGCCAAGTATTGTAATGTTTGGCATGTAGTGATTTTACGTATTAGCCAGTGGAGCGATACAGGGCCATCATGGCCCTCTTGTTTTTTGTAATTAAATCATGCCGTTTCAATGAAAGGTTATGCATCCATCATACATTTAAGAAGTGTCATTTTCACATTAATTTCCATACTTTTGAAATGGTATGATTAGAAATTAAAATGCATTTTAACGCTGTTTGTTTTTTTTTTAAACCCGCTAATTGGCCTTTAATGATTTTGTTACGAGTATGTCTGCTAACGTTTTATTCCCTTTGTACTTTATTCTCTTTTAATATGAATATCTGTATTTACGTGTTAACCTTTTACCACACATACCAAGTTATGACGACCGTAAGAAAGAGGCTTTGTCAAAAAATATTGGGGAAAAAGGAGAAAATGCTGGTAACCTTAACCCATAAAGTTTTCTCCATTTTCAAGAGCAAATTTTATCTTTTGTAGTCTGCAATTTGTTGTCTGTCATGAATTTGGATCAGTCTAGAAATTCTCTGTCATGAATTCGGATCAGTCTAAAAATTCTGTCATGAATTCGGATCAGTCTAAAAATCCTCTGTTTCGGAAAGAGTTAATCACTTATTACATGTACATTATAAAGATGCTTTAATGAAGTTAAAAAAGAGTAATATTCTTGGTCTTTTTCATTTCCCCCCCTTTCCTTACCTTTCCAATTTACAAACTTTTTCTTTGAGGGTTAATCCGTTTGCATCCCGACTGTTTATGACACTGAGAAGATAAGCTTTTGAAAACATTGTAAGAACAGGATAAAATAATGTTGATTAGCATTTTCTTACTGTCTTTTTTTTTTTCATTTTCCACCCATCAAATGTCATTTAATCTACCGTTTGGTAAAAGTTTCTGTCTGCGAACCAATAAGCTTTCATAACTAGTTAAAAGCTATTCACAGAACGAACCTGGATATCATTTGAATATCATTGGCAGAACTATTTTTTTAAGTGTACGAAACTGGTTTTATTTACACGCGTATCCAGGCAAAACCTGCCGGAAGCAAAAATCTGACCTAGATAAAGGTAGTAGGTTTCGAAAACCGGTATATACATGCACACGTGATATGGGAACTATGACAGCAGGGTAAACTGGCTGCCAAAAATGAGTTGGTTTTAGGTATGGATGAATTATGTGAAAGCTGAACTTAAGGAAAATGCACTTTTCCGACAATGTCTTAAATGGTTACCTAAATGTGACAGCACATGTTTTACATAAAATAGGAAGGGATAGATTTTTTAATGACAGCTTTTTAAAAAAGAAGGTATTAAAAAAAGCATAGTCGATCACCAACAAAAATCATGTTAAAATCCGTCTTTCCAGAAACATATTTGCAAGATTCTTCCTATTATTTAACAAATTCCTAAAAAAATCAAGTCGCGAGAGTACCAATGTACTTCACGACCCTGTCTGCATGACCCCAGGTCCGTCAATGCGTGTGGACAGGTCTTTCTCGCACGGGAGCAAGTCTTTCTTGCACGTGGGCAGGTTTTCTATCTACAGAAAAA
This sequence comes from Hippopus hippopus, assembly GCA_946811185.2. Lineage (NCBI taxonomy): Eukaryota > Metazoa > Mollusca > Bivalvia > Cardiida > Cardiidae > Hippopus > Hippopus hippopus. Next base: position 48,307,020 of record OX328098.1, on the reverse strand, counting down.
CATGTGCACCTGCAAAGCTAGACCTGCGCTTGTGCATTCTATTGTTAAGACAGGTCGTTCTGAAAAAGATAGACCTGGTCCAAACAAAGAAGCCGGTGTGTAAGCAGTGGGTTAGAACATTTGATTTTAACTTGTACTGAAGTTCATGCTTACAACCTTGACCCTTTACTTTAGAGTTGAATAAGAAGGAAATTCTTTTGATAAACAATAGCTCCTTTAAAGTCTCAGTAGCGTCCAACTGAATAAACAAACTGTTTATAAAATAAAAGTAAATTTCATTTTTACCATGCAAAAATATGGTGATTATTATGACTTTCACAATATGTAAAGGTGCAGTTCGCAAAAGTTCAAGTCAGTGGCAGCAAAAAGAATTTTGAAACTAGAACAGATCCTACCATGCCGCATTATCTGTTTGTTTACATCTATGATTGCCGACGATTAGCCGACTTTTCGTCGTAAATCTCCGCAGTGACATGTTAGTGACGTAAACACCATGTGATCATTCAAAGCGTCGAAACAAACCCTTCATTCACTTGACTGTTTTGTCCCCATTCTAGGCTTGAAAAACGTAAGTTATCGACAGCGTAAACAGAAACAACGACACAGGCTGATCATCGCTTATTCATCAATACAGGAAGAGTTTACTACATCTAGATAAGAAAACAGGTTCAGAATGAGCAATCTTACTCTCCGATGACATAATGTTGGAATTGTAAACAATAGTCCTGTCTACTACGTCATAGCACTAATGAGATGCAATGTTATCACGTGCCGTTCTCGTAGACCTAGTTCGAATAAACACGAACGATAACAAAGGTTGTTTTGATCAATGGCGTCCATGAAATCGACGGGCTTCTCCATGCATTTTTGCACACGTATATCATGGCAACCAGTGCAGTAACTGACACGTTCGGGTTTTCTCCGATCTTATATATGTGTGTTGTGATGGGTTATCCGATATATTTTCGAGTTATAAACGGTGAAAATTACCTATTTTTGGCTTTACTGCGGCTTTAAGATAATTTAAACTCAGGATTGTGTTGGCTAAAGGGTTTAAGAGGAAAAAGATGTAACGTGTCCTGAAAAATCCCTGAAAATTCTGAGTTCTGAGAACAGGCCTTTTTTTTTTTGCAGTCAAGAATTTTACAAAGATGTCTTTTTCCCATGATGTTTTCTACCTTGTCCCAGATACAACCATCAGTTAAGCCACTTGTTGTTTGTTGTCTGCTTGTGCTTTCAATTTGGATGAATTTTGTCACCTGGTACAGGGTTAAGATTGCAATTACTAGGTCTGTTATGTATAAAAAATGCTTGTCTTATTCCTTCCATACCAGACATGAAAAATAGTAGAGTTGTGCATAATTATTGAAAGCATTTGCAGTAGAGATTTTTCTTTAACCCTTTACCACACAATCCCTACTTTTAACGACCCTAAGGAAGAAGCCTTCTGAAAACATTGAGGGAAAAGGAGAAAATGCTGGTAACCAGCATTTTCTCCTTTTCCCACAATGTTTTCTACCCTATCAAAGATAAATATCCCCAAATGAGTCACATTTAAATTGTTGTCTGCAAATGCTTTCAATTTGGACAAGTCAGAATTTTTCTCGTGTGGTAAAGAGTTGAAAGGGTAGAAAATTTTATTGGTAAAGAAATCACTGGTTGTCGGCATTTTCTCCTGTCTCAGCAATGTTTTAATGGCTGTCTATTTTAGGGTTGTAAAAATCTAAGATTGTGTTGTAAAGAATTAAAATCGTTCAGCAGGCATAGTGTTATAAAGTATGTAGCACCTGCCCCAGCTGCTAGATACATGTATATATTACTGTTAGCAAAATGTATGTAAATGTATAATTTCATCCCTTTCAAATCAAGAATCACTTTACTCACTTTGTGGATAGTGTAGAATCAAGATTAGAGTCATTAGACTGCACAGACTATGAGATATTCTGAGTAAAACTGCACTGACGTTTCTACATGTTTACAAGATTCGCTTATCAAGTTTGATAATGTTGAGTTATACAGTGCTTTTAACCCTTGTCCACATTACAGATCTCATCCATGTTCATATTGAGAATATGAAATTTTACAGACACCGAATTGTTTGTGGCTCAAATTGTTGGATTAATTTTTGAAATGATAGAAAACATTGCTGGAAAAATGAGAAACTGCTAACAACCAGCATTTCCCTTTACCTACAATGTTTTCAAAAGTCCCTTTTTTTAGAGTTGTTTTGAAAGGTGTTTTACCCTGCTTTCAACATTACTTCAGTCATACAGGGCTTTATCCAGGCATTTTAGAAAAAGGCCCCTGGCCAAATTGGGAAAAAAATCATCAACAAATGTCAAAATTGGGGAAATAATATGGACAAAACATAAAGTTTGGAACACATGTAACCTTACAATATACTTAATAAGGCATTTAATGTACTACTGAATCAATGCTGCTACTTTGTTTCAAACTTTTTTCTTTATATGGGTATGCTGTCTGTAGTCTTTTATACTAGTTCCAGTGGTCTTAACTGTAAGACACCCCCCTCCTTCTATGTTAATTAGGTTTTTTAAAATTCTCTTATATAGATATCTGTTTTTCTGGTGAATGAACAGAGGAAATAGCTTATGTTTTATTTTCTATATGGTGTGTTTATGCAAGTCAGCTGATGGAAGTCCTTATCAAGGCTAAATAAGACAGACTGAAGGGTCTTTGATCGGTTCAGGTTTTTTTTTACTTTCGTTTTATCATGAGTCTTTGGTAGACCTAATACAGTATTGAAAAAACCCAGTTAAAAAGTAACTGTGGTGAGGAAACTTCTCACTAGATTTTTGCGTCATACAAGTTTGGGTGTCTGAGTCGATAGTTCCACAGCCATATTGATACCGGCTGTTTAATTAACATCTTGATGTTATGACCCATAACTGATTACTTTATACATCCAAGTATGAATTTGCGTGTTTTTGATAGTATCCATTTCGGCCCACGACAAGCTATGTTCACCAATTAAACAGCCAATTCCTGTGCTAAGACAAAGACAAAGCACAACCGTTCATAATTTGAGAGAATAAAAAAACTCGTGGTCTTGATTTCACTTTTTTTTTTTATAACTTGGTCCTGGTTCAGGACTATCAGTTTAGGAGCTAGGTTCTTTATTCTAGCCTCCTGAAACTTTGTTTCCCTGGAAAATGTGATGCAGTTGCCTTGAAGTAAACTGTTGTCTGTACTATTTTGTATGTGTAAACCGAAACTAAATACAGCGGAAAAAGTGTGCCCAGTCTAAATTTGAGCACTTAGAATGGTTTACACAGCCTAAACGAGTTAGGCAATTTTTTGATAATTTTGTCCCATGGTATTTTGTGTCTTAGATTTTACTTAAAACATTATTATTTCAATCAACTATAATCCTAGCATGGATTTTTAATATTTTTGTTAAAATACACCAACTGCTTTAGGTTCTGCGTTTGCTTGAAAACAAGCACCAAAAAAGCCTCGTGACTTACGTAACCTTCACCCCTTACATTTATCAAGCGTGAAATGGGCAGAGGAATTGAACAGGGCAGAAAATTTGGCTTTATATTTAGTTTTACTGAACATCAAACCATATGAAAATAATGTAATGAAATGGTGTAGAAATAACACTCATGATTAATTTCCATTAGAAAACTTGATCACTTGAATAAACTCTTAATTTTTTACTTAACTTTTGTTGTGGTGTTTTGCGACTATCACAAAAATAGTTCAGTCACAGTTGAACCATCACAACAGTGATAATCAAAGCGTTGAGAACCCTGAAGTGGTATTTGTCAAGGAAGCCATTGTGTGGAATTAATAATTTGAAAGAAAAAGAAAAATATTATTCAAATACTGGCTTGAAAGTCAACCTACTAAGCAAATGAATACCTTTTTTTTTTTGGTTGAAGGGAGAGTACTCATGACAAAGTTAGGATTATTTGTGTATTGGTGGTCTCCCTTTGATCATTCAGGAGGAGTCAGGAGTAACGTCCCTTGACAGTAGGATGCATGATGGATAGAGAGAGAAACCATGTGAATATTTCGAATAGAATTAAGTTTGTACCTGAAAACTATGATTTTGAAATATCTTTGGCCATCAATATTTAATTCCCAACATTACAGTCAATTATTTCGATCTATAAATATTCATGCCCAATCAAATGGAGTAGCGCGCAATCATTGGATGAACAAGCCATGGGACGAACTGGTTTTGGAACGAAAAAGCCCAGGACCAAGTGATCGGTAGACAAATTTTGTATCATTGCGCCAATAGAAGGCTATGAGCTAGTGAAGCTATTTTCAATCAAAAATTAGTATTTCCACGATCGATTGCCACACCTAGTGTATTTTAACATGCCATTTCCAATTACATATCTGAGTGCTACCGAAAAACTCATTTGTCTGAGAAAAATTGAGTTTAATTGGGTTTATTTCCTTCGGCTTTGGACAAAATACGATACATGGTCTTCAAAATTCAATATTGAACTCATAGTGGTATTGTCTTCGACAAATACCACAAAAAACAAAGACAAGTGTGTTATTTACAAATGGATTATTGTTTTTTTAAGCAAGAACCTTCTATATATACCAAAACGGATAGAAAGAATTTCTTTGTGTTTGGTAACGTAATTCACCAACTATCACAATTCTTAAAGAACAGTTAAGTAGGTTCAAAATATTACGCTAAATATAACAAAAACTTGCTTCTGAACGACTAATAAAACAAGCAGACCTGCCAATAAAAATGAATATGAACACAGAAACATTATGCAGTGTCCACCGAAGTGGATGCTTTAAAGAGGCCCTTATACTCATTTTAAGTCAGTTTTAACTCATTTTGTCTTTATTTTATCAAAATATAGTCATTCTTATATCTTCATGCCAAAGATTGCGCCTGATGGTTGCAAGGTTGCTTAGATTACGGACGATAGAAAATGCATTTTGCTGACTTGCGGCCTTCCATGTAAACACACACATCGTTTCAGGTTTTTGAATCGAAGATTTTCGATGTATCCGTTATACACTCGGGTAGATTCGTATGATGATCATGCATTCTATAACGTGACTATAGGCCTATTTGACCTTCGCCCTGCGTCTAATGAGGTAAACAAAGGAAAATGGAGGCTTCTCTGTTGCAGCCTCGATTTTCAGACGGAGGTCCCGGCCTATATGCAAATTACACCGTATCCGATTCTAGGCGGAAACCAATGATAAATTTCCGTGACGCACCGCCATTGTTTACAGCTTCAATCGTCGGCTAGTTTTCTTCTGACCAATGTTCGGTTTCTAATACAAATCTCCGTGTTTCTTTTTTTCAATTACACCATATATGTCAGTAATTTATCCATGTTTATGCAAAGGGCTGATTTCTGTACCGTTCTAAATTGTTTGAAATTTAACAGCGTTTTTGCTCACCGGCTGTAGACGGGCATCTTTAATCAAAACGCCATTTATAGCAATGCTTGCGAAACTCTGAAACCAAAATACAGAGAAACTGCAATTACTTTCGAGATAACATGGAGAAGCAATAAATAACAGTTACTAAACTTTCTAAACAGTTATCACACTCAACAGAATTAACCTGTCGCTCATTAATATTGGCCTTTTGATCCTCATTACTAGTCGGTTCGAACTTTCTAAATGTAGGTTTTCAAATGAAAATTTACAAAAAACAAAAGCCTTTCCAACGGTACAGATAAAGGGGTACTCTGGTAAGGTGATTGGCTCTCGATTCTGGAGCAATATGTTCCAATCTGCTTGGGTTATTATTTTATTATTATTTCTTTTAAATATCATTTAGTATTACTCAACAAAATTGACCTGTCACTCATTGACTTTCGTCAATACTCAAGGAATTTCACGGGGTCGTTTGTTAAGGCAAACCGATATGAAACTGCACGATAAAAAATTGAGTATGACCCCGTAAAATTCACCAAGTATTGACGACAGTAAATAAATGGCAGGTAATACTAAACTTTCTTTGTTTTGTAAGCATTGCTTAATTGCCTACCTATAATAACCGATAAACAACTATTGATAAAAGTCACGTAGATAATTCACAAACTTTCGTAATTATTATTAACTGTGAAAAAATATCACAATTTCTGTTTTCTTTCACATAGTTTGGTATTTAACTCACTAATTGTTACAGTTGGCTTTCCTTGGCGAACAAACACAAGTTAGTGTACACATTAAGTTGAAATGATGAAAGTTTCATTCGAACTTCGTCAAATTTGAAAAAATAAATCATGGCTGTCTTCATTGCATCCTTTTTTGTTCTCTTATTTTAAGCTTCTGTGGCCCAGTGGCTTATAATAGCACTTCGTTATGACTTAAAGCAACACTTCCAGCATGCAAAACAACTACAAGAACTATGCAATTGTGTTAGACAATTCAACATGACATTCTTACATCGATAGAAATAATAAACCAGAGGATTACATTATCTTCGCGTACAATATGGCTGTCAAATAAGCATCACTTACCTTCTGCAACGTTCTGATGATATTCTGGAAGAAATACACCATGTTACCACATTAAAAGTTGTTTAATTACAGCACCGTGAAGAGTGTTCGGAGTTGCGGTAGAAATGTTCCCTATCAATTCGCCCTTTTTCTGTTCAGCTTAAATAAACTATAAAAGACAGTAACGTAATTCACGGTAACGTAATACACATTTTTCAGCGTAGCTGAATGATCTCACTTTTGACCTACTTTAAATACTAGGAGGAAATTATTGTTACTCATTTTGTGATTGGCCAAATATATGTAAACAATGCAAAAAAATAAAGGTCACAGTAGAAATTTACCAACATGGGATAAAGGTGTTCATGACTAAAAATCAAGTACTGATCACAATAACCTATGTGAAGTTGTACTTTATGGCCATGCAGATGTTAAACTCTGGCAAAACATCCATAATTTAAGATGATAAACTAATAGCAATAGTATCGGCGAGTTTTCTATTTTGTTTAGTTTTGTTTAGTGTAAAAGACTTGGTACTCGTTTTTCCTCGCGTAAAATCAAATACGAAGCACGATGGCAGGCTACCGCTCTATTGTCTTACACGAAAACGGGTTGTAAAACAACTTATTTTGTTTCTTGTCACTATGGAAAAAGATATTATGTCTTGAATTTGGTGATTTAATTCGCAACGCGAATAACTATGCCTGCCTAGGGGAACAATCGGTTTTATTGCGTTGTTAGCAAAGAAGCTGGGTTTCTACTAAATTACTCCTAGTAAGAGTAGGTGGGTGTGGTCAAGCATTGACAGGGGTGATAAAACCCCGCCTTCTGATAACGACAAATCATCAATGTTTGAAAAGTGCTTCATTTTTGTACCCAAAAAAATGCAAATCTACTTTGTTTTCTTTTTAAAGATTTCATCCTATGGTCTAAATTGACCTTTATTTAAACATGATTCATTAATAAAAAACAGAACAAACGATATTCCAAAACACTGCTGAATAGGGACGCTCATTTTACGTTAAACACGAGAATTAATAACGCTTATTACGAGAGCCCCCTCATTCTTTAATCTTATTGAAATTCTGATTTCAACCACATGCAGAACAATTTAAATGAGACTACTTTCAGACCTGTTTTCATCATTTCTCTTCATATTATGCTACAAAAAAATTTAAATATTCATATCCCAGTGCCTCTTACGCCATCTATCTTTTTTTAAAGATATTTCTTGTTTTACATTTGCTCAACTGAGAATGTTCAATTAGGCAGTGGGAACTTTATTTAATTTTTTCTAAAGTCTGCATATCATGCTTTATTAAAGGTGGCCCTTCAGATTTTGGGACGAAAATTTTACAAAAATACAAAAAAATCATCCTTATACTCCCAAAGCCTTTTAAGTTTCATTCATAAAACCCCAGTAGTCGAAAACCATCCGACAACAAGAGAAATTAGAGATTTACTACGGCCCAGGTTGACACCGACGGGAAACACGGTCTATTTTTTACATGAGCAACTCGCTCATTTACATACTGGAAATACACAGACGAAGCTTCAAACATAGCGTCCGAAGAAGACATTATGGAAAATAATTACATGTTTGTATTTTATGGAATTTAAGCGTCATTAGTCACGTGCCAGTCACTTGACATTTCCACAATGCTTTTTTTATTTCTGGCGCGAAATCTAAAAATACCTCAAGAGGATACGTAGCCTTTTAAGGGAACACCATCAAAACAAATTTTTTTCGTAATTTTATGATTCTTAATTATTGATGATTTGTATTGTTTTTTCATTTAAATTTTAGTGATATATATATTTTTTTATTTGGTGAGATGTGAAAAATCTAAATACCCACCTTTAACCCTTTACCACACGGCAAAATTTAAGACCTATCCAAATTGAAAGCATTTGCAGATGACAATTTCATAGTGGCTCAAATGATGCAATTTTTCTTTGATAGGGTAGAAAACGTTGTGGGAAAAGGAGAAAATGCTGGTTACGAGCATTTTCTCCTTTTCCCACAATGTTTTCAAAAGGCCTCTTTTTCAGGGGCGTTAAAAGGCGTCATTGTGTGGTAAAGGGTTAAAGGAGAACTGGTAGAGTATAACAATTTGCGTTTTCTTGTATGCAATGGGGTAGTAACGTAATTCACATCGCCTGATAAAAATTGTGAATGTATATTTAAGACCAACCTTACTGTGTTTCTATAATTTTCTTTTAACAGAAACTAAATATCATATTCCATTTGAGCATATCCTAAGCAATATTTATAACTATTTTATGGTTTGATTTGAAACTATATCTAGTCATACGATATAAGTACAAGGCCGGTAACGTAATTCACTTCAAACTGGGGGATACAGACCTTTTCACCTGAATTTATTTTCTGGCACAACTCCTCCATTAAAGTTGGCCTAGAAATCAAAGTTTGAATCCTACTGAATATTTTGAAAGCAATGCAGAAAGCCTTGGGTTGATAAAATCTAGTATGAAAGGCATAAGAGACATAACCCATTGCATGGGACAAGCTTTTTTGGCTATTTTAGAGACTTTGAAAGCAAAATATTCAATAAGTGCAACAACATAATTATGTTCATAAGAGTTTTTTCCTACTTAGATCCAATCTAGAACAACTGAAAAATACCAATAACCACAAAAACAAAACCTTCCTTCAAGTTTCAGGGTTGTGTGACATGTATTTTACCTAATTGCTTAACTCATTTTGGCAGTACAGCCAGATAATCCAGTCAATGCATAAATCGATTGAAAATATACGGACACAGTCTATATTTCATTTGCCCCCGTATAGTTTCGCACCTTAAATGCGACGATTGCTGATTTCCTGCTTGAACTGCTGTCAGTGCCCGCAGTCCATGAATTTTAGCAAGTTATTTAGTTAAAAAATGAGTTATAATGCACAAATTTGTGCGTCAGGGAAAACCTGGCCAATACATCCGATCATTTTCTTTTTCTAGCTTCTAAATGGGAAAAAAATTTATGGAACTCAGAACAAATACACTATTTTGGATTGGCAGTGGGGCCGAAATTCGGTTCCGCAGGAAAGAAAGAAAATGCCCTGTCATATCAAGGTGACAGCTCAAATATTTATATAAATTTCCTGGGTTTCACTAGTACTAGGCTAGGGCTGTGAAGTAACTTGCCCAAGGACACTCCCACAAAAAACCCAGTGGATCCAGTGAGGCTGGAAACTTGGGTCTTTTAGCCAAGAGTCCTACACTTCACCACTGAGCAACGCAGGACCCCTGGGGTTTTTAAAACACCCCAGTGGCAAGTAAAAGGTTTAAGAAAGTTTGAAAATTTAACTTATTCTTATTACCATGTAATTATGTAAATATGGAGAGAAGGATGCCTACCAAGTGACTTTGATTGAAGTTCATGCAATGTTTAGTGATGAAGGTGTAAGATTTACAACTAGGAGGCCCAGGTGTGATCCTCACATGTGGCACTGGGTTTTTTGTGGGAGTGTCTTTGGGCTTCACAGCCATGGCCCAGCACTGGTGAAATCCAGGACACACATGAATGAATAAGGAAACTGTCCTTTTCATTATGACTTAATTAATGTTGAAAGGGGTGTATACCTCCATTCATTCAATCAATCCACTGAATCTTTTTTTTTTATATCTGCAAAATCTTTTACAAGCTGTTTTTTTTTTCACTGAATAATATTTTGTAGCTTTACTGGCCAAAGGTAGCTGTGAAGAGTAGTTGGGTATAACTCTTCCAGTATGGAATATGTTATATGTAAGAGTTATTTCCCTTACACAGCAATTTGCAAGTTTATCATGCAGGAGTCTGTCTCACAAGCATGAATCACTAATTCAAGACATCTTCAGGTTACAAAATTTTAAAACACACAGCAGTTCAAAGAAATAAACCATAAGTGGTTGATTGCTACTGGATTTATTTTGATGTGTTTTTAGGGATACTTCAGAAAATATATGCATTTAACATTCAAATAAGGTACCTTTCGGATAATATAACAAACTTTATGTTTTCTTGGCAAAGATAATCAGCCAAGATAAAAAAAAAACTCTGTAAAAATGAAAAAAAGTCAGACTTAGCCAAATCATAAGCATACACACACAAAAATTGAAATGTCACTCAAATGGTGGGATTTGTCTTTGAAAGAGTAGAAAACATTATCCATGGGCAAAGGAGAAAAACCTGGTTAACTGCATTATCTCCTTTTTCAACAATTTTTTCAATAGTCTTTTTCCCCAGGGTAGTTAAAACTCATAATTTTGTGGTAAAGGGTTAAAATAGGCTGCTTCTATGATTGGTATATTTATCATTAAATTCCTCATGGAATTATTTTCATTGTTAAAATCTATGTTGGATCACAATAGGAGCGCTGTTCAAAGGGATCTGATCAGGTACTTAGAGAAGGTTTATTGAAAAAATCTTCTTATCAGAATTATTGGCCTTGAGAAAATATTGCTTTAACCTTTATACCACACAATCCCGACTTTTAACAACCCGTAGAAATAAAGCATTTGAAAACAATGTGGGAAAAGGAGAAAATGCTGGTAATCAGCATTTTCTCCTTTTCCCACAATCTTTTCTACAATTCCAAACACTACTTTAAATTTTTTAGTCACAATTAGTTTGTGTTTGCAACTGCCATTTATTTGGAAAGTCCAATTTTTTTTTCATATGGTAAAGAGTTAAAGATTTATGAAAGAGCTGGGATGTGATTTTTGCCCTCTATGATTGACAGAACAAAGCCAGGGATGACCACAGTTACAGAAATAACCCTTAAACAAATAATCCTGTGTTGTTCAGACCTTGACGAAAAAAGCTTTTTAAAACATTGAAAGAGAGGGAGAAAATGCAGGAAACAAGCATTTTCTCCTTTTCTCACAGTGTTTTCTATTCTCTCAAAGACAAATCCATTTGTATGAGCCATGTTTGATATTTTGTCCGCAAAATTAAATCTTTTTGATATGAATGTCTAAACTTTCCTCCTTTTGAGAAGAGTCAATTGATACAAGCAGCTCAGACGTTTTACCTTTATTCCTAATTCTGCTTGATAAATAAAATTAATATTTTCAGTAAGTAAGATAGACCAAGGTATCGTAATTCCAAGGTCGGTTTTACAATAAATATCAGACTCTGACAAACCTTATAGGTCATATATCAGACTACATATCCTGTGCAGTCTGATCTTGAACAGCACTGCAAGCAAAGCAACTAAGCTTTGTTCAGTGTTTGGATGCCATATAATTGAAGCAGACATTTTGGTTTTGCTATAAAAAAGAAATAATTTACCATGCATTACACCAGTAATTGAGTGTAATTTTGATAAAATTGATTTTTAAGTATTGGACATACACGTACATGTTATACGATCAAGATTAGGCTGCAGGTATGGTGCAGTCTGATCTTGATATACATGTACATTGAGCAATACCCATGGATGTCCTGTATGATTAGGAATTCCTAAGGGTGAAGATGAATTCCAAAGTAGAAATCTGAGATATTCATAAACATGCATTATGCTAACACCCCTATTGTATGTGATCTTCAAAAATGCAAATGCAAAACTAATTTGTTAAAAAAAAAAAGTAACTATGACTCTTTGATCTTAACTTTGCAAAACGTGCTTATGGTTCTTTCACAGGTAAAAAGAAGAAAAAGAGGGGGAAGCAGGAAAAAAGAACTGGCAAATAGAGAAAGTGATTAGAATGAGGTACCAGTATTTTTTTCATTGTTCATGATGTTTTTGTTGATAATTTGTATCAGTATCAGGATTCAAAACTACTGCTTATAAATAAAAGAGTTAAATTTCAACTCTTTACCAAATCACAAAATTTTATACTTTTCCAAATTGAAAGCATTTGCAGATAACAGATTAACGTAGTTCAAAGACTAAAATTTGTGTTTGGAAAAGTAGAAAACATGGTAAGAAAAGGAGAAAATGCTGGTAACCAGCATTTTCTCTGCCTTCCACAAGGTTTCAAATGTCTTTCTCCTCAGGGTCTTAAAAACTGGGGTAAACTGTTTGGTAAAGAATTAACTCTTTACCACACAATCCTGAGTTTTAATGACCCTAAGGTAGAAGCCTTTTGAAAACATTGTAGGAAAAGGAGAAAATGCTGGTAACCAGCATTTTCTCCTTTTCCCACAATGTTTTCTACCCTTCTCACAGCATGTTTTAATTTTTCAGCTGCATTTATTTTGTCATCGGCAAGTGCTCTCAATCCGGTATAGCCCAAAATATTGTAGTTTGGTAGAGTTAAGGTGCTTAACCACTTTTACATGCTATGCAGGCAGTTTAGATTCAGATCATATGGCACAGAAGCTACATTTTTGTCTTCAGTTCACATTGTTTGCTTTTTGTGAGATATTTTGAGCAGAAGTGTGTTTAACTCTTTACCACACAATCCCGACTTTTAATGACCCTGAGAAGGAAGCCTTTTGAAAATATCGTTGGAAAAAGAGAAAATGCTGGTAACCAGCATTTTCTCTTTTTCCAACAATATTTTCTACCCTTTCTAAGACAAATTTCAATTTTTCAGTCACATTTAGTATGTCATCTGCAAATGCTTTCAATTTGGACTTGTTGAAATATTTGTTGTTTGGTAAAGAGTTAACCCTTTATGACACAACAAAATTTTGGACCCGTTCAAATCTAAAGCGTTTGAAGACCACAAAAAAGAATGCAACTAAAATACTGAAATTATATTTTTGAAGGGTAGAAAACATTGTGGGAAAAGAAGAAAATGCTGGTTACCAATATTTTCTCCTTTTCTCCATAATTGTTTCAAAGTTTTTCTTCTGCAGGGTAGTTAAAACATTGAAATGTTTGGTAGAGTTAACTTGTAATCTAGATCGTCAGTTATTCCAGACTGTGGGTGTAAAGTATTTTAGAAATAAGGAATTTCTTCAGCAGCTATTCCTCCCACTGTTTTCAGCTTTCAGTGAATCCCTCAAATCTAAGCTGCAATGTACCCTGTTTCCTTCTCATGTTTTTGTACCCTAAAAATAAGGTAGGGACTATACTGGAATCAGGTTGTCAGTACATCTGTCCATCCATAAGTGCAGTATCGTTGAAATGAAAATGGAAACCTCCCTATCGTTGGAACTTTCCTACATGCAAATTGTATTATGATTTGTTGACTATTTCAGGAGTTAGGACCCTTTGAAACTTTTTACAGAACCGGTGACAAGGCAACTAGTGCAGGTATTCACCACCTTGAAACAATTCTAGTTTATCTCGGCCAACTGAGATATGTCTTGTTCAGCTCTTTCCTCTTATAGTTCTACTATGAAGAAATAGGAATTCCTTCAGACTTGTATAGGCCTTTATGGAAACTCGGTTACTTCCCTTCAAAGATTATCTCCCTTGTGGAAATCCCCATTTCCGGGGACTATGATCATAACAATGGCTGAATGAAAAAAAAAAAGTTATCATCCGTGATTTTCGTCATCCAGTTAACTTTCCAAAATCACAATATCTCGCTCCAAAAGATTATTACATTGTTATCATCCGGACAAGGTTTGGTGTATCTATCAACATGTTGACGGTCACTGTGACCTTGACCTTTGACCTATTGGCCTCAAAATCAATAGGGATCATCTACACTCCAAGACGCATGTCTGTGCCAAATTTGACGAACATGGGTCAATTCTGTGTCTAGTTATCATCCGGACAGTGTAAGGTCTACCGACGGACGTACGGACGGACCGACCGACAGACCGACTGACATTAGCAAAGCAATATACCCCCACTTCGTTGAAGGGGGGCATAATAAGCACACTTCCCAACCCTTAAAAAGAGCAAAATAAGACCGCTTTCTAAAATTTTAGAAGAGCTTATGTCATAGTGTGGTTTCCGTCTGTCTGTATATCTGTCCATCTGTTAGTCTTTTTCTTGTCTATGTGATAAAGTCTGCATTTATGATTTTTGTGAAACTTGCTCAGTTTCTGTGTATCATCAATAGCTTAAGTCGTGTTGATTTTGTAAGGGAAAAGAAGCCATTTAAAGTTAAAAATTTACATTTCTTGTTTATACAATAAAATCCACATTTGTGTTTGTATTTGTGTGAAACATGCACAGTTTGAGATTCCAACAATTAGTAAGGGAAGTGCAGCCATTAAAAGTGAAAATTTATATTTTTTGTTTGTGCAATTAAGTCTGCATATTGTAAGTGGTTTTTTGTGAAACTTGCAGTTTCTTTATATTATCAATAGCTTAAATCCTATTGATATTAACAAACATCAGATGGATAGGGAAAAGTAGCTATTTAAAGTTGAAAATTTTTTACAGTTCTTGTTTACATGTAAAATATCCCAATTTTTTTATTCAATTGTTTTGAAAGTTGCATAGATTATATGCTCAAGGGATTGAAGAAAATCCAGCAGTCCATTTAGGAAAAGCAGCCATTTGATGACTTTGTCTTGTTTACTCAACAAAGTCCACATTATTAGTCCCATTCCTTTGAAATTTGAAGGGATTCTTTAAAAATTATGATGAGTACTAAACTTGTATTAAATTTGGCTGAATTCCAAACAATTGGTTTTTGAGAAATTGTACTTTGATTATTTCCCCATTTTTTTCAATTCACCATGCCTACTTATGCTGTCTTGTAGTGGGTTCAAGCCCAGTTGCAAACCCTTCCCCCCCCCTCCCCCCCCCCCCCCCCATATTTTTGTGTGTGTGTTTGTCTACTTTATTTTTGCATCATGAATTCATGATGTATGGCTAGTAAATGAGCAAAATCACTGCCATTAGAGGGATTCAGGCCCTCAAGGGCCTCTAGTTTATACATTTAATCAGCTATCTAAAAGTTTACTCATAAAGCACTAAGCACAACTTCAGTTGTTTTTGTTCACAATTTAGATCAAGATCGGACTGCTTTTTGCAGACAGTGTGGATCAAAATCAATCTGGCGAAACATGCAATTTGATCTTGGACCTTTACATTCAATGATAGCTAATTTTTAAAATGATGTTTTGATCTGTTTTCTCGATAGCGAAAGTCCATTTCATTAATTTAGCACTTTGGGGGTTAGAATCCTTAACTGATTTCAGACCACCATCTGTTCTTTCAGAATCCTGTGCCAGAAAGTTATAATTGCCTTACAAAAGCTTCGTTTTGACTAGACAGGGTTCAATTAATAACCTGCCTTGCAGGACTTTGTTTCCTTTAGTGAAAACCATACTACTCTTTTTTCTTTGCTAGCGTGACCAACTGTTCAAATCAGTTTCGATATTTTCTCACACAATAGAGGTCAGTTATCTTACACCATGTTCAAGTGATGGGATATTGAAAACCCTTATCTTAGTTCAGTTGGGCCCTCATGTGACCTTGCAGATAATAATGTCACTCTGAGAGGGCCAAACAGTTTTTGAAACAAGACCTAGAAATTGCAACCTGAACCTCTCAACTCTTTACCATACAACAAAGCTTTAGACTGGTCCATAAGAGCATTTGCAGGTAACAAATGTGGTTAAAAAATTGGTCATCAGCATTTTCTGTTTTTTCCATAATGTTTTCAAAAGCCTTTTTCTGAAAGGCTGTTAAAAAACAGGATTGTTTAGTAAAGACTTAGTGCAATTACAGTTACTTTTGCAGCTGCACAGAATGTGCAGTCTGATCTTGGATCTATCTTGTCCATTATGCTGAGTCACACTGGCATTCACTAGAAGCTTTGAAACAGCAATTTTATCTGGATGTTTTTCTTGATTGAAAACTTTGATTTTGTTTATTTTGCTCCCTGAGAGGTAAGTCTGTTTATGCCAGTATGATACAAATGATATCAAACTGTGTGCCCTAAATAGCTTCATTTTTATCTACGCTGTCCAAAAGCAACGGAGCTATCTTTACATTCAAATTGTTAACCTGATAATGATCTACGCACAAAATTTTTCCAGTACTGATTTTCTGTTTAGTAGTTGGTTGCTTGAAATAGAAAAAAATCCTTTTCTTTGGAGTTCAGTCTAATTATTTCTGATATACCAGTCACATTTAGTAAATGCACTTAATTGCATCAGAAATAAACTTCTGAACCAAAAAAGTGACAGTTGTATAAATTTCATGACCACCTTTCTAAATATGCCCATTAATTTAGTTTTTGACTGTGGATTCCCTGTACAACTGCATATGATATAAAAGGTAAAGTTTTGGATCATCCTTATCTCTGGACATGCTGAGCCAATACAAACTTGACTTTGAGATATTTTTAATGGCTTTATTGTCATCTCTGTCTATCAAGGTATCATGTGTTTTTATGACAACCAGCTTTTTCTGCTTTCCCCATCAGTTTCTGTTACTCAAAAGACAAATCTGACATATCCATCAGTTAAACTGCATTAATTAGGTTTGTCATCTGCAAATGCTCTGAATATAGACAATTCTATCATTTTGTTATCTGGTAAAGAATTAACCAAAATTGTCCTGGAAAGCAGAATACTTTAGATACAGTTGTTTTTTCACTGAAAAAAGACAGGACATTTATCTTTTGTGATGGAGCTCATCCTCAGTCCTTTTCAGGGACTAAATCTTTATAACTATAATTGTACATGTATCTGGAAGAAAAAGGGGTGAGGAAAAGAAGGATTATTAAATTTCATGCTCAGTCAAAATTGTTCTCTTCTAGTCATGCAACATTAAACAACTACCTAAACAATAGAGGGTTCCAAATGCGTTTCCCATAATTCATGATCTTCAACAAAGCCAATGGGATGTCAGGTTGTGAGAAGGAATTGGGTACCCTGTAATTATACAGTAATTATGTACCTGATAAGGTACTTTATTCAAGTGTCATATAATCATTGAAACTGATGTAGTTTATAGCTGTTGGTTAAGTCCTTTTCAGAGGATCTGATTTGTGGATATAGTAATTTAATATGTGTTAGAAAAGTTCAGAACAGTCTTCCATCCTCTGCTTCCTGGTGGTTAAAGCTTTGGATATGTATTTATATAAAAATGTAGTTAGAACACGCAGGACATGTTGGAATGTCCTTGGTTTACCAAAGCATAGTATCAGTGAAACCCAGGAAGAACATGAATAAAGTGAGCTTTCACTATAAATGAAATGCTATTGAAAGCAGCTTAAGGTCTGTGACCCCTAACTCATCGGTAAATATTGTGTAACATCGACGTTTTCGTAAAGGTTATTCGGCCAATCTCGGCAGCTTCCATCTTTTAATACGAGAGCCAGGGGCCATAGACCTTAACTCTTTACCAAACAACACAATTTTAGACTCGTCCAAATCCAAATTAGTTCCAGATGACAAAATGAATAAAGTGTAGTTCAAAACAATAAATTTGTCCCTGAAAGGGCAGAAAACATTGTGGGAAAAGGAGAAAATGCTGGATACCAGCATTTTCTCCTCTTCCCGCAATGTTTTCCCATACGTTCTCTGTTAGGGTCATTAAAGTCGAGATTGCATGGTAAAGGGTTAACACTAAGAGCTCCCAATGGACATTTTCAATCTAGAAATAAGATCCTACTTATTGTAAATTCAAGATTGCTTTTATCCAGAAGATATTGGAAAAGCAGACAGGGTAGATCACAGATTAGACTGCACATTCTGCACATTAGTTGTGAAAGGCACCTCTATCAGGTGACAAAGTTTTTGACTCGTCAACATCAAAAGCATTTTGAAGATGACAACTTAGAAGGGGCTGAAATGATGGGATTTGACTTTAAAAGGGTAGGGGACTTTGTCCACAAAGGAAGAATATGTTGGGTCCTATATTTCAATGCATCTTGGGCAGCATCACAGTCTTGCAAATTTGATGGCCAAATGAAGACATTGATCCTATAAGAATAACAATCTCATGTAGTAAAAATTCAACTTCTTTTTTAAAGCCCCCAAGATCATGAAACATTTTCAGAGATGACAACAGAAATTATCATTTTTGAGGCAAAATTGGCATGGAAAGCAGATGTGACTGTACCTCCAAAGAGTAAATCCAAATTCTTATTTTGCTCACCTGATGCATTAGCTACTTGAGATAAGACAGACCATTGTAAATAGTTTACCAGTTACTTAATTCCATCCTCGGTGACCCAGTTTCAATTAATTCTGTAATCGCCCCTGGGTTATTTTGCTGGCGTTTCCTCGTTCTCATGAATTATTCATGAAGCATTTTGATTGGTGATCTTAGTTTTTCTTTGAGAAAATTTAAACTATTTTTATCACAACTACGCCGTCATTTCTATTTTGTACTTGTCGATATCCAATCACATCATTCGTTGCAAATCAAGCTTAGTGATACTTTAAATATGGCAGCGCCCATCAACACCACAATCGAGAAGCGTTTAAAAGAGATTTTCGGCATAACACCGAAAGATTGTCAGTTAAAATCATATGCAAAGATCGATAGTGTCGTCCCTGTATTGCAGAATGGCATATCTCACAGGAGACAAGCACGCCGACAGCCGCCATATTTGTTGACAACCCTGGGTTTTTCAAGGGTTATTTTTAGTAACGGAAGAAATGAAATTATCCTCTCTACAAGAGAGTATCATTATGTTATCGATCTTTCGATTGGCTAAGTAACACAAAGAAACATTTGAAGAAAAAATGTCATGAAAAATATAGGAAAAGGAACAAAGGTAATTATTTTTTGTATGAATTTAGGTTTTTCATCAGTTACACTACCTAATAATTCAATATTAGTTGTTTTCATGGATATTGGCGAGTTCTGATTGGCTGAAAAAATTTTTCATAGCTCCATGAAACAAAAAAATAAGCAGTGCTAGAACTACTTTTGCGGTCAAACTAATGTAAACAAACATGTATACGAGATAATGTTTTTCTTTCTGATTTTACATCCAGTCCGAATTTCAAATTGCTAGATAAATTCATTTTCTCTGAATATTGAAAAAAAATATCCAACAGCAAATTTAAAGAGAGAGCCTATTAAAACTTTTTGTCACTTTACTGGGTTCTAACAATCTTATTTTCAACTTACTTCTGGCGTATTGAACTTCTAATAATAAATCTACTAAATCTGCAAATGTTCAATACTATAATGACGTCATGAATTACGTCATTTTTAGGTCATAAACAAGCAGTTTTACCACGCTATGAAATATCAATGAAATGGACATTAAATAAATATGCAATGTTGGATTTACAAAAAAAAAACACAATTAGTATTATTTAAGTGCATATTTTGTTGTCTGTGATACTGAATTGTTGAATTATAAGGAATGAAGAGAATTTATTTTATTTTCATAGAAGTATGAAAAAAAAACCTTATCACACAGTGTGATTCGTTTTTTTTTCATACCTCCATGAAAACAAAAAAAGTTCTCTTCATTCCTTAAATGTTTTATCCCTGGGTTTCACCAGTCATAGGCTTGGGCTCCTCATCTCTTTAAAGGGCAACCCTGCATGACCTTAAAGTGCCACCAGATAGTCAATGATCTTAGGATTTCCTGATGACAATCCAATGCCTTACACACTGACTCATGGAAGACCCTTCCACTAACAGCTTGTATCAAGTAAATGCACCTTTTCCCACAATGTTTGCAAAGATGCCCACAGGAACTTTAAAAGTATTTGCAGGTAATGGTTTAATCAGGAGACTTGATAAAGAGGAGGCAGGAACTAATACAATCTTCAAAGAAAATGCTCTGTTCACACTTGGACATTGATAAATGGACTTTTAATTAGCAATAAAACATGGATTCCTACTGTTTTAATTAGGCGAGAAACAAATTGAAATGTTTAAAACAGTCCCATAGGGTAATTTAATTGTTTTGATACCAATTTTAATAGCTTCATGCACATCTGGATGTGAGCTCATGAACGGTCAGTAAATGTCTGCTCACATTTGGAATTCTCTTACTTCAAGCAAAAAAGACAAATTCTTCCCCCATCAATTATTTTGCAAGACAGTTTCAGGAGGTAATTAGATGAATGCAGTTATTTTAACCCTTAAAATAATCCCTTATTTTAATGCCCTTGACTTTTGGAAACACTGTGGGAAAAGGAGAAAATGGCTCAAACTTAGTATTTTCTCCTTTTACCACCATTTCCAAGACAGATTCCATCATTTGAACCTCAATTAATTTCTTGTCTGTCTACAAAATGCTTTCAAGATGGACAAGTCTAAAACTTGTCATATAGTTAACCCTTTACCAAACAATCCCAACTTTTAACAACTTATGGAGAAACGCTTTTGAAAACGATTTGGGAAAAGGATGAAATGCTGGTAACCAGCATTTTCTCCTTTTCCCTCATGTTTTCTACCCTTTCTGAGACAAATCCCATCATTTGAGACACATTTAATATACCATCTGCAAATGCTTTCAATTTGCACCAGTCAAGTTTTTTTTTCATTTGGTAAAGAGTTCAGTCAACCAGCACTATGCAAATGAGTGAAACTGATTGGAGAAAGTGTTTCCATATAAAAAAAATATCTCAAATATTTTTAGGTTTCAGGTAACTTTCAGTCTTTTCAGAGGAGCACTGTGGTTTTGTTTTACATATTAGGTTACTTTTGACAAGGCTTGAAGGCTTTCTGAACAAGCCTTGTCAAAAAACCATCTGCATGCTTAGAGGTGTTTCATTCTTTCCTTTGTATGCCTGTGTTTTTCTTAGATCAGATATCTTGAAAATTGAATTTTTAATCTGATATGGTCAACAAAAAGCAAACTGTACAAAGAATCCATGTCACAAAATGTAATAAATGATCAGGGGCATGCACATACTTCGAATTTTGTTTTGGTTAAGATGGACAAGTCTAGTAGTGGAATTCCATACCCCTGACTGTCCTGAGTATTTTCTTCTTTCATCACAATATAGGATTTTCCTTTCTGCCTATATATTTGCACTGTATTTGTCTCATGTTGTTTGTGCCTCACCCATTTATTTAAACACTATTACGATCTAAGAACAATTTTTTGCATGCAGTTTGGTTGCTTATCAAATGCATTCATCTGTTACCAAATGACGAAATTCCAAATTGAAAACATTTGCAGACTACAAATTTAAAGCAGCCTAAAATGAAGATATCTAGACTATCGTTCTATCATTGTTTTACAGGCTTTCTTCTTCGAGGCTGTTTATACTTGAGATTGTTTTGTAGAAGGCTGAGGCATTGGATTTGTTATGAAGAGCTTCTTGGTTTGATCCCTGATGTACTTGCTGGTCACATTGGTGTGTCCTTGGTCAAGGCACTGCTAAGCCTTGGCCTATTGTTGATAAATCCCAGTCAACACATGAATAAGCAGGGAGTCAACATAAAAAGACTGAAAAACTATTGAAGGCAGGGTTTAACCCTTTACTACACAATTTTGACTTCTAACGACCCTGAAAGAGAAGGCTTAAGAAAACATTAAGGGAAAAGGAGAAAATGCTGGTAACCGATGGTTACCAGCATTTTCTCCTTCTCCCTCAATGTATTCTACCCTTTCAAGGACATTTTTTTGTCATTTTAATTTGTCATCTGCAAATGCTTTCAAATTGGACCATGCTAAAATTTCATTGTATGGTAAAGAGTTAAAGAAAATTGAAGCCTTGAAGTCTGTCAATGTAAGAAAACAGTAAGTGTTATGATTGCTTTTGACCAGAACATTTTTTAAAATCTTTAAAAATTCTTTTTTTCTTAAAGATAACAAAACCAATTTGAGCTACTTTTCATATAAGGATCAACCAAGATCAGGTTGTGTAGAATGTTTTTAATATTATGTGAGATACTTCGATAAAACCAGCCTTGAAATCGAAGCACATCGCTATTAACTTTTAGTATTGGCTGTATTTGAAGAAAACCTTGAGGTATTGTCATAGCCCTAGCGCTGTCTGTGTCATCGTCATTGTCTACATCTTTGTGCAAAAACTTTGAAATTTTATTATATCTCTGTCATAACTGAAGATATTAATTCAAACTGGGATTGGTAATTAACTATCAAGAGGGGACCTATACAAGTAGATCAGGCAACCATCAAAATTTTTTTGACACAGTTATGCTCCTTTCTCAATTTGTTGCGCAAAAACTTTGACGTTTTATAATTTCTCTGTCATTACAGAAGATATGCACTTCAAACTCAGAGTAGTTGTTAATTATCAACAGGGGAAACCGTACACAAAAGGCAGGTAATCATCAAAATGTTTTTGACACAGTTATGCCCGGTTCTCAACGAATTTTCACTGAAAATTGGTCTATTTCTAAAAGCAACTGCAGCAGACCATTGGCATGTAATACTCTTGCTTACTGACAAAATCCCTTTCAATTATTTGGCTGTCTTAAAGGTGGGTATTTAGATTTTTCACATCTCACCAAATTAAAAAATATATATATCACTGAAATTCATATGAAAAAACAATACAAATCATCAATAATTAAGAATCATAAAATTAGAAAAAAAATTTTTTTTGATGGTGTTCCCTTAAAAGGCTACGAAGCCTCTTAAGGTATTTTTAGATTTCGCGCCAGAAATCAAAAAAGCATCGTGGGAATGTTAAGTGACTGGCGCGTGACTAATGACGCTTAAATTCCATAACATAACAAACATTTAGTTATTTTCCATAATGTCTTCTTCGAACGCTATGTTTGAAGCTTCGTCTGTGTATTTCCGGTATGTAAATGAGCAAGTTGCTCATGTAAAAATAGACTGTGTTTCCCGTCGGTGTCGACCTGGGCCGTAGTAAATCTCTAATTTCTCTTGTTGTTGGATGGTTTTCAGCTACTGGGGTTTTATGAATGAAAATTAAAAGGTTTTGGGAGTATAAGGATGATTTTTTTGTATTTTTGTAAAATTTTCGTCCCAAAATCTGATGGGCCACCTTTAAGGTTAGAAACAAAATAAAGATCAATATCATTGTGTTATTTGAAATCTTGCAAGCACAACAGAATTGTAGACTGGTTCATATTGAAAGCATTTGTAGATAACATATTCAAAGTAGCTAGAATGGTGAAATGTGCCTGAGAAAAGCTAGAAAAAGATCGTGGAAAAAAGAGAAAATTGTGGTTACTAGCATTTTCTCCTGTTCCCAATGCTTTCAAAAGCCTACTTCAACAGAGTTACTAGATTCAGTGATTGTTTGGTGAAGGGTTAAGGTGAAAATATCATAAACTCCCATTATGGGAGATAATCATGATAAAGATAGGTATGGTGTTGATTTGAGAGCCTAGTGCTAACTTGAGACAAAAAGCTTTAAAATAGGGCTTCAGTCCTTTTGTCACAACCCTTTATGAAACTATTTTACATTTCTGTAACCCTAGGGGAGAAGAGTTTCAAAGCATGGTGCAAAAAGAATAATAGGCATTGTTTCTTTTCCCACAATGTTTTCTTTAGCCTTTCGAAGACAAACCCCATCATTTGAGCCATACCTGATTTGTTGTCTGTGAATGCTTCCAATATGGACATGTCTAAAATTTTGTTGTCTGGTAAAGAGTTAACTAATCCCTTCATCTCTTTTTTGTATCAGGAACAATATGATCAAAGTGGCCTGTGGATTGTGGCAATGTAAAACTGACATACTGGTGACTTTCAAAAAGGAAACTTTTGCAGGTTAGTTATTCTTTTTTTTTTTGGCATAGCTGAATGTGCTGGCTTTTGACCTACTTTTTGGTACTGATAACAAATGAATAAATAGAAGTTTGTGATTGGTCAAAAATGTAGACATGTTTATTCTTAGGGCCCCTGCCCACTTGCTGGCAAATTTATGCAGTCTTTTTTAAAGATATTTCTTGTTTTCATTTCCATGGCAAAGATCAATCTAGCCAAAGGTTGAAGGTGACATAACGGTATGAGTTTGAAGTGAGTTGAAAAGCTTGAGTTTTCAGCTAGTAGGATTATAAGCAGTACTGGTGCAGTCATTATCATTTTTTGCTTGATATTTTTCTGTGATGCTTTGTGAAATAATTGTGAACTTTTTTTTTTTTTTTTTTTTTTTTTTGAAAAAAAAAGTTTTTTTTCCTTAGTAAAGATAGGCTAATGATAGCATGTTAAGTCTGCACATATTTGCATGATAAGACTAGTAAAGTATTAATTGAAAATTTGTAACCTGTCCAATATAGAAAATAGAAATTGTGAACCTATGAGATAAGAAAACTGATATCGATTGATAGAGGATAAGAAAACAAAGTCATATGCTACAATTCATATGACAGTACTTGTACAAGGAGAAAAGGACAAGATCATTGAAGAAAATCTTCACTGGCTTTACAAAGAAGTACAATTCTTCACCAAACCAAAAAAAAATTTAGGCTTGTTTATATTGAAAACATTTGCACTCAACAGATAAAGTATTGCTGAAATGATGGGTTTTTGCCTATTAAAAGGTGGAAAACATGGTTTGAAAAGTCCCATTTTCCCACAGTGTTTTCTAAAACCTTCCTCCTCAGGGTCGTTAAAACAATTTATTGTTTGGCAAAGTGTTAATTAATGGATGAAAAGAGTATTCTCATTCTGTCATTTAAATCAACAGCTGACATTTGTTTTAAAAGTTGTTAGAAGTGGTATTGTATTTTTAGATCTTTCTTTGATTTCGTCTGTCCTCTGTGTTCATAATTTCAAATAAATGTCATACCCATTGGATTCAAGC
Source organism: Hippopus hippopus (assembly GCA_946811185.2). Classification (NCBI taxonomy): domain Eukaryota; kingdom Metazoa; phylum Mollusca; class Bivalvia; order Cardiida; family Cardiidae; genus Hippopus; species Hippopus hippopus. Next base: position 48,282,019 of record OX328098.1, on the reverse strand, counting down.
TGAGTTCATCAACATTCTAGCTTTACTGTTAGTTTATGTCTTAATCTTATTGCTTCTGTATGAAATTTATTTTACTTAATTTAACCCATTACTGTGCCAACACATACTTTTATGCCTCTGTAGTGGATAATTTTGAAAACATTGTAGAGGAAAGGGTGCAGTTGCTCTTACAATGTACCTTGTCATTTCATGCCAGGCTTTCATTGTTTGTTAATCTTAACTACTTACAAAACAGTCCAGAGTTTAAACAACCCTAAAAGAGAACTTTTGAAAATATTGCGGACAAAGGAGAAAATGCTGGTAACCAGCATTTTCTCCTTTTATCCACAATGATTTGTACTGTTACAAAAACAAATTTCAATTTTCAAGTCCCATTTATTTTTTCATCCATAAACACTTTCAATTTTGACATGTCTAAAATTTTGTTATGTGGTAAACAGTTGATGAAACTCTAAAGGTGTTAAAAAGCACTTCTTTTGTTTTTTTAGGACAGTTTAGATCAAGATTACACTGCACTGAATGTATGTTTCAACCTTGAATAATATATCTATAGGTCAGTTACTTGTCAAATAACAAGGCAAAAGCAGCTGTCAGTGTGGTGTCCAGATGTTTTATTTTTTCCCCTTGACTTATAAGCCCTATAGTGTCCAAAAGTAAACAATGCAGGTTTAAAATGCATTTTTATTAAAATCATAGCATCTAAAAGTATGGAAGTTACTGTGAAGATGACAGTCACTTATTGTACAGTCAGTCCATAATTATGTTAGCGGTGAGCAGAAAATGAATTTTTGAAAGTAGATCTAGAACAAAAGTTGCCAGGTCCCTCTATCTTTTTTTTTACTTTTTGTCTGATTTCAAAAATTCATTTTTTGTCCAGCGACTAACACTTGAACCAACTGATCAGCAAATGCTTTCAATTTGGAAGAGTCTAAAATTTTACTGTTTGGTAAAGAGGTAACAGGTTGTGTAGATGGCATTTATCATACTAGATTGGAATTTCTTTGGAATTTGCAAACACAATAGCCTAAAAATTGAATCTTTTTCAAATCCAGCTGAAAATGTACATTTACTTGTTTTAGGCTATACACAAAATCCTGAGTTTTAATGAACCTGAAGAAGAAAGCTTTGAAAGTTTTGTGGGAACAGGAGGAAATGCTGGTAACCCTATCAAAGACAGAAATCGTCTGCAAATGCTTTTAATTCCGTTGAATCTCAATTTTTGTTGTTTTGATAAGAGTTAATAGTCTGATTTATATTGGTATATTCTGAAAATAGGATAAATGGTGTTAATGTTTTACTTTCAGGTAAAAAATGATACAGATTCATTAGAGAAAAACCATGGATTGCAGTAATCCTCAAAACGCAGGAAGCCTTGTAAGTCCCTGTAAAAGGCTTAAACTTGCTTCAGAGGATAGTGTTGTAAAAAGACTGACAAATAGAAAAGACACTAATTGTCAAAACAGACTCAGCCAAAGAGGAAGCATTCTGTGTATGTGTCAGTGTGAAAGTGCTGATAATGTATCAAAAACTGATGTGAGTTCAGCACAGAATGGTTCACAATGTGAATTTCACAAAGCAGTTGATATTTGTATTGGCACAGGCGCAAAACAGGAACTCACTGAATTACCACCATATCACAATACCAAGGAAAAATGTACAAGTGATGACAAAATAGACGTTAATCACACACAAAAGAATGAAGCTGTATGCTTACATGATGTAGAAAGTCAATCTGACGACTACAATGAAAGAATGTTTTCCACTAAAAGAGAGCAAAGTAACATAGAAGTGAATGTTGAAGACATTATAAATATTGATGGATTGGCAAACTTAGATGAATATGCTCCAGATGTGTATGGGTCTGAATGTTTGGCTTCCATAAGTGCAAGTTATTCATTGAGTAGTATTAATGCAGCTTGTGATGAAATTGAACAAACTGTAGTTGATGTAAATGAAGAACAAGAGGACTTACCTGGAATAAGTAACAGATCAGATGAGCTGGTGAACCCACCTACAAATAATGATGAGACTTTGAAATACAATGATGGTGAATCAGCAGATTCTGAAAGTGAGGAAAGTGAAAGTCAATTTGAGAATACTGACATCTGTAATGATGGTTTGAATGCAGATGAAGATAGTAATACTGGGCTGATAAATGGGTATGTACCTGTTCAAAGTTCAGATACTGTAGAAGTAGTGCCTGTTAAATTGAAATGTGTAGGGAGTTCTTCAAGACCAATATGTTCCTCAACTCCTTTAACAAAAGATGGTGTAAATGAGAATAGAAATATGCAGTTTGTTGAAAGTATTGATCTCAATTATCGACCTCTTACAACGTTCAAACCTAGTTTGGAGAAACAAAACAACGTGCCAAAGGTAGAGAATATATTATCAAATTCTCAGCCTCTTTGTTCCTCAACTCCAGTTTCTAAACATGTGTCAGATCTAGAGAGAAGAGATACAAATTCAGCAAATGATGTAGGAGATAAGAGTGGTAAAAGGAATATTATAGATGATATTTTGGGGTTAGAAAGTTATGTTGTGAATGAAGAACTGGTATTTGATTGTCAGAATGATGAGCAAAATCACAAAAAAGTCTTTGAAAAAAACAGAATTTCATCAAGGACAAGTGAGGTGAGAAAGAGTAACAGAGCAAAGAAAAAAGAGGGAGTGAATGAGAAAAAGAAAATCAAAGGGACAAGAACTGAAAAATTTAAGGAATACATGGGTCCTGGTCTAACCTGTAATTTGAATGATGAAAATGATGTTAAAAAGAGCTTACCAAAGGACTTTTTGAAGAATACTGATATAGAAATGTGTACTTTAACAGAATACAAAGGCTTTGGTCTTACAGGTCCTTTGCCAAATCAGCCTTTACATGCAAGCACTCCAGCTCCTATTAAAGGTTTATCGATGAGAGATCCTAATGTAATGTCAGTGAAACCTCTATCTACATCTGTGAAAAATATTTCAATGAAAAGCATAACTAACAGACCAGCTGGAACTGAAGGTTTCATTCTAAATACTGACGGTCAGTATCCAAGTGTTGGAAAAAACATTTCAGAAGAAGCTAACAGATTGACACACGGTAAAAATAGTAGTCAGAAAAGTTTCCAGCCTAGCTCAATGGCATGTTTGATGTCAACAAAACTTGCAACTTCAAAAAGTAGACAAACCTTAGATCCAGCCCTTCTTTCACCACCATCTGATCTCCTTAGTGGTTCATCAGGACAGGTCACATCAGGTACAAGCTCTGCTCTTCAGCCAGATGATATCTACCCGAGTGTATCAAGTGTCAGAAGTGACAAATCAGATAACTGCAGCACAGATAGGTCAGACAGATCTAGCAAGTCAGGCAAACCTAAAGAAGCCAGTGTACTACAGAGTTTTGGTAAGTCTATGATATACAGTATCTCTATTACAGACCTTCCCTTTGGTTTAACCCTTTACCACACAATCCCGGGTTTTTACGACCCTGATGGAGAAGCATTTTGAAAACATTGTGGGAAAAGGAGAAAATGCTGGTAACCAGCATTTTGTCTCTTTCCCACAATGTTTTCTACCATTTCAAAGATTGAAATCATCCTTTTGGCCACATTTGATTTGTCATCTGTAGATGCTTTCAATTTGGACAAGTAATAATTTTGTCATTTTGTAAAGGGTTAACTCTTTACCATGTGACAAAATTTAAGCCTTGTCCTTATTGTCCATATTGAAAGCATTTGCAGACAACAAATTGAATGTGGCTCAACAGATGAAATTTGTCTTAACCCCTTACCAAACAACAAAATTTTGGACTGGTCCAAATTGAAAGCATTTGCAGACGACAAAATAAATGTGACTGAAAAATTGAAATTTGTTTTTGGAAGGGCAGAAAACATTGTGGGAAAAGGAGAAAATGCTGGTTACCAGCATTTTCTCCTTTTCCAACAATGTTTTCAAAAGGCTTCTTATACAGGAGTGTTAAAAGTCGTGATTGTGTGGTAAGTTAAATAGGATAGAAAACTTTATTTTCAAAAGCCATTTTTCTGTAAGGTCATTAAAACTGGGTTGTTAGTTAAAGGGTTACAGGCATCACAACCCATTCTAGTGACAGATTTTTGATATCACATATAACAATCAGATTAATCTATTTTATATACTTTGTTTGTCCTGTTTTCTAATGATTATCAAGAACCGTACAAAGAGATGCAGAAAAGAAGGAAAAATGAAACCCCTACTGCTCATCACAGTTATGGCAGAAGTGGCTGATGTTTCAAAGGACATAAAGTGCAGAATAGTAGTGTAAATGCATGTAAATCATGTCATATTTCCCTCTGTGTAAAAGACATGCACTGTTTGCTTAGGATACAAGTGCTTGCAACCTTCTGTATCTTCATTCGAATGAAGAGCTACAGAAATATTTACTTGCACAATTTCATGGAGGTTTAGCAAACCTGATTCACAAATTACATATATCTGAATGTATGCGTAAAGTTATGGTAATTCACGAAGAAAAACTGATCACTTCTCTGTAAAACTACCCTGCGGGGGGATTCCTAGATACATTTGGAATTCTGAGATAAAATGTGCATCATCCTTGGATCAGCACCAAATCCAGCATGAGAAAATGTTGAGATTTTGAGTTGTTCTTTAACCCTTTACCACACAGCAAAATTTTAGACCTATACAAATTTAAAGCATTTTGCAGGTGACAATTTCATAGTGGCTCAAATGACGCAATTCTTTTTGATAGGGTAGAAAACTTTGTGGGAAAAGGAGAAAATGCTGGTTACCAGCATTTTCTCCTTTTCCCACAATGTTTTCATTTGGCTTCTTCCTCAGAGTCGTTAAAAGTCGTCATTGTGTGGTAAAGGGTTAAGTTTTTTAACCAACCTATATCTAATTCACATACATTTGAGCCATACTCTCTGAAAAAGGGATTTAATACATCTGAGGAAAAAAAAAAGTATCAACCTGCCAGTGCAGTCTGTGCTCGGTCAAAACTTTATTTTTGGTAAATTTTCTTCATGTCCAAGGACCATTCTACTTTACAATTCTGCCGCTTGTTGGACAAAATGGATTTTATGGATCTATAGCTATGTAATGACTTGCATGGTATAATGCATCAAGGTGATGCACTAAACCTCCTTTTGACGGAGTATTTCTCATGTATGTAAGTGGGAAAACTGGTAGACTTGATTAGTTTGAAAGCATTTCTAGACAACAGATTAACTATGATTTGAATGGTAGGATTTGTCATTGAAAGGGCAAAAAACATTGTGGAGAAAGGAGAAAATGCTGGTTACCAGCTGATCATTAAAACTTGGGATTGTTTGGGAAAAGGTTAAATAAGATTGCTCTTTTCAGTCATTTCTCTGATACATTGTAATGGTAATCAATCATTAGAATTAACCAAAGGTGAAAGATCTTGTAGTTTGAAACACCTTGAATTATTCATGAAGTTAACAAACAACAAGCACTGTAAGAAAATTCCCAAAAAGTTCTTGATAAAATTGGTAATAAAAACTTAATTTCTGTCTGATTGTGTTTAGATACAATCATGATTTGTTGACATATTGACCATATTGGTTTGGGAAATTAGACACTAAACCAGTCAAAATTAATTTTTCTTCACAGCTACTTTGTAATAAAAGTCACTACCAGTAAAGAATTTTCCCTTTCACCTATAATGAAGTGCTTACTGGAGGTGACTGAAATGAATCGGACATTTAACCTTGAGGCTTCAAAGTGTGACTAGAGATGCTCTTGGGTACAATGGAATTCATGATCAGACTGCGCAGAACATGCAGTCTGATCTTGGGTCAATACTATTGAAAGGAGTGATATTAAGAGCAAAAAGAACTTTGAAAGAGCAATATTTAGCTTTTTACTCTGTACCATACAATTCTGGGTTTTAACGACCCAGGAGAAGAGCGATTTTGAAAACATCTTGGGAAAAGGAAAAAATGATGGTGACCAGCATTTTCTCCTTTTCCCACAATGTTTTCTACCCATTGAAGGGCATACATACATTCATTTGAAATTCATTTCAATTGTCGTCTGTAAATTCCTTCTATATGGATGACGATAAAATTTTACTGTGTGGTTAACAATCGAGAATGATTTCTGCACCATGAAAAATCCCATTGACTGCCTTCAATAAAGATGTTTTAAAGGGTTTTCATCCCAAATCAGACTGTTTTCATCCCAGATCAGACTGTTGAATATTTTTTTTTTAGAATCATTATATAAGGGCAGAAAGAGTCTTGAAATTTTAATGAAAAATTTATGAAATTTTTATGTAAAAACACTGTTTAGCATTTTTGTTTTGGGTCCTAAATGGCTTAGTGGTGGAGGATTTGTAGTTGGGTTACTTGGGTTGATCCTCCCTCAAGGCACTTGGTGATTCATGGGATTTTTTGGGGGCAAGATGCTAAATGAGACACAGGGCCCTGGCCTAGGGCTGGTGAAATCAAGGACACACAGACACACATGAAAAAGCATGCTCTCACCATGATGAAAATGTTGAAAGCAGTGTTAAACATATTCAATCCTATTTTATTGTGATAATCATTCTGGCAAAATGACTGAAATAAATGTATAAATAAAAAGCCTTGGAATCACAATATCTTGATCTTTCTTCATAACTGAAAATGTCCAGTTCATGTACGGTATTTAGTGACTGTTCCAAGGTTTGGGACAGCAATACAGGTTTGAGTGACTGGAAGGCCAAGATGCAGGTTTGTCATGTGTTAACAATCACACAAGAAATGTCAAATTAGACCTTTAAATTAAACCACTCTCAAATTCACCAAACTGTTGTCCAAGATGGGCACTGACATGACCCTTGGTCATCTGGGTGTGTCCAATAGATTGGTTCCAGTGGTCAAATGACCAGTGAGAGTGACCCCATTAATCCTATATTCTTTCCTAATTGACAGGTCTCATGTCCCCCTGGGGTTGGAATATAATTTTGAGGGAGTTAAAAATCAGATTGCATGGGGTCCTAGCATTAAATGTAATCTCTATCACCTGCTTTCATAAAGCTTTTCTTTTTTTAGTTTCTATGCATGTATAATCTTTATGCTTTGAGCAATTATTGCTGTTTCAGAGCACAGACTGAATGGTAGCAAATCCAATGAACTGAATAAGCCTTGAATCCCCCACTGGTATTATATTTGAGATCCAAAATGACAGTAGTGTTACTTTTGCCTTCTAACTCTTTTCCATGTGGCGAAATGTTAGACCTATCCTAAAATTGCAAACATTTACAGAGAATGATTAAACATGGCTTAAATATTGATATTTGATGTTGAAAGGTTGGAAAACGTAGCGGGAAAGGAGAAACTGCTGGTAACAAGAATTTTCTCCGTTTCCTGATTATTTTCTTTTTTCAAAGACAAATTTATCATTGAAACCACATCTTATTTGTTGTGTGCAAAATGCTTTCTTAATAATAAAATTTGTTGTCTAATAATGAGTTAAAAAACCCTTTACCACACAATCCCCACTTTTAACAAGCTGAGAAAGAAAACTTTTGAAAACATTGTGGGAAAAAGAGAAAATGCTGGTAACCAGCATTTTCTCCTTTTCCCACAATCTTTTCTACCCTTCCCAAAACAAATTTCAAAATTTGATTCACATTTATTTTGTTGTCGTCGACAAATGCTTTCAATTTGGACAAGTCTAAAATTTTGCTGTTTGGGAAAAAGTTAAGGTTATGGCCTATGAAAATTCACCAAAATCCATATAATTATATGGATGGATTATGGTCTAGTCTGGCAGTTGCAGGATCATTTTGTCAAGACTGTGACATCAAGCAGTTCTAGTTACATCACATTAAATCTTGTAAATTGGCTCTTTAGAAAAAGGAAATTTTTTTCAGAGAACAAATTAAATAGGAATCAAATAATTTGTCTTCTAAAGGGTAGTAAACAATGTGAGAACACTAGAAAATGCTGTTAACAACCAATTTCTCTGAAAGATACATCTGTACTCGTTTACAGCCAGTTTTTAACCCATATCATCTTTGTTTTATCAAACTATAAGTATTCCTGTATCTTCACACCATATATGGCTTGCAACACGCGAAAAGGGGCATTCTGACATTTGCGTAAAGTGTCGTCTCGGATCAGCCTGCGCAGTCCGTGCAGGCTAATCCGAGACGGCACTTTACGACTACATTAGATTTTGTGCTACAGTAGACTTGCGCAAAACAGAAAATTACTTAAAAACGGAAAGTGCCGTCTCGGATTAGCCTGCGCAGACTGCACAGGCTAATCCGAAACGACACTACGCAAATGTCCGAATGTCCCTTTTGGCGTGTTGCGGGCAATATATCGGTAATTTGTCTATGTTTACACAGCTGACTAAATTCTGAAACATTCTACATGTTATCAAATTCTATCAGTGTTTTTTTCTCTCTAGCTATAAGGATGTACAGCTATCTATAATCTCACATTGCTTTCAAATGCATTCTTTCACATTATCATAAGGATTTTGGATAGTTTGGTGAAGGGTCAAGCTTGCCTGAAAATGTAACAAGATCTGTATGTGGTCAATCACTGATTACAGATAGTTTGGACATTTTCAGGATTAATTTGCCCAGAATGTTTTATGACATTGCGCAAAGGTAATCATATTATGTCATGTAACTTGACTCTTTTCCAGATCTTTTTTTTTTACAGAAATGGGGTTCCATTAATTTGAGTTGTCTATATATAGGTAGAAAACATTGATGGAAAAATAGAAGATGGCTGGTAAACAGAATTTCTTCCATCTGACTTTCTTCTTTTCAAAATTAATGCCTTCATTCTTCAAGGACTTGAAAGGTTGGGTTTGTTGAAGGGTTAAGCCTTTGCTATAGATGCTTGAAAATGCAACAACCATGGTATTATGGACAATAATTACTGACCAGCCAGTCTGGAAATTTTCAGGGTCCATTTGTACAGACTGTTTTATGATATTGAGCAGAGGTAAATCACATTAAATCATGTAACTCTATACCCATCTGCCAGAATTACATAAACACAGTTTGCTTATTCATGGTCATTGCCAGTCCTTCAGACAAATTATGACATAAACCAGGGTCTGGCCCACCTCTCCAAACTGCCCCTTGACAATTAGCCCCTAATTTATACTCTTTCCTCAATCTGCAAACTGCAGGAAATACCAGACCAGTGCTGCAGAATTCTATGGAGAGCAGAAAATTGGAGAAAAAAATTGGCTAGTCTTTTCACTTGTTCTTGTCATAAATTGCTTCACATTATGCTTCAATTTTTATGAGAATTTGTGAGTCCTGAACTTTAAACTTTGGAATTATTATGAAAGCATATTTTCGTTTTGGGATAAAAGAAGTAAACGTTTGCAGTTTCAAGCCCATATTTTTTGCAAGAAAATTTCACAAAATAGATGACAGTATAGATCAACAATCAGACTGCAAGAAAAGGCATGTGCTATGCAGTCTGATTTTGATCCAAGATGTTTTGCAAAAGCAACTTGTGTTCAGCCAACTTTAGGTAAAAACTTCTATGAAATACAATACAGTTGCATATCAAAGCCTCTAACCCACACAATTGAGGTATCAACGACCCTGAAGGAGAAAGGTTTTGAAAACATGGTGGGAAAAGAAGAAAATGCTGGTTACCAGCATTTTCTTTTCCAATAATGTTTTCTTTTTTTCTAAGCTTTCAAAGATAAATACAATCACTTGAGCCAAATGCAGTATGTCATCCGCAAATACTTTCGATTTTCCACAAGTATAACATTTTTCTGTTTGGTAAAGGGTTAAGGCCATCAAAAAAGAAGAGAAAGACTAAGATATCTTGCAATTAAAAAAAATGGAGAGACTTGCCAATTAAGAAGTTGAGAAATTAATGATTTCTCAAACTATTATAAAAGTTTTAAAGGTCTTTCTCGACAAGACGGAAAGGGTCCAGACTGTCTGTGTTTACATTTTAAAGGAAAGGTTCTTGAGCTAATAAATTAAGTGATAAATATTAGAGCAGCTAATATGAAAAAGGCAAAGCCTCAATATGAGTGATATAAATGATTTGTGGAACAAATATCTAATAATTAGAATGACGACCTAGATTCTAAATCTTGAAATCCGGGGGTTTTGTGTTCAAATTCCTGCTTTGCCAAAACTAATTTTGAGCGTTGTTATGAGTAGAAAGCATGCTTTTTGCCTAGATGTATACATGTGATAAAGGGCGATTCCCTTAACAAAATTAAGACAGTTCCCCTGCAGTTTTGTTAATTTATATCCAGAAAAAAATAACTTGGAGTGATAATTGGTTCACCTACTTTTAAAGAAACATTTTATGGGGACATTTCCTCACTGCATGTAGATCTAGATCTATAAGAGAGAGAGAAAATAAAAAGAAAAGACAGAAAGGAAGAAATTCACTGTCACATTGTAACATTGCATGTAAAAAGTGGAAGGGGAAAAAAAACCTTCACTTTTTATAAATCTAGATCTATATCATTCCGCGGAATACTGTTCTTCTTCTGCAATGCCACTGGTGGCTTTGATTGCCAGGGAATCATGTGACCGCCACATTTTGAAGGGTTTAGTTGGTGATTAAGGTTGACTGGATTGTTTCCACTGCTATGCAGGCGCTACTGCAGCGACACTGATCATTCTCAGACCTGATTCACATCATGATCTCTCCATCTTTGGAGAGTTATGATGTTTTTTTTTTTTCGACAATGATTTTTAACACTTTAACACTTCGACATTATTTCACTTGTAGATCTGTCAATAGCGGCATGTTTTTCCTTGAGTTTCTTTAAAATGAAAGTGCGTAGATCGCCGAAATCATATTACTTTTAGCTTTCCTACATGTCCATTGTTGAAACAGTGATCAGCGTAGAGGAATGAATTCTGTTGCAATGACTAGATCTATCAACAATCCTAGGATAGAAATTTACTGAGCTATTGGATAGATATCCACCCTACAGTATACCCCCCCCCCCCAAAAAAAAAAACTTTTAGATCTATCAACAAGCTTCTAACGTTATAACACCTGAATAATTTTATTTGAGCCATGTTGGGGTAAAAGAGGGTTTAATTTAATGCGTCTTCGTTATGCATGATACCAAGAAAGTCATCACATTATTATAGATCTATAGAATCTATTTTGTATGATAACTGACTGAATCACAAGGCATGCATACTGGTCCTTCGGCATGCAGAAAATTGATCAATAGATCTAGCATAGAGTTTTGATTCAGGTCAGCTTGCACGGACTGCACAGGCAGACCTGGATCAATTGTTTTTTGCAGATGCATTCAGTTTTTAGTCATCCCCTTCTAGATTTAGACTAAAACCAAGAACGAAGTCGGAATTTAATTTTCAAAAATCTAGAACAGTGTTACCGCAAAACGAACTTCGCTCATTACGGGCTTCACCTGTAACTCGCTGTTGCTCGTTATGAAAGGTAATTAAGGCACTTAGAGGTAAAGCAGTGGTGTAGTGGTGAGGCACAAGACTACCAGTCTGCAGGTTCCAGGTTTGCTTGTCAGTGTGGGAGGGAATTATCAGAGACACTTCACATTTTCCATACCACATACTTTGTGTGCATCAGTTCTTTACTCAGAGTGGGCAAGTAAAAGTATCAAGGGGGTTTATTCTAGAAAAAGCTAGGCAATCACACCCAGACATCCCTGTATCCATATCAAGAATGCATAGAGCACGAAAGGAGTTAAATTTTAAAAATCTATTGTTACACATCTGGTGCTGTAATCGCAGTTCTTCAGCTTTTACAGATCCTGAGTATAAATGTGACAACCTATTCATCAGACAACAGATTTAGAGATGCTGGGTGGTCCAGTGGTTAGAATATCTCAACCCTTAGGCTGCTAAGCAACTTACTGACCTTTTGCAGATAGTGTAGATCAAGATCAGACTGCACAGAATGTGCAGTCTGATCTTTGATCTACACTGTCCAATAAAGAGATATCTTTTCTCCAAAAAATAAGTTTGAAGTAGCATTATCCAGGTTTTTATTATTGAAAGGCTTGAAAGTTTCATTTAAGTTATTTAGCAGTATAAGGGTTGATAAGTAATTCCGAGATCATGGTTTGATCCTTACCTGCAGCACTGAGTTTTATGGGGGTGTCTTTGGGCAAGGCACTCCAGAGCCCCAACCCAATACTGATGATGACCGAAAACATATGTGTAATTGAGCTTTCACCATGATAAAATTATACATGTTAGTAAATACTAAATTATACCAGGTGAGCATTGAGAGACCTTTGAGTCCTATGGAAGTCATCATATTTAACAGACAACAAACTTTTGGACTTGTCAATATCAAAAACATTCTGTTAAAGACAACAGATTTAACTTGGCTAAATTGATAGACTTTCTCTTTGAAAGTGAAAAAAAATCTTGAAAATTGTAACTGAACAATATTTGCAGGGGACTTAACTCTATACTAGATGACAAAATTTTAGCCTCCAAATTGAAAGCATTTGCAAAGGACATTTTATATGTGGCTCAAATGGTGGAATTTATTTTTGATTGGGTAGAAAATATTGTCGGAAAAGGAGAAAATGCTGGTTACCAGCATTTTCCCCTTTTCCCACTATGTTTTCAAAGGCCTTCTTTGTTAGGGTCGTTAAAACTGGGGACTGTGTGGTAAAGATTAAAGATTGAAAGGTCTGAATACCAGACTTGCTACAGACTGCAATTATTTGACAGTCTGACAATATGCTCGAGTGGACCCATAAAAACAGTATTTGAGAACGTTATTAAGCAACTTTTTACCTAGGTTTGAAATTCGTTTTTCTGCAAGTGACTAACACTTAGACCGTCACTGTTCAGTAAAAGATTGTCATCTTAAGTTTTAACAACCCTGCAGAAAAAGCCATTTATAAACCTTGTGGGAAAACGAGAAGTTATGCTGGGTTAAAATGCAATTAAGAAAATCTGTTTTCTGCAGAGGCTATCATTAATGAAAATGATTTTATCAGAATTACCAGTAGATCAAAATATGAAGCTTCATTTTTTCTTTCTGACAATGTTTTTCCTCTGTTCCAAAGACAAATCCCATCATTTGAGCAACATTTTACATCTGCAAATGCTTTCAATATAGATGAGTCTAGCATTTTGTTGTCAGGGTGAAGGCTGTAATTAGTCCCTACAGTTTGCAAAAGCAGCTTTACTCTGCCACACGATCTTGAGTTTAAACAAACCTGAATGAGAAGGCTTTGATAACATTGTGGGAAAAGGAGAAAATGCTAGCTTGTTACCAGCATTTCCTCCTTTTCCCATCATGTTTTCTATGCTATCTAATACAGAAATCACCATTTAACTCTACCAAACGACAAAAAATTGTACTTGATTAAATTGAAAGTAGTTGCGGGGGACTTGAATTTAGCTCAAATCATGATTTCTATCTTTGATATGATAGAAAACATTGTTGGAAAAGGAGAAAATACTGTACCAGCATTTTTCTCCATATCCCACAATGTATTCAAAAGCCTTCATTTTTATGGTCATTAGAAAAATCAGGATGGTGTGGTAAAGGGTTAAGCTATCTTGATTCACTCTTTCTGTAAAAGCAGTTTATGGGTCTAGTGCTTTGAGGGGTAAAATGCAATTAAGAAAATCTACTCTGTGCAGAGGCTATCATTATTAAAAATGATTTATCAGAATTAGATCAAAATGTGAAACTTCAATTTTTTCAGATCTTTGTTAACATATTTTAACACTCAATTTGGATAGCTTATTTAAATTTACTCATCATTTTTACATTAGTTGAAAATCAAAAGTTTTTTTATAGGTTTGCCCTAATAGTTTTTTCATGTTTTCCTTCCGTTATTAGCTCTTTGCAAGATGACAAAACTACAGACTGGTCCAAATTAAAAGTATTTGCAGTTAAAAAATTATATGTTTCTTAGCCCTTTACCAAACAGTATATTTTAGACTCACCAATATTGTAAGCATTTCCAGAACATGAATAAAGTGTGGCTCAAATGATGTGATATATCTTTAAAAGGTAAGAAAACCTGGGAAAAGGAGAAAATGCTGGTTACCAGCATTTTCTCCTGTACCCCTAATGTTTTCAAAAACCTTATGTCTCAGGGCCGTTAAAAATGAGGATTGTGTGGTAGAGGGTTGAATGACAGGATTTTTACTTGAAGGGGTAGAAAACATTGTGGGAAAAGGAGAAAATGATTATCAGTATTTTCTCCTTTTCCCATAAGGTTTTTATTGGCTTTTTCCACAGGGTCCTTTATTTAAACTTGGGATGACAATCTGTCACTTTACGGTCGGTCAAACTTGCAGAAAATTCAATTTTAAAACTAGGTAAAATGTTGCCCAGTGACATTCTCTTTCGTTTACTTTTTACCTGATTTTATTTTTCTGCCAGCGGCTAACACTTAAAACGACAGAACAGTAACAGATTGTCACCTGTACTATGATTTCCACAGTTTTAACTCCGGTATGATCTAAATTTGAATGCATTTTTACACCAACATTGTTTACTTTTGGCCACTATTGTGCTTTTAAGGTTGTTCAAATAATGAGGTTTGTCTAGGAAAGGGAGGGAAGCATTTTAGAAAAAGGCAACAGCAATTTTCTTTTTCTGATTTGAAAACCATTTTCATAAAAGCATGGGATCTTAACCCTTAAAGCGCCTTTCACAACTATCGTCGCCTTTGCCGCCAGTGTAGATCAAGATCAGACTGCACAAAATATGCAGTCTGATCTTTGATCTTCACTGTCCGCTTTACTGAGACATTCTAGACAAAATTAAACCTGATATTGTGTTTATTAGGTTCTTTTTAGATGTACAATTTCTGTTGGATTTATTAGGTGCTCTAAGGGTTAAAAGCATGGGATAGTTTAGTAAAGAATTAAAGAAATACAATAGTTTCAGCTGTATCAATATAATTATTCCTCAGTTTTCTATTGTAACAACAGACAGTTTTGTATTGCATGGTTGTCCTGTTATTGAAACAGTTTTACAGTTGATCATTCTTCAGTTACCCTCAGGTTGTCAAAGATGACCTTTAATGCTTTTGTGGTCACAAAGGATAAAGATCAGACTCCAAAGAACATGCAGTCACATCTTTGATCTACAGTACTGTACTATACTCTGTTGAATATTTCAACCTAGACAACCATTTATTTTGTATAAATCTGCCATGAAATGTCCATTTTTTGTGTATTTCCATGTAATTTTGTACCCATAAAGTAGAGTTAAGAGTTGTTCTTTGTTCATTGAAACATGCTTTTTATAAAAATCTGTATCAAACATCTCCATTTTCATGCTTTCTTTAACACTTTCCCTCATGAACAAATGAAAAATAAGATGGTGGTGTTTCATCACTGTTTTAGCAATCAATGTAGCGTATACTTATCATTAGATCCACAAAAATACAGTTACTGGTACCATACTAAGGTTTAATCAAGGAAAAAAAATAAGGAAAAAAAAAAGAGGAAACTTTCTTGTTCATTGTGCAAATACAATGTCTGTTGGATAATGAAGCAAGAAAATTGGGGGGGGGGGGGGGGGGGTTTGAGAGAAATAAAGATTATTAGAGTTAGCTTATTTTAACCCATTGCTGTACAAAGTAGCAGATGGGCTACTACAGGACATGGTCAAAATGCTTGTTTTAACTCTGTACCAAATGACAAAATTTTGGACTGGTCCAAATTGAAAGCATTTGCAGATGACAGAATAAACGTGATTCAAAAATTGAAACTTGACTTTGGAAGAGTAGAAAACATTGTGGGAAAAGGAGAAAATGCTGGTTACCAGCATTTTCTCCTTTTCCCACAATGTTTTCAAAAGGCCTCTTCCTCGGGGTCGTAAAAACCAGGGATTGTTTGGTAAACGGTTAAGGCATCTGATCTTGATCTACGTTATATGCAAAAGGAACTAAAGCCGTGCTAATGCCATAAGGGTTTTACATCCAAAGTGCAAATCAAATGATACTGTTGCCTTAATTCAATATCAGTATTCAATATCATATTCAATTTTTAGACTTTCTGAAATATTGTGGTTAAAGGAAAAAATCGAGGTTATCAGCATTTTATCTATATCCTTTCCTTTCCATCACAAATTCCATCATTTGAGCCATACATTTATTTGTCTTGTAGTCTTCAGATGCTCCCAGTTTTTGCAAGTCTAAATTTTCTTTTGTGTGACATTAAAAAAAGAGTTAACCCTTTACCACACAATCCTGAGTTTTGACGACCCTAGGCCTTTTGAAAACATTGTGGGAAAAGGAGAAAATGCTGGTAACCAGCATTTTCTCCTTTTCCCACAATGTTTTCTAGACTATCAGATTCAAATCCCATCATCTGTACCAAATAAATTTTGTAGTCTGCAAGTGCTTTCAGATTGGACCCATCTAAAATATTGTCATTTGGTAAAGAGTTAAGTTGTGCATAGGGGTCTGAGTGTTGATTTGAAAATTATAATTAGAGAGAGATGTGAATTTGCCTCAAATATAATTGATAGCATCTAACATCCAACATAGATAGGCCTGATTCGGGTATAAAAATGCATTCATTGTCAAAGGAAACCCTTGCATTGCTATAGAATGAAATTTCAGTTTTGAAAACATGAACAAAATATCTTATTTGCAAGGTTTTGTTGGACATAATATTATTTAATGGATAGTGTTT
This sequence comes from Hippopus hippopus, assembly GCA_946811185.2. Taxonomy (NCBI): domain Eukaryota; kingdom Metazoa; phylum Mollusca; class Bivalvia; order Cardiida; family Cardiidae; genus Hippopus; species Hippopus hippopus. Next base: position 48,265,389 of record OX328098.1, on the reverse strand, counting down.
ATTCAAGATCAAACTGTATAATCTGTGCAGGCCAGTCTTGATCTACATTCCCTTCAAAAGCATCAGCCTGAAGTTTTGACTAGCAGGCTAAGGGCTGACTCCTTACCACACAATAAATTTTGAACACTGAAAACATTACTTTGTGGATGACATTATAAGATAGGTTCAAGTTGTGGTAGTTGAGATAGGTTCAAGTTTTGGTAGTTGTGTTCAAAAGAGTAAAAAAACAATGTGGGAAAAGGAGAATGCTGATACCAGCATTTTCTCCTGTTCCCACAATGTTTTCAGAAGCCTTCTTCCACAGACCACTTAAACCACTGTCAGGTTTGGTAAAGGGTTAATATAAAATAGTTTATTGTTTGATGGAAAGGCTGAACTGGACATGAAAGAGAAATGAAAGAAATGAGGACAACCAAGATACTAATTAGATATGTTAATTTAGGCATGATAGCTTTTGAAGTGGATCTGTTTCATATAGCACAATATTTCTAAATTAGGAATGGCCAGACACTTGGACAACAATGGAAACATTCTGCCAGCTTTGTAACAATTGAAAATGCAAAGTTGTGGACTCTATAGCAGATGACTTTGAAAACATTATGGCAAAGGGCTCAGTGCTTGTTTCAATTTCACCCTTTAGGCATGTAAAAAACAATTCTCACTCTTAATAACCCTGAGGAAGTAGGCTTTGGAAAACATTGTGGGGAAAGGAGAAAATGATGTTTTCTTCCCTGTCATGGACAAATACCATCATTTGAGCCAATTAAATCTGTTGTCGGTAAATGCTTTTAATTTTGATGAGTCTAGATTTCTGTGGTTTGGTCAAGGTTTAGTTTTCTTTTTTGTTACTTTGTTCAATATTTGCTCCCATTTTTTGTTACTTTGTTCGATATTTGCTCCCTTTTTATTATATCTGAGTTTTAGATTAGGTTACTCTAAAGATTGTGTGATTACCTTAACCCTTTACCACACAATGACGCCTTTTAACGCCCCTGAAAAAGAGGCCTTTTGAAAACATTGTGGGAAAAGGAGAAAATGCTGGTAACCAGCATTTTCTCCTTTTCCCACAAAGTTTTCTACCCTATCAAAGAAAAGTTGCGTCATTTGAGCCACTATGAAATTGTCCTCTGAAAATGCTTTCAATTTGGATAGGTCTTAAATTTTGCCGTGTGGTAAAGGGTTAAACCTCTTAACAGGGACTGAAAGTGTCCATTTTTCATTTGTTTGGTACTAATATTAAGGGTTAGCTTTTTCATTAGCATTTTTTTTTTTCACAATTTTGCCAAATGAATAAATCTTACATGAAATCGTTGCCATGGTTCACAAGTTAAATTCAACTGCTAATGAAGCTTTTTTTTTCATTCTGTGTTCACAATGTAGCTAGTAGATAATTTATATTAGACATGTTCTTTGCAGTTTGGTCTACCTCAGATTGCATGGTCTTGGGTTAACCGTACCACAGAAGTTTAGACTTGTGCAATTTTAAAGCAGCTGCAGATGACAAACTGAATGTGACTTACATGATGAAATTTGTCTCTGAAAGGTGAAAAAACACTGTGGAAAAAAAGGAGAATATACAACTTTCCAGCACTTTCTCATTTGTCAACAATAATTTCAAAAGGCCTCTTTCTCAGGATCTATAAAACTTGGAATTTTGTGGTAAAGGGTAATAGACCTGTGAGTATTATCAACTTTTTGGTACCTCACCAACCCCCTAATTAGAGAAATTAATTGCACTGTCAGATGATTAAGGGGTACAATAATTATAGCTTGAAGTTATTTATGGTTCCCAGCATCATTGTCAGTTTTATTGAGCAGGGAATCTGATCATATTATCAGAATATGTAGCTTTCCCTTCTCTGAATCTCTAACCCTTTATCATACAGTCCTGAGGTTTAATGCCGCTTGAGGAAGAAGGCTTTGACAACATTGTGGGAAAAGCAGAAAATGATGCTGACCAGCAATTTCTCCTTTTCTCACAACCTTTTTTGTCCCTTTGAACACGCAATCATTTTAACCAAATTTGATTTGCCGTCTGCAAAAACTTTAGACTTGAACAAGTCTAATAATTTTGTCTTATGACAAAGTGTGAAATGCTAACCTCTCAAAATTTGCAGTTAACATCTGAAAAAGTCCTTGTAAAAGAAGGACAGTCAACATGAGTGGGAGTGAAATGACCAAAACATTGTGGGGATAGGATAAAATGCTGGTTACAAGTAATTTCTCCTTTCCTCACAATGTTTTCAAAAGCTCTCTTCTTCAGGGTTGTTAAAAGTTTGTGAGGGATTGTGTGGTAAAATGTGAACAACATTTAAAGCCTTTTAGATGCCTTCTTACTCTAAGAGTTGTTACAGCATAGGATTGATTGGCAAGGGGTATTTATAACTGATTTACCACAATATTTTCTAAATCCTCCACAGCAACTTCTGTTTGATAAGGAATTGGGTTAATATTTGCCATTTCCAGGACAATGGAAGCCCCAACACTAGAAGTGAGAACAAGCTAGATTAGCCTGATAAACTTGGCTGTTATTGATTGTAAAACTACCAGGTGGTTCCTTGTCCTGTAAATCATGCCGGACATTTTAATGGTTTCTTTCATATTTGGGAATCCAATAGGCTGTCACAGTTATCAAATTTGATAGGATGTGAAATTCTACTGGCATATTTGACTCATTACATGCTGAAACAAATTTGCAACAGAAGAAGACATTGGTGAATGATTGTAAATGAAGGATGAAATCTTAACCCCTATACTGCTAGATAACTAACATGAATCTCTCAAGCTGATTGTAAAAACCAAAATCTTGCAATTTCACAGGTGCTTCTTGGAGGAAAAATATCTCCTTATCGGACAGTGTAGATCCAAGATCAGACTGCACGTTCTGTGTCCGTAAAAGATCATTGAGTTGCACTTAGCAGTGTAAGGGTTAACCCTTTACCACACGGCAAAATTTAAGAGCTATCCAAATTGAAAGCATTTGCAGACGACAATTTCATAGTGGCTCAAATGACGCAACTTTTCTTTGATAGGGTAGAAAACTTTGTGGGAAAAGGAGAAAATACTGGTTACCAGCATTTTCTCCTTTTCCCACAATGTTTTCAGAAGGCCTCTTTTTTAGGGGCGTCAAAAGGCGTCATTGTGTGGTAAAGGGTTAACCAAACAACAAAATTTTAGATTCACTAAATTGAAAGCATCTGCAGACAACAAAATTATTCAATTGTGGCTAAATATTGATGAAATTTGGCAGTAAAAGGGTAGAAAACAGTGTGTGAAGAGGAGAAAATACTGGTTACCAGCATTTTTACCTTTTCCCACAATGTTTTCAAGAGGCTTTCCTCTCAGGATAGTTAAACTCAGGACTTTGTAGTAAAGAATTAATATGTGAAAACTTTGTTGCAACAGGAGAAATTTGCTATACTCCTGTTGGCACAATGTTTTCAAACATGGTTTAAAGCAAAATGAAAAAAAAGTCATCTGTAGACAGCAGATCATAAGTCTTAATACTTTACCAGACATCAACATTTAAGTCAGATCCATATCAAAAATATTTTGTAGGCGAGTAAATGTGGCTCTTAGTGTTGGAATTTGTCTTTGAAATGTCAGAAAACATTGCAGGAAAAGGGCAAAATGCAGGTATCCATGATGCTTATAACACCATTTATAGAGAAACAGTTATCAACAATTTCTCCATCCATAAAGTATGATCTGTTTTTTGAAGTTTTTTTCGTGACCTTTTCAGTTCTTCCTATCTTTAAAAACCTTTTTTTTCAGTGAAACTAAAACCTCACTGTTAAGGTTAATTGGCATGACTCTTTACCATACAACAAATACATTTGAGACTGGTGCCTGTTGAAGACATTTTGCAGACAGCACTTTAAAATGTGACTAAAAACTGGAATCTGTTTTTCTAAGGATAGACTCTATTAAAGAAAAGGGAAAAAAAGGCATAAAGAGCCTTCAAACCCCTTCTCTGTCAGGGTCATTTTATATTTGTGATAGGGATAAATATTAGACCATCTGTTACAGTTTTTGAACAGTAATTTTAATAGTTTCCTTCATGCAAGTCCTTACTGTACTAAACTCATAATACCTCCTGAAACAAGTTTTCAGCAAACAACTGTAAAATCATCTTTGTAATGTCAGGATAATGAACATGACTCATGAATATAGCTGAATGCATTGAGACAAAAGGAGAAAGTGCTACTGAAGATTAGTTTCTCCTTTTACCAAAAAGTTTTCAGAAGAGGTCTTGGGAATCTTCTGCAGGTGATGTGTTACCTAATCTGTCTGTAATCACCCAGCAGGTCATACAAACATAATATTAGTGGTATAAAGGACTCCATTCTAGATTCACTTTTTACAATGATTCTTTTTAGGAATCAGGAACTCTAATGACAGCTGTTCATAATTTATGATAATTAACTCTTTACCAGAGGAAAAAATTCTAGACTTGTCCAAAGTCATGGCATTTGCAGACAACAAATACAGAGTAGCTAAACAGATGATTTCTGTCCTTGACGTGGTAGAAAAGATTGTGGAAAAAGAAGAAAATGCTGGTTACCAGCATTTCCTCCTTTTCCCACATTGTTTTCAAAAGCCTTAGTTCTCAAGGTGGTTTAATTTCAGTATTGTGTGGTAAAGGGTTAAAGATTATTCAGGTTTTAGAATTGGAATCTTTTGTACAGTTACCAAAGGTCTTGACAGCTTCCCATGATTGATTTCATCAAGTTTACATCACACAGTTCAATCTACAATCATTCATAATTGATCTGAAGTTGCTTTTACAGACAGTGTAGGTTAAGATCAGACTTCACAGAGTGTGTAGTCTGGTTTTAATGTACATAATGATTTCACTTCTCTTCGACAATAGTGCTTTTCATGGGAGTATCTGGACTGGTAAAGGGAGTATCCTTTAGCCAGACACTTCAGAGCCCAAGAATACCAATACATAAAATACTAGTTAAAAACACGAATTTGTGAGCTCTCAGAATGATATTATTGAAATATTTTTGAAAACTGCTGAGAATAAAAAAAACCAACATGGAGTCAGTTCCCAAAGGACTAAGCGACCAGACCTAACTTCTTTGTACAAGTTTGAAGCCTTGTGACCCTCAGATGGGGTTAAAAAGCACTCCATTTCACACCCTATATCAATTTAACTTGAAAAGCATCAAATTATCCACAAACTGTCCATTCTTCCCAAAGACCATAAAGCACTTTGCACCAAGCAATTAGTTTTGACATTATGAACTGGACCATACTCTAACTCTTTACTGAATGATTCTCTGTTTTTAGGACCCGGAGGGAGAGGGTTTCTCACACCATTGTGGGAAAAGAAGAAAATGCTGCTAACCAGCATTTTCTTCTTTTCCCACAATACTTTCCACCCTCTCTAGGATAAATCCAATCATTGGAGCCACATTTTATGTTGTTGTTTACAAAATGCTTTCAGTAATGAGAAGTTTAAAATTTTGTTGTCTGACTGAGAGTAAATCGATTCCTTCATGTTGGCACAGATTGGATCGATCTGCAGTGAACTTTTTTTTTCAAACAAAAAGAGGGAAAAAAAACCATAAGAAGAAGAGAAACTTTTTTCAATGACAAATTTATCCACATGTCATACTGTTTTCTTGACTGTGTCTATCTGATCTTGTTTATTAGTTCAGTTAGGCTTTGTTTTAATGTGCTAAACAATGTGCAAAAATGTAAATATGAACTCTTTTCACACAGCAAATGGTGCTTTTTCAGAAAGGGAAGAGCTCAGATAGGTTTGTATAGTGTGTTGTCAGATCATGGATATACAAATCCCTCCATTTAAGTTGAAATTTTCTTGTCAAAAGCAACATGAAAATGGCAATAGTTTAATCTGTACTGTGCAACATGAAATTTCATTTGTGTAGCAGAAGAAGGATTAAAGTAGAAACATTTACAACCAGTGACCATTTAGTATAATGGGGTACTTAGTTAACCAGAGCTTTGGTACAAAAGAAAGCTGTTTAACTCTTTACCACACGATCCTGAGTTTTACTGACCCTAAGTGAGAAGACTTTTTAAAACATTGTGGGAAAAGGAGAAAATGCTGATAACTAGCATTTTCTCCTTTTCCCACAAATTTTTCTACTCTGCCATAAACAAATTTCAATTTTTGAGTCACATTTATTTGTTTGTCTGCAAATGCTTTCAATTTGGTAGGGTCCAACATTTTGTCTTTGGTAAAGAGTTAACCCATTGCTTCATTACTGAGCATTTCAAAATTGAAGACATCTCAAGCTGACATCTTCTTCACAATAATACTCCGAACCTTTCAAAAACAAACTCAATCATTTGAGCTAAATTTTAATGTGTCATGTTTAAAATGCTTTTATCATGGACGAGTCCAAAATTTTGTCTGGCGGTAAAGAGGTAAATGTTGCAGCCATTGAAGACACAACAGGGCAGTGTAGCCTCTGGGCTATAAATTTTGTAAAGTTCTTATTAGAGTAGCCCTACAAAAGGGTTGACTGCTGATCAGGTCAGCCTGTGATTGACCATCCATGATTTACTGAAAAACAAAAGGTCACTGTAACCCCATGATTGATTCTTTTTTTGGGGCTGTCCATTAATGTAACCCCATGTTTTAACAACCCTGGGGACAAAGGTTTTTGAAAACAGTTTGAGGGAAAAGGAGAAAATGCTGGTAACTAGCACCTTTTCCCACAATGTTTATAAGTCTTTGAAAGATATATTTCTCATCATTTTGGACTCATTCAATGTGTCATTTTGAAATTCTTCTGAAATCTAAATTTATGGTATTTAAATAATAGTACTTTACTTCTGACAGCAGAATTCTAGACTGATCCAAATTGAAAGCATTTTCAGAGGACAGTTGAAATGTGCCTCAAATGATGAGACTTTTTTATATGAAAGGGTAGAAAACAATGTGCAAATGGAATAAATGCTGATTACCAGTATTTTTTCTCCTATACCCACAATGTTTTCAAAAATCTTCTTCGTCAAGGTCTTGAAAAAGGGTTCCTGAAAAAGATGGGATCATTTGGTATAAGGTGATTAATTATGCATCAGTCATTGGTGGTGATTAGAGCAGAAGAAAAGAGAAAGCCTTGTTCATGCTTGAAGTTAGGAAAGGACCATCCCAAAACCTTTGAGCCATGCTCTGTGAAAAGGGGGCTTAATGCATATGCAAAAAGTATTAACCCAGGTCAGCCTATGCAGTCTGCATAGACTGACCTGTGTCGAAAATTTTTGCTTTTGGTAAAGTTTCTGCATGTTCAAGGATGATTCTACTTCAGGATTCAGCCAGTTGTTTGACAAAATGGATTTTATGGGTCGATAATTATGTGATGAATTGTTTGGTATAATGCATCATGGAGATGCATTAAACCCCATTTCACAGAGCATGGCTCACTTGTTTGCTTGTACAGTGTATAACCCTTTACTACACAATGCCAACTTTTAATGACCCTGAGGGAGAGGCCTTTTGAAAACATAGTGGGAAAAGGAGAAAATGCTGGTAACCAGCATTTTGTCCTTTTTTATGTCTCCCCCTGTCAGGGTCGGGAGACATATTGTTTTTCCCCTTGCGTCCGTCCGTTTGTTTGTTGTTTGTTTGAATGGTGTTTTACGCCGCTTTCAACATTATTTCAGTCATATCACGGCGACAGCTCACATATTCATGTTTTCCTGGGTTTAAACAGCGTCCGTCCGTCTGTCTGTCTGTCTGTCTTTCCGTCACAAATCGTGTTTGCTCTATAACTCGAAAACCTTTTAAGATATTTTGATAAAACTTCACACATTTGTAAAGCACCATAAGACGAAGTGTCATGCACAAGAACCATAACTCTGGCTTGTATATTTTTCGAGTTATTTCCCTTTGATTATTTTCCTTACTCATTTTACAATTTTGTGTCCGCTCTGTAACTCGAAAACCATTAGAGAAAACTGACCATTATTTCAGTTAGAAATTGCCTTGGTGACATATCAATCCTTCTGATACCAAAAAGGGGGGAGACATCTGTTTTTTTGTAGAAAAATAAGTTCTATTTCCGCAATGTTTTCTTACCTATCAAAGACAAATTTCATCATTTGTATCACATTATTTTGTTACCTGCAAATGCTTTTGATTTGGACAAGTCAGCATTTTTCTCATGTGGTAATGAGTTAACTCTTTACCAAACAGCAAAGTTAGAGATGTGACCAAATTTAAAGCATTTGCAGGCTACAAATATAATGTAGCTCAAATGATGATAGGGTAAAGCGCTTTGTGGGACAAAGAGAAAATGCTGGTTACCAGTATTTTCTTCTTTTCCCACAATGTTTTCCAAAGGTTTCACAATCAGGGTCGATAAATTTGGGATTGTGTGGTTAAGGGTTAAAGCTGTTTTCATTAGTATTTCTGTTATATTACAGTGGCCAGAAACTTATGAATGGGTTCCTTAGGTTCTTTATCAGTACAATGTACTTTGCACTTTTCATGTGGCTAGCTGCTGTACCACATAAACAAAGGAAAATGTCCAGCAATGGGTTAGAAATTAGTCTTGTCATGATGAACTGCATCAGTTCTCTAGAAAAATTTTGATAGAGCAAGGATTCAAATTCACAGCTCGATGAATCTTATCCTGGGGCATTCATTTACCATTTAGCTGCTAGGGATGGCCCTAGAATATTAATTTTCTTTCTAACCAGTAAGTTTTTGAAAAATGGACATGTCACATGTAATATTCCAACACATGTTGAGTTGTAGAAATGAATTTTAAAAGTAGGTCAAATGTTGCCAGCTCACTCCATCTTTTGTTTACTTTTTAGCTCCATTGGCCAAAGGCCAGCGGGCTTATGTCATGGCCCGGTGTCCGTCGTGCGTCCGTCCGTGCGTGAGTTAACTTTTTTTTCAAACTTCTTCTTCTCTGAAACTACCCATCCAAATTTGATGAAACTTCACAGAAATGATCCTGCCATGGTCCTCTTTAGGATTTCTTGAAAGAATTTGATTCCTTCAAAAACTCTGGTTGCCATGGCAACAAAACTGAAAAATATTGAACATCTTTAAAAATCTTCTTGTCTGAAACCATAAGGCCCAGGGCTACCAAATTTGGCATGTAGCTTTATCTAATGGACTTCTATCAAATTCCTTCATATTATAGCCCTGGGGTCAAAATTGGCTCTGCCCTGGAGATCACAAGTTTAACATGGGCTTATAGTGACTGTAATTTAAAATAGTAATCAAGGGAAATAACTCCCATTATACAAGATAAAGTTTTTTACTATTTACCTCCCTTGATTATCAAACTGCAGTTATACATGATTGGAGTTTGGTATTCAAGTTTTTTGGATAGGAAATGGTCTGTTTTAAGGGAGAGTGATTTATTTTGATGCTAACGGTTATGCTCACATGAATGTAATGTTTAATTTAAAGTAAGGTTTCTATCAGTCAAATTTTTTCAGAACTTTACCTTTCATGCAAATGAATAAACCTGCTTGTATTCATTGACATTATCTTTGCATTTAAAAGGATATGACTGTTTTTGTTTGGTGGGCGGGGTGGAGGTTATGTTTTCAAAGTAAGTTTATTACCATACAGACTTTTTATGCTGTACGTCTCTGTCAGTGCCAATTAAGTGCATGATACGTTAATTTTACTCTTTAAGAAATGACAAATTTTTTTTTTAATGTACCAAGTTTAAAGCCATTGCAAAAAGACAAATTGAATGTAGCTTAAATGACTATTTCTGTCTTTGATAGGTTAGGAAACGTTGTGGGAAAAGGAGAAAATACTGGCTGACTACATGTTGTCCTTTTCTCACGATGTTTTTGAAAGCCTTCTCTTTCAGGGTCATTAACACTTCGATTTGTGTGGTAAAGGGTTAAAAAGCCAGTGGAGCGATACAGGGCCATCATGGCCCTCTTGTTACTGATTATAACATCCACTTTTCTGCCAGCAGCTAACTCTTGAATCAACAGCATATTAATAGATTGTCATCTTCACAATAATTTTCATCTTTTTGAATGGTGTGATTTAAATTCAAATGCATTTTAACACCTGTATTGTTTACTTTTGGCCACTACTAGGGCTTTAATGGCAGTAAGAATAGATAAAGATTAGAAGCAAATTCTGTGCAGTCTGGTCTGCATCACCTACTTATGCAAAGCAACTTAATGTTGTGGTTAGGTTCTCAGGGTGAATTGGCTGGATTTAGTGGAATAAATATCTTCAAAGGAGAGACCTTGTGTAACACCCCAGTGTTTACGGATTTGCTGTTTTGCTTCTTGCTGAAATGGGATTAGCCCAAAATATTTTGTTCTGATTAGGTCCTATTGAAAAGATTTCAAGGCTATTATTGGACATATCCATTCAAAAGAATCAATTTCTTGCAATTCTCTGTCCTCAATATGGTGTTGGTATAACAGTTTCCAACAAAACTATGTCCTCATTATTCTGTTAGTATAACAGTTTCTAACAGTACTGTCCTCATTATGCTACTGATATAACAATTTCCAACAGTACTATGTCATCCTTTCTGTTGATATGTTTCTATATACATGTATATTCAGCTTACAAAAAATAACATTAGAACTGTCCCCACCATGTTAACCTATAACAGTCTCCTCCAGTACTTTGTTTAGATCATGCTGTTGATTAACTAGGTTCCAACAATTATACAATGTTCTCATCATGCTACATTGGTCTAAGAGTTTCCAGTACAAACATGTAGTACTATATCCCGGTTATGCTATTGATATAATTAGATCATTTTCTAATAATGAGTGTACTGTTCCCAAACTACAACAGGAAAATGTACTTGTTCTAAATCTATGATTCAAAGCTGATGCCATGATGCTCATCTAATGGCAAAATAAAACTGTTGAGACATGATTAAAATGGTAGGGCCCCAATCTATATACAGTAACTTCTTAATTCAGTTTTAAATTTCAAAAGTAGCCATCTGATTTGCTGAGCTGTTCCATCTAAGCCAATCAGATACCTCGTATAGGAATTTAGAATTAAAAATAATATTTAGAATAACTGGTGAATTTGACTACAGATCTTAGTGGTATTTTAGAGAGATCCTGGGAGTGATAAGTGTGGCCCTTTCTTGGTGATTGATATCAGTGTGGGGTGTTAATAGTTCCTGCAAGCTTCTGTTGATTCTGTTGAAAGCCTTTCCATGGACACAGATCACAGGCTGACTGACAGCATGCTAACACTTGTTGCTAATTAAGGTTTTGATTTACAGAGGATATTGAGACCATTTGTGAGGAATAGGGTCTTTATGATTGTAAATTAACTCTTTTTCAGACAACAAAAGTTTTAACTAACTTAAAATTGAAAGTATTTGCAGAGACAAATAAAAATATGGTTAAAATGATGGGATGCCTCTTTGAAAGGGTAAAAAAGGAGAAATGCTGGGCACAATTATTTTCTTCTTTGCCCAGCAATTTTAAAAGAGTCTGTAACCCCAAATAGTGTTTAACAATGGGATTGTTTAGTAAGTAGTTAACTATTACTTGCTATACTGGTCTTTTTTTTCTAACCGTAAGCAACCAGCACAGAGTTAATGACTTCTTTTCCAGATTTCTTTTATGTAAATTTGTTTTGTGACCTTACTGTCTGTCTCTTGATAGTTTGGTTTATATCCTCACCAGACAACAAAGTGGCAAAGGGTTGACTTGTTCAGTGACAGTTTACTAACATTTATCTATTGAGTACTGCTGGTGCAGAAAATCAATCTGACAAACTATCAAAATTGTCCCCATGCTCTTTTGCACTGTAACAAGTTACACATTAACACAGGATCATTATAGTTAATCCATCATAAACTGCAGATGACTTTTATCCCCAAACAGTTGGAAGATGTCATTTTTGTGTCGTTCATCAGTCCATCCATTTATCCATCCTTCCATTCATCCATCTGTCTATTCTTTCATGTGTCTGCCTGGTTTTATTTGGCGTTTTACTTTTCCAAATTATGCTCCCATTTCAGTGGGGAGGGGGTGATGGAAATATTAGTTCAACAAAGTAACTTTTTTAAAACAACTACTGTATCACATATTTTCTGTTTTGGTAATATTGGTCTGCAAAATGTCAATTTAGGCTCTCCCTAATGGCAGGATTCAGTGTCATGAGGTTTGTTTTTCAACTCCAGTATTTCATCCAAAACACTTTACTTTTGTTAGCTGATCATACAACCTGGTGAGGTCTTTTGATTTTTATTTTGCTGCAGACATGTTTATCTCTTGTCTTTGTCTCATTTCATTGTTTCTGGCTGACCTGTACATTAAAGGAGTCATTGAAAATGCTGAAAAATTTTATATTTGCAACACTGCATAAAGCTATGAAATACTGGTTTTTGACTGAAGATATGTTGCCAAATATTCTTGCAGAAACTTGATATTTTGTTGGGGAATATCATTTTGACATGAATAATTAGATGTAGTTGGGGCAAAAAGCCACCAAAATAGTACACAATTTTATTTGCTAATCCTTAGACCTGTGACTATTAATCTATAATCCAACGACTCTGCCAAATGAGCTATCTCTGCAAGGTAATAATTCTGGTATGGTTTAACCCTTTACTGCATGATCCTGAGATTTAATGAGCCGGAGGAAGAAGCAGTTTGAAAACATTGTGGGAAAGAAGAAAATGCTGGTAACCAGCATTTTCTCCTTTTCCCACAATGTTTTGTACCCTATCAAAGATAAATTATATAATTTTAGCCACATTTAAAATGCTGTCTGCCCATCCTTTAATTTGGACTAGTCTACGTTCTTGTTGGATGGTAAAGAAATAAATGCATTTATCCCTACTTACACGATAAATGGCTAGCTAGTGACAAACACTATAGAAAATATTACACAAATGAAAAAAATAGAGCATCACGATCTTCTCAAAAATTTGCAAAATAGAATCTGGCTGTGTGTCACCTTAACTCTTTACCAAATGATAAGATTTAGGACTCGACCAAATTTCAAGCGCTTGCAGAGAACAAATTGAATATAGCAAAAATTATGATGTCTGGTTTTGAAAGGTTAAAAAGCATTGTAGGAAAAGGAGAAAATGCTGGTTACCAGCATTTTCTCCTTATCCCACAATGTTTTTCCTTTTCCCACAATGTTTTCAAAAGCCTTCTTTTTCAGGGTCATTTAAACTCTGGACTGTGTGGTAAAGGGTTAAGTGGGATAATGCAAGGAAGATGCATTTGACTATCTCATGAAGTTAAAAGAGTTCAAATGCTCTTCTTCTTGGCTTATTTGATTTTGTATGTCATTAGATTTGTTATCACATTTATCATCTGTCCACACTGAAAGACTGGTCAACAACAGCTTGGTCAAGGGGGGGTCAAAACTTACAGAAATCACTCACCTAGAATTCAACATTCTCAATTGCTTCTAGTCAGAAAAATCTAAAGATCCTGTCAAATTTGATTTATATGGTTTCTTTTTAGGCTGAAGTAATTTTTGAATTTCCATGATTTGGTCATGTGACAGCTCTGTTTTAATTTCTAGAATCAATTGGCGGAAAAGATAGATGACCCATGTAATGTTGGTTTTGTCCAGTTTTAATTTGTTTTTGGACAGGGGTCATTGCCATTACTTGTTACAGTGTCTTCAAGTGTACTAGAAAAAGTAATCGGTCTGTGAAATTGAGGAATTTTCTTCAATATAAATGGCCCGTGCATCTGTGTGGAAATTTATGAGCCTGCTAAATAGACTTTTGAGCAGTTGACAACTTGAGCACTTCCTGTGTTGGTTGCTAAGTGATGGAGTGTTCCTTACTTCCTTTTTTGAATAGTTATTTTCTTTGCAACATTACCCAAATTTCTCAGACTGTATCTATTGTGCCCGGCTGGGTAGCTCAGTGGTTAGCGGATCTGATTTGTGACCTGATGGTTGTAGGTTGGATATCTGGTTGCTGCAAACTTTCTTTATGGCGGTTTTTCGCCTCTCACCTCTGATGCATGTGAGAAGAGTAGTCAGTGGCTTGGAAAGAAAGTTATGTCAGTACTGGTGTGAAAGCTACGAAACACATGCGTAGGTACACTGACACTGTTATATGACCTAACCTGTTAAAACAATGTTAAAACTCCAATACAAACAAAAGTATCTATTGTATGCAGCAATTTAGCTCAGGACCAGTTTGCATAGAACAAGTCAGCATTCTGTAATCTTCCCATTGTTTTTTTTAATGATATTTTCACTTAATATGACCAGAACAATTTTGAGCCGTAAACTTTGCTCCCTTATTTATTTGGTGTGATGTTTTCTTGTCTGTATAATATTTTCAGATTTTTAGCCTTTAAATACAAAATTATTGTAGGAATGTATCTCCATTTACATTGTTATAAAATGTTTTTCACTCTATTCAACTCTCTCTTGGCAACAATCAGTCCATATTGGGACTTGCAGTAGTTTAAAATGGGGTTTCTCAGAACATGCAGTATGATCTAGTTGCTGTGATATTTTACAGGAATATTATGAGAAAAACAGCTTTGACTGGGGGTTGTCTTTCTAATTTGGTCTTTCAAACAAAATGGAATTGTCCATTTCATTGATTTGGCTAAAGTGCCCCTGCCGTCAATTTTTTACGAAATATGTCCTTGAAAAAGAAAGTATTTGAGAACAATGTGGATATAGGAGAAAAAGCTGGGAATCAGCGTTTCTTCTCCTTCTTTTCCTTAACTTTGTCTATGCTTTTGAAGACAAATAGTATCATTTGAGCCACATATTATTTATTGTCTGCAAATGCTTATAAATTAGGAGAGTCTAAAATTTTGTTGTGTTGTCAAGGGTTAAAAGTCTTGCCTATAAGCACATGTTGTGTCCATAAGAAATGAATTAAAATCAAAAATAAAATGATAAATGGCAAGAGAGGTGACAGCTTGAGGATGATTCCAGCCTGATGGAATTGAAAGAGCAGATTTTTATATCCATTGTCCTTCATTAGATTACCATAGCAATGAAATGGCTGGAATATTTGGGATGCTGTTGGTCTGAAAAGCTTTATGATGTCACATGATCGGGTAATCAAAGAACACTTAAATAAAATTTGTAAATTCTCATAAAACCAAGGTGTTTTAGTAATTTAGTTCAATTGTAGCAGATGGTCAGCACATTAATTTTGTAAGAGTGATTCTGGCAAGTTGTGGCTTCAGGATAGAAGTACTCTTTGGAAATTGGGCCTGCACCCACTCTGGTACTCAAACCACTTTGTGTATGCAATATCACTTGCCCTTGCAGACTGATCAGTTAATTCATTAATAAGTATTCTAACGTAGATGCTAAATTTACTTAGTTATACACACTACATCTTTTAAGTTTATGTATTTAAATTGTATTAACCCATTACCACACAATCCCTACTTTTGACGACCCTGAGAAAGAAGCCTTTGGAAAACATTGTGGGAAAAGGAGAAAATGCTGGTAACCAGCATTTTCTCCTTTTCCCACAATGTTTTCTACCCTTCACAAAACAAATTTCAAATTTTCAGTCACTTTTATTTTGTCGTCTGCAAATGCTTTCGAATTGGACAAACCTAAAATTTTGTCGTTTGGTAATGAGTTAATATAGATCTAGATCAATACGTTATTGCATTGTGCATGAAACTGAATTAATTCTTTCTCACAGTTCCAAATTTTAACGAGCCTGAGGAAAAAGCTTTAAGATAACCTTGTGGGAAAAGGGGAAATTGCTGGTAAACAGCATTTTCTCCATCTCTCACAAGGTTTCATACACATATAGATATAATTACCATCATTTCAGCCACATATAACTTGCTTGCAAATGCTTTCAATTTGAACAAGTCTAAAATTTTATTATTTGGTTAAGGGTTAAAAATTTGTTTACTTTTTATTGGATGACATGCTGAGACTCTGTTTTCTCATCATCCTTTCCTTCTATTTTCTTTTAATTGTCTCCCTTATTCAGCAAAGTGTGGGTGATCAATTGATCAAATAAATTAAGACTTAGTTTCGGAATCTGCTGAGTTGTGACAAGTGATGTAGCACTGTGATATTTTTACAGTAAACTGGCAGCTCGATATCTGAACTGGTACCTATTCTATCTCCCGTACCATCCAATAGATTGTAGATATTTGATATGAAGATCAATAATAGACTGCCAACTTGACTGTTACAGAACTTGTAAATTGGACAGGTTATCTTTACAATGATGATAAGAGAAGTACAAACAATGTTGGTATAAACAAAATAGATGATGTCCAGTATCAATTCCGCGGCCATAATGTCAAAAAAAAGGGCACGCGTGAACGTAATGTTAAGTCTGATATAAACCAAAATCCTGTACATTGAAGTGACAGCTGGGCGATCTAGGTTCACTTTCATTTCGTGTTTGTTGATGGATTAAAATGAATTTTACTTGCCAGGAAATGTATTCGCCCAGCAGGTTAAGCTTGACAGGTATTTCATTTGCCAAAAGTTACTTGCAAATGCGAGCGGGAAAGTATAATTTTACACCCCCTATAAGAGTTAAAGTGAATATCAGTGGTCAGCCTCTCTATCACTTGTAATCTCAACTAATTATATGTCCCTAACCAGTGATGAGTAGATTATGCTAATCGGCCCATGTCCTCCAATTTTCTGTTATGAAAATACAATAAGTGGCAAAGGAGCTTGCTGAAACACCTCCTCATACTTTCAAGAATGCTGCTTCATTATCTTTTGGTATGGGATATGGTATGAAAGGATACCAGTGGTCACCCATAGTCCCAAGGCAAAAGAGTTTTGTAACATTCATAAATGAAAACTGTTTTCAAGAGTTGAATTGTTAACGCTTATCACCTGTGAAGTACTGTTGCATCTTGCAGCATACCACTTTTGAAAGTATTGCGGCTATGAGAGAATTCGCTACTCACAAGTAGATGAAATTATCTTTTTGCTACCAGCTTTTCACCTGTATTCATGATTATGACTATAATTTGCTTAATATTATTAATAGCTAAGAGGGAAAAGATCCACAAGAACAGCCTGAGGAAAGAATTCTTGAGGTCAGAGTTCATAATTAGGGTAATAATCACCAAGTTGGGTTTCTCTCATCTTTTGTGGTATCACATTGGTGTTAATGCCACAACCAAGAAAGGTAGCAACTTGTGGTAAAACAGACTTTCTTTTACAACTTATTAGTCTAATCCAACCTCCAGCAACCATTGATGTATTTTACAGAGCCTGTAAACTCAGATCAGCCTACTTATATATGCATTGTGATCTAGATCCAAACTCTTCTCTTCCGTGTTCACTCTAAAATGAAGGAAAATATGGAAAATGACACTTAATACAGACAACAGATCTTTATTGCAATTGGATAGATTGATTGTTCTGCATTTGTCTCAATACTTATGAAAGTTCCTTTGCCCTGCTGTATAATTATGTGGTTGTAGTAATAGTAGTAGTAGTAGCTCTACTTCCTACTTGTGCATCACAATCCTCTAGAGCTGACAGTTCCTCCTGCAGAAGACTGTTTTTCATCTTACAGCAGAACAACTTTGAAAACTTTCTTTTGTTAACATATTTTTACCACAGTCATATTCATGCAATTATTATTATCCCCCACCGAAGGCAGAGGGATATAGTTTTAGTGTTGTCCGTCCATCCGTCCGTCCTTCTGTCCGTGTGTGCGTCCGGGACAATATCTCCAATACCATTGGACGGAATTTCGTGAAACTTTATACGTGTGTACAATAACCTATTCTGCCGATATATATATATATTTTTTGATTCGATGCAAAATGGCCGATTGGGAGTGATTTTGATTTTTGCGTAAATTTTTGAAAAGGTCTTTTTTGGCGAGGGATATCATTTCAACAAAATTGCTTGTTACTAAAGTATTTTTACATATATTCACTTGAAACTCTTTCACTAAAATTTTTTGTATGCTGCAGAATTGTTGCAGGAGGTAATAAACATAGTGACACATGCTTCACAAAGAATCATATGCCTCTGAGGGGTGGTTTAAAATTTTGTGTGAACTCCTCAAAAGAATTATTCAAATACCTCTTTAGTAACATGAATGGATTATAAATACTTTCTCTGATGTCCTGGGGTCACCCAGATTGTCTGGTTCCCAACAGGACATGTCACTTGTTGGCCCTGAACCTGGAGTTTATTGGAAATTAATATGATTTATATTGGCCTGTTTATTGGAATCATGCTGACTAAATAACAGGGTTTGTTCTGTTGGTTTCACAGTCATTAATCCCTGGCTGTTACTTAACTCTATACATGAAGACACAATTTTAGACTCATCCATATTAAAAGCATTTAAAGACAAACAAATTAAATGTGGCTCAAATGATGGTTTTTCTCTCATAAGGGTAGAGCATGTCATGGATAAAAGAGAAAATGTTGGTAGTCCAGCATTTACCCCCTTTCCCATATTGTTTTTAAAAGCCTGTGTCAGCCTCAGGATGGTAAAGACACAATATAGTCTGCTGAAGGGTTTAAAGAGTTTAGCCCTTAACCCTTTACCAAACGACAAGATTTTAGAATGGTCCAAATTAAAAGCATTTGCAGACGTCAGAATTAATGTGACTGAAAAATTGAAATTTGTTTTTGGAAGGATAGAAAATATTGTGGGTAAAGGAGAAAATGCTGGTTACCAGCATTTTCTCATTTTCCCACAATGTTTTCAAAAGGCTTCTTTTTCAGGGTCGTTAAAAGTCGGGATTGTGTGGTAATGGGTTAAGATGAAGAATAAACCTATGGGACATTTTCAGCCTAGAAACTTGATCTAAACAATTGCAGTGTCAAGGTTGCTCTTTTAAAATGTCCTCGTAAAATGGACAATATAGATCAAAGATCAGACTACACATTTTATGCAGTTTGATCTTGATCTTTGCTGGCTGCTAAGGAAGCTAAATTTGTAAAAGGTGCTTTGAGAGTTTAGAAGAACTTTACCTGAAGAAAGAGAGCCCCTTGATCCACACCTGAAGAAAGAGAGCTGTATCATCTATTCTTTGAAGTTATAAAGGCATTATCATCTCAGTGTGAAGTCATCAGCTTTCCCATCAGCAGATGCCACTGGATACCATAAGAAACCAACCCTAGATGTAAAGAAGGCAATTATGAAGGCAGATGAAATTTCATCTTCACAACTTGTGTAATAATGGATGTTTTTAAGCTGCTTTCAACAATATTTCTATCTTATCACAGTCACTGCTGACAAAACTTTGAAAATCTTTATGTTCAAAATCATTTGGCTAAGAGCTCTCCTACATGTATTTGGTATGTAGCATCATATGTAGACCTCAGTAAGATTTATCAAATTTCATAAAATCTCCAGTGTAAAATTGGCTGATACAGTAAAAATTAAGATTTTTCATCAGAGATTATTAACATGGGTGCTAATCAGGGGAACTAGCTCCAAATAGAGTCAATGGAATTTTGTGCCCTCAACACATTTGGGCACTTGCATGCTAGAGCCTGGGGTCCTGGACAGGGAGATAGTGCCATTGGCTATATTAATGTTGAGTCATCAGGATATTTGAGTCTAATCAATCCTAGTCTCTGAGTTAGGTTCTTTCTTCCTCCTGTTGCCTTTTGTAACGTCTTCTGACACATCGAATGCGCTGGTAGCTGGTCAACTCATAAAATTAGGTACGAGTGGACTTCAGTACTAGTTTTCAAACATACAAGTTGACCAGCTACCTGTGCATCCGACTGTTATACTAGGTGGGCGTCAGAGCAAACAAAAGACAACAGAAGGAAGAGAGGACCTCACTCAAAGACAAGGATTGATTAGATTCAAATATCCTTATGATTTAACATGGTGTAAGAAGGCTATAGATTTGAAGGGAAATGAAAAAATTGTGGTCCCAAATCTCAATGTTGAATGAAATTGGTGAACTTTCAGTTTGGTGCTTCAAAGTTGTGGCAAAATTATTTTCAAACTCTGCATATTTCTACGACCAATCCTAAAGGGGAATAATGTTAAATCAGTATCTACACACAATAGCATTGCCGGATTTTTCAATAGATAGCCAATAAAGAAATAAATATTGATAAAATTCTTTGAGACATACTTTTGTTTACTGTTTTTTTGGGGGGGGGCACAAAATTCTGTAAACTCTTTGGAGCTAGTTACCTTGATTTTCACCCATACTAAATTTGGTGTGAGACTTCATCTAGGGAATATCTTTCAAGATCCCTTGCAGGATTGTATTTTGTTCTACCAGTACTTGTATCTCCACTTCTGTCTCCCCCTGAGACTGTCTGTCAGTCTGTCCTCCTTCATCCCAATCCTGTGATAACTATTAAATCATCAAAAGTAACCCACTACATTGTAACTTGATCAGTATGAAAATGCTGCATATTCCTTCAGGTTTTAGGCAAAAGTAAAGGTCACTATGACTAGGAATAGAAATTGAGAAAAAATTGAATCTGTTGTAACTTCAGCAATGTTTGGGCGAAGCACATATTAAATATAGCTTACTGTAAATGCTGTTATTTCATAGCTAAAGAACTCAAAGTCCATATTAGGAAACTATGTGCAAATTTTTTATTGTACAGAGAACATAACAGGAGGAAAAAATGGCATTTGGTAGTATTCTTTCTATATTATCAAATGATGTCCACTGCAATGATGTAAAACTTGAATTTGTGTCTGAACCAGGAGACAAAAAATAAAATTTTCCATCTTGAAAATTTCTCAACCTTTACCACACAATTCCAACTTAACGACCCTGATGGTCTTTTTAAAACATTGTTAGAAAAGGAGAATATGCTGGTCACCAGCATTTTCTCCTTTTTCCACTATGGTTTTCTACACAAACAAAGACAAATTTCCTTATTTGAGCCATGTTGTCAGAAATGCCTTCAATTTGGACAATTGTGAAAAGTTTTTTTGTCTGGTAAATGGTTAAATGATGGGATTTATCTTTTAACTCTTTAACAAGCAATCCCGAATTTTCAGGACTTTGAGGAAGAAATCTTTTGAAGACATTGTGAGTAAAGGAAAAAATGTGAATGACTAGCATTTTCTGCTTTTCCAACAATATTTTCTGACATTTAAAACACATATCCTATCGTTTGAGGGACATTTAAAATGTTGTCTGCAAATGCTAATTATTTGGAGAAGTCTCAAATTTGCCTGGGAGGTAAAGAGTTAAAGAATAGAAAACATTGTGAAAAAAGCAGAAAACGCTGGTTTTTAGTATGTCTTTGCTTTTCCTATGATGGTTTTCAAAACCATCTTCCTGAAGGCAGCATAAGCAATGGATCGTAAGAGTACTGGATTATTTGGTAAGAAGCTAATGATTATTTAGATGTGTTTTTCCTATGTATAATTTTCCAATCCAGTTAGTGGTGTCAAAGCCCTGACACCTAGCCCTCAGCTATTCTATTCTATCCATGATTAAAAAACATTTAAATTTCATGGCCTTTTGATTGGAGTTACCCTTTGGCATCATTTTGTTCACTGATGCCAATTACCCTTTACGACACAACCCCAAGTCTAACAACCCTGAGGAAGAATGCCTTTGAAAAAAAGAAACCACTTTTTTTTCCTTTTTTCACAACGTTGTATATATTCTTTCATATAAAAATTCAACCTTTGGAGCCACATTTGATTTATCATGTGGGAATGTTTAGATTTAAACAAGTCCAAAATTTTGATGTCAGTTAACTCTTTACCAAACGTCAAAATTTTAGACTGGTCCAGATTGAAAGCACTTGCAGACAACAAAATAAACGTAACTCAGAAATTGAAATTTGCTTCCATCAGGGTAGAAAACATTGTGGGAAAAGGAGAAAATGCTGGTTACCAGCATTTTCTCCTTTTCCCACAATGTTTTCAAAAGGCTTCTATCTCAGGGTCGTAAAAACCAGGGATTGTTTGGTAAAGGGTTAAAAGAATAATGTTCCCCGTTTTCTCTGGTTTACAGTCACAGTATTCTAAGGCTTTTTTGTATAAATTAATTGGATTTGATATTTTTTTAGGTGTCCCTTCAAGAGTTAAGGTCAAAAAATAGATGTACTGTATATTGAAAGATTAGAAAGATTACATAGATTTTGTACCATGAAACAGGTTTTCAAGTAAGTTACATAAAACACTGTTACAAGCATCTATTCAGTATCTGATAGTAGAAAGAAAGTGCTTTTTACAGTAACTGAATTCTAAACTGAAGTTGTGTCCATTGGACACAGATAAAAAATTTAGGGGGATTTTGTTTCCCTAATTCAGTGTTGGAGACACAGAAAAAGTGTGCTCTAAAATCTTGCAAATATATCACATATTTGGCCCAGTTAAACCATCACACTGCTCTTGGTATTGTTAGGTGAAAAATGGATTTAAAAGTGATCTACTTCAACAGGGATAAAACTATTAGTTTTGTGCTAAAACTGTCATTAGCTTTTCATGTAAGGCCACTCTTATATTAGGTAATGCTGATGGGTACAAATTAATCCCTATTGAGCCAGTGACCAAGATTGATGCAGCCCATGTGGGGTCAATTATGTACAAAGTTCACTATAGTCATTGACTGGTACAAGTATCTCACTTCAATCCCATAATGCAATGTAACAGTCTTTGTGGAACACATCTGGATACCAGTCTAAACATGACAACCATTTCCTCTTTCACTTTGATAGAGTGGCCCTAAAGTTTAAGAGAAAGTAGTTACATTCAAGGTTTTGCATTGAAAACTTTGTGTCTTGGCCAAGGACAGAGTGTGTTGGGGAAACTGTTCAGATGTCAGACAAAAGTTTCAAATGACTGCTATTTTGTGAAATAGTCTGGCAAAAAATGCTCTTGAAATTACAATGTTTTGATCTGCATCCTGATTGGGATTGTTCATTTCATGTATTTGGCACTTTAAGGAATATTCAGGGTTTAATGGGACACAGATTTCCCCATTCTCTTATGCATGTATGTTTTTCAGCAGTACATGTCTTATGGACGCATAAAAATCAATTCCAAATCTGAACAAAAAGTCTTTAATAAAACAAAAAAATCTCTCATTGATGACTGTTTCTTTAAAAATTTACCTACTGTACTGCAGTCGAAACAATGCTATCACAGTCTTTTTTGACATTAGGGTAATACTTGATTTGTGATCTCCAGTACTTCCTGCGCATTCTGAACACCTGTCAACACAGTGCATCAGCACAATTATCAGTCACTAAAGACAGACAAAGCCATTATTCCAATGAATTACATTTTCACATTATTTACCTTCAATTCTATGGCATTAGTGTCTAGTCACACAGCTGTTATGTTAGAAAGTTGTTCAGAAGAAACAGAGAAGCGAATCAATTATGATCCACATTTATATTAAAAGTTTTCGCATTTCATCCTTACACAAAATTTGTATGCAGACTTGGAAAAATCATGCCTATAAAGTAAACGTCAATGTAATAATGGACCCCTAAAATTAGGGCTTTGACCGCTGAATTTTTTTTTTTTCAAGGTTGCATCCAGTGGACTCCCAATTTTCAAAAACTCTGTAAAACCCTGGATATTGTTCCTGTCACTTAATTTTAATACTTTAATCTTATGATACAAAGATTGTTTCATATGTTCAACACCAACGGTTTACCTTATCATTCTGCTTTGATTTTTTTCAACAGATATTTTACCAGCCACATTCACTTGATTAAGAGAAAATGGCTAAATAAATCAGGGAAAATTGGGTGGTGAAACAAGTCAATATGAACAAAAAGTTTTAGTTTTGACTGAGACAATAACTCAGGCTGTGACTTTCCTTTTATGAAAACAGGTGTGCTTCAATTGTCCTGTAAGAAATTTATTGTCATCAATTAGAAAGAGGATACTTAGGATGGGGGTGAGGTCCTCTATAGCTCAGTACCCATAGGTAAGCCCCATGGTCACATGGTATTGGCCCCAGTTTCTGCTAGTAACAGGTAGCTGGTTAACCTGGGCAGCCAGGGAGCTTTATCTTACCAAAGAGTGTTTTTTTACATTTCATGCACAGGATGTTGCCCTGATTTCACCTCAGTTAACCCATAAAATTCTTTTCATAACTTTATTTCCCTTTTCAGCCAGTGGAGATCAAGATCAACCTGCACAAAATATGCTATTGATCTACACTGTCCACTTTCCTGATATATTTTGGACAAAAGCAACATTGAAAGTTGAACTATTTGGGTCTTATTTCTAGACTGAATTGTCTGGGTGGTTTTTTTTTTGCACAGCACTCTAAGGGTTTGGAAGTCTGATGGTATATCATGACTATCTAGGTTAGGTCCTCAGACAAAGGCTTGTGATCCCTTTTACCAGTGTTCAATCTAGCTTTGCTTGTAAGGGGGCCCATCGGGCCCACAGACTTTGAAATAGGGGGCCATTTTGGAAAACGGGGGGCCACACATAAAAAATCGTACTTTATTTC
The DNA here is from genome assembly GCA_946811185.2 of Hippopus hippopus. NCBI lineage: Eukaryota > Metazoa > Mollusca > Bivalvia > Cardiida > Cardiidae > Hippopus > Hippopus hippopus. The sequence goes on along the minus strand of OX328098.1, from coordinate 48,241,038 downwards.
CGTAATGTTAACCTTTTTCTTTAAAAAGTGTTACCTTTTTATTTAACAAGTATCATTCATTCATTTATCTATGAATACCATGCTAATAAAACTGCAACTCTGCAGAAATAATCATTGTTGCTGATGCAACCTTGTTCCCACCATTAATTTAATCCCAATAGAAAAGAAAAATGACGAAATATGTCTGTCATTGGTAAACTTTTGAAAATTCTGATATCCCGTCACAGAGGGATTTAACTTTCCTGTCGATCACTCAATGTAGAGTTAACTTCTCTCATCATAACCTAACCAACTTTTGAACCGATCGTCCGGGTGCCATTTTAGTTGAAACTCGCGTTTCTGTGGGGTATTATTCTTGTCGCTTGAAGGGATAGTTATTGCAGTGTTTCCACTAGCTTTTTATTTCAATGGTATGCATACCCCCTGGCCCGAATATCAAGGGGGTAAGATTTCATATTAGAGGGAATGACAAAATGGTCCCCAACTAGAAGTAAAGCAATCCATAATGATGATTTGCAGCAAAAAAGTCTGTTGGATTAAGATATCTATGTACCGGTAAATTTACTGCTTAAAGTCATTAAAATGCTGAAAAAGCAGTCTGAAGTGACTCCGATTGGACAATGTCAAAGAGACATTTTGTTGTGTCATGGGTTTCCCTGTTTTTTGCACCAATCGATTTTTCTTGTCTGTTAATTTCTGGATAGGTTAGCCTGATTTGACACAAATTTGTCAATAAGGATAAGAAGTAACTTCAAAACCTGTCATTTTACCCAAGATAAGCAGACAATGGCCTTTTTGTCCATGTATTTTCTTATGTGAGGTCTCGCATGTAACCAATATTTTGTTAAGTGAATTTCAGTTCTTTAACATGATTTACGCAATAATTTGCGCAAGTGGAACACTGGGAACTGGCCCAATTGTGCTTTCTGAAGTAATATTTTAAACAGCTTTTGCCTTTTTTTGCCCCATTAAGGCTTCCAAAATACTCAGAAAATCACCACATTGCGATATTGAATGATGAGCGGATGCTTATAGAATCGTAACCTCTGGTACCCATTATTCTGCTGAAACCGTCCGACATGAAGATCTATAACAGTCTGTCCGTCGGGTTATTAATAAATTCTTACTAGAAAGATCGGCTTTATGTTTATTGAGCAGAAAAAAGTAGAAACAGACGAAAAGACCCCAATTCGTGAAATGGCACTTTTATGATTGATTGCGCCCGACAGGCTTTAAGTTGGTTTAGAATTGCACCATCTGGGACTTTAAGGGCCCATGGCGCAATGGCGCACTCTAGATTGAACACTGTTGTCCTGATCCGTCATACCTCTGTTGTGGGCTGATAGCATGCCTCCCTGATCTTGCCATCACTACAGAGTATTTTATGGTAGGTAATTTGATACCGCACTCATATTTACCTTCAAACATAAAAAGACAGAACTGCAAATCCATTCAGCATGGTTCAGTGAAATTGGTGCCTACCATTCATGGTATATATGCTATAGTAACTGTAGAAATCTTTATTTAACAGCTTTACATGGTTATTCCTAGTTTGCTAGACCAGGTCTGGCAGGGACCAATACTGTGACTGTTAGAAGGGGCTTTTAACCCTGTACAGCAAACACAATCTCGATTCTTTACGACCCTAAGAAAGAGAGCTGGTAACCACCATATTCTCCTTTTCCCACAATGTTTCTGCTCAATGAAGGGCACATTTCATAATTGAGTCACCTTTGATATGCAAATGCTTTAAATTTGGACGTGTTTAAACTCTGTCATCTTGTTAAGACTTAAGGCCATGGATTTGCATGCAGGAAATTTCTGTTTGGTCTCTGCTGGAGTAGCCTTGGCTGAGGTGCTGCAGTGCTTCAAGCTCCAGCCTATTACTGCTAAAACCAAGGAAAGATAATTAAAGTTAGCTGATGTATGACTGAAATAATGTAGAAAGCATTGTAAAATCCCATTTGAACATTATAAACAAATAGACAGGTAGAGTGGACCTGGATAATCCTCAGCTATCTGTCTACTCACAGAGTTGTTGAATAGGAATGTCATTAGGAAATTTCTTTGGCAAGAGCATACCAATTAATATTGGATATCTCAGAACCAAGTTAAGACTGCATGCTATGGCAGGTTTTCTTAGATCTACATTATTATGCACAAACGACTTAAGCTGTGTGCTACATCACAAGAGAAAGTAACCCAGTGCCATATTGGCCAATTTTAGAACTACCAAACTTTTAGAATTAAAGAGATAAACATGATAAGAAATAAGTTGGGATAAAAATCTTTTTTCCTGAAGTTTTGAAAACAGTATGTTAAAAGGAGCATTGCTTGTGACTAGCAGCTGCTTCTCTCCAACAATGTTTTCCAATTCTTTCAACTGCATGAATGTCCAAAGTCCTATTTGTGTTGTACAGTAATGGGTTTAACTCTTTACGTTCGATCCTGACTTCTAATGACTCAGAGAAGAAGTCTTTTTGAAAACATTGTGGGAAAAGGAGAAAATGCTGCTAACCAGCATTTTCTTTTCTTCCCACAATGTTTTCCACCCTTCCCAAAACAAATTTCAAATTTACAGTCACATTTATTGTGTAATCTGCAGATGCTTTCAATTTGGAGTAGTCTAAAATTTTGTTGTTTGGTAAAGAGTTAACAATATAATGGAGGGAATTAATGATGATGTCACTACAGATAACCTTAAACAAGTGAAAAAGATGGGCAATAAATCTGACACCAGTATTTCTTGTACCCGCCCATCTTTTTGTCTTGGACAGAAAATTTAACCTGCCCAAGTGAATACTGTTTTAGAACAGTTGTTATCTCAACTAGGAATTTTTTAAAGGGAGAAAAGTTTAATTGTATTCTTTCATAGTAAAATACAAAGTTTCAACTGAGCCCTTTCTTACACAGATGTGGGCTTTTTTGTTTGTTGAAATTTCTTTAACCCTAGACTTATTACCTCTTGAAACAATTTTGTAGCAGAAGACACATTAAATAGCTTGGTAACTTGAGATAACTTTCAGATTTTAACTTATTTCAGTGAGTGGGAAAAGGATGATGCTGGTAACCAGAATTTTCTCTCTTTCGCTACTTTCCTATGCTTGCTACTCTTCCAAGAATTCAACCTCATATTTTGAGATGCTTTGAGATTAGACAAGTCTAGAATTTTATCACTTGTAAAATAATCGAACCTGAGGAAATGGTCAGCTGTAAACAGCAGTCAACCTGTTGACAACAGTCAATCCTGGTCTGCCCTTGTAATTTTCAACATTATTGAAGTTGTTAACCCTTAACTTTTTACCAAACGACAATATTTGGACTCAACCAAATTCAAAGCATTTGCAGACCACAAAGCTTAAATGATGATTTCTGTCTTTGATATGATAGAAAGCATTGTGGGAAAAGGAGAAAATGCTGGTTACCAGCATTTTCTCCTATTCCCACACTGTTTTCAAAAACCTTCTGGCACAGGGTCGTTTAGCCCTTTACCACACAATCCCGAGTTTTAACGACCCAGAAGAAAGAAGGCTTTTGAAAACATAGCAGGAAAAGCAGAAAATGCTGGTAACCAGCATTTTCTCCTTTTCCCACAATGTTTTCTACTGCATTATAGACAAATAATTATTTTAGCTACATTTATTTTGTCGACTGCACATACTTTCATCATGGTTCAGTCCAAAAGTTTGTTGTGTGGTAAAGAGTTAAACATGGGATTGTTTGTCAAAGGGTTAAACTACTAGTGAGTTAACATTTCCAGCCAAAAGTAAAAACCCGAATATTGCACTTTCCAAGTTCATTTTTTGCCAAAAAATTATTGTTGTATTTGATGGTGAAAATCCGTTTCGTTCAGGCTGATCTTGATCTACATTGTCTGCAAAAGTGCATTCAGTCAAGCGTAGCAGCCGAAGGGTTAATAGTCTCGGACTTGCAAATGCAGTATTTTGGTCTAGAAATAAGAACATGTATTTTTACGTGGCATTTCTGTATTGGCCTATCAGAAATTATTATAAGTAGCACCAAAGAGATTTAAATGAAAAGAAATGATATCTCCTTTTTGAAAGTATGGCAAAAAATGAGGGAAAAGGAGGAATTTCATTTTATAAGATCATTATTGCTCCTTTTGTCCTTCAATAGTTTCAAAAGCTGTCTTCTTAAGAGACACATAAAAACATTTTTGTGGGGTAGAGGGTTAAAGTTTCATTTTATCCTTAGATTTGGACATTTCATTTGATCAAATATAGGATCAGATGATTATATTCCAATCTGTTACTGACAGTCAAATTATAGATACAGGCCTAGTTTATGATGATAGGATCTTAAACTCTTTCAGAGCTAAATAATAATACATGTATAGAGACTCAATCTTTTTGGACGGTTTAAAATACAGTTCACTGAAACCCAGACTTTTATCATATATAGGCATGATCAAACAAGTGGACACTGTCAATCCATGATCAGACTGCATGTTCTGTGTGGTATAATCTTGATCTATGCCATCCACAAATGGGCCTGAAAGTGTTAAACTTTATTTTGTTATTTGTTGCCTGTCAATGCTGTGAATCTGGACTTTCAGTTTGTTAGTTAGTGGATGGTATAGACAATTTTTTCTAGACACTTAGTCAGTCAATCTATGGCAGTAGAAAAAGATGTTGTTTTTTTTCCTGAAAACATGGTTCCAATATGTAAGACAATGTACCCTGGTCCATTGTTATCTTCAGGATGTATAATTCCTTCAGAGTATCCAATCATTTCTTGTGCTTTTGAAAATGTTTTGAGTACAAGAGAAAATATTGGTATCCTGCATTTTCTGCTCTTCCTATAATGTTTTTTATCATTTCACTGGAAATCCCATCATCTGAACAGTGTTTGACTTGTCTTATATGAATGCTTTCAACATGGACAAGCCTAAAATTTTGTCATCTGGTAAAGATTTGAATATTTGTCTTTGTTTTAATGAAGCAATTGGGCAATTCTGAAGGAATCAAGCCTTTTTAGAAGTACAAAGTGATATTCTTTAATAACTGGAATTTCCTATTAGCAATAATACTTTTTTTGATAGAATATATGGATGAGACTCCAATTGATTTATCAATTCTTGCCTCCAAATATGTTCAGTTTTCACAGAATCCAGATACGGTTATATATGGTTATATATTACGGTAACAGTTCTATCAACACTGAAGCAAAGCGTTGACCAGATTTTGACATAAATCAGCCTTAAATGACTAGTGGACCCTGTCATTACCCAGCTCTGGACTGTAATTGATAGTGTTGACCACTTACCTTTCCATTTGTCTGAAATTAAGCCTGGGGTTACAATCTCCCCTATTATTTTCATGTAGTGTTTTGTGTTTGAGTAAATGTAAATAGTTCCCCAAGCCCTGTTTTACATGTTAATAGCCCATGCTGCCATTTTCCCAGAGCTTTCACACAGTCCTGGCCATACCTACAGCCATAGATATCCTGGGAAGAGATCAGATTTAACCCTTCTTCTGTTAAAATACAACTTTTTACACCATGGCAGTTGAAAGCTTTGGAAATCATTAGTGGAAAAGGAGAAATAAACAAGTCATTTGAATACCCATCATTCTTTCCAGGGGGGCATAATTTGTGATACCATCTAGTGCTAGTATTACCCAAGGCCCTACATATGTCCTATACTTCCTGTACATACAAAAAATGTTTTTCTTTCATCATCTTTTGAATACATATTTGAATTATATTAATATTTTATACCTAGGGAGTTACAAACCTTTTCATACTTAATATTTTTCGCCAGTGCTGGAGCATTAATATAGTTGCCTTTGTGGCCAGTGTATATCAAGATCAGACTCACAAAATATGCTATTTGATCTATGATACACACTGTTTGCTTTGCTGAGACATTCTGGACAAGAGCAATCTTTAAATTACAATTATTCGAGTCTTATTTCTAGACTAAAATTGTCTGTGAGGTTTATTTGGCACTTTGAGGGTTATAATAGAATTTGCATGGTCATAATGTCAATGTGGACACTACCATTCTTAATGCTAGAAATGGGAATCTAATTCTTTTTACAATCCAGAAAATCTATCTTTGGAGTTCCTCTGTGGTAAGTTGTTAGGTGTCAACTGCTGGCACCAATGGTAACATGAGAGTGTCCTTGGACAAGGCACTGCAGAACCCCAGCCTGTTGAACTGTTGGTATTCAGGAATGACATGAGCAAGTGGCCTACTGCTGAGATATGACTGAAGTTAAAACTGATTAAAATCACCATAAAAACCAATTGATAGACACTTGTACAGAGACTGATAAATGTATGAAATAGAATTAGACGATAAATTTGTCTCTTGATCAGGTTTCTCTATTTTAGCAATTTATTCGTCTTTCACAATGTTTTCTAGTGCTACATAAATGTCCTAATATAATAGAAAGGGTTACAATTAAAGCTTGACTCAACAGCCATGTTCCAGCAGAGAAGGCACAATGGAGGGGTCAAACACAGGACTTCAGAGGTTGGAAAACTAACACTCATTAAGGATGAACATATGCCTGCATTTTGCTTGGTGTTTAGTCTCCTCCTCTCAATCACCAATTCAATTCACTGTAATTGCACTTGATGGTACACTGAAATTGTTTGTAAATCAGAAATAATTTTAATCCTAAGTCTGCTGAGGATGACTCAGTGCACCTTTTCAGACAGCGTAGATCAAGATCAGACTCAGTTGAATTGCACAGAATGTGTAGTCTGATCTTTGAACTTCAGTGTCTCACATTTTGTTATATATTTTGGCCAAATCAGGTTTGGAATCACAGATCCTGTCTTTTATACGGATTTAATATCATATTCTTTTATTTTGTAGTCTAAGAGTTTCTGATTTCTCTGGGATTCTTAGTGCCTTAGTGTTTGAAGCATTGAATTTGTATCCTTTAAACCAGGGTTTAATTCATGCTGGCATAGCAGATCATCTTTGAATGTCCCTGAGCAAAATGCTACAGAGCCCAAGCCTAATTTTAAATTCCAAGACATCTGATTGGCAGAGACAGTCTATCCAGGAATTAGACTAACAGCAATATTTTGGAATGGTTGTTAAATATGCGTCACTTTGTCTCCTGCAGCAGCTAGCCACTCTGAGAGTGTCCTTAGGCAAGGCATTTTCTCCTAGTTCTACTAGATTATGTTCAGGCATTGCTTATTACAGGTTGATTGTCCATCATGGGCGCAAGTTTTGGGGGTAACTGCCTAACTTTGATACCTCCCAGACTCCAGATAAAAATTTAGAGCTTCTTTTTCCATAGTTTTTCTCAAAGCTTTAAACTGAAGGGATTTTAATCACTGGCATAGTGTTTGTGGTAACTGCTTCATTATCATGACTTCCAGAATTGCAGTTTGTTGAAAGCAAGTGGTCCCTTTTCCACAAAGTTTTTCTTTGCTTTGAATTGCAGGGGTAAATAAAGATATTTCTATACAAAAATGGGTCAGTCATTGGGCTCACTTTGAAGATATCACTTGTTGGATATGGTAGATGCCAATCATTGGCGCAGTTTTTGGTGGGAGTTGCATAATTATCATGGTCCTTTGACTCACAATTACAAGCAAGTCATCCTTTTTGACAATGTTTTCCAATGCTTCAACTCTTTACAAAGTGACAAAACTTTGGACTTGACTAAGTTAAAATCACTTGCAGACGACAAATTAGATGCAGCTCACATAATGATTTCTGATATTTGATGGGGCAGAAAACAGTGTGGTGAAAGGAGAAAATGCTGGTTAACAGCATTTTCTCCTTTTCCCACAATGTTTTCAAAAGGCTTCTGCTTCAAAGTCGTTACAACTCAGGATTTTGCGGTAAAGGGTTACACTGCAGGGACATGATAAAGATATTTTTGTTCAGTTTTAGGGTAATCATTGGGCTCATGAAGTTATTACTTGTTGGACACAGGATGTCAATCATTGGCACAAGTTTTGGTGGTAATTGCTCAATTATTATGGCTCCCTGCCTCACAATTAATGTTTATGTGCCATCAGTCTCATCTGTCCAGGTGATGACTTTTAGCCCTTTTACTCTGTACCAAATGGTCCAACATGAAGGCATAATGCATTATGAAAAATTGAGTGTTGCTTAATGCTTTACCACACTGTCTTGTGTTTTAACAACCGTGGGGAGATAAGCTTTGGAAAACATTGTTGGAAAAAGAGAAAATGCTGGTAACCATTATTTTCATTTTCTTCTTGATGTTTTCTACCCTTTCAAAGAAAATTTCCATTATTTGAGCGACATCTGATTTTGCGTAGGCAAACACCGTCAAATTGGTCCATTCTAAAATTTTGCAGTGTGGTAAGGAGTTAAATGAATGCATTTGTTTTAGGATATTGCTCATAAAAAGTAATTTCAACCATTGCCTTAGTGACTTTACTTGTACTAGTGAATTAAATCTGTAAAATTTTGTGAGAGACACCTGTAGAACATGGGGTCGCTGGTTTTAATCTTTTTCTTGGCCAATTTCTTTCATGATAGTCATCCCCGATCATTGTTTTGAAGATGATTATGTGGGAAAGCAGCCAGTGGCTTGGAAGAATATTTGAAGAATATTGTACATAATGCTGGGGGAAAAAAAATGGCAGGAAGGCATGGATAGGTGCACTAGCTGCTGCAATATAACTGAATTAATGTTGAAACACTGTTCAATCAATCAATCAATTTGAAGGCATTAACAGACAACAAAATAAATTTGACTCAAATGTTGGAAATGTGTTTCAAATGGTGGAAAAATATTATGGGCAAATGCTTGTTACCAGTATTTTCTCCTTTTTCCTCAGTTTTGACCTCCATTGGCCGAAGCCAGCAGGCTTATGTCATGGCCCGGTGTCTGTCGTCCGTGCGTGTGTTGACTTTTATTTCAAACATCATCTTCTCTGAAACTACCCATCCAATTTTGATGAAACTTCACAGAAATGATCCTGCCATGGTCCTCTTCAGAATTTCATGAAAGAATTTGATTCCTTCAAAAACTTGTTGCCATGGCAACAAAACTGAAAAATATTGAAAAACTTTGAAAATCTTCTTGTCTGAAACCATAAGGCCTAGGGCTACCAAATTTGGCATCTAGCTTTATCTAGTAGACCTCTACCAAGTTTCTTCAAATTTTGCCCCACCACGAGGGTTAAGTTTTACATGAGCTTATATAGTGAAAACTTCAGTAATCTTCCTGTACCTAGCCATAAGGCCTAGGGCTACCAAATTTGGCATGTAACTTTATCTTGTGGGCCTCTACCAAGAGTGCCCAAAGTATAACCCTAGGGTCAAATTTGGCCCCGCCCCAGGGATCACAAGTTTTACATACAGGCTTATGTAGGGAAAACTTTAAAAATCTTCTCGTACCTAGCCATTAGGCCTATGGCTACCAAATTTTGCATGTAGGTTTATCTACTGGGCCTCTACCAAGAGAGCCCAAAGTATAGCCCTATGGTCAAGTTTGGCCCTACCCCAGGGGCGACAAATATTACATGGGCTTATATAGTGAATTTTTTAGAAATCTTCATGTTACTAACCATAAGACCTAGGGCTACCAAATTTAGACTTGTCTCAGAGGTCTCATGTTTTACAGGGCCTTTTGTTGGGGAAACTTTGAAAATCTTCTTGTTTATAACCACACAGTCTAGACCTGTATCATTTTGTATGGGGCTTTATCTTGTGGAACTTTATTAGGATTCAAGTACATGTAATTATAGCTCTGTGGTCAAAATGGCCTTGCAGTGGGATCATAACTTTCTCATAGTATTTTATAGAGAAAATTTTGTGTCTTCTAGTTCCAAACCATTTGGCCAAGTATTGTAATGTTTGGCTTGTTGAGTTTTTACTTAATAGCCAGTGGAGCAATACAGGGCCATCATGGCCCTCTTGTTTCAAAAGCCTTCCTCTGCAGGGTACTTAAAACAGGGGATTGTGTGGAAAAGTGTTGAAAAATGCCAATGAGTAAAAAGTTTTCACTAAATTTTTTTTTTCTCTAATGAAAAAAAAAAAAATTCTTCTATAAGCTTGTGTTATTGCTCATACAGAGAAGTGGCCTGTGTAGATCTGAGATCAACCTTTATCTTCCTCGCAGGCTGATTTTGACTGTCTTTGAAAATGAAAAAAATGTCGCCCATGGTTAAACATTTATGTAGAAAAGAAAATTAGATACTAACTGAAAGATTAGTGCAGAAAGATTTAACCCATTACCACACAATCCTGGGTCTTAACAACCTTGAAGATGAGGGCTTTGGAAAATGTTGTGGGAAACCAGCATTTCCTCCTTTTCATACAGTATTTTCTATCCTTTCAATGTGAACCTTATTTGATTTGTTGTCTGCAAATACTTCAATCTGGACAAGTCCAATTTTTTTGTTTGGTAAGGCGTAAAGAAAACAATGTTTCAATTAAAAAAAAAATGTTCAGTTAAAGCAATTCCTCTTTTTGCAGCATTGTTTTCAAAATGCATTCATGATAAGTCTATGTGATGTTTTTGGATACAGTATGTGCACTATGCTTACCTGTAGGACAAAGGGGTGTTAGGCAGGCTGCATGTAAATTAGTCATGTGACAGGCAGGTGCTTTAGATATATTTAACTATTCAACAAGTTTTCCTGAGACACTAAGTCTATGTCTTCAATCAATATTTGAAGTTTTTGCAGTGTGACTGTATTTCTTGTGGAGAAATTGAAAAGATCAGAATAATAGTTGTTTTGCAGCATAAATTATCCTATTTACTCTTGACCATGATAAAATGGTAGACTGGTCCAGATAAAGGCATTTGCAGTTTACAAATTAGATGTGGCTGCATTGATAGGATACAAAATGTCTGTTATGTGGTAGAAAACACTGTGAGATAAGAAAAAAAAAAATGTTGGTAACCAGAACTTCCTCCATTTACCACACAATCCCAGGTTTTAATGACTCTGAGGAAGATCATTTTTTAAAATTTTGTGGGACAAAGGTGGTAAACATTGTGGGACAAAGGAGAAAATGCTTGTAACCAGCATTTTCTGCTTTTCCAATAATGTTTTCTACTCTGTCAGTGGTAAATCCCATCACTTGAACCACATCTAGTTTGTTGTTTGCAAAATCTTTCAATTTGAACCAGTCTTCCTTAAGTTTTGTTGTCTGGTGAAGACTTAAACAATTTTATTTCATAAAGAGTTAACAGCACAGTCCAGTTCTGAACTTGCCTAAAACTAGCAGTAATAGTACATTTGAGAAATAACAAAATTTGATTGAAAGGAAAATGTCATCTGTTATGATCAATATAGAAAATTCATTTGGGAAAAAGAGCAGTCTTTAGTAAGTAAAAGGCCATAATGGGTTGTGTTTAGCAGCAGAAAATGACTCTTTACTATATAACTCCTTAACAGACAACAAAATTTTAGAACTGTCTAAGGTCTATATTGAGAGCATTTGCAGACGACAAATGTGACTTACATGGTAGGATATTCTCTTTTGAAATAGTAGAGAACAATTATGAGAAAAGGAGAAAATGCTGGTTACCAGCATTTTCTTCTTTTCCCTACAATGTTGGCAAAATCATTCTCCTTCAAGTTTGTTAGAAACGTGGGATTGTTTGGCAAAGAGTTAGGGTCTACGGCCCCTAACTCTCATATTAAAAGACGGAAGCTGCCAAGATTGGCTGAATAGCCTTTACGAAAACATTGATGTTACACGATATTTACCGATGAGTTAGTGAGTCTAGGCTCACATTAAAAGACAAGCTGCCGAGATTGGCCGAATAACCTATACAAAAACATCGGTGTTTACTGATGAGTTAGGGGCCATAGACCTTAAGTCTCTCCTTTCTGTGCTTTATTCTTAGGCCAAGGGAAATTTGTTTCTATCAATATTCATGACATAAAAGAGCTGCTGTACAATAAGTCAAAAATTGTTTTTCATTTGAAAACTCCTTAACATGGAGTCTAGCTTTGAATTCAGATTTTTGGGATTCATTCTAAAGATTTGACCCAGAAAATGTTTTCATTGGTCGAAAGTCTAGGAAGAGTGTATAGTAGAACCAATGAAATGCTTTATTTATTATTCTTTGTCTGACTAACACCCTGTATAAATGAAATGAAACATAATCAAAGTAAAGTAAATTGTAACCTATGGTGGCAGGGAGGTGTCTAACCCTTTACAACACAATCATGAGTTTTTATGACCCTGAGGAAGAAGCCCTTTGAAAACATTGTGGGGTGAAGGAGAAAATGCTGGTAACCAGCATTTTCTCCCTTTCCCACAATGTTTTCTGTTCTATCAAAAACAAATTCCATCATTTTAGCCACATTTAAATTGTCTTTTGCAAATGCTTTTAATTTTAATGAGTGTGCATTTTTTGTCGTGTGTTAAAAAGTTAAAGTAAAGCCTTTTGGGGCCATGCCTACAGTACTGTTGGTCACATGCTGTGAGCACTTAACCTTACCGCTGTTTTCTTTTATAATGAAAATGTAGTTTGAACAATATATATTTGTGTGTCCTACTAATAGCTGCTCTTCTTTTATTTATTTATTTTTTCCTTCCCCCTTTTTTTTTCTCAGAAGGTGCTTAGGAAGGAACATAGAAGGAAACAAAAAGTAATATACTATAGAGATCTCCTCCTACTGAGCCCTTGTGATGCCTTCCACAACTTGAATTGCTTTTTTGGCACAATGTAGATCAGGAACCTTCAGTCTGCAAGGCTGCACAGATTATGAACGATAGAAAATGCATTTTATTTCCTAGGGGGGGCACTAAAGAAATTACTATTGTGACGTTTCTGATTTTAAATCGAAGCTTGTGATACATGTATATATCCCTTACTCAATATTTATCGGTAGTTTATCTATGTTTACACAGTTGACTAAATTTTGAGCCATTCTACAGTCTATTAATTTTTTACATTTTTTTGTTTCAGACTGCAAGGATGTATCTTTAAAACATTTTGCAGATAACTAATGAAATTGCGCTCAGTTGTTGGATTTGTGTTGGAAAGGGGTAGGCAATGTGGGAAAAGGACAGAATGCTGGTTACCAGCATTTTCTCCTTTTTGTATAATGTTTTCAAAAGTCTTTTCCTTCAGTATTGTCAAAACATTGGATAATTTGGTAAAAGGATATTAACATTCTCTAATGGCTAGAGTACAGGTAAGATGTCCTCCTATTCTGAAATTATCATTTCTTTACTAAAGCTTCTGTTGTGAGTGCTGTGACACAATTTCTAATGAGCACCTACAACACAGGCTTTAGGGCAGATACAAAGAGATATAACTAATGGATGCAGTTGGCTTGGGGGGGGGGGGGGGGGGAAAGATAAATAATACGACCTTTGCAATCAAGAAATGAAGCTCCATGATAAAGCATTTTCAAAGTGCTTTAGACAGAATCTCACAAAATATTGAACTGTGTAAATCAAAGATCAGCCTGCACTACACTTCATTCTCTGCAGTTTAGACTCTACACTGTGGCAGCAAAAACACCTTTTGTTGCAACCTGATGAATGAATTCACCCTGTCAGCTCTGGGAGACAGTGGCATAGGGGTAAAGTGTCCACCTCTTCGCATCAAAGGTTCCGGCTGCAAATTTCTGATGTGCAAGATCAGTCTTTAGAACTGCCCCCATTGTGGCCATTAATTTTGAGGGCTGAGTTCTGGTTAAGGTTTCTAGGAAGCAAATATGGAAAATTAATAATATGTTACAGAACTATTTCACAATCACAATAAATTACAGTTAAAAGGCTTAACTCTTTTCCAGACAACAAAATTTTAGACTCTTTCATATTGAAAGCATTTACAGATATCACTGTTGCTCTTCTGATGGGATTTCTCCTTGAAAGGTGAGATAAGGAGAAAATACTAGTGAATGAATTTTTTGCTGATAGAAATACCATACATATAATTCTATGTTGTCTGATCTTGATCTGCACTGTCTGCAAAAGTTGTCTCAGCATATTCAAGATTTTATCTCAAAAAAACATTTAATTTTGTCATGCCAGTGTGCTCACTATTTTTTCTTACAAATACATCTTGTTTTGGGTAAAGATAAATACACCTGCATTTGAATTTCTTTATTTTCAAATTCCCCTTCCAATATTTGAAATTTTGACTGAACTGGGAGCAACAAGTTACAGTTGCTATGTCAACAAGCAACAGGTGGGGCCCTGTGATCAAAAAGGTAGATAAAATGAGTTAGGGGAATTTGGTAAATTTGCTTAACCCATAACCATAGAGGCTTTTTAATCTTTTTACTTTTTGTATTGTTATATTTGAACCTTTTACTAAACAATCCCATGTTTTTGAGGCCCTGAGAAAGAAGGCTTTGAAAACATACTGGTACACAGCATTTTCTTCTTTTCCCACAATGTCCTTTCAAAAACAGTCTCATCCTTTTATTTGTTGCAAATACCTCAGTGAGGACAAGTCTAAAACTAAGTTATCTGATTGGGAATAAAGATTCATACACCAGTCAAACTGAACTTGTAGAGAAAGTAGGAAATATTTGAAATTGTTATAAACAAATACAAATTGCCTTTCTTAATTCAAACAGAAAAGATGTGTTTAACAAAAAAAGCAATTTGTGCTTAGAATAAGAATATCTCCTAACTTCCATGAGTTTAAACCCTTTACCACACAATCCAGATTTTGATGACCCTAAAGAAGAAGGCTTTTGAAAACATTGTGGGAAAAAAAGAAAATGATAGTAACCATTATTCTCCTTTTTCCCCACAATGTTTTCTACCCTTTCAAAGACAGACAATAGTCATCATTTTAGCTACCTTTGAGTGTCTTCTACAAATGCTTTAAATTTGGTTGAGTACAAAATTTCCTAGTTTGGTAAAGCGTTAAATAACAGTCTTCTGTAGGGGCATATTAAACAGTATTATTGGTAAGGTAAAGGTTAGAAATGGTTTTCCAGAAAATTGAGATTCAAATCAGTCAAATTAACTTTTCCTTATGAATTAATTCCTTCATGAAGATACTTAAAGAGACCTCAGATGTATGGAGCATTTATAAGATAGTGTTAACTCTTTACCAGACAACAAAATTTTATACTGGTCCAAATTGAAAGCATTTGCAGACGACAAATTAAACTTTGTTCAAATGGTTAGGTTTCCCTGTGAAAGGATAGAAAACATTGAGCGAAAAGGAGAAAATGCTGGTTACCAGCATTTTCTCCTTTTCCCACTATGTTTTCAAAAGCTTTCTTTCTCAGGGTCGTTAAAAGTCGGGATTGTGTGGTTAAGGGTTAAAAGCCATGGAGATGCTGCCTTCCCTCATTGTGGCAAATGAAGAAATTACCCAGAATGAGCAGTTTGCACAATTTTCAGAATGTCATTTGTTTTTAATTTCTATTCTTTATGTCTATACATTCTAACTAAGGGAAGAAAACATAGTTGGAAAAGGGTAAGACTGTTGTAACCAGTCTATTCTCCTTTTCACACAATGTTTTCAAAAGATTTCTTTTTTCAGCATTGTGAAACAAATTGGAAGGTTTGGAGAAGGGTGAGAGAAATAGAATGGATAATTTCAGTCCAGTTATCAGTTAAAGTCACAGTAAAGTCCAAATGAATAAAAAACCTGTTAATAAAATAAAAGTAAATTTCATTTATACCATGTAAAAATATGGCGATTATTATGACTTTCACGATATGTGCCGAGCCCCGGTAGCTCAGTCGGTAGCGTGCAGGACTTGAGAACACGGGGTCCAGGGTTTGATCCCTGGCTACGACCCCTGGCTCGGCCAATTTCTTTCCGAGGATTGATGATAGTCACTGCGACAGGATTCATTCCTCTTCCACTGCTGGCCATTGTTTCGATGATGATTATGTGGGAAAGCAGCCAGTAGCTTGGAAAGAAGATTGTGCGGAGTACTGGTAAAAGACTCCAGGAAAGCATGGATAGGTGCACTGGCCACCGCGATATAACTGAAATAATGTTGAAAATGGTGTTAAACACCATACAATCAATCAATTCACGATATGTAAAGGTGCAGTTCACAAAAGTTCCAGTCAATGGCAGAAAAAAGAATTTTGAAACTAGAACAAATCCTACCATGTCGCATTATCTGTTTGTTTACATCGATGATCGCCGATGATTAGCCGACTTTTTGTCGTAAATCTCCACAGTGACGTAATAGTGATGTAAACACCACGTGATCATTCAAGGCATCAAAACAAACCCTTCATTCACTTGATCGTTTTGTCCCCATTCTAGGCTTGAAAAACGTAAGTTTATCGACATCGTAAACAGAAACGACGACTCAGGCTGATCATTGCTTATTCATTTATCATCAGTACAGGAAGAGTTTACTACATCTAAATAAGAAAACAGGTTCAGAATGAGCAATCTTACTCTCCAATGACATAATATTGGAATTGTAAACAATAGTCCTGTGTACTACGTCATAGCACTAATGAGATGCAATCTTATCACGTGATATTCTTGAAGACCTAGTTCGAATATACACGAACGATAACAAAGGTTATCTCGATCAATGGCGTCCCTGAAATTGACGGGCTTCTCCATGCATTTTCGCACACGTATATTATGGCAACCAATGCAGGAAATGAAATGTTTCGATTTTTCTCCGATTTTATATGTGTGTTGTGATGGGTTATCTGATATATTTTCGAGTTATAAACAGTGAAAAATACCTGTTTTTGGACTTTACTGGGGCTTTAAGTCTTTTCCAAGCAATCCCCTGGTTTTTATGACCCTTGGGAAAAAGGCTTCTTAAAAGATAATGGGAAAATGAGAAAATGCTGGTAAAGCCCCCATCACACTCAGACAAAGACCGTACTGTGTTCTTAAAACTTGACAAACGCAGGGAGAACGGGATGAAATGCAGGAAAAAACACAGTTTTCAAGTTGGTTCTACGTCTTTACTACACCCCTGCCAGGATGTCACTGTGTCTAACACCTCCCAGCCAAGTTTTGTCGCACGCTTGATAAAGTACGCACCACGTCCTTTGCATTTTTAGCTCACCTGAGCACAACATTTTCAAGGGGAGCTTTTAGGATCACCCGGTGTCCGTCGTGCGTTGTCAACAATTTTTTAAACATCATCTCCTCCTAAACCGCTGGGCCAATTTGGACCAAACTTGGCTGGAATGTTCCTTGGGAGGTCCTCTTTAAAAATTGTTCACAGAATTTGATTTCATCAAAAACTCTGGTTGCCATGGCAACCAAATGGAATTTTCTAAGAATTCTTTTAAAATCTTCTCCTCTGAAACAGCTGGTCAGATTTTGAAATAATTTCACAGAGATGTTCCTTGGGTGACCCTCTTCAAAAAATGTTCGCGAAATTTTGATCCGTCAAAAATTGTTTGCAAAATTTTGATCCGTAAAGAAACATGGCTCTGGTGACTTGGGGCTACTTGCACTATATGGCCATGAAGAAATTCTTAAAAATTCTTCTTCTCTGAAATCTCTGGTCAGATTTTAAAATAATTTCACAAAAATGTTCCTTTGGTGACCCTTTTCAAAAATTGTTCGCAAAATTTTGATCCGTCAAGAAAAATGGCTCTGATGGGGGGGGGGGGGCTACTAGCACTATACGGCCATGAAGAAAATCTTAAAAATTCTTCTTCTTTGAAACGGCTGGTCAGATTTTGAAATAATTTCACAGAAATGTTCCTTGGGTTTCCCTTTTCGCAAATTGTTCGAGAAATTTTGATCCATCAAGAAACATGGCTTGGCAAAATAATGATTTTGTTTCCAAAGTTTCAATACCTCATAAAAAATTGGCTATGGTCCTCTCAAAAATTCAGGTGAGCGACCCAGGGCCATCTTGGCCCTCTTGTTATTACAGTCTTTCTAAGACCTTTCAGATTGCACCACGAGCTTACTGTGCGTTTACTACGTTCTCACTGCGCCCTTCGTGATCTTATAAATTCAAGTCCACGCACTCTCCGTTCTCATTCGTTCTGCAAGTTTTCTTGAGAGAACAACCCGCATACAGCTATGCCTCCAAAAGGACGTGGGAGAAGATAAAAAGGCCAGAAAATGGGTAGCACTTCACAACCTGGCCCTAGTGTTGATGCTGGTGCTGCTGGTATAGCAGAACCACCAGGAGCCTCCTGCAGAGTAGCTTGAAATTACCGAAGTCTGTGAGAGTGATGAGGAGATGATTGATGTAAACAGTGCGAGTAAGAAGAATAAAAAGCCGAAGGTCTTGGTGGATCTATCTAAAAAAGATGAACAGCTCATGGTCGAGTGGTTGGAGGCGAACCCGGTCATTTACAACAAGAAGATCTAGGTCTTCTATTCCTCCTCAACAACACAAGGGCAACCTGCGCATCAAGCAGAGTTTGGTTGCCTTGAAACAAAGCACATTGCAAAAGAACATACTGATTCTGTGTGTTCATGATAAAAGTTGAAACATAAGTGAAAATGTGAGAAATTCGGTGAAGTATTTATACTAAATTGCTGGACGTGACATGGATGCTATAAGAACTTGCTGCAAGCATACAACGGACGTGTTAAGCACCGAACGAACGTGTAACAAACGTAATGTTGTCCTATACAACGTGATATGAACGTACCTTTGCCTTTGCAGAATGGTGGAACGGTCGTTGTAGGTATGCAATTGTCGTGGTATGAATGCAGTAAGAACACAGTGCAATCTTTCCCATCCATACCAGGTTTGTACTTCGTCAATGAAGACCATATTAGGTTCATGACCCGTTGGTACTACGTCAATGCAGTTGTTCTCACATCCTTATCGAGTCCTTACTGCATCCTGATTGGATCAGGTCCTCGATACGTTTTTTTTTTAACATGTTCGAAATTCACCCACGTAAGCCAAGACCATAAAGATCGCATTACGTCCTTATCAGTTTCTACTGCGTTCCTTCCACGTCGTACAAGTTTGTACTGTGTCGGACTGGTTTTACATTGACGTAGTGGGAACTTGGTCTAGTGTGACTGGGGTTTAACCAGCAGTTTTTCCTTTTCACATCATGTTTTCTACCCTTTCAAAGACTACTCATTTTAACCACATATAATTTGTCTTCTGCAAATGCTTTTCACTTAACAGTATGTGGTGCCATCAGCTAACAAAAGTCACCTGACACCATTCCTCTTAAAAAATGTGAAATATAAAATTTGTGATTGTGAAATAACAAAATGTATTTTTGTTAAATGGCTCAGTTTCAACATCAGCATTTTTAAAGTGTATGTTTATGAAATGATAGACATTTTTGTATTCTTATTGAAAGAATGGGCACTATTTTACCATCTTTACTTACAAAGGACAACAATGAATGAAATGTTTTTTAGAAAAAATGAGTTTATACTCACCTGAGTTCTGTTATTTCCTACGTGTCTTCCCCGTTTTTCAGGTGGAATAATAAACGCAGTGAAGTGTTGATAAACTTCACCCTAACCCCTGTGCAACCTCAGCTGCCACAGTGCATATCTATTTTTGGCTTGCGCATGCATGTTTGAATTGTGGTAGTAGAATATGGACGCAGTTACAGCTAGTTCCTAAATAACCCTTTGTAGGGATCATATTACACCTAAGAATTGTGGTAGTAGAATATGGATGCAGTTATAGGTAGTACCTAAATAACCCTTTGTAGGGATCATATAACACCTTAGACTTGCTAGAATATTGCATCATTTCTGAAGAAAAAAATGATTTTTCTTTCCATATCTTCTGGAAGCAGTAATATTACAGTAATTCTGTGTACAAAATTCGCATGGCCGCCATTGGTACTCTCTGTGACGTACCGGTAAGTTTGTCAATTGACCGACCGTGTTATTGATATCGTTCCAAGTTTCAGTTATGGTCTATTTCAGATTTTCACTCTTGAATCTAACAATGTCGAAACCTAGTTTGCCCACGTAAATCATGAGTTGTCAACTAGATGAGAATTAACCTACAGATTAGAAAAGGTTTTCAAAAATGACCGCCACTGTTCATGAGCCAGTATAATTTGAAACACCCTGTCATTATCATTACAAAAAACTTGCAACAAGTGACGCACTGGCTGTAAAACAGCTGCCTGTCACCAAGTAAGAGGGTGTACAATTTTACTGCTTGAAGTCATTTGTTTTACCTATCTCTTTATGGGATACCTAACTTTTAACCTTTTACCACACAATTTTGAGTTTAAAAAACACTGGGGAGCTACGCTTTTGAAAACATTGTGGGAAAAGGCTGTAAGGCATCTGCCTGTCACCAGATAAGAGGGTGTACAATTTACTGCTTGAAGTCCTGTTTTACTTTCTCTTTTTGAGATAACTAACTTTTAACCCTCTAGCACACAATCACGAATCTTAACAGCCCTGGGGAGGAAGACTTTTGAAAACATTGTGGGAAAATTATAGCATTTTCTCTTTTTTCCCACAATGTTTTTTTATCCTTTTGATAGCAAATCCAATCATTTGAGCAACATTGAAAATGCTTTGTTGTCTGCAAATGCCTGGATTCGGATGGGTCCTAAATTTTGTTGTTTGGTAAAGAGTAAAAATCATCCACTTTTACATAAATAAGAAAGTGTTCATGAATAAAAAGGGCAGTAATTTTGGCAAGCATTTAACCACAAATTTGAGTAACAGTGTCTCACATTGTGTGCGATAACCAATCAGAGAGCAAGAAAATAATCACACGACACTTGATAAGTGTGAGTGTCGAGTGGCACGGTGTTCCTTAAAGTGTAAAATTTAAACCCATAACTCTCTCCCAAACCACAAAATGTTGGTCATGTCGGAATCAAAAGATTTGCTGACAAGAGTTTAACTGATCAAGTATGGTCAAAATTTTTGGATTTGCTTTTGGAAGGGTAGAAAACATTGTTGAAAAAGGAGAAAATGCAGGGTACCAACATTTTCTCTGTTTACCCACAATGTTTTCAAAAGCTTTATTGCAGGTGGATTTAAGTCTGTGTAGATCAAGATCAGACAGCAGCAAGTGTGCATTCTTATCATGAATCTACATTAACTCACTGCGGCTACTTTGTAACTATGGTATTCTGACAAAATTTCTGTCAAATTATGATTATCTGATTATCTGTTTCTTTTTTACCTATTGAAGGATGGGTGACTTTATCTATTTCATTTACTCTCCACCAGACCAAATTCTGGACTTAATCATATTGAAAGCATTTACAAATGACGAATTAGTCATTTGTAGCTGAACCTATGGAATTTATCTTTGGTGGAAAAAAATCTTTTGGTTGAAAAAAAAATGCTGATTACTAGCATTTTCTCCTTTTCCCATAATGTGTTCAAAACCTTTTGTCTATGTTATTTTCCTTGTTTTCTATGTATCACCATTTTCAGTGTTTTTTTTCAATTACTGGTATATCACAAAGGCCACAGTGCACCCTTTCAAGCTCTGCTGGCGATTTTTTTACCGGTTTGACAACATTCTGTCCAAGCCTTTTGCTGCTTTCTCACATAAACAACCTTGTAACAATGTTCAGCTGTGAGAGAAGAACGGTCTTTCCACTCTAAATGGCATTCCTCAGATATAAATTTGGTTAAAATCATGGTTTTAGCTTGCAGCCCTTGGATTACCAGCCCTGTGCTGTGCCACAGGGGCTTGGCAAAAAACTGTCCATGAAGGTCTGGGGCAGATGATGAAGGGGTTCTGTTTGGTGTCAGGAGAACATCCCATCATCAAAATTCAATATTCACTTTTACCCTTGGATAGTTTTTACTACTTTTTCATTCAGATTTGTCATAATTACAAACACCAATAAAAAATCAAATACAAACCGTAATCTACTCCTTTCTGTTTTACATGCTTGAGTGCTTCGGAGTTCAAAAAAAGGGAGAAAACGAAGTTTTGGGCTATCCAATTTGAAGTCAGTGATGCATGACTTAATTTCAGGTGCAGATGGTGATCAAGTTTTTTAACTCTTCCCCAGATTACAAAATTTTAGACTCGTCTACAGTGAATGTATATGGAGACAACTTAAGTGAACTTGCTCAGATATTTGGAGTTGTTTTTCAAAGAGTAGAAAATATGGTGAGAAAATACAGGTTACCAGCATTTTCTCCTTTTTCAGCAATGTTTTCAAAAGCTTTCATCCTCATTGGCATGAAACATGGGATGGTTTTGTTAAGGGTGAAATCAAACTGTTGATTGCATGTTCAAATTTTTGAGGGAAGGTACTTCAGTCATGGTTTGCCAAGTTGTATTATGGAAATTGAAGGGAAACTGTTGATTGCATGTCGTACTGAGTACCCCTGTAGTGGCACATAGAATTTTGAATTTTAGTATGGCATGAAATTTTATTCAAACTAGATTCCTGATGAGTTGTTACATTCAGGGTTGTTTTGAATTGAATGGAAACTTGATTTTGGGCTTTGTGTTTCATGGTCAGTTCATAGCATACCATTGACTGCATGCTGCAATTAAAAACGCAGGTCAACTACATCATTATTTGGTCAGATAATGGAAGCACTTATTTTACCCTACAGAAAATTTTTAAAGCTGTTAACAAGGGCCCATATTCACCTACCATTCTAAATTGCATTCTTAGTGTTATTCTAGATTTAACCCTTTGCCCACACAGTCCAGACTTTTATCAACCCTAAGGAAAAAAACTTTTGAAAAGATTGTGGGAAAAAGGGTAACCAGCATTTTCTCCTTTTCCCACAATGTTTTTTACCCTTTCTAAAAGAGAAATCATCATTTTTGCAACATTTAATTTGTCATCTGCAAATGCTTTCAATTTGGACCAGTCCAAAATTTTGTCTTTTGGTAAAGAGTTAAAAGGCAGTGCACTTTCTGATTGGCTAAACCAAATGGTTTAGCCAATCAGAAATAATGTTACTATGAAAATCAAACAATTCAGAATTAGGCTGATAATGCTATAAGAATGTTTGGTTTAGTTTATATATATTTATTTTACAAGTTCTAACAACTTCCATTAATCAGTCTTGATGATAATGCTTTCTGGAAACCTTTATCAGTACTCACAAGTTGTGTGTGGCTAGTTCCAAAGGTTAATCCCTCTCATATCTGGATTCCAATCTGGAGCCTACAGTATGAGAGGTTGAATGCTCTACCCCTACACCATTGTCTCCCATAAGAATGGTTGGTAAATACTGGCCCATTTGATAATGACCATGACTGAAGAACTACATCCTTATCAAACAATAAAATTTAAGATCAGCCCAAATTCAAAGCATTTACAGATGTCAAGATAAACATGACTCAAAAATTGAAATTCCTTTTTAGGAAGTGTAGAATACATTGCCAGAAAAGGATTAAATGCTTGTTACCAGTTTCTTCAAGGTCATTAAAACTTGGGATTTTGCGGTAAAGAATTGACTCTTTGACAACTAAGTATGTGAGGCATATTGTGAGTCCTATTTTTAGTCATAAATTATTCCTGAATTTATTCAGGCCTCCGATATGGCCTGCATCACGCAAAAAGAGACATTCCGACATTTGCGTACAGTGTCGTCTCGGATCAGCCTGCCTAGTCTGTGCAGGCTAATCCGAGATGGTATTTTACATCAACATTAGATTTTGTCCCACAGTATATTTGTGCAAAAAACAGAAAATTACGCACCATCAGAAAGTATTCTCTTGGATCAGCCTGCGCAGGCTGATCCGAGACGACACTTTACGCAAATGTCCAAATGCCCCTTTTCGCGTGTTGCAGGCTATATCGGAGGCCTGAATAAACTCAGGTATAATTTACTGGGATAATTCTGTTCTGTTCTGTTATATTATGATCAGACTTTACATTCTGCGTAGGTATTCTGATCTTTGCTAATTTTGTTTGCAGAAGCACCTTATGTTTCCTGTAGCATTCTACAAGTTATTCGCTGCCCTAGAAGGCTTTTGAAAGCATTAGCCCTTTACGACCATAAGGAATAAGATTTTTTAAAACATGGCCGGTAAAGGAGAATGATTATGCTGGTTACTAGCATTTTCCCCCTTTTCTCACAATGATTTCTACCCATCATTTGAGCAGCATTTATCATATGGCTAATTTGCAGGACTAGATGCTTTACAAGAAAAAAAAAAAGAAACAAGTAGATGTATACAAGTGCAAAAGCACAGAATTCTTGAACAAACCAATGACAATAATGATAAATTATTCTATACAGTTCCAGATGTTGAACTGAACATAAAACTCATTTAGATTCAAACTGATCAAGAGATGAGAGGCAGAAATTTGCTGGATACTACTGATGCTCATGTACTAGTTAATTTTTTTAGGAAAATATCCTCTGCTCATCCTCATGCACATTTTCTTTTCGTTGGAAAGACCAGCTGTAACTAGTTCAGTTGTCATCATACTAGACAGAGTTAGATCTAAGATCTGGCAGCACAAGATAAGAAGAGATCAGACATGTTTATTTGCTTCAAAGTTTGTAAGGTATTTGGATATATATTGAAGGGAGAATTAGCTATAAAGTTTTGACCTTCTAAATATCTGTCAACCCTTAACCCTTTACCAAACAATCCCTTGTTTTAACGACCCTGGGGAAGAAGTCTTTTGAAAAAATTGTGGGAAAAGGAGAAAATGCTGGTAACCAACATTTTCTCCTTTTCCCACAATGTTTTCAATCTTATCAGAGAACTTAGGCTCAATTGTAATAATTTTCAATTTGTCGTCTGCAGATGTTTTGAATCTGGGACAGTCTAAAATTTGTTGTGTGGGAAAGGGTTAAGCTACTAGCTTAAACATATTTTATTGCCATACTTTGTATACATATACAGTTCAAAGACAACAATCAAGAAAGGCAGCAAATGGGTTGAACCACAAGTTCAATAACTTAGTTATGGCTCTCCCCATTTACAAAACCTTAAGCTACGAAGCATGACTCACTGACCTTTTGCAGACAGTGTAGATTAAGATCAGACTGCACAGAAAATGCAGCCTGATCTTGAATCTACACTGTCTGATATTTTTCTCAAAAAAATATGTTTGAAGTAGTATTATTCAGGTTTTTATTGTTGAGAGTTAAGGGTTAAAGGGTTAAGAGTAGATCAAGATCAGGCTGGACATTACTTACGTACATGCTGAAATACTGAATACTTTGGCTGGCAAAGGCTTAAACAGCATTTCCATGAAACTGGTGGGTCTAATCATGCTCCTCCTAGAATCTACAATTATTTCAGCTTTCACGTAAGGTTAGATATTCAAGAATATTCTCAAATCTCAAAGTTGCACAAATTCAGGAGGGATTGGATTGTATGGTTTGTATGGTGTTTAAACATTTTCAACATTATTTCAGTTATATTGCAGTGGCCAGTGCACCTATCCATGCGTTCCTGGAGTCTCTTTTACCAGTACTTCGCACAATTTTCTTTCCAAGCCACTGGCTGCTTTCCCAGATAATCATTGTCGAAACAATGGTCAGCGTTGGGAGAGAATGAATTCAGTCGCAGTGAATATCATCAATCCTTGGAAAGAAATTGGCCGAGCCAGGGGTTGTAGCCAGGGATCGAACCCTGGACCCTGTGTTCTCAAGTCCTGCACGCTGAGCTACCAAGGCTTGGCAAATTCAGGAGGGACCTTCTCATTTACTCTGTGTTCAGCACTCAGTATAATTTTTTGCTTGAAACAGTTGACAGATCTCTTTCATAGCTTTTGAAGATAATTTTGCAGAGATTTTTCAAAGTTGCTGCAAATATTGAAGTGCTCCCCCCCCCTTTAATAATTTACTTTTGTTCTAATACTGGTAATTTAGAAGCCTTTTGCAAGCTTTTGTTTAACTCTGTATAAAATGTCATTAAAATGTTATGGTTTTCTACAAAGAAATAGTTGCCTTTTTTTCCCCCAGAGAAAAAAATGTTCTTTTTTACGTCAAAAAGAAGCATTTTAAATCTGTCATGGTTGAAAACCTTTACACTGGTTCATTGTCAACTACTACAAAGGTATTGAAAAGTCAATAGTTGGGGCTGTGGTATTTAACTCACCTTTGGGGATTGGAGAGAATTAGGGAGCCAATATCCTTGCTTCACTGGTGTGTGAGATCCCAGCAGTTGATGCAGGCTTCGCTATTAGGGGATTTTAGAGGGATTATATTTGGGCCTTGGACATAGAAGGTATCGGAAATTATTTGCTCCAGTGCTTAAACAGTTTCACTGTGGGTGTGTTTGTAGTTTCCTACAAAACCGATGACCACATTTTACAGTCGGACATTTGGAGGATTAGACCTTGTCCAGTGTGTTTGACAGTGCCACAGTGCAGTTACTTTGATCATTCTATCATTCTGTACAGAGCTGTCAGCTCTGTAGGATTGTTTCAAGTACTGTGCATTTCTCTGAACCAGCATAATTATCTTTTTTATTGTGCATTTGAGGATTATTATCCAATAAAAACTTGTAGTTAAAAAGGAGACATCTGTTACATCTGCCTTCTGTGTTTGACAATGTATCATACATGTGTTGAGGGGTAGAGATGTGCATTTAGGACTTGTGTTAACAAACATCAAGGTGGGATATTGAATGATACTTTTGATGAAAAATTATTATGTTATTAGACCACAGAATTTATCATTAAGAAGGAAAATCTTGATGAACATGATTTTAGGCAATTTTTTTCATGTGCAGTAACTGGTTATATTGTGATAAACCAAATTTTGACAGTTGTTGTATTTCAAGTGCAATTTTTCCTTAGCTGGGCATCTGCATGTCTGTTACGGGTTGAATAACAACATATTACTGTGAGAGAAATAAGTATTTGTCATAAACATGGTGTCTGTGTCCTTGCCTCCTACTCCAGAGAAATTCCTGCTAAGGGAGATAACCTGTTACAGTAATACACTTCATGAAGAGACTTACCTCCCTTACGATGAGATCTGGAGAGGTAAGTAAAAACAGTTGTAGAATCTCCTGTAGAAATTGTTCAATTTACTTGAACGCTGTCAATATATTATGTTGCTGCATTGTCAACGTTGAATTAGATGTACTTTTTATATGGAAATGAACAGGTAGTACCATACTTTGGTAGACCTTCACAAGTACACATATTGAAAATTTGTGCTCTAATCCATTCACCCTTACAGTGCCAGGTTTTAACGACCATTAGGACAGAGGCTTTTAAAAGAAATGTTTGAAAAGAAGAAAATGCGTGTAACCAGTGTTTTCTCCTCTTCCAACAATGTTTTCTACCCTTCCAAAGACAGATACTACAATTTGTGCCACACTTGTTGTCTGCAAATGATTTGGTTTTGGACGAATCCAAATATTGTGATTCGGTAAAGAGTGACAGTACTTGTCTGTGAATCCCAATAGCTTGATTTGTGATGAAACTGTTGCTTTACTTTTGTGTTTTTTTTTTATTGTATTTTCTGTAAAAAGGTTATAATGTGTGGTTTTGAATAGCATGATGTGTGGTTTTGAATATTTCTTGTCACTGGAGAAAATAACCTTTGATCAGACTGCTTTTTAACTTGTAGGCATACTCATACCAGCAAAAACCCAGAACAGAAATAGTAAATGAACTGACCCCATGGTCTAACTGAATTAGTATTGAAAATCATGCAAAACACCTTGCCACCAACCTGTTTCATTTACCATGCCACAAAGAATAAATTTAGAAAAATTCACAAAAACTGCGGAAAGGCACAAATAAAAGTAACTTGAAATCTATAATTTCATGTTAGCTTGACTTGTGATCAAACTTTAATGCTCCTCTTCAAAGGCAAGTTAAAATCTATTATTTCCCCTTATCAGAGTAATTTCAACAAATTTACTCTGTCATTTTTATTGTTGTCTGTTGATTTACATTTATGAAAGGGGCAAAATGTAGTTTTGGACTCTTTCTCTGTATATAAATAGAAATTTTGAATATTCAAGGGCTGTACTCACCAACATTTCTTGTTGTTCTCCATTTGAATTCCAAGACTAGCTATCTGATTGGCTGAGACAGGGAGGCTCAGCTAATCAGGCTGCAAATCTTGGAATTGAGAATGCTTTACCACACAATCCCGATTTTGAATGACCCTGCTTTTGAAAGCATAGAGGGAAAAGGAGAGAATGCTGGAAACCAGCATTTTCTCCTGTTCCCACAATGTTTTCTGATCTATCATAGACAAATGCAATACATGTACTTTGAACCAGATTCAATTTTTGTCTGCAACTTTGAAGTCCAAAAACTTTGTGGTTGGGTAAAGAGTTAGAATTGAATATAAAATAGTAAATGAGTAACCCTAGGAATGAGAAAAACAGGGGACTGATTTCTTTAAAGCTACCTATTGCCAAGTAGTAGGGACTTGAAATAACCAGCATTATATCCTTTTCCTACTTTATTGTCTACCCTATCATATACAAGTCCTATCCAATGAGCCTTATTGAGTTTGTTGCTTGCATTTAAATGTCTACTAGACTGGTCTGTATTTAAAGTATTTTGCAGATGACATTATGAAATGTGCCTAAAATGATGAGATTTGCATCTGGAAGGGTAGCAAAAAGTTTTGGATAAAAAGAAAGGGGCTGGTTTCCAGCTTTTTTTTTTTTCCTTTTTCTACAATATTTTAAAAAAAAAAAAGGTAAAGGGTTAACATGGATAAGTCTAGAATTTTGTCCTCTGGTAAAGAGTTAAATTAGCAGACAGGACATTTTCTATAAAAATTTCAGGGCGCTTTAATGGCAGGACTTAATACAAGAGTGTGAAAGTGTGGGCTATCTGTAAACAGATCAAATTTAGTCAAGTTGTTTTGATTTATGCTGTGTCCAAACACAATTGATCTGCAAGCAATAAAATCTAAACTGTAATCTGTCCACCCCTCCTTTGAAGTAAAGATTTGTCCAAATGAGATGGTCCATCCCCTAAAATGTGAGGACTTCAGTATCTGTACCTCTTTGCTCAACGATGAAATGTTAAGACTTGTCCAAATTAAAAGCATTGTAGACGACAGAATAAAATGTGACTCAAAATTTTTTTTTTTGAAGAGTAGAAAAACCTTGTGGAAAAAGGAGAAACTGCAGGTTCCCAGCATTTTCTTCTCCTTCCAGAATGTTTTCAAAAGTCCTCTTCTTTAGGGTCAAAAAAACTTGGGATTGTTTGGTAAAGGATTAAACAATTACCTCTTAGAAGAAATTTGCAGTTGACAATTAACTCTTTACCGGACAACAAAATTCTAGCCTTGTCCTGAAAGCATTTGCAGACAACTATAATGAAACTCAAAATATTATATTTTTCCATTGTAGCACAGAAAAGGAGAAAATGCTTGTTACCATCATTTTCTCATATACTCACAAGGTTTTTTAAAGCCTCTATCCTCAGGGTTATTAACTCTTTACCAAACAACAAAATTTTAGATTTGTCCAAATTCAAAGCATGTGCATATGACAAATTAAAGATGGCTCAGAGGATGAAATATGTCTTTGATAGGGCAGAAAACATTATGGGAAAAGGAGAAAATGCTGGGAACCAGCATTTTCTCCTTTTCCCATAATGTTTTGACAAGGTTCCTTTTCTCAGGGCCGTTAAAACTAGAGATTGTGTAGTAAAGGTTTAAAAGACAGAATTGTGTAGCAAAAGGGTTAAATGTGCCTCAAATGGTTGTTTATGTCCTCGATGGGAAAGAAAATAATTTGGGAAGAGAACTAAATGCTGATTCCCAGCACTTTTCCCTTTTCCACACTATTTTCCAAAAGCAGTTTTCCTTTAAACATACATCTTTACTTGTTTTCATCCAGTTTTTTAACAGTTTTTTTTTTCTTTATTTTATGAAACTATAATCACTTGTATCTTCATGCCAAATATTGCCCCTGATGGTTGCAAGGTTGCACAAATTACGGCAGATAGAAAATGCATTTCATTCTATTGTGGCTAGCCATAAACATAATGACCACAGTTTCCAGTTTAAATCGAAGACAAATCCCTACAGTTTCTTTACCCAATACACCTGACCTTATATTGATTTTTTATCTACATTCACAAAGCTGACTAGATTACAACACTGTCAAGTTTCAACAGCATTTGTTTACTCTCTGGCTGTAGAGATGTCTCTTTGAGCCATTTAAGCTTAGAACTGTTTGGGTGAAATAGTCTTGAAAGTAATGTGAAACTCCATACAAGTTCTGATTAGGATATGATTATTGGGTCCAAAGCTTTCCATGCAGCTCATTGATTTAAGCTTTTAATTTGGACAAGTCCAAAATATTGTGATGTAATAAAGGGTTAAAGGAAATGAAGTATAACAACAGCTAAACATGAAGTTCCTGCAAGCTCTGAGTTTAAACAACCTGCTCTTAATGAAATTAATGCATCTATAAGAATTAATAATTTCAAATATTTTGATAGGGATACAAGCTAGATCAAAGGGACCTACAACTTTCTACTCTAAATCTATTGTATTTCACACTTTGTCACCTCCTCAAGTGTGTTTGTTCACACTTTTGATATATGGCTGGGTGCTCTTTTCTACATCAATGTTAAGAGCTGTTGAACCGTAATTACCCTTAAAGGTGCACAGGGCCAATATTAAATTGCTTTTGCACATTTTGTACACTGTTTCTTGCTTTTCATAACTCTAGATTAGAATAGATCTCAAAGATATGTTAATCCGTTTTGTTTCATGCATTGAATCTGCAGATAGCTAAGCAGAATTTATGATGCCTTTGTGGACAGTGCAGATCCAAGATCAGATGGCATGTACTGTGTAGTCTTATCTGAATTGATACACTTTAAGTACTCATCACAGCTCAAAACAAGGTTCATGTGACTTGTTGGAGCTTAAATCAATGAGCTGCATGGAAAGCTTTGGACCCAATAATCATATCCGAATCAGAACTTGTATGGAGTTTCACATTACTTTCAAGACTATTTCACCCAAACAGTTCTAAGCTTAAATGGCTCAAAGAGACATCTCTACAGCCAGAGAGTAAACAAATGCTGTTGAAACTTGACAGTGTTGTAATCTAGTCAGCTTTGTGAACGTAGATAAAAAATCAATATAAGGTCAGGTGTATTGGGTAAAGAAACTGTAGGGATTTGTCTTCGATTTAAACTGGAAACTGTGGTCATTATGTTTATGGCTAGCCACAATAGAATGAAATGCATTTTCTATCTGCCGCATTGATTCATTATCATGATCCGTTATTTGGTTTTGTAATACGGTTGGCATTATATTTACCTGTATTTCTGCCATCTGATCGTGCTCCACCAGTTCTAATAATCAAATCCAGAAATTTGTCATGCTGTTGATTTGACAAGATGGCAGAATATCGACCATTTGCATCTGAGCAGCCTGATCCTATGCCATACTTTTTGTTAAAGCGATCATCACACATTTAATCAATCGTACATGAACTCAACAAATATTTATTTGTTATCATAGGCCTAAATATGTTGTGGTACCATAAACTAACTTGAACAGACCTGTAAATACTCAGCTACTAGTTGCTTGCTTAAAGTTACATTTGATCAGCCTGTAGAAAAGAGCAACCTCTGACATCCGGTGGGCACTGCAGGCCAGAACGAGACCTATATAGGGCTAATTCAGGTCTGCACTACTCGCCGACTACGAGCAGACTTAAAATAATAAAAATTATTAGACTAGATCTACATCTAGTTTAAAACATATCTTCATTGAAAAATTTATTTACATACTTACCTTTGTTCTAAATATATAGTTTATCCCGATTGTTTATAAATGTCTCCTGTTTATATGCCAGTTTCAGGTAGGGTAAAGCGTCTATTTTGCTCATCCACGTGTGCACGGCAAAATCGAAAGGTCAACTTGGATGAATCTCGTGGTTATTGTGGCATTATGGTAGGCCAACCGCCCAAATTAACGTCGCAATTCACATGATTCCGCAAGTAGTAAGAATGGGCGGCCACACTTCATTTGACTCTATCGCTGTCTGAAATCCCCCCCCTCCCTCTTTTTTTTCCTCACCTTAACCTCCTTCTACCTCTTAACCAAAAATGATATTCGAACAATGGATCTTCTTTCCTCTACTATACTTACCTCTTCTATTTCTTTATCAGACTGATTAAATTGTGTATTTCTTGACCCCTTGTATAATATTTAACATTACAGGGTGAAATAAAGTGAATGTTATGTCATGTTAGTAATTTACAACTGAATTCGTAATCTTCTTTGACTTTTTTGATTGGAAAAAAGGGACATTGCACAAAATGAATTATCCATTTAAGGTTACACTGAAGTCTTTCCGATATAGTTAGATTTCACAATGATCATTTTATAAAATAGATAGTTTCCTCTGTTCTTTGACACGTGGCCATCAAAAGTGGGAGGAGACTTGCGTAATACAGACACAGAGGTCCCCTAGAGCCAATTCAATACCATGTTATTATCAGTGACAACACCCGCATCACACCACTGATGTTTCATGGATAAAAGCACCCAATTTTTGTAACTGTACAACCCATTACCCCATATGACATAAACTGTCTTACATTGGTACATTCTTTTTTTGCAGAGAACATTGTGATGGTTATCGTTATTTCTTTCCTTTTTCCACAATTCTTTTTTACAGCCTTCTTCCTCAGGGTTGTGATAACACAGCATTTATTGATAAAGAATTAAAAGACTGTTTTACTTGGTAGAGTTCAAGTCTGTACTGGTCTTTGGCAAGGCACTTCAGAGCCCCAGCCTAGTGCCAGAAAAAGCCAGGACACTCATGATCAAGTGAGCTGACAATAATGTTAAAAGTGGTACAGAAGACCATTCACATCCATTCTGTCTTTATTGTTTAACCCATTACCACACAGCAAAATTTTAGACCTATCCAAATGGAAAGCACTTGCAGACGAAATTTCAAAGTGGCTGAAATGGTGCAATTTTGCTTTGATAGGGTAGAAAACTTTGTGGGAAAAGGAGAAAATGCTGGTTACCAGCATTTTCTCCTTTTCCCACAATGTTTTCAAAAGGCTTCTTCCTCAGGGGCATTAAAAGTCATCATTGTGTGGTAAAGAGTTAATACCCTGAATACTCTAGAAAGGATGTAGCCTATTCTTATGCCATTCTTGTGCAGATATAGCAAAAACTAAGATAAATTGCAAAAAGGATAAACATTTTAAAGAAAAGAAAGTATGCTTAAATGGTATATATTAAATTGAAAAAAATATTACTATCACAAGGGAATAGTTTCTTCTGCAATAAAAGCTATATTTGTTTGGGAATGGGTTAGGCCTGAAAGGGTTTAATTGAGAAAACCAGTATTTTTATGATGACAACCATAGGGGTCAGACCTAGTGGAAATGGCCCCTAATTTGAGCGTAAACTTCTCATTATTGTAATAATCCATGTTTAATTGAATTTTTGAACTTGGGAAACTTGACATGATTTATAAATGCTGTGAAAAATATTTTATCTGTATATAAGAGCTTTCTGGATTTAAGCTTAGCTGTTTACCAATAAAACATGGAGGCATTTTTACTGTTCTGTCAACTGCATTGTCCTCGTCATCATGCACACACTTTGACATTTTCACATATCCTTGCTATAACTGAAGATATTTCACTTCAAACTAAGGCTAAAAATTGTTAACTATCAAAGGGGAACCCAAACCAGAAGGGCAGGTATCAATGAAAATATTTTTGACACAGATAATAATGTTTTTTCAACTTACAGTTTCCAGTGAAAAAGCAATTGCAGCACTGACCTGTTGCCCCAGGTTTGATGCTCTCATTTATCCCTTGCTTTCTTCAAGAGAATTAAGTTTTGACACAGACCATATTCTAAGATTTAACAGTTTGTCTCAGGCTCTTTATACATACCATAATGTATTATGCAAATAGTTTTGCCAGTACAGATTGTAAGATTATTTTGAGGTGTATAAAATCTTGCAGTAAACTGGCATTATTGAAATGTAAGATGACTGAATCTATTGTCTTGCTTTAGCTCACTCTTTACTAGACAACAAAGGTTTAAACTTGTCCATACTGAAATATATTGAGAACAAATAGAAAGCACTTTATCAGTTATGCACAATGTGCTCAAAATTGGTCTTCCTCTAGGTGGCTGACACAGCAATGTTTGAGGATTGGTTAAATTGGCAGTCAGACATTCTCAGAAGTACTGTAAGAAAGAAGAAATAATTTGGGTTCAAACACTTGCTCCTTTTTCCATAATTTTTAGAAAAAAAAGTAGTCGCACAGGGAACTAAGAACTATAATTTTACAGTGAAGAGTAAAAAAGCAATAGCTATCTCTTAACCGTAAAACTTATGCTGAGGGTATTCCTGAAGTCTCTCACAGAGAGAGTTTGTATGAGTACCCAAAACACAGCCTTTGAAAAAAGACAAATTAAAGATGCCTCATTTTCAATTTCTTCAGAAACAGAAGGTCACATATTTAAAAAGAAATATGATAAAAATGTGTTTTTTACAACCTCATTCTCAGAAATGCTACATAAAAATGTCAATGATTTCACTCTGCCCCACCCACTTTATTGATAATTGATATTACCATGATTATTTTAATGTTGTAAAGTTGTAAACCCCTTTAGCACATTAGCACCTGCAGACATTTTACTTTGCAATGAACAAATTTTGAAAACTTTGTGGTAAAAGGAGACATTGCTTGTATCAAACAGTTAGCCGTTTTGCTACAAAGTTTTCACATGTATCCACAGATTAATGGATTCAAGATTCAAGATTTTATTCAATACTTATACATGCATTTCGTACATACACATACATATTTCAAATCCAATAGGTCAGTTCAAAAAATGAGTATAAATAACCAAATGCCATAACAAGACATGAGAAAGAAAACAGGAAAGAAAGCAGGAAAAATGGGGAATGAGCACGGGCAATTAAGGTATTTAGTCACTGTATAGTATCGCATATGTTTTCCTTGCAGATGGCAAACGATAGACTTGCTTCCGCATTAATCATATAGTCAATTACAAAAGCAAATCGATCAACCAGCCATATTATAATATACATGTAGTGTGGAAATTTTTTGGTCAAACACTTAACCCCTTACCAAACGATCCAATGTTTAAATGACCCCGAAAAGCAGAATTTTGAAACCATTGTGTGAAAGGGAAAAAAAACAGTGACAAGCATTCTCTCCTCTTCCCACAATGCTTTCCGCTCCTTCAGAGACCAGACTTATCGTTAGAACCGAAGTAAAATTCGGCATCTTTAACTGATTATGTTTGGACGAGAAAAGAATTTTGTCGAATGGCATAGTGTTAATAAGACTTGTAAAGCTACGGAACCCTAGGAAACACACAGGCCTTAGGAAGTGAAGCGTTGTTTCTAAGTTAATACATAGATAATACATACAGACTATATAAATGAACTAAGTCCTGACAAAAGAAAGTTTAAACATATGGATACATGGATAGCGACATATTTATATTACAACCTACTTACTTAATGATTGATTGATTGTATGGAGTTTAACGCCGTTTTGAACATTATTTCAGTTATATCGCGGTGGCCAGTGCACCTATCCATGCTTTCCTGGAGTCTCTTTTACCAGTACTCCGCACAATTTTCTTTCCAAGCCACAGGCTGCTTTCCGACATAATCATCGTCGAAACGATAGTCAGCGGTGGGAGAGGAATGAATCCTGTCGCAGTGACTATCATCAATCCTCGGAAAGAAATTGGCCGAGCCAGGGGTCGTAGCCAGGGATCGAACCCTAGACCCCGTGTTCTCAAGTCCTGCATGCAACCGACTGAGCTACCGGGGCTCAGCACTTACTTAATGCATTAATTCACTGTGATATCCACATTTTGGAAGGAATTGGTCATATTTATCGCCACAGATTTATTGCAGGTGGCTTTAGTTAACTCTTTTCCAAAGATTCTGTGTTATGAGGTCCCTGATAAAGAAAGATTTTGAAGATACTGTTGGAATATGACAAAATGCTGGTGACTAGCATTTTCTTGCAATGTTTTCTACCCTTCCACAGACAAATTTTAGCATTTGAGCCAGAATTGATTTGCCATCTGCAAATGTTTTCAATATGGGAGAGTCTTAAATTTTGTCATCTTGTAAAGAGGTAGAAGAAAAGAACTCAGGCCAGTTGATTTATGAACCCTAATAAATCTGTTATTGGAAAAATTTTATCCTGTGAAAAATCTGTTCTTTTTTTTTTTCGTTCATCATAAAGATAGTATTAATGCATCACCTTCTCAAACAAGTTTGCAAAGGATCACTCTGTAAAAAGATAAACCTTGTGGTATGGAGATAAATAACAGGAACTGAAGTTTCGTACTTGAACAAGCAATTTTGGTTATAAGAAATTGCAAGGATGTTTTGCACAGAGTATCTAAAACGATAAAGGAAGGACTGGGTTTCTCATAGGAGTGTTCTTGGACAAGACAGTTCAGAGCCCTAGCATAGTACTGATAAAACCTAAGACATACATGACTAAGCAAGCTATCACACTGATTATGACTAAACGTGACGTAAAACATCATTCTATCGATCAAAAACTTAAATCAGCCAAGGTATATTTGTGATCAGAATACTTGTCCTATGCAGTATGATGTTACTCTTCACTGATCAAAAAAGCTCCTTATTATCCCAAAGCATCTTGAGAGTTAAGTATAACAGGCACCTGTGGTATCTGAACTCTTAACCATTTGACAAAGTTTTAGAATTGCCCAAAATTCAGAAGGCAGCTACAGACATCAAATTCAATGTGTAGCACAAAGGTTGAGATTAATCTTCTTATAGGTAGAAAAACATAATGAAAAATGGAGAAAATGCTGGTTACAAGCACTTTCTCCTTTTCCCATACAGTTTCAAAAGCTATCTTCCCCAGGTTTGTGAAAACTTTGGATTGTTTGGTTAAAGGTTGAATTAACTAACTAGATGTTCTTTATTATTAAGGCTGGCTACGGAGCCCGGTAGGTGTCATGCTCTACACATTTTTTATTTCGAAATAACGAAATCCTAAATTGTTCAAACGAGATACTAAATCGTTAAAATGAAATGCTATTTCGATAAAATGAAATGCTATTTCGAGAAAATGAAATACTAAATCGTTAAAACGAAATGCTATTTCGAGAAAACGAAATACTAAATTGTTAAAACGAAATGCTGCACTCATCTCAAATGGCCATGGTGGACGATGACAACCAAGTGTTCCGAAAAACCGATTTTGTTTTCTCGAAATAGCATTTCGTTTTATCGAAATAGCATTTCGTTTTAACGATTTAGCATTTCGTTTTCTTGAAATAGCATTTCGTTTTCTCGAAATAGTATTTTTTTTTAACGATTTAGCATTTCGTTATTTCAAATAAAAAATGTGTAGTGCATGACACCTACAGGGCATCGTAACTGGCAGTGTTTCATGCATAATAATAGTCATGACTGAACTGTAGAACTTGTTTGTTTGGTTTTTAACTTTTTATCACATGACAAAATTTAAGACCCATCTAAATTGAAAGCATTTACAAACAACAATGCAAATGTGGCTCAAGTGATGGAATTTGTTTTTTGATAGGGTAGAAAACATTGTGGGAAAAGGAGAAAATGCTAGTTGCCAGCATTTTCTCCTTTTCCCCCACAGTGCATTTTAAAAGCTTTCTTTTTTCTTAGGGTTGTTAAGACTCGGGACTGTGTGGTAAAGAGTTAATAACTTTTTCAGATTTTTTCAGTCATATCACAGCAGTAAGTGTACCTATGCATTCTTTGAGTTTCATGAAACACTAATTCCAAGCCACTGGCTGCAACCTATGGTAGCATCATTGAAAAATGTTCAGCTATAACAAGTGACAGAGGACAGAATCCTGTCACATTGAATATGAAAAAGGCTTCTACAGAGCTTAGATGCAAATTCTTAAATATTGCCATAGTAATTATGATTTCTTACACATATTGTAGATCTATTCTTTGATGTAAAAAAAAAGAGGTCATTCATGGATTATTCTAAATTGCCAAAATCTGCATAGATATATAGATTCTAGATTCAACAGATATTGTACTGATTTTAAACAGATACTAGCTAAAAGGGATAGTAGAGACTAGTGAAAACTGAAACTGTAATTATCTGATAGAAATGTCAGAGTTTCCCACCCACCAATAACTCATTTATTTATTCTACTGTATTTGAAGGGCGGGACTTTAATTAAATCTTTTATGAACAGTCACATTTTTAATCCTTTATCACACAATTCCATGTTTTAAGCTCCTTAGAAATAAGATTCTTGAAAACGTGGGAAAAGGAGAAAATGCTGGTTGCCAGCATTTACTCCTGTTCGGATAATATTTTCTTCCTTTTCAAAGACAATTCCATCATTTGAGACACAGATACTTCGCCATCTGCAATTGCCTCCATTTTAGACAAGTCTAAAATTTTGTGATGGTAAAGAGTTAACCCTTTCCCACTTGACAAATCTGGGACTTGTTCAAATTTAAAACATCTGCAGACAACAAATTCAAAATCGGTACAAACATACTAAAGTTCTGGAATGATAAAAATCATTGTGGGAAAAGGAGAAAATCCTGGTTCTCCTACAGGGTTATTAAAATTTGGATTGTTTGGTAATGGGTTAGCAATACTAAGCATGGCTTGTGAAAGCATGGTTGGATTAACCCTTTACCACACAATCCCGACTTTTTACGAGGACATTTTAGTCAAGAGCAACCTTGACACTGCAATTGTTTAGATCAAGTTTCTAGGCTGAAAATGTCCCATAGGTTTATTCTTCATCTTAACCCATTACCACACAATCCCGACTTTTAACGACCCTGAGAAAGAAGCCTTTTGAAAACATTGTGGGAAAAGGAGAAAATGCTGGTAACCAGCATTTTCTCCTTTTCCCACAATGTTTTCTTCCCTTTGCAATACACATTTCAAATTTTCATTTACTTTTATTTTGCCGTCTGCGAATGCTTTCAATTTGAACCAGTCTAAAATTTTCTCATTTGGTAAAGAGTTAAGAGAAAATGCTGCTAGTCTACATTTTCTCCTTATTTGCACTATGTCTTTTCCTGTATAAATTAATTGTAAAACATGTTTAAGCCACATTTGATTTGTTATCTGCCGATGCTTTCAATTTGGAAAATGTTCTCTAGTAAATAGTGAAATTGAAACTCCTTTTTACATGTAAACATGTCTTGAGAAAATAAATGCTAGTAACTTTTAAAGAATTGGTCTGAGCAAAGAATTGATTAATATGTACATTTTTAGTGATGTGTTATTTAGTATTCCTTTATGTTAATTTCATTTTTCCATATTTTCAGTAATGAAGTGATTTTGCTGTGATATTCAACAAAACTGTATATTTAAGGTAATTGGTTAATCACGTGTTCTAGATAAAGATGAAATTGATTGGCTGATCATTATCTAAAGTGCTGCCACCCAGTGTCAACTGCTTTGCATTTCCTGTTTTATAAATTTCTGCCACACTTAAGGTCACACTTATCAGGAAACAGAATCTGGTAATTAAATAATTATCAGTAATTATGTGATTATTGATCCTTCTCATATTTCACTTTAAAATAATTTTTGT
This sequence comes from Hippopus hippopus, assembly GCA_946811185.2. NCBI lineage: Eukaryota > Metazoa > Mollusca > Bivalvia > Cardiida > Cardiidae > Hippopus > Hippopus hippopus. The sequence continues at coordinate 48,201,676 of OX328098.1, read as the reverse complement.
ATCTTTCATACTTTTTGATCTCCAGATGAAGTATCATAAAACTTCATAATTTTTCATTGCTTGTAGAAAAGCAGTGCCATGATTAACTCAATATATCAAATTTTAGACTTGTCCAAATCGGAAGTTTTTGCAGAAGACTAAATGATGGTCAAATCAAGAGTTTTTTCTCTTATTGGGTAGGGAACATTGTTAAAAAAGGAGAAATGCATATTCTCATTTTCCCGCAATGTTTTCATTGTCATTACAACACAGAAATTGTTAGGGAAAGGATTTTAATAAAAGGGGGGTTAAAAAAAATAACATAATTCATAGCATTCAAAAGGTGCGATTTTATCAAAATTTTCACACCAAGTCCTAATTTCTGACATCAGTTTTATCGGATGTATTCTTAAATTGTCTTTTTCTTTGTTGTTTAGTAGAGGGGCTTCATAAACCATCCTTTTATTGTGGTTATCAGAAATTTTATACCGTATGTCACTGTACAGGTATAATGTGCTTGCAGTCTGAATAATATTTTTTATGCTCCCTGAAGGGGGAGCATATAGTCGCTGCTTCGTCTGTCTGTCCATCCGAAGCCATTTCTCCACAACTCCTGGACCAAATTAGATGAAATTTCATATATGAACTCTTTAGGATATTGCGCCCATGTTTTTATCTCGGTTTTCCAATTTGATGCTGTGTCATGGGAAAAGGGGGTTTCTTGTAAAATTCCATTATTAATATCTCCTTCAGTTTCCGTCAAAATTTCACGAAACTTCACATTTATTCTGTTTATTAAAAGTTTCACCATGTGCCCTTGTTTTTTTATCTATGCAAAACCATGTTACGGGAAAAGGGTGCTTAATGTCTTAAAACTTTTGGTTTTGTTTTCTTTTTGGACTCTGAAATTAAATATTTCTCAGTTTCTTTAAGACTATTCAACATATATGTTATTGATCAAAAGCCCCAGACCATGATTATACCCCCACAAATGAAGTTTGGGGGGGTATACTGGGATCACCTTGTCTGTCCATCCGTCTGTCCATGTGTCACGAAAAGCTTGTCCGGGGCATAACTTCCAAAGTATAAAAGCTAGTGACTTCAAACTTCATATACAGATACGCCACATTCAGGAAAAGTGCAGTGTATAAGAACCATAACTCTATTCCCACTATTTTTAGAGTTATTGCCCTTTGTAAATTTTGACTTTGGATTTTTGTCCGGGGCATAACTTCGAAAGTATAGAAGCTAGTAACTTCAAACTTCACACACAGATAGATCAGATAATGGAGAAGTGCAGTGTACAAGAACCATAACTCTATCCCAACTATTTTTGGGGTTATTGCCCTTTGTAAATTTAAACTTTAAATTTTTGTCCGAGGCATAACTTCCAAAGTGAAAAAGCTAGTATTTTCAAACTTCATACAGATACGCCACATTCAGGAAAAGTGCAGTGTAGAAGAACCATAACTCTATTCCAACTATATTTAGAGTTATTGCCCTTTATAAATTTTAACTTTGGTTTTTTTGTCCGGGGCATAACTTAGAAAGTATAGAAGGTAGTAACTTCAAACTTCACACACAGATAGATCACATAAAGGAGAAGTGCAGTGTACAAGAACCATAACTCTTTCCCATTTATTTTTGGGGTTATTGCCCTTTTTAAATTTTATCTTGAAATTTTTGTCCAGCGAAAACTTCCAAAGTAAAAAAGGTAGTAACTTCAAACTTCATATACAGATAGGCCACATTCAGGAAAAGTGCAGTGTAGAAGAACCATAACTCTATTCCAACTATATTTAGAGTTATTGCCCTTTATAAATTTTAACTTTGGATTTTTTGTTCGGGGCATAACCTCGAAAGTATAGAATCTAGTAACTTCAAACTTCACACACAGATCACATAATGGAGAAGTGCAGTGTACAAGAACCATAACTCTGTCCCAACTATTTTTGGGGTTATTGCCCTTTGTAAATTTTAACTTTAAATTTTTGTCCAGGGCATAACTTCCAAAGTAAATAAGCTAGTATTTTCAAACTTGATATACAGATATGCCACATTCAGGAGAAGTGCATTGTACAAGAACCATAATATATCCCAACTTTTTTGGGGGGTTATTGCCCTTTGTAAATCTAACTTTAAATTTTTGTCTGGGGCATATTTTCCCAAGCTTAAAAATTAGTAACTTCAAACTTTATATACAGATAGACCACATTAACGAGAAGTGCAGTGTACAAAAACCATAACTGTATTCCAACTATTTTTAGAGTTATTGCCCTTTGTAAATTTTAACTATAGATTTTTGTTTGTGGCATACAATCCAAAGTATAAAACCTAGTGACTTCAAACTTCATATACAGATAGACCACCTTAACGAGAAGTGCAGTGTACAAGAAACATAACTCTTTTCCCACTAGTTTTAGAGTTATTTCACTTTGTAAATTTTAAATTTTGATTTTTGTCTGGAGCATAACAGTTACTTATAAAATGACACCTGTTCTGTGACAAGGCGCTTTGTGGGGGTATGCGGCACTTCTGTGACAGTTTTAGTTTCATTCTTTCCTATTTATACTAAGCTGTGTTATAGAAAAAGAGGGCTTAATGACAAACTCAAACACAAAGTTTATAAATGTTTAATCTGATTTTTTTTTCAGACAATTTTGCCATTTCTATAATAGTTATGTTTAATTTACAGATTGTTCACATTGACAGGAAGTTTTACTCCACTGTTCCAAGAGTTGTGCCCCTTCTTTATTTTAAGTATTTGAACATTGGCAAATGCAGTTTGGCTGACGGGACCAAACACATGTAGCCCATTTCACCCCCACCCTCCTATCCCATGACCAACCATTTACAAACAGCCTTCACTTCCTAAAAAGTGACCTGTTTGGGGAGTATAATCCGTCTACGATGGCTCTTGTTTTTTTACAAATTAAACTTGAAACTTGCCCATTCCAAGTGAGGAATCCAGACATTTTTGTATGTAATTATTGGGTATGTCATAGATTGGTATCTTTTTTTGCAGTTTCAAAAAAATCACATTCACAGTGTGTAAACTTGACACATGTTGTCACCAGCAACCAAATTTTTATCATTTATTAAAATCAACTCATCTATATTGTCTTATATTGTATGATATGTTAATTCAATACAGTCCTTACAATGCTAATATTGGCCAGTCACATGGCAGGTCCTGTACTCGATTATAAAAAGTATAGAATGTTGACCAGCATTTCCTCCTTTTTCCACATTGTTTTCTATCCCTGAAAATACAATGTCCATAATACAAGTCTCAAAAATTTCACCTGTGTAGATGCCTCCAATATTGACATAGTCTCAAACTTGCCTGGTTGGTAAAATTAATGGAAATAGAAATTTTAAAGCCATAAATTTTCATTAGACTTTCAAGTAACAGTTCTAATTTATAATTCCAGAAAGAGACATTAACAAGTTCTGGCCACAAAATTTTAACAATAAAAAATGCTGTGTGGCTAATTTTTCCAGAGCTGGAGAGAATTGTCCAGACTGTATACACAGCCTGTTTTATATGCTTTTAGTAATTTATGGGTTGATTTATGCAGTTCGTCTGGTCCTTGAACAGCATGGACACCACAGGATACAATGTCCATTAACCCTTTAAAACATAATCCTGAGTTTTTAAAACTTTGAATAGGAAGGCTTTTGAAAACATTGTGGGAAAAGGAGAAAATGCTGGTCACCAGCATTTTCTCCTTTTTCCACAATATTTTCTACCATTTCAAATGGAGGTCCCATTATTTGAGCAGCATCTATTTTGTTGACTTAAGTCTATGATTGTATTATCTGGTAAAGGTTGATCCTTTACTTTAGGATCATGCAAATTGTAGACAGTGAGGAAAAGTGCTTTTGAAACATTATGGGAAAAGGAGACAATGCTGGTTTTTACCAGCATTTCTCCTTTTTCCACTATGTTTTCTATCCTTTCAAAGACAAAACCTTTAATTTTAGCGACATTTTATTTATCACATGGACATGCATTTGATCTGTATAAATCTTATATTTGTCCTTTTATTAAAAGATAACACATTACCATACAGTCCAGTTTGAGACATACTAAAACTGTTACAAAGGATACACAGAAGGAACATCAGAGGGAAAGGAAACTGTCTCTTGAATGATATAAAAAAATTGTTGAAAAAGGAACAAAGTATGGCATTTGCTTGTTACTAAATGCCTGAAAGGGTAGGGATGGGAGTGAAAAAAATATGCACACTATTGCATTAGGTTTAACCCTTTACCAGACGACAAAATTTTAGCCTGGTCCAAATTGAAAGCATTTGCAGACGACAATTTCAGTGTGGCCTAAATGGTGTAATTTTTCTTTGATAGAATAGAAAACATTGTGGGAAAAGGAGAAAATGCTGGTTACCAGCATTTTCTTCTTTTCCCACAGTTTTAAAAAGGCTTCTTTTCCAGGAGCGTTAAAAGTCGGCATTGTGTGGTAAAGGGTTAAGGAATGTTTCTTGTCCAAATGTATTAGAAATTTTGAAAACATGGTTCAGGATCCAATCATAATTCATGAAATACCTGTACCTCCACCAGTGTAATTTTGACATCAGAAGTAACCTGATTTTTTTTTTAGACGGCTAAACTTGATCAAAGTGTGCCATGTAATCTCTTTGAAACTGAATAAGCTAAACATGTTGAAGAAATGTAAGGTAGCCAGCCATCTTGAACATTTAAAAGCCAAACTTGTTGAAAATATGCTGGCTTTATGCGTTGAAAATGAAATCCATTGCCTCTACTCCAATGCACTGTCAACATTTCTGTTCCGTCCCTTATGGCTGTATAATGAAAGGAAAATTTTTTTTTTTATTGTGTAATATTTTGACATTTTAAATTGTCATTATATAGAATCATGCATTTCTGGTCATTTCCATTGGACCGTGGTTTATAAAATATTTTTTTCTGTTTAAAGAACTTAAATATATTGTACTTGTCACTGAGCTGACTAGTTATTTATATGATCATTATTTTGTTAATAGCCATAATACTCCTGTATTCCTATTCACAGACAAATTTCAGCTATTGAGCCAGATTTAATTTGTCTGCAAATGCTTTTAGTTTGGATCAGTCCTAAATTTTGCAGTTGGTAAAGCATTATTCAGTGCTGTGGCAATATTGACCTGATACCATTATTTCATGCTTTTTTGCTAGACAATGCCATCTAATTTAGCAGATGTAAACATGCAGTCTTATGTTCAGCTACACAGTCTGCAAAAGAAACCAAAGTTGTGCATGGCATCCTTGTGGCTTACATTGCATAACCTGTATCTTCTGTGGCTATACAGTACTTGTCCTTTGGTATTTTTGATTTTGGGAAGTAGAACAGTTTAAGATAAAATTACCAGTAGTGCCACATTATTGTTTAAATGCCAAAATACTTAGATAACAGGCCATAAGTGTGCCAATTAAACTGATTATAATTTCATTTATTGTTTAAATGCCACATATTTAAGATTTCCTAATTCAGTAAGTGTGCCTTCCACAATTTATCTGTTATCTCTTCCACTGATCATGATGAATGCTGAAAAAGTGGGATGAGTAAAACATACAGTGATTAAGTCAATTGTTATCTAGTCTTTTGATCAGGGTTGCCTCCAGCCAAATCTCTTTTCATTCATGATCATTAGGTAAACAGAGATTTTCTTCTTGATTTTACATACAAATGATTTGGCACATGGCTTTTGTTGGCCCCTCTGGTTATAGAGCAGGCAATCAATGACTATTGAAAAATGTTGGCTATATTGACCAATCAGAGATCAGGAACAGTCCACAAGCCATTGGTTTATCTTATAAAGTGTCTAGCCAAGGATCTTGGTATATCAGTTGTCAAGGATTACATGCAGTGAAAGGGAATGTGCTTGTAGAATGAAATTAATATATAAGAAATACACAAATTTGTTAGATTTGCATTTATAAACCTAGACCAAACATCAAAATACAAGTTTGGCAAAACTTACAGTGGGATAAAAAGGATATCTTGTGGTGCATGCATTTCAGTTGATGAATTAACACTTATTTGCTGACATCTATAGGGAATAAGTTTATGAGCTTTTCAAGATTACATGCTAATTAGTTAATGAAGCTGACAGTAGCTAAATTGTTTTGGAGAAACAGGAGCTTCTTATTGAAACATTATGACATTTTACATACAGTACTGAGCTAGATCAGAGTATCAGTTGAACAAGGATTGTTATATGTGTTTGTTGGAGATAAAGAGAAAACTTCCATGATGATAATACAAGACAACAGCTCAGAATCTGGGGACAGCTGTAGTGTTAAGATATCCATGCTTTGTCAAGGTAATCTAATTCATAAATTTAAAAGTCCTTGAGCTTTAGAGGAAGAGGGTTTTTGAAAACATTGTGGAAAAAGATAAATGCCATCATTTGAGCTCCATGGGATACTGTTTGCAAATTTTTCAAATGCTTTTAACAGTAGATGATGTAACATCCAACTTTGAAAGGTGAAAATAATTGGGGGAGGGGGGGTGTGTGAAATAGCTATTTGCAATAAATTTTCGTCATGGCTGGCTTGTATCCTGACACTAGTAGATAATGGAATTGACAATTCAAATGAACAATGAATTGTTATTGTAAGAGATGGGATTGGCAAATAGATTATTTGTTTCATGTAATGTTACAGATTTTTATGGTTGTCTTAAGATCTTTATGGATGGTACTATAATGTAGCTCTGTCTGAAGTTAATGATTGGAAATGGCTTATTGAAGAACTGTTTAAGACTGTACGTGTGAGGAAGGAGGCCTGTGAAAACTTTAATGGGAAAGGGAGGAAATGCTGGTTTCTTTAGTATTTCTTCCTTTTTCACAGTGTTTTCATATGCAAATTCTAGCAATTTAGCCACATTTTATTTTATTTGCATAATAGACATTTGTTTTGTTGTTTAGTAAACAGAAATTAATCTCCAATCAGTCAAAAGGCCATAGTAAGCATCAAGGTGGTATGACATAAGCTTGTTACTTGAAGAGAGTATAAAAAGTGAAATGTACTTTTTCAGTCTGGTATTTAAACATTAGTGGGGAAAAAAAAAAAAACATACTTTGAGTAGAGAGGGGTAACTCTTTTCCAAATGACAAAATTTTGGACTGGACCAAATTGAAAGCATTTGCAGACGACGATTTAGATGTTGCTAAAGTGGTGATTTTTCTCTTTGATAGGGTAGAAAACATTGTGGGGAAAGAAGAAAATACTGGTTACCAGCATTTTCTCCTTTTCCCACAATGTTTTCAAGAGGCTTCTTTAACAGGGTCGTTAAAAGTCGGGATTGTGTGGTAAAGGGGTAAGAGAAAATGTTCTATCACTGAATGTATATTCAAACAATCAAAATCAAATACGGTAAGATGTTGGTATGCTTATTATGCTTATTTTCTTGAATGGAAATCAACAAGGCAAAAATATGTTACAACAGTGGGCATTAATTGTGAAAGGAGGAGGGGGGGGTATTTAGTCCTTATTCATGTTAATAAGTTTATTTGGAGGGCTTCTCTTTCTTAAGACTTTGGGCTTGTGGGTGTGCTTTGTTTACTAATGTTTGCTGGAAAGAACCACAGGTGTTTATGGACTTCAATAACATTAGTTTACACAATATTTCTAAACAAATAAAATGTTGTACTTGTTTGGATTATTTTCATCCCTTCTTGTTAAAATTTCCTTGCCTTTATCATAATGAAGGATTGTTTGTATTGAAATTTAACTTTATTTGGCAAATTGCAAACAAAAATGTGGACTGTGACCATGTGGCAGTTCAAGATCTATTTTTTCCACAGATGCCTTTTATTCTTTGCCAATGTATGAATTTTTGGTTTCATTCAGGGAAAGGATTAAGGAATTTATATAGAACAGCCCTTTCATCTAATTGTTACAGTTTCACTGGGAATGTGCCCCCAGAATTTCTTTGCAAACTAATCCCTTTATTTGGGCGGTATTGTGTATATCATAAGCTGTGATCCTCAAATATCGGCAAAGCCTATTGTAATACAACATAAACAATTTACCCACAACAGACAATTTTTTACATATTGCAACTCCCAACTTTTGAAAACAATGTGGCAAAAGTTTTAGTTTCTCATTAATTTTCTTTTAGTCAGTGTTCTCTCTGAGGAATTCATGTATCAGTCCTAAATGCATGTCAAGATGTACATATTTCAGAAATATACTTATTTCATTAGCTCTAGACTGGACAATAAAATTTTCTGACTTGTTTACAGCGAAAGCATTTGTACACAATAAAATTTGCTAAAAATGGTTGGATTTGTCTTTGTATGTATAGTAAACATTGAAAGGAGAAATGCTGTTAATTTTATTAACTCTGTACCACACAACAAAAATGTAGACTTGTCAAAATTAAGAGCATTTGCTGACAACAATTTTAATGTGCCTTAAATGATGCAATATTTTTCGATAGGGTTAAAACATTGATGTAAATGGAGAAAATGCTGGTTACCATTATTTTCTCCTTTTCCCACAATGTTTTCAAAAGGCTTCTTCCTTAGGGTTGTTGAAAGTAGGCATTGTGTGGAACTGGGAATTTATTTCACACACAATTTTGAATTGAAAATCAAATTTATATATGCTATTAAGTCTAGACACAAATGAAGTTTGGCATATTTATAGTGTTTTAAAAAGCAGACTGAATGTTATTATGTGTGTATTTTGTGAAGCGGGTGCAATCAATTATTACAGGAGCTTGTCAATTCTGCCCTGGCAGGGTATCTATCAATTGTCAAACAGGAGTTAAACATCATTAGTTATGACTGCAAAAGCTGTGCCTTACAGCTATAAGCTGTGCTTTACTGTTCCAGTAATATACAATTTTGGGAAAATAACTTGTAAATTCATACACCACATTGTTTATTATTTGGTCTCTAAAATGCTTACACAAATGACTGATTCATCCAGTTCTAAGGGAAAAAATGGGTTCCACCTTCAAGTTTTATTATGTGTATTGTAAAAGGCTTCTTTTATTAACAATATGACTTGCTTGAGAAAATCTTGCTTTGCATGGGCAATTTTTCCTTTTCCAACAATGTTTTTTGAACAAAATCTGCATATCATTTATGACACTTGTGCAAACCCAAGTTTAAATAACAAAAAGTTTTGTCTTGGACTCTATTGCATTTACTTGGTGCTGCAAAAGTGTTGAGGTTTTAAAGGAAACAAACACAAACAATAATTGTTAACCAATACTAAAAAAATAAACTCTAAAAGAAATAAAATTAGAACACACTTTTGATTGTGACAAAAATTTAAGTAAAATTCTGTCAGGTGTCATGTAAAGTGTGTCACAAATTTTACAATGGTTCTTCTTTAATTCTTTAAGTTAAAGGAAGTTGATATACCTGCCTTGCTTAATCAATCAGGGACTGACCACTTTACATTGATGAACAGACAATTGGCCATTATTTTACCATTAATTGACACCAAGTACATTTGTAGGTAAACTGTTAATTGAATCAGCCATTTGAACTGGTCAGTATAGTACTAGTCTGTGCAAGTGTTTATTATGTGTAGAAAGGCTACTGAAGTTTTACTCTGGGCTGACTTATATACTCTGTATAGCTGTGGTCTTCTTACTTCATAAAATTTGGACATAGAGGACAAAGTGCCCAATGATGATAGGCCATCAAGGTTGTTATACTTTTTTTGTAATTTTGAATGACAATTGATCTGTATATATTCTTTCAACTGGAATTTAGTGAAATGTTTGTTGTGATTTTTATATTTTTCATTCTTTCATGGACTCACATATATATGTATATATATTTTTTTTCTTCCACATTACTTAACTCTTTACCACTCCATCTAGATTTAACAGAACTGAGGAAATAGCTTTTGAAAAGCTTGTGGGATATGGAGAAAATGCTGGAAACCAACATGTTCTCCTTTTGCCCCACAAGGTTTTCTTTACTTTCACAGACAACTACCTCCATTTCATCTACATTAATTTGAAGTCTGCAAATCCTTCAATTTCAACAAGTTCTAAATTTTATTGTTTGGATAAGAGTTAACCCTTTACCACACGATAAAATTTTAGACCTGTCCAAATTGAAAGCATTTGTAGATGACAGTTCTAACGGGGCTCATTTGAAATTATTTTTCTTTGATAGGGTAGAAAACTTTGCGGAAAAAGGAGAAAATGCTGGTTACCAGCATTTTCTCCTTTTCCCACAATATTTTCAAAAGGCTTCTTCCTCAGGGTCGTTAAAAGTTGGGATTGTGTGGTAAAGGGTTAAGATAGTGGATATTTGAACATACAGGAGCCCAAACTGAATACGAATAAAACAATATTACTACTGGATATGAACATTTCACAGTCTATAATGCAAGGGTACTGATTATAACCCTTTACCACATGACAAATTTTTAGACTTGTCCAAATTCAAAACATTTTAAGATGACGAAGCAAATGAAGTTAAAAAGTTGATTGCTGTGTAATTGAAATGGGAGAAAACTAAATGGGAAAAGGAGAAAATGCTGGTCACCAGAATTTTCTCCTTTTCCCACAATATTTTCAAAGGCCTTCTTCTTCATGGTTGTTAAAACTCAGGATTGTGTGGTAAAGGATTAAACCCAGATTAATGTTCAGGCAACTCTCCTATATTTATTGCTATAAAGCAATAATTATTGTTCCATTCACCAAAATATTTTCCAAAGCTGTCCATGTAGGGCACACAAAAACTATACTAGTGTGGGGTTTGAAAACAGGTGTCTGGATTGAAAATTGAAGAAAAGAATAGCTTTTCTTTCAGTAATAATGTATTTAATTTGTATACTATATACTTTCAGGTCAGCTTAAGGTATCAGCCTATATGAACTTTGGCTTGCTGACTGTGCATGTGGTACAATGCAGACAGTTGTCAACCAAATGGAAATCAACATGTGACTCTTTTGTCAAGGTAAGTTTGGCTTATTATCTGTTTGTATTATATCAAATATACTTTCTCTTTACTATGCTAATAAGATTGTACCCCTGCAGGATACTTTTTGAGACATTGTGGTAAAAGAATTAGTTGCAGTTTAGAGGTATTCTGGTCAACTGCTGAAAAATAAAAGTGCCTTCTATGTTTTTTTCTTAAGTTAAAAGATTTCATTGACATTGTTTAACAGTTAACTCTTTACCAAACGACAAAAATTCTAAACTCTACCAAATTCAAAGCATTTGCAGACGACAAAATAAATGTATCTCAAATGATGACTTCTGTCTTTAATGAAGTAAAAAACATTGTGGGAAAAGGAGAAAATGCTTGCTACCAGCATTTTCTCCTTTTCCTACAATGTTTTCAAAGGCCTTCTTCCTCAAGGTCGTTGAAACTCGGGATAGTGTGGTAAAGGGTTAATCTTACTGAGGCGTATGAAGATATGAATTTGTCATTTATATTTTATTCCAGATGTGTCTGATTCCTGATGATGGTAAAAAACCAAAATGCAAAACAGCAGTGGTACAGGATTCAAATAACCCATTATATGATGAAAAGTTTTCTTTGTAAGTAAATGTATTATGTCAGGTTTTTTTTAAGCTCTCCATGCAAATGGCTAGAGGAGCTTATGTGATCATCTGGTTTCTTTGTGATATCAGTAAGGCTATGGAATATATTGGCTTGAAGACAGAGCTACAGTTGATTTCTTTACCACATAACAGAAATGCAGAATTGTCCGAATTGAAAGCATTTGCAGATGACAAAATAAATGTGACTCAAAAATTGAAAATTGTTTTTGGAAGAGTAGGAAACAATGTGGGTTATGGAGAAAATGTTGGTTACCAGCATTTCTCCTTTTCCCAAAATGTTCTCTAAAAGCTTCTCCCAAAGGGCCGTTAAAACTCAGGATTGTGTGGTACAGGATTAACAAAGGAGACATTTTTAGATTTTAACCATTACTGTGGCTAAAACCAAGACATTAAGGTTGTTCATGGTATTGTTATTATTCTGAAGCAAAGACTACTAATTCATAGAAATGATTGTAAAGTGATGTTTGGACAGAAATTATTAATTCATTCCAAGGAGACTCATTTGACCTTTTCACAGTCATGTCTCTATGATACCCTAATGGTGCTTTAACATTGGTTATGGGGATTAAAAGATAACCAAATTGCTAATAGAATTGTTCTATTTAGTTCTGTTGCCAGGATTAGAAACTTAATCAGGAAAAACAATGATAAAGTGACAGCTGACCAATCTCCTAGGATGACCATTGGGGTGGTCAACCAGTGATAAGTGGTCATTTGGTCAGCTTTACTCTTGTACGAAACAAAGAAGTCTTCTACAGGGTAATTGTTAATTTTAGTGCCTCCACTGTTTGTAGGTTGATAAGGGGTCTAGGCAATTATTTGCAAGTTTCCTGTATTTAATGATAGTAACTGTATGCATTTCTGCTTAAACTTTACATTGGCAGATATGTCAGGCTTTACTATTAAGTTGTCCATTTTCTGGAGATTAATGAGTAATTGTTAAAGCTTGATTAACTCTGTACCTTCTTGCAAACACTTTTTTGTCTTGCAGCCCTGGGCTACTTTTGTAAATGTTGTGGCAAAAGGAGAAAAAGAATTGCTATAAGCAATTTTGTCTTTGGCTAGGATGTTCTCACATACATCCCTATATTTTGCCTTAACACAATACCAGACTTATCTAAAGTGCAAACATTTGCAGACCACAAATTAAGTGTGGCCAAGCAATTCAATTTATCTTAGAGATAGTAGAAAACATTGTTTGAAAAGGAATAAATGCTGGTAACCAGGAAGTAATAAAAAGTAAATTTTCCAAAGATTTAAAAAAATGTTAACCATTAAATGGTTTTTCACTACTTAAGTTGCCTCTGTGGCCAATACAGATCAAGATCAGACTGCACAAAACATGTCTCATTTTCTGAGACATTCTTGAAAAGGGCAACTTTGAAAACAGCCAATATTATGGTCTTATTTCTAGTCTGAGAATGCCAATTATTTGATGCTTATTTGATGCTCTAAGTGTTAAAGCTCGATTAAATGTTTGACAAATTTTATTCTCACAATATAAAATGATTTAAAAAAGTGTGGCATACATGCTGGATTTTTTTCACTGAAATTATCTTATACATAAGGTTGAAAAATTTAGGTTGGAGGCTTATTAGACATTTGGTTCCTCTGTATTTCAATAAAATAATCATTCAGATGCCTAGAAAAAATTAAATGTTGGTGCTATCACAGGCAGTAGTTGAAGATAAGATCACACTGGCTGTGCAGTCTGATCTACTTAGTACTTACAAAGTTAATTGCTGTTCAAATATTCACCACTGGTCAAATATTGACCTTGTAATATTGAAGTGGAAACTGTTGGACCTACTGGTGTACCTAAACTGATGTTTTCCTGATTAATGCTCCAAATCTGAAATTAATTAGGATTCAGTAACAGATAAGAAGTCTGAAATGGTGGGATAGGGTTGAAAGAAATCGTTCCACCCTTCAACCTGATTTCTGTTTTTGGATTTTCTGATAGATAGTATGTGGAAAGATAGTATGTGGTACATGTATCTTAGGAATAAACTGATATACATTATTTAGGCCAAAGACGATTCTGCCATATCTCCCTTTGTCACTTTGAATGTTAGCTGCAGATGGGAATAAAGATTGGAAAAACTCTTGGCAATAATCCCTCATTACGCCCTGAAACAAATTTGCAGAAGACAACACGGAAAACATATATAGAATGAACTAAAATGTAAATCATGAATATGTATACATATGTGAGGAAACTTGGGCAAAAGGAGAGATTTCTTGTAATATGCAATTTCTCCTCTTGCTACAATGCACTGCTGTCAAAGTAGTCGACTGCCAGACAAAAAATTGTCTGCTGTTGGCAGTGAGGTAGAGACAAGGGTGATTGGTGACAGATTGACTGAGAAGCAATATTGGTTGATAAACATGTGGTAGCAATGAAGGTGTTTGTTCACCATAATTTAGGGGTAATTCACAGATATTTAACAGACTACCTGTTACATCAGTGTAGGAGCAGATTAATTTTACAGAGGGTTCTGGTTTATAAACTTTTGTCCATGAAATGGTACCACTGGAAAAATAGAGTAACCTTTTATAAACAAATTCAGTTTTTATGGCACTCAGAAAAGATGCTTATGAAAACATTGCAGGAAAAGGAGAAAATACTGGTAAACAGCATTTTCTCTTTTTCCAACATTGTTTTCTTTTCTTTTTTCTTCCAAGACAAATCAAATGATTGTGAGCCATAATGAATTTGTCACCTGCAATTGCCTGTCTAGCACATTTCCAACAAAAAAAAAAAATTCAGACTTGCCGATATTGAGGGCATTTGAAGACGAAAAATTATGTAATTCAAAATAAAAAAATTGCTTTTGAAAGGGTAGAAAACATAGTGAAAAAAGGAGAAAATACTGGTTACAAGGGTTTTCTCTCTTTTCTAGAATGTTTTCAGGATTTCTGTTCTGTAGGATCTTTAACCCTTTACCACACAATCCCGTTTTAACGACCCTAAAGGAGAAGTCTTTTGAAAACATTGTTGGAAAAGGAGAAAATGCTGGTAACCAGCATTTTCTCCTTTTCCCACAATTTTTTCAACCCTATCAAAGAAGTCAGGCTAATTTCAATCATGTTTAAAATTTGTTGGCTGCAAATGCTTTCAATTTAGAAGAGTCAAGAATTTGTTGTTTGGTAAAGAGTTAAAACTTGGGATTGTTTTGTAAAGGGTCAACTTCTCTTCCTATGGTATAGAGCTAAATGGACCTTTGCATTCGAAATTCCCCAATTCGAGGGAAAAATGATGAGTATATAAAATTCACAGTTTCCTTCTTTCTAAAGGTGACACTTAAACTAGCAATAGCTTCTGAACTGACTTTGCTTCAGATGACTGAAAAAATCTGCGTAAAATTTATAGATTAAATAGTAAAGTACTAAATGTACTTGGGCATGTATAGACAAAAAAATGATGCACATTGATTTTAAAAATATTCTTGGCAATACATATGAAATTTTTTAACAGAATTATAAATGCTATTGTCTTATATATTTTTACAGTGAGTTAAATGAAGAGGACCACTGTAAAAGACTGATGATTTCAGTGTGGCACAGGGATCAAAATGCAAGGTAAATAGTGGTTTTTTTTTTGATATTACATGTGTATTTAGAGTTGTAGAAATCTTTGTTAATGTTACTTATTTTACCAATAGTTTCAGTACAACAATGGATTATAGATAAACTCAACTTGTTAGAACGTATTTATGGTCAGAGAAGTTTGTTGTTTGAGAGAATCCTGTGAAATTGGTGAATATTATCTAAATGTTTGATCTTTAGTATCAACACCACATCTTTTCAGAAGACCTTTTTAACCCTTTACCAAAGGATGAAATTTTAGACGGGTCCAAATTGAAAAAGCATCATTGCCCAGGAGAATAGGCTTTTGAACATATTGTTGGGACATAGGAGCAAAAGCTAGTAATCAGCATTTTCTCAATTTCCCAAAGTGTTCTCATCTCTTTCAAAATCAAATTCTATCGTATGAGCAGTATTTAATTTTTCTGCTGCAAATGGCTTCTAGAGTGGCATTGTCTAAATTGTTGTTGTCTGATAAAATGTAAAATCTTATCTACTAAAGTACAATCCACAGTAGGTGCTTTTGTAAATAGTGAAGATTAACATCAGTTTTCATAAAACATGCAGCCTGATCTTGGATCTACATTGTCTGATACTTTGTTATTCATTACAGCCGTCATAGTGTTAAAATTGAATTGTTCCCTTTTTTATGGGCAGAAAATATCTTCCTTGTACTTAATTTTTTGGTGTGATATTTCAGTTTGCAAAGGAATAAAATGAAACAGGTATCTCAAATAATCAAAAGCATCTTCGGAAGACCTCATATATGCTTGAAAAAAAAAAGAGTAAAACTTTATAAACATATCAAGTAGGTCTAGACAGATAATTCTGAAAAGTGATGACTTATCAGACAGATTGATTGGTTTTGTTTGGTAATTAAGTGAATTGGTATGAAGCAACCACCTTGTAGTTTCCCACATTTCTACTCAAGTGATTTATAGAGTTGTTGAGTACCCAATGACTGACTGATTACTTGATCAGGTCTATCAGATTCCAGTAGATAGAAAAGGGACTGTCTGTGTGGGGCTCATTGGGACCTGGTGAAGGGATTAGCTTAATGACAGGGGCATAGATCTTATCTGGGAAGTGTTGTGATTTCTCCTTATCTCATTGGTTGATTATATGTTTGTAATGGATTTGATTGGTTGGGTAATCTGGCCCCATGAGAGTTGTCATGGTAGGAGATTTTATCTTAGTCACATAGACCAACATTGTTTTAACATTCAGATGGTTTGGATAAATTAATTAGTCATAGAGTATGGTTATGAATACAGCCTTTTTGGGGACCCCACCATCCTGTAGGGGGACTTAGTAAGTTACTTTACTTATAACTATTTAACTCATTTACTACTGCAGATGATTTATGGAATCTTTTGACATTTTCTCGTTTAAAAAATTGTGGCTCAAAGAGAAATTACTTCCAACAAGCAGTTTCTCTCTTTGCCACAATGCATTGATGCATCAAATCCTAATTATCTGTTTTTTACCAGGATTTTTTCAAAGTCATCTGCTGCAAATTTGTTTTGGAGAGGAAACAATTTTTTTTTTTTGAATTAACAATTTAACAAAAGTTAATGAGTAAATTACAAGGTATCTGACAGGACTAATTCCATTCACATGCGCCAAATACAGTATACCAATTGTTGCAGTTAGCAAAAAATCTCATTTTTTGGGCAGGGGATGGAAAAGACAAGATATCAAAATAATTGAAAGACCAGACTGTGTGGTCTTAAGTCTGATATGTGAAAACAGAAAAAAAAATAAAATTATGATTGTTTGGCAACAATGCAGAAAGTTGAAAGTAAGCTGATGTTGCAGTTTTGAAGTGTTTTAATTACATATAGAGGTCAGTCATTCAAAATGCAACTATCTGTATATTGATTCAAAGAGGAGTAACCTTTGAAATGAAAGTAATCAATTTGCTTATCATCATCAGTCAGTATGGAACAGGATGTGATTACTTAAACTGGATTTGTAATAAATCAAAACTAGAATGATTCCCTATTTGTTGTAGGATTTGTCAAGGATAACATACTCATGTCATGTTGGAAGTATTACCAGTCTGTGCTAAGCCCCTTTTTGACCCTACTTTTGTATACAGGTGCATTATGAGAATAAAGCTTTTGAAATCATTGTGGAAAATAAGAGAAATTGTTCAAAATGAGCAATTTCTCCATTTTTCACAATGATTTCTTGATTTTATTCACATTGTAATAGTCATCAGTGAGTTTTGAACAAATTGAATATTTCTGTCTGAGATCGTCTTAGATACTGTGCAGGTTGAAAACTGCATATGAGGGGCAAAAGGTCAATATAAGGGCCTCTTGACACTAAACTGTTGTTAATTCAAAGTAAATATATCCCATAGAAGAATTTGTGCAATATTTACTGTTTGTTAGGGTCTAAACTTGGACCTGCCCCTTTTTATCAAGTTACGGTAGGGGCACAATGCTGATAGCAGTAGAGTGTCAGTGAATTACTTTGTGTGAAAAGGGCTTTATTGTAAATACTTCTGTAAATGAGGGATTACTGTGTTGTAGAGGGGGAATTAGGTTCTTCACTAGAGATAAACGGTGGTCATGTCCTGTGTTGCATAATCTGTATTATAAATTTCAATATAAAAAAGTCTCAATTTTTGAAATAGCCCTGCAAATAAAAAAGAAAACATGAAATGGAAAAAAGGAACTCATGTAAAATAGTTCAAGGAGGGAAAATATGATTGATCAGAATATACTGGTATGTATGATTATTTTCGGCATGGGATGGGCTTTTTAGACAATTGTTGAGGAGATTAATAGTTATCCTGCTATATTTATGCTTTTACTTTTCAAAAATAAAGATCTTGACTGAAACAATCTATAATCTAGTATAGAAGGAAGGAGTGAAGACAAGAAACGGCTGTATATTGTGTGTGCTGAACTTATTTATGCTTTCTGCAAAGCACATTCATGGGTGTGTCCCGGGGGGTGGGGGGGGGATATAAGGGTTAGAAGCAAGGATTAAGTGAAAGTATCTGATAACTTAGGGAGGGTTTATACAAGATAGATTGCTTTGCAATTATTGCAGAATTAAGATTTTAGAAATATGTAAGACCAACTTGTTTTTACTACTGATTGGGGGTGACTTATGAAGTTGTTGATAAGTCTTCTGGGTGTATCAAATCATCAAGGGCTTTGTCTGGAAAGGTAAAAGGCGTATCAAGGAAAAATGAAAGTCTGAGCCCTTGAGATCACACAGTAAACACTGTGAACATTCCAAATTAAAATGTTTGCAGATTACAAATTAAACATGACTTAGATAATGAAATTTATCTTTGAAAGGATTGAAAAATTTGTGGGAAAAAGAGATAATGCTGTCTACCACGTTCTCAGGGTTGTGAAAACATGGGATTGTTTGGTAAAG
The DNA here is from genome assembly GCA_946811185.2 of Hippopus hippopus. Taxonomy (NCBI): domain Eukaryota; kingdom Metazoa; phylum Mollusca; class Bivalvia; order Cardiida; family Cardiidae; genus Hippopus; species Hippopus hippopus. The sequence continues at coordinate 48,183,138 of OX328098.1, read as the reverse complement.
GGTTAATTGATCAGATACAGCTTAACCCTTTACCTAACGACCTTAACCTTTACCTAAACTTTGGACTTGTCCATATTGAAAGCGTTTGCAGACAACAAATTAAATGTAACTCGAAAGGGAAAAGTTGTCTGAGAAAAGGAAGGAAACATTGTTGGAAATAGAGAAAATGCTGGTTACCAGCATTTTCTCACTTTCCGACAATGTTTTCTGAAGCCCTGTTCATCGGTATTGTTAAAACCCTGGATTGTGTGGCAAAGGGTTAAAAAGACTACAAAATTTACATTAGTCTGTGTAGAAAGTATTTAGAACGGATTAAGTATGTCTCGGATAACCAGATTGGACTATAAATGTTAGAAAACAATACAGGAAAAGGACAAAAAACTTTTTACCAGCATTTTCTCCTTTATATACATTGATTTCATACAGCTTCCTCCTTTAAGTGCTGGATTGTTTACAAAGGGTTTGTCTATCTTTCATAAAGCTGCCAAGCAGGCGAAAAAAAAAAATGACAATTCTGATTTCTATTTTCAGTGTAAATGAATTTCTAGGCTGCATGTCTTTTGGTGTGAGACATTTAACAAACCCAAAGAAGGAAGTGAGTGGATGGTACTACCTGTTGACAGAGGATATTGGTAGAAAGAAACATCTGAAAGTTACCCACAGACAAGTACCACAACTTAAAGTCAGACGTAAGTATACAGAAATTTAACTCTTTACCACATGATCCTAAGTTTAAACAGCCCTAACAAAGAAGGCTTTTGAAAACATTGATAGAAAAGAAGAAAATGCAGGATACCAGCATTTTCTCCTTTTCCCACAATGTTTACTACCTATTCTGATACAAATCTTATTATTTTTGTCGCATTTAATTTGTTGTCTGCAAAACCTTTTTAACTTGACAGGCCTAAAATTTTGCCGTTTGGTAAAGAGTTAACTCATGACCATGCGGCAAAATTTTAGACTTGTCCAAATTGAAACAATTTGCAGATGTTGAATTAGCTATAACACAGAGTTTGACATTTGTATTTAAAATAGAAAAGAACTGTGTGGGAAAAGGAGAAAATACTGGTTACCAGCATTCAATACTTTTTCCATTATGTTTTCAAGTGTTCTTTCTCAGGTTTGTTAGAACCTGGAATGGTTTTGTAAGGGGTCAAATAAAATACATGTAACTAAAATCTATTTTAAAGGATTATTTCCTTTTGAAACAACTTTCAACAGTTGACTTTGAAAACATGTAAGATAGGGAAAATTATCATAAGTCAAGGTTTCATACACATGGAAACACTGTTGCAGGGGTCTGTGTTTTCCATTTCCTGTCGTGATAGATCAAGTTCAAACCCTCATTAAGTTGAAATATTACTTCCTGACACAAAGTTGTAGAAGGATTTGATGACATTCTAACCAAAATGCATACAGATGTGACATGAATACAAGTCCAAATGTTGTGGTAAAAGGAAAAATCGCTTGTAACAAGCAGATTCTTCTTTTTAATTTTTTTAAAAAACTTTCTGCTGATAGATTGAAGAAGTTTTCCTTGAAAAGTATTGTCATGTGTTTAGAAATGTCTGCTTTATTTGGTTAGTGTATTAAAGGTTAACATGAAATTTTGCTTTTATTTCAGATCACTCCAATATTCCAGCTGTAAACAAAGATGTATGGGGTACAGAGACACACTATCTTACCCTTAGTAGGGGTAAAAATGGGTTTGGGTTTTCTCTGGTAGAGGCATGTCCTGTCAGGGTTGGGCGGGTGGATGGTAGCTCACCTGCTGAGACTGCGGGTCTACAACCTGGTGACATTATCGTACGGCTCAACAAACAGAATGTGTCCAGATCTACAGCCACAAGTGTAGCTAAACTTGTCAAGTAAGTTAACTATTACTGTTTCACACTACGTCTTACCTTTGTGTTTTTCAATTTATTCCCCCTGGTATTAATCTGAAAAAAGAACTTTTTGGGAGCATGGTAATAAGATACAGTAAAACCTGTTATTGGTAGCCACATAGGAAAACAAAACTTTTCTATAGGACAATTGCTGTTTAACAAAGACATTGTTAAATTTGAAACCAGAATGTTGGAATTTAAAATGTTTGTTTTTGAACCCTTAAACTGCTACATAGATGAAAAACCTTAAGTATGAGCCCAAATTTTAAGATTTCCTGGTTCTGCCCGCATGTCTCTGACAATGTATAACCTTTGATTTTCATTACAGGAATAGCAGTAGTCCATTATACCTAGAGATACATCGTCAGAAGCCAATCACATACGAACACTTAGAGTATCCAGATCAACGTAACAATGACTTGATGTATGAAATGAATGAAAATGACTACTCTGTCCCAGACATGAATACCATTGATGATGAAGACAAAGAGAATGAAGTGGGCATTGAAGATGAAACCATTTATGGGATGCACCCAAACATTGCTTCCCTAGCAACTAGTACCCCTCTACCCCTTTTAGCCAGGGGACACAGGGTATGTGGTCAAAAACTTTTTATATAATGTATTACTGTTTTATAAAGCAAGCGAGACAGTTCTTATTTTATTGTTTTACTAGATTATTGAGCTTAGGTACCTTGTAAGAAGAAGATTCGTGTTCTTTCTATTATGATAGAATTGTTTATGTTGTTTTTCTATTAATTTTCACAGACATGAAATGTATAACTACATTCATGTCAAGATTGAGAGAGAGAGAGCTAACAGCATTTCTTACAAATAAACTAATTGTATGCTTAGCCAAGTTTGAAGATTTTGAAAATTTTCCGTTCAAATACATGTATTAATAATGTAGAGAAAATTAGATTCACTTAGTATTCTTACATTGTTGTATGCCATGTTTGTGCTATGTTTGTTTAATGTCTTGCAGAGAAGTACTTACACTACTTTTTAAAAATTTTTGTCAAATACATGTATGTACTACTTTAAGATTGTCATCCTTGTCAACCTTTGGAAAAATGAAATAAAATACTAGTATTTTAGTACATGTTTATATAGAATTTGTGATTGTTTTCTTCAGACTGTTCAAACTAGTGAAATGAGAAAGCAGGAGGCTATTCATCGCTTGTTGAGCCTAGAGCTAGATTTTATTGACCTCATGCATGCTGGGATGCAGAGATACTCACGCCCATTGAGACACTGTATCCTCAGTCATACACAACACACGTCATTGTTCCAGAATATTGAAAAGGTAAGGCAGAGAATATCCTGTCACAGATGTTGTATATAAAGCCTATTTCCTGTACATTGCTGCTTTTTCCACATCCTTTTAAGCAGTTGCTTTAAATTCCAAAGCAAATTGCATCTTTTTACGTGTAGAGAATGCAGTGCTTTCAACAGAACTCTCAAATGAATTTTACCTATAATTAACTGTTTACCAACCAACAAAATTTTGGACTGGACCAGATTGAAAGCATTTGCAGACAGCAGATTAAATGTGGATTAAATGATGATTCATGAATTGGATAGGGTATAAAACATGGTTGAAAAAGGACAAAATGCTAGTTATCAGCGTTTCCCTCATTTTTAAGGTCTACGGCCCCCTAACTCATTGGTAAACATCGACGTTTTCGTAAAGGCTATTCAGGCAATCTTGGCAGCTTCCGTCTTTTAATATGAGAGTTAGGGGCAGTAGACTGACTAACTCATCGGTAAATATCACGTAAAATCGACATTTTCGTAAAGGCTATTTGGCCAATCTCGGCAGCTTCCGTCTTTTAATATGAGAGTTAGGGGCCGTAGACCTTAAAGACCTTCTCTTTCAGGGTCATTATTACTTCGAACTGTGTGGGAAAAGGGTTCAGGTATACTTATGGTAAAAAAATGATTAAGGTATTTCGTTGTTCACTGCCTTGCAGTAGATGGCTGAGTGAAAACAGTTGTGAACAGAATATGGAAAATCAACATGAGTTACAAGATGTGGCTTTTTGTCTGCTGTCTTCTTATTCATATTTCCATTAGTTTCTAAATGATACAATTTTAGTCTAGTCCAATTTTAAAACATTTGCAGATTAAATGAAATGTGGTTCAAGTGATGAAATTTGCCTTTGACAGGGTAGAATGAGCATTTTCTCATTTTCCCATAATGTTTTCAATAGCCTTCTGTGTCAGGATCCTTGGGATTGTTTAGTATATACCCAGTCATTTTGTAGAACTTGATACGTGAATGTTTTAGGGATAGAAAAATGAGATTGAATAAATCATATCTGTCTTCTTCACAGCTGACAACAATATCAGAATACCATGTTAAACAGATGCATGACAATGCCCCATCATCATTCGTATCCGAAGATACAGACACTTCAGTTGCCAGTGACAACCATAGTTTTATGCTATCCATTGGCCTTATCTATCAGTCCAAGGTTCATATGCTGTGTCAAGCTTATGATCTCTATGCCAAAGGGGTATCGAAAGCCAACAAGATTATGTCAGACTTGCAGCAGAATGAAGATTTCATGAAATTTGTACATGACCCACCCCTAGAAGTCAGCCAGCCTAGTATAAAGTTGTTCATATATCAGCCTGTGAAACATATCCGTGATTTGTACCAGGTTATCCAAGATATCTTCCTGAACACATCCCAGGACAGCACAGATTATAACAGCCTGAAACAAGTGGTGGAAGGTGTGTAGTAGACAGATATTTCTTTTTTCCCTCTATAAAATCTCTGACCTCATCATCGTTTACTTCATTCCAAACTGTGACTAAACTGTCTCCTGTGACTAAACTGCTGCTTAGAATCATATTCTTAATTTTTAAATTTTGTACAGATTTCAAAATTCTTGAATATGTCTCTATTCTAGAATATGTCCATATTTAAAGCATTTGCAGATGACAAATGTGGCTCAGATGATGTGGTTTTCTCCTTGGAATTGTTGAAAACATTGTAGAAAAGGAGAAAATGCTGGTTACCAGCATTTTCTCTTTTTCTTCAATGTTTTCAAGATCTATCCGCCGCAGGTCATTAAAAGTCAAATCCTTTTGTACAGGGCTTAGCAGCAAAAATGTAAAAAATTACAACAAATAGAGTAAGACGTTGTGACCAAATATTTTCTTCCAAGGTTTAAAATAATTAATTTCTTTTATATTATTTGAATCTTAGGTTCAAAATGTCAGATAATTGTTACATGTTTTTTCATATCAAATTGAATTCAACCTTTAAAGCGCCTTTCACAACTATAGTTGCTTTTGCAGCCACCATAGATCAAGATCAGACCACAAAAAATGTGCAGTCTGATCTTTGATCTACACTGTTTGCCGAGTTGAAATATTATAGGCCATAGCAACAATGAAACTGCTTTAATGTGGGTCTTATTTAAGACTGAATACGTCTGTTTGGTTTATTTGGCACTCTAAGGGCTAACTTTCTAACACAGAGTTATAGTAAATTAAGATAATCATACAACACAAAGGCTTAAACCTTAATGATCTTTGTATTGCAGGTTTACAAGAATGTGCCACTAGCATCACAAACTACAGCTGTGAGAGGATCGAAAGTACGTCGTCTCTTGCCTCTAAAGAATCCAAAACAAGTTTTACGTCAAGTATGAAATCAAGATCATCAACGTGTAGCAGTAGAAGCAGCTCCTCCAAAGGTCATAGTTCAGGACCCTCCTGTTCTATACAAACCTCAAAATCCATTGATGCAGAAGTGATGAAGATACAAGACAAGCTAGTCTTCTCATCTAATGTGCCGGTAAGTCTCTAGCACAGAATTAGCAGAAATATTTTTGATCATGTAGTGTTTTATAATTTGGATCAAAGACTTTCCAACCAATTTACAAAATTAGGGGCTTAATATTGATTTTCTGTATGTTTCATTCTTTAAAGGCCCAGTAAAGGCCAAAATATCAAAGCAGGTGTCATAATACATGTAAATTTAAATCATACCATTTACAAGTATAGAATATATTGTGAAGATGACAGTCTGTTATTGTGTGGTCAGGCCATGTGTTAGTTGCTGGCAGAAAAATTAACTAAATTCAGGCAAAAAGTAGACAAAAGACACAGCTACCTGGCAGGTTTAAACCTAGTTTTGAAATTATTTTCTCTGTCAGCGACTAAAACTGAGACGAACTGTACAATGACAGATTGTCATCTTCGCAATGGTTTTCCTACTTTTAAATGGTATGATATAAATTTAAATGCATCGAAACAGCCGCTTTGTTTACTGTTGGACTACTTCTTTAAATCTTGACCAAGGAACAAGTTTAGACTTTCTCAAATTTGAAACCATTTGCAGACGCCACTTTAACCTTTTACCAAACAATCCCTGGTTTTTACGACCCAGAGTAAGAAGCCTTCTGAAAACATTGTGGGAAAAGGAGAAAGTGCTGATAACCAAGTCAAGTTTCAATTTTTGAGTCACATTTATTTCGTCGTCTGCAAATGCTTTCAATTTAGACAAGTCTAAAATTTTGTCGTTTGGTAAAGAGTTAAATGTTGCTGGAATTATGAGATTTGGCTGTGAAAAAGTAGAAAACATTTTTGGAAAAGAAGTTTTCTTTTTTAGGGTGGTTAAATTGTGTGGTAAAGGATTAAACAAATCTGCAGCAGATAACTGAAAAAAAAAAAGCTTAACCCATTACCACACAATCCCGAGTTTTAACGACCCTAAAGAAGAAGCCTTTTGAAAACTTTGTGGGAAAAGGAGAAAATGCTGGTAATCAGCATTTTCTCGTTTTCCCACAATGTTTTCTTCCCTATCAAAGGAAAATTTCATCTTTTGAGTCACATTTAAATTTTCGTCTGCAAATGCTTTCGATTTGGATGAATCTAAAATCTCATTATTTGGTAACGAGTTAATATGGATTATGAACATTGAATAAGGTTTAGTGCATAAAAAGACAGTGAGATCAGACTGTGGCAATAAGAGAAAAAGACGTTTTTTTAAGGTGGTAAAAACAAATTTCATTAAAAAAAAAATATGATAACAAGTCTGCTTTTGGCCAGATGTATGAGCAAAGTGTAGAATGCAAGGTGTAGAAGATCAGAATCAGACTGTATGTCTTGCGCAGTCTGATTTGGATCTAGACTGGCTGCAAAAGCAACTACCAGGCAGTTTCAAAATGCACTGAAAAGTCTAAGACTATGCAGTAGATTTAACAGCTAATTACCTATTTTTCAGGTTTTCCAGTTATGCCAGGATGACAGGCACATTATCTTTTCTGGAGACATGTTCAAATGGGAAGGTCATCAGTGGGTCAAAGTTCACATGATCTTATTTACTGACATGATCCTTCTGACTTTCAAAGAAGCAGATGGGTACCTCCGAGTTCTTCAAGAACCAACCTTGCTACGGGATGTAACAGGAATGGATGCACAAAGGCATCATGGGACTGAGCTAGTTCTCTATTGCAAGCCAAGAGAAACAAGAAGTAAAAAGTTAAGTCTCCGAGCTCCATCCACAGAACAGAAATACGCATGGAAAAGTTTAATAGAACAAAGAGTATTCACTGTACGTGGGGCATTGGAATACTACAGCAGTACAAGTGATTTATCAAGCAGCTCTGCCTCCGCAGTCATCATTTAAATGCGAATGTTGGGCTGTTGATGAAAAGACTTTTGGCAGGGTAACCCCAATGTTACAGAAATTTGTGATTTAATTTAATTTCAACTGGAAATCTATAGACTAAACTAGTCTTCTGATTGGCAGGGACAAACCATCTCAGCCAGTCTGATGTCTTGTCCCAGAATTAAGAATTAGCAATGAATTAAGAATGGATGATGAATCGGAGCTCAGAGTTTGTGCCCGTATCGAATGAATTGTTAAGTTAGAGTACCACAAAAGCGGGTCTTTGACAGATGTAAAAGATAAGAGTGCCATGAATAATGAATCAATATACTGTAGACTTCGTAGTGTTTACACTACACAAAGCAACAAAGCTTTGCATGAAAGTGTCAGTGACAATCAAAATGTGAGAGGACACTTTACCCACTATCAATGAAGGAAAAAGACTTCGTTAAAGAAAAAAAGCACAATTTAGTAGCTATTAATATATGTGCTAGTTCAATGTTGTGTAACTTACATATTTTATGAAAAAGTTTTGAATTATTTCATCAATGTCAATGTATAAACATCATTATGAGATATGGATAACTGATATTAAAAGGTTTTACAATACAAGTAGACAAAAACATTTTGTCAAAAGGAAAAATTGCATAAGGAATTATTCCTTTTGCTCTATGTTTTCAGAATAGATCTACAAGGTAAAAGATCACCTGCAAGTGGTATTGCGATTTCATGATAAAGCTTAAACCATGATACTGCTACTACTATAAAGATAAAGAACAGAATAGATGCCTATTCATGTAGTTGTTATTGCTATCTTGTAATTTTTTGTCTGTATCGAAACTGAATGCCAGTATTTTCCTTTTGTATGCCAAATAATTTGATGAACTGATTTTAGAAGTTGGTTTGTTTTTTTTCGAGGTTTGACTTTTTCCTTTTTACATAATGTAGAATTCATAATGGCATTTCTTTTATCACTGATCCTAGTCTATTTTATTTATTGATTTGTTTCTCTATAAACTGCTTTAGCATTTTACATAATTTTAGCTGCCTTTGCAGCCAGACTAGATCAAGACCAGACTGCACAAACATGTGGTCCGATCTTATAGTCTGCCTGCTAGGATTGGGTATTCTGACAAAAAAGCATCCTTAAAAACACAGTTTTTTCATGTTTGTGCCTCACTAAAAATGTCAGTTTGGTTTATTCAGAGCTATATGGGTCAACTTTTTACCAAACAACAAAATTTTGGACTTGGCCAAATCCAAAGCATTTGCAGACAACAAATTGAATTAACGCTTTCCCAAACGGCATATTTTGGACCAGACCAAATTGAAAGCATTTTGCAGTTGACAAATTAACAGTTGCTAAAAAAATGATTTTTCTATATGATAGGGTAGAAAACACTGTGGGAAAAGGAGAAAATGCTGGTTACCAGCATTTTCTCCTTTTCCCACAATGTTTTCAAAAGGCTTCTATTCCTGACCCGTAAAAACCAGGGATTGTTTGGGAAAGGGTTAAGCTCAAATTGAGAAACTTATTTTTGAAAGGATAGAAAATATTGTGCTTAACATTTTCTCCCTTCTCACAATGTCCCAAAAGCCCTCATCTTCAAAACCTGTAAGTCAGTGTAAAAAGAGATTAATACTGAAATTTTAAAGCCATTCAGGCCAGAATATCTTGCAAAATACATGTACTGGACAATATAAATGTAAAATTAGACTATACCTTCTTTGATTCTTAAGAGAAATTCCTCCTTTTGCCACAATGCTTTTAAAAGCCATCTATGCCAAGTCTTTAACTCTTTCACTACTGACTGAATAAATTGCATTTTCTAAATGGCTACAAATACAGCTATAAGATCAAGAGATGGTTCATTCATAATCTAGTATAGAGCAGTGGACAGTGTAGATCAAAGATCAGACTGCACATTATGTGCAGTCTGATCTTGATCTGCACTGTCAACAAGAGCTTCTGGTATTGTCTATGGAAAGGAAAGATTGAAATATTTTGACATCATCACGCTGTCTAGATATCTTTTTATTGTATAAGATCATTTATCCTGTACATGTTATCATACATGGTCTTTTATATCCATTGATTTTAATTTCTACCTCTTTTATTTTGAAATACTCCTGAATGGTCTTTTTCTTTGCATAGAAATTACATCATGTGAATAAATAGTAATCATGATGCATGATGCACTTGCATGTAAACTCTATTATTGTACACATGTAGTTTATTGTCATATTTGTTATGTACATTTTATATGTGTTTCTTAACTCGGCCTCTGTCTACCTCTCCCTTTACTTTTTTACAACACTGTCTCATGCTCTGCATAAATGTACATTTGTAAATAGTATAAATGAATGTCGACGCTATTTAATGAGTAAAGAATGCCTGTAGTAAATTGGCTTGTGTTATAGTTTTAATAAATCCGAAGGTCAACATTTTGTTATGTTTAACCCATTTACTAGACAACATTTTTTTGAGACTTTGCCAAATTGAAAGCCTTTACAGAGGATATACAAAGTGTGACAAAGTCACTGGAATGTTTTAACTTTGACTGAGTAGAAAACATTGTGGGAAATAGAGAAAATGCTAGAAACCAGTATTTTCTCCTTTTCTGACCTTGTTTTCAAACACTGTCTCCCACTTGGTCAGTAACAGCTTTAACAAACAATCTAGAGTTTTTAAGTGTATACATAAAAACCAATAGAGAGCACTGCGGAATAAAGAGAAATGGCTTGTAATTAGCAATTTCTGGTTTTTTTTTTGCTGCAATATTGTTTCATCTCTGGTGCAGACCTTAACCCTTTACCACACAATGACGACTTTTAACGCCCCTGAAAGAGAAGGCCTTTGAAAACATTGTGGGAATATGAGAAAATGCTGGTTACCAGCATTTTCTCCTTTTCCCACAATGTTTTCTACCCTATCAAAGAAAAATCATTTCATATGAGCCACGTTAAAACTGTCATCTACAAATGCTTTGAATTTGGACAAGTCTAAAATTTTGTCGTGTGGTAAAGGGTTAAACTCATCTGTATCTGATTCAATATTGTTTTCTGCAGAAGCTTTGAATTTGCAATTGTCCATTTGTGATATAGAGAAGGGTCAACAAGAAGAATTGGTGAAAGTAAGGCTGGCATAGACTGTGAAGAAGTTGTACAATAAATCAGGTACTTCATAGCAGGCCCTTGCCCCAAGTTTTGTTTGTATGTTGTTTAACCCTTTCCCTTAAAATACCGAGTCTTAACGAACCTGAGAAAGAAGGCTTTTGAAAACATTGTGGGAAAAAGAGAAAATGCTGGTAACCAGCATTTTCTCCATTTCCCACAATGTTTTTTTTAACCCTTTCTCAGACATCTTTTCCCTTTTGAGCTACATTTATCACCTGCAAATGCTTTCAATTCGGACAAGTCCAAAATTTTGTTGTTTGGTCATGGGTTAAGGTTTTCCGCATTCTTTTGATTACACTAATTATCATGGCAACCAGTGCACCTCTCCACTCTGTCCTACAGTTACTTTTACCAGTACTTTGCACAAGTCTTCCCAAGCCACTGGCTGCTTGCCCACATAACCATCATCCAAACAATGATCAACAATGAGAAAGGAATGAATCCTGTTACAATGAACATCATCAATCATCAGAAAGAAACATGCCCAACTGAGGATTCAAACCAGCATCCCCCTGGTTTCAAATCTTATATGCTACCAATTGAGCAACAAAGCCCTTGCAAGATCCTGAAAGATAAAATAAGTTTCAGTGTAAAAAATGTTAAGGAAACATTGTGCCATATTAATTTCTTCAATCATCATTGAGTATCAGCATCATTACCATGTTTTTTATATTGTTAAGAACCTATGCAAGGCATAAATACCCCTCAGCCCATCCTGGGTGTAATCTGATGATTTTTTCCACTTACATTTTCTGATCTGTCGTCAGTACTCATGGAAGATTTAAACTCTTTATTAAAGTCTAAAATTCTGAAGAACAGTTAACCCATTGACACACAATTCCTACTTTCAACAACCTTTAGGAAAGAAGCTTTTGAAAACATGGTTGGAAAAGGAAAATTAAATTTCAATTTTTGAGTGGCCCTAGTTTTATTTTGACGTGTGTGAATACATGTACTTTCAATTTAGACGCTTAGAAAATTTGTTGTTTGGTAAAGAGTTAATAGATTATCACTAAAGATGTTTTAAGAATGCAGAGAGAAATGATTAAGTAGAGACAAAAGATAAATGGTACTTGAACCCAGGCTATCTTTTACCTAATACATGTAATACCAAAGACTGGCAGCTTTACTTTCATAGTATAGATCAAACTCATTACCTCCTATTGATCATTAACTGCCTTGGTTCAACATGAATCACTACCTTACTGTGAAAATAAGTTGGCAAAGGAGACTTTGCTTGTTATAATACATGAATCCTTTTATAAGTATTTTGGAAAACTAGTTATATCCCCCACAACGAAGTGGAGGCAGGTATACTGGAATTGCCATGGCTGTCTGTCTGTCCATCCGTCCGTCCATCCGTCTGTAGACACAAATTTGACCGGTGAAATACTCTGACAGTTTTTCAGGTACTGAACTCAAATTTGCACACAGTGTTCTTATATATATGAAGTTGTGCATGTGCAATTTTCATGACCCTGGTGCGATTTGTTGCAGAATTATCTCCCTTTGAAGTTTTTTCAACTCCTACTTTTGTACTAAACCATTCTGCTTTCTGGGACAAAGACCTGTTTTGTGACAAGGAGCTGGTCGGGGGGTATTGATCACGTTTAGTGATAGCTCTAGTTTCTCTCCTGACAGATTCATGTTAGCCCTTTGCCTCACAATCCTGACTTTAACTCTTTACCACACAATCCCGACTTTTAACGACCCTGAGAAAGAAGCCTTTTGAAAACATTGTGGGAAAAGAAGAAAATGCTGGTAACCAGCATTTTCTCCTTTTCCCACAATGTTTTCTATACTTCCCAATACAAATTTCAAATTTTCAGTTACTTTTATTTTGTCGTCTGCAAATGCTTTCAATTTGGACCAGTCTAAAATTTTGTCGTTTGGTAAAGAGTTAAACAACCCTGAGAAAGACGCCTTTTGAAAACACTGCAGGAAAAGGAGAAAATACAGATGACCAGCATTTTCTCCTTTTCCCACAATGTTTCTACCCAATCTATGACAAATTCCATCATTTAAGACACTTTTTCAATTGTCTACAAATGCTTTAAGTTTGAACCAGTCTACATTTTTGTCATTTGGTAAAGAGTCAAGCATGGAATATCTGAGAAATATTTTCACTATCTTATTAATCCTTATCCTGCTATATTAGTGAAATGAAACTCGTAAGCCAATAGTAAATACCCAAATTTTTCTATTTCAGATGTATTTTTGGGGGGCAAAAATATGTCCGATAGGCAGATCAAAGATTAGACTGCACATTCTGTGCAGTCTGATCTTAATTTACATTGTCCATTAAAGGTCAGTGAGTCAGGATTAGCAGCTTATTGGTTAAAATGTGGATACTGCAATCTGTCTGGGTTGGACTTTATTGAATGAAATACTAGACAGTATATAAGGAAGATTACACTGTGCATTCTATGCAAGTATCATTTTTGCTCCACCAGCTGAAGGCAATCAACCTTATGTCATAACTATGTCTCTTGTTAGCATGAATATTTGTCAACTCAATTCAGATTTCTTCTTGAAACGTATGTATTAGTTTACTTTTGACACCATTTTCAACATTATTTCAGTTGCATGTATATCAGTATATCATAGCAGCCCCTGTTTCAACCCATGCTTGCCTGGAGAATCTTTTCTTGCACTTCCCACAACATTCAATTTTCAAGCTACTAGACCCAGCTCCTTTTACTTGTATGTTGCTGAGCTACCAGCCCTAACACAACATGCATGAAATGATTTTCATAAAATTCAACTGAAATTATCCTGCCATTGTCCTCTCAGGAATTCTTTCAAATATTGTGATTTTATTGAGAAATCTGGCTGCCATTTGCAACTAAACTGAAAGATATTTGAAAAATCTGCATCTACAACATGATAAGTTATAATTTTCTGCAAATCGTATCATAAATGATCCTTTCATGTAGTGTTTTTGCAGATTTCTTGATTCAGTTTCTATCTGTCAAAAAATGACGTATATGTTACTTCATAATCGTTTGCTACAGTGCAGTTAATAATGGTCAAAGGGAAATAACTTCCGCCTTTTTTTATGACAAACTAGTTACGATTTATCTCCCTTCCAAGCGTTCTAGACTATGCCTGCAAATCAACAAGTTTCAAAAATCTTGAGCATAAGATGTAAAAATTTTACCACTCCAAAATGGGGTTTAGGCATAAATCGTATAAATGTATTAGATCTATCGTCGTAGTAAGGAATAAGTGAACAGATGAAAACTGCTCAAGAACTCCTATCTGAACGGAATCGGTCGCTGACAGCCTCCTTAATCGAGTATCCGGAAATGACGTCATTTATTGTAATATGTCGTCTGGAACTGTAACTGGCCTAAACAAAGCGGAAATCTTGCTGAAATATAAGCCCCCATATTATCAAAAGATTTTGTACTTCAGTCAGATCGTCACCGACGCATTCCCACTCGATACTGGTAGGACGATGGGGTATAAAATTTTAGATAGATACGAGTTTCAATCCTTGCCATAACCTGGCGCTCGATCTTAATTCAAAATCGTTGCATGTGTGTAACCTAATAAATAAATGTTATTTATTAGGTTACACATATGCAACGATTTTAAATAAAGATCGAGCGCCAGTGGTGCAGACATGTTTTTGAGGGGCTTACGTTCCAACATCAGTTTGAGCATTTGATTTATATGATGCAGAATTAGATCTATATGAAGTAGACCTAGAATCTAAACATCTAACCTAGAAATTTCGTGATTAAAAATCACTTTGACAATACCCTTCAACAGGCTTTTCCATCGGTAACAAGAAAAGGGGGTCCTTGTGACATCCTACCCCTCCCCATACGGAGGCTTGCTCCCATGTTATTTTTTATTGTCTCTCTGCAAGAGAAGTGGAGAAACAATAAAAAAACAAACAAACATCAGATCCCTCCTTTGGATCAAAGGTAGTGACACACTAGTCATAAACATTAGGGGTCATTCTGAAATTTGTGAGGGTCAAAACAAAATGTAGCCTTGCGGTTTGTTGGTTCACGCTAGTTATGGTCTGATCAAGAAAAAGTCAAAATTTTTACAGAGTATAGAATAAATCACCAAACAATTTTCTAACTTAATATTTTACTTAGCGTCATAGAAAATATCATGCAGTTTCATCCAAGCATTTGAAAGAAAATCAACTTTGACCTTCACCACTGTCCTGGTGCCATTCTGAAATTGATTCATGTGACTTCGATGGTTTTCGTAAAAAAATCAATACAACTCAATATATTTGGCGCCAATTTGAAGTCACATGATTTGAAAATATTGCCACATGACTTAGCAGATGATCTAAATATGTCATCAGGCATGTTTTTAAGTAAAACTGTGTGTAATGAAGGATTTTAGAGGGTGAGGTAAATGGTGTTAAGCATGTAGTTGCCGATGACATCGTCTTCACTTCCAGTATATTTTTCTTCCATTCTAATCTTTTATTTTGAAAAATGAAGTTGGCTGAGGTAAAGAAATGTCCAAGTCAAGGTACATACAATCAAAATAGAGACCAGACAAGTCGATAGAGGGCGCCGATTTTTGTTATGACAGAGAAATACCAATTACCTCTAAGCAATATGTACCATGAACCTACATGTCGTGGCTATTCACTCCAAATCTTTTCATAAACTATACATTAGTACATGATGATAGATACATTGTAACGCCATTGATTCTCTTTTATAGAGCGGCTTACAGTCTAGATAGCATCTTTCAAAAGTATGCTTTATTAAAGCCTGATTTGACAGGCAAAAATGCTTTAGCTGCAGACAAGCTCTCATATCTTTATGAAAATTTTAAACTTTTCAGGTTTGTGCTTTCACTGTCTTTGGCAAAAGAATATTGTGTTTTGTTTTGACCACATGAATTGGCCTTTAATTGGTAAACATAGCTTTTTGTCGGCCAGATTGGATAATCTCTATTTTTTTTTTTTAATTAGAAGTGTGTATTTCGGCCAATAACAAACTATTTTCAACAATTAAATGGCCATTCTTTTGTTTTTGTACACAGGTTGCATTCATGCCGCTGTTTTCAACTCTATCACAAAGCATGTTCTGTTTGGCCAATTTAAAGATTTTTATAAGTGTTCATAACGTTAACACTCTAAGTGTAATAAACGGGACAAAGGATTAAGTCAGCAAATATGATCCTTGTTCACTCTGCATAGCTGTATGTCGAAATGGTTTTTGGCTGTTAACTCTGTTGGATTTCCTCATAAATTTGGGTAAATTGTGTTGAATTGGCCTTCATTTAGGTTTTTATAGACACTCTAATAGACGGAACAATCATTAGTAATTATAAACGGGACAGTGGGAAAAGTTCTAATATAATTTTCAGTATTCATTCGAGGATAAAAAAATTTTGGCTATGATGAGTAAACATGTTTACTGTATGAAAGCATAGGATTCTTGAAAATTATTTCACGTTTGACATATTTTATGAAAAAGAATAGAATAGCTTTCAAGCATATATTGCATCATTTTCATAGAAATATATTTTTCAAGCCCAGCATAGTGCATATTTTTCTTGGTAACATACATATTATATACCAGTCAACAGGAAATTTTATCAAAATTACGACAAAACCATTATAAATTGTCCAAAACTGATTAAGTTTGGAAAGCGGCATCTATTCTGTGCAACGGTAGTTCTTAAAATCATGCAGGGTTGATAATGCATGTATATACATAAACATAGATGAAAATTCCTAAAAATAAGTTCAAGGCTGGTGAAATTCAAAATTTGGTAGCTTTAAACATGGTACTACCTGGTGAATGAAGCAAAGCAATAAAATACGACATAAAAAATTCCGGATTTTTATATGCTGAATAGTCAATTTTTGTGAGAATGAGTCATATATGGTTTACTATTTTGTTTCTTTTTATCTTTACGCATTATGCTAGAGTCTGGTAAATGTTTGTTTCCTGATTGAGATAATTGTACTTTCATTAATTTTTACCAAGCTGTAAGGATGCAACAAGTTCGATAAATTATTTTAGAGATATTATAGTTTTGTTAGGTGTTTAACCAGGAGTTCTTTGCATTCAACTGGAGACTTTGGATGGATTTCACTAAGCAGTGCCAAAATCAGAATATGCTAAAACACAAATCAAAGTCATAAATGATTTACCAAAAACTGTTTTGAGTAGTAAAACTGAACTCTTATGTGTAAATTTACTTTCCAATATTATGAGGGAATGGCAGCAGGGATCGTATATAACAGATTTATGATCCCTGGTGGCAGGAACAGATAAAGAAAACACATGCTGTCTATTGACTTTCTCCTCCAGCAATAGAATAACTAAAATGAGGTGTGTCCAGCAATTATAACACTGGAAACTTGGCTATTTTTTATAGATAAGGGATGAAGGATTTCATAGTTCTTTTGGTTGAAACAGTTTGCATACACATCATTTTTCTTCTTCAGAAATTTCAGGAACTGTCAGAGTCAGACTGAATCAGATACTAGGTTGACCTGTGCTGGGCCTGGATCTAGGTCTGGTTGGGGAAAAATAAGGCCCAGCAGCATATCATTCAAGAGGTTTCATTGAAGGAAATGTTAAGGGTATCTTAAACTCCTTGTGCATCTTGGTTTGGAAACGATGTGTTCTCAACTTGAATCTGGGATCTGCTGAATGTTACCATATCTGCTTTCCACACTATTTTTGTTTTTTCTTCTACTCACATGTATATTCCTTGTATAACATAAGTGCAATTCTGCTATGTTTATGTGTAATGGGCCAGAGGCCTTAGTCACAGATAAAATTTTGTATTTGTAGTATAGTTTAGTATTTGTGATTTCCCTCTTCTATAAATTAAGTAAAGTCATTGATGTTTTACATCCCTGAGCATGGTTATTCTTTCCTTCTATCCATCAATGTTTCTGCCTGTCTGAAATATTCAGTTGTCTAATATTTAAGCCATGCTCTGGCAAAAGTGGGCTTCATGCATCCGTGTTATGACATGATCATGGGTCCATAAAGTCCACTTTGTCTAAGAACCAACTGAATCATAAGGTAGACTGATCCTGAAACATGCTGAAAATTGACCAATAGCAAAAAGTTTCGGCCCGGGTCAGCCTGTGCTGACTCTGCAGGCCAACCTGGGTCGTTACTTTTGGCAGATGCTACGCCCCCTTTGGCCAGAGTGCGGCTGATTTGTATTTATGTGTAATGGGTCAGTACCCTTTGTAACCAATCAAATATTATTTTGTATTGTATTGTATTTTAGAATTTATTCCAGAACTGTTGATTTCCTACATCCCTGAGTGTAATTATTCTTTCTTTTATACATCATTGTCTTTACCTGTATGAAATATTCAGTAATATAAAATTTCTTTCCTTCTTTCAAGGACTCTACAGATTGTTGAGATGGAGGTAGGTAAGGCTCAGATTGCTTGAAAGTGTGATCATATCTTTGTTAAAGGTAAATACACTAGTCATCTTTTGGAAAAGATTGCCAGCAAATTCTCCTTTTCACATTATGTTTCAGATGCTTTCCTTTTAAGAGTCGTTATTTAAAATTGGGATCATTTCTTTTCCCTTTACTATTCTAAACCAGTCAGCTTCATGAATAGTTTACATTATCGGTATTGATGGTTTTCACCCAGGATAACTGCATGTTAATAAACACTGTCTGGGAGACTTCAGGATTCATGAATTGTGAAAATATATGTGTATATATATACAGTTTATGGTTACTCTGATTCAGTGCATAAAAACAGTGAACATGGAAAAAAAGAGACATGTGTAGCAAGTAATTCCTCTGACCGCTATTTGCCACAATGTTTATATATGTGGTCTGCAGTCATGTGATGCTGGCAATATTGTCATATTTTTCAACTCTTTTCCAAATAACAAAATTTTGGACTTGTCCTGATTGAAAGCATTGGGAGGTGCCAAAAACCCTTGAAACTAAAAGGTTATTTTCAATCAAGAGATAAGATCCAAATAGCTGCAGTCTCTTTTTGTCCAGAATGTCTGCATGGCAGCAAGTGTAGATCGAGATCAGAGTGTCTGATATACACTGGCTGCAAAAGCAACTATGAAAAGCGCTTTAATGTGGCACAAGTGGTGAATTTGTCTTTGAAAGGGTAGGAAACATTAAAAGAAAAGGAGGAAATGCTGGTTACCAGCATTTTATCCAGTCTATAATGATTTCAAAAGCCTTCTTCCTCAGGGTCGTTAAAACTCAGACCTGTGTGGTTAAGGGTTAATTGGTTAAGTGAAGTACACTATGCTGACACCCCTGTTGTGGTTCATATTATTTTTACCTGTGTTTATATCTTGAGGTATAGGCAAGATTTTTTATCAACAAAATCTTAAAAATAAATACATAAGAAAGAATAAGTTTCTGGCTTCATATTTAATATCATACAGTTAGGAAAGATAGAGAGACTTATATGAAAAAACATAGTATTTAGATGTAATACATAATCATGATCTATGTACATGTACATGTTTTATACAATATTTCATACAACAACAGGACAGTAAATGAAGATAGTGAGACAGAGAGATAGACAGAATGGACACATTACTGAATGACACTTGAGCAATGCTGATGCTCTGACCAAAGGGACTGTAATGTATCTTTGTAATGTATTATATCAGGCAAGTCATCACATAGTTATGGATTCAGAAAATCCATTTTGTCCTACAACTGAATGAATCATGAGGTAGAATGGTCCTTGGATATGTAAAAAATTTACAAATAGCAAAGTGTTTTGACCGATATGGGTGTGTGCCAACTACCCAGGCTCACAGGGGTCAATTTTTTTTTTTTCAGATGCGTTTTTTTCACAGAGCATGACTCATTTGTAAGTACTTTCATTTGCTTCATATTTATGAAGTATTCAATCAGGAAATTAAGTTTTATACAGAAGACAAAATTTTAGATTGTTTTGGCCCACAGTGATTGAATGTCATTGGTAGGGTATGTAAAACTGGGGGAAAGGGAGAAGATGCTTATTGACAGTATTTTCTCCTTTTTCGAAAATAGTTCTACCTTCCTATATGTTGTTAAAACAACATGATAATTTGACACATGATTAATTACATTTTGTAGTAGCTTCTTGGCTGCAAGATCAAAAAATGGATTGTTTCCAACAGGAAAGAATATTTCAAGAAAGTGACGTATGGTATAAAACATTGACATTGTGGTAAATTAACTAGCACTGAGAGAATCTTTCTTTCATACCTATCACTGTTGATTCCTGTATTAATCTAAATAATTTTCATGACCAAATGCAATATGAATGTCAGACGTGATGAATCAAGGTAGCATATACGGTTATAGAAACACATTGTGAAAAAATGATAAATAGTGACCAACAATCTTTTTCACACATTATTTCAAAAGTACCTTGCTGCAAAAGTTTAAGTCGAAAGGAAATAAGATGTAAAATTGAAGTGCTTAGGAAGTCCAAACAGACAAAAATAAGACCTAAATATTGGCTATTTCAAGGCTGCTTTTTTAGAATATCTCGGCATAGTGTGAAGATCAAAGAACAAACTGCATAATTTGTACAGTGTGATCTTGATCTTTTACTTTACAAAGGCTTGGTGGAAGGTGCTTAAACTTTTAAAATATAACAAAGTATTACTCACATTCTTCTATGCATAATAAATATATCTATATATCTTACTAACAACAACTAACCAAGCACTAACAATATGTTCATGTAATCACTATTAGCCACTCATAAATAGCTCATAACCAAAGCACACATCAGTAACATCTTATGCTTATTCAGTTTTAGCGAGTAAGTTCCATGTCAGCAAATACACTGTCACATTCAGAGGGGCATGACTGAGTGTCAGAATTTCTCGATGATCCACTTCCAAAACCACTTGAACTTGACTTGACAGAGGCAGCATGTTTTAAAACCAGGGAGCCCATGACAGGTACACGACGGCCAGCTGTTGAAGGGGGAATATAGATGGACTGACTTGTTGATGTAGTGATGGAGGTAACGCTGGTTTGTACAGGTTCTGCAGCCTGAAGTCTATCTGTCACAGATTGGAAACCTGAAACAGTATTAAAGTTACGTATATGGAACTGAATATAAAACGTTTACAGACTTCCTATCAGTGCCATGGGCGAAAACGGGACTTTTAATGAATGGAATAGATTAAGATCAGACTGCACAGAACATGCAGTCTGATCTTTAATCTATGCCGTCTGCTTGTTTTGTTCCGCCAATGAGGTAAAAATCTTTCTCAGTTTCATTGGATGGTATTTTAAGCAGTGGGAAGAGGTCAAGTTTATATATTTGGCACTGAAATAGTTAAACAGCAGTGCTTTAACAGTTGGAATAGGAGCAATCCCATCTAACAGTTCCTTGTCACAAGCAACTTTTCCCACAGAACCTTCATGTTCATTTTGATGCCTTTTCAGTAAGTAGCTCTTGAAGACATTATTGGACAAAGGAGCAATTGCTTGTAACAAGCAATTTCTCCTTTGCCAACAATGTTTTCTGTTCTATTTACTCTTTACCAACTGACAAAATTTGGCTTGGACCAAATGGACAGCATTCACCGACTACAAATTAAATGTTGCCCAACTGATGATTTCTGTCTTTGATAGGGTCGAAAACATACTGGGCAATGGAAAACGCTGGTTGCAATCATTTTCTCTTTTGCCTAATGTTTTCAAAAATCCTCTTTTTCAGTGTCAATCATAATCAGGATTGTGTGATTTTTTTTTTATTATTTTAGCTGTAGTGTGTAGAATAGGTCAAAATAAATTTGATGATTGATATCCTCTCAGTTTCATAGGCAGTTTCATACAAGAATATACTAGTAGATCACATAGTTTTAGCTATGTGTAGAATAAGCCAGAACACATTTGTCTACATAAATAACTAATGTCTTCCTTAACTCTTTACCACACGACTGGTCCAAATTGAAAGCATTTGCAGACGAAAAAATAAATGTGACTGAAAAATTGAAATTTGGTTCAGGAAGGGTTGAAAACATTGTGGGAGAAGGAAAAAATGCTGGTTACCGGCATTTTCTCCTTTTCCCACAATTTTTTCAAAAGGCTTCTCTCTCAGGGTCGTTAAAAGTCGGGAATGTGTGGTAAAGAGTTAATGTGGCAGTTTAATACTAGAATTTATGGTAAAAAAGTAGATCACCATAAAGGATTGTATGTTCTGAAAATGGAAGAGTCAGTAGATTTACTCTGCTGGTCCTTTATTTTTTTAAATTAACTGAAAACTACATCACCACTGGGCTATTTCTCTCAAACTAAGGTGCTCCATAACTAAGATTTATTGATGAGATTTCAAACACATAATACCTTTAACTCTTTACCACACAACAGTATTATAGACTGGTCCAAATAGAAAGCACTAGTAGACAACAAATTATATTTGGCTCAAATGATTACATTTGTTTCTGAAAGGTTAGAAAACTGGTTACCAGCATTTTCTCCGTTTCCCACAATGTTTTCAAAAGTTTAATTTCTCAGGGTCGTTAAAACTGGGGATTATGTAATAATGGGTTAAAGGCAATTTGTAACCAGCACAGGTGAGTGATTTTGAAATTACTATTCGAAAAGAAGAAGTTCCTTGTAAATAAAACTGCTCCAAGCCTTGAACGAATTGAACATATTGAAAACATACATTTCTCTTTTTTTCATCACTTAAAATAGGTAGTGGAATTTCTAAGAATAGCTTACATAACAAATGAACATTATGTCAGATGACAGATCCAAAGCAGTTGAAGGTGCAACTTAAATGTGGCTCAAATGATGGGATTTGTGGTTCGGATGGAAGAATATTTTGTAGAAGAAGAAATACTGTTGACCTGCAATTTCTCCTGCAATGTATTCAGAAGCTGTCTTGTTCAAATTCGTAAAATTTGGCAATAAAAGCATATGTGAATCCCTTACCATCAACAATCTGTGAGAAAGCTGCATGTTCTTGTGTGAAGGGGTAAGTTGTATCGAGAATGTGTCGTAGAATTCCTGTCAACTCCTGGATATGTCGAAGTGGACGGTTGATGAATTCACACAAGCTAAGGTTATTCTTGTCAGTAGCTTTCAGCATAAAGTGTCGGAATTGTTCATTCAACTCAAGATGAGCAAGGACTCTGGAGGCATGTGGAAGACCATCTGCATAGATTTCATATGCCTGACATAAAACAGCCATCTGCAAGGAAGAGGTAAAGATCAACTTTTGATCAAATGTTCCGGAATATTAGTGAAGGAAGATAGAGACCTTTGAAAACATGCCCGCCCGGGTGGCTCAGTGGTGAGCGTGTCGGACTCATGACCTGGTGGTTGTGAGTTCGATACCCGGTTGAGGCGAACTTTCTTTCTGGCGTATTTTCGCCTCTCACCTCTGCTGAAGCATGTGAGAAAAGTAGTCGGTGGCTTTGGAAAGTTGTGTCAGTACTGGTGTGAGAAAGCCAGGAAACACATGTGCGTCACCGACCGCCATGATATGACCTTAGCCGTTAAAATGGCGTTAAACCCCAATACAACCAACCAATTTGAAAACATTGTAGGAAAAGTTTGTAACCAGCATTGTATAATTTTCCAACATTTTTTTTTAAACCTAAATTACCTTACCAAGCAATTCTTGGTTTGAAAGCATAGTGAGTGAGATATAATGTAAGTTACAAGTACATGTATTTCATCCTTTTTTACATATATTTAATCTGTCATTTGCCAATGCTTTCAATATGGACAAGTCTGAAGTTGTCATCTAGTAAGAAGCATATCCCATAATTTTGATTTGCACTTGTGGATATATGAGTTTCGCTTCAAGGTTACTTACAACATTGAACAGTGTTTTGTTATATACAATTTAACAGGAAAGAAAAAGCAGATTGCACAGTGTGCCTTCAGCAAGGAAATACATGTATCTTGAAAGAGATTTAGTACATTAGTATATGAGCCATACTCTGTGAAAAGGGGGCTTAATGCATCTGCAAAAAGTACTGACCCAGGCTGACCTGGGCCAAAACCTTTCGCTATCGGTCAATTTTCTGTATGTCCAAGGACCACTTCTTCTCCAGATTCAGGCATTCATTATCATTAGATTAAGCGTTCTTTATGGATTCTTGATTATACAATGACTTGCATTGTACAATAGATCAATGGGATGCATTAAGCCCCCTTTTGCCAGAGCATGGGTCATATGTAAAAGTAGCGTCAGGGAGCATTGTTTTATTGTACAATATTGTTTAAGAATGGTCTTGCCATAGGACAGGAATCACTGAGTTGCTTAATTGTTTGTTTTTTGCCTAATAAATTATCCCTTTGCTAAACAATCCCAGTTTAAACAATCCAAAAGATTTTTGAAACCATTGTGGTAACAAACATTGTCTCCTTTCCCATGCTATTTATTACCCATTAAAGACAAATTTCTCCTTTTGATAAAGATGTGTTTTATTTGTCTGCAAAATTAATGTTCAATTTAAACATATTTACCTTAGTTCTGTAGATCATGCCAATGACACTGGTGAGGTCACTGTCAGCAACAAATGATGTGTCTGTATCATCATCAGATAGTGTGTGGGATGGAAGGTTGTTGACAATTTGTTTCACCTGGTACTGACTTATACATACAATCTGAAAAATCATTCGAATTTATGTAACAGCTGGCATTAATTTTTGTTGTTGAAAGCATATAATTATGCAGATTATCAACAAGTTCAGCCTTTACCACACAATCCCGAATCTTAACGACCCTTGGAAAAATGTCTTTTGAAAACAGGGAGGGAAAAGGAGAAAATCCTGGTTAACAGCATTTTCTCCTTTTCCCACAATGTTTTCTATTTATTCAGAAGAAAATTTCATCAGCGTTTATTTTACCTTGTGCTAAGGCTTTCAATTTAGACAATGCTAATTATTTGTCATTTAGTAAAGAATTACATGAAGGCACGTGAAAACATTTGTGCCAAGGGGAAATTGCTTTTTTCAAGAAATTTCTCTTTTTGCAGCAAGTTTTTTCTTTGTGAGATAGGCAGCTGTCTGCAATAAGATAGGATTTCTAAATCTCTGAAGCACTGGCTTTTTTCAGTGTCAGTTTTCAGTGGTGCGAAGGATAAAAAAAACCAAGCAATTGATTTTCCATGCCCCAACTTGGCCAGAATCTTACTGTATTGGACAGTGTAAATCCACTGTTGAGGATCAGATTATGCTTTCTCTGCAGTTCTATCTGGAACTATAAAGTGCAGCAAGTTGTCCTACTCTGTATTATTCAAATTAAAGCGCATGATTTTGTTGCAAAGGATAGTCAAAGTGATTAATATCTTTCACCTTGACCTTGCACATAGGGGCCTTGCTTTGTTTTGATACTTTCATTCACTTGTTATGTATATAGATCTAGATATTGAATTTATGCTTACCTCACATGTGGATGGCCATTGATACTGCCAGATCAGACAAATGGCCATACATGCAATGGTTGTACATCTAATTTGCTTTGTTTCATTGAATCCTTTACCAGTTGACCAAATTTTAGGTTTGTCCAATTTAAAAGCACTTATAGACAACAAATTAGATGTGGCTCGAATGGTGATAATTGTCTGTTAAAGGGGAGGAAACATTGTGGACAAAGAAGAAAATGCTAGTTACAAGCATTTCTTCTTTTCCCATAAGGTTTCAAAAGCCTTCTTCTTCAAGGTTTTTAAATCCTGATTGGGTGGTAAAGGGTGAAAAACCTGTTTTTTCCTACAGTGAAATAAATTATTTAGAATAGATACCTTTGGCGCTGTTACAGTAAGATTATATCAATGCTTTATGACAAAATTTCAGCATTGACCATACTGAAAGCACTTGCAGACAAGCAATTTAATGTGCCCGAGTGTGACAAGTTTTCTTTCTTAACAGATACCCATTTTACTCATTTTAAGCCATATTTTATCAAGCTATAGTCGTTCTTGTGGCTGCATGACAAATATTACACCTGGTGGTTGCAAGATTGCCTAGATTACGACGGATAGAAAATGTAATTTTGGACTTGGCTCCTATCCACTTGTTCAATCGAGGATACCACATGATTCTTGTCACGTGACTGTGTACTATCTTTGCCTTGCATATTCATGTAGCTGGCAAGAAAGCAGAGTCAAGATACACTACACAGGTCTACTGTCGCAACAATCTATGTAACAACAACCCAACAGCAGTTTTCGCGAGGATGTTGGAATTTTGTATCGAGAGTGCAGTGGAATGATTTTAAAGACAGTAGATATGTAAATTTCATATAATGTACACATTAATAAGTAGCATTTTAGGACTGCTGAAAGAAGGGGAAAAGACATGATCCTACAAATAGATGAGTGCGCCATTTCCCGTGTTGAAACAACAAGTAGTCTAGCTTTCTACTTTTAGATGGGGGTGTGTGCAAATGACTCTCGTGATACACTCCCCCATTGTTTACAATTTTGTCCTGACATAATTTTCTCCCGACCAAGATTCATTTCAAATAACTTCTTTCCATTCTTTAGGGCCACAGATATTGCTAATTTGTTGATTTAAACACATTTCTACATTTGGCTAAAATGAGCAGATGGGAAACTTTAAAAGCTCGAAGAAGTCATTTCGCACAATGTTCTCACAGGCCCTCTTTTCTAGGGTTGAAAAAACACCGACTGTTTGTCAGAGGGATTAACTGAATCAAACATACCTTTTCAATGTTCTGGAAGAGTGCTGCATGTTGATTGGCAGTGAGAATACAGTGACGGAGTGGGCGAGAATAGAGATGGATTCCAGAATTCATGGTATCCACAAAGTTTTCTTCAAGGCATAACAGCCGGTGGAGAGAAGCCTGTCTGCGTGTGTCCACACTCTACAATACAGAAAACCATTTCTTGATAATATTCTAAAACTGAATTTCAACTGATAAGATTTTTTGATATGGAATATCTTTATAGATTACCATATGAACTAAAAAGTTTAAAGTAAATTTCTATATAACATTTTGAATATCAAATCATAATTCATAAAAATGGTTAACCAGGTGTGGACATATACAGACAGACTTTTTACAAGAGACTTCTTTCAAGGTGGAGAATTATCAGTACAAACATCTTTCTTGTGAGTACAACTTTATTTAACAAAAAATATATATGGTATATGTTTATGTACAAATATTAATGGATCCAAGTTGTCTGTATATGTCCCTGCCTTTGCTTGACTCAATCTTTTTCCAGATGATAAAAATTTTAGACCAGTTCAAATGTTATGCATCTTTCCACTCAATTCTCACTCAAATTATCAAATGTCTTTTTTCCAAACCTTTCTTCCTTATATAAACAATAAAGATAAAGGATTAAGCATTCACTTGCAGAAAGAAATACACAATGTAAATAGATTTCATGAACAGTGTAAGTCAAAATCAGACTTCTTGCTTCAGGTATGCAACATGTAGTCTGAACTATGATTTACATCTTTACAACAATACCATGAAATCCTAGCAGACAAGCCTTTAAATAGCAAAATATGTGCTCTTTTAACTGCATTTCATTCCCTGACAAGTGACAAATGAACTGTGGACATTTTTAGCTCCAAATGCATCAAGATCCTGCATAGGTTGCAGATTTTTTAGTTGAACTTGTAAATGTAAGCACACTAAGTGTAATATTGTAGCACTTGATATTTACAGAACATATTAATAACACTTAAACTATTGATATATTATTGTTTGAAAGTCCTAAGCATCTTTTTCTCTTTAGGAAACCAAATTTGGTTTTAGAGCATGTCTCTTATCCATTAAGTCTTTTTCAGACGACAAAAATGTAGACAATTCCATATTTAAAGCATTATTTGAAGAGGGCAAGTTTCTTGTTTATCAAATGTTGTATGTGTCTTTGAAAGGGTAGAAAGCATTGTGAGAAAAGGAAAATATGCTGGAGAATATGCATTTTTCCTTTTTCCAAAATGTTTTGTAAACCTCTTTTCCTCTGAGTTCTTAAAATTGATTTCTGTTCAATGAAATAAAAATGATTGACAAGGTCACATTCTCACTGGTCTTGACAGTGACCTTGAAAAACATCGACCAGATCCAAGTCTGTGGAGAATCTTGAATGGATTAAAGCTTACAATGGCAGAGTTGATGAGAGCTGTCTTTTCATCGCAGATTGTGAATTCCTGAACAGAGTTGTTTTCCGAGTCGTCACTTGAATGGGCTTGGGGGATTGTGTTGTTGGTTTCCATGGGAACTGGCTGCTTCTGACGATGAATCTCTAAACTGACCATGCTTCCGCTTTGTCTGTAAGTGATGAAATATTTATTAATTAGATATATTACATAATTATGCTCCTCGAGACAGCTGTGTAACAAAAACTGGGGGAAAGACAGTAATTCCTTTTAACACACAATCCCTAGTTTTCATGAGGAGGCTTTTGGAGACACTGCGGGAAATGGAGAAAGTTGCTGGTAACCACAACTTCTTCTACCCTATCAAAGACAGGAATCATCATTCGAGCTACATTTTATTTGTCATCTGTAAAATGCTTTCAATTTGATCAATTTCAAAATTTTGCCTTTTGGTAAAGACTTAGCAATGGCTCTTTGTTCCACAACAGTAAAAAATGATATGTTGCTTCTTGTGACTGTTAATCCTTTGTTGGCTAAGTTAAGACAGTTTACCTGTTAACCAAAATGCAACCTTAAAAGTAGTATTCTTCCATGTTCATTGAATTCTTCTTTGAAATGGACATTTTCAGTGCGGCTGAATGATTTCGGGAGCCCTCTTACCATAAAGCCTGATATGTAGAGACTTGGAAAGCATTCTCTACACACATCTTTTTTGTTTGCAGGAGAAATTGCTTGTACCACAGTGTTACATGTCTTTATTTATTTGCATGTACTTCTCCTTACAATACTTATCACCAATATTTTTTGCTTCCGAAAAGGAGGCTTGCTGATTTGCTGATTTCAGCTGCATTTGAGTTTTCATCCCCAAATGCTTGCTATATGAAAGATTAAATTTGATAAGGGTTCAGTGCTGTTAATTTTTTAATTTGATAGCTGTTCAGTGATGTTAATAGACAATTACTCTCATGGATACTTTTTTTAGCTTTTTGCTTCTGGCAGACCAAATTGTTGTAAAGCATCTTTGAAAACATTGAGACAAAATAAGCTCATGCTAATGGTATAACAAGATACTTACTTGATACATTTGGCAACACTAACTGAGGTAGATCTGGAAACATTCTGGTAATTGACACGAACTACTACATCATCTTTTTGTAAGCCTGCTGCTTCAGCATGGGAACTGTTGTCTACACGACCAACTTTTACAGGACAGGAGTTGACAAGTGTGAAACCAAATCCACCATAAGGCGAGCGACGAATGGTGATGTTGACTTTATCCATTCCACATACACTGGAGTTCACAGAAGGTACCCTGTAGACAGGATTTGATGTCGGACGGGGAGTTCTTTCCCGTGTGGCAACATGGAGGTGTTTCTTGCGACCTACATCATCATTAAGAAGGTAGTACCAGCCCTTTATAGTTCTCTCACCAGATCTCAGATGGCGTAAACCGAACGATGTACATCCCAAGGACTCATGAAGACTGCAACAGAAGTTTACATACTGACTCCTTCACATCTTTTGCATCTTGCAAATCATCAAAAACATTGCTATAGAGGGCAAAGTTCTCACACAGAGCAATTCCCATTGCTATAATGTTTTCTTCCTTTCCAGAACAAATCTCATCACTTAAGACATGTTCAATTGTGGTCTGCAAATTTTTTCACAGAATATTGTTGCCTGTTTTTTTTTTAAAGTTTTTGATTCTTGATTATCCACAAACCACAAAGATGTTTTTCAAAGTCTGTTACAGTGAAATTATCGATGAATGGATGACTTTACTTTTTCCAACATGAATAACAACTTTCCTTGTAACCTTTTCAAAAACTTTTGAAAGCATCTGTAGCAGACAAGTGATAAGATTTTGCTTTGAAAAGGCAGAAAACATTGACAAAAAATTAGTAAATACTTTCCAGTATTTTTTCCTATACCCACTTATTCCAATCATTTTCAAAACCTTTCTTCCTTAGGCTCATAAGAAGGATTTTTGGGCGAAGTGCTAAAGCCCTAAAACCATTTATATATGAGCCATGCTCTGTGAAAAGGGGGCTTAATGCATCTGCGAAATGTATCGACCCAGATCAGCCTGCGCAGTCCGCGCAGGCTGACCTGGGCCGAAACTTTTCGCTTTTAGTCCATTTTCTGTATGTCAAAGGACCAGTCTACCTCATGATTAAGTTGGTTGTTAAAAGAAAAGTGGATATTATGGATCCAAAAGTATGTGATGGCTTGCTTGGTACCATGAATCACGGAGATGCATTAAGCCCCCTTTTGCCAGAGCATGGCTCATATCTTTGTCAGCGAGTTGCATATTAGCATATATATTCATCTTTATCCTTTCTCCATAAATCCTTATCAAAGCTCTTCTCAGAATTAGTCTTTAAATGACCCTGGGTCTGTATTCACCAATAACTGCGGGAGAGTCTTTATGTCAGGTACACTATCCAGTTTTAACAACCCTTAGAAAAGAAGCTTTTGAATACATTGCGGGAAATGGAAGAGATGCTGGTTACCAGCATTTTCTCCTTTTCCCACAATGTTTTCTACCCTTCTCAAACCAAATTGTAATTTTTCGGTCACATTTATTTTGTCGTCTGCAAATGTTTTCAATTTGGACCAGTCTATAATTTTGTCGTTTGGTAAATGGTTAACAACCTGAGCGATGTGGGGTCATGAAAACCAGCATTCTCTCCTATACAACACTGTTTTCTAACTAACAGACATTTAGATGGATGTCTGCAATTGCTTCCATTAGTTACAATTCTCAAACAAGTCAACCCTTTACCACGCAATCCTGAGTTTTTATGACCCTAAAAAGTGGAGCCTTTTTGAAATATTGTGGGGAAATGAGAAATGCTGGTAACCCACAATGTTTTCTATCCTATCAAAAACCAAATTCCATTAATTCAGCCAGATTTATGTATCCTTCTGCAAATGCCTTCAGTTTTGAAGTGTACATTTGTCGTGTGGTTAAATAGTTTAAGTCTGTTATATTGGCCAGGGTCAGATAGCAATGACTGGAAAAAAAAAAGTTAATATCAACTCACCCAGAGTGACTGTCCCTGTGCCAAACAGAAACAAGGAGTCGTTTGTGACCATCTTCTTCACTCACTTCACTGAAATAGCAATATTTTTATATTGACTCTTAGACTGAACTGGAAGCTTACTAAAAATTTACGGTGTCTGCGGACTGATGAGATTTGTTCTCATTATAATAGAAGGCAATTTTTGAAAAGTAGAGGATACTGGTAAACAGCATTTGTTCTTTTTCAACAATGCTTTCAAGAGTATATTACATGAAAGATTTTGGTAAAGGCTTAACCTCTTACCAAACAACCCTCGGTTTTGAACACATGATAAGGTAAAATACTGGTAACTGACAAGGTCTCTTTTTTCCACAATGTTATCTACCCTTTGTAAAGACAATTTATCCAATCACTTGTGCCACATTCTCATCAACAGATGCTTTCAGTTTATCCATGCCTATATAATTTGTCTGGTGAAGAGCCATTTAATTACATCCAAAAGCAGAAGAGGGCTTTGGACTTATATGGTGAGAAATGGAGAAATTGCTTGTAATAAACCAATTGTTCCCTTTTTATTAATATTTTCTATCATACTGAAAAATATTACTCCTAACTTCAGTGTTTTTCCTTTCAGTACCAATGAATAATTTTGCTGAGGTCTTGACCAAAACAAGATTGCAAAAACAAGCATTCTGATCTTCCATGCTTGTAGGTATGTATAGCTTTACCTTTTACCAACCCTGGGGGAGAGGGCTTCTGAGAACATCATTGGAAAAGGAGAAAATGTATGTAACCGGTATATTTTCCCTTTTCCATAGTGTACCCTTTTCTGATACAAATATTATCATTTGTCCCATATTAAATTTGCTGTGTGCAAATGCTTAGTTGAACTTGCCTAAGATTTTGTTGTGAGGATAAACAACACAAGCTAGAAGAATTATTTGTTCTTGGCCGGCTGGTGAAGCATTGGAAAATCCTATTGTGGGAAGTGTTTATGCTAGAAATTTTTATTTAGGAGGCTATATCTTACAAACTGTATGACTGTCTAAATAAAAATCAGCCAGCATATTGTGTGTAGCCTGATCTTGATCTTACTGTCTGCGAAAGCAGCTATTACTGTAGTAGGCATTCTAAAAGTTTTTTAAGCTAAAACTTACAAAGAGAACTTCTCATTGTAGACTGGTTTGTTATTATCTCTGACAATGGTGGTGCGACAACGTGATGGTGTTGTGGTGTTGTCTTCAGGAATAAGTGACAGCATGACAAATGTGTCTGGTCTGCTCTTCCATGTGGAGGATAGCTGTCTTGCTTGTACAACATGGACTGTGAGTAAACCATAATTCATGTAGGCGTCTAGCTTAACTTGACCTGCAAAAAAGATAAACAGTTTTGACTTTTTCAAAATAGTGTCCGAGAAATTGCTTTGCCACACTCTAACTATGTACTTTGGGTTTTTGAAGTCTGGTTACAAGCATGTTCACCTTTTCACACAATGCTTTCTAAACCTTCTTTTCTCTGGGTAGTTAAGACCTTTATATAAAGGGTTAAATAACAGGATGGTTGGTAACTTTTTTGAACTCTTTTTTTTTTTTTAACTCTTTTCCAAACAACAAAATTTCAATTTGCAGACAATGAATAAAATATAGCCCAAAAGATGAATTCTGTCTTTGATAGGGAAGAAAACATGGTGGGAAAAGGAGAAAATGATGGTCACCAGCATTTTCTCCTTTTTCCACCATGTTTTCAAAAGGCTTAATCCTTAGGGTTGTTAAAACTTGGGATTTTGTGGTTAAGGGTTAAGACAAGAAGAGGCTACAAATTATTTCATTGTGGTTTGTAGATATGATAGATCAAGATTAGAGTGCCAGAACTAGGATTAGAATTCTGTCTTAAGTCTTAACCACACAATCCAAAGCTTTTACGACACTGAGCAAAAAGCTTCTTGAGATACTTGTGGGAAAAGGACTACATTATCACAGACATTTATTATCATTTTAGCTAGATTTGATTTTTTGTCTGCAAATACTTTCAATTTCAACAAATCTAAAATTTTATAGCTTCATAGACTAAAACAAAACAATATTGTGGCTGAATAATGTTATGAATGAATTTCAACACTGGGACAAACTTGGAAGTAAGAGCTCAACAAACAACCTGGTGGACAGATGTCAAGTTTAAATAGAAATATAGCTATGAAAGTTGCCAGGGAACCATTGAGGTATGATTTTCATTGCTTTCTTTTTTCTTTACATGGTAGAACCAGCCATGTGGCTCCAACATTATCTTTGACATTGCCCAATTCCATTTTGAAAAAGAGACTTATTTGATTGGTTATTCATTACCTCCTGAATTGAGGAATAACATTAATGCAAAAATTAATGCTGATTATCAGTACAAGTACATGTATACAATAATATTTTAGTACACATATACACATGAAAATGTGGAAAAAAGAAAAACAGACAAATTTTCCACATAAGTAATTACATTTTCATTAATCTCCCCTATCACTTGGTAATTTGCATGGAACATGCAGCCTGATTTCTGACCTACACTGTCTGTTCTATTGACAAAAGCAACCATGAAATTGCAATTATTCGGTTCATAATTCTAAGATGAAAATATCTA
Source organism: Hippopus hippopus (assembly GCA_946811185.2). Lineage (NCBI taxonomy): Eukaryota > Metazoa > Mollusca > Bivalvia > Cardiida > Cardiidae > Hippopus > Hippopus hippopus. The sequence continues at coordinate 48,149,723 of OX328098.1, read as the reverse complement.
TAATATAATTTTTTCCTTGCAAAAACATTAACTACAAAGACAAATCCCAATAATTTACCCCGTTTGATTTGTGTTCTGCAATTGCTTTAATATAGAACTCTGCTTAAGGAAGTTCTATTACTACCATGTTTTCAAAGTGATATGACGCATGAGAAAAAGTTGGCCCTCAGATACAGTTGTTTACTGTCTATTGTTTTGAAACCCCAACTCAGATTATTCATTGACCCTTTACCATACAATAGACAGTTCGAATGACCCCAAGGTCAAGGTTTTTGAATATGTGGTAGGAAAAGGGGAAAATGCTAGTAGCCAGCAGTTTCTTCTTGTCCCACAATGATTCCTGCCACTTCAAAAACCACCATTTGCAACAATATTTTGTATGCAAATTCTTTCAACTTAGATAAATAGAAAATCATTGCTTGTTATCCTAGTTCAAAGTATTTGAGAGCCATGTTTTGTAAAAAAGGGTTTAACTCTTTACCACACTATCCCGAGTTTTAACGACCCTGGGGAGTAGGCCTTTTGAAAACATTGTGGGAAAAGGAGAAAATGCTGGTAACCAGCATTTTTTCCTTTTCCCACAATGTTTTCTTCCCTATCAAGGACAAATTTCCTCATTTGAGTCACATTTAAATTGGCATCTGCAACTGCTTTCAGTTTGGACATGTCTACATTTTTGTTGTGTGGTAAAGAGTTAATGCATCTGAAAAAAAAATATCAAGACATGGCAGCCTTTGCAGTCCTTGCAAACTGACCTGGGTTGAAACTTTGCTTTTGGTCAATTTTCTATGTGATGAATTGCTTAGTATGATGCATCACAGAAATGCATTAAGCCCCCCCCTTTTTCTAGAGCGTGTCATTCCAGGCATTTTTTAACAAAGAATCTAATTCCAGCAATTTCTAGGCAGGTTATCTGACAATATAATGGACAGTGTGAATGCATGTTTTGTGTTGTGATATTTTTCAAGTAGCTGAGACTTTCAATTCCCGTCTGTTGAAAGTTTTTTAACCCTTTACCAAACAATCCTGTGTTTTCACGATCCTGATGTGGAGGCCTTTTGAAAACATTAAGGACAAAGGAAAAAATGCTGGTACTGGGCATTAATTTTTCTCCTTTTCCACAATGTTTTCTACCCTGTCAAAAAACGTTCACTCATTTTTACCTTTTCTGAGTCTAGATGACTTTAGATGCTCTCAATGAGTCTATAATGTGTTGTTTTGGAAGGGATTAATTGGTTGATTCAGCTTCAGTTTGAAAGATAAAGGGAGATACTGAGGTTCTTTTTTAAAAGGTTTCTTTTAAAAATATTTTTATTCAGGGCTTTCATTAAGGGCTGATTTCAGGAATTTCATAATTCCAGGTCAGAATTTCAGCAATTTTTTTGTGAAAATTCAGAAAGTTTTGATGTCGCTCTTACATGAAATCATCAACTTTTCACATTTAAATTCCAACAATAAATGTGATAAATAGACTTCCTAAAATGTATTACACAATTCTCCTTAAAACCCTGTGTTGTTGGTATTTAACAAATTATCAAACAAGATAAGACTGTACAAAAGGTACAGTTTTATCTTTGATCTACACTGTCCACATTCAAGTGATTGCATTATCTATGATTTTAAGCCTCAAAATTCAAGTTTGCGGTCAGTGTAAATCAAGATCATACTTTACAGTCTGATCTTTGATCTACACTGTCCACTTTGCATAGATAATGCAATCAATGAGTCTTATTTTAGGCTTTAAAGTTTACATTGCACTCTACAAAGGTTGACTTTCTTAGATTCTATAAGGTTGCTTCTTAAGTCATCAGCTGTGAATTTGTAATAAATCCTTTCCAAAACGGCAAAAATTTGGACTTGACCAATGTGAAGGCATTAATGACAATTTAAAGTAGTTATTTTTATAATTTTTGTCTTTGATAGGAAAGAAAACATTCTGGTTACTAGCATATTCTCTTTTCCCCTCATTGTTTTCCAAGCTTATTTCTTCAGGGTCGTTAAAACTCAGGATTGTGTGGTAAAGGGTTAATGCTTGTAGCGCTCAACCTGGATGTAGATTCTTATGTGGACAGTGTTAATCCAAGAATGCACAGAATGTGTAGACTCATCTGGGATCTACAGGATCCACTTTTTTTCCAGATATTCTGAACCAAACAGCTTTGAATATATCTCTGTCCTAAGAACAGATTGATACAGCTGATGTCTCTATTTAGCACTGCAAAAGTAAACCCTGTACCAGATGACAGAATTTTAGATTTGTACAAAATAAATACCTTTATTGGTGATGAGCCTTTGCTAATTTGTTTTTGAAAGGGAAGAAAACATTGTAGGAAGAGGAGATGCTGTTTACCAGCATTTTTCCACAATATTTCCAAAAGGTTTTTTCATAAGTGTTGTTAAAACCCTAGATTGTTTGTTTTTTATCCCCAGCCGATGGCCAAGGGATTTAGTTTTAGCGTTGTCTGTCTGTCCGTGTGTCTGTGTTTCCGTTCGGGACAATATCTCCAATACCATTGGACGGAATTTCCTGAAACTTTATACGTGTATATAATAACCTGTTCTGCTAATATTTTTTTGATTCAATGCAAAATGGCCGACTGGAAGCGATTTTGAGTTAAGCAGTCGCTTAAATCTTTGATGTTATGAGTCTTATCTTGAAAACTATACAGAGTTTTTACATGGAACTTGTCACATCTATCAACCACCATTAGGAAATGCAGTACAACAATTTTCACCCAGATTGACCATGCAACACCACATTTATATACCCTTGTTTTTTTAATGCCGTGTCATGGAAAAAGTGGCTTGATGTATATTTACATTATGATCTCTTTTTTCTTGGCAAAAAAAAAATCCATGTGTGTTCCTTATGATAGTCTGCTGATATTGGGGTTTTTTTTGCCTTTTTGATTAAATGTTGTGTCATGAAAAAAGGGGAATTGGTGTATTTTTCCATTATGGACCATATCTTAAACCACTGGACAAAATTTTATGAAACTTCATATTCATATTGTTTATCATAAGCCACAGATAATAGTTATTTGTTTTTATTTCATGAAATGTCATGTCATGAAAAAAGGGGGTAAAATGTGTAATTTCATTATGGACCAATAACAGTCTCTTCACAAGTCTGTCCATCCGGACAGATATCCTCTAAAAGCCTTGACGAAAATTGATAAAACTTCATGCATGTCTTCCTTTGGATAGTCCATTGATACAATTTTTTTCTACATATTATGCCGTGTCATGAAAAAGGGGGCTTGATATATATTTCCATTATTTGTTTTCATTTAATGAATTGCCACGTTATGGAAAAGGGAGACTTAATGTATAATCTCATTATGAACCAATAACAATTAGGCCATGTGCAGATGGAAAATTTATACCTCTTATATATTTCTATCAAAAAAGGCCATTTATGGCGGGGGATATCATTTTAACGAAATAACTTGTTAAACCACAATCCATGTAGATGGTTTGACCTGAATTTGTGCTGACTGTGCATTAGTATCTGTATTGAATTTTGTCCAAAAAATCCCTGTTTTGACAGCCCTTAGGAAGAACAACTTTTGATTACCTTGTGGGAAAAGGAGAAAATCTTTTTCCAAAAATATTGTACATTACTTACTCAAACTATGTTTGCTCAACTACATTGTATGCGTTGTTTAAATTGTTTTCTCATGTACATTTACCTCTGTAAAAGGAACAGATCGAATAAAGGTACAGTCGAGCTGTGTTAATCCGGGCTCCATTTTTCTGGAAATCTCAAGATCCGGAAGAAAACATTATAGGGAACGAATATTTTCTGTACAAAATTTACTTTTCCAGAAATCTGCGTTCTGAAACCGGAATGAAAAAATCAGAACGAAGGGTTAAAAAACAGTAAAAATTGTATTGTATTGTTACTTTGTATTGTATTGTATAGTATTGTCTGGAAGAGCTCTTAATTTCTACAAGCGTGAAACTGTCATTTGGTAAAATATTGATTGGTTGGTTTTATAGTCATCTTCTGAATTAATAGTAAGAAGAATTCTTACTGTTTCAAAAATTGAAATTTGCTTTTAAAAGGGTAAAAAACATTGAGGGAAAAGGAAAATACTGGTTACCAGCAGTTTTAAAAGGCCTTCAGGTCATTTAATCATGACATGTGTGGATAAGGGTTCTATATTCTGTTCTATTCCATTTGCAAATTCTTTTGAGAAGCTGGTGAATCAAACTATATCTTAGCTCATAATCTGAAGTGATTTTTGTCTGATGTTAATCATAAGATTATATGGAAATCTTTGTGGTGCATGGCAAAACATTTGAATTTGACAACTTTCTTGGAAAGTGCACTTCAAAACATTTTGGGAAAGGGAGAAAATGCCCTACCTAGCATTCCCTCCTTTTTCTTCCATAATTGTTTCTTTCCTTTCAAAGACATTTTATCATTGAAATCATTTCTTTAACCCTTTACCACAAGGTAAAATTTTAGACCTATCCAAAGTGAAAGCATTTGCAGACGACAATTTCATAGTGGCTGAAATGATGCAATTTTTCTTTGATAGGGTAGAAAACTTTGTGGGAAAAGGAGAAAATGCTGGTTACCAGCATATTCTCCTTTTCCCACTATGTTTTCAAAGGCTTCTTCCTTAGGGTCGTTAAAAGTCATCCTTGTGTGGTAAAGGGTTAAAAAAAGCTTAACAAAAGAATCATTTTATTTCTTAACTAAGTGACAAAATTTTGGTCTTGTCTTCCCAAGCATTTGCAAATTAAACCTGGGTCAAATGGTGGAAAAGGTCTCTGAAAGGTAAGGTTGTGGGAAGATGAGAAAATTCTGGTTACCAGTATTTTCACTCTTTCCCACAATGTTTTCAAAAGGCTTCTTCCTATGAATTTAAGGATTACGGTAATTGATTCTTGCAAATTCCTTAACTCTTTAAAATGCAACAAAATTTTAGACACATCCAAATGGAAAGCAGTTGTAGACCAGTCACACTGAAATACACCACAGGAGTAATTTAGGCCACAGGAGAAAGTGATATGCCACAGCATATAAATAACATTTAATTAATGCAAATTTTTATGTTCAAATATCTAAATTAAGGTCGTATCTTCTGTATATTGAGGTACTGAGAAATTTTATGTATTTTGGTAGAAATTTTATCTTGAAAGACTCAGTCACAGTCTCAGTGATGCCATAGTTGTATAAAACTTTAATTTCATCAAGATGGGTTTGTACAACTTTAAATAGATTTATTTTTCAATTCTTAGAATATTTAATGATACAAAGAATTGAAGTGTAATTTTGTAAGCAATTTTTTCCTTTCCCACAATGTTTTCAGAAACCTTCTCGGGGTCCTGTGTGGCTCAGTGGTCAAGTGTGGGACTGGAGGCCCCGGGTTCGAGCAGCACATGATCCAATGGATTTTTTGTGGGAGTGTCCATGGGCAGGGGTCAGGAAATACATGAATATGGGAGTTGTCACCATGCTATAACTGACATTATGTTGAAAGCGGTGTACACCATTCAATCAATCGATCATTCAGAAGCCTTCTCAGTTATGTTCGTTAAAACTTTTAAAAAGATTTTGTGGTAAACAGGTTATGGTTTCATTTTCAAACACTACCAAGTTAAAGACCCTGGGTAGAAAGGCTTTTGGAAACATTGTGGGAAAAGGAGAAAAAAGCTGATGTAATTTTTGTTTAGTAAACAACAGTTAACCCTTTACAACACAATTTTACAACTGATAGACTTAAGGCTTTCAAAAACATTGTGGGAACAGAAAGAAATACTGATAACCAGCATTTTCTCTTTTTCCCTAAGTGTTTTGTTCAATTCAAAAACCTTTCAAATTTGTTGTCTGCTGAAAACCTAAAAAGAGAATCATTTAACGCATTGTATGAATGAACCTTAGAAAGTTTTTTAACACACAGTGCAGAAAAAAAAAAATTCCAGTAAACATTATTTTCTCTTTCCCCACCAATATTCTGGTAAATGGATAAACAGTTTAGTGAGAAGCAAAGTCTGCACAATTCAGATTTTCAACAACTGTGTCGGAAAAAAAAGCTTTTGAAAACATTGTGGAAAAAGGACAAAATGCTGGTTACCAGCATTTCTCCTTTTTCAACAATGTTTTCTACCCTACAAAGGACAACTTCTGAGTAACATTTATCATCTGCAAATGCTTTCAAGTTGGAGAAGGCTGAAATTTTGTCGGTTGGTAAAGAATTTAACCAGTCATTTCGACACCCGGTCATTTCGACACCCGGTCATGTGACACTTTTTGGTCAGTTCGAACCTATCTTGGTCATTTCGACACCCAATAAAATTTTTTTGCAGAAAATTGTCAGTTTGACACCCGTTGGTTTTTACCCCTGCAAAAAAAGGGGGAACAGGTAATTTATTGAGTAAATAGACTGGATGTTTCGGCAACAAAGCAAATATGTAGTGTTTATGTACCGTTACGATTTTCACACCCATTACACGGCCATTCACACGTTTTCATGAATAATATTTTTGCTATGTTTCACCTGCCATGCTGTTCTTATTTTTTTAATTTTCTTGTTTTCGAATTTCATTGATAGTTCAGGTAATGAATTATACATTATCCTAAGCATGTACCAATATATCTCCTGTTAATCAATCCTCAAGTTTTATAGAAATGTGGAAATATTTTCTTTAAAATAAACATTTGAACAAAACGAAGCCATGTATAGTTGGTGTGAAAAATGTCACAGTGCATAAAAACTATATAATTGCCTTGGTACCGAAATATCCAATTGATTTATTCATTACTCAAATTTACCAAACTCGTCTGTTACCGAAACGTCCGTAAATCGTATGTATATGCACCAGCTAAAAGATGCAGAAAGAAAGTGGTCTACATGTTTTTAACCCTTTACCAAACAATCCACACCAAGTTTTCGTGGCCCCAGGAAAAAGGATTCTGAAACACTATAAGAAAAGAAGAAAATGCTAGTGACCAGCATTTTCTTCTTTTCCCAAAGTGTGTTTTAACCTTTTATAGACAAATTCAACAATGAGCCACATAACATTTGTCTTGTACAAATGCTTTCAATTTGGACAAATCTAAAATGTTGTCATATTGTAAAGGGTTAAAAGGACATCCATACTGATAAGTCACATAACTTGGGTTACCTGTACGTTGCAAAAATTTGGGTAATTCATAATTCTAGGAAAACATCCCCACTAACCTTTCATAAAGACCCCTTTCCTTCTCATACTTGATGTTCTGGAACCACTTGCCATATTGTTTGCAGCTCACAGTGTTAAATTAACAAATCACTTTGAATAATGTCTATCAATATCACAGTGTACTTTGACTTTTTATCCGAATCACTTTTATTATACCTAAACTATGTTCTTGTAAGTTTATTAACAAAGCAGCACAAAACTTCAAAACACTTATATTAATCACATGTAAAGCACACAAGTCATCAAGTATAATGATTGCATACTCAAGAAAGGAGTTTTTATTTATAGGTGATGGCTCAAACCTATTTCTATTAAAACATATACAAACAAACAATTAAAGAAGTGAAAATGATGTGTTCATTAATTTTATTGGATTAAACTTGAGTTCATTATTATGCAAATGAGGTGATGTATCGTATTGTCTTCTCTGATTGTTTATCCAATAATCTGCCATGCATTATTTGAACTATAATGATTTGGCTCCGCCCCCTTTTGTTTGCACAAGGTGTAACAAAAATAACTATTTCAAAGTTGGGAAAGAGTAAGTTATAGTATTGGAAAAGTGAAAAAGTATGTTAAGTTATAGAACTATATTGAAATCAAAGATATATTATTCCCGTAGCATTTTTTTCTTTGTATGATTTTCACCTTATTTAATCTGGATGTTTTAACTGTACCAAACAACAAATTCTAGACCCGTCCAAATGAAAGACTGCTGCATACCGAAAAATTCAAAAGCGATACAATTGAAAAAAAATGTTATTTTGACAGGGTTTAAAACATTTTGGACAGGAGAAAATGTATGATAACAGCATTTTCTCGTTTCTTCACAATGTTTTCAAAAGTCTTCTCCTTGGCGGTCATTAGAACTCAGGATTGCATTAAAGGGTTAACTCTTTAGGAGTTTGAGACAATATGAAAATGCAAAAACTTTGTGAATAAAATGCAAACATTAAATAAAACCAAACTACAATGGAATACACACATATATTATGCCCATCATATGCACATGCACAAGGCACTAGAAAATTCATACATTTAATAATGTGGCATACTGAATATATACATTTGAAAACTGCAGCTGTGACTCATGTATGTGGTTAGAATTGTTCCTTTAATGTTTACAAACCAAACAATAAATTCAGATTAACCCTTTACTAAGCATGTCCTTTTATGAAGACCCTATGCAAGAAGACTTTGAAAACATTGAGGGATAAGAAGAAAATGCTAATAATCATCATTTTCTCTGTTTCCAATAATTTTTTCTACACTTTTAAAGATATATCCTGCCATTTAATTTGTTATCTGCAAATGCTTTTCAATAGACAAGTTAAATTTTTTGTCGTGTGGTGAAGAGTTAACCTTTCAAGAGCTAAAAAAAATGAAATGAACTTTTAAAGCTAGGAAAACAGACCAAAACACTACAATGTCAGGGTTGTTCTTTCCTTCAAATTTCACAAAATAGTGAACAGTGTAGATCAAAGGCCAAACTGCACATTGTGCAGTCTGAGCTCAATCTATCCTGTCAGCAGAAGACTGTCTGAGGTTGATGTACTAAAACAGAGTTTTGCTTAGTGCTGTTAGTTCAGATGGCCTTACTAGAAAATATCATTTTTTTTTCTTCTTACTAGTTTATCTCCTGCAAATGGAAAATTTCTCTTTGCAGTTAATTACTCTTGAAAATATTGCTGGAAAATGAACAGTTGTTAAAAAACAATTTAGTTTAACTCTTTCACTACTAATGATAAGATCAATAGCTAATGCAGATAGTGTAGATCAAGATCAGACTGCACAAAACATGCAGTCTGATCATTGATCTACATCTTCTGCTACCTGGTGCTAAAGATTGTTGGACAATTAGTGTTTGTTTGATATGAATCAATTTTGACGTGATAATAATGTTACTGTACTGAATTGAATACATTGGAAAACAATGTGGTAAAAGGTAGAACTATTCGTAACAGGCATTTTTACCTTTTCTCACAATGATTTCTATGCCCGTCCACTGGTGCTAAACTATGAACCAATTCACCTTTAGTGCCAATGGATATCTACATTTAATTCTCAAAAAAAAAAAACAGAGAGTAACTTTCTTCAGTCAGTAGAGAAAGAGTTAACCTATTATCACACAATCCCAACTTTTAACATCCCTGGGGAAAAAGGCTTTTAAAAATATTGTGGAAAAAGGAGAAAATGCTGATAAGCAGCATTTTCTCCTTTTCCTACAATCTTTTCTACTCTTCCTAAAACAGATTTCAATATTTGAGTCACATACATTTGTCTTCTGCAAATGCTTTACATAAGGACTGGTCTAAAGTTTTGTTTCGTAGCAAGTGAAGAAGGTAGGCAGCCGCACTAAACTCTGTGGAGAGTGCCTGTAACATTAGGTCTTCAAAATGTTCACTTGGTCCTATTTGTTGGACCGTTGCATCAGACTTTTGGTTTGACTGTTTTGATCTGATTTTAGAATAGGTTTTTAAAATTTCTTTTGATGGGAACAAAATTCATCAGATGATGGAGAAAATTGTGGAAATGGAAATTGCTGAAGAGTTGGTCTGTTGAAACAATCTGAAAGGGTGTTTCTGGCAGTTTTTCACCCTTAACTCTATACCACACAATCCTGACTTTTAATGACCCTGAAAGAAAATGCTTTTGAAGACATTGAGGGAAGACATAGCTGGTAACCAGCATTTTCTCTTTTTCCCACAATGTTTTCTATCCAATCTAAGACAGGTATCATCAATTTAGCAACATTTAATTTGTCATCTGCAAATGCTTTGAATAATCACGGTTCTGTCCAAAATTTTGTCGTTTGGTAAAGAGTTATAGTGCCAAATAAATACAACAGACATTTTAATGCAAAAAATAACAACAGATAATTACAATTTCATGATTGCCTTTGTCTGTAAAGATTTAGCAAAGTGTAACAAAGTAGATCAAAGGTTAGACTGCCATTTTGTGCAGTCTGATCTTGATCTACACTGTCCAGAAAGGCAACTATAGTCGTGAAAGATGCTTCAAGGGTTGAGGAAACAATACAGCACATCAGTAATACACAAAGCTAAGGGAACAATGCAGATCAGTGGCACATCAATGACAAATCTGTTTAACCCTTTACCAAAAAATCCCTGGTTTTCACAACCCTAAGAAAGAAGGCTTTTGAAAACATTGAGGGAAAAGGAGAAAATGCTGGTAACCAGCATTTTCTCCTTTTCCCACAATGTTTTCTCCTCTATCAGAGACCTAAAGCTCATTTGTACCAATTCTGAATTTGTCGTCTGTGGATGCTCTCAGTTTGGAAGAATCTAAAATTTGTCGTTTGGGAAGGGTTAACCCTTTACCAAAGAATCCTGTATATATTCACCATCCTGAAGGAGACGGTTTTTGAACACATTGTTAGAAAAGGATAAATGACTGGTAATCAACATTTTCTCATTTCCCCACAATGTTTTCTGCACTTCTAAAGACAGATTTTATCATTTACCCACACTTATTTTGCTTTCAATGAGGTGAGTGTAGTATTTTGTTGTCTGGTTAAGGGTTAGATATACTAAGAATAGGATGGCAGGCTACTGTAAATTAACATGGTTTCATTTCTATTGTATATATCACCTTTTTATATGCCGCTGTTATCTTCATGGGCTCAGCAACACCTTTTCAGCTTAACTCAAAGATTAAATTTTCTTTCTGTTTTAGCTCTATTTAATTTTTTATTCTTTACCTGATAACAAAAATTTTAGACAAGTCTAAATTGAAAGCATTTGGAGACAAAAAATTTAGGTTTTTTTATTGATGATAGAAATTTTAGTGAGAAAAGGAGAAAATTGTGCTGCTTGACAGCATTTTGTCTTTTTTCTAATATGCTTTCAAAAGCATTCTTCTACAGGGTCATTAAATAGGTTAGACTTCATATCCTGCGGATTTACCTATATTTTTTAGCAATTTATCCATTTCTCATATTGTTTTACATGTATTTGTATATAACATTCTGTTTTGTTCTGTTTTATAAAGTATTGGTTTATGTCATTCATCTACTAGAAATGATGATTTGACAGAAAATAAGTAAGGAATTAAAAAATAAATTTTACTAGAATTTTTTTCTTGAAATTGAATGGACTTCATATAGTAGAATAAACATTTTAAGGAAGGTTATTTTATGGCAAAATGTATCTAGAAAAACATTTGTGCAACAGAATTGTTTTCAGTTTGAACTTCAAAGTTATTGGATACAAAGAAAAACAAATTAATGTTTTTACAACTATTTCTAATTGCCTGCATGCTTTAACTGGATTGAATGATAGATTAATAGGATAATTACATAGTTTGGATTTATCCATCAATTTAGTGTTTTAAGTACTACTAATTTTCTTTGATCATGTGCCTTTAATTATCATGGAGCACAATTTAATTATTTACATGCAATATTAAATATCACCTATTTTCATTACTTTGCCACTTTCAAAATCTAGTTCTGTTTGAAGCATAAAGATTATGATTGTCTCTTACTGAAACAGTTTGATTTTCGTTATTAGGGTTTTGCTTTAATCTTTTGCCCTATTACCTTTTAGTTGATTAATCAAACCTTTCATTGTTTTTTACTTCTGTAGTTTACTTTGTTTTTGGTGTGGTCAAGATCAAAACCTGCAGTCTGATAATCAAACAGGCATAATTGATTTAGTTTTACAAGCCCCTGATTGCTCTTCTTCAGAGTGCTTATTTGTCATTCATTGGCATGAACAATATCATAGATCTTGTATGGTTTACCTCTACACCAAACAAGCCCTGGTTTTAACGACTCTTGGAAAGAAGCCTTTTGAAAACATTGTTGGAAAAGGAGAAATGCTGGTAACCAACATTTTCTCCTTTTCCAACAATGTTTTCCAGTCTATTAAGGACAAACTGTGCCATTTGAGCCACTTTTGATTTGTCGTCTGAAAATGTTTACAACTTGGACAAGTCTAAAATTTTGTCATTTGGTAAAGAGTTAAATCACTTACAAGGAAAAACTGCTTGGAAACTTTGTTTCAAAGCAATAAGGCTTAGAATTTGCAAAATAAAAAATAAATGTAATAGAGCACAGTTTAATGAAATAACATTTGACAGAATTAATGTCTTTGCAATTTCAAAGCAAATTCTTTCAAAATGTTGCTGTAAATTATTGATGCTCTACATTCAGATCAGTTTACTCTTTTTAGTCTGATCTTTATCTACTCTATACTAAACGCACATGGAAGTATGATTGTCTATGGAACTGTATTTAACCTTTTTCCACACAATCTCGAGTTTTAACGACGCTTTGGAATAAGGGCTTTTGAAAACATAGTGGGAAAAGGAGAAAATGCTGGTCATCAGCATTTTCTCCTTGCACAATGTTTTTGATCTAATCACATACAAATTTACTATCCAATCAATATTAAATTTGTCGTCCGCAAATGCTTTCAATTTGGACCAGTCTAAAATTTATTCTTTTGGTAAAGAGTTAACCTTTTTACCACACATTCAGAGCTTTAAGGAGCCTTAAGAAGAGAGCTTTTGAAAAAAAAGTGACAGTAACCAGCATTTTCACCTTTTCTGACAATGTTGCTAAACTTACAAAGGAAGATCTAATCATGTAAGCATTTTTATTTTTTTGTGTGCAATGCTTGCATTTTGGACAAGAGGATACTTTTATTGTCTTGTAGAGAGTCAACTCAATTTTACACACTTCATGATTAAGTTTCTTTTATGGCATGTTCTGTTTCTACTTGAGACTTTTTGTTCCTTTTTATCTGTTTAACAGACATAATAAGGGACTCTTGGCCCATTGTCTGGCTTCAGGTGATTTCAGTCATTTCCTTGTTAACTTTGTGATATTCCTTCCTGTATTGCTACTTATGCAGGGAAAAGCCTCCTTAAAGGGTCTGTTTCTTTTCTTATAATATGAATGTTCTGAGAAACAGACCATATTGTATTTGTACTGATGTGGAACAGAAAACTTTTTAAATGTTGTATAATACACTGTTTGAACATATGTATTAGTTTTCTAACCCTTTACCACGGAATCCTGAGTTTAACAACCCTGAAGAAAAAAGCTTTTAACATTATTTTTGGAAACAGAGAATATGCTGGTAAGCATCTTTTCTCCCCTTCCAACAATGTTTTCTACCCTTTTAAAGACCAGTTCCAACATTCTAGTCACATTTACTTTTGTCATCTAACTCATCTGCACATGCTTTTAATTTTCAACAAGTCTAAAATTTTCTTCTGGTAGAGGGTTATGGTACAAAGCACTTACAAATGAAATGCATCATTTGAGTCAGTGAAAAAAATCAACATACAGTATTTCACATTATGCACTCCACTCTACTTTTAAAAAATGGTGACAATGTTTTTGCTACTATTATATCAAGGTCATATATCTTTACACAATCTGATCTTCTTCTACACTGCTTACACATGCAACCTAGGCCTAGGGTAAATAGCCAACTAATTAGGAAAAAAAAAAAAGAATCTCATCAAATATCATTTTTGGCCCAGTACCTTACAAGCATTTATATACCTTTAAAGATTCATGGAGATGAAATTAGTAACAAAGAAATATTTGAATTAAGAAAATTCTTTTTTAAATAAAAAATACACATGTATTAATAAAAAATATATATATGGCTTGATATAAAGTCTTATTACTTTAATTTTGCAATCTTATTAAAACTGATATTTGTACAGTATGGGTAGAACAGCTTTGCAGGTGGGATGTGTTCCAATCCAGGTTTCTGAAAGGAACAATATGGCATATGAGAAATACACAAACAAGTAGAGGGAAAATACAGATCAGTGGCAAAATGTCAGTCTGTATAATACTCCATATAGCATGACAGGCTACTGTATATTTCAAAATGATTTCATGTCTTTGGATATTTCACTAGCCAGTATGCCACTGTGATTTATAATTATGTTAACTCTCTACCAAGTGACAAAATGTTAGACTTGACAAAATAAAAAGCATTTGCAGATGAATCTTTAAATCCTGCTCAAATTATGGAATTTGTCTTTGATAGGTTTAAAAACATTTTGGGAACAGGAGAAAATGCTGGTTACCAGCATTTTCTCCTTTTCCCACAATGTTTTCAAAAGGCTTATTTCTCAGGTTCTTTAAATCTCGGGATTGTGTGGTAAAGGGTTAACTCTTTTCCACACTACAAATTTTAGACTCTTCCAAATTCGAAACATCTGCGACAACAAGTTCAAAATTGGTACAAATGAGCCAAAGTTCTATGGTAGTAAAAAAAAAATAGGAAAAGGAGAAAAGGCTGGTTATCAACATTTTCTGCTTTTCTCACAATCTTTTCAAAAGCTATCTTCTGCAGGGTCTTTAAAACTCAGGATTGATTGGTAAAGGGTTGAATATCATTCCAAATTACTTTAAACCCTTGTCATGGAAAAATGAAATTAATTTTTGTAGCCAAGAAAAATATCTGCAGTACATGAAATTTATTTATTGTCACTTATTTTTAACCAAAAGTAACTAAATTGAATTATTGACAATGTAGATTGAGCCAGTTTTCATGATAGGCAAATAGTCTAATCTTGTCCATTTGAACACAGAAGTCCCAGATATGAAATTTGAACTTTGTCATGTCAGATTTATATTTCTGACAACTGCATTAATCAATTTCTTTTTTTTTTTTCAGTTTGTTTGAATGTTTAAGAAAAGGAAAATCAGACATCACCTATACCTGATCTTAGTCTACAATCATTGAAAGACCAACTCATAATTAGTATCAATAAAACATGAAATACTTTTGATAAATAGGAAATTAAAAGATCGAAATATTAATAGATCTATTAAAACTTATGAAATGATAAGTGTGGCAATACATTAATTGAAACTTGTGGTCAGTTCTGTTCAGTTCGCGAGACGCACGTGCAAATTGAGTTTGTTGAATGTTGTTGACTGTTGTAAATCTATTTATATACGTGATTGTGTAATTCCTCATGGTCATGTTTGCATAGCCACACCGCTAGCCAGCACTGGCGCTCGTTTTCCACTTTGCTATTTTGAAAGGCATTTACTATCCCATTCTTTTCCAGCAAATTACCTGTTATCTATTGAAATAGTAGAGATAGAGGAAATGTTTCCCTTCACTGAAAAACCCATACTCTGCTTCATGTTACCCTAGGCATTGTATGCAGATTGTAGACGAAGATCAGTCTGTACCTACTTACAGTCTGATCTTGGTTTCCACTTCTTGCCAACGTGCCAACAATCCCATACAAATAGTAGCATGTTTATAGAATGAAACATTTCAAACTTGCATTAATGTGTAATAATTTGAAATTTTGCTGGATACCAGTTGAATATGCAATTCTTAGGGTTACAACTTCTAAAATGTTTTTTTTTTTTAGTATAAGCAATACCTCATGATTCACCAATATAAAGGATGCTTTTTCGACATGATTTCCCCCTCATGAATTAATTATAAGTGTGTATGAGTGAGTGTTTGTGTGTATGTATGTTCACTGCAAAATATTGTCTTCACCAGACTTTACATTACTCTGTCATATCCCCATGTATAATGTTTTACATTACTGGGTGATTAAAGAGATTTTGACTTTGACTTTGACTTGTTTGTCCAGAGGAATTTTATGTCTCCTTAAGATAACCTTAAGTTTGGACATCAAAGTTTATACAGTTCAATAAAACATATTACAGTTTTCTTAACTACTTCTAATTGACTGCATGCTTTAATTAACTAATATGATGGGTTGATTTGATAATTACTTAGTTTGGATTTATTAATTTATTTGGATCTAGATTAAAGTACTACTAACTTGCTTTGATTATATGCATGCCTTTAATTAATATAGGAAACAATTTAATAGCCTAAAAAATATGTGTTCAAAACATTTATTTTTTGTAGTTTGTCACTATCAAAACCAGTATCATTTGGTTGATGCATCAAGGTAAAAAGGGGTGTTCCATTTAAAAGGAAACAATGAGACTAACTTTAGAAATGAAAATTTGCCTTTGATTTAGCCCTTTCCCATATAAAAAAATTTAGACTCTTCCAAGTTCAAAACATTTGCAGACGACAAATTCAATTTTGATACATGAACAAATATAGTTCAGTTCTCTGATAGGATAGAAAACATTTTGGGAAAAGGAGAAAATGCTGGTTACCAGCATTTTCCCCCTTTCCCACAATGTTTACAAAAGGTATCTTATTTAGAGTTGTGAAACTCAGAATTGTTTGGTAAAGGTTAAAATTTTTTATCCAATTACCTTTAACCCTATAACAAATAAACCTGTGTTTAACATCCTTGAAAAAGAATACTTTTGAAAATATTGTGGACAAAGGAGATAATGCTGGTACAACTGGCATTTTCTAATATTGCCACAATGTTTTCTAGCCCTTTGTAGGTATGTCTCATCATTTGAACAACACTTTGATTTGTGGTCTGAAAATCTATCAATATGGACAGGTCTTAATTTTGTTGTAGGTTAAAAGAGTAACCTTTTACCACACAACAATATAGTTAAATTTAAGACTTGGAATTTGAAAGCCTCAGCAGACACATTTTTAATCTTACTCAAATTATATCATTGTCTTAGGATGGACATAAAACTTTGTGGGAAAAAGATTTCTTTCTCAATGGCTGTTACAACTAATCGATTTAAGTCTTTACCATACAGTCCCTAGTTGTGGGGACTGTATTGTAAAGGCTTAAATCGATTAGTTGATAATGTACTGCTGTCTACTCACAAACCATGAACTTATTAAATAACAGGTTTCTAATTTCTAAATGCAGCTTAACCCCTTACCCAACAAACCACAAGTTTTAATGACCCTGAGGAAGATGGCTTTTAAAAAAGTTGTGGGAGAAGAAGGAATAATTTGCTGGTCACTAGCTTTTACTCCTTTCCCCACAATGTTCTCTGCCTATGCAAAAACAAATTCTTTCACTGGAGTGGTATTTAACCAATAGAATGAAAACACAAACTTTTTAAACAAAAACATAATCTATATTATGGTCAGAGATCGGGTGACTTAGAGCAGGAGTTATAATAAGTCGATAGAAACTTCCTAGAACACTATAACACAGATCTAGTATTTTCTACAGAACTTCTTGTACCAAAATCTTACAGACCTCATTACAAGTATTCTTTTATGACATGTTCTGTCTCTACTTAAGATTTTCTTTTCTTTTACAAAGATACAGTTTTACATATTTTAAGGCATTATTGTGTGGCCCTTGTAAAGAAAAGTGATGCAATCTTACTTCTTTTATGGCCACTTATAAAGGAAAAACCCCAACTGTATGATACATGTATGTTAATATTACAATTCTGTAAAAAACACATGGCCTTCCAACATTTCTGTTACTGGGTAGATCTATTGTTAGATGAATTTCAATAATGTTGTTAGAACTGATGAGTAACTAAAATCATAGCAGAATGTCAAAGGAAAAGATGTATAGTGCCCAAACAACCAAATACATGTTCACAGAAAATGTAAATAGATATGTGGGGAAAGAAAGAGTTGCTGGTTACCAGTATTTTTTCTTTTCTTAAAATGCTTTCATGCCTTTTACACACTAATCACATCACTGATGTCACATTTTATTTTGTCATCTGCAAATGTGTTGATCATGTACAAATCTGAAATTTTGTTTGTTTGGTAAATAGTTTTAAATACCAATACATGCACATGTATCTGTTGTTAGTATTCCAAATATCCTGTCTATACATTATTTCAGATACACTTTACTCATAACTTGCCTTTTTTTCTCTAACAAAATGGGTAAAGAGCACAGACTATTTTGCTTAAGGATAGGAAAATAGATGTATTATGATGATCAACACTTAGTCCCATACCATGAAGTATTTCATTCTTTTAGCACCAAATAAGTAAGTTAGAAATTTTCAGTCTCTTTACTCTTTACCAGATAATAAAATTTTGGACTTGTCCATTTTCAGAGCATGTACAGAAAACAAATCAAATATGGCTCACGTGATGTGATTGGTCTTTGACAGGGTAGAAAACCTTGTTTGAAAAGGGGAAATGGTCCTTTTCAAACAATGTTTTCAAAAGCTTTTTTTTTCTCTCCAAGTTATTTAAACATGGGAATTTTTTGGTAAAGATTGGGTAACTTCCCATTTCGTCTACTTCCCATTTGATCTACTCCTATTTCATCTACTACTTCTGCAATTGTTCCCATTTTGTCTACTCCCAATTTTACATCCATTTTGTCTTCTTCCTATTTCGTCTACTCCCATTTTTTGGGTAAAATTTAAATGCAATAATTTAAATTTTACAACTTTTGTGACTTATATTTACTAATTGACATTTTACAGGCTATGACATTTCATATACAGGAGGTGTAAGTCAAAGCAGCAGGTTCCACCCTATAACATGACACCTTCAGATATTGAACTGAGATGCCAATAATGAACAATGTCTGCTTTTGCTAGAATGGTTTCAC
Organism: Hippopus hippopus; assembly: GCA_946811185.2. Lineage (NCBI taxonomy): Eukaryota > Metazoa > Mollusca > Bivalvia > Cardiida > Cardiidae > Hippopus > Hippopus hippopus. Next base: position 48,131,063 of record OX328098.1, on the reverse strand, counting down.
AAGTATTCTTGTATAACCTCAATTCATGCTGGTTTTCCTCCATAACTATAAAGATATTGTTACATCAAAGTGGTCTGCAGCGAGTTAGTTTCAGGAAAAATAAACCTATTACCAAATGAAAAAGTTTAAAAGACTTCTCCAGATTGAAAGCATGTGACTCAAATGATGGAAATTGTCTGTGATTGGGTAGAAAACATTGTGGAAAAAGAAAATGTTGGTTACCAACATTTACTACTTTTCCCACGTTCTCAATATTGGCCTCTCTTTCAGGGTGGGTAAAATCTGGGAATGAGTGGTAGAGTTAACAACCACACAATCCCGACTTTTAATGACCCTGAAAGAGAAGGCTTTTGAAAACATTGTGGGAAAAGGAGAAAATGCTGGTAACCAGCATTTTCTCCTTTTCCCACAATGTTTTCTACCCTATCAAAGACATAAATCATCATTTCAGCTACATCTAGTTTGTTGTCTGTAAATGCTTTCAATTTGGTCCAGTCAAAAATTTTGTCATTTGGTAGAGTTAAGTAAACCCTCTGCCAAACGATTCCATACTGTTACTGCACTGACGCAGAGGACTTAACAAAAAACTGTGAAAAGAAAAATTATTTTGAGTGAGCTTGGCCACAACTTAGTAAATAGTTGTGCCTTTCAGAAGACATAACCCAATCTTTTACAACATGACCCGAAGTTTTGAAGACCCAGAGAAAGAGGCCATTTGAAAACATCGTGGGTAAAGGAGAAAATGCTGGTGACCAGCATTTTCTCTTGTTCTCACAATGTTTTTTACCCTATCACAGGCTATTTCCGTCATCTGAACTACAGTTCAATTTTTGTCTTCATATGTTTTGAATTTGGACAAACCAGTCTACATTTTTGTCAGTTGGTGAAGAGTTAACCCTCCTCACACAGTCCCTACTTTTAACGACCTTGAGGTAACCGGCATTTGAAAACATTGTGGGAAAAGGGCAAAATGCTGGTAACCAGCATTTTCCTTGTTTCTCACAACTCACAAATCCAAAACTTTGATGTACCAGCTGCACCCATAATGCATCACTATACAAGATGCCAATAAAGTCCATTTACCACCCTGTTGCCAAGTAATCCTGTATCTTTACAACCATAAGAAAAAAGGCCTTTTAAAAAATTCAAATTTAAAAAGAGGAGAAAATACTGGTATCCAGCATTGTGCAGCATTAGATTGCCCAATATTTTCTAAATAATGTTACTTGTACAAAGGGGCAGTTGCTTTTAACAAGCAATATCCGCTTTTTTATGCCCATTATGTTCTACAGTGGTATAGAAAGTCTTATTTGTATTTTACCACAATCCTGAGTTTGAAAACCCTGAGGAGAGAATGCATTTGAAAACCTTTTTAGGAAAGGAGAAAATGCTGATAACAATTATTTTCTCCTGTTCACACAATGATTTCCGGCCTTTCCAAAACAAATTTATGAGTTGATCCCCTTTGAATTTGGTCCTCCACAATTGTTTTCAACTTAGGCAGGGCTTTAATTTTGCTGTGTGGTAGAGAGTTAATGGATTTGAAAAATGTTCCTACGTGCATCTTCTCAGATAGTGGATTTGAGATCAGACTCCACAATGTCTGATCTTTAACCTTCACTGTCCGCTATGTGGAATTTTTCTGGTTGAAATAGCTTCAAAACTGCAGTACTTGAGTATTTTGTTTCCCTACTGAAACTTGGCACACTAAATTACCTCAAGAATTAAGAAAAGAATTTTAGGCAGTCAACATTAAGAATGTTCAGTCAAGGCACATAAACTATGGTTAATCAACAAGAAGAAATAAGACATAAATACCAGAGAAAACACAGTGGAATAAGGAGAACCTATTGGCGGATCCAGTCGGAGTGGGATCTGGACCCCCTTAGAATATTCAAAGTAACTACTGTCTGCCTGAAATTGTGACTGAATATGAATGTAGCAGTAGATTCTAGATCATTTCTTTGCGAAGGTTTTCCAGTAATAGTTTGCAGGTATACTATTATACCAGTATACATACTGACAAGAACTACAAACATTTTATGCAGTAGCAAATTTGAATTTGTAGATCAATGATCTATTTGATTTTCCTCTGGACCCCCCCCCCCCCCCCGGAAAAAAATCCTTAACCCGCCCCTGAAACCTGCTTGTTATAAGTAATTTCCCCATTAGCCACAATGCTTTTATTTTCAACAGTCCGATGAATATCAAATGGCACAGGATTGAACTATACCTGTGTTCAAATATCCCATATCCAACCTTCTATGTTGTGTTTGGAGCATAACCCAGATTTTAATATTTTCTGAGATATTTCAAAATAAAAGAAACAACTGAAAATGAATTTTTACAATATTTTCACTAACTAAAAAAAAGGTAGAAAGTACTGTGGGTTGAACCCTAGATTGTTAAGAGTTAAAATGTTTTCTTAAATTGTAATATAACCGAGCTCTGAAAACTGTTGTAGTGTGGTCTAAGGGAAATAACTCGAACTGTCTTGTAGATAAAGAAAGTAAGAGTTGTATTTCTTTTGGTAATTTCGTAGGTTTCACAACCAAATAAGATTGCTATCTAGCAAGTTCACCACTAGGCGAGTTTGCCACCGGGAAGTTTTGCCATATAGGTGGTTTTGTCCCATGGTTGGTTTGGCCCTTTCGCATATGGATCTACAAAATATGGTCCTAACAACGGTTTGCTTAATAGATATGGCCTCGAGCTCCGTAACAAGTCATGTCCAGTCATATACATGAGGTAGATTTCACAACTTCTTATTGTGAACACTACCAGCTCAAACGTAGTAAGTTAATTCATTATTGAGAAAATGTAAAATAGTCTATCAAAGCACTAACTTCAGAGATCATTGCTAAGTGTTCATGAATAAAGGTCCGACATTCAGCTCGCCCGTCAGCAAAGCTAAACTCTACCCTTTATGCCGTTCACAACTAGATCTACCTTTTTTTTTGAAAATGTTGTTTAAAGATTTGACTGCTGTATTGTGTTATCTGGTCTTAGCTAGATGCTGTTGTGATGAGATATTCAGGTTAAAATAGCTTCTAAAGATATTGCAATACATGAGTTGCTCTAGATATTTGGTCTCTCAAGCGAAATCCTCTGATGCCTTACCAAGGCTCTGATGAAACAAATATACGGCAGATATCAAAAAGTATTTAAAACATATTATGAGCAGGGAGCTTTTATATAGAGTACTTTATGTAAATTAGGGATGATCAACATAAAAATAGATGCAGTCAACGAATGCTGGTGCTCATAAAGGCAAAGGGAAAGTTTGCTTGTTATAAGCAATATTTTTCATTGCCACAGTGTTTTCAAAAACTTTCTTCGTCATGGTTGTATGTCGCAAAAGGTTAAGCAGTTGAATAATACAGTTATCTTATCGCGTTTGAACGACTTTATAACTTCTGGCTCGTCATTTTATTTCGAAATGATAAAACGACTGCAAACTTTTAAAGCACACATTCAATTATGGTCTAAGGGAAATAACTCGTACTGTCGTGTAGATAAAGAAAGTAAGAGTTACATTTTGTACAATTATCACGAAGTTTTCGCAACCCTATAAATTCGCTATTCAACAAGTTCACCACAAAGCCGTTTCGTTACTGGAAGGTTTTGCAACATAACGGGTTTCGTCACTAGGTGTTTTCACCCCTTTCTGCGTAAGGATTCATATAAATTATTTAATGATGATTCCCACAATGTCGTCTCTGTAGACTCCTGAAACGCTGAGAAGTAATTAATCCAGATCGACATTGTATGAAGTTCTAACTGGTTTTCCTTGTGGTCTATGTAACATTAATCTTACCTGTTTGAAAATTCAAAGTGATATTCAACTTCATATCATTATTTCATTTTCTCAGATATCCTAATTCTAACCTTCCTGAACTAAAAGAAGAAGGCACATGCGCAATCATAATACAAGATTTGTTTGGAAGAACTGTAGAGATGAGCTCTTAGCTGTAATATTATTTTTCCCTGATATTTTAAGTTATTTTCTCGAGTTCCGAGTTATTTTGTTCATAGAACCTTGCATATAACATACCCGTCTAAATATTTAATGGTTCAAGCAACAAACACAGCGACCATTTCATAACCAAGGATAGACAAAGGGGTAATCTAAAGCCATCTTTAAATGTAAATGAAAGAGTCTTTGCTAAGATTTTTGGAAAAGAAAATTGCGAAAAAAACAAAACAAAACAAAAAAAAAATGGTTTAAAGTCTCTATTATTTACACTGTCAGCCATGTCGAGTCTCGAGATGTTCTCATATCCATCATGTAACCATTCATATGAGGGGTGTCGCGATTATTTTGGCAAGATATTCTGCAAATTGGAAATGACCATATCATATACTAGCCAGTCTAGCATATTAAACACCAGTGTATTTCCATTACGTTGTTTGATTGAAATTTTGATGAAGAGGTAGAAGCCAGTCTACCATTGGGAAATACTGTCAACGAATGGTCTAAGGGAAATAACTCGTACCTACTTGTATATAAAGAAAGTGAGAGTTGCCTTTCTTATAACCTTGAACATGGTTGGGTTTCGCCACCAAATAAGTTCGCTAACTAGCAAGTTAAGTAGTTTCGCCACAAGGAGATTTTGCCATGTTAGAGGTTTTAACATATGGTTTTTCTCCTTCCACATACGGATTTATTACGAACTAGGTATCGCCATGTTTGTTTTGTATAGCATTTGAGAAATAATTAACCTAGAATCTGGATCACAGATGTATCAGGAGATGCATTTTCACGTTGTCTATTTACTACTAATTATACCTGTTAAATAGTTTTATTCTTGGTAAGTTCAAATTAAGAAGTCGTTAAATACCATCAGCACCCTAAATTGAAAAAAGAAAGGTGCCAGTCCAATGATGACCGGACATCTTTAACGCTTTACAAAATGACTTTCAAATTCAAAACATTTGCCGATGACAAAATAAATATGATTAAAATGACGTTATTTGTCTTTGATCGAGTTGAAAACAGTGTGGGAAAAAGAGAAAACGATGGTAAAATAAAGGTAAAAGTATTTTCATCATAACCAACAGAAATTAAGGCCTGGACCTGTTTTCATATTGTTGTCAAAATCAATAGTTTTCATTCATTAATAGCATCCCCACCCCCCACCCCCCCGCCCCCCATTTGAAATCGGATTTTTAAATGACAAATCGGACCAAACACACGAAAGCAAAGGTGTAAGAGAAGATAATCTTTGAAAATGACAGCACGAATACACAGTACACTGCCATATGATATTCTTTGAGATGTCACAAAGATCTAAACTACAGGTCAGATATTGGTCCAAGGGAGGTTACTCGTATTATCTTGTCTTTGAAATAAATAAGAGTTGTCTTTCTTACCACTTCCGAAGATTCGTCACCAATTCAGTTCGCAATCTAACAAGTTCACAACACAGCGGTTTCGCTACTGGGATATTCTGACATTTTAGATTTCATCAAATCGCACTCCGCTCCGTTTGTATACAGATTTATTTAAAACTGAAACAATGTTTGCTCTTTAGCTCCAAACACTGTGAGATATAAATAAATTAAGTAACTAGATCACACTCTTAAAATTTCGAAAAGGTGCTTTTTACAGCAACTTGGTACATGTTTCAATATCCCCAGAATCCTGTATTATCTTAGAAGAGGGCGGTCGATATACATAATCTTATATTCATTTTGTTTCTGTTCACAATGAAATGGGGATGCTTCGCACTTATCAGTTTTTCTTGTAAAAGCATGTACATGTCCACTTAAAATAGACATTCGGTTCTAGTGGATAGGTAGCCAGTCCGGTAGGTTTAGCAATAACATAATGGATTTGTATTCTTTGACTCAGTATTTTTCTTATATTATAAAACAGAAATAATTTTATCAGTTTATATCTAAATGAAGGATCGACCTCTGAAACTCAGTCAATATCATGGTCTAAGGGAAATAACTCGTGCTACCTTGTAAGTAAAGAAAGTAAGAGTTACATTTCTTGTAACGGTTTTGCTATCAGTTTTTAGTTCGCCATCTTAAAAGTTCACCACTTAGCGTTTTCGCCACCAGGATGTTTTGCCACATGAGAGGTTTTGACACCAGGTGGTTTCCCCTTCCTCCGCATACAGATTTATATAAAAACTGTGCTTGCAAAGTTAACTATATGGCTTCGAATTCCGTCAAAGTAATTAATCTAGTTTCCAGATTTCGCTTTCAGTTCCAGTTAAAATATACTTATTTTTTCAGTTTTAAGTTTGATTTATGATTATCAGAAATTTAAGTATTCCCTAACATCTTTCATTGTAATAGAGGAAGGCTCAAGTTCCGATATCATGGAGCGTCAACACGGACGAAGGAGTGAGCTGTCCACATTATTTTTATTGTTGAGATGTCAAGTTTTCGTCATAGAATTAGGTTATCTTTGGACCTTGCATAAGTTGGTCTGAATAGGGTTTAAATTCACTATGCCGACGTGTTATATTCAGGTCTCCAAACACAAATTTTGATAAACTTAAATTGGAACTTTCTATCAAAATGAAAATGGCAAAATCTCTCTTTCCGAACTTGTGAATCTTCCAGTGTCTCAAAGAAAGCTATATTTCCCCTAAATGTCGCACGTTTAATTTTCAGACAATAGTGCGAAGCCGGTTTATTTAATTAGGTGACAATATAGGAGGAGGAAAACGCGATTAATAAAGAAATTGCGCTGTTGGTAGATATTTACATAAATTTGTCCGGCCGGGTACCTCAGTGGTTAGCGTATCCAGCGATCGTAAATACGATCCCTGGCGTATCCGACTCATGACATGGTGGTTTTGAGTTCGATACCCGCTGAGGTAAACTTTCTTTCCGGCGATTTTTCGCCTCTCACTTCTGATGCATGTGAGAAAAGTAGTCAGTGACTTGGTAAGAAAGTTGTGTCAGTACTGCTATGAGAAAGCCAGGAAACACATGCGTAGATGCACTGACCGCCGCGATATGACCTAAGCTGTTAAAACGACGTTAAATTCCAATAAAATCAACAATCATTCATTTACATAAATACTTATGACAATTCGATTTTCACGCACCGGTAAATGTCAACAAACGACATTTCATTATTTGCAAAAAAGGTATATTATCGGAAGTCGGAAAGGTGAAATGGCAGAGAGCACGGCATCAACTTCTGAAACAGAAACTATTGTTCAAGAGGTACATAGGAAACGTCATCAGTTTGAATTGGTTTGGAAATAGTTCATGGGTTTCTTTCTAACAGTAAAGTGTTATAGCTACCGGACTGGCCAATTAATTCGGATATTAGTTTATTCGTCATATAAAGGGTTCTGTGATTGCCATAAGTTTTTGTTTTTGACTCGATGACACTCTAGGGAGTATCAATACTAATCTTCCACATGACAGAAGCAACGTTTTCCCTCTGTCCACTCTCACCCAGGCTTCTTCCTTCAGTTTGTTTGGTACTAAAGGGTTAAAGGAAATATGGCTTGATCAAAGTGTCTATAGATACTGTTAAGTAAAGCATACTATTGCTATTTATTCCTCTCAAATATCTGCTGTCCTAGCTAGGAACAAATAATCCCATCACCTGGATTTTATAGGTGAGAGTCAAGCTCTTTCGAAAGGACAAGTGATTTGTGTCAAAATACCAATATCATCCCAGCCTAGACTACACAGCGGTGTAAAATTCAACTTACGTGCATGCATTGGCAAGTAATCTCTGACTTTGGGCGAGTACAAAAAACACCTGACCTGCCCGACGGGGCACATAACATGTTTGTAATTACATAAACAATTAGTTGATTTTGCGTTCGAATGGTTATTCATTTGATCAGAAAAATGTGTCAGTGATATGTAGATAATCTATTTTTAGTAGTGGTGTACAGGAACACCATCTGTATGTATACATTCACACTGGTTATTGTTAGAATATGTATTCTTCTCTTTGCATGATGATAATGAACAGGAACTTCAATAAAAATCTAAACATCAGACGTGATTACATTTCTTGACATTATTTTAGTTCAAAATCATATGTAAATCTAAGTACAATTAATTACATGACATTCAATTGTATTGGACAAATGTCTCGCAAAAAAGAAGGGCGAGTGAAAAACTCCACAGGGCGAGTAAATTTTCTACTGGGCAAGTAGGTAAAAAAATAATTTTACACCCCTGCTGCATATTAGACACCTCATAGGTATTACCGGTAAGCTGTTAATGCACGATCATTCTCTCTCATCTCCATGCTAAATAAAGGCTAACTAAAATTAAGTCTAAACTTTTTTTTCTGATAGAGACTTCAATAGCAAACTAAATGCTAATAGACTAGTATACATGTACTGAATGAAGTGTCACATGAGGTGTACTGAATTGACTTCTTACCAGATTACAAAATTTTAGATGCGTCCATTCTGAAAACATTTGCATATGTCATTGAAATTGGGTGTCACTTGCATGCAGTAGCGTAGAAAATGATATTGAAGGAGGAAATATTAGTCACCAGCATTTTCTCCTTTTCACACCATGTATTCATGAGCTTTTCATTTAAGTACATTAAAGCCCAGGTTAGTTTTGTTAAGAAACATGTATCCCATTATCTTGATAAAATTTAATTTTGTCTCACTTTTTTTTTTCAGCCAGAAACAAGCCCCACCCATGCAGTTACCCTAAAGCTAAGAAAGCCCAAATCAGATAAAAAAGTGAAGTGGACAACAGGGACGGTGGATAATGAACACATGAATAAAAAGAAATCCAAATGTAAGAACATTCCATCATTTTTCCTTTCTTTTTTTTTTTTAAATAAAAAAAAAATATTAAAAGGGCATAAATTACAACACATCAGCTTTTTATTTTATAGATGATAGAATGTATTGATTTAGCCTAGTTCTGTAGAACAGTGTTGTGCACATTTTAGATTGTTTTTGTAGCTGATGAAACTTTAGATCTGATTGGTTTTTTGTAGACAGTAGAGATCAAGATAAGACTGCACAGAATATGGTGACCAGCATTTTCTCTCCCACAATGTTTACAAGCCTTTCAAAAGACAGTCCATCATTGGAAGCACATTTAATGTGCCATCTGCTACTGCTGTGTATTTGGTTTGAGCCTAAAATTTTGTCAGCTGGTACAGATTTAAAGTCATCAGTAGGAGTTAACCCTTTACCACACAATCCTGAAAGGGAGGGCTTTTGAAAACATTGCGGGAAAAGGAGAAAATGCTGGTAAGCAGCATTTTCTCCTTTTCCCACAATGTTTTGTATGCATTCAAAGACGAATTTGGCCATTTGAGAGAAATTAAATTTGTCGTTTTCAAGTGTTCTAATATTTTGTTGTGTGGTAAGGAGTTAATGAATTATTCTGTATTTATTAGGTTGTTGTATCTATGAGAAACCAAGAATGTTTGGTGAATCTTCCTCCGAGGATGAAGATGATTGTACAGGGCATTGTCACGGACACAAGAAGAAGTGTTTTCGTGGTGACGGAGGTCATGATCATGGTAAGAAATATTCAGAGGGATTGTGTGAAAAAAATGGGACCTTTTAAAGTCATTTGTGTAGTCCATGAAAGCAGCCAGTGGCTTTGAAAGAATACTGTACCAAGTACTCCAGCACAACATAATTACTGATGGTGCACTGGTTGCTGCAATCTAACTGATATAATGTCGAAAATGGCATTGAAACATCATAAATATACTTTTATTTAGTGTTCCTTTTGTTTCCATTGTGTATCATAGAGGTTTACATGGTATTCAATCTTGAGGCTACATTTTTAGTTGAATGTCCATGCTCAAAATGTGTGTTTTGTTATAATTTTGGGTTAAATTGAAAATCAAACATCTCCTGACCAACAGAAGGTCACTAGGTCAAATCTAAGTAAAACCTTATTTAATGAAACTTGGTTAAAATATTTATCCTGACTCTTATCACCATCTGGGATTAAAAAGTTGTTCTCCTTTATGAGTAGAAGTGCTATTTGAAACATTTGTTCAGGAAGGTCCAAGGTCAAGGTCACACTCAAAGGTCAAATGATAAAATTATCATGAATGGAGCTTGTCTGAGCTGTAACTTCTACATTTATGGATGGATTTCAAAATCATTTTAGACAAGTGCTCTCCTTAACCAGCAGAAGTGCCATTTGAAACAAATTTCAGGAAGGTCCAAGGTGAAGGTCACATGATAAAATTGTTATAAAATGAGCTTGTCTGAACTACAACTTCTACTTATGGATGAATTTCTAAATTATTTTAGACAGGTGTTCTCCTTTACCAGGAGAAGTGCTATTTGAAACATTTGTTCAGGTTGGCCCAAGGTCAAGGTCACACTTAAAGGTCAAATGCTGGAAATATCATAAATAGAGCTTGTCCAAGCTACAACTTCTACATTTATGGATGGATTTCAAAATAATTTTACATAGGACGTGTTCTCCTTTACCAAGAGAAGTGCCATTTGAAGCATTTGTTAAGGGAGGTACAAGGTCAAGGTCACACTTCTGCCTAGAATCCATAAAACTTGGTCTAATTATTTGCACTGACAGTATCTAAGACAAGCTTCAGGATAGTCTTTTTAGCTCACCTGAGCACAACATGCTCAAGGGGAGCTCTTAGGATCACCCTGTGTCCGTCGTGCATCGTGTGTCGTCAACAATTTTTTAAACATCATCTCCTCCTAAACCACTTGGCAAATGTCAACCAAACTTGGCAGAAATGTTCCTTGAGAGGTCCTCTTTAAAGACTGTTCACAGAATTTGATTCCATCAAAAACTCTGGTTGTACTCTTGTGGTGTCAACAATTCTTTAAACATCTTCTCTTCCTAAACCGCTTGGCCAATTTGGACCAAACTTGGCTGGAATGTTCCTTGGGAGGTCCTCTTTCAAAAATGTCCACAGAATTTGATTCCGTCAAAAACTCTGGTTGCCATGGCAACCAAATGGAATTTTCTTAGAAATTCTTTAAAAATCTTCTCCTCTGAAGCCACATGGTAGATTTTGAAATATTTTCACAGAAATGTTCCTTGGGTGACCCTTTTCAAAAACTGTTCACGAAATTTTGATCCGTTGAAAAACATGGCAGGTGGGGAGGCTTTTGCACTGTACGGACTTAAAGAAATTTTTTGAAATTCTTCTTCTCTTAAACCACTTGTCAGATTTTGAAATAATTTCACAGAAATGTTCCTTGGGTGCCCCTTTTGAAAGATTGTTCACGAAATTTTGATCCATCATGAAACATGGCTGTGGTGTTGGGGGGCTATGTGCACTATACGGACATGAAGAAATTCTTAAAAATTCTTCTTCTCTGAAACCACTGGTCAGATTTTGAAATAATTTCACAGAAATGATCCTTTGGTGACCTTTTAATTTTCATCAAAAGACTGTATAGGTATTTTGATGAAAAGGTCTATTGCAGACGTCAACCTATACCAGGTAAGTGAGTGCACTGGTGAGAAATGCTGATATGCACACTTTCTACTTGATGTATTTGATAGCTATGTATTGCAAGAGGTAATATGAAACTGTAATCTTTGGAATACATGCATAATATTTCACCGGTTATCAAAAGAGCCTCTATCTGGGTGTTAACCGCCTTGTTGATCACCATTTCTGTACTTTATGATGGATTGTTTTCTGAATTCTATACAAACTTTATATGCAGAATTCTGATTCATCAAAAACATAGCTGTGGTGATGATTGTAGGGGTGGTGACAGATTCTGAAATGATTTTTACAGGTGACCTTTTCAAAATTGCTTGGCAAAATAATGATTTTTGTTTCCAAAATTTCAATACTTCAAAAAAAAAATTGGCTATGGTCCTCTCAAAAATTCAGGTGAGCGATCCAGGGCCATCTTGGCCCCCTTGTTTTATTGAGGTTATTGAAGAAAAAGTTTTGGAATAACAAAAAAAAAATTGGCTATGGTCCTCTCAAAAATTCAGGTGAGCGATCCAGGGCCATCTTGGCCCTCTTGTTTTATCTAAACATAGACTACTAGGTCACTAGTTGTATAAAGCAAATATGCATGCTAAAGGCAACCAGTAACAGCTTGAAAGGAGGGGTGTCCATAAGGCTTTTTTCATGGCCACTAACGATTTTCTTTAAACTTTGTACACTGAAACCTATACATGTTGGCTGTCATAACATGCAATATTGAATCAATTGGTAAAGGTTTGTAGGGTGTGTGCTTGTTCAAAGTGGCTGGGGTAATTCTGACCCGAAGAGGGGTCTGTTAGGAAATGGGTTATATTTTTATTGTTACCCAGAGCTGAAAGTTAACAATTTCATGCTTTCTTAAGCAATACCAGATATAACAGCTTATGCTAAAACTTTTGTAAAATTCTTATACTGAATGTGTTTTTACATAATGGTATGAAATGCCTAAATTTTAGCTTTTTTTAATTCTCCAACTTCATGAAAAACCACAACATCGTTTTATATATTAAGGGATTCCAATGATATTTTGCAATTGTACAGTATATTAAATGGTTATTGTAAAATTATGACGAAAATGTCCTACAGTGAACAGTTTTTGAGTTATGTACCCTTGAATTTTGTTATTTCTTTTTTCAAATTTTTAAGGTTTTCATTTCTCAGTTGACTACCATGAAAATAAATTTATTCAATGCAGAGAAACTTATTCTATTAGCTATATGTAGATTTTTGATTACAGATATATCCGCCTATGTTTTGGACATACAGCTTCTGTGCTTCAGTGTCTTTTTGGGTGATTTCAACCATTCAGTTCGAACTTATTTTTTACACTGCTATTTAACTAATTCAACCACATATTGATATCAAGAACCTTTCCTTCTAAGAGCAGATCTTGAATGGTTGTTTGTTTGTATGGTGTTTAACAAGGTGTTCAACAATATTTCAGTTATGTCACGGCAACCAGTGTATCTATTAATGCTTTCCTAGATTTTTTTTCTATAACCAATCCTCTGAAAAACTGGCCAATCTGGGGATTCAAACAAGCAGTCCCCTAGTATCCATTTAGCTAGCAGGCTAGGCATAATCTAAATATCAATCTATGTCTCTGTTAGGAAGTACTTTTGTTATACATGAGCCTCTGGATAGTGTCACATCTCTAGTCTATAGGATTTTTGATGAAACACTAAGCTTAAGAAAAGTTGCTTTGCCAAACAACTGATCATTTTAAAAATAAGATATCATTCCTCTACATTTGAATAACTCAAGGAACTGTAGGTGTCGGTAGTGGCATCTCATATAAAATTCATATGAGATTTTTTTTTGTTTTGATGTCAGTATTTTCTGTCTTGTGATGATTGTAACCTAAGTACCAAAGCTATATGTGCACAACAAAGCTATATTATAAATGTGAAACCCTGTAAAGGAGAAGTGGGGAAAAAGCATGCCTTGCCTGACATTGTTAAAGTTTGTCAAAAGTTGTTATTTGTACATATCAGGTATAGAGAATGGCAACATATTACATGTACATGTATAAATTAAAAAGAATGGGCTGCTGAATAAAATGAGCTCACTTTGATAGTCATTGCACATAATGCAGTCTTTTGAAACATGCAGTGCAGTTTGCTTCGGAGTTATACACATACATAAGGCCTGCTGATTTAGTTAAGATAGGCAATATAATTTGAAGCACTGAGGGAAGCACAGAACATAGAAAATCCTTAAAAAAAAATGATGGGCTATCGTGAAGTTGTCTTATCTTACAATATCATTTTTGCCAAAAGTCACAAGCTCTGAGATGACAAAGTTATTACAAAAGGGAGAATTGCAGAAGGATAGTCTTGTAAAGGTTGCAAGATAAGACACTCACAGTATCTGTAATAAGAATGAACGATGGAAAAGCCTCTTGATATTTTTATTGAATTGAGAGAGCAAAATAAAGACATCTGAAAGAAGGTCCAGAAGTGACCGAAAGTAAAAGTGTGGATGCTAAAATGCATTTAAATTTAATTCATGCCATTTAAAAAGAAGGGAAAATATTGTGAAGATAACAACCTGTTATTGTATGGTCAATCTAAGTGTTTGTCACTGGCAGAAAAATTAATTTTAAAGGTAAGTCAAAAGATGCCAGGTTGCTCTATCTTTTGTTTACTTTTTAGCAAGTTTTAAAATTCATTTTTCTACCAGCGACGAACACTTGGACGACTGTATGATAACAAATTTTCATCGTCACAATAATTTCATACTTTTAAAAGGTATTATCTAAATTCAGCTGCACTTTAACATCCGCATTGTTTGATTTTAGCTGCTATTGGGGCTTTCAGCCCTAGCAGCAGAATCAATCATACTCCACTAAACAAACATGTTTTCTTTCTTTTTAAATAAATTGCCAAAAGAAAATTAAGTTTAAAACAAGAAATTAATTCCATGAAAATGTCTGAAATGAGTTATACTTATTGAATTCACTGCTGTCGAAAGAAAACACAAACGGTACATTTCAGAGTCATATCTGCCTTTAATTTCAAAACATATTTCAGGAGAAAAACAATCGGGAAAAAAAATGCATGCAATGATTAAGACAATAGAGAGTAAGTAACATAAAAAGCACCATCTGTTTGATTTTTGAAGTGCACCTGTTTGGAGTTTCAAAAAAAATTTTATGTGAACTATGGGTTAAAAAGCAGTAAATAATTTAGAAAGGACAAACTCAACTTGAAGTAGTAAAGTATCATGATGACTCAAACTACATTGAAGACCTTGTTTAGATAGGAAAAGATGTAGAAGTAAAAAAAAATACCTCTGATAAAATAATGTAAAAAAAATAGCAAAAATAAAGGGGAGATAACTCAAAAACTGTTGGCCGTAGGAAATTTTCGTCATAATTTTACAATAACCATTTAATATACTGTCCAATTGCAAAATATTATTGGAATCTCCTAATATGTAAAACGATGTTGTGGTTTTTCATGAAGTTGGAGAATTAAAAAAAGCTAAAATTTAGGCATTTCATACCATTGTGTAAAAACACATTCAGTATAAGAATTTTACAAAAGTTTTAGCATAAGCTGTTATATCTGGTATTGCTTAAGAAAGCATGAAATTGTTAACTTTCAGCTCTGGGTAACAATAAAAATATAACCAATTTCCTAACAGACCCTTCTTCGGGTCAGAATTACCCCACCCTTTTTGAACAAGCACACACCCTACAAACCTTTACCAATTGATTCAATATTGCACGTTATGACAGCCAACATATATAGGTTTCAGTGTACAAAGTTTAAAGAAAATTGGTAGTGGCCATGAAAACAGCCTTATGGACACCCCTCCTTTGTGATTTTCTCTAGTAGAAGATGGAGTTAAAGAATTGGGGTTAGGGGTTTAACTCTTTACCAGATGACAAAAAATTTGACTTGTCAAATTTGAAAGCTTTTGCAGACAACAAATTATATGTGTTTCAGATAATGTTTTTTGTCTATGATAGAGTAGATACATGGTGGAAACAGTGGTAAATGCTGGTTAGA
Organism: Hippopus hippopus; assembly: GCA_946811185.2. Classification (NCBI taxonomy): domain Eukaryota; kingdom Metazoa; phylum Mollusca; class Bivalvia; order Cardiida; family Cardiidae; genus Hippopus; species Hippopus hippopus. The sequence continues at coordinate 48,115,628 of OX328098.1, read as the reverse complement.
CTTGTCCAATTCCAATGCACTTGCAGAGGACACATCAAACATGGGTAGAAAACATTATGGAAAAGAAGAAAATGCTAGTTGGGTAACCAGCATTTTCTTTTTTACTTGGTTTTTGAAAACATTGTGGAGAAAAACAGATAAAATGTAAAGCAGCATTTTTCCTGTTTCCCATTATGTTACCGCTCTTTCAAAGAAAAAAATCTTGATATTTTAGACATATCTAATTCATTGTCCATAAATTCTATCAACATGGATGAGTCTTAAATTTTGTCATCTGATTAGATATCTACTCTGGTACATCAAGCTACCATGGACCTCTTGTTTCGTTTCACAGACAGCACAGAAGGTGGGGGAGGCAATGAACCAGGACCCAGCCTGGCCAGTTGACAGTAACAGAGACACAGTCTGCTTGTTTTGTGTATCAATGTGACCACCAACCATCAGGAGTATTGTTCATTTTGTTTTAGTTATGATCACACATCAAAGGTCCAGGGGCGATGTCAACCAATATTCTAAATTAATTTCTTATGGTAAATTTTATGGCTAGTTATGCGATTGCCCAAGGTTTTTTGGCTTGGCCAATCAGATGGCTTGTTTTTGAATTTAGGATCAGGACATTGTTGTGGAATTTTTGGAAAAGACATTGTTGTCGAATATCGACACAGATAAGTACTGAAACCTTTGACTTACAGAATTTTTTTAGTGGACTATCACAAGAAAAGTGAAGTTTATCTGCCTTTAATGGTGATGGGTCCTGTTTGGCTCAGTAGTGAAGGTGTAGGATTTAAAGTCTAGAGGCCCTAGGTCCCCATCCTCACTGTAGGCTCTGAATTTTTCATGCGTGCATCCGATCGAGTGTTCTTGTGTAAGACACTTGCAAGCACAAGCTTAGTACTGGTGAAATCCATGACACATGAATAAGTGTGCTGTCGACGTGATATGAAAGATGTCATGTTGAAAGTGGTGTAAAATACTTTCCAGTCAGTCAATGTTAACCTTTTGGCTGCTAAACCCAACTCACTGCACAGTCAAATGACAGGCCTTTGAAGCTCAATTGGTATATCACGGAACACTAAAATTGTCCTTAGGTGATCATCAAACACTTACAGCACATTGGTGCATCGCCTGTATATCATGGAATATATATTCAAATTTTCATTAACACTGTTTCTATAAATAGCACATTGGCGACTCCCTCTATATCGTATATAGTAAGACAAGGTGTGCAACGAAATCGAACAAAAAATTGACCACCGTCCCCTTTCAGAGATAATAGTTAACAGAAAATGGAAAAATAAACCTAGTTACTGGTGCAGATAGGTTCATTAATGATTTTTAGCTCCACTGGCCGAAGGCCAGAGAGCTATAGTCATGGCGTTGTGTCAGTCGTCCGTCCGTCCGTCTGTTCGTCCGTGCGTGCGTCCGTAAACTTTTTCTTTAAAAAACTTCTCCTCAGAAACTATGTACTGGATTTTTACCAAATTTGACAGGAATGTTCCTTTGGTGGTCCTCTTTCAAATTCCTTCAAATAATTGTGTTCCATGAAGAATTCTGGTTGCCATGGCAACCAAAGTAAAAAACCTTTAAAAATCTTCTCCTCCCAAACCGCTATTTGGATAGCATTATTATTTTGCAGGAATGTTCCTTAGATACAGGTTTACAGAATTCCTTAAAAAAAAAAAGATCTGTCAAAAAACATGGCTGACTTGGGAGACTCATTTTCCTTTTATGGTATAAAGTAAAATCTTTGAAAAATTTCTTCTCTGAAACTATTCATTGGATTTCATTGTTGTTTTGCAGGTAAGTTCCTATGGTGGTTGTCTACCAAATTGTTTCTTCAGTGAGCTAAAATGCAGGATTGAATGATAATTTTTAAAAACTTCCTTTCGCCATTATAGAAATATCAGGCCTGTGGAGCGATACAGGCGCTCAAGCGCCTCTAGTTCTTCTGTACACTGACCCTCGAAAGTTCCAAACAGCTCTTGCCATCAAGTAATAGCTCTCATCTCAAAAAAATTAAAAAGCTTCCACATTTGAAAATATGCGAAATGGGAGATGAAAATCATGAAACTGGATTAGATGAAAAGATAAATTATATCAGACGAAATGTTAATTTAATAATTTCATCAATACACCAACAAAAAAATTTTCGATCCATGTTTGAAAAAAAGAATTTAATTCTTATTCGCTGCAGGATTACAAATCGTGTGACGTCAGCGCATGGCGATCCGGAAAATGTGGAAGCTTTTTAATTTTTTTGAGATGAGAGCTATTGCTTGAAGGCAAGAGCTGTTTGAAACTTTCGAAGGTCAGGGTACAGGAAAAAAATCATTAATGAACTGTAACTGCAACTGTAATTAGGTTTATTTAACAGTTTTCGTTTGAATATCTCTGAAAGGGGATGGGGGTAAAATTTTCTTCGATTTCGTTGCACACCTTGTCTTACTATATACAATACAGAGGGAATCCCTAATGTGCTATTTATAGTAACAGTGTCCGATAATGAAAATGTCGTTATCCCTTGATAGACCAATGGAGTTTCAGAGGCCTATGGTCCAATACAGTGAGCTTTATTTTGGTGAAAAGAACTTTGAAAACAGAATTCTTTACTATTGGCTTTGAAATTTTAATTATTTTGTAGATTAATCATTTACCAAACAATCCTGTATATAAATGACTCTGAGTAACATGGCTTTTGAAAACATTGAGGGAGAAGAAGAAAATGCTGGTTTCTTTTCCTGACAATGTTTCATACCATATCAAGAACAAATCACACAATTAGTGCCACACTTAATTTGCTGTCTCCAAATGCTTTCAGTTTGATCTAGTCTAAAATTTTGTCGCTTCATAAAGAGTCAAGGGTTAATTTATGTAGTTTCTAATATGAAGGACATTGTTTTAAAAGTGCTGAGGGAATTAAGCTTTTAAGATTTCATTTTTTGTACAAAAAATTGTGATACTAGAATGTACATAAACTTGTGAATTATATTAAAATGTTCTACACTGTTTAATGTTTATTTGTTGTTTTTTTTTCTCTTTTTTTTTCCTTTCAAATACAGGGTTACAAGTAAGGTAACACTTTTGTACATTTTTAATTTTGCTTTAAATGTAAGATAAAGAGACAAAAATATATATACATCTAAATAAAATGTGTAAGTTTTTTGTGTGACAGTTTAATTCAATTTTCATTACATTTTGCACTTTTATACAGATTTCAAATCAAAAGTGCCTCTTTTGTCATTGGCGTCATTTTAATAATTAATGGCGTTTTATTGTGATTGCCTTATATGCTCTTTCTTTACCGAACATGCACGATGAAATTGTCAATCACTTTGGTGCACATTCCAATATCAATCTTATTGATTTCACTCATGTTTTTAAACAATATGTCTGTGCTGCCTGAGTTTGGATTGTAGCCGTTTGCTTCAAATGACCCCATAGCAAGCAGCAAGCGGGTCGAGGACAGCATGAAACCACCATTGCAAAACACTTGGTTCATGCAGGATAGTGCTACGGCACACACATCTTATTCTGTGACAGACTTTTTATACGTTCGGTGATTGGGTAATATCCAGACAATATCCAGAGGATAAGGATTGCTGATTGCTGCACACAGTCCCAACCTCAACCTACATGACTTCTTCCTTTGCAGTATTTTGAAGTCAAAGGTCTACATTTCCAACCCAGACAGCACAGACATGTTGTTGGTGAACATTAAAGTGAAATCATTAAGACTGATATTGGAATGTGTGCTAAAGTGATTGACAATTTCATCATGCGTGTTCAGCGGAGGCTGTCAGATTGAAAACGTCATCACTTACTAAAATGACGCCAATGACAAAAAGGTACTTCTGATTTAAAATCTGTATAAATGTGTACATTATTATGAAAATCAAATGAGATTAACACACAAAAAACTTGTATATTTTATATACACATACGCTTTTTTCTATCTCTTTATCTGATCTTTAAAGCCATATTATAAATTACAAAAGTGTTACTTTACTTTCAGGACACCTTTTTTTAGCTCACCTGAGCACAAGGAGAGCTTTTAGGATCACCCGGTGTCCGTCGTGCATCCGTGCGTCGTCAACAATTCTTTAAACATCAACTCCTCCTAAACCGCTGGGCCAATTTGGACCAAACTTGGCTGGAATGTTCCTTGGGAGGTCCTCGTTAAAAATTGTTCACAAAATTTGATTCCATCAAAAACTCTGGTTGCCATGGCAACCAATTGGAATTTTCTAAGAAATTCTTTAAAAATCTTGTCCTCTGAAACCGCTGGTCAGATTTTAAAATAATTTCACAGAGATGTTCCTTGGGTGACCCTTTTCAAAAGTTGTTTGCGAAATTTTGATCCGTCAAGAAACATGGCTCTGGTGAATGGGGGCTACTTGCACTATACACAAATGAAGAAATTCTTAAAAATTCTTCTTCTCTGAAACCGCTCGTCAGATTTTGAAATAATTTCACAGAGATGTTGCTTGGGTGACCCTTTTCAAAAATTGTTCGCGAAATTTTGATCCGTCTAGAAACATGGCTCTGATGGTGGGGGCTATTTGCACTACAGGGACATGAAGAGGAATTTCTTAATTCTTCTTTTCTGGAAAGGCTTGTCAGATTTTGAAATAATTTCACAGAAATGTTCCTAGGGTGCACCTTTTCAAAAATTGTTAGGGAAAATTTTATCCGTCGAAAAACAACAGCCAATTGTAGGCACCTGCATGTGGTGCTCTTGTTCGACTTATGTTTTTAGTCACTATCGAGCATGTGCTCTTCTTCAAGAAATTGTCCTTGGGTGATCTATCCAAAAATTTATTTGCAGAATTCTGATTCATCACAATCATTGCTGTGGTGATGATTGTAGGGGTGGTGACAGATTTTGAAATGACTTTTACATGTGACCTTTTCAAAATTGCTTGGCAAAATAATGATTTTGTTTCCAAAGTTTCAATACCTCAAAAAAAATTGGCTATGGTCCTCTCAAAAATTCAGGTGAGCGATCCAGGGCCATCTTGGCCCTCTTGTTTTGTTTATTCTTGTAACTCATCCAGCAGTTTCTATCTTTTCAATAAAAGTGGTCTGCTGTTCAACACAAAAAAGTCGTCTGCATATAATAATGATTGAATCTAGACAAAGTGAGGATCAGAGAGTCAGCAGTATCATGTACATCTTGTTAGCTTAACCGTTTACCACACAGTCCCCAGTTTTAATGACCTTAAGAAAGAAAGCTTTAGAAAACATTGTAGGTGAAGGAGAAAATGCTGGTAACCAGCATTTTCTCTTCTCTGCCAACAATGTCTTCTACTCAATTAAAGGCAAGTTCCATCACATGAGCCGCCTTCAATTGGCCATCTGCATCCCATTACATTTGGACAAGTTTCAAATTGAGTCATGTGATAAAGAGTGAAACCTTCCCAAAACTACAAACATTTTCATTCCTTTAACATGAAAGTAACTGCAGGATACTATTTCAAAACATTGTACAAATGAGATGTGGTTCTCTGATAGGGTAGAAAAATATTTGGGAAAAGGAGAAAGTGCTGATTACCAGCATTTATTCCTTTTCTTACAATGTTTTCCAAAGCCTTCTTCCTCAGGTCGTCAAAACTTGGGATTGTGTGGTAAAAGATTGAATATATTACCTGCATTAATGAGTACTATCTAGAAGATAACTGCGCTGAGATAGAGAAAGCAAACGCAGACAGTTGGAGAAGAACTAAAGAATGACAAATTTGTATCAAAACTCAAGGAAAAACGGGGTTCTTTCAGGTCAGATACATTGGCAATATGAATCCAGTAGTTTGAACAGTAGGGAACATTCTTACAACACCTGAAGACATACCTGATGAATTATAATTCACATCTGCTGGATTTGTGTGTCAGTATTTTCACTGTTTGGTATTTTAGTTTACATGTACATTAAGTCATATCACAGCACCATGTTCTAGAGTCTCTTTAACCAGTGCTATGCAAAACACTCATACCAAGACAGTAGCTGTTTTCCCACATCAAGAAAGTTAATGCTTTGTTCAGCATTGAGAGAGGAATAAACAGAGACAGGCCTGCACAAGATAAAAAAAACTTACCCCCTCGAAGCACCAAACTACAAATATGTTGACAGAAATAGAAATACCTTCTAAGGTGGAAACATCAAAGTGGAAACAGCAACAGACATGCACTGGAAAATACGACTTGTATAATGGAAACATCAAAGTATAAACAGAAACAAACGTGCGCAGGGTGTATGGTAACTTTTGTATATGTGGAAACATTTACAGAATTTATAACTTTTGTGGTGCAAACATCGAAGTGAATGTTCATCACTTTTAATACTTGTTAGTACTTCGATGTTTCCATCACAAAAGTGATACATCATGTGCACGTCCTTTTTCTGTGTCCACTTTTATGTGTCAACCACGTAAGTTATATACCCTGTGCATGTGCAGTTCTAGTTCAATCACATATTTTTTCATTCTATGCAAGGGATCGTAAGTACATTAATATGATGTGATGATCACTCTTACTAACTTAGAGATGTTCACACTAAATTAAATCTACCAGCTATGTGTAATGCTACACTGAGGACCTTTTTTTTTTTTGACTTTGGGACTACACTTGAAGACGGCAAACATCGAGTTGATAGAACCTACACTCTTGATATAGTGAGTTATAGAAATGACAAGTATTTTACAAAGTTTTTTATTTTGAAATACCAGTCACGAAAATTAAATTTACGTGTCCACTGAAAAAAAAATCTAGTGCTACATTTTGAGACTGTTTCGGCTGCAACATTTCACAAAATACTAGTTGCAAACGATTCAGATCTAGTTCAATTTTAAGTCACACTGTATGGTTTCAGAGATCCTACCCGCAATTCTGTAAATATTACACCTGTTCAAGACTGATTCCGATCTACGTCGTCCCCATTATTTACACTCTGAAGATTAACTCTTTACCAGAAGACCAAACTTTGGACTCGCTGAAAAACTGAGAGCATTATCAGACGACATATCAAATGATACCCAGAACACGAAAATTGTCCATCAAAGGTAGAAAGCTTTATGGTAAAGTTGATAATGATTATAAACAGCATGTTCTCCGTCTTCTACGATCTTTTCTACCCTTTCAAAGACAAATCCCATCATCTGAAGTATGAATGTTTAATTTGCCATCTGCAGATCCTTTCAACATACTGTTACCATTTAACTTTATCGTTTGGGGCTAACTGAATGAAAGAGGATGATGATGAATTTGTAGGATTGAGGTCCCTCTGTGCTCTAGGCGTACCTGTATATGGTATGGGCCATTTGAGGGAAATAATCGGATACAAGGAGATCCGGGTCCAAGCCCCTAGCTCTTCTTCCAATAGACCTCCTTGGTTTTTTAACGTGCACAGTGTAATACACCAATACACGCGAGGCTACCTCTGGGTTTCAAACCAGTTCACCTCTAGTTGGGTGGGAAACACGAAGTGTCTCAGAAAGGTTCTGGTCAGGCCAGGTATCGAACCTCGAACCATCGAATGAAACATGAAATCTTGTTTATATCATCTAAACCCTTTTTATATTTCTTGCTAATAGGAATGCCATATTTGAGATCCTAACTGCAATTGAAAAGTGTACAAAAAGTCAAAATAAAGACTGAAGAAAGTGAAATTGACATATTTTAAGTAAATATGGTTTATCGAAACTTGCACTACCGACTGCGACCTAAACAAGAAATTCTGATGCAGGTTATCTATTGATTGAAATCAATAGGTATCGATTTTCAAAAACAGTATCCGTGATTGAGAATTTCTATGGCCGATTTATCAAGCAGTTTGTTTAATGATTGCCTTCTTCATTAATCTTTCATTTATCTTTTTCCTTTCTTCTAATCGTTGAAGAACACGCAATACCGAACGAACTTTAAACAAAAAACGTAGTCGTTACTGTACTTGTGCTACGATGCTGCGAGAAACTCAAGTCTGCACCACAGGCCGGGCTTGCAGTCTTAGGTCTTTCTGTTTAACCCTTTACCAAACATTTCCCGAGTTTACAAACTCTGGGGTAGAAGACTTTAGAAAACATTGTAGGAAAAGGAGAAAATGCTGGTAACCAGCATTTTCTCCTTTTCCCACAATGTTCTCTATCCTTTCTATAGTAGGTTTTATCATCTAAGCCACATTTGAATTGTCGTCTGCAGATGCTGTCAGTTTGGACAAGGCTACGTTTTTGTTGCGTGGCAAAGAGTTATAATAGTCGGCCTTAACTCACAATCTGTTGCAGACGACTTTATGCTTCTTGCAGCATACTGCTTTTGAATGAAAATCAAGACAAAACAAGAAAGTCATCGTCATGAAAACTTTCGCCGTTGCTACAATTTGCATTATCTTCCGCTAGATGGCATCCTACAAATACACATCTATCTAATTTGGTATCATCGCACCACGGAGATACATGTAGCTCCCTTTTCACAGAGCATGGCTTAAATATTTTGGGAATTTCGACTTATCCAATTTGAAAGCATTTACCGACGACAAAATTCATCTGGGCTGAAATGTTTGAACTTGCCTCTAAAAGGATGAAAAACATTGCCATATACATTGACAATGAACCACGGGGTTGTGTAGTAAAGGGTTACCCCTTATCCTGTTAACCCATTACCACATAATCCCGAGTTTTAACGACCCTAAAGAAGAGAGCCTTTTGAAAACATTTGGGTAAAAGGAGAAAATGCTGGTAACCAACATTTTCTCCTTTTCCCAAAATGTTTTCTACCCTGCTGAAAACAAATTTCAGTTTTTGAGTTAGATTTATTTTGTTGTCTGCAAGTGCTTTGAATTTGGACCAGTCTTACATTTTGTCGTGTGGTAAAGAGTTAAATAAGTGGAATGAAATTTTTGAGTCGATAGTAAAAACCCAAATTTTGCTGCTATTTCGATTTTTTTTTTTTTTTTTTTTTTTTTTTTTTTGGGGGGGGGGTATGTCCTTATCGAACAGTGTAGATCAAAGATCAGACTGCAAGTTCTGTGCAGTCTGATCTCGATCTTTACTGTCCGTAAAAGGTCAGTGAGTCGCGCTTAGCAGCCTAAGGGTTAAATAAGATTATTTTCTGCATGCCGCGTCCACAGTTATCGTCTGTTTCTCATTGATTACGTTGCTAATGTTTTTGAGGATATTTTTTTTTAAGTGGAGAAAAAATAGAAATTAGAATTTAGTTAGAAAGTTCGAAGGAGTGTACTCCAAAAAGGTGGGTATTTGAGTTCATTCATTGTTTATTATTTAGATTATTAGATCTACCTATCTGCAGATGATTTTTTGCAGAAAATCACCTTTGAAAATAGTATACGTATTTATGTAGTAGAAGTTTGCTCTAGTGGGTAATTTCTCTTTTGCCACTATGTATTCACATGTATTCTTGTACCATTTTTTCTATGATTTTTCAATTTCGAATTAATTTGATTTTATTAAGAATTAATTTTTAAAATGGAATGTATGTAGAATGGGTATGTTCTTTGAGCAACGAAAATTTTAGAACTAACAATTTAAGGGATACTTAGGTGAAATTATTTAAAAAAAAAAGCAGTAAGTGTAGATCAAAGATCAGACTGCACAGTTTGTGCATTGTGAGGTTGGTCTGCACTGTTTGCAAAGGTAACTAGAGGTGTGTCTTAGTAATTGAACTGAAAAAGATAATATATATATATTCATGTCTGTCTGTCTGTCTTCATTTCTTTCTTTCTTTCTTTCTTTTTTTCTTTCTTTCTTTTTCTTTCTTTCTAACTTCACCTTGAACTGTTCATCAGCTCCTTTAAATCCTTTACCAAACAACCCTAGAATTAAATAACCCTCAGGAGAATGGCCTATGAAAGCATTGTGGAAAAAAGAGAAAATACTGGTAATCAGCATTTTTTTGTTTTTCCCATGATGTTTTCTACCTTTTCAAAGAAGATCCCCATAATTTGAGGCACGTCTAATTTAGCCACCTGCACACACTTCCAATTCAAACAAGTCTAAATTTTGTCGTCTGGTAAAGATTGAAGCTTTTAGTATTGGTAAAACAAGAAGTATGAGGTGATATGAGAGGAAAAAAATGTGATATAAAAAATAATCATCAGTTGTTTGCTATCCAATTTATATTAACCCTTTACCAAACAACAAAATATTAGACATGTTAAAATTGAAAGCATTTGCAGGCAACAAAATAAATGTGACTCAAAATTTGAAAATTGTTTTTGAAAGGACAGAAAATATTGTGAGAAAAGGAGAAAATCCTGGTTACCAGCATTTTCTCCCTTTCTCACGATGTTTTCAAAAGCTGCTTCTTCAGGGTAGTTAAATTTCGGGATTGTTTGGTAAAGGGTAAAAAATTTTGTTCAGTTAAGGTTTTTCAAGAAAAATGACAGGAGGAGAGAAGCAGTCTGTTCGTGGGAGACGAGATTTACCATCAAGATCCCTTGGAAGTTTGAGTGGGTCCGAGGAAGGATCAAGCCCCGGAATATCACAGGAAGAACGGGAAGTTCTAAATGCCAAGATGTTTCTTATGACAACAAACGATCCTGATGAACCCAGCCTGTGAGTCTGCCATTTTAACCGTTTACCACACAATTCCTACTTTTATCAACTTTGAAGAAAAAGGCTTTCGAAAACATTCTTGGTATTGATATCCAATGAATAAACAGTGTTTTGTGATTGGTCAAAAATATGGGTATGTTTATTCTCCGGGCCCCTGCAGACCTAAAGCGTTTATATAGAGTCAATTGACACTCACACAAGCATGGGTGTCGAATAACAAAAAAAAAACGCAAGAAAACTCTAACTGTAGATCGGGACTCACGAAAAATAAATTCTGATCGCTAGCAGGAAAAAATAAAGATGGAACAGAGAACTGCCAGGAAATGCAGACATAAACGAGAGAATGGACCTCAGATATCAGATAAGTGGACCCGTTTCAAGGAAAAGATCCCTTTTGGCTCTTAAGTCTCGCCAAAAGTTATACCATTTAAACATTTAAACGAATATTTCACTGTCTGATTTATATCGTAGTTGACGTCCGCAAATGCTTTGAATTTGGACTTGTCCTAATTTTGTCGTTTTGTTGGGAGTTAACGCTGTTTCCGTCACTTCAGTTAAGTCGCAACGGACATTGCACTTTCAGCTTACATTCCTACTGTTCATTCCAAGCCAATAGCTGAATTTCGACAAACAAAATCGATGCAAAGTTCAGCAATCAGACGCAAATAAGTCAACAATGTGATCATACAAGACATTTCATTATTTCAAACAGATCCCTTTAACCCTTATCCACATACCAACAAGTTTATTCTGTCTTGCATGAGACGATGGCTAAAACAAAATCGATGATCTTTGCCGTCTGTAAAAGCCCTTATACTTAAGACTGTCAAAATTTAAAGCATTTGCAGATGACAAAACGTGGATCAATGAATGAAATTTATGTATGAAAGAGAAAAAAAGAATAATAGGAAAAGGAGAAAATGAAGGTATCAGAATTTTCTCCTTTTATCACAATGTATATAAAATTCCTCTTTCTCAGAGTCGTGAAGGCATGGACTTGCTTGGAAAGTGTTCATCATAACACCTCGAATCATACAAAATGTGAAAGGGGCTTTATATTGTACTAGAACAGGTAACTGTTTTCCTCAGGTTCGATTAAGCAGGGGCCGAACAGCTATCGTAAAAAATTTTTATATTTCAACTACATTTAACGCGCCACGAGAAAAGGGGACCGAAAGTTTGACCGATTATTTCAACTACTTTGAATCATTTTCTGAGCATCAAAAGCTTGCAGTGTAATCCAGAGCAATTCGAACTAAGTAAGAACATCAAGAAAATTCACGTGTTGTTTGTTGTGTGCTTGCAAATTGAGATTTTTCTACATGGTCCCTGTTCTGGTGCTGCGAAAGTTTTCCTTCAAAATGGCCGGATATGGAGTGAAACTTTCGCAGCACCTTAAAAGGGGATTTTTCATTGTAACGCACCCGTCAACCTTTGTACTGGGTACCTATTGTCATACCGCGACTGAATTTGCACGAGTTACCCGTATGTATTCGAACAAATTTAACGCGCCACCATAAAAGAGAGACCTGAGCTTTAAAAGGTTATTTCTGCTACTCAGTACTTGATTTTTGTACTGCAAAGCTTGCCAGGAAATCTGGCACAATTCTCGCTAACATTTTCCAGCAACAAACAGTTGACTTTGTTTATCGTGTGCGTAAAAACTACAAATTTTCCACATGGTTCCTGTTTTCGTGCTGCGAAAGTTTCCACTCTAATGGGAAAGGCAGAAACGTCCGCAACACTAGTAAAGGGGGCATTACCTTGTAACGCACGTGCTTACTGAAATCGCAGGGCCCCTTTTGTCATGCTGCATAAGAACTATATTTTTGGGCTATTTTTTCTCTCTTTCTGTGTATCCCCCCCCACGACCGGAAGGAGAATAATTTAAAAAAAATGAGGAATGCAAAACAATGTGATCATACAAGACATTTCATTATTTCAAACAGATCCCTTTAACCCTTATCCACATACCAACAAGTTTATTCTGTCTTGCATGAGACGATGGCTAAACAAAATCGATGATCTTTGCCGTCTGTAAAAGCCCTTATACTTAAGACTGTCAAAATTTAAAGCATTTGCAGATGACAAAACGTGGATCAATGAATGAAATTTATGTATGAAAGAGAAAAAAAGAATAATAGGAAAAGGAGAAAATGAAGGTATCAGAATTTTCTCCTTTTATCACAATGTATATAAAATTCCTCTTTCTCAGAGTCGTGAAGGCATGGACTTGCTTTGAAAGTGTTCAGCATAACACCCCGAAACATACAAAATGTGAAAGGGGCTTTATATTGTACTAGAACAGGTAACTGTTTTCCTCAGGTTCGATTAAGCAGGGGCCGAACAGCTATCGTAAAAAATATGACGTCATTTACCCCACATTTTTCGCGATTTACGTAATATTGTAACGCGTTGCTATTTGGAGGGCGTTGTCTGCGCATGTCATATTCTTCGAAGATTCGACCTGTCTGATATGACGCATCACCTATCCCCGGATACTTGGGAAAAGTAGGACTTATACCGAAGCTATACCCAAGCCTGTAGGGGCTGTTTTAATAAATGGCCGGTGCAAAGGTTACATGCTAGCTGATCATAACTGAATGAATCGCACCAGGTAGCGTTTTATTGAGTAAGCGTTTATTTTATTTTGAAATTCAAAGTAACGGTTGTCGTTTTGAAAAGTAGTCCGGTTCTGTACCCGGAATGCCCAAATTAGATAGATGTGTATTTGTAGAATGCCATCTAGAGGGAGATAATGGCGTCATAGCAGACAGGTCGAATCTTCGAAGAATATGACATGTGCAGACAACGAAATGCAAAGATGGAGAACGAGGGAAAGGGGGGGGGTCCCAAATTAAAAAAAAAAATGAATCATAGATATTTGGTGCCCTCTAGTGACGTCTTTTTTTTTCGGCGTAGCTGAATGCGCTGGCTGGCTTTTGACCTACTTCATGGTATTGATATAGAATGAATAATCAGTGTTTTGTGATTGGTCTAAAATATGATTATGTCTATTCTCCGGGGCCCTGCAGACCTACAAGTGTTGCTATCGCAAATCGATACTCCGGGATTTGGAATAGCAAATGATTATGATAGGAGATAATCCTTTTCATATAAACACTGGTAATCTAATATTTTCAAGTGTTACCACAAAAGCCATTACTGTATGTGTACATGTTTTTTTTTGACACATAAATATTGGCAGCAACTGCTCCTTTTTTAACAATGATTTGGATTAAGATCTGATCTTGAAAAATGAATCCAACCAAAAGTTTAAATCATTCAATGATAATCAAAACAATGAGGAAGTGGAAGAAGTTGCTGACGCCGTTACTTTTCACTTATTTTTCTTCATACAAACCATAAGAGGTTATCAGTATTCATATTTAGTACCTCTTAAGCTGTCTGGCTTTTTTTTTTAAAAAGACATTTCTTGTTTACCAGTAAATTTTTATTCAGTTCTGAGCATATTTTACACTCCTCTCATTCAGTCCTATTTTATCTTGTATAGGCATATTTGGTACCCCCTTTTTCTCTTGAAAAATATTCATGAGCATATTTTACATTTGAACCATGCTTTGTGAAAAGGAAGTTTAATACATTTGCAAAAAGTACCAACCCAGGTCAGCCTGCGCAGTCGCCCTGGCTGACCTGGGAAGCTGACCTGGGTGGAAATTTTTTGCCTTTGGTAAATCTTCTGTGTGTAAAAGGACCAGTGTACTCTTGGATTCCATCAGCTCTTAAGCAAAATGAAACTTATGGATCCATAATTATGTGATGACTTGAATGGTATAATGTATCACAGAAATGGATTAAACCTTCGTTTTCCAGAGCATGGCTCATTCATTTTGTTCATTAGCATACCTTTTATCTCTAGTATTCAGTTGCAAAGGTGAATTTGTAACTTTTCTTCTTCCTCCTCTCCTTCAGCCCTTATCCTGCTAAATAACTAAAATGAAACTTTCAAGTCGATAATAAAAGCCAGAATATTGCTATCTCAAAGTTATTTTATGGGGAAACTATATGTCCTTATTGGACAGTGAAGATCCAAGATCAGACTGCATGTTCTGTGCAGTCTGATCTTGATCTACAGTGTCCACAAAAGGTCAGTGAGTTGCGCTTAGCAGCCTCAGGGTTAATGAGCATAATTATTTCATACATCTTTATACAATTATGAGCATATTTTACCTTCTTTTTATTCATTTTTTGAGCATTCTAATACCACATTCATCTAGTTATAAGCATTGTCCATATTTTTTTCAGTTATGAGCACATGTCTAAGTTGATAGCAGACATTTTGGACAAGAAGCAGGATGACACCATGACGTTACTGGAACATATCAGTAAATTTATGAAGATGGAGAGGATACATATACCCAGGGTGTTACTCAGGCCTCAAGTCCCACAGACCTATACAGAAACCCTGGCTGGTGCCCAATGGAACCTCCTGGAGGTACTTTTATCTCCTATTTATCAGCTTTTCAACAAACAAAAGTCTTTAGTTGCATTCTTTAGTCAGAATTTTTGTGAATTCTTTTCACGAACTATCATTCCTTTTTCTACAGCAGTTTTGACAGCTATCCTTCAACTTTTCAACTAACCAAAGTCTTTAGTTGCATGCTTTAGACAGAGTTCTTGAGAATGCCTTTCACAAACTATTGCTCCTTTTCTTGCTGTAGTTTTGACAGCTTTTTTTCACAGCGATGTAAAAAGTCCTATTAATTTGTTCTATTGTTTGATAAGCATGTCTATACAGATAGTTTAGGCACACTCAGAGCCATTTTGATGTATCATTAGGAAACTTGTATCATTTGTCTGCGTGTCAATCAGTTGACATTAAACCCATATTAACCCCACATAATCCTGAGTTTTAACGACCCCAAGTCAGAAGGCCTTTGAGAACACTGTGTTAAAAGGAGGAAATGCCGGTAATCAGCATTTTCTCCTTTTCCCACAATACTTGTTATCCTTTTACAGATGAATTTCATAATATAGGGCAAATTTAACATGTTCTCTGCAGATGCTTTAAAAGCATTTTCTCCTTTTCCCACAATACTTTTTATCCTTTTACAGAAGAATTTCATAATATGAGGCAAATTTAACCCTTTACCATACAATCCCGAGTTTTAGCAACTTCAAGGGAAAGGACTATTGAAAACATTGTGAGAAAAGGAGAAAATGCTGGTAACCAGCATTTTCTCCTTTTCCGACAATGTTTTCTACCCTTTCAAAGGAAAATTTCCTAAGTTATGCAACATTTATGTAGTCGTCTGCAAATGCTTTTAATTTGGACCAGTCTAAAATTTTGTCGTTTGGTAAAGAGTTAACATGTGGTCTGCAGATGCTTTCAAAATATAAGAGTTAATTTTTGTGGTCTGGTAAGGACTTAATCCTTTACCAAACAATACCTGGTTTTTACGACCCAGAGGAAGAAGCCTTCTGAAAACATCGTGGGAAAAGGAGAAAATGCTGGTAACCAGCATTTTCTCTTTTTGCCCACAATGTTTTCTACTCTTCTAAAGTCAAGTTTCAATTTTTGAGTCACATTTATTTTGTTGTCTGCAAATGCTTTCAATTTGGACAAGTCTAAACTTTTGTCGTTTGGTAAAGAGTTAAACATTTTGAAATCTTTGATTTTTGTCTTCAAGGAGTGATATTAAGATTTTGGTCAAATCTTTAAAAGTTGCAATATTTCAGTTTATTTCAGATCTTTTCCATGTTTTAACTCTTTACCACATGATCCCAAGTTTTAACGACCCTGGGGAAGAAGCCTCTTGAAAACATTGTGGGGAAAGGAGAAAATGCTGGTAACCAGCATTTTTTTCTTTATCCACAATGTTTTCTTCCATATTTAGGACAATATCCAATTCCAATTGTCATCTGCAAAAGCTTTCAGTAATAACCAGTCTACATTTTTGTTGTATTGTCAAGAGTTAAGTATGTAGACTGGTCCAAATTGAAAGCATTTGCAGACGACAAATGATTTCTGTCTTTAATAGGGTAGAAAAGGGTGGGAAAAAGAGAACATGCTGGCTACCAATGTTTTCCAAAGCCTTTGATTTCAGGGTCCTGAAAACTCTGAATTATGTAATAAACTGTTGAGTGCGCGCGACAAAAGCTCTCATCTACTGTCTTGTCTGATAGCAGTTATTTGCTGTCAAAGCTGTAAGGAACATGTAAAAAAAATGGTAACTTTCATTATGTTACTGTAAAATCAATACCTAAAACTTTCTGTTCCTACATATGTACCAATGTTAAATATTTTATGTAATTTTTAATTTGGTTTGCAAAAATCAGAGGCTTACTTCAAGCAACAAAAAATATGATGTTCATTCTAGATCAGACATCTTGATACCCTTCTTTATGTCTTTCACACATACTTGTGTCCATTGGGGCCTCTGCAATATGTGACATTTTGAAGAGTTTGAACAAAGAAGGAAACTACTAAAGATAATGTTAGTCCAGTGTTTCATATACCTATTTGTGAGCCATGCTCTGGTAAAATGGGATTTCTCTGTGATGCATTATACCAAGCAAGTCATCTCAAAATTATGGATCCAAAAATTCCATTTTGTAGTATACTGGTCCCGTGGCATGGAGAAAATTGACCAATAGCAAAAAGTATCAACCCATGTCAGCCTGTGCGGACTGTGCACACTGATATGGGTCAATACTTTTCGCAGATGCATTTAACCCCCTTTTCACAGAGCACTGCTCATGTCTTTTACTTATAGAAGTCTAAGAAGCTGGCAGAATCCCAAGCTCTAGAGATTTCAAATGATGCCACAGAAGAACAAAAATTCCGAGGGGTACCAGATATAATGAGACAAGCAATGTATTTTGAACAAGCTGGTGTTGGTCTACCTAGAGAGGAGTTTGTACGGATCTCCCTGTCTTTGAACGATCTTGTGAACGCTTATCCAACAATTCAGGTTTGTGATTAGCCCTTTACCACACAATCCAAAGTTTTGACAATTCTGAAACAGAAAAGGAAGGCTTTTGAAAACATCATGGGAAAAGGAGAAAATGCTGGTAACCAGCATTTTCTCCTTTTCCCACAATATTTTCTACCCTATCTTTGACAAATCCTGTCATTCAAAGCATGTGTTATTTGTCATCTGCAAATGCTTTCAATTCAGATAAGGAAAAAAAAGAAATTGTCGTTTGGTAGAGTTAATTCATTACCTGATACAGACAACCTTTGTCATCTACCAGTGTACCATGTTTGAAAACATTGAGGTAAAATGAGAAGGTGCTTGTAACAAGCAATATCTCCTTTCACCACATTTTTTTTTCACATGTAAATGAGCCATATTCTGTGAAAAGGGGTCTAAAGATTAATGCATCTGCAAAAAATTTCAACCCATGCTGACATGGGTTGAAATTTTTTGCTAATGGTAAATTTTCTGCATGTCGAAGGGAAGGACCAGCCTACCTTATGATTCAGTAGGAAGAATTTTGCTAATATTCTTCAAATAATTTATATTGATTTTTTATACACTGGCATTTACATGTTTGAGGTAAAATGTAATGGTCAGCCCTCACATTTCTTTCCTTTGCTGTCCAATGCTAGCACATACGATTTTGGGGGAAAATGTTGGGGACAAAAAAGAATTACTATGTTGTGGAGACAGAACTCAGCGAGCATGATCTAGAAGACGATGTAGATATGATTGAAGGAGTACATGGCATGATGAGTAAATCACAGGACAATGGTGATGTTGATCTGAATCAGGAATTTGAGGTACATTTTTTCTTTTTTAACCTATTACAAAACGATCAAGTAATTGACTTGGTCAAATTGAAAACTTGAGTTAATTGTTGAGACATATTTCACTAACATTAACAGACTTTAACTAACATTCTTAAATCCTGAGCTGACACAATGTTTCAGACTCAACGCAGCAAAATAGTGGAGTTGATTCGTTTTATTTTACCTGGTTGATTCTGAAACGTTTTGTCAACTCAGGATTTGACAATGTTACTAAGTCTGTTAATGTTAGTGAAATATGCAAATAAGGTAGATCTAGTAATATCTCAAGATTTCAGTGTACAAGCATACTCTGCTATCATTTAGATAATTAATCACCAAAATAGTTCTTCTTATCACTTTTCAAAAAAAAGTGTTAAAAACACGGTGTCTCAGCTTTGGAAATGTCTGTGACATGGTGATGTCATAGTTTCATTTTATGAAATTTCATTTTATCTAAGGGAGTTTTTCAGTAAAATTTGTAGGTTAAAGAACAGAAATCTGCTTCTTTTTCTGGAATGTTCACTGTAAAATTTAAGACTGAGTTTTCTCTTTTCTCTATACCTTTCTAAATATTAAATGATTGCAGTGTGAGCTATGGGATTTTCTAACTCTTATGATTAATAGCATGGTCCTTCATTATTTCCTACGTAAAGCTATGCTTATACATCTTTACAGGATGAAGATAGCACTCTGTTTGATGGTAAGTTTTCTTTAACTCTTTAACACACGACAAAAAAATGTTTAATTGTCCAAATTGAAAGCATTTGAAGACAAGAATTTAAAAGTGGCTCAAATGATGCAATTTTGATATGGTAGAAAACATTGTGGAAATTTTGATATGGTAGAAAATTATCAGCATTTTCTCCTTTTCCCACAATGTTTTCAAAAGGCTTTTTCACAGGGTTGTTACAACTCGGGATAGTGTAATAAATGGTTAAAAACATTTCTATCTTCAGAACAGTACAATTTATTTTACCTCTTTAATTAAACCCTTTACTAAGCAATCCCATGTTTTAAGGACCCCTGGGGAAGAAACCTCTTGAAAACATGGTCATTAAAGGAGAATATATGCACACAATTTGTGTTCTGGCAAAGAATTATTGTATTCCTGTGAATATAGTTACGATTGACAACACATGTATATGATACTTTACTTTTCTTATCAGATATGAAGTGATTTTTCAAAAATAAAATTATAAAACTTTAGTAAATACCATTTCTCTAGCACATGTATGTCTTTCAAATGAAACTTTTCAAGAGTAAAGATTCAAATGAAAAAAAAAAAAAGGAATCAAAAATTTCTTCATTGAATTATACACATCATTTTTCACCAGTTTCTTTAGAGACACAAGCCTTCCCAAAATATTTTCAATTTCAACAACAGAGTTTCCTCACCTGTATTTTGCAGATATCATTTTACCTGAAGACTTGAAACCAATGTACAAACCTCCACCCAAAATACCATGTGAGCCTGCTGGTACTGGCCTGAATAAAAAAGTTTACTTTGTTACACATGAACGTAAGTTTTTACCATATCTTCCATCATCTTAGCGTCTGTGAATTCCTTCCAGTCACATGAAGCCAGCTAGTAGAAGGGCGTGTTTTGTGTATTTTATATTTATCAATTTTTGAGCTCAAATATATGCATCACACGTTGATAAAATCCGTCATGACGGGGAAAAAAAGTCTGTATCTACACAGTGTAATATACAGTTTTAAATATGGTAGGATGGCGCAACTTGAGTGTGGACTACTTTCAGATTGGTATCCGATATCTCGCCATATCTGAAATTCTCCCAACCAGTTCGCAGCAAATATAAGCCCCAGGAAAGTTACTCTAACACAATGTATTCACCAACAATTAGACAAGTCCAATTTGAAAACACTTGCAGACGACAAAATTTATATGGCACAAATGATGGGATCTAGAAAACATTGTGGAAAAAGGAGAAAATACTGGTTACCAGCATTTTCTCCTTTTTCCACAATTTTTTCAAAAGGCCTACTTTTCAGGGTCGTTAAAACTCGGGATTGTGTGGTAAACGGTTAAAGCCCTTTTTGCCAGAGTGTGACTCATATCTATTTACAGCTGGTCTCACATGGACAAGACTTCCTCATGTTACACCAACGCAAGTACAGGTTGCCAGAAAAATTAGGAAACTGTTTACCGGTGACCTTGAATCTCCAGTAAGAAGTTTTTTTTCATTTTTAGCTCATCTGAGCACAAAGTAGGGAGAAAGAGAAATATTGGCTGCATTTTTGCCTTTCTCCACAATGTTTTGTATCCATTCAAAGACAAATGCCATTATTTGAAGCACATACACCTTGTTGCCTTCACATGCAGTCAGTTTGGAAAAGGGAGGATGAAATATTATTGTCTGGTAGAGTCAACTCTTTACCAAACAAAACTATGTTTTAACAACTTTGAGGAAGATGTCTTTTGAAAACATTGTTGAAATGGAGAAAATTCTAGCAACCAGAATTTTCTCCATTTTGCACAATGTTCTTAGCCCTTCTAGAGACAAATCTCATCCTTTGAACCACATTTTATCAGTCACCCACAGACGCTTTCTGTTTGCACCTGTATAAAATTTGTTGTTTGGTAAAGAGTTAACTCTTTTCCAAATGATAAATTTTTTGGACTTTTCCAAATTGAAAGCATTTGCAGATGACAAAAAAAGGTGACTCAAAAACTGAAATTTGTTTTTTGAAGGGTAGAAAACATTGTGGGAAAAGGAAAAAATGCTGGTTACCAGCATTTTCTCCTTTTCCCACAATGTTTTCAAAAGGCTTCTTTAATGGGGTCATTAAAAGTCAGGATTGTGTGGTTAAGAGTTAAGATACCTATCGAACATCCTTTTATCTACAGGTTGTTTCCTACCCACCATTTCCTGGTATAGAAAGGAACTATCTACGAGCTCAGATTGCGAGGATCAGTGCTTCCACGCATGTGTCCCCACTTGGTTACTTCAGGTTTGACGATGAAGGGGAGGAAGAGGAGGAAGCTCTGGGAGAGGAAGCTGGTGGGTAATAGTGCCAGGGAATTTACAGTAACCCTGTTCCAAACAATCCCATAGTTTAATGACCCTGTAGAAGAAGCTTTTTGAAAACATTGTGGGAAAAGGAGAAAATGCTGGAAACCAGCATTTCCTCCTTTTTCAATAATATTTCCCTTCACAAGCAAATTTCATCATTTCAGCCAAATTATTTTTTTTTTCTGCAAATACTTTTATATTGTAGAAGTTTAAAATTTTGATGATTGGTAACAAGTTAAGGTAACAGATCTAGTTTAATCTAGTTGTCTATAATTTTCAGTTGGAAGAGGTAATATTATAACAGACATAGAGTTTGAAGGGATGGCAATCAAAGATCTTGCAGACGGAGGTCTTCAGGCTTGGGTCCACCATAATCCAGCCATTCTGCCTCAGGTAAAGGTCATAACAAAGTCATTACAGTAATATGTCAGCTGCTTATAATTACTTATGTACTTGAAAATCTCAGAATTTTTGTTATTGATTTTGAAGATTTCATCATGGTTGATGTGACTGTTTTGTGGCTTATTGGTTGAGCTGGCATTAAAATTTTTCAATACTAAATAATTCAATATTAGTTTTTTTTCAAGAAGCATTGGCGAGTTTTGATTGGCTGAAAAAATTTTTTTATAGCTCCATGAAAAAAAAAAATTAAGCAGTGCCAGAACTACTTTTGCAGTCAAACTAATGTAAACAAACATGTATACAAGATTCCATAATGTTTTTCTGTCTGATTTTATATCTAGTCCGAATTTCAAATTGCTAGCAAAATTTATTTTCTCTGAACATTGAAAAAAATATCCAACAGTAAATTCAAAGAGAGAGCTTAAACTCATTGTCACTTTGCTGGGTCCTAACAAACTTGTTTTCAACTTACTTCTAGCGTATTGAACTTCTAATAATAAATCTACTAAATCTGCCAATGTTCAATACTATAATGACATCATGAATTAAGTCATTATTATGTCATGAACAAGCAGATTTACTGCGCTATGAATTATCAATGAAATGGACATTAAATAAATACGCAATGTTGGATTTACAAAAAAAAGCAGTTAGAGTAAAATTTAAGTGCATATTTGTTGTCTGTGATATTGAATTATAAGGAAGGAAGAGAATTTTTTTTGTTTTCATGGAGGTATGAAAAAAAAAACCTAATCACACTGTATGAAACCGCAAAGTGGTTTCATACAAAAGTGTGATTAGGTTTTTTTTTTCATACCTCCATGAAAACAAAAAAAGTTCTCTTCATTCCTTAAATGATATTTAAATGTTCATTTTCCATCATAAGATGTTTTCAAATATTTGAGTCTTGCTCTTGCAAAAGGGGGCTTAATGCATCTCCATGATGCATTATACCAAGCAAGTCATCACATAACTATGGATCCATAAAATCCATCTAGTCTGACAACAGATTGAATCACGAGGTAGAATGGTCCTTTGACATGCAGAAAATTGACCAATTGCAAAAAGTTTTGACCCAGTCAGCTTTTACGGACTGCACAGGCTGATCCGAGTTGATACTTTATGCAGATGCAATAAATTCCCTTTTCACAGAGCACTGCTCATTTGTTTAAGGACTTTTCGGGTATCTGAAATTTGAACGTCTAAATCATTGTACAAATTTAACTAGAGCTTAGTCTTACAGAATTTTCTTTAAAATACCTATAAGATGACTTTCATATCCCAGTTACGTAACCTTTAGATGTTTCTCTATTTTGATACAATGTGTCATAAAGTTTTCCCATTATGTAATTTTCTAGGGCAGGACAACCTGGTGGAACCCTGTACAGCCAAAGGAAGAGTTTAATGAAGAGGAGGAAAATGAAGAAGAGGAAGAGGAGCGCCAGGAACCAGATGAACCAGAACCAGAAGTTGGGCCACCATTATTGACCCCTCTTGCTGAGGATGATAGTATGTGAAATATTTTAACCATTAGAGTGCGGAATAAACCAAACAGGCATTTTAATTTTAGAAATGAGACCCTAATAAGAGCAGTTTCAAGGTTGATAAAATGTCTCAGCAAAGCAGGCAGCGTCAGTCAAAGATCAGACTGCATGTCTTGTGCAGGCTGATCTTGATCCACACTCTACGCAGTGGCAACTAAAGTCATGAAGGAGTTGGTTACTTTATTGAAACATCACCACCTGCAGACAAGTTTTGTTTCTTAGCATACAGCAAACCACTTGTATAACAACATTGTAGCAAAAGGATAAATTAGTTGAAACAACCTCCAAATGTGTCTCTGTATCAAACTGTAACTTTTTCTGATATTTCACAAGAGTGTTCTACAAGGTTGCTGCAAATTTGTCATAGGAAGTCATGAGGAGCTTGTGGAATCTTATACTGTTTTGGGTCTGTTTTGGATCTCAAAGCATCCCGCAATGAAGATCCAAAATAAGACAGCATAAATTGTTCTGTGCAGTCTGATACTGAATCTAATCTGCCCGAAAAAGCAGTTTTCAAGCTCTAAGAGCTAATACATGTTCTTCACAGGGTATAACCCTTTTCCAAACAATCCAGACTTTTAACAACTCTGAGGAAGAAGACATTTGAAAACATTGTGAGAAAAGGAGAAATGTTTTCTACTCTTTGCAAGGCAGATCTCATGTTTTGATTAACTTTTATTTTGATGTCTGCATATGCTTTCAATTTTGACAAGGTTAAAATTTTGTCATTTGGCAAAGATATGAACTAAGACAATACAAAAGTAAGAATATTCTGTTGTAGGTATAGGTTTTGCTCCTGCATGGTTTGCGTCAGCAAGTTCCAAGTTTGTTCCCGAGTACTCACTAGCTGTGTTACAGTCCAATGTTTGGATTGGAGCTGTGGCGTTTGCGACTGAAAAGGGCAAGTATGTAGATTTTCATTTCTGTTTAGAAATTATTTTTTTCATTTGACTTTTTTACCTTTCACTAAA
Source organism: Hippopus hippopus (assembly GCA_946811185.2). Taxonomy (NCBI): domain Eukaryota; kingdom Metazoa; phylum Mollusca; class Bivalvia; order Cardiida; family Cardiidae; genus Hippopus; species Hippopus hippopus. The sequence goes on along the minus strand of OX328098.1, from coordinate 48,091,361 downwards.
TTTTGGGCTTGTTCAAATTGAAAACATTTGCAGACAACTAATTCAGTGTTGTTCAAATGATGGGATTGTGCCGACTTTTAATGACCTCCCAGGAAAAAAGCCTTTAGAAAACATTGTGGGAAACCAGCATTTTCTCCTTTTTCCACAAAGTTTTCTACCTTATCAAAGAAAAATTGCACCATTTTAGCCACATTGAAATTGTTGTCTGCAAAAAAAATTGTTGCTTCATAAAGAGTTAGAGAGAGAAAAAATAAAACGTCATGAAATGAATGTGTATGACATACATGTGTTTTAGTTCTAGATTCTTTGAAAATTTTATTTTGTTTTTGTTTTTTTATTATTCTAGATTTTTCGAAAACATTTACATTGGCTGGGGTTTAAAGAACCATGGTGATGACTTTGAGCCTGCACTTCCGGAAAATCCTCTGGATGAGTTTCCTAGTGGACCAGAAATAACCGAAGCAGAAGATCCGACACCGGAAGAAGAAGCCGCTGTCCGTACAGCGCAGCAAGAGAAGGAACTGGAAGCTGAGTTTGAACAAAACATTCAAGACGATGATGATGATGACATTGTTGATGATGATGGTGAAGGTGGAGATCAGTTTGATGAAGACTAAAACTCAAGACATGTACTAACATCTGATACATCTTGAGTTGTGGTTGTTGTCCTTGCTTGTGTAACTCTTTACCTCACAAGCCAGAGTTTTAACGACCCTGAAGAAGACGGCTTTTGAAAACACTGTGATAAAAGGAGAAATTGCTGGTAACCAGCATTTTCCCCTTTCCCACAATGTTTTCTACCCCATCAGACAGAAATCATCATTTGTCGTCTGCCTATGCTTTCAATTTCGTCCAGTCAAAAAGTTTGTCCTATTGTAATGAGATAATGTTCTAATATTTTCTGGTATTCATTTAACCCTTTACCAGACAAGTCCAAATTGAAAGCATTTGCGATTGACGATTCAAATATTGTTCAAATGAGATTTGTATTTGAGAGCATAGAATAAATACACTGTGGGAAAAAGAGAATGATAGTTCATCTTCTTTTCCCACAATGTTTTCAACAGCTATCTTCCTGAGAGTTGTAAAAACATGGGATTGTTTGGTGAATAGTTGAACCCATAGACTGTTTAGTGCTAGATAAATGAAATGCATCTAATGTGAGCTTCACTAAGGAATGTGTAGTTTTTAGGAAGTGGACAAGCTGGTTGATTTTAAAAAGCAAAGCTGTACTAAGTGAAAATGTCTATAAATATGTGAGACTATATTCAACAGTCCTCCACTCAAACACCTCTGATTGCTTCTTTTAACTCTTTACCAAACGACAAAATTTTTAACTTGTCCAAACTGAAAGCATATGCAGATGACAAATTACACATGGCTCAACAAATGAAAGTTGCCCATAAAAGGGTTGAAAACATTGTGGGAAAAGGAGAAAATGCTGGTTACCAGCATTTTCTCCTTTTCCCACAGTGTTTTCAAAAGCTTTCTCTCTCAGGGTCATTTAAACTTTGGATTGTGTGGCACACAGTTCAACACAACTGACCAATTATAAGCCATGAGGTTCTTTCAACGTTCTTGATTGGCCATGCCAAGAGGTTCTATAAGCATGGGGCATTATCATCAGGCTATGTTTCAACAGAACTCTAGCCATGCATTAACAATAGAAATCACAGACTGTAATAGCAAGGCTTTCAGTGTTTCAGATGTGCACATCAAGGCATTCAAGTAAATATATGGCTTGGGTCAAGTAGGATGTGAAAGGTAGCAAGGCAGACAACCCTCTGTTGTGACCCTACAGAAGAACGAATCTGAAGACATTGTGAGTAAAGGTATAAATGCGGGGATGTAGCATTTGTTCCTTGTCTGGGGTGTCCCAAAATGAATTTTTTTCCCATTTCATGGATAAAAGTGATAGTTCCAGCCACATCAAACAGTCTTGTGCAAATGCTTTTACAGTGACCCTTTACCTCAGTTGGTAGTTGAGAACAGGGGGTTGCTGGTTCAATTCCCGGCTCGGCCAATTTCTCTCGGAGGACCGATGATAGTGATTGGGACAGGATTCATTCCTCTCTCACCGCTGACCATTGTCTCGACAATGGTTATGTGGGAAAGCAGCCAGTGGCTTGGAAAGAATATTGTGTGGAGTACTGGTAAAAGAAACTCCAGGTAAGTATGAATATGTGCACTGGCCAGCGGGATATAACTGATATAACATTGAAAATGGCGTTAAACACCAATACAATCAATCAGTCAAAATAGTAAAGTTTAAAATGGCATCGTCTAGTCATAAGTCAACACAATTTAGGTAGCTACACTCAGCAAAACTTATAAACCACCACTTTTGTTTCCCCTGCAAATTTGATCAAATAATAGACAGGTAAATGGAAAGAAATTAAAACATATATCTTGACGTCAGCCATGGTATTGCAATGAAAAGTTTTTCGATTCTTCCATCAGAAGACATGTCTTTTTATACGCCCAATGGGTCGTATTATGTTATAGCCCTGGTCGTCCGTCCGTCCGTTAGCAATTTCTTGTGTACGCAACTCCTCCTACAGTTTCCATTGGAATAAGTTCAGACTGACCACAATGAATCTCTATGATGTGTAGTTGTGCATGTGACTCTTTAAATTTGGATCTCTTCAAGTGTTCTAGAGTTATTGCCCTTTGTTATTTTTTATACTTAAATTTTGTTAGGAGCATAACTCAAAAAGTAAAAGAGGTGTAAACATGATACTTCACAGGTGGATAAATCTCATCAAGAGGAGAAGTTCAGTGTATAAGAACCATAACTTTTGGCCCCATAGTTTAGGAGTTATTGCCCTTTAATTTTTTTTTTTAACTTAAATTTTGTCATTTAGAGGTGTAAAAATGATACTTCACAGGTGCATAGATCATATTGAGGAGAAATCCACTGCACAAGAATAAATAACTCCATAGTCTCATATGTGATCCCTAACTGTCCAGTGTCTTGTTCTTTTATGGTACATCCTTAATTTCAACCCATTTCACTGACAAGCCCCTTCGGGCGTATATGCGCCGCTCTGCGAAGCTCTTGTTAAAAAGAGCGAAAACACATCAGTTGCATATGTGTGGTGTCTATGAACCGAAACAGGTTAAAAAGAGAAGCTTAAATTACTGAAATTTTGTCAGCGATAAGAAAAAACATGAAAATTCTTTACTGCACAAACATACAATCCGAAAAAAAAAAAAAAAACAGGTATGAAGTTTTCAGGAATTTGATTTTTCAATTTTCAATGTTGAGTGAATAGATGCTAAATAAGCTCCTTTAAGAACAAGTCAATAAATTCTTTTCAGACATAGGCTGAGATATGTTTTTACACTGATCAGTCAACCAGCAAAAAACCAAACGAAATGAAACATGTCTTTACTGGACAGTGATGCAAAAAGAAGGTCTACAGGGAATTACAGCTCAAAAGTGGCGGTTTATAAGTTTTGCTCAGTTAATTGTGGATCAAACATCAGGTCACATGTTCCCTGCTGTCTGATCCTGATCTACACTTTCCATGGCAACATCTAAACAAGTCCACATAGTTTAACTCTTTTGCTGCTGACTAAAGTGTTTCAAATTTCCCCATTGGTCTATTAATGTAATATTTCCATTGCATTTGAAGCTGATTTTAGTCAAAGATTAGCATCAGGTAACAGATGGAAAACATCCAAGATTAGACTGCACATTTTGTGCAGTCTGATCTTGATCTATGCTGTCTACAAACATGCAACATTGGCAGTGAAAGAGAAAATTTGGATTCATATAATAAGAAACTTGTAGCAGTAATGAAATAATTATAATTTATTTGTCATAGGTGGGAAGTAATTCATATTACAATTGCATTGAACAAAATACGAATATATAATCAAGACATAACAAATATGACAAAATGGTATCAAAACATTTTAAGTGGACTGTTATCTTTCCACACTTTTGCACCTAGATCTACAGATGAAGCTTTGTCTTGCAGTAGACCATTTTTAGAGTATTGTGGCAAAAGTAGAAATTTATCAAAACAAACAATTTCTCCTCTTAACACAATGTTCTTACCTTTTTTTTTAACATTTTAAACCTACACCAAACAATCCTGAGTTTTAACGAACCTTTGATCTACACTGAATATGTGGTCTGCAAATGTATTTGTTTAGGACCAGTCTGAAGTTTTGTAGTAAAGGGGTAAGCCTTGTTCATCTTAAACGTTTACCATACAATACAATTCTAGACTTTGGATTTGTGCTTAGAATGGCAGACAATATTGTGGAAAAAGGAGACAATGCTGCTTGCCATCATTTTTTTTTGTACAATTTTTTTTCAAAAGCCTTCTATATCATGGTTATTAAAACTTGAGACTGTTTCATCATTTTTTTTTTTTAAAGACAATTTTCAAAATATTCTGCTGTAAACTTGTTTCAAGTGGTTTTTGTCCATTCCACTAACAATGCTTGATCCTTCCATTTCAGTTGGCACATTACAATGCAACAAATGATTTTGTTAATTATGTGGTTATAGAGAAAATGATAAGCCTTTTTTTTTTTCAAAATGTATAACCTCAACAGTGCAGAAACCTAGCTCTTCTGTGTTTAAACAATTTGACAAAACGAATTAACACTTTACCACACAGTCACGAAGTTTAACAACCCTTACAAAAAGGGCTTTTGAAAACATTGAGGAAAAAGAGAAAATGCTGGTAACCAGCATTTTCTCCTTTTTCCCACGATGTTTTCTCCCTGTTTAAATTCAAATCTCATCATTTTAGAAATATTTTGTAAGACGTCTACAAATGCTTCCAATTTGAGCAAGTCTAAAATTTTGTCGTTTGGTAAAGAGTTAATCATATTATATAATATACAAGAGGGCCATGATATGGCCCTGTATCGCTCCACTGGGTAATACGTAAAATCCCTACATGCCACACACTACAATACTTGGCCAATTGGTTTTGAACATAAGACCCCTGAGACAGGACTAAAATTGGTAGCCCTAGTTCATATGGTTAGAAACAAGAAGATTTCTAAAGATTTCACTATATAAGCCCATGTAAAACTTCTGATCCCTTGGGATGAATCAAATTCCACCCTAGGGCTTAATTTATGCACTCTTGGTGAAGGCCCTCTAGATATAGCTACATGCAAAATTTGGTAGCCCTACGCTTTATGAATAAGTACAGGGAGATTTCTTAAGTTTTCTCTATATAAGCCCATGTAAAACTTGTGACCCCCGGGGCTGGGCCAATTTTGACCCCAGGGCTATAATTTGGGCACTCTTGGTAGAGGCCCACTAGATAAAGCCACATGCAAAATTTGGTAGCCCTACGCCTTATGGCTAGGTACAGGGAGATTTCTGAAGTTTTCCCTAAATAAGCCCATGTAAAACTTGTGATCCCCGGGGTGGGGTCAAATTTGACCCAAGGGCTATAATTTGGGCACTCTTGGTAGAGGCCCACTAGATAAAGCCACATGCAAAATTTGGTAGCCCTAGGCCTAATGGCTAGGTACAGGGAGATTTCTAAAGTTTTCCCTATATAAGCCCATGTAAAACTTGTGACCCCCCGGGGCTGGGTCAAATTTGACCCCAGGGCTATAATTTGAAGAAACTTGATAGAGGCCCACTTGACAAAGCTACATGCCAAATTTGGTAGCCCTAGGCCTTATGGTTTCAGACAAGAAGATTTTCAAAGATTTCCAATATTTTTAAGTTTCGTTGCCATGGCAACCAGAGTTTTTGAAGGAATCATATTCTTTCAAGAAATTCTGAAGAGGACCATGGCAGGATCATTTCTGTGAAGTTTCATCAAAATTGGATGGGTAGTTTCAGAGAAGAAGATGTTTAAAATAAAAGTTAACGCACGGACGGACGGACGCACGACGGACAACGGGCCATGACATAAGCCCGCTGGCCTTCGGCCAGTGGAGCTAACTAGTTTTATGCTTTATTTCTAGCTATATTGTGATGTAAAAAATACTGACCTATTATAAACTCTAATTTTTTCCAACACCTTACCATCTGCAGAAGACATTTTTGTGCTGAAGCAGATCATTTTTTCATCAACATTGAGACAAAAGGAAATATTGCTCATATAGAGCTAGTTCATTTTGTCAAAAAGCTTTTATATGTATTCAGAAGGAGCAATTTCTTCATTTACTATATGATAAATCTTTTCATTTTGAGCAATTTCTGTTTATTTCTTTTTTTTTTTCACTCTTTACCAAACTCCAAAATTGACGATGTTGCAGAGCAACAAATGTTGCTATATTGATGAAACCCAACTCTTACAAAAGGTAGAGAACAATATGGGAAAAGGAGAAAATCCTGGTTACTAGCATTTTCTCCTTTCCTACAATTTTTCAAAAGGCTTCTTCCCCAGGGTCATTAAATTGATTGAAAGGTGTTTTACGCCCCTTGCAACATTAATTCAAACCACAGCAACAGCATGCTTTTTCATGTATGTCATGGGTTTCACTAGTACTAAGCTAGGGCTCTGAAATCTCTTGCCCAACGACACTCCCAAGAAAAACCCAGTGCTTCTAACAAGGCTCTAACCCGGGGCCTCCAGGTTACAAGTCCAACACTAAGGACACCCCTTCCCACCCCCAGGGTCGTTAAAACACAGGATTGTTTCTCAAAGGACTAAAAAAAAAAAAAGAAGTCTGCAATCAGGCAACAGAAATTCTTCTGCAGGTTGTAATAATTTAATGCAAAAATATAACTTGAGTCTGTTTAGTGCTAACACTTTACCAAACTATCACAAAAGATATTACAACCCTGAACAAGACGGCTTTATGAAAAATTGTGAGAAAAGGGGGAAAATGCTGTTTACCAGCATTTTCTTTCTTTCCCCACAGCGTTTTTAAAACTTTTCCTCATTAGATTCATTATCATGGGAATAGGAAAAAATTCTGGTATCCAGAAATTTCTCCCTTTACCATCATGTTTCCTATCCCTTTCAAAGACAAATCTTATCATTTCAGCTACATGTCATTTTTGTAACCCTAATCATAGTTAAATTTTGGAACAACCAAAAGCAATAACAAAAAAGGCAGTTAACCTTTTACCACACAATCCCAACTTTTAACGACCTTGAAAGATAAGGTTTTTAAAAACATTGTGGGAAAAGAAGAAAATGCTGGTAACCAGCATTTTCTCCTTTTCCCACAATGTTTTCTACCCTATCAAAGACAGAAATTATAATTTAAGCAACATTAATTTTTTATCTGCAAATGCTTTCATATTGGAACAGTCTAGAATTCTGTCATATGGTAAAGGGTTAAGAAATTTCAAACGAATAAACTTGGTATTTTTCAATGATATGAAAAGAACTTTGAACATGAGCACTGCATGCATTTGCCAATGCTAGGCTGCAGGTACTTAAAGTAAAAAAACAGGCATAACATTTTTAAAAAAGTGTGGAGAGTTACCTACTCTTCTGTTAACCCTTCACCAAACAATCCCTGGTTTTTACGACCCTGAGATAGAAGCCTTTTGAAAACATTGTGGGAAAAGGAGAAAATGCTGGTAACCAGCATTTTCTCCTTTTCCCACAATGTTTTCTTCTCTGCTGGAAACAAATTTCAATTTTTGAGTTACGTTTATTTTGTCGTCTGCAAGTGCTTTCAATTTAGACCAGTCTAATATTTTGTCGTTTGGTAAAGAGTTAAAGATTCCCCTTTTGATAGACTACAACAAGCATAAGTTTGAATTATATATTTTCTGTTATAACAGAGGTATGAGAAAATGACAAAATTTTGTACAACAACAATGACACAGACTCCCAGAATGACAAGCCAGCTCTACCACAATGTTTTCTTTGAAAGAACCTTAAAATTTCATTATCTGGATATTTTTTATCTACTCTCAAAAATACATTTTAATTATTTCACACACTATGGGTCAGTAACTATTCAATTGAATCATGCTCTGACAAAAGGGGGCGTAATGCATCTCTGTGATTAGAGATCCGTGAACTCCAAATTGTCAAACAACCAAATGAATTCGGAGGTAGACTGGTTCTTTGACATAAAGAAAATTGACCGATAGCAAAAAGTTTTGACCCAGGTCAGCCTGTGCCGACTGTGCAGGTTGAACTGGGTCGATACTTTTTGCAGATGCATTAAGCCTGCTTTTCACAGAGCATAGCTCATTTATATTTGGCATCTCAGGAAAACAACACCACAACAAATTTAGAAAAATAATGTACAAAAAAAAAATGATTATGTATTATCTATTAAAGGAAAATACTCTTTTTTTTTTCTCTCAGAAAAGTAATCAAACTTAAAATATATAGATTTAACCTCTCCTAAACTAATATCATAAAGCCTTTCATTTGATGCATTCAACCCCTCTGTGGCGCATTTCAGAAGCAATGTTTTACCCTTTACCAAACAATCCCGAGTAATGACCCTGGGAAAGATGCCTTTTGAAACCATTGTGGGACAAGGAGAAAAATGCTGGTAACCAGCATTTTCTCCTTTTCCCCACAATTTTGTCTACCCTATCACAGAAAAGTTCAATCACTTGAGCCACACCCAATTTGTTGTCTGCAAATATTTGAGCCATGCTCTGGCAAAATGGGACTTAATGCATCTCCATGATCCATGATACCAAGCAAGCCATCATATAATTATGGGTTCATAAAATCCATTTTGTTTAACAACTGACTGAATCATGAGGTATACTAGTCCTTAAACATGCAGAAAATCGACCAATAGCGGAAAGTTTCGGCCCAGGTCAGCCTGCGCAGAATGCGCAGGCTGACCTGGGTCGATACTTTTCGCAGATGCATTAAGCCCCCTTTTCACAGAGCATGGCTCATTTATATTTGAGCATGTTTAAAATTTTGTTTGGTAAAGAGTTGAAAATAACTCCAAGCATACATTGGGGAAACAAAGATATTTTTCTAGAGAATGTACATTAATATCAGACTACAGAAAAACTTGATTTGCAGCCTTATCTCGGATTCAAAAAATAAGTTTTAAGAAAGCTTCAGGCCAGAATATCTCTTTATCTCTACTTAATGACCCTGAGGTAGAAGGCTTTTGAAAACATTGTGGAAAAAGGAGACAATGCTGGTAACTAGCATTTTCTCCTTTTCCATGATGTTTTCTACCTTATCAAAGACAGAAATCATCATTTGAGCTACCTGAAATTTGTCATATGCAAATGCTTTCAATCTGGTCGAGTACAAAATTTTGTTGTTTGGTAAAAAGTTAAAACTATGAATTTGTGCGATCAAATGTCTGAACTGTTCACAAAAGTACCTTATATTGTTCAAGGGAGCCTAGGGTGTACTTATATATTTTATCCCCTTACTTCTAGTCTTTCCCCTTTAACCCTTTACTAGACGACAAAATTTTAGCCTTGTCCAAATGGAGAGCATTTGCAGACGACAATTTCAATGTGGCTCAAATGGTGCAGTTGTTGTTTGATACAGTAGAAAACATTGTGGGAAAAGGAAAAAATGCTGGTTACCAGCATTTTCTCCTTTTTCTACAATGTTTTCAAAAGACTTCTTTCCCAGGGTCGTTAAAAGTCAGCACGGTGCAGTAAAGGGTTAAAATACAATTTTTTCCACCAATGTCAGAGTGTCTAAATTCTGAAAGTGAGGTAGGAAGTGACAGAAATGAATTCCTACAACAATGTATTGTTTTACTATAGTTCCAACATCTTGAATATTTTTAGCTGATGCTTTTACTCATTGACTTACAAATAACTCTTTACAAAAAGACAATACCTTACAAAAGTCCTAATAAAAATAATTTGCAGATGACAAATTAGATGTTAATCAAATGATGTGATTTTTTTGTCTTTGAAAGGGTAGAAAATATTATGGGAAAAGGAGCACAGTGTTTTCTAAAGCCTTCTTCTTCAGGAACCAAAAAAAGTGCAAATATTTGGAGAGGGTTACCCCAAAACAGTTCATTCTATATTAAGATATATCTCGCTGTATTAATGTCACATAGAAATATTTGAAGGACAGAAAAAAATGATGCTTTTTCAATTATTTGCAAAACATTGCAGGTAAAGGAGTACATTGTCTGAAACAGGCACTAGCTCCTTTGGCCACAATTTTTTCAAAGTTGTCTACTGTAGAGGTGAAAAATGTTGTATTTGTGTGATCAAGGGTAAATCAAATTTGAATAATCTGAGAAATACAAATAAAATATTGAACTAACATTATCAACTATTAACATATTACCTCCTGTAGATTATTTTTTTATTTCTGTCTTTCAGCAGACTACTTTTACAAACATTACAGCAAAAGGAGATATCTATCATATAGTTTGAATCAGGAAATTTCTCCTTTTGCCACATTGATTGACATGCATTTGTGTATTAACCCTTTACCACACAATCCCGACTTTTACTGACCTTGAGAGAGAGGGCTTTTGAAAACATTGTGGGAAAATGAGAAAATGCTGGTAACCAGCATTTTCTCCTTTTTCCACAATGCTTTCTACTCTATGAAAGACAAATTTATAATTTGAGTTCCATTTAAAATGTCTTCTGAAAATGCTTTCAATTTGAACAGGTCTAAAATTTTGTTGTTTGGTAAAGAGTCACACCTGACTGCAAGTCAATTATCCCCTAGTTTACAAGGTTGTTTTTTAAAGTCATCTGCTGCAAATTCCTTTAACCTTGTACCAAACAATTATTTGTATTAACAATCTTGAGAAAGATGGCAAATGAAAACATTGTTGGAAAAGGGTAAAATGCAGGTAACAAGCATTCTCTATTTCCACAAAGTTTTCTACCCTTTCAAAGACAAATCCCATCATTGGAGCTATATTCAATTTGTCATCTGCAAATGCTTTCAATCTGGAACAATCTAAAATTTTTTTGTCAAGGTAGTAGTTAAGGAGGTAATTAATTAAATATCTTAACAAAGAGAATAAGCCAGCCTGTCAATCACAAACTCTATACATCTGGTTTTGTCTCCATCTGTCTGTGTTTTGCATCACCAGCACTAATATTTTCATTGGAATCTATCACTTCTCCATTGCAACTTGCCTTACTGTTTGAGTTTTCCATTGCACTGTGTTCCTTTATCACTGAACCTGATTCATCTGACACGACTGGACCAGACTGGTCTACTGGCATACTAGTGTTTCCACTCTTTAGATGATCATTAGAATGTGAACCCGTCACATTAATTTGTGGTGAATCCACTGTTTTCTCATTTTTAGACTGTTCTATTGCACTTACATCTACACCGTCATTAGAACTTGATGCTGTCAAACGTTTACCTTGATATGACTCATTCTCAATTTCCTTATTTGCACCAGATGATTTTTCGCAGTCGGACATTTCCAATTTCAAAGGTCTGTGTCCGATTTTCAAACCACTTGCAGAGTTTTCTGAGCTACTAGATTTAATACTATCACAGTCTGAATTTTCGCGGTTTAATATAGCTATAAGACTAGTACTGCTTCTCTTTCCTTCGATGATTTCTGACAGTGTTCGATTCAAACTTTCTGGGTCCTCGATGTCATCATCATCGTCATCATCATCCATTTTACTGAATGATCTTGTACTTGTGGAAGACGAGGACTTCGAATTGCCAGAGAGTCGCAACTGTAATACCTACAAATAAACATTAATTTTTATCAGAAGACAAATTTTTTTACTTTTCTATACTGAAAGCATTTGCAGAGGACAAATTTAATGTGATTCAAGTGACACGATTTGTTTTTGGATGGATCAAAATCGTAGAAAATGGAGTAAATGCTGGTAAGTGGAACTTTCTTCATAACGAACAATATTTTCAAAGGTGAAGGGTTATTTAATCAATATATTATTTCTAGAAACAAATTTGCAACAGACAATTTTGAAATTATCCTTATGAAATACAGATAATCAATATGTTTCTGGTGGTAAGGAGACAAACATCATATTTTAAATGATTCTCTGGTATGACTGCAACAAACACCAATCCATGCACTTTCTTGGTTCTAACCACACCTCTCACCAAGCAATTATTTCCAAAGGCTGGTCTTGAAATACATTGAGAAGTGGACTTATGCATTGCAATAGGAAAGTACCCTCCTAGTAGATAGCCAGAACTTTGCTTTTTCACCCTTTCCCATACAATCTTTTAATAACACTGAGGAAAAAAAAAGGAGAAAATGCTGGTAACCAGAAAATGAGAGCAACCAGCATTTTCTCCTTTTCCCACATTGTTTTCAACCCTATCACAGACAAAATTCCATCATTTGAGCCAAATCTAAATTGTAGATTGCAAACGCTTTCAATTTAGACAAATCTACATTTTTGTCAAGTGGTAAAGACTTAACCCTTTACCACACGACAAAATTTTGGACCTATCCAAATTGAAAGCATTTTCAGACAACAATTTCATAGTGGCTCAATGAACGCAATTTTTCTTTGATAGGATAGAAAACTTTGTGGGAAAAGGAGAAAATGCTGGTTACCAGCATTTTCTCCTTTTCCCACAATGTTTTCAAAAGACTTCTTCCTCAGGGTCGTTAAAAGTCGTCATTGTGTGGTAAAGGGTTAAGAGTGACCTTAACTTTTACCTTGGCCATGAGGTAATGCATGCCATAAGCAAACTCTCCTGTGTTCATAATTTTGATTTACTGCTGACAACTTTGATAACATCCACATAAAATTTGAATTACCGGTACCAACATGTGATGTACGAACTTTATGTCTTTACCACACAACAAAAGTTAGGACGTCCAAATTGAAAGCATTTATAGACAACATACGAGGCTCAAATGGTAGAATTAGTCTTGAAAAGGCTGGAAACATTGTGAGAAAAGGAGAAAATGCTGGTCACCAGCATTTTCTCCCTTTCCCACAATGTTTTTAAAAGCTTTCTTCCTAAGGTCATTAAAACTTTGGATTATCTGGTTAAGGGTTAATGCATAAGTGCAACTTAAAAAACATTATAATAAATGGAGAATTTCCACGTTATGAGCAATTTTTCCTTTTGCTACATTCTACTGCATGATAGAAAAGGTTTGGCACTGTCATGATCAATGGACAAAAGAAAGGTCTGTTGACATTATGTCATATACCTCTTCTTGAAGATCGAAAATAGTGTTTTCTAGATCTTGTTTCCCAACTTTGGAATCCAGCCTATCTGCAGCCAACACTTCCTCTTTCTGTAACATACATAAATGCATGTAAATTTCTATATGAAGGCTTTTACTTTTGTCCATCTGCCTAAACACAGCTCATCGCATTATGGCAGATGAAGAAATGATTTGGAGTCAAAGCAGTCAGATGATGTGTCAAAATGAACCTTAAATAGGAGAAGAACTGAATAACAATTGAACAACTATGATTTGATGCCTCGTTTGTCGATAACTTCTTGAAAACATGGTAGAAAAAGCAGCAATTATTTGCTCTTTTTCGCACAAAGTGTTCTGTAACATACAAAAGAGAAATCTTCCTTCCCTCTCAATGTTTCTCCTTTGTGTCACTGTGTCACAATTTCTCTATATGTCTCAACAGCCCAAACACTGGTAGCAGTGGGCCATCTGGAGATGTTTATAATGAAGCTATATCACTTCTTGTGCCTTTCCTTTTTTATTATGTGTCTAGCATTGGTATATGTATATCATGTATGAGAGTGTATTCAAAAATCCATAATGCACCAAGCAAAACTTCAGTTGTTTGTGTACACAGTGGATCAAGATCAGATTGTATTATATACACAAAACAGCCTTTAAACTCAAACCTCAGCTTTTTAACTCTTTACCACAGAATCCCGACTTTTAACGACCCTAAGAGAGAAGCCTTTTGAAAATATTGTGAGAAAATGCTGGTAACCAGCATTTTCTCCTTTTCCCACAATATTTTCTACCCTATCTAAAACAAATTTCAATTTTTCAGTCACGTTTAATTTGTCGTCTGCAAATGCTTTCGATTTGGACTTGTTGAATTTTTTGTCGTTTGGTAAAGAGTTAACAGGCTGAAAATGTCCCTTTGGTGTATTTGACACTTTGGGGTTAAATTTTAGCACAGAGGTGCACATTCTTAATGTTTTAGAATTTTAACATAACAAAACCTGCACACTTGCATAATGGTAAAATGAGAACTTCCTTATCAGACACTTCTTTAACTTTGCTAAATATAAATCTGTGCCTGTGTAATGTACACTGGAGGATTGGTTGCGTAAGAATTTCACCCATAATAGCAGGCACATGCTGTCACACATGCATGTCCCTAAAAACAGTGTTTTCCCCTCATTTGTGTGTCTATCCTTTAGCAGATTTCTCAACTTTTTTTTATGATGATATGTCATTTCATTTCTCATCAGAGAGTACAATTATTAGTCTGTACCACATGACAAGGTTGTAGACTCTTTCATGTTAGAGGAATTTGCAGACAACAAATTAAATGCTGCTCAAATAATGGGATTTGTTATGGAAAAGTTAATGTACATTGTAGGTAAAGGAGAAAATGCTGATCACCTGCATTTTTTTGTTTTCCCCATGTTTTCAAAAAGCAACTACCCTTGGTTTTATATAAGAGGGCCATAGGCCCTACAGCACTCACCTGAGTAAAGTCATCTAGGGTTTATAAAGCCGAAGAGATCCTGATTTTAATGATGTAAAACACATGAGTGTAAGTGACCTACTTTTAGTGAACTTGTCAGTGATACCATCAAGACAAACATTCTGATAATGCTTCATAAGTATCAGACTGGATTGATTGATTGATTGTATGGTGTTCAACACTGTTTTTACAGTTATTTCAGTGACTCAATTTCAAAATTGTCGGAGATATCATAAAAACAAACATTCTGACCAAATTTCATTAATTTACCTCTGAAAATGTGTCCTCCGAGTGCATACAAGGTTTTTCTACAATTTGGCTTGGTGACCTACTTTTTGACCCGCCATGACCCAATTTTAAAGCTGTACGTGAAATAATCAAGACAAACATCCTGACCAAGTTTCATGGGCATTTGACTGAAAATGTGGCCTCTATAGTGCACACAATACTAATTGTTGACGCCTGGACGATGGACGACACATATTGGACACAGCACTATCACAAAAAGCTCACCTTGAGCACTTTCTGCTCAGTTGAGCTAAAAAGCATCAGATTGTCAAGTAGAGGGTTACAGCCCAGTGTGTAACAGAATCCCTGATGCTATTTGAGATGCTGGGTACATGCCTAGCCTTAACATGATTTCCTTCTACTCACCTGTATTTCCATGGCAGCTATTTTTTGTTTCAGTTCACCAATAATTTGATCATTTTCAGCTTCTCGTATCCTGGACATCATCATCTCTTCTTTTCTCTGTGGGACAGAAATATAGGAAACATTCATGAGATTTTTTGAAAGCTCACCTTTGTTTCAGATACCTAGTCTTCCACTTAGAAATGAGCTTAATGAATGTGACTCTTTAGGATAAAGGTCATAGTAATAAACTGATTGGTTGTATTGTGTTTTACACCACTTTCAACATTATTTCAGTCAATCATGACAACAGCTCACTTATCTACTAATGCCCTGGTTTTTACCAGTGCTGGGTTGGGCCACTGAAGTGTCTTGCCCAAGAGCACTCCCATGAAAAACCCAGTGCACTAACTGAGGATTGAGCCAGGGGATTAAGGTTTCCAATCCTACACTTTCAACACTCATCTCGCATGACCTCTCATGAAAATAGAGATCTAAAAAATAAAATTTCGTTGTTTGGGATAGAATCAATTTTTGCAACAATATTTTCTTGACTCTCATTGAAATCAAAATCCAAAATGAAATCAATGCTCTGAATCAAAAGACAAGTTTGACTTAGACACACTGAATATGAATGTACTGTAAATAAAACAAGATTAACCTTGCTCTCGAGGTCATCTAGTTTTCTCAGCAAGGCTTTGATCTGGCGTTGAGCTTCAGAATCTTGTTTAGCAGCTTCCTCTATTTCACCTTTCAGCTTTTTATTCTCTTCATCCATCCTGCGTATCTGATTGGTGCATATCTGGTTCTGAAGAAGAAGAAGAAAAATCTGCACTGTGATAAATAAACGAAGTACGAATGTATTATATTAGATGTCTGCACAAGTGGCATTTTGTGGGAAACACAACAATTATTACTTTCAACAAGTAATTCTTTTTTGCCCCTAAAATGTTTTCAACACTTCTGAAATTCAACATTTCCTATCCTCACATCTCTACCCTCTGTATAATTTCTAAAGTGCAGTTCTAACAATAACATGATAACCTTACATCACAAATCACACCCATTCCTATATTATGACCACCAAACATTGGCACAACTTAAGAAAACAACTAGTATAGCCAGATATAATAAAAACACATTGTTATAGCACTGAATGCAGCCAAGAGCTTGAAATATCCATCAATTTCAAAAGAAATACTTCACGTTAGGTCTTATTTACCTGCATTTACACTAAACCCTGTTTTAATGGCCACCTCTATTAACTCTTTACCAAATGACAAAATCAACTGGTCCAAATTCAGAACATTTGCAGATGACTAATCAGATATTGATCTGAAGGTAAGATTGGTCTGTGATAAGATAGAAAACATGGTTGGAAAAGGAAAAAATACTAGTAAGCAGCATTTTCTCCTTTTCCCACAATGTTTGTGAGCAGATGCAAGATGCTAAATGAAACTCACTCGAAGTTACAGTACATCTTATTTTAACATGTTTAGTATGTAGCACTATCAAACAGGATCTTAATTTGAAGTCTTATCCAGAATACAATTAATAATTTCAATAAGTCAGCCTTAGGAATCAAACCCTGTCTGTCCTTTGGATACTTGCTTAATACATGTTAGCCTGCCAAGCCCAGTGGCTCAGTTGGTAGTGTACAGGACTTGAGAACAGGGGGTCGCTGGTTTGATCCCTGATTTGGCCAATTTCTTTCAGAGGATTGATGACAGGTACAATAACACCACTTACTGATGTTTCTAGCTCCATCACTCTCTGTTTTGTGTCTTTAAGGTGGGAAAGAGCTGCAGCTTCCTTCAGTTTTACAGACATAAGCTCTTCTTGTGTTCTCTTCAGCTCACTTTTGAGCTCACCTTTACTGCTCTTGTCCTTTGGTGAGGACTGGGAGTCAGAATCTGATAGATGTCTCTGAAATATGCCAAGGACATCATAACATAACATTTAACATAACATTTTTTTGACTTAAAGCATACAGCTCATTGTCAGACAATATAATACAAACCAATTTAATACATATGTGGAAAATTATCAGATATATGGACATAAAGTTTGTAGATTAATTCACAGACAAACTAGATGGATAAATAAATTCTAATAGTCTTTTCATGTTTCTCTTCTATTTCAAAGAAATACATTTAATTTCAATAAACGTTAAATCAGATGGCAGTTGACGATGAATGTGAGAGTATTTCATATCATTCTAAATAATAAACATATTGAAGGGAAGTATCTGAGGGTAATGTGCTCTTTCCCACTAAATTATTCGATGGGTAAAATATAAATTTCCAGTCAGTACTAGAACAATAAATACGATTTTGATGTTCTTCCGTCTGTGAATATCATTATGTCATTGTTACTACCCTGGAGAAGGATGTTTTTAAACTCTTTACCACACAGTCCCGAAGTTTAACTAAGAAAGAGGCCTTTTGCAAACATTTTGGGAAAAAAAGAAAATGCTGGAAACCAGCATTTTCTCCTTTTCTCACAATGTTTTCTACCCTATCAAAGAAAAAAAATCCATCATTTAGGCCACATTTGAATTGTCATCTGCGAATGCTTTCAAGCTAGAGGAGTCGATTTTTTTCTCGTGTGGCAAAGGGTTAAAAGACAAACTTTATGTTCTGAGTGACATTTGATATGTCATCTGCAAATACTTTCAATATGGACCAGTCTAAAATTTTGTCATGTGGTAAAGAGTTAAACTACATCAATTAGCGAGTTGTAGTGTGGATAGAACTAAAATACTGCCGACAGAAAAACATATAAGAAATCTGACAATGACACTTTCAAAATAAAACTACCCGTACATGTTCTAAGCAGAAACAACTTTGCAGCAGATGATTTTTAAAGCATCCATGTAAAACAGCAAAAACGGCACCAACATTCTGATCAAACTCGTATTTGAATTGTCAGTGTTTTTATGACTTTCTGGGAAAAGCAGAAAATGTCGGTAAATAGGGTTTTCACCTTTTTCTACAACATTTACTACCCTTCTAAAGTAACTGTACCCACCAAAAGACAGCTACCATCATTTGAATTACCATTTGAGTCATGCTCTGTGAAAATAGAGTTTAATGCATCTACTAAAAGTATTGACTAAGGTCAGCCGGCTTTTTGCTATTGGTTAATTTTCTGCCTGTCAAAGCACTTGACTATCTCAGAATTTAGTTGTTTGCTAGACAAAATGGATTTAATGGATCCATAATCATATGATGACTTGCTTGGTAATGCATCATGAAAATGCATTAACCCCCCCTCCCCCCTCCACCTTTTGCTAGAGCACCATTCATTTGCAACTGCAAATACTGAGTTTTAACTGTATCACATAATCTTCCAATACCTGCCAGTTGGCATCCAAGTCAGCAATGGTCTGCCTCATTTCTTTCAATGATAAATTGGCTTCAGCTTCTCGCAGTTTAACAGCAATCAGCTCTTCCTGTAGACACTGTATATCATTGCTGGGAGCTTTCTGAAGTCTGGCATTCACCTGCAAGTGAAGAAATCAGCACTTTCTTCTTTTTCTTATGTTTTCTATCCTTTCAAAAGCAAATTCAATCCTTTGAGCCACACTTACTGCTAATTTGACGTCTGCAACTTCTTTCAATTTTGAAAAGTGAACAATTTCATCATGTGGTGACGGGCTAATTAAACTGTTACCCTATTTTGGACATGAATGGTTTGATTCACCCTACATCACATAATCCAAAGTTTTAGCTTCCCTGAGATAATAAACATTTATAAACATGGTATGAAAAAGAGAAACTGCAAGTTACCCGCATTTCCTCCTTTTTCCCAATTTGGCCAAAATCGCACTTGAATATCCCAAAATGAAAGGCTAAGGCCCCTTCCCAATTTCTGGAAAAAAAGCCCCGTTTGCTTGATTTATTTTCATCATTATTATTAAAAACCTAAACAAAGCAAATTTAAATAGTTAAAAGAACATCATTACCTACAAACTACGGTACATTCAGTTAGGTCTTTTGTGTCATTTAAAATTGTTTTGTTTTGGACAAGTAAGCTTATCTGACGGACAAGTAGATTTTCTAGATTTACTTGTCCGTGGGCAAGTAGAAAATTTCAAGATTTCCACACTCCTGCTTTACCACACAATCCCGACCCTGAAAAAGAAGCCTTTTGAAAACATTGTGTGAAAAGAAGAAAATGCTGGTAACCAGCATTTTCTTCTTTTCCCACAATGTTTTCTACTCCATCAAAGGTTAATTGCACCATTTGAGCCACAATGAAATTGTCGTCTGCAAAATTAATGCTTTCAAATTGGGCAAGGCTAAAATTCTGTCGTCTGGTAAAGGGTTAAGGAATTGGTCCAAAATGTCACAGATGAATTGTTCAACCACTGATTTTAAGATACTCTGCATACTTAAATCTCACTATTTCTCTGCCAAATGGCATCCAGAAAAGTATCTTTCAGAGGAAAAGTTAACTTTATAGGGGTATTTGACTGATTCTGTATTCCATAAAGACCCGTTTCTGTACGAGAGAATGTTACCTTGATCTAATACTGTAAAATCAATCTCTGACTAACAGTATACCAGTATATGGACATTCAAATCTCCAATACTAAAACATCATTCTGAAAATAAATCTTTGAATTTAGTCATGAAATAAAAATGAATACGCAAATAATTTTTTCTGCATTCGTTGACATGTCTACCGCAGTCTGATTTTTTACCAGACTTTGTGGTATTGCTCTTCATGATACTGATCAACATTTAGTAACTTACTTGTTCTAGATCTTCTATTTTGTGATGTAGTGTTTTGATTGTTGCACAGTTTTCTGCTTCCTTCAGTCTAACAGTGATCAGTTCCTCTTGTAAACTTTGTACAGCAATTTGAGCCTCACTATCATCTAGTGTAGAGGCGGAGTTAATACTGTCAGTCTGCAAAACATGTTGAGGTGAAAGAATTAGCCCCTTTTTTAAAAAAAACCTTTAACTTTAACAACAACAAAACTTAAGTCTTGTCAAAATTATAAGCATTTACAAAAGAAAAATTAAGTGTGGCTCCAATGATGTAATTTGTCTTTGAAGGGCTAGAAAACATTGTGGGAAAAGGAGAAAATGCTTGTTACTGACATTTTTTTTTCTTACAGTGTTTTCATGAGCCTTCTTTCTCAGGGTCATTACAACTCAGGATTGTTTGGTATACAGTAAAACCTTTTCCCAAACAATTCCAATGTTTACATAACCCTAAGTAAAAAGCTTTTGACATTTTCATGGAAAACGCCTGTAATCAGCATTTTCTCCCTTTTCCCATCTCCAAGTCTGAAAATGTTTTAATTATGTGTTGTCTGTTTCACAAGAAACCATTCAGACAAGAGGAGAGATTAAATGATATTCTATTATGACTTAAAACCATTAACTCTCTACCAGATGATCCCATGTTTCCACAACCTTGAAGAAGGTGGTTTTTGAGAACATTGTACCATAGTAAAAGGAGAAAAATGCTAATAACTAGCACTTCTCCTTTTTCCCCATGATATCTTCAACCTTTTTAAAGACAGATACAATATACCACCATTTGAGTCCCATGTATTTTTGGCTAATGCTCTCAATTGGGACAAGTCTGAAACTTTGTCATCTGGTGTAAGAGTTAATGCTTATACATTACAAGGATGAAATACAAGGTTTACTAAACACATAACAAGGTAAAAGTTGACGACGGATGACGCATGTCGCATGACACACAACGGAAGACGGACACAGTATAATCACAAAAGCTAATCTTGACCACTTTGTGCTCAGGTGAGCTAAAAACACTGACAAAGAAGAGATGGCTCAGTATCAGAGATTTCCGTTTTAGTCACAGTGTTTTCCACAGTGGTCTAGTGCAGAAAGAAAAAAGTCATTTGCAGGTGGTGTGAAGGGCAAAGAAAAGTACCAGTACATTGTAGCATCCTGCAAATGCAAAGGTTAGGCTGTAACAAATAGCATTTAAAGGAAGACAGAAAGCATTACATACCCGTTCTTTAATATCTCCTAGTAAATTTTCTGCTTGTTCAAGTTGCTTTTTAGAATCGGTGTATTTCTGTTTTGTCAATGACAGCTCATTCTTGAGGGCATAAGTTTCTTCTGCCTCCTGAGCTCTTGTTAGCTGATACTGAATCAGACGATCTGCCAGCGATGCTGATTCCTGATTGAAAAGAAAAGAGAAAATAAACATACTTTCAGATATGTGGTGATGTTTTATTAAAATTAGTACCTGGTACTTCCTCAAAACAACCTAGCTGTGGTAAATAGTACTATCGGTTTTTCCATTGATGTTTTCTAGTCTCTCACAGATAAACCCCATAATTTTAGTTACATTTGATTTGTTGTCTACAATTGCTTTCAATATGGACCATTAGCATTACGTCCTTTTCCTATGATGTTTTCTGGTCTCTCAGGAATAAAAAATCCCATCATTTTGGTTACATTTGATTTGTTGTCTGCAATTGCTTTAAATATGGACCAGTCTAAAATTATTTCACACAGTAAAAAACCAAAGATTGATTTATTACTTTAACACTTTACCAAACGACAAAATTTTAGACTGGTCCAAATTGAAAGCATTAGCAGACGACAAAATTAAAGTGACTCAAAAATTGAAATTTGTTTTGGGAAGGGAAGAAAACATTGTGGGGAAAAGGAGAAAATGCTGGTTACCAGCATTTTCTCCTTTTCCCTCAATGTTTTCCGAAGCCTTCTTTCTCAGAGTCGTGAAAACCCGGGATTGTTTGGTAAAGAGTTAAATTCAACTCTGCTGATGATGTAAAGAAACTCGTGTGCATTCAAGTGTGAGGAGTGACTGCAGAAAGAACTGCAGCTACTTTAGTTTTCAACATACCTTGATCTGAAGTAATCATATCAAATCAAACAATATGCTTCGTAGTTGCACAAAGGCTCATTTTCTCACACTATAGCTTAAACAAGTGCTAACTGATATTGTTCTATCAAAAATGTTTTCAGGGCTGCAACATTGCTGTCAAATCAAACAAGTGTCTAGTTTGATCTCAAACTGAAAAGAGATTCCCAATCAATACTTGTAAACATGCACATATTGTAATTTCAAGGCTGTCTTTGTCAGAATATCTGACAACGAAGCCAACAGTGAACATCAAAGGTCAGACTACAAATCCATGCAGTTTGATCTTAATTCTTTACCAAATGACAAAAATATAGACTTGTCCAAACTGATAGCATTACAAATTTGACTCATATGGTAGAACTTGTCTTTGATTAGGTAGGAAACATCGCGGGAATAGGAGAAAAGGCTGCTTACCAGCATTTCTCCTTTTTCCACAATGATTTCGAAAGGTTTTTTCCTCAGAATTGTTAAAATTTGGGATTATGTGGCAAAGCTTAATCTTCACTATCCATATCCAAGATCATACTACAGGTATGATACTTAAACTATAGTACCCATTTTACAAAACTAGGTGGAAAACAGTCCTTACCTTTTCTAGATTGTCAATTCTTTGCCTCAACAATCTGTTTTCAGTCCGTAATCTCTGAAATTCATCGATAGAAATCATAGTGAAGTCACATATTATGTTAATAAACCACTATCTTAAATCCAAACACCCGTGAAATAAATACACATTTTCAAATAAGGACTGCTCGTATATAGTATCATTGTATATTCACCGACAACTCTTCACAATTGTTGAAAGTCACTTGATAGGTTCTTTTAACCCAATACCAAACAATCCCAGGGAGTTTTAACAACCTTGGGGAAGAAAGCTTTTGAAAACATTATGGGAAAAGAAGAAAATGCTGGTAACCAGCATTTCCTTCTTTTTCCACAGCGTTTTTTATGCTTTAAAAGACAAATTCAGTCTACGGAGCCTTATTAAATCTGTCATCTGCGAGTGTTTCTAATATGGACCAGTCTAAAATTTAGTTGTTTGGTAAAGAATGAAAACCTGAATATCACAACCCTCTAACTCTACAAAACAACAAAATTTCTTTGGCCATGGTGAAACACTTGACAGAAGACAAAATCAATTGTGACTCAATTTATGGGGTTAACTTTTTACATGATAGAAATCATTACGGGAAAAGGTGAAAATGCTAGTTACTGGCATATGTCCTACATTTTCAAAAGCCAACTTCCTCAAGGTACTAAAAGCATGGGATCTTTCCACTAAAGGGTAAAAGGTTAAAACTTCATCAATTTCTTACAATAGGTAAACTGATCAATCCACTAACACACACCATTTAATTTCAAATGTATCGTCCAATCAACTGACACTTTTTCAAAACCAAATATAGGTTTCAGTCCTAAAATTCTCAGATCTTTTAATTTTCTTTTTGCTTGGCAATACGTTCTACCGTATTTACAAGTTAAGTCTTACTGCTAAATTTAAAGCTAATCCAAGCCCAATACGTAAAGCCAACACCTGTATAATTTCGAATCGGTATTACACAGGTCTGCATAACCATTACACATATGTAACACAATCTGTATTGTCACATTAAGTTTGTGAAATAAATATTTAATTGAAAGCATTGAAAACTGAAGCTAGATCCTTCTAATATGGACATTTTTTCTTCAGTGTGTAAAAATTTCCAGCGACAGTAAAATTTCAATACTCTTTGTAAATCACTTTTGCTATCAATCAACCCATCACTCTAGAAATACCTCTTTTATGCCCTGTAGTTGACAGGCTTACAAGAGCTTGTGATGGAAAAAAAAAGGCGTTTGCCTTTAACAGCCAATTGCTCTTCTTTTTCCACAATGTATTTTCTATATATTTGATTAAAAGAAATTGTTAATCATTTGACTCCATGTGATCTGCAATAGTTATTGCGAGGCCTAAAAGTAGCCCACACTGAAATGGATTAATCCTTTTAACTTCACGACAGGTCAAACTTGCCAAAAATGACAGGATTTACAAACAACAAAATTTTAATTAAATGCTGTTGAAATAATGGAATTAGTCCTTGAAAGGATATTGTGAAAAAAGGAGTAAGTGGTAGTTACCAACTTGTTTTTCTATTTCCCACAATGTTTCCATAAGTCTTCCTCCTCAGGGTCAATAAAATTGGGACTTGTTTGATATGGACTTAACCCTTTACCCCACAATGCCGAATTTTAACAACCCTGGGAAATAGGCCTTTTGAAAACATTGTGAGAAAAGGAGAAAATGCTGGTAACCAGCATTTTCTCCTTTTCCCACAATGCTTTCTACCCTGCTGGAAAGTAATTTCAATTTTTGAGTTATGTTTATTTTGTCGTCTGCAAGTGCTTTCAATTCGGACCAGTCTAAAATTTTGTCGTTTGGTAAAGAGTTGATTTGGACAAGGCTAAAATTTTGTCGTCTGGTAAAGGGTTAACTCTTAAAGCCCCTTTCAAAACTATAGTTGCTTTTGCCACCAGTGTAGATCAAGATCAGGCTGCACAAAACATGCAGTCTGATATCTGATCTACCCAGTCTGCTTTGCTGAGGCATTCTGTACAAAAACAACCTTGACCTTGCATTCATTTGGGTCTTACCAATGCCTGTTGGGTTTATCCAGAACTCTGAGGATGTAAGTGACTTCTACCCTGTTTTACTGGCACAGAGGTTAACCCTTCCCCAAACACCCGAATTATTAGACTTGCACAAATTGAAAGCTTTTGTCGACGACAAAATAAATGTGACTCAAAAATAGAAATTCGCATTTGGAAGGATAGAAAACATTGTTGGACAAGGAGAAAATGCTGGTTACCAGCATTTTCTTCTTTTCCCACAAGGTTTTCTAAAAGCTTTCTCTTTTGGGTCGTTAAAACTTGGCATTGTGTAGTAAAGGGTTAATCCATAACCATACAGGTTATTTTAGACATACCACTGCATGGTTGGAGTCACACAAAATGACGATAACTACGATCTTAGAACAGGGCCTTTTAAATCAAAGGAAATTTCGTATGACATCTGTACTGACTTCTTATTTTGTTGAGCAATGACAGGTTTTCTGTTCTCTGAAGCTAACTGAACTCTTTTTTTGAGACTTGCACATAGACTGCCTCAATGAAGTATATTAGCTTTTTGACTACCAACATTTTATATCTATCACATTATTATATGAGCCATGCTTTGTGAAAAGGGGGCTTAATGCATCTGCAAAAAGTATCAACCCATGTTAGCCAGTACACACAGGCTGACATGGGTCAAAACTTTTTATGCTTTTGGTAAACTTTTTGCATGTCAAAGGACCAGTGATGATTCAGCCTGTTGCTAGACAAAAATCAATTCTATGGACCTGTAGACTACTTATGTGGTGATTTGCTTCGTATAATGCATCACCGAGTTCCATTAAACCCCCTTTAGCCAGAGCATGACTTAAATGAAGTATCGGTGGTACCAGTATAACCCTAGTTTGTTTCTACTCACCAGTGAGCAAACAGGGTACCAGGACGGTGAACATTGTTACCGTGTTGAAGTTAATCACACAATAAAATGCAGCCTTGTATGAAGAAAGACTGCCAAGCATGTTTTCTTAAATTCTGACCAAAGTAGCATATAAAATTGTATTTTTTTTAAAATTTTCCTTAAAATGACTGAATGTTTGTACTCCGTTTACAATTTTTTCCTTCCTTATGTTTGTGTCACTTGTATCACATTTTGATTTAGCACTCAACTATTAGCTTATACAGCAAATGTGTTCACTGTTACCAGACAAAAACATTTCGTATATGTTCACACCGAGAATATTTGCAGATGACTCAATATCAAGCATAGCTGAAGCAGTAAAAGGGTAGAAAACATTGTGGGAATGCTGGCAACCATAATGTTCTCAAGAGCCTCCTTCTTAAGATTCGTTGATGAATTATGTTAGACTTACCTAAAACGACAGCATTTACAAACTACGGTACATATCAATTACGACTCAAAAAATTGAAACTGTCTTTGGTGGAAAAGAACACAGCTTTAGAAAAGAATAAACTGCTGTTACCAGAGTTTTCTCCTTTTCCCACACTTCCTAAGGGTCATTAAAACACTCGAATGTCTGGGTGAGGGTTTACTCATTTAGAAATCATGTAATACATACCCGTAGTTCAACTTGATCTTCGTTTTCTTTAGTTTTTAATGCTGTGTATTCTTTTTCTAATCTGAAAAGAAAAATTTAGAAACTAAATTATCCCAGTTAATTTCTTTCTTTCATTACATTCATTATACATGTATCTCTATCCCAATTGACATATTTTAGACTCTTCCAAATTCAAAACATCTGCAGATGACAAATTCGAAATTGGTACAAATGAGCTTAAGTTCTCTGATTCCATAGAAAACATTGTGGGAAAAAGGAGAAAATTCTGGTTAACAGTATTTTCTCCTTTTCCCACAATGTTTTCAAGAGCTTTCTTTGTCAGGGTTGTAAAAACACAGGATCATTTGCTTCACCCTTTACCACACAATCCTGAGTTTTAATGACCCTGAGCTGGAAGGCTTTTGAAAACATTGTGGAAATATGACAAAATGTTGGTAACCAGTCTTCTTTTTCAGGGTTGTTAAAACTCAGGATTGTGTTGTAAAGGGATATAGAAGATGATTTTGGATACTGACAGTCTCAGATAAAGGGTACATTCATGCAGTCTGATCTTGGATCTAGACTGCTTGGATAGATAAAATATTTTAATTAGAAAAGTGCAAAGAATGCAAAGTGGTAAAGAAAAAAGATAAGAGGCGGTGGCCCCAAGGTTTTCAAAACACTTAACAAAAGGTGAAAATGCTCATCTTTAACTACATGTATTTAATCTTTGCTGACATTATTTTTGACCAAGCCAAACTATCAACAAAATGAAAAGCATCTTATGAAAATCTATGAAAGCAAGAACCAATGTGCTTTTGTTTTGGTCTGAATATTCATTGCAATAACATTAATTTAAATGTGCCTCAAATGATGGAATTTGTCTCTAATAGAGATACCAGAATTTTCTCCTTTCTGTTTTCGCAGGGTCATTAAAACTGGTGATTGTGAGGTTACTAGGGGGCTGAACCTACCATGTAAAAAAATTTGTCACACTAACTGGTTTTGTCTTCAGTAGCTTATCAGTTCAGTTTCTTCCATCAGTTTGTGTAAGAAATTTGTAATGGATAGAAAAACAATAGCCTGCAGTCATTATTAAATCATCCATGCAAATGTGCCAAGTCAGGTATGTGGGAAAACCCCAGTGGCTAATCTTAACCTAAAAATGTCATGTTTTAAATGTTCACAGTATACATATACAAAATATTATGTTCTAGTAACTTTTCTTTGCTTGTTTTTGATTTGAGCAGTGTGAGAAAATTTGATAACGAGCGTCATACTGAAGGTCAAGCGAGATGTCAAAATTTTCTTGCACTACGAGAAGCAAATACTAGCACCAGAAAAGTTACTTCAGCATAATATTCCTTTTATGATATACCTCCACCTTTCAACGACAAAATATTGCAAATTATTGACATCTTATTAAAAAATGGTAAATAGAATAAAACAAATAATGGTGTTAGTAGCCAGTAACTTCGTTTTTATGAATAGCAGATGAATATTACAGTGTAGAATTTTGACCAATCAAATTGGAAATGAATACAGTAATACATTATTCTGTGAACGAGTTGTGTCATCACTACCTCATCATACCATATTTGGGACAGTACTTTACAGTGTGTAGATGGAGATTTTTTTTCTTTCATGTGTGATATTTTGTGCGTATACCACAAAAATTTTCAGGTATATAATATAAAAATTTTCAGGTATATAATAAAACTCATTATCTGCAGCCGATTACTTAGAAACCATCCATGTAAAATAACCAGAAAGAGAGATGCATGAGAAGGAAGCGGTCTGCAGGAATGACAAGTTATATCTTTACCAAACTACAATATATCACACTGATCCAAGTTGAAAGCATTTGTAGATGACAAATTAATTGTGGCGCAAGTCATGGAATTTGTATGGGAAAGGATAGAAAACATTTTGGGAAAAGGAGAAAATGCTTGTTTCCAGCATTTTCTCCTTTTCCCACAATGTTTTTAAAAGCTTCTTTTTTCAGGGTCTTTAAAACTCTGGATTGTATGGTACAGGGCTACAGGACAGAACAGCCTCTTGGATAGCTCAATATAGAAGAGTAAATATCCTCATTACATGGCTTTGTCAAGAAGAATTTCTCAAATCTGACCACTGTCCAAGATCAGACTGCACCCACAGTGCACTCTGTTCTTTATCTACACTACCTTCAGCAGAACATACAATATTTTTTGTTGTAGTATTCTTATGTTTTAAAAAAATATAATATGGAGGAAAAAACATTCATCATTATTCAGAAATATGAGAATGCACCAGCTTTGATCAATATGACAAAAATGTATAATGCATGATGGCCTATTCTGTCAGCACTGTTCTGCTGCAAACTCAATGAGACAATTTTATGTACTAACTTTGTAACAAGCTAATTGTTCACTTTCAACAATGTTTTGGGCTTGAAATGTGGTACATGTATTTGAAAAATACTGAGCCCGCCAGAGGGGTCTGCAAAATAAACAAAGCAAGACAAACAATAGGAATGAATGCGGGTGCCAATGCTCCGCTGCAGTTGCTTGATTTTCAGTAAAAATTCTTAGTCGAAAAAGGGCATAATTGTGTCAAAAATACTTTGATGGTTACCTGAATTTGTTGTATAGATTCCCTTTTGATAGTTAACAATGCGTCAAAGTTTGAAGTAAATTTCTTCAGTAATAACAGAGGTATTATAAAATGTCAAAATTTTTTCACAAGGATGCAGACAACGATGCCAGGGCTATGACAATACCTCAACGTTTTCTTTGAAAACAGCAAAGCTAAAAAATCAAGATTTATTTTTTTCCAGGCTATTTTTACACAACACTGCACACTCTGATCACAGTCAACATCATTTTCATGGAAACTAGTCTCTGTGCAGAGACTGATCCATACTGTTAAATCATAAATTATCAACCTCTGCCCTAACAACCCTAATCTGCTGCTATGCATGTAAGGGTGTAACAATTGTTAGACGAATGTCTGTTTGAAAAGCCATTGCAGACCTTAAATTGTGACTCAAATGACGGGGTATGCCTCTGAATAGGTAGAAAATGGTTACAAGCATTTTCTCCTTTTCCTACAATGATTTCAAAAGCTGTCTTTCTCCAGTTGTTAAAACCTAGAATTGGCCAGTAAAAAATTCAAAACGTTGTTTTCTCACTTTTAACTGAACATTTATTGATCATCAAACTGTGGGGGTGAAATGCTACCCCATATAATCAGAAAATAAATTCAGCAATTTCAGCATCTTTTATTACACCTATCAGAGATAAATTGTTTGAAATAAAACCCCAGTCCTTCTTTGTCCATGAACTCATCTGCAGTCAACCTAATACCCTCATTCCACTGGGCGGCGATTCTGCTACGCTTCAAAATTTTGGTCAAAACACTGTGAATTATGGGAGAAACAGCAACAGGGTAGTTGAAATGCCTTGGTCATAGTAGAAGCGTATCGGCAGCTTCATGATAGCAACTTTAAATTTCCCTTCCACTAAGCGGCGATTCTGCTACGCTTCAAAATTTTAGTGAAGCTGCAAATCGTAGCTGGAACCGCAACAGCGCAGTAGAAACGCCTCGATTGTAGTAGAAGCATATTGAAAGCTTCATGATCGCTGATTCACTGTGCTTGTTTAGACCTTACTCAAAATTTACGTAGCGGGATCACCATGGGTTCAAAGCGCCAAAAAAGTGTAGTAAAAGCGTAGCAAGAAATTCGTGAATGCAACAGTATTGTAGCTGCAGAATGAGTAATGTTGCGCAAGTGCAGCGCATCTCAACAAAAATCACACCCAACCCTATCAATCTATTGTTCATAACTGCAAGCTGGAGCACAGTTATTGCAGCAATTTGATCCATTTTCTTCGAAAGCCAATGGTCAACTGCCGCCAAAGCAGTTAAATCGTTGATGCTGTATAGAAACGTTACAAAAGCACAACAGAAGTGTAGCTCTTGTTGTAAGCCTGAAATCCTATGCCGTAGTGGAAGGGCAGTAGAAGCATCTTGGAGAGACCTCAAGGGCCCCAGAAGCACATAAACAGCATTACAGGATTGTGTACAGCGCAGCGAGATTGTGATTGAAGTGTACAATGAGTATACTGGAAACGCCCAAGTCCCAAAATGTTGCACATGTCGGCGCTTCTGTGGCAATTGGGAAGCTTTTGGAGAAGCTCCATGGTCGGCACGAACACAGTAGAATCGCAACTAGTGAAATGGAGACATATAAGAATCATTCATGTCAAACATACTGTACGGACTTCTGATCAGTGATTTTTGCGAAATCTTTTTTTATTTTTTTTTTAAATTCCACAATAGGAAATTGTAGAAAATACAACCCAATCTACAAAGGTACTCTTTTATGGCAGATTACAGTTCTGTATTAACCCTTTACCACACAATATATAGTTTAAACAAACACTGAAGCAGTGTTTCTGCCAGCTTCAAATTTTTTAGGGTTATTTTGTGCCCCCATTCCTAATTTTTGGGGGTCATACAAAAAACTTGAGGGTCACCTTTTTAAATGCCTTTTTAAAGCTACTTAAATTCACGCTTTTGGACCTTTCCCTGTGACTCCGCCGACTCGGAACCGGAACTTAGTCTGTCAAGACCGGATATTTGTTGCATTTCTTGATTTGTCTTTTTTCATGTTTACGAGCTGTTTACTTGAGGAAAGGACAGCAAAACAGTCTGCAGGTCCTTTCTGTTTTTCTTTTTCCATTCATCTGCTATTCTTTTTCGGAAAGCGTCTAGAATACACAGACCGTACACATTTAAAGTGAGGCGACAGTTATTCTGTACCTAGTTATTTATTACTAAACAGATCTTCAAATGTGTGACTGTGTCAGAAAGAAGCCAGTTGGTAGCAATTCGGGTTTTTTAATCTTTTTTGTGCAGTAATGGCAGGTATTTATTGGTAATTATAAATAAAATCGGTTTCAGATACTGGGCGCCGTATCATAAACTCTCAAAATAAATAATCATGGCGTACAAAATCTTCTCTCTCTGCATATACTCGTACGAACCGTATTTTGCCCTTTAGTATTTTGGCTCTACGTCATGGTGTGCATTATAAACTATTGTTTTCATTGAATTTATATTTTTTGTTTGCGTCAGAAAAGACGCACACGACAAATTTTAGTGCGTCAGCAAAGAAATCATTGTGTCAAAAACGCAAGAAACGCGCTCTGGGCGAAACACTGACTGAAGTAGAAAACTTTGAAAATATTGTGGGAAAAGGAGAAAATGCTGGTAACCAGCATTTTCTCCTTTTTCCACAATATTTATTTACCCTTCAGAGAACTTAACCTCATTTGTACTAATTTTGAATTTATTGTCTGCAGATCTTATGAAACTGTAAGAGATAAAAAATTGTCATCTGACAAAAATTTTAAAAAATCTGAAAAAGGTACAACTATGGATCATTTTAGGTAAATTAGGTAAATGGCAAAGATGTCCAGCTTTCTGTTTTAAAGGGGAAGGCCTAGGTATATTGGTAGAACTTTTGCTTTTGTTGCAAATGCAATCACAACTCTACATGGAATTTATGATATCAAAAATTCCTGAGATGAACTTGGAGGAAACATTTCTATGAAATTTGTTAGATATAAGTTTCAGATGAGTTAAAAATTTATAAAAAAAACTCTACATATGGATCATGGACAATTACTGACATCTGGCCATGACATAAACACCCTGGCTTTTGGTCAGTGGAGCAACCAACAAAAATGTCACAAAGATCAACATTGATACATAATCATATCATAAAAATACACATAAAGTCTTTATAGAAAATGCAAGATTGTTCTGCTACTCATATAAACTTTCATAGCTAAGCCTGCTTCATAAAAATGACATAAAAGTAAAACAGTTACTGTGTTGGGGTCTTTTTATGAAGAAATATAAATATCCAATAAGCCTTTTCTTCATATTTTACTCTTTTCTGAACAATACCTAGTTTTACAACCTGAAGGAAGAGATTTTTTGAAAACATTGTGAGAAAAGGAGAAAATGCCGGTTACCAGCATTTTTTCCTTTTCTACAATGTTTTCTGTCTTTTCAAAGGAAAATCCCCTAATATGACCACATTTTTCTGTCACCTGTAAAAGTTTTGGAGTTGGGCAGCTCTAAAATCAGATGATTTGGTAAACAGTTAACTTCCTACCAGATAACAAAATTTAAAGGGTAAAAACTTCTACAGTATTACTGAGTGGCAGATGAATATTATAATGTTAACATTTTGACCAATCAAATTGGAAATCAAGCTGAAAGAAGTCCCCATACAAGTTACATCATCACGCATCACAACTATGCCAATTCCGTAACTCCATCTAACCTCGACCGTATCAAAGTTTCCATTTTGAACTGCTAATCTTAAACATGGCAGCACCTAGTAAATCCATTGGCAATGCAACCACGATGAAGTTGTTCACATCAGCTATCAATCTGCAGGTGAAAACTTCAAACGGAATTGCTTGTCCAAGTTAAAAATTGGAAGTACTAACTGCTAGTCAGTGGAAATATGTTTATAAAGATTTTGACAGAATTCAGGTTTTCTTTTAAGAAGAGCCTTACAATTTGAAGAACAGTAAAACAGTGTATTTCTGGCCAAGAAGTGTACCATGGAGGTGCATATCAAGCTACAAGATACAGCCGAGGGACTTGGTCAGTGGATCACCTGAGGTTTGCCAAATGGGTACATCATCATACCATAGTTTAGACTGTTATAACACGGTGTAGATACCAATTTCCATCTTGGAGTGTGATTTTATCTGCTACAGCTAGAAAATTATGGGTATTACAAAAAGCTTTTTTCTTCATTATAAGAAGTAATTGTTTAGTAAAGGGTGAATAAAAAGAAGTTCAATACTCACTCTTCACGATTAAGAAAAATCTTAGGTTCCTCATTTTCATATTCATCCCCAAAGTCTACAAAATCCATTGGTTCCCTGTATTTCACTCAGTCTATTTATTGGCACCAGGAAATAGTCACTTATGTCGGTAACCATCTCATTAGCCATTTAGAGACAGTTTGATGGAATGTTAAAGATGATCCCAATATCTTCTTTCACAAAACTTAAAATCACTGTGCACTTCTTCTAGTTGTTTATAATATCACAGTATTTTGAAATTTTATACCAGTTTTTGGTAAGTAATAGTCAATTTGATACTCTATCATCGCATGCATTACTATCTGCCAAGTCAACCAGTTATGTCATTGTAAGTTTTCTATTTTTATACCTTTACATGAAATAATTCAAAAGTGAATGGGAGGGTGTTAAAATTACCATGTAAATTCTTAACCCTTATGTCGATATGACAAGAACATTTTTCTGTTGGTACTTACTGGGCCCGTACTCACCAACCATTCCTGGTCTTGTTCTAGATGAAAGTAACACAACTTCTGAATGGCTAAACCATTTGGTTTAGCCAATCAGAGGTTGTGTTACTTTCACATTTAGAAAAATCTAGAGAATAAGATTAAAACTGTTCCTAAGAATGGTTGTTGAATATGGAACCTGAAAACTCAAGGCTGTTTCGGTCAGAATATTGCTAAGCATTATGGATGCACGAACTCTTTACTAGACGACAGAATCAGACTCCTTTAAATTGGAAGTATTTGCAGACCACAAAAATTGATGAAACATGGCTCAAATGATGGGATTTGTCTTTGTAAGGGTAGAAAATATCATGGGAAAGAGAAAATGCTGGTTGTCAGCGTTCTATTATATGCACATTTTTCTCATAAGCTTTTCTCTTCAGGGTTATTAAAACACAGGATTATTTGTAAAATTGGTTACCAATCCAAGACACAATTCATATTACTTGTATTTCTAAGTCAGAGTGTTTGAAGATAAGATGGCACAGGTTGTGCAGCATTATCTTGATTTACATTTTAAAATAACATTATTCTTGTTTTTACTATCGGCTTGAAAGGTTTATTTTACTCATATAGCAGGACAAGGGTTAACCAACCATTCTAAATATTCTTCTGATTCTACAATATCAAGCCTAGCCATCTGAAAGGCTAGGACAACAATACAGAAAGCCATTTTGTTTAAATGGCATAGTAATAGTTTGTGACAAAATCAACTGCTTCTAAAAAACACTTTTCTTCTTTCTCACAAAGTTGTCAAAGCTTTTTAGTTATCACGGTATTTTCTAGGTATTCTACCAAGACATGACATGTAATTAAATGATTTTTCTTTTCAGATCTTTATGTAGTCATACAGATTTCAATCAAACTGGACTTGACTGATTGATTGGATTGGATTTTAACACTGCTTTAACAGCTTAGGTTATCTCACCACGGTCAGCACACCTATGCTTGTGTTTCCTGGCTTTCTCACACCAGTACTGACACAACTTCCTTTCCAAGCCACTGACTACTTTTCTAACATGCATCAGAAGTGTGAGGCGAAAAATCACAGGTAAGAATGTTTGCCTCAACTGGGTATTGAACCTGCAACCACCAGGTCATAAGTCAGATAAGCTAACCACTAAGCTACCCAGCCTAGCATCAAACTGGACTGAATAACACAAGACTGCTTTAGTTAATGAATCAACTTTATACAAATCAATGTTTGACCAGTTCAAAAAGTCACGACTTTAAGCTGTGAATTTAAATAGTTTTGATAAAATTCCCATTCAATGTTTGATAGTGACACAAACATCTGATGGACTGTGAGAGCATGATAGAATTTAACACCCAGTTTAACTATTACAAAGAAAATCTTGTTGATCAATCAAATTTTAACAAAATTTCAAGGTATCATTAGTTTTAAATGAAACTATTAAAGATGCTTTAACCTTCTTAGTACAAGTATTATCTTTTCACTGAAGACAAATTTGATACACATGCAGACATAAGTGCATAATCCCTCATATTTTCCATTTCTTGCCCATTTACAAACAATCCAGTGTTTTAATGCCCAAAGTAAGAAAGCTTTTGAAAGCATTGTTGCATTAACTCTTTACCAAACGACAAAATTTTGGACCTGTCCAAATTGAAAGCATTTGCAGACGACAAAATAAAAGTGACTGAAAATTTGAAATTTGTTTTTGGAAGGGTAGAAAACATTGTGGGCAAAGGAGAAAATGCTGGTTACCAGCATTTTCTCCTTTTCCCACAATGTTTTCAAAAGGCTTCTTTCTTAGGGTCGTTAAAAGTCGGGATAGTGTGGTAAAGGGTTAAGAGAAAATGCTTGTAACCCGCTTTTTTTGTTTTTCCTACAGTTTTTTAACCTTTAAACCTGGGTCACAACTTCTTTCCCATGCAATTCAGTAGGTGCTCACAGAAATAAAGTCAAAAAGTGTTCATCAGAAAGACATAAATACTGTCACGATGACCGTCAGCCCATGGTTCAAACTCAATACCCCTGGTCTACCAGTCATGTGCTATACCACTGGGCCATCTTGGCTTGAAAGAGATAATGATTTATGTACCTAGGTAATGTCCAAAGTAGTGTCTTCTTTATTAATGCACCAATGTCTCTTAAATTACTCAAGTTTTCATTATACTTTTAAATGTTTACCCTTGACATCCTGTACTGGTTTTCAACTGAAACTTTAATTCATCATAATTTTATTAAGATCTTGATTAACACTTCACCAAACAATCACATATTTTAATGTCCCTGAAAGAGAAACCTTTTGAAAACACAGTGGGAAAAGGAGAAAATACTGGTAACCAGCATTTTCTCCCTTTTCCACCACGTTTTCTATCTTTTCAAAGAAAAAATGTAATAGTTCGAGCCAAAATTAATTTCTCTTCTGCGAGTGCTTTTCATATGGACGAGTCTTTTGCTGTGTTGTAATGAGTTAAAAAATACAAGCACAAGTACTGTAATTAAATCCAGTTTTTGTGCTACAAAAAGGCCCATTAGCAGCAAAAGTAAAGAACACGGGTGTTGAAATGCATCTGAATTTAAATCATACCATTTTAAAGTATGGAAACTATTGTGAAGATGATAATCTCTTACTGCAGTGTTAGTCGCTTAAAGAAAAATCAATTTTAAACTAGGTCAGTCAAGAGTTGCCAGGTCGCTCTTTCTTTTGTATGCTTTTTACCTGGTTTTGAAAACTCCTGTTTCTGCCAGCAACTCACACTTGGACTGACTGTACAATAACAGATTGTCATCTTTGCAATAATTGCCATACTTATAAATGGTATGATTTAAATTCAAATGTATTTAAACACCCAAATCATTTACTTTTGGCCACTACTTGGCCTTTAACATATTGTCCTAAAGAAGCACTAAATACCAATTCAGTTGATATCTAAATGTAATCATTTTGTGACGAAATCAACTCTTTCTATACCAAAGTTGACACCAGGAACTTTTGTGGACAGTGTAGATCAAGATCAGACTGCATGGAATGTGCAGTCTGATCTCTGATCTGCACTGTCCACTGCTATATTCTGGACTATGACCCAACTATCTCTTAATCTTGCAGAGGAAATGTATTTTCAGCCTTTGAGAAAATGAAATTTATTTATTCAGTAGTAAAAGAGTTAAGAAAGAATATTTCAACATTTAATAGAGTAGATTCAAGATCAGACTGTACAGAATGTGCAGTCTGATATTAATGTACACTATCTACAAAAGCAATTAAAATTTGTGCTTGGGGGTTGATCTAGATCTCATTTACACATGAAAAACACTAAAATATTTCATCTCATATTATTCCCTTTTAAAACATTTTCATACACAACTTGGTACAACTCTGATAAATATCCGTATAAGCTGAGGGGGTCTCTGTTGTTCACAAATAAATCGAGTCAAATCTCACCATCTGTCACCATGTTTCCAGGTATTTTAATTCTTATCATCCAATGAAGGATAATATTAGATATTAACCCTTTACCAAAGGGTAAATTTTTTTTTACCAGATTTACACTTGTAGCAAAAATGATAAAAAATTAAGAGTGTACCAAATGAGGGGTTTGATCTGAAAGGAGAGAAAACATTGTGGGAAAAGGAGAAAATGCTGGTTACCAGCATTTTCTCCTTTTCCCACAATGTTTTCAAAAGGTTTTTTCCAGAATCGTTAAAAGCCGGGATTGTGTGGTAAAGGGTTAAACCTTATCCTTTCAGACAAGAATTCCTGTGGTTTGGACTAAGATCATAGAGCAGATAGCTTGCAGTCTGATCTTTGCTATCTTCAGAGTGATGTTTTGTGAGAGGTTGTGACAGAAGCACATTCATGAAAATGCAGTACATGTATTTAGGTCTCTGGCTCCTACCTTTCAACAAATAATCCAGAATCCATGGTACCTAGAATAATGTATTTCTTTGAAAGTATTCTTGGTTGATTGATTGTATGGTGTTTAATGCCGTTTTCAACATTATTTCAGTTATATCGCAGTGGCCAGTGCACCTATCCATGCTTTCCTGGAGGCTCTTTTACCAGTACTCCGTGCAATTTTCTTTCCAAGGCACTGGCTGCTTTCCCACACAACCATCGTCGAAACAAATGTCAGTGGTGGCAGAGGAATGAATCCTGTCGCTATGAATATCATCAATCCTCAGACAGAAATTGGCCGAGCCAGGGATCAAACCCACGACCTTCTGTTCTCAAGTCCTACACGCTACTGACTGAGCTACTGGGGCTCGGCGAAAGAATTCTTGGAAAAGGGAAGAAATTGCTCGTCATACGCAAATCATACACCATGATCATCCAGGATCCTTATCTCTACTGTGAATAGTTAACTCTACCAAACAATAATGTTTTCAAAAGACCTTCTTCGTTAGGCTTATTAACCCTTTATCAGACATCAAAGTTTTAGCCTTGTCCAAATTGAAAGCATTTGCAGACGACAATTTCAGAGTGGCTCAAATGGTGCAATCTTGTTCTGATAGGTTAGAAAACATTTTGGGAAAAGGAGAAAATGCTGGTAACCAGCATTTTCTCCTTTTCCCACAATGTTTTCAAAAGGCCTCTTCTACAGGGTCGTGAAAACCAGGGATTGTTTGTTAAAGAGTTAAAACTTGGGACCTTCTGGTACATGGTTTATTCTTTACCAGACGACAAAATTTTAGACTCAACTGTCTTGAAAGCATTTGCAGATGACAAATAAAATGTGGTTCAGATGGTTCAATACATTTTTGGAAGGGTAGAATACATTGTGGGAAATGGAGAAAATGCTGGTAACCAGCATTTTCTCCTTTTCCCACAATGTTTTCGAATGCCTTCTCCCTGAGAGTCCTTAAAACAAAGGACTGTTTGATAGTGTGTTGAGGTAATGGATATAAGATGAAAGATTATGATTCATTCAAATACATGTACTAAACCATCTGTTGTCCACTGCTTATCAGTTTTATCCACAAAAATACAACTTTGTCATATGCTTCATCACTAAAATATGCATTCCAACCCATGGCTGTACCAAGTCCAGTAGCTCTGTCTGTAATGTACAGGGCTTGAAACCCTGGGTCAACAGTTTGGTTCCCAGCTAAGCCACATTTTATCAGAGGATTGATGACGGTCATTGTGATAGGATTCATTCTTCTCTAACAACTGATCATTGCTTGGACGATGTTCATATTGGAAAGCAACCAGTGAGTTAGTATGTTCTCAAACTACTGGAAAAAGAAACTCCAGGAAAGAATGCATAGATGAAACAGCTGGCCGAGATAAGCGGAACAGTGTTGAACTGGGCATTGAACACCAATCTAAAAAGCAATTTCGTTGAAATGATATCCCCCGCCGAAAAAGACCTTTTTTGATACAAACATATTAGAGGTATTGTGTGTTGCATGAACATGTGGCCTTTTTGTTAATGGTCCATGATAAATTACACATTAAGCCCCCTTTTTCCATGGCACAGCATTTCATTAAATGAAAAATATATAAGCGGTCCATTATGAGATAATACATTAAGTCCCCTTTTACCATAACATGGCATTTCATTAAATGAAAACAAATGATGAAAATATACATCAAGCCCCCTTTTTTCATGACAAGTCATTATATATAAAAGAAAATTGTACCAACGGACTAACCTAAGAAAGACATGCATGAAGTTTCATAAATGTTCGTCAAGGACTTTAGAAGATATCTGTCCAGGTGGACGAATGGGCGAACTAACTGTTATTGGTCCATAATGAAATTATACATTTAGCCCCCTTTTTTCATGACATGGCATTTCATGAAATAAAATCAAATAACTATTGTCTGTGGCTTAATAAAGATGAAGTTTAATTGCATTTTGTCCGGTAGTGAAAGAGATATTGGTCCATAATGAAAATATTTGTAAAGCCCCCTTTTTCCATGACATGACATTTAATGAACAAGAGCGGCAAATTGTTGCAAGATACGCCCGTCCCACCGCCAGTTGTCGAGGGGGGATAATAATCGTAAAGGGCAGGTACAGGAAAATAGTAGTGCAGCAGAAATCGTGTAAGTGATTGAAATAGGCATGAATGTCTCCTCTAATGTTAAGGAAACATGCATATGTTTCAGGTCATTCCAACATGAAAAGACAGAGTTATATTGTACAGAAGCATGAAAAGCTGTAAAAAAAAATAATGAATAGGGAATAATTCAAAAAGGGCATTAGGTAAGGTTACGGCTCCAGTGCATTGCACTTTTCGTAACTACAACAAACATGTTTACCAAGTCTCAAGTCAATTTGACTTGAGGTGACAAAGTTACGTTCCAGACAAGCAAGAAATACTGTAAAAATGAAGATAAAGGTGGAATTACTCAAAATCCGCGCTAGGTAGAGTTATTGTTCTTGCGCACTGTACTCCGTAATATTGCAACAAACATGCATACCAAGTTTGAAGTTGTTCTGACTTCAGATGACAAAGTTATATTCTGGACAAGCACTAAATGCTGTAAAAATGATGATCAGAGGGAAATAACTCAAAGACAGCACAAGGTAGAGTTACAATTCTTGCACACTGCACTTCCAAATATTGCAACAAATAAGCATACCGTATTTCAAATTATTCCTACTTAAGATGACAAAGTTATGCTCCGGACAAGCGAGAAATGCTATAAAAATGAAGATCTAAGGGGGAATAACTCAAAATTTGTGCTAGGAAGAGTTATGGTCCTTGTGCATGGCACTCTGTAATTTTTCAACAATCATGCATACCAAATTTGAAGATGTTCAGACTAAAAATGACAAAGTTGTATTCCGGACAAGCAGAAAATGCTGTAAAAATGATGATCAAAGGGAAATAACTCAAAGACAGCACGAGGTACAGTTATGGTTCTTTCGCACTGCACTCCGTATCATTGCAACAAACACAAATGCCAAGTTTCAAGTCAATCGGACCGGAGATGACAAAGTTATGCTCCGGACAAGCAGACAATGCTGTAAAAATGACGATCAAAGGGAAATAACTCAAAGACAGCACCAGGTAGAGTTATGTTACTTTCGCAGTGCACTCCGTATTATTGCAACAAACACAAATGCCAAGTTTCAAGTCAATCGGACTGGAGATGACAAAGCTATGCTCCGGACAAG
Source organism: Hippopus hippopus (assembly GCA_946811185.2). NCBI lineage: Eukaryota > Metazoa > Mollusca > Bivalvia > Cardiida > Cardiidae > Hippopus > Hippopus hippopus. The sequence continues at coordinate 48,050,683 of OX328098.1, read as the reverse complement.
CAGAAAATATTGTAAAAATGATTATCAAAGGGAAATAACTCAAAGACAGCACCAGGTAGAGTTATGGTTCTTTTGCACTGCACTCCGTATTATTGCAACAAACACAAATGCCAAGTTTCAAGTCAATCGGACTGTAGATGACAAAGTTATGCTCCGGACAAGCAGAAAATGCTGTAAAAATGAAGATCAAAGGGAAATAACTCAAAGACAGCACGAGGTAGAGTTATGTTTCTTTCACACTACACTCTGTATTATTGCAACAAACACAAATGTCAAGTTTCAAGTCAATTGGACTGGAGATGACAAAGTTATGTGCTGGACAAGCAGAAAATGCTGTAAAAATGAAGACCAAAAAATCACTCAACCGCGTAACTTAAAATCGCTAGCAGTCGGCCATTTTGCATCGAATCAAAAAAAAAAAAAAAAAAAAACTGTCTCGGTGGAATGGGTTATTGTACACACATATAAAGTTTCACGAAATTCCGTCCAATGGTATTGGAGATATTCACCTGGACGGACGGACGGAAGGACGGGCGGACGGATGGAAGGATGGACGGACAACGCTAAAACTATATCCCTCCGCCTTCGGGGGGGGGGGAATAATAAACCACAATTTGTTATCCCATTTATCCCTAAAACAAATTTACAACAGAAGAAATTCCAGACTTCACGAAATACTCAAATTTTTCACAGGACAGTGGGTCTGGTAAACTTCAAATTTTTACCGGACCAAACCAAATTTTACCGGACTGAAAATATGACAACATAAAACAACAAAAAGTGATTAATTCCTCATTTCAAGTTTCTTTTTATTCTTTTATTCCCGAGAGAAAAGTCTATGATTTTTAATTTTCCAAGATGGTTTTCGGCCTATTTCTCTGTATTGGGCATACAAAATACCGGGCGGGGATCCAATTTTAATGATATGCAACCCAGATTTATGTTAGCCAATCACAGAGTATAATAATTCCCAGAAGCGGGAAAATAAAAGTGGTCACTGGATTGTTCCGCGATGTACATTAGTTTACATAACCAATATATTGCCTATGTATATCCAAAACATTGCAATTATAAAGATGGGAATTTTCAGTGCAGAACTTTCGGTTTTAAAACGGGAAAACTGTTTTTGTTTACTTTTTATGGTATGTAATTTCATGTTAAGCATACAGCTAAATTTTGTCGGTCAGTCAGTCCTGTATTCTGGTGCTTATTTATCGGACCGCTATCAGTTTTACCTGACATGACCGGTGGACCAACAGTATCTCGTGAAGTCTGAAGAAATTAAAAACATCCTTTTAAAGTATGGATAAACGATATGACTTAGTACAAGTGAAGACTATCCCTTTACCTGAAGCAACAAAATTCTAGACTTGTCCAAATTCAAAGCATTTGCAGACGACAATATAAATGTGACTCAACAATTGAAATTTGTGTTGGGAATGGAAGAAAATATTGTGGGAAAAGAAGAAAATGTTGGTTACCAGCATTTACTCCTTCTCCTACAATCTTTTCAAAAGCTTTCTTTCTCAGGGTCCTTGTAAGTCTGAACTGTGTGGTAAAGGATTACAGTAACAAAAATAGAAACTGCTTGTTATGAGCTAATAAATTATCCTCATTTGTCTAAATGTTTTCAAATGTTGCAGCACAAGGAAAAAAAAGATATCTGCTGTTGATGTATTCATTTTTTCCCATTTTTTTCACTTTTCTAAAAACAAAACCACCGCTATTTATCAAAAGATAAAGCAGTCTTTTTTGTTATATGGCAACTCATCACTTTTTTTTCATTTTCCTTGCATGTGAACAATTTCTTTAAAAACCTCCCACATATCCAAATAATTATTTCCAAAATCCTGAAAATTAATAAAGCCAACTGTTTCCATTCAGATCTAGTTCTAACTCATCACAAAGCATCCCTGAATTTTTTAAAGATAGTCCTCAAACAACAATCTAAGATAGTTACAAAATCATATCCCTAGAGGATATGGTATTCATGACATCTTTTTCCTTACACTTTTCTCCTAAATATATTTCTATCCACCAATCACAATACAGAATCTCAGGTAACCAAATGCAAACAAAACCTGCTATTTCAGTCCTTAACTCATTACCAAACGACAATATTTTAGGCTTGTCCAAATCGAAAGCATTTGCAGACGACAAAATAAAAGTGACTGAAGATTTGAAATTTGTTTTGTGAAGTGTAGAAAACATTGTGGGAAAAGGAGAAAATGCTGGTTACCAGCATTTTCTCCTTTTCCCACAGTGTTTTCTAAAGGCTTCTTTCCCAGGGTCGTCAAAAGTAGGGATTGTGTGGTAATGGGTTAAAACAATAAGTAAGTCTTCTTGATTTTATCTCCTTTCATAACAAAGGGGTTTCTTTATGCTACTGCTGTAAATATTTTTTGTTTCATCTTTAAATTTCTAACTAATGAAAGATAACAACATAATTATAGAATTTAACTCTGTAAACAGAGAATTTCACACTCGTCAATATTGAGAGCTTAAGTAAATCACATGTAGCAAAACTGATAGAATTTATACTCAAAAGAGTTGAAAAGATTGTGGGAAAGGGAGAAAATGCTTGTTACCACCATTTTCTCCTTTACCAGCAATGTTTTCAAAAGCTGGGTTGTAAAACAGGACTATTTTGAAAGGGTAAGAAAAGCGTGTCCTGAACCATACACTGTCATCTGATGATACGCTCCAATTACTTCTATGGTATTCCTTACCGACAATCACTTCATACCTCATATTTTTGGACAGTAAGATACAAAAGTACAGAAATCTTGTAAAAAGAATGAATAGAGAAAAACAATTTCTACAGACAGTCTGAGAAGAATAATGTTGAATCAAGTGACTAGGACAACAGCCATTTCTACAATAGTAACATGGATTTTTGACAGTCATCTGTCAAAATGAGGGCAAAAAGTTAAAACCATACTACATCATTTTTAAAGCTCACATAATGATACATTATCTCACAGAAGATGGTCTCAAAAAAAAAAAGATTACCATTTTTTTTTCTCATTCGGTATTTCAAAAACTTATGTTTCAAAAACTTTAAAAATTTCAAATAGCACACCCTTCGTTCTATTATATAGCAAAATAGTCCCTTCAAACTTTATCCCTTGTAGATCATGTTTTCTGTTGCTTAAGATGAACATGTAGATTAAGATCAGAGTCTACTGGTAGTTAAGTTCAAATGATACCTTAGATTGTGAAACAATTTGTAACAACTTAGATCAATGATTACCTTAACTCTTTACCACACACTCAGAAGTTTTAACGACTTTGAAGGAAAATCCTTTTGAAAACATTGTGGGAAAAGAAGAAAATGCTGGTAACCAGCATTTTCTCCTTTTCCCACATTGTTTTCTAACCTTTCAAATTAAAACTCTATCAGTTAAACAACACTTGAATTATTGTCTGCAAATGCTTTCAGTTTGGACTAGTCTAATTTTTTGTTGTGTGGTAGAGAGTTAAATAACAGCGATAAACTGAGTCGTGTTACTAAAGTCTCTTAGTGTGCCACCTAAAAAGGTTTAAACGATTTGGACTTTACAGCTGGTATAAAACGATGCCTAAATAAATCTTATAAATGATTTACTACATTAAGAAATAACTAATGTGCAAAAAGTCCAAATTTTATAGCAATCATTTCAGGTTTTAAACTGGACCTTTGTTTATTATAATAAATCATACATGTGACACACTATCGCCATTTAACTCTTTATCACTTGACAGTATTTTGGACTCGATCAAACTGAAAATATCCATGTACAAATGCCAAAATAAGCGTAACTTAAACGACAACACCAGTCTTTGATAGGGTAGAAAACATTCTGGGAAAGGAGAAATTGCTGGTTACAAGCATTTTCTCCATTTCCCATAATGTTTCGGAAGGCCCTCTTTCTTTCAGGTTGTTAAAACTTGGGATTGTGTGGAAAGAGTTAAGTACAATAGAAATGGACATCAAGGACTGATAAAACATTTTGCACTAATAAGGACACCCACATTGCTGTCCAAGTATGTCCATTTTAAAATATTTACTCTTTGCTCCACAAACTGTTTTTGTTCACTGCAATGAAGAAAATGGCTTTTGAAACCATCATGGGGAAAGGAGAAAATGCTAGGGTCCAGTTGAGAAAATTCTGCAGTAAAGCAATTTCTTCTGTTCCCCACAATTTTTACAGTAACTATCCTTTCAAGTTCAAAATCACACTTTTTGAGCCTCATTTCTATTTATTGCTTTTAATTTGCACTACTTCATAGTGTTGCTGTTTAGTGAAGAGTTAGTCCAGGCTTCATACTGTCAACTAATTTCAATGACAAAGCAGAACCATTTAAGCGCTGAGTAAAACTTTGGTTGCATGTGTAGACAGATTCAATTCAGATCAGACTGCACAGAATGTAATGACTGATCTTTAATCTACATTATCTGATATATCATGAGGTATTCTAGTTTTTGTTTCTCTGATTTCCAAGTGAATAAAAATACTTGTCTCATTTCTTTAGGCTAAGTTTATGTGTTGACACTTAGATCACAAAATAACGAAAAGGACATTTTCTTCTGTTAAGTCTGATCTTAATCAGTACTGTCGGCAGAGTCAACTATATGATTGTGTGGTTGGCACCCCAAAGTCAAAAAAATATGTGTAATGAACACTTTAAAATGACCATCATAAATATTTCATCTCTGAATTAAGCTAATAATCTAGGTCAATCTTTGAAAGTTTGATTTTGTCTACAAAAAAAATCTGCAAAATGTTTACTTTATAGAAATTCTACACTTTATAAGGGTTTGAACTGTGTAGTTGACACCTGGTTTAAATTGGTTAAACTCTTGTTTAAATAAATCTTTTTTTCCATAATAAATAATTTGCTAGTCATTCATGTTTTGACAACCATCGAGAAAAAAACATAGTGGAAAAAGGAGACAATATTGGTAACCTCTTTTTCCACCACTGTCTTCAACCATCTCATAAATTATTCCCCCAATGTAAACCTCATGTGATTTATGTCTGCAAATGCCTTCAATAAGGACCGCTTTACACACTGTCTTCTGGGAAAGAGTTAATTCCCCCTGAAATACAACCCATCATTTTTTACACTCCACATCTTTTTTCATATTTAATTTTACAGAGATACACATAAATTTTCACCCTGCTTAACTGGTTAAAAATGAATTTTGTCCTGACATATAGGGTGTTTGGTGGAAGTGTCGTGGGCAATGTGGTATGTCCTTTCAGGGTTTTATCATACCTAGGCTGAGGTTTCACAATCCTTCACCCAAGGATACTCCCATGTGAATCCTTGGATTGGACCATGACTAATTTCTGATAGTCAATCTGATGCCTTGAACCTTTAACAATAAATCCTTTGTAATGTTCTTACCAAATTCTATCATTTGAGTCAGATTTGATTTGTTGTTTGCAAACGCTTTCAGTTTGGACAAATCTAAAATTTTGTCCTTTGGTACAGACTATTACTGAGCCACTGAGAACCCAAAAAAGATAAAATATCTTCCAGGTATATAACAATTTTGGTGCCAAATAGATTAACTCAACCTCTTTTTTGACAGATTAGACTGCACAGAATTTGCAGAACTTCATATTTGCTGTCTGCAAAGCCCCTGTTTTTGCTTTAAAAAGATCAACTGCATAGAAGTACAGGGCAAACAAAAAACAATCTTACCGTATTTAAATTCTAGTAACAAGATGAATGTTCACATTTTATGTACAAAATCATTAAGATATTATTTCAGCTTTATCACTTTTCAAATCCTTCATGTTGAACTGCTACCTTTCATTTAAGCTTTTCATTTCCCATTTATTTTCATATCATTTTTTTTTTTATTTTGCAAAACCCTTTACCAAACAAATTTGACATTTTACATACCTAAAAAGGGCAACTTGTAACAAGCCATTCATCTATTGTCCACAGTGTTTTCATTACATTTCAGAAAACAAAGTTTCCAGTTCTTTGTTTATGTTCCTTAACTGTTTACCAAACCACAAAAACATAGGCCTGACCAAACTGAAAGCATTTGCAGACACAAGATAAATGTGACTCAAGAATTAAACTTTTTTTGGAAGGGTGGTAAAAAATTGTGGGAAAGTGAGAAAAAGCTGGTTCCTAGCATTTTCTCTTTTTCCTGCAATGCTTTCAAAAGCTTTTTCCTCGGGTCATTAAAATTTTGAGTTGTTTGGTAAAGCCTTTGGCTAGATTTTGATATTGCTGAAATTGGTCTGGAGAGTAAGGTTTGACCTTTCAGTGCTAAATAAATAAAATGGAAATTCTCAGCCCATACAAAAGATGCAGATATTGCAACTTTTAGTCTGCTTCTGTCAGAGTATATAGCAATCTGGCCAACAGTGTAGATCCAAGATCAGACAGCACATTCTGAACAGTCTCATCTTGATCTTCACTGTGCACCAAGAGTAACTAAAGCTGGGTGTAGCTTTGTAGGGGGCTAACCCTTTACTACACAATCCCAAGTTTTAACAACCATGAGAAAGCTTTTGGAAACGTTGTGGGAAAAGGAGAAAATGTTGATAAACAGCATTTCTCCTTTTCCCACAATATTTTCTACTCAATCAAAGGCAAGTTCTATAATTTGAGCCACTTTTATTTTGTAGTCAGCAATTTGAATTTGACAAATCTAAAATTTTACAGTGTGGTAAAAATAGGTGTTTACTTAGTTTCTTGATCATGATAAAATTTGCAATTAAAATCCATATTGTATCCTTCCCTTTTCTTTCCCAATAATTTATTGATGTCATGGACTCTGTCTGCATTCTATCTATTTCTCCCCACTTCTGTCTATCTCTGCCAGTGATCTCACCTTCCAAATCATCAAAGGAAAAGCCTAATCCATGAGTAACCCATTGACAAATTCCTGTGTGTAATATATTCATGATCAAGTACTTCCAAACCAAACAAAGCTGACATTATCTTGACCATAACTGGGCAGTCTAGATAAAAAGTCACATCTCCCATCAAATTTAACCAAACAATTCCAAGTTTAAACAGAGAAATAAAGCTTTTTGAAAACATTGTGTAAAAAGAAGAAAATGTACCAATGTATCAGCATCTTCTTCTTTTTCCACAACGTATTCTGTCCTGTCAAAGACAAGTCCTATCATTTAAAGCACAGTTGCTAGGTTATCTGCAAATGCTTGCAAATTGGACAAGTCTTCAATTTAGTTGTCTGGCACATGGGTTAACCATATGAAGTAAAACCTCTCTCAAGTTGTGGGTAAATCTTTCAATTAGTGACTGGATTCATTTCAAATTAAAACTGTCAGATCAATGACCCTACTTCAAATACATCAATTAGACCATGGCTGTGAAAAAGAAATCTCATGGAAAAAAAAAGAGTAAATTATTGAATGATTTAACTACAAGCCTTGGCATCTCTTAGTTTTTGTCTAGTTTTCTTTCAAATTTAACATTTGGGATCAATTAAACCTATGTTTTCCTTTCGATATCACACAAATTTGGGACCAATGAAATCACAAAATCAATCAAGTTTGGGACTGCTGAATCCCCGTTATACCTAACAGCATCATTCTACCCTTATCCTGTTAAATAAGTGAAATAAAACTTTCAAGCCAAAAGTGAAAACCCAAATTTTGCTATTTCAAAGTTATTTTTTGAGGAAAGCCATCTCCTTAGCAGACAGTGTAGATCCAAGATCAGACTGCACATTCTGTGCAGTCTTATCTTGATCTATACTGTCTACAAAAGGTCTTTGAGTCACACTTTGCAGCCTTAGGGTTTATTTTGGCATCACTTAATTATTCAGTGAACTTTGGCCCCAAAATCATTTGATATTGGGATCTGTGAATAAACTTTTTCACCTCCTAAAACGATGATTTAACTTTAGGATCACAATACCACTTTTTCAAGTAACAGTATCATTCAAATTTGGGATCGAAAACACCCCTCTTTTGCCTGATATATCATTAAACTATTGAATAAACTACTTTTATGCCCTGAAATACCATTCAATTTGGGATCACTGAATGACTCTTTCTGCTCCACAATATCATTCCACCTTTGGATCAATGAACCCCCCCATCATTCAATTTGCTATTACTGAACTACCTTTTTGGCCCCAAAATATCATTCCAATTTGAGATCAATGAACTACCTTTATGGCCTAACAATATCATTCTACTTGGTAGTCACTGAACTACCTTTTTTCCGGACTTCTGGATCAACGAACATACGACCTTCTGTCCCACATAACCATTCACTTTGGGATCACTGAACTAGATTTTTGTTCCCATGATATCATTAAATTTAGGATTACAGACCTATCCTTTTGAGCCCACATTATCAATCAACTTTGGGATCAATGAACAACCTTTTTTGTCCTACAATATCATTTAATTTGAGATTAAAGAACTACCTTTATGGCCCAAAAATACCATTCCACTTTTGGATCTCTTAACTACCTTTTCTGCCATACAGTATCATTGAACTTTGGGATCAATGCAGTTACAAAACTACCTTTTTGCCCAACAATACCATTCTACCTTGGGATCAGTGAACTACCTTTCTGCTGACAATATTATTCTACTTCAGGCTCACTCAACCACATTCTTTGTTCTGTGATATCATTGAAATTTTAGAGCAAAAATAAAAGTTTTCCCCCTCAAGAGTTGCTAAAGGTTTGACAGATAACCGACAAAAACAAGAAATCAACTTTGAAACCATCCATTTATAACAGGTATCACTCAAACCAAATGTGGCTGGTTTTATGTATGCATGTGTCACCAAAGTCTGTAAAAAGAGTACTTTCTCATTCAGCAAGTTTCACCTTTTGCCACAATATTAACGGTTTTGAGTAAAAAAGTTGTCAGGAGATGATGTGTTAAGGTGTGCCCAAAAGAAACAACAGGTAAATTAATTGGCAAACCACTTGTAGTCAAGTTGCAGTGATTTAAAACATGGGCCCCCAGGCTAGTAGTTTTCAACAGGTCATCTCAACAATGAATGCAATGTAAATCTTTCCATCTGTCACACTTTTGTCTCATGTTAGCCAGTATTTTTGGTCTCTGAGACATTTAGCACCATTGCTAACTCATTACATCTTTAAGTGGACAGTTTTTGAAAACATTGTGGCAAGGGGGGGGAGGGGTTAAATATTCCCTACTCAACTCTTTATTAAATGATAAAATTTTGAACTTGTCCAAATCTAAAACATTTGAAGACAACAAATCAAACATAGTTAAAATGGTGGAAACTATCTTACAAAGGGTAGAAAACATAGTGGCATTTTCTCCTTTTTTCTCAATGTTTTCTATAGCTTTCTTCCTCAAGTTCGTTAAAACTCAGGATTGTGTAGTTAAGAGTTATGATTCTGCATATCTATCAGTAGCCATTCTCCTAAAGCTTATTTAAATTCTGACATAACAACATGAATATGGTGAAAAAAATTTTGACAGAGCATACCTACATCTCATTTCAGAAGATATGAAAATAATCATAAGTTTAAACAAATAAAAGCTGCATATTACTGTCAATCAAGATAACTTGAAGAAAATTCTTTGCGTGACACAGTATGCAATAGATAGAATGCCTAACAACTCAAATGTTATCTCTTTTTACTTCTGAAACAACACTGCAGTGTGCAACATTGAAAACAACTTAGAACAGTACCAGGGATGAAGACTAACATTTTTGCTTCAGTAGCCAGCTGGGCTCCTAAAATTACCAATTTAGGGTCCCAGGACTAAATTTCAGAATACAATAAAACCATTTACCAAAATTGTAACACAATTTCAGCAATAAATGATGCAAATCACCTAAAAAAACAGAAAAAAGTATGTCATATGTTTTGCCATTTTCAAAGGGAGAGTAAACATGATGGAAGAAATCAGTGCAAATACAGACCAAAATGAGCAGCGTAGATTTACTGAAATACTGATGTTAACTGAATTCTTTTTCAGGTTAATCAGTTGCTCAGCTGGGCAACCATACATAATTTCAATCATCCAGACTGATTTTCAGTCACCATTGGCGACTGGATGAGTGCTAGTCTTTATCCCTGAGTATAGAAGATCAGCATTAACTCTGTACCAGACAACAAAATAATAGACCTGAAAGCATTTGCAGAGGACATTATAAATTATTAACTGTTGACCAAACAACAGAATTTTGGACAAGTCCAAATTCAAAGCATACACAAAAAAAAAATAAATGTGACTCAAAAGCTGAAATTTCTTTTGCAGAAGGGTAGAAAACATCATGGGAAAAGGAGAAAATGCTGGTTACCAGCACTTTTTTGGAATAGGAGAAAATGCTGGTTACCAGCATTTTCTCCTTTTCCCACAATATTTTCAAAAGGCTTTTTCTTTGGGGTCTTTTCAAAAGGATTTTTCTTCCAGGTCGTTTAAACTTGTGAATGTAGGGTAAAGAGTTAAAGGTGGCTCGGATGATGGAATTTGCTTTAGAGTAGAAAAACATTGTGGGAAGAGGAAAAAAATCTGGTTACCAACATTTTCTCTTTCCTGTAATAGTTTTGGTTACCAGAATTTTCTCCTTTACCGAAAATGCTTTCAAAAGCTGTTTTTTTTTTCTCAGGTTTGTTACAACTTAGAACTGTTTGCCAAGATTGAATTTATGGATCCATGTGAGAACACTGTGGCAAAAAGGAAAAATTGCATGTTACAAGTGACTTCTTACCCTGTGGCAAAAACATTTCAAAAAGAGGTCGACTGTAAGATGAAAAAAGTCATCAGCAGGTGGCAATGTGTTAAGCCTTTGCCTCACAAAAAATCCTAAATTTTTATATAATAAACGACCCTTACTAAGAAGTCTTTTAAAAACATTAGAGGGAAAACGAGAAAATGCTGGTAACCAGCATTTTCTCTTTTCCCCACAATATGTTATGAAATTCCATAGACAAAAATCATTAATTTAAACCATGTTTGAAATATGTTGTCCATGACTGCTTTCAGTTTTGACGAGTCTTAAATTCTGCTGTTTGCTAAAGACTTAAGCCTTTTATTTCTGTCCAAGCAGATGTTATAAAACTTGAATAAAATGACTGTAAATACCACCTATGGCCAGTTAACTTTATACATCTTGAGTGATTTTCTACACTTCTAACAAACGGAAAAAAAACAAGGACAGTGCTATCAATATAGATATAGGTAAAATTTTTCTGGCAAATGATGCGATTGCTTGCTACAATAGATTCCTCCCTTTGTGCTCATTTTCTCGAAAGTTGTCTGCTGCACGGCCCAAAAAAGTTGTCTGCTGGCTGATTTTATACTGAATCTGGCTATAGTTATACCAAAAATCAATCAATGTCTGAAGCAAATTAAATGTGCCTTCATTTATAACAATTCAGTGAAATTGTTACCGGTATACCAAAATAAACACATAAGAAAAAATCAATTCATTAAAGTTCCGATCTATAAAAACGATATGCAACCTGACAGATTGACACTTATACTCCAAATAGGGTCAGGTTTTACCTGATTCACAAAAAGTGTAAACATCCAACCCTTTCACAAAGCTCACTTTAAACTGAAAACATCAATGACCAATACTCTCTCTTTGCAAAGGAGAACAACAAAGGGAGGATACTCATTCAGCCTCAGCAGGCGGCCATTTAAATTAAACATCAATATAGGGTAGGGTGTAGGTTTGAATGGTACAATGTGATACTATTCTGTGTGTAATAAAAGAACTCTGTCACTCCTTCATCCCTTTCATGGACATGGGCAATATAAGGTGTAAAGCAAATAGGGTACATTAAAGGAAGATGCTGTCTGTCTACTACATCATTCTAATCCGTCACGAAAAATTTGTTCTTTTACTGTGTATTTTTTTTTGTCTTTGATTCAGATCAAGCTCATTCAAAAATACTGCTGAGAACAAAACTTACTTCTTGGTATACTATAGGCAACTATCTAGAACTTCCTTTGCAGACAATATACATGTAGTTCGTAGTAAGATTCTTCAGAAAGTGCAGTCTGATCTTGGATTTACACTGTCTGATGGTCTGTTGTTTAGCTAACAACAGCTTTGAAACACTTTATTTGGATCCTTCATATTGACTGACAAAGAAGCTCAATTCATTATCATGCATTACAGAGTCAAGTGATAGTGTCTACCTCCAGGCTATTGCAAAACATGAAACATAAAATACTGTTATTACCTTGGTATAAATATTCTCTCCCTTCAAATAGCATTTCCTGATAGTGGGACCATTTGTATGCTCTCCAAAAATCAAATTGTGCAAAGAGACAAAAACGAAGGTTTCTAATGAAAATTTCAATGATAAAACATGACCTAACAATTATGTATCAGACTATCTTAGGTGTCTATCTGAAAACCAGTTGTAGTTGTTTAGTCATCCATGCTTTTATCAAAAACACAATCTACCATCAGGATTTTCTACTTTTCATATTGCACTTCAAAACATGTGAAAACTATACATGTCAAAAATTCAAAGATATGTCAAAATGATATCAATCCATGCTATCAACCCATACATAAATTGTGCTTTGGTAAAAGGGGGTTTCATGCATCTGCATGATGCATTATACCAAGCAAGTATTTCCGTAATGTAAATCCATTTTTTCTAAGTAACAATTAAATCAGATGGTAGGATAGTCATTTGACATGCAGAAAATTTACCAATAGATACAGGATTTGGCCCAAGTTAACCTGAGCAGACTGCACATGCTGACCTGGGTTGATACATGTACTTTTTGCAGATGCATTAACCCTTTACCAAAACTTTAACAATCTCAAAGAAAACTTATGAAAACATTTTGAGAAAAGAAGAAAATGCTGGTAAACAGCATTTTCTCCTTTTCCCAAATTGTTTTCAAATCTTCCAAAAACAAGTTTCGATTTTTGAGACACTTTTAAACTGTCGTCTGCAAATGCTTTCAATTTGGACAACTGTAAAATTTGTTGTTTGGTAAAGAGTTTTACATGCTTTTCAGAGAGAACGACTCAAATACTTTCAGTATAATACATCATAACTAGAACTTAAAATCATAAATTGCTGTTCGCGGCATCCTTAAAGGAATGGCTTTCGAGAACAACCATTCTAATAAAAGGTAATATTGCTTATGTCCAATTTCACGATTTGCTACAGTGTATAGCAGTCTCTTTCTATTCTTATGCATTAATTTTCTGTATCTGCAATGAAACATGACAGATGCTTAGTTATTGTTTGAAGTTGAAAATAATGATATAAGCCATAAACTCACACCACATTGTAAGCTTACAATATTAAACAATTTTACAAAAACATGAAAAGTCACTTTATACACTATCTATACCTTCAGTTTACACAAAATTACCTATGACATTAGCCTTCTATGACAGTAATAGTTTGGCTTCTTTCCACGATCAGAAAAAAAAATTACCTAAGTCTCATCATTTTTTTACAAGGAACAAAAGTATTTCGGGAGACATACAATTGTCTAAAAAGATTGCAAGGAAACATAGGGGATTTTTTTCATTAGTTTCTCTTCTTTTGGTTTCATGGGCTAAATATGGAACTGACGATACTTATTATCTTCCGTAAAATAAAAACCTTTTCCTAAATATGACACAAGATCAAATACCTATGATTCAAAAGGTACAGTATAACTCTTTACCATACAATCAAGAGTTTAACAACCTTGAGGAAGAAGGATTTTGAAACCAATGTTTTTTTTCCTTTTCCTGCTATGTTTCTAGCTTTTTAAAGACAAATCTTGGCATTTAAATAACATTCAACTTGGTGTCTTCTGATGTTTTAAATTTGGACTAGTCTACAATTTTATTGAGGTAAAGAGCCAACACCTACCACATAACCTAAAATTTGGAAAGGCATGAACAATGGGTTGTATAATCATTTAAAATACTGTTCTTCCATCCAACAGAGATTAACCCATACAACGCTTTTCACACCTGTAGTTGCCTTTGTGGCCAGTGTATATCAAAATCAGTCTGCACAACACAGGCAGTCTGATCTTAATCTACACTGCTTTCTTCTGGACAAGAGCACACTTGAAATTGCTATTATTTTAGGCCATATTTCTAAGACTAAAAATGTTTAGTGGGTTTATTCCATGCTCTGTGGGTTCAGATTTAGGTTAACAATTACCTCAATTAACCCTTTACCACACAATCCCTAGTTTTAACCACCCTGAGAAAGAGGCCTTTTGAAAACACTGTGGGAGAAGGAGAACATGTTGGTAACCAGCATTTTCTCCTTTTCCCACCATGTTTTCAACCCTATCAAAGACAGATTCTATCTTATGAGCTACATTTAAATTGTCGTCTGCAAATGCTTCCAGTAGGACCAGTCTAAAATTTTGTCGTTTGGTAAAGATTTAAAAGACAAGGAGCTAACAACTTAAATTGTTCTTTATCAAATTTGACACAATTAGTTGACTAATACAATATTTATAAGCAAGGGAGGTCTTTTTCTAGCTGCAGGTTTTATGTCATTTAACAAAAGGAATTTCTATAATTGCCCAATTACCACAAAAGCCATGATTTAATATGTCTCTAAACTGGACAAATTTTGGATGAAGTAAAGGACAGGAAGCATTTGATACAAACTGTAACCCTTTATGTGACGATAAAAATTTTAGACCCTTCCATACTTGAGGTATTTATAGAAAACATCTCAAAGGTGGCTTAAAGAGAATATGCTGGTTACCAGCATTTTCTCCTTTTCCCACAATGTTTTCTAAAGCCTTCAAGAATAAGGTCATTCAAACACAGGATTGTTTGTTACTTGGTTAAACATTTACAAGACATGATCATGTTTTTACAATCCTTAAGTAGGAAAAAAACTTAGGAAAAGGGACAAAATGCTGGTAGCCAGCATATTCTCCTACACCCACTTTATTTTCAACGTTTTCAGTGACAGATCTCATCCTTTGAACATTATCTAATCTGTCATGTGTGAATGCTTTATTCTTAACATGTCTAGAATTTAGTCCTAAAGGGTTAACCTAGCCTGACCAATGTCATAAAAATACCTGTCATAATCAATTTCGGAGTAAAATGATCATGACTGAAGTACAGCCCGTACTTGATCAATTGTGCATAAACAAAATAAAAATGACCGCTTTGGACTCAGTAACCAATACTTTTAACCGTGGTCACATCTTACATAGCTGACTGTAGCAGGGAATGACCACAGTTGGTCATACTTGAACATATTAAACATAGATGAATGAAGTTACACATAGATAACCATAGTTCAATGTAGTAATGAACATAGTGTGAACTTATGATTTGCCCATAATAAGCACATAATTTTTCAACATGTTCAGAAATTGGTTATGGTTGACTACGATGTTGTGACCCTACTGCAACCATAGTTTGAACGTAGTTGACCTAATTAACTGTAGTTGACACTACTTAACTCTAGTCTGTACTGTAGTTGACAGTAGTTTTGGATGAATATTGTTTTTTCCTATAAGAATAAGCCATCAGTAATGTTGGCTTGTTAACTTCAAGAAAGTACAGTGACTGTAGCTTACCCATACTGAGTAGGTGCAGTAACAATGATTTACTGTAGTTTAATGCAACTGACAACAATTTACAATAAGTGCACATGCTAAGGACATAGTATATGGTAGTGATACCCTGGTTAACCCTTGCCATTTTGCTCTCAGATGAATGTAGTTGACTGGACTTACAAGTACCGTGGTTCAACCTACTAAAACTTTCTGTATTTCCTCTTTTTGCCAATTTTGAACCTATTCAAACATACTTCAACGTAGTTCACCATAGTAAAACTATGGCAGACGTTTGAAATCGACTACGGGCAACTACGTGCATTACCGTAAATATGACCATGCCATTAAAATGACCAACAAAAGGATGGATCCAGGTCTTTGTCTAATGATCATAGGTCGGTTCAAGTAAGACTCCATTTCATGATATAGTTTTTTTTTCCTAACTACCGCTACTTATAAGTGACATTATGTGTTATCTATTATTGTCCAATGTTTCAATGATATGAGAAAGAGTATGACTCAGTCTAGAAATAAGAACCAGGTACATCAAAACTTAGTGGAAATCCCCGTTAACCCTTTATCACACAATCCTGAGTTTTAACGACCCCCCAGAGGAAAAGGATTTTAGGACACATTGTCGGAAAAGGAGAAAATGCTGGTAACCAGCATTTTCTCCTTTTCCCACAATGTTTTCTACCCTATCATAGACAGAAGTCATCATCTGAGCTACATTGAATTTGTCATCTGCAAATGCTTTCAGTTTGGACCAGTTAAATGTTTTGTTGTTTGGTAAAATAGAGTTAAGCAAGCACCCAGTATCAACCCTTTACCACTTGTCAAAATTTCAGAATCATCTAGATTGAACGAATTTCCAGACGACAATTCGGATGTTTGTCAAATGGTAGTACCATATTTGTCTGTGATTTGGAAGAAAACATTGTGGGAAAAGGAAAAAAATGCTGGTTACCAGACAGCTCCACATTTTCAATGGCGTTTTCAAAAGCCTTCTTCCTTAAGTTCATAAAAACACAATGATTGTTTGGAAAAGAAAAGGGTTAATAAAGCTTTCTATGTTTTGGTAAAGAGCCAACAAAGCTTCCACCACAATGTCTGAATGACATGATGAGACCCATAACTGAAACTAGAAATAAACACATTCCTGTAAAACCTAAACAAATACCTTACTTCTTATATGACATTATGTATATGCCCCACCCTATAATGCAACCTATGTGACCAGACCTGTACATTATAATATATACAGATTTTACTGATATAAGATTTACTTGTAACTTGAACCCATATAGCCCATAACTTCATGAAAATTTTTGCCCAATGCCATCTTCCTCAGGCTTGTTGAAACATAGAATTGTTAGGTAAAGGGTTTAGGTATGTTGATTAAATAAGTTTTCAAATCTATCTGCTACAATTTCTTTCAAGAAGGCAATCAAATAATTCAGTCCTTTTACCCCACATTGACAGTATTGTCGTGAGACACTATGAATGATTTCGTTAGCATCTTTGATTGATAATTGATTGACCGACACCGACTGTATGGGTTTTAACATAGTTGTCAACATTATTTCACTTATAACACAGAGGCCAGTGCACTTATCAATGCTAACCTAGAGTTTCTTTGCACAAGTACTTTGCACTTTGCACAATATACTTCCCAAACCACTGGCTACTTTTCCTCATAACTGCTGTCAAAACAAACAGGAATGAGAGAGGAATGAATAATATCACGATGACTATCAACAATCCTTGAAAAGAAATTGGCCAAGCCTGGGATTCAAACCAGCAACGCTCTGGTTTAAACTCCTATATTTTACCGACTGAGCAACCATCTTCTCTTAAACATCTTTGCAAAAGGAGAAATTGCAAATAAATTAGATGAAGGACATAGTCTGAAAAAGTACATTTACATCTTGAATTAAACTAACCCTTAGTTGCTAAATAAATTAAACTAAAGGGTTCTAGCCAATAGTGAAAACCAATAGTTAACAATTCAGAAAGTTTGCTTGTTCGAGAAATCCCAACATATCAGACAAAGTAGATCCAAGATCAGACTGCCAGTTCTGTGCTGTCTGATCTTGATCTACACTGTCTACAAAAGCCCACAAAGTCCCCCTCAGTAGCATTAGTGTTACTACTTCAGAAATCTAGCTATATCTATGGACTTAAATTGTACTTTACAGAACTTTTGTATGAAAAGAAAATCTCCATTTCCTTTACCTATATAATTGTGTCCACCAAAGGTTAAAATGAGATTGAAGTAATAGCATGAGGGGTGTAACCCTTAAATCTTTCCAAAACAACAAAATTTTAGCATGGTCCATTTTGAAAGTATTTTGCAGACAACGAATCAAGTGTGACTCAAATAATGTAATTTATCTTTAAAAGGGTGGAAATCTAGGAGCTAAAGGGAAAGATGTTAATTTTCAACATTTTCTCATTTTTCCATGTGAAGCGCATCTTCCTTTGGATTGTTAAAACACATAATTGTTTGGTGAAGGGTTAAACCATTGTAAATTCACCTGACAACACTTAAACTTGGTATTCAGTAACCTCAATTTTAGTATAAATCTCATGAATAATTCAGTCCCTCAGATCAAGGCGATGTACCATCTCAAGCAAAAATGTTTGTTGAATTTCGGTTTTCCACAAAATTTCAACAGTATTTCAGTTAATAAGATCAACAGCTCTCTTATTTTTCTTTCCTGGCAATTCACTGTACTTCAAAAAAAGAGCTGCATTAAACCCTGTTTGCCCAGCCAGGCCTCAGTTTGCAACATTTTTGGCAAGTCTAAATACAGTCTGTACAATGCATAACATAGACTCAAATGAAAATAAAGGCTTATTTCCTCTAGATATTATCATAAATATTTCCAACATTATAAAATATATAAACAACTTAAAACAATGTGGTTAAAGATGGCATGCACACAAACTTTTGTTCTGGCACAATATCCTAAAATGCTCCATAGCTTTGATGCAGCATTATAAGAATTACATTTTGGAAAAGTATATGGAACTTATTTCCTGTCAAGAGAATGTAAAACCACAGTATCGACCGGAATGTATTTTTAACCAGTATAATTCAAAACATCATACAGCATAGATAAATAATCACACTGCACATTCTGTGCAGTGTGATCTTCATCTAAACTATCTGCAAAAGCCATATTACCCTTAAAATGTCATGCTGAAAGTCAACAAAAACTACCGGCAAAGCCAAATATAATTCCATTCCACTGTATGTTCATCCATAGTTTCATACAAAATGAGATAGACATAGGTCCATCTCTATTCTTTTTTTGCTCATTAACCCTTTAAGCAGCTTTGCAGCCAGTGTAGATCAACATCAGACTGCACATAATATGCAGCCTGATATTTGATTTAGACAGTCTGCTTTGCATAGACTTTCTAGACAAAAAATGACCCTGAAATTGCAATTACATGTAGACGGATCTTATTTCTAAACTGAAAAATTAATGTCCATTGCGTTTACTTTAGGACTCTATGGTTTAACTCTTTACAACACAACAAAATTTTAGACAAGTAAAAATTGAAAGCATTTGCAGACAAAAATTTCCAAATGGCTCAAAATGATGAAATTTGTCTTTGGAAAGGATAAAACATTGTGGGAAATGGAGAAAATGCTGGATACCAGCATTTTCTCCTTTTCCCACAATGTTTTCAAAGGCCTTCTCCCTCTGAGTCATCAACACTCTGAACTATTCGGTGAAGAGTAAAAAGGATGTTGTCTAAATATTGTACAGTGCATACCATATGGACTACACACTGTTTATAAATTATTCATCTTTCACCCCTTGCTTCCTATAACAAGTAACAACCTAAATAATGATGAAACCTTATGGCAAAAAATAAAAAATTTCCAATTTTAGACACTCAAAGATTTGAAACTGATACCTGAAGACAATAAAACTATGGAACAGGAGGAATTGGTCAATATGAGCAATTTCTCCATATGTCATAATATTCTAAATAGTTTCATACGATTCTAGGCAAATGAACTGGTCTACAGAACAAATGAAAGGGCCAAACACAGGACACCTGCTTTATTGTCTTTCATTTATCTTTTTAATACATGTGTTTCATTTCAAGGAGCATTATTCAAGTTTATCTTGACCCTGAAAGCGCCTTTCAAATCATAGTTTCCTTTGAAGCCAGTATAGATCAAGATAAGACTGTACAAGATATGCAGTCTAATCTTAGATCTACACTATCCACTGTAAAAATAACTCTACAGACCAAAGTAACCATGAAATTGCAATTATCTGGATCTTGTTTCTACACTGAAGATGTAAGTTGGGTTTACGTGGCGGTTTAACTCTTTTACTACCAAGTTAATAAATTACATGTTTTTGATAGCCACAATATAGTTCCACTGCAAGATGAAGAAATAGTATGGTCATAATTTAAAATAAAGTAGTGGACAGCGTAGATCAGAGATGAGACTGCACATTCTGTGCAGTCTGATCTTGATCTACACTGTCCACAAAAGCTTCTAGTGTCGTCTACAGTATGGAAAGAGTTAACTGACAACTTCTTACCAAATGACCAAAGCTCAGACTTATCTATGTTGAAAACATCTGTAGATAGCAAATTCCGGGTGGCTAATATGACGGAATTTGTCTGTGAAACAGAAGAAAACATGTTGGGAAAATGAACAAATGCTGGTTACCAACATAATCACCTTTTCCCACAATGTTTTCAAAAGCCCTTTTCCTCAGGGTTGTGAAAACTTGTTTGGTAAAGGGTTAACACATTATGACATGCTCTAATTTTTCAAAACACTATAGTAAAGGGAGAAAATGGGTTGTAATGCAAAATCTAGCCTTTTTCTATTTCTTTTTCACATGAATGCACATATTCATACCTAAATTCAATTGCAACCCTTTAACATTTCTACCACAGAGTTTTCACAATTTTTGTATGATAAGGAGTTATGCCCTTTTCCTGGCACTATCCATGACAATCAAATGATGTTTTTATATTTCTTTCAATACTAATTATTTGTCTCACTTATTTCATCTTCCACTGGTTAATCACTGAACCTGGATATAGTTATTTATCTACACAGAATAGTTCAAGATCAGACTGCACAGAAATTGCAGTCTGATCTTGGATCTACAATGTGCAGAATCTTCACATATAGTGTGATTGGGTGGCAAGCACTAGTAAAGGTGATATTAGAATCTCCCTTCTCTCATGTAACAGATGTCTTTCGTACCAGTTTCAAATTGGGGAATAACCCTTTACCAAACAATTCCCTGTTAACCCTAAATGTGCTGAAGAAACCAAAAGATGTTTTCAGTCTAGAAAAAGGACCACGGTAAGAGCAATTTTTCAAGGTTGCTTTTGCCTGGAAGGTTTCAGCAAAGCGCACATTGTAGATAGAAGATCAGACTGTACATTTTGTGCAGTCTGATCTTGATCTAAACTGGCTGCAATGCCAACTAAAATTGTGAAATGCACTTTAAGGGTAAACAGAATGTAAGTTTTTCACAACATTGTTGAGAACTGTCAGTTACCAGAATTTTCTTATTCCATAAGATTTGCTCTACTACTTTTTCAAAGAAAAAAGCCTAATGCATGAAACACATTAACTCTGTATCAATCAACAAAATTTTTCACTGGTCCAAAATGAAAGTTTTTTGCAGACAACAAATTAAAGGTGGCCCAAATAACAAAATTTGTACTTGATAGGGTTGGCTTCTTCCTCAGGGTCATTAAAACTTGGGTCTGTGTGGTAAAGGGTTAAATAACAAGATGTGTGTCTGTAATGGTAAAATCTATTATGTGTTTCTGTATATTAGCTGCTGGTAGAAAAATTAATTTTAAAACCAGGAAAAAAGTAAACAAAATATAGAGTGACCTGGCAACTTTTGACCTATGATTAACCCTTTAAAACACAATCCAGAGTTTTAACGACCCTGAGAAAGCTTTTGAAAACATAGTGGGAGAAGGAGAAAATGCTGGTAACCAGCATTTTCTTCTTTTCCCACAATGTTTTCTTATCTTTTACAGACAAATCCCATTACTTGTGCCATAACTACTATGTCCTTGGGAAATGCTTCAAATTTGGATCTGTCTAAAATTTTGTTGTGTGGTAAAGAGTTGAAATGAATAGTTCAGTCAGAGACTAACACTTGGATCAAATGTACAGTAACAAATTGTAATTTTCACGAGAATTTCCATACTTTTGAATGGTGTGATTTAAATTCAAATGCATTTTCAACACCTATATCATTGACTTTTGGCCACTATTATAGGAAAATGATAACCAATACTAATATCATTGAACTTTCTGTAGGCAAATATATCTGACATCATTCTGAACAGAGGAGATCAAAGATCAGACTGCAGGCTCTGTGAATATGTTGTGTGTAAATGCATCTAACAATTCCCCACTCTGAAATTTCTGGGTCTGGAAGAACACTTTATACGGGCAATTTCTCCTTTTATAATCATGTTTTAACTTCTATATTTATGAACTTATCTTGCTAATCATCCATACTACACAAATGTCTTTTCCCTCTAGAGAAGTCTCCTGCATTTTGTTAACCCTTTACCACACAATCACTACTTTTAACAGCCCTGAAAGAGAAGACTTTTGAAGACATGTGGGAAAAGGAGAAAATGCTGGTAACCAGCATTTTCTCCTTTTCCCACAATGTTTTCTACCCCATCAGAGACTGAAGTTATCAATTTAGCAACATTCAGTTTGTTGTCTGCAAATGCTTTAAATTTTGGTTCAGTCAGAAATTTTGTCTTTTAGTAAATAGTTCAAGGATGTACTGAGCTAATTGCAGGAAGGGCAATTGCCAGTATTGAATAGATTCTTGCACTAAGCAGTCTAATTAATTAATGCCAGTATAAATTGTACCCACAAAATTCCAATGGGATCTGTGAGTGTACCTTATCTACAGGCTATCATTTCGTCTGTCCATTTTTTGTCTAATAACAAAACATGTAGTAATATTTGACCCATGCCCTTATAAAAGGGGGTTTACGGCATCTCTGTAATGCAATACACCAAGCAAGACATCCCATTATTACGGATCCATAAAATCCAGTTTGTCTAACAACCCACTGAATCATGAGATAGGATGGTCCTTAGACATGTTGAAAATTTACCAAAAGCAAAACACTTTGACACAAGTCAGCCTTCATGGACTGCCTGGGCTGACTTAGGCTGATACTTTTTTTTGCAGATGCATTAAACCCTCTTTTTCGAGCCTGAATCATTTGTTTGTCTGTAATTTCCATGCATGTGAACATTCTATCAGTAGTTAAAATCTCTGCCTGACAACAAAGTATTAGAAGTATCTTACCCCATCATAAACAGATTACATCATTTGATCCACATTTAATATGTCCAAATTCAAAGAAACAAGGAGGCAGCTGACAAGGCCGGACTGTGGTACATGTGCCAAACTGTACCAACCTGAGGCTAACACATAAACTCCTGCAGAAGGTAGTTTTCATCTTCGTGCAAACTACTTTTAAAAACATTGTGGCAAAGACAGAAATTCTGAAATGAGCCTATTAATGATCACAGCTTTCTTTATGTTGATTATCCGTCCTTTACAAACTTTTTTCTTTTAAAATTGTCTACTGGACATGTTTCAGGGGGTACTGAGTTAAACCTTTACAGGAAGACAAAATTCACTTACCCATGCTGAAAGTATTTGCACACAACATATTAAATTTGGCTCAAAAAATAAGACTTCTACTTGGAAGAGTATACAACAGTGTGGAAACGCAGAAAATACTGGTTAGCACAATTGCCTCCTTAACTCTTTACCACACGGCAAAATTTAAGACCTATCCAAATTGAAAGCATTTGCAGACTTTGATAGGGTAGAAAACTTTGTGGGAAAAGGAGAAAATGCTGGTTACCAGCATTTTCTCCTTTTCCCACAATGTTTTCAAATGGCCTCATTTTCAGGGGCGTTAAAAGGCGTCATTGTGTGGTAAAGGGTTAACTCTTTACCACACGGCAAAATTTAAGACCTATCCAAATTGAAAGCATTTGCAGACGACAATTTCATAGTGGCTCAAATGATGCAACTTTTCTTTGATAGGATAGAAAACTTTGTGGGAAAAGGAGAAAATGCTGGTTACCAGCATTTTCTCCTTTTCCCACAATGTTTTCAAAAGGCCTCTTTTTTAGGGGCGTCAAAAGGCGTCATTGTGTGGTAAAGGGTTAACTCTTTACCACACGGCAAAATTTCAGACCTATCCAAATTGAAAGCATTTGCAGATGACAATTTCATAGTGGCTCAAATGACGCAACTTTTCTTTGATAGGGTAGAAAACTTTGTGGGAAAAGAAGAAAATGCTGGTTACCAGCATTTTCTCCTTTTCCCACAATGTTTTCAAAAGGCCTCATTTTCAGGGGCGTTAAAAGGTGTCATTGTGTGGTATAGGGTTAACTCTTTACCAAACAATAAAATTTTTGACTAGTTTGAATATTGAAAGCATTTGGGGACTACAAATTAAACATGACTCAAAAACTGAAGCTTACCTTTGGAAGGGTTGAAAAAGAGAGAAGGTGTTGTGTCAAGGTCATTGATACTCCAGATTGTGTGGCAAAGGGCTTACAGAACTTTTGAAAGCCTGCTTCTCCAGATTCATAAAACACAGCATCATTTAGTTATAAATTGAAAGCTAACTACGGTGAGTATCACAGCCATCTTGGTACAATAGGTACTCACCTCTTAAATTTTTTGGCACTGATGCGGACTTGGTAGGCTGCATTGAACAAACTCTCCTCGTCTTTCTCGAACTTGGCTGCAATCTCCTTCTGGAAAAACTGCAGCATTCCTTCCATGTCCATGGACAATAACTCTACATGACTAGACTGTAGTATTGCGATTCCAATACGAAATATCACATCCATGCCCTGTAAGTAGCCAATTTTTTGAAAAATAAACAAATTATTTACAAACTGCAAACCAATTTTAGTGTTTGGCCACAAACCACTCTTAAAAACATTGGGACAAAAGACCTGCTTTAACTCTAAACCATTTCACAAAATTTCAGACTTGTCCACATTGAAAGGATTTGTAGACAAAAAAAAAAAAAAAAAAGGGTGGCTAAAATGATAGAATTTGTCTTTGATAAATGTAAATTCAGTGTGGGAAAAGGAGAAAATGCTGGTTACCAGCATTTTCTCCTTTTCTCACGATGTTTTCAGAAGCTTTTCTAGTCAGGGTCATCAAAACTTAACAAGCAATTTCTTTTTATAACAATAAAATCTTTATATGCTTTAATGTATCAAAGCTTAAATTATGTTGCTCATCTGAACTTTCCATGGATCTGTTCAACCCTTTACGGAACAATCCATGTTTCAACAACCCTGACAAAGAAAGCCTTTAAAATCATTGTACAAGAAGCATAAAATTTTGGTAACCAGCATTTTCTTCTTTACCCATCATGTTTTCTACCGATTCAAAAGAAAATCCCATCAATTGGGTCACGTGTAATTTGTTGTCTGCCAATGCTTTTCAATTTTCAATGTAAAATTTTGCTGATTGGTAAGGAGTTAAAGTATAATGCTGCACATTAAATAGTGTTTGTTTGGTATCAAATTCATATCAATGATGTATGGCTGATGTGGGAAATCTAAAAAAAAAAGCATTATGGCAATTGGCTTTTTTTTTATTTTTCAAAAAAAAAAAAAGATGTGGGGGGGGGCTTTTATGAGGGGAGATAACAATCCATTTTCCCCACAAGTACATATACTGATTATGTCCCTTCTCTTCTGAACTTTATAGATCAAAGTGAAAGGAAATTGTCAAAGCTACTATAGCCTTACTGAAGAAAATAAAATGTGGCCATCAAATAAACATGTAGCTTTTTACATGAGGTTGAAGGCTTTGGAAAACATTTTGAGAAAATAATCGTTAATTTGTGTATCATTTAAGTTTGTTTGTTTGCACTGGCTCAATACTTTTTGTTATTGTTAGATATTCTGCATGTCACGAGACTACTTTAACTTGTGATTCAGTCTGTTTTTAGACAAAATAGTTCTATACAGGGCTATAATTTGAAGGAATTTGATTTATTAGATAAAGCCACATTATAAATTTGGTAGCTCTAGGACTTTTGGTTTCAGGCAAGAATATTTTTAAAGATTTTCAATATTTTTTAGTTTTGTTGCCATGGCAACCAGAATTTTTACTGGAATCAAACTTTTTTTAACAAATTCTGAAGAGGACCATGGCAAGATAATTTCTGCGAAGTTTCATCAAAACTGGATGGGTAGTTTTGGAGAAGAAAAATGTTTGAAATGAAAGTTAATGCACACACGCACGCATGGACTGAAATCTTGCTGGCCTTCGGCAAGTGGAGCCAAAATCAAATAAAATATGGCATACAGGTAAATAACTGGAATTTTTCTTATAGAGCATAAGAAGTTAAATTTTGTTGCCTGGTAAAGAGGTAATTTTGAACTTAATGACATGCACACTAAATGAGATACCCATCCATCCACCCACACAACCACCCACCCATCTATCCAAAGAGTTAAGGCTTTTACAAAAATTCATTGCAAATTTAACCTTTTACCAAACAATCCGAATTTCAATGGCCCTAGAGAAAAAGACTTGAAAAAATATGGTAACAGGAGAAAATGCCAGTAGCTAGCATAATCTCATTTTCCCATAACATTTTCTACACTTCCAAACACAAATTTCATTTTTTTAGTCATATTTATTGACATCTGGGAATGCTTTTAATTTGGACAAGTCTAAAATTTTGCTGTTTGGTAAAGAGTTCAGACAAGTGTGTGTGAGATATACAGAACTTGTGATATTCCTTACCTCAGAAACAAATAAATCCATAACACGACAAGCAACAGACAATGGTACAACGGTGGCAAACAAGGTTAAAAACCAGGATGACGCATACATGGACGTATGAAAGCTCTGAGTTTGAAAATGAGTATATAAATCTGGTAACAATTCCTGAAAAACACAGAGAAAATATGCCATATATAGAGGATCCCACTGGATCTTGGCGAGTGTCATATAAATTTCAGTCAACAAGTTTGATAAAAATGATAAAATAATAAACACAAATGTGAGATTCTGTTTACCACAAAATCACTCAGAAGAATCCTGCATCATCACCTTTAACCCAAATACTGTTTACTAGGCCATATTTGATTGATTGATTGTATGGTGTTTAACACCATTTTCAAAATTATTTCAGTTACATCACGGAGGCCCCTGTTCTCCAATCCTGAACACTACCAACTGAGCTATCGGAGCTCGGCATGTTTATAAGTGTAGTTCTGTATGAAATGTGTGCATACAAAAGAAGATAGTTCTGTGACAACAACGTCGAAAATGGGATAAAATTCTTGTCAAGGAGTAAACTTAGCTATTTCAACATGTCTGTCGACTTAAAGCAACTATCATAGCATTCATGTTGTGATCCCACAGGTAAATCGTACAAGAGGGCCACGATGGCCCTGGATCGCTCACCTGAGTCAATAGGCTAAATTTCACTCCACGTGCATAATTCAATTTCTGACCAATTGTCAGGTCAATTGAGCTTAAAATGTGGCCTCTAGAGCGTCCACAAGGAATTTCCGTAAGTTGACCTAGCGACCTAGTTTATCACCCCATGTGACCCAATTTAGAACTCGTCAAAAAATTTATCAAGACAAACATTCTGAACAGTTTTCAAGTTAATTGAGCAATAAATGTGGCCTCTAGAGTGCCCACAAGGTATTTCTTTAATTTGACCAAGTGACCTAGTTTATGACCCCAGGTGACCCAATTTCAAACTCATCCGATATTTCATCAAAATAAACATTCTGACCAATTTTCAAGTCAATTGAGCAAGAAATGTGGCCTCTAGAGTGTCCTAAAGGTATTTCTTTAATTTGACCTAGTGACCTAGATTATGACCCCAGGTGACCCAATTTTAAACTCATCTTAGATTTCATCAAGAAAAACATTTTAACCAATTTTCAAATCAATTGTACAATAAATGTGGCCTCTAGAGTGCTCACAAGGTATTTCTTTAATTTGACCTAGTGACCTAGTTTATGACCCCAAATTCAGATTCATGTGAGATTTTATCAAGACAAACATTCTGACCAATTTTCAAGTCAATTGAGCAAAAAATGTGGCCTCTAGAGTGCTCACAAGGTATTTCTTTAATTTGACCTAGTGACCTAGTTTATGATCCAAGGTGATCCAAATCCAAACTCATCCGAGATTTCATCAAGACAAACATTCTGACCAAATTTCAGGTCATTTGAGCAATAAATGTGGCCTCTAGAGTGCCCACAAGGTATTTCTTTAATTTGACCTAGTGACCTAGTTTATGACCCCAGGTAACCCAATTTCGAACTCACTGAACACGTTGTGCTCAGGTGGGCTAACAAAATTAGAACAGGTTCACTACATACCAAATATCAAAGCTGTACGCCTTCCAGTTTCAGAAAAGAAGAATTTTAAAGATTTCCTTCTTTGTTCCTATGTTCGAACTTGTGACCACCGGGGCTGGGCCAGTTTTAACACCAGCGGCATCATTTGAACAAACTTGGTAGAGGTCCACTAAGAGATGCTAAATACCAAATATCAAAGCTCTACAATTCCAGTTTTAGAGAAGAAAAATTTTAAAGTTCTCCTTCTTTGTTCCTATGTTCAAACTTGTGACCCCTGGGGTGGGGCCAGTTTTAACCGCAGGGGCTTCCTATGAACAAACTTGGTAGAGGTCCACTAGGAGATGCTACATACCAAATATCAAAGCTCTACGCCTTCTAGTTTCAGAGGAGAAGAATTTTAAAAATTTTCCTTCTTTGTTCCCATGTTCAAACTTGTGACCCCCGGGTCGGGGCCAGTTTTGACCCCAGGGGCATCGTATGAACAAACTTGGTAGAAGTCCACTAGGAGATGCTACATACCAAATATCAAAGCTCTACACCTTCTAGTTTCAGAGGAGAAGAATTTTAAAATTTTCCTTCTTTGTTCCTATGTTTGAACTTGTGATCCCCAGGGCGGGACCAGTTTTGACCCCAGGGGCATCATATGAACAAACTTGGTAGAGGTGCACTAGGAGATGCTACATACCAAATATCAAAGCTCTACGCCATCTAGTTTCAGAGAATATTTTCAAAGATTTTGCTATTTTTTCCTTTTTTTTGCCATGGCAACCAGAGTTATGGGTGGAATTCAATCTCTTGAACAACTTTGGTAGAGCTTCACCCAAGGAACATCCCTGCCAAGTTTCATCAAGATTGGCCCAATGGTTTAGGAGGAGAAGATGTTTAAAGAAATTGTGGACGACAGATGACGATGCTCAGGTGAGCTAATAAAACTTTCCAAGCATATAAGCAACATATTAATAAGAAGGTAAAAGGGTATCGCTTATCTGATAAGAAAATTATCTATATACTGATTCATCAGCTACATGTTTTTAAAAGTAATTTCCTCAAATTATAACAATACTTATGTATTATGTATTGATAGACAGGGAGTAAAACCTGTGATCAAATACTTACCTGTATGAGACATTCAAGTTTGTACATGCACAAGCCCAGCTCGGCCATACTAGGTTTAAACAGTTCTCTGAGACGATAGTCCTGCATCAATTTGACCAGTACAGCAAAAGCCTCCTCCTCAGGCATCTATAGTCCACAACAAAAATTAAAAAATAACCTCATCAACACATTAATTCTTTACCAGAAGAACAAAATTGGAAAGCATTGTTGACATGAAATTGTGACTCTAAAACATATATTTTTTTTTTTTTTGAATGGTAGAAAACATTATGGGAAATGGAGAAATGCTGGTTACCCTCTGGTGGACTGCTTTAGAAAACAGTTTAGGAAAAAGGTACTCACTTGTTACATGTTATTCTCAAGAAATCCATCCACATTGTTTTAAGACATTTAAGACATTTTCTATTGTATCAAATATATAACCCTCAGAGTTCCAAATGAACCTATCTGACAATTTCATCCTAGAAATACAACCCAAATATTTGCAATTTCATGATTGCTTTGTCTACAGTGTTTCAGTAGAGTGGACACAGTTGATCAAAGATCACGCTGCTATGTGCAGCCTGATCTTGATCTACACTGGCCGCAAAGGTAACTATAGTCGTAAAAGGTGCCTTAAGGGTAAAAATAATGCTTGCTAGATCTAAAACCATTGTGTATGATAAAAGAGTTAAGAAAATATGAGGGCAAATATTCCCCACCACGAAACTGTGACAATACAAAAACAAGAGGGCCATGTTGGCCCTGTATTGCTCCACTGGCTAGTAAGTAAAAACACTACAAGCCAAACGTTACAATACTTGGCCAAATGGTTTCAAACTAGAAGACATACAAAATTTTCTTTATGAAATCCTATGAGAAAGTTATGAACCCAGGGCGAAGCCATTTTTTACCACAAAGCTATAATTAGTTGAATCCACAAGATAAAGCCCCATACCAAATACTACAGGTCTGGAATGGGTGGTTATAAACAAAAAGATTTTCCAAGTTTCCTCAATAAAAGGCCCTGTAAAACATGAGGCCCCTGAGACAGGGCTAAGTTTAGTAGCCCTAGGTCTTATAGTTAGTAACAAGAAGATTTATACAGTTTTCACTATAAAAGCCCATGTAAAATTTGAGACCACTGGGCTGGAGCCAAACTTGACCCTAAGGCTATAATTTGGGCATCCTTGGTAGACACCCACTAGATAAAGCTACATGCCAACTTTGGTAGCCCTAGGCCTTATGGCTAGGTACGAGAAGATTTTTAAAGTTTTCCCTATATAAGCCCATGTAAAACTTATGACCCCCCCAGAGCGAGGCCAAGTTTGACCCCAGGGCTATAATTTGGGCACTCTTGGTAGACGCCCACTTGATAAAGCTACATGCAAAATTTGGGAGCCCTAGGCCTTGTG
Organism: Hippopus hippopus; assembly: GCA_946811185.2. Taxonomy (NCBI): domain Eukaryota; kingdom Metazoa; phylum Mollusca; class Bivalvia; order Cardiida; family Cardiidae; genus Hippopus; species Hippopus hippopus. The sequence goes on along the minus strand of OX328098.1, from coordinate 48,020,237 downwards.
GCTAGGCACGAGTAGATTTTTAAAGTTTTCCCTATATAAGCCCATGTAAAACTTGTGACCCTGGGGCGAGGCCAAGTTTGACCTCAGGGCTATAATTTGGGCACTCTTGGTAGACGCCCACTTGATAAAGCTACATGCAAAATTTGGTAGACTTAGGCCCTATGGCTAGGTACCAGAAGAATTTTTAAGTTTTCCCCATATAAGCCCATATGAAACTTGTGACCCCTGGGATGGGGCCAAATTTGACCCCAGGGCTATAATTTGAAGAAACTTGGTAGAGGTCCACTAGATAAAGCTACATGCCAAATTTAGTAGCCCTAGGCCCTATGGTTTCAGACAAGAAGATTTTCAAAGATTTTCAATATTTTTCAGTTTTGTTGCCATGGCAACCACAGTTTTTGAAGGAATCAAATTTTTTCAAGAAATTCTGAAGAGCACCATGGCAGGATCATTTCTGTGAAGTTTCATCAAAATTGGATGGGTTGTTTCAGAGAAGATGTTTAAAATAAAAGTTAACGCGCACACACATGGACGGATGGACGCAAGGACGGACGGACGACAGACACCCGGCCATGACATAAGCCTGGTAGCCTTCGGCCAGTAGAGCTAACAATTCATTGAATATTGTCATGATAATGTAGAGTTGCCCTTATCTCTGGCAGATGACATCTTTTGCCTTGATGCAGACTACTTTTGAGGACATTTTCGCATAGGAAGAAATTCTTTGTAGTGACACTCAAGGCTGAAAAGTGTAGTATTATCAGGTAAAATGTTAAAGTGAAGCAAGCAAAGTCACAGTGTTATGATTTAACAATATGACAAGAAGACATTTACCTGCATAAGTAGAAGACCAACAATAAATCCACTGCCCTGACAATACCCAACCTCCCTGTCATGTAGCGAATAAGCCTGAAAAAAACAGTCATGCTTTCAGTTTGCAGTATTCTGCCAAATCCTTTTTTTTTTCTATGATACCAATGACCTCAACCAAAATGCTTCAAACAAAAGGCACTGAGTATATGGAATTACTTATTACCTCACTGGCCAGTTTGAACCTCTAACAAGCACAAAATGACTGAAGAGAATAGAAGAAGTTAGGATTAAGTTATGAAGGAATATCAAGAAAATTTCATGACACAAAATGGTTTCAAAAGTATCAAAAGATGCATAAACATGAATTTAAATGAAGCAAAGGCTATCTCATCAAGCTACGCTTGGAGAAAGTGTAGATCAAGATCAGTTACGCAGAAAATGCAGTCACATCTAAAATCCAAAGCATGATATTTTGAAATATTCTAGCTTATACAACCAAAGTTACTCTTTACCAAACCAAAAAGTTTGGGTTGGACTGGAACAAAAGCACTTGCAGATGACAAATTAAATGTTGCAATAATGAAGATTTCTGTTTTTGATAGGGTAGAAAAAATAGTTTGGAAAAGGAGAAAATGCAGTTTACCAGCATTTTCTCCTTTTCCAGCAATGTTTTCAAAAACCTTAATTCTCAGGGTTGTTAAAACTGGGGACTGTAAGGTAAAGGGTAAATTCAGCTTTTCTATTAATGCAAAATGTCTATTCATTTAGTCCTATTTTCATTGTTTACTTCTTTAAAGAAAACAATTCTGCAGCAGAAGACTTCCAAAGCATTTTTGTTAAAAAAAAAAAAAAAAAAGGAAAGCAAATATTTATGAGCCATGCTCTGGCAAATGGGGGTTTACTGCATCTCTGTGGTGCATGATAGCAGGCCAGTGGTCGTATCATTATGAATCAATGTAATCTATTTTGTCTAACATCCAACTAAATCATGAGCTAGACTGGTCCTTTGACATGCAGAAAATTAACATATAGAAGAAAGTTTCAACCCAGGTCAGCCTGTCCAGACTGCAAAGGCTGACCTGGGTTGGTACTTTTTGCAGATGCATTCAGCTCCCTTTTCACAGACCATGGCTCAAATAAAAGAGGTTCAATCCTATACCAGATGAAAAAATTTTGGACTCATCCATACTGATACCATCTGCGGATGACAATGTGGCTTATATGAAAGAGTTCGACAACAAAAGAGTAGAAAACATAGTGCAAAAAGGAGAAAATGCTGGCTATCATTATTTTCACTTTTCCCACAAAATTTTCAAAAGCTTTCTTTCTCAAGGTGGTAAAATCTTGCGACTGTTTTGGAAAAGGGTTAAATACAAAAATTCAAGTGAAAAGATTGTGACAAAAGGAGCAGTTCCACATTACCAGCCATTTCTCTTTTCCTACAATGTTTTCACAAGTAGTCTGCCGCAAGACAAATGTCATCTGTTTGACCAAAAGACCTACTTTCATGACATGGAAAAGGCTCTCCTGACCAACACCATCCTTCTCTTTGAAGAAATCATGTTCGGGAAAAGTTCTCGCAATGTCTCGACGAATCATCTTCTCGCTCGGTGATTTCTGTTTCAAGTATTCCACATACATGTCCTTCATTGGAGAACGGTTGACATCCAATATTAACTGCCAGGCCAGACATCTGAATGGGTTTGGGATACCTTTCCGAACTAATTGCTGCACAAAAACAAGAGAGAAACTTATCTCAAATTTTTCTGAATGCCATAAAAAACGTTTTAACTCTTAGCCTGCCAAATAAACCTTACAGACATTTTCAGTGTATAAATAAGATGAAAATGGTTGCGATTTAAAGTTTCCTTTTGTCTAAGATGTTTCAGCAAAGCAGACAGTGTAGATCAGAGATCAGACTGCATGTTTTATGCAGTCTTATTTTAATCTACACTGGTGGCAAAGACAACTATAGCTTCAACTCTTTCCTTATTGTTGAGGCTTTTGTGGACAGTGTGGACAGAATGTGCAGTCTGATCTCTTATCTACACTGTCCACTACTTTATTTTAGATTAGGGCCAAGCTGTCTCTTCATCTTGCAGTGGAACTATATTTATAGCCAATGAAAAAGTGTAAATTATTTACTTGGTAGTGAAAGAGTTAAGGGTTAACTATTAAAACATTACTGTAAAGACAGAATTTATCAAGCTCCCTCTAAGACTTTGTCATGTGTAAGAAGTAAGTATATTGCAATTTTACTCTTTACCACACAATCCTATGTTTTTATTTATTTTTTTTATTTTATTTAGTACTGAATGTACATAATATGGTTTTAAGAGTAGCACACAACATAATCAAACAAAAAAGTTAAATATGATGGAAAGGCATAGAACCGTATCAGGCACATCAGCACCAAGGATACATGTATCACAAAAAGGGGAAAGGATCCCTTATTTCCATGGTGGAGTTTTAGCAACCCTGAGAGAGAAGGCTTTTGAAAACATTGTGGGAAACGGAAAACATGCTCATAACCAATAATTTCTCCTTTTCCCTACCTATCAAAGACAGAAATCATCATTAGAGCTACATTCAATTTGTTATCTACAAATGCTTTCGATTTGGTCCATTCCAAAATTCTGTTGTTTGGTAAAGAAACAAAGGTAGTTTCTGAGAAACATACATACATACATACAGATCTCCACTTACACTGACAAAAACAAAGACTATAGAGCAAAATTAAACCATAGAGCATTACCAATCAATGTTGCTTTAACGGAAAATGTTGAGATCAGACAGACCATACTGTACTCACTGATCTTGATCTACACTGTCCACTACTTTAACATAAACTGGCTAAACAATGTTGAAATTTCAATTTAATGGCTTCTTTTCCAACTTGAAAAGACCAGTTTCTTCTTCTGCTCTGTGAAGGTTTGCCCTATACCATATAACGATTCTGAGAAAGAAGACTTTTGAAAACAAATTAGGAAAAGGAGAAAATGTTGGCAACCAGCATTTTCTCCTTTTCCCACAATGTTTTCTACCCTTCCAAAAACAAATTTCTATTTTTGAGCCACACTTCTTTTCTCCTCTGCAAATGTTTTCAATTTTTGTGAGTCTAAAATTTTGTCATTTGGTAAAGAGTTAATATTCCAGAAACAGAGATAAGCTCCTACCTTTATGAAAGCTGGCTTTTTCTTAGCACTTGCCCAATCATTGACTAACTTTCCCCATATTTCCCATATGTTACTGCCTGGGTTTCCTGGAAAAGAGGTAGGAAATGTGTAATGGATATATTTTTCTGTCTTGTAACACCACTTTTGAAGACATTATAGTAAAAGGATGAATTATTTACCACACAATCCCATGTTTTTATGACCCTTGGACATTAAACTTCTGAAAAGGAGAACATGCTGGTAACCAAATTCAATTTAGACCTGTCTAAAATAATTGTCATGTGGTAAGGAGTTTTCCCTTTACCACATAATGCCGATTTTTAACGACCCTGGAAAAGAAGACTTTTGAAAACATTTTGGGAAAAGGAGAAAATGCTGGTAACCAGCATTTTCTCCTTTTCCCACAATCTTTTCTACCTATCAAAGAAAAATTGCGCCATTTGAGCCACGCTGAAATTGTCATCTGCAAATGCTTTCAATTTGGACAAGGCTCAAATTTCATTGTCTGGTAAAAGGTTAAGCCACAAGGGTCTTGTATGGATCAGTGGTAGGTTTGTAATCCAGGAAGTCTGGGTGTGATCCTCACCAGAGGTGCTTGGCTTTGGTGTCCTTAGACAAGGCTCTGCAGAGTGTAACCAGTGATAACCAGAATTTTCTCCTTTTTCCCAAATGCTTTTTACTCCATCAAATGCAAGTTTCATCATTTAAGTCACAAAGAAATTGTCATCTGCAGATGATTTTAATATGGACAAGTCTATTTTTCTGTCCTGTGGTTCAAAGTTTATTCGTGTTAATCACCCTTAATTTACTAAGATGTTTAAATGTTGTCTGCTGCAAATTTGTTCCATGAGGTATTGAGTTAGTTTTAAGACTGCTAAAACATAAACACCATATGCAAGTGCCAACACTCAGCAGGGGATGCTTTCTCATGAAAAATATTTAAGTTGAAAAAAGGGCATTACAGTGTCAAAAAAGTGTAAGAGTTACCTGCCTTTCAGATAAGGGTTTCCCCTTTTGATAATAAACAATCGAGTTAAAAAAGTGTAAGAGTTACCTGCCTTTCTGATAAGGATTCCCCTTTTGATGATAAACAACTAACTCAAGTTTGATGTAAATATCTTGATTGAAAAGAGAGATATACGAAAATGTCAAAGTTTTTGCACTAAGACAACAACACAGGGCTATGACAAGGCTATTTGGACAAGAGTAAAATTTTGTTGTGTGGCACAGAGTTAAATCCATGTACCCACACTGAAGAAAAACTATAGATTACCTGTTTCTTCTTCATTGATATGTCCACTTGAATTGACAGATATATTACTTGTGGAAGAACCTTTCCGAGAATGTCCCAGATTGGGTGAAGGAAATACTGGGCCTGCAGTAGATCCTGATCGTGAATGAGTTGGGGTCAGCCCTTTACACGACTTCTTGTCAGCCTCAAGTAGCCTGAAAGTAGAAATCATCATTCTTATTTCAATTATCTGACAAAGCCACTTTCTTAAAGAAATTTTGACACAATTTCCTGTGTGTTATCTCAAGGAAAGAGGCTTTTGAAAACACTGTGGGTATCTGGTCACATTAATTTTCATTGTTTGTCTTAAAATGCTGGAAGGTCTGGAGTTCGATTGTTTGGTAGCAGGTATATAGTCTGATAGATTTGGAAATCTGTAAGGCAATCTCATACAATCTGGGACATCTTCAGCAGTTTGAAATATCCTGCAACAGCTTCTATGGTTTAGAACAGCAACTGTAATCTGAAACATCTAAGGTAGTCTGACATATTCTGAAAATTTTCAAGCAGTGTGAAATATTCTGGAACATTTTCTAAGGTTTGAAACATCATTAGTAGTCCAAAATATCTTAGGTAGACTGACACATTCTGAAACATCTCAAGCAGTATGAAACATTCTAAAAACCTCAACCATAGAAAAAAAGAAATACAGTGGCCTTAAATATTAACTCTTTACCAAACCTCAAAAATTTAGACTGGTCCAAATTGTAAGCATTTGAAGACGACAAATTAAGCAAGGCTCAAAAACTGAAATTTTCCTTTAGAAGGGAAGAAAACATTATGAAAAAGAAGAAAATGCTGTTTACCAGCATTTTCTTCTTTTCCCACTATGTTTTTAAAAGCCCTCCTCAACAGGGACGAGGGTCATGACAAGAGGACCATGATGGTCCTATATCGCTCACCTGAGTACTAAGTAGGGTTGACTATTGAGGCCAAAATCTACTATTGCGATAGTATTGACATTGGAAAAAATACTATTGCAATAGTATTGATATTGCCTGTTACTATTGCAATACTATTGCAATACTATTGGATGAATTGCAAGAGATGAATTTCACCAAATTACATCTTGAAACCATGTTTTAGACATACTTTCTCCGAGTAGTTTAAATTCTACTCGAGTATAGTTTTGAAAAGCAAATAAAGGGGAAAATAGAGTTAAATGCAAGATGCTCAATAAATTTCATTGACATTTTTTTCTAAATGCAGATGGCTCACAAACAATTTAACATACCTAATTACTCTGAACTTTTGAAGAAGTCAACTTTTAAGTCTGATTGATTTACAACAGCATGCAAAGCACAAAATGCTGACAAATGCTGGTGGTTCATAAACACACCTAATAAAAAGTAATTATAAAGCAACTTTAAACTTTTAAAGAAATCACCTTTTAAATGTGAGCCCTTAAGGTTTTTTTGAGTTGATAGAATTTATCTAATTTTACCCGTAATTGGCAAATATATTCAGACAGAAAAAATAAATATTTTTGTTTAGTCTCCAAATCTTTAGGAAATTATCATTCTGAAAAAAAAGGGGGTGGCCGAAATAATAGGTTTTACCTTGTTGTATATGTATCCCAAAAGTGTGTTATATTAAGATATTTGTATAAATTTACTGCTTATAGTCATTAAAAAGCTGAAATGACGATCTGAAGTGACTCTCATCGGACAATGTCAAAGAGACATTTTGTTGTGTCATGGGTTTCCGTGTTTTTTACTCCGATCAGTTTTTCATGTCTGTTAATTTCTGGCTAGGTATTTCCACATGATTTGACAAAAAGATTGTCAATGAGGGTAACAAGTAACTTAAAAACCTGTCATTTTTCACAAGAAAAGCGTATAATGGCCTTTTTTGTCCATGCATTTTCTTACGCGAAGTCTCGGGTGTAACCAGAATCTGTTACGTGAATTTCATTTCTATAACGCGATTTACGCAATAATTTGCGCGAGTGGGAACACTGTTAAACATTATCTTACCTTTTTAGCCCGAGAAAGAAGTAGCTTTCTAATACGAGTTAAGTCATAGTACAGAAGTGGATAGTACAGATTTAAGATCAGACAGCGTGTTCTGTTTAGTCTGATGTCTTCTACACCATCCGCCAACTTTGAAAATCGCCATCTTGCCATCAGCAGAGTAAATCAGAACGACCATAATGTAGATCTATATTAAAAGCCATCTGTCTACAAGATGCCTGTCGGCCTGTCGTGGGTACACAAATGTTTGCAGTAAAATTTGGATAAGGGGTATGACGTAACACGCAAATCATTCGAAGCGACTGAGTTGTAACACACCTGTTTAATTTACACACTTGAACTGGTCTGCTCGAAGAAACTTATATCTGGCTGCAGGTCGACCTCCAATCAATTCAAAGTGACCATGCAATAAGCCTATTTCATGCACGATTTACATGTACACCAGCTGATAAAGCCTTTTTGCATTTAGTAATATAGCTGTTTCAAGAACACGCCAGTCGTGTCACGTTTTGTGTAGTAAGCATAAAAAAGTGCGGCTGTTTTCTAAAAATTAATCTAATTCCTTGCAGCCGAAATAAAAGGAATGCATTTGAAATGGATTACTGATAAATAAAGAAAAGAAAGAACGAGGTTTAGTATTCATTTTTCATAGTAGATTTATTTATTGCTTATGGAGGGACAACACGCATGGTTATGGTTTTGGCGGCCTATGTAGATTAAGATTAGACTGTAGGCAGACTGTTTGGTCTGATCTTTGATCTAAATCCACACTTTTCGCTTTGGTGAGAAATTTTTAACAAAAACGCCCTTAGTGTTGCAATTATTTTGGTCTAATATCATGACTTAAAATTATCGCTGAGTTAACAAGTTGGCTTCTTTACAAAAGAAGCCAGGAGAGGTCAGCATCATTGTTTTCCAATAGTTTATTGGCTTTTAATTTCAATATATTTTGGTACATTTAAACAAACAAGTAAAAAAGCCGCCGCGTAGAAACCTCATATGCTTTACATGACAGTCATTTGACCTTCTTGTTGCGTTTTCAAGTCGCATGATCTTGCCCAGCGGTCTTCTTTCTCTTTTTTAACGAAATTCTTATTTTTTCTTCTGCTTAGATTTATTTGCTTAATGAAAAATTACAATTATTTGAGAGGTAATTTGCAGCCATGGCAAATTAATATAACAAATATTTTCTGAAATTCGTCACATAAAAATAAACCACGTCTACTTCCTGTTTCGGTTTTTTGATATTGCTTTATTTACAAAACCATGATGAAACAGACTGTGTATCAGTACAATTTCGCAAGAAAAATGGATTTACACAGCAAATTCTGTGGCAGTCTGCCTTTTAAACGCACCACTGTTGGAGAGGTCTGATGACCTCTCCAATCAGCTCTCGAAGGATTCGTTTTGGTAACGAAGACATTGCTATGCAGAAATGAATATTATGCAGCCGACCATTATTGAAAACATATTCCAAGAAATTACCCGTCAAATATTTTGGGAAATTAACGTTACGGAATGTCCGAATATTTAGGAAAACTTGCTTTTCAGAGAAAGGATTAAAAAATAAATTATTTTTGTAAATAATTAAACGTGTCCGAACTTTTAGGGCGTTGGAATACATTAGTGAATTGCAGTATTTTCTCCCTCTTTCTTGTCAGTGAAACTATCGAAACTATCGATATTTGAGGTAACTATCGGCGATAGTTATCGATTTTCAACATAACAATCGATGCAGTAGCATCGACACGCTCGCCATCGCGATCCATCGATAGTCCGATGTATCGTTACACCCCTAGTACTAAGCAGTAAAGGTCTAAAATAAAGATAAATACCAAATATCGAGGTTCAAGGCCAAATGATAATGAAACAAGAGCAGCAAATTGTCGCAAGATATGCCAGTCTCACCGCCAGTTGTCAGGAGGTATAATAATTGCAAAGGGCAGGTAATGCAACAAACATGTTTACCAAGTCTCAAGTCAATATGACTTGAGGCTTCAAAGTTCCGTTCCGGACAAGCAAGAAATAATGAGAAAATGAAGATCAAAGTGGAATTACTCAAAATCGGTAGGTAGAGTTATTGTTCTTGTGCACTGTACTCGGTAATATTGCAACAGACATGCATACCAAGTTTGAAGTCGTTCTGACTTGAGATGACAAAGTTATATTCTGGACAAGCACTAAATGCTGTAAAAATGACAATCAAAGGGAAATTACTCAAAGACAGCACAAGGTACAGTTACAATTCTTGTGCACTGCACTTCCACATATTGCAACAAATAAGCATACCAAATTTCAAGTCATTCCTACTTAAGATGACAAAGTTTTGCTCCTGACAAGCAAGAAATGCTAAAAAAAAATGAAGGTCAAAGGGGGAATAACTCAAAATTTGTGCTAGGAAGAGTTATGGTTCTTGAGCACTGCACTCCGTAATTTTTCAACAATCATGCATACCAAATTTAAAGATGTTCAGGCTGGAGATGACAAAGTTATATTCCAGATGAACAGAAAATGCTGTAAAAATGACGATCAAAGGGAAATAACTCATAGACAGTACGAGGTAGAGATATGATTCTTTCACACTGCACTCTGTATTATTGCAACAAACACAAATGCCAAGTTTCAAGTCAATCGGACTGGAGATGACAAAGTTATGCTCCAGACAAAGAACTATTCTATAGAACTTTCTAATTCAAGGGCAAATAACTCCAGTCGTTCTGGTCCGATTAGACCCATAACTGATCTCATCTGAGATCTTATAGTCATATATATTCTGACCAAGTTTGGTGCTGATTGGTTGATATTTGTAGATGCTAGAGTGTAAACAAAGTCAAATATAGCAATTTTTCTAATTCAAGGGCAAATAACTCCAGTTGTTATGGTCCGATTAGACCCATAATCGAACTCATATGAGATCTTATGGTCATATATATTTTGACCAAGTTTGGTGACGATTGGTTAATAATTGTAGATGCTAGAGTGTAAACAAAGTCAAATATAACAATTTGTCTAATTCAAGGGCAAATAACTCCAGTTGTCATAGTCCGATTAGACCCATAATCGAACTCATCCGAATCTTATGGTCATATATATTTTGACCAAGTTTGGTGCTAATTGGTTAATATTTGTAGATGCTAGAGTGTAAACAAAGAAATGTGAACAGACGGACAGACGGACGGACGGACGGTCGACGGACGGTGAGTGATCACAATAGCTTATCCTGAGCACTTCGTGCTCAAGTGAGCTAAAAACCCGGGATTGTTTGGTAATGGTTAAAAAGGCATCCAAAGTAATCAGAAACACTCTGAAATCCATTTGTATGAAAGATTCCTTACCATGTACAGCAGTCTGAAATATATGCATTCTACTATCTTTTTGTGAAATATTCTATCAGGAAAAAAAGCCTTAAAATTGCCATGTTTCAGTCCAATATACAGATTGAACATATTCAGTGCTTTGAGGGGATACATCAGTTTTGGTCGTTAATGGATAGTCTAGAAATTTAAAACTAGGAAAAAAAAGTTTAGAAAGGTCAATGAACACAGCCCATGCCATCATAATTTATATACATAATTATATTTGAGCCATGATCTTTGAAAAGGAGGTTTAATGCATCTGAAACAACGATCAACCCAGGTCAGCTCGAGTAGTCTGCGCATACTGACCTGTGGGAAACATTTTGCTCTTGGCAAATTTTCTGCACGCACAAGGACCATTCTACCTCAGGATTCAGCCAGTTGTCATACAAAATGGATTTTATGGATCAACATTCACAATTATGATGACTTGCTTGGTATACTGCATTACAGAGATGCATTAAACCCCCTTTTTACCAGAGCATGGCTCAAGTATATTTGTAAATGATGATAAAACAATTTTCTTAATCCTTAGACTGCCAACTTAACGAAATGGACCTCCTCAAGTAGGAAAACTAGTCTAAATATTAAAATAATATTACTGCAAGACTGTTTTGATCAGAATATGTAATAAAGTAGTGGACAGTCTTAATCCAAGATAAGACTGCATGCTCTGTGCTGTCTGATCTTGATCTACACCATCCACCCAAAGAAGGACTCAACTCTCTAAGGGTTAATCACACCTAATAGGTAACAAGTATAGAACTGCACTGAATATTCATGTCATTTTATTTAATGATGTGCTCTAATTAGTGCAAAAATTAATTTATATACCAAATTAAACATAAAGACACACTCAATGTACATGAAGATCTGCACGCTACAGCAGATAGTGTAACTCTTCCTTGTACCATGAAATGTCAATCAAATATAATTTACCATATGTCTATCACTTAACTCATTGTCCTCATCAATATTCATGCCTTCTTATTTAAAGATGTGCTATACTTAGGGCGAAAAAATAAGTTATATATGTAATAAAACATATGGTAAAGATAAATTCATATCTACATGCAGATAATTATGTGCACTCTATCGGTAACTCTTCCTTACGCTGCAAAATATCAACCAAATTTAATCCTTAGCCCTTTACCACACAATCCCGACTTTTAATGACCCAGGGAAAGAAAGCTTTTAAAAACATTGTGGGGAATGGAGAAAATGCTGGTGACCAGCATTTTCTCCTTTTCCCTCAATGTTTTCTGCCTTTCCTAAAATAAATTTCATACTTAAGAATTACATTTATTTTGTCGTCTGCAAATGCTTGCAATTTTGACAAGTCTAAGATTGTGACGTTTGGTAAATAGTTAAAGAGTCGAATAAACCATGCAATTATTTTCAGGCTAGAATAAGACCCATATAAATTTGATTTCATTGTTGCCTTTGTCTGTAATGTTTCAGCTCAGCGGACAGCACAGATCAAAGATCAGATTGCATGTTTTGTGCAGTCTGGTTATGATCTACACTGGCTGCAAAGGCAACTTTAGTTGTGAAAGGTGCTTTAAGGGTTAATTCAATGACATTTATATCACTTTTGTCATTTCCAACTGCAGATTAATTTTTTTCCTAGACCACTTTTCAAAACATTATGCCAAAAGAGGCATTTTCTCATGTTGAGAAATTTCTCTTTAGCATCTATGATTTCTCATATATTCATGGATTAAACCTTTCTAGTTGATTATTCATTGAACCCTCCAGTATAATTGGTGAAAATAGGGCCTTTTGCAGGTGGCATAGATCAAGATCAGACTGTACTGATGATGCAGTCTGATCTTGAATATACACCATCCAGCTTTTTAGTCAAACCTTTCAGATAAAGGGTTTAACTGATCTTCACAGAATTGCATTTTCAACAATCTGAAAAGGCCAAGAAACTATTTGGCATTGAAATAATTATCTCTTAACCCATTACCACACAATCCCTACTTTTGACGACCCTGAGAAAGAAGCCTTTGGAAAACATTGTGGGAAAAGGAGAAAATGCTGTAACCAGCATCTTCTCCTTTTCCCACAATGTTTTCTACCCTTCACAAAACAAATTCCAAATTTTCAGTCACTTTTATTTTGTCGTTTGCAAATACTTTCGAATTGGACAAACCTAAAATTTTGTCGTTTGGTAATGAGTTAACCAAATGAGAAAAATTTTAAAATAGTCCAAAATGAAAGCAGACAAAAAAATAATATACAGCCCTAATACTTGGACTTTTCTTTGATATCCTTTTATAAACAAATCCAATCTTTTTAGCCATATTTTATCAAATTTTGTTTTCTTCTATCAATATAAACATGTCCAAAATTCCATAATCTAGTAAGAAGTTAACTGAAATTGATTTGTGAGTATTTTGGCAATAAGGCTGCCTTTCCATGTGTCTGTCGTCCAACTGCGTTGTCTGTTTGCTATTGGCATGTCAGTTCAACACTATCGGAACCCCTTTTCCATATATATAAACCAGACACAGGATTTGCTTGCTAAAACTGGATCCTTAACAACAAGCATGTTGAATGAACAGAACATAGTTTTAAATCGGTCGGTGTGAGCCAGACGATTAGAGAGACCACAAATTTTGGAAACGCGTCTGCTGAGGGCAAACTGATGTAACTGCAACTCGTAACGGCTTTTACTTACAGTCTTATAACTCTAAAATAACTGTTGTGATCTTATTATAAATACTACTTTTAACCCAGATAAGCGCATGAATACGAACTAGAAGTAAACAAACCTTCAAGTAATCCCTTACTTAACTTTTCAATTATGTAAGAAATGGCGGTTACAGTTTGTTTATCGATGAATTATGCCATAGTATTAGTATTATCAAAATCTTGGGCCTGCAAAAACTAGAAATTTTGTAGCAGTTTACTTACAATGCAGCCATAAGAAATGGTGTGAGTGATAAAGCAACAACTTAAGAATGAAACAAGAGCGAATCAAGGAGTAGCGGGTTATGTAAGCACATCTTGTCTGCTGTCCATGTTATTCGGCAAACTTGGAGTGATCAGTTGGTCAACTTATACGTAGTTATGGGATCGACCAAGTTGTGACGAGTGCTGTCTGTATATGTAGCAGGTGTTGAAAAGATGATAGGTCATTTGGCCTTGAGCAAGGATAAAATTGTAATGGAACAGAGTTTGTAAGGAAACATTGCTTTAAAAGAATTTGAAAATTAAAATTGTTTTGCCTTAGAGCAAACTGATGTACATGCTCCTGGTAAAAGCTGTAAGTTTAAAAAAGTAATCTGCAGTTGGTAGTTTAATGTTAGCGAGGCGAAGCAGTGAGGGGCAAAGGATGTAGAGTTGTTTAACTCTTTACCACACAATCTCGACTTTTAACGACCCTGAGAAAGAAGCCTTTTGAAAACATTGTAGGAAAAGGAGAAAATGCTGGTAACCAACATTTTCTCCTTTTCCCACAATGTTTTCTACCCTTCCCTAAACAAATTTCAATTTTTGAGCCACATTTATTTTGTCGTCTGCAAATGCTTTCATTTTGGACAAGTCTACAATTTTGTCATTTGGTAAAGAGTTAAGGGTTATGACCCTAGTGGAGAAGCCATTACATAAACATTTTCAGAATGGACTGGTTATCCCATGGTTGCAACCTTACTGACCAGACTGTGCAATCACAATACTGACCAGCATAGATTTGATTATGCATCTTTCAGCTTAGGATATATTAACCCTTGGGCTACTAAGCGCGAATTTATGACCTTTTGTGGACAGTGTACATTAAGATCAGACTGCACACTTCATGCAGTCTGATTTTGGATTCACGCTGTCCGATAAGGAGATATTTTTTCCAAAAAAATACCTTTGAAATAGTAAAAAATTGGGTTTTACCGTCAGCTTGAAAGTTTCATTTCACTTATTAAGCAGGTTAGGGGTTAAATTGTGTTCATAGCCCCTTTTCCTCTCCTTCCAGCCACGGCACCACCATTTTACACGCTCACTAACATGTTTTTTTATGAAATTCTTAAGACTGGAATCAGTCTGTTAACCGTTGACCGAACAATCCTGTCGGGCTTTAAAAATGTAGTGGGAAAAACAGCAAACATGTATTCAGCATGTTCTCTTTTTCCTCATAGCGTTTTTTCATCATATGAAAGATTTTCAACATTTTGTCAGTTGGTAGAGTTAAACAGAGCATTTCATAGAGGGAAAAAAAAACACCTGAAACTGCAACACAAAAAAGCTCACTTAACGTCATATTCTCTATGTCTGAATCAACTTACCAGGCAAAAAGCCTCTTCGAAGGGCGCAGATTCAGACCAGATTCAGACAAGATTGCACAGAACATGCAGTCAGATTTTGGATCTGTTATTCCTATTTTCTGCGATATTGTAGTCAAGACAGCAATGACCCTGCAATATTTAGGCTGCTTTTCCACACTTAACATATCTATTTCATTAATTCAGTGCTTTAAGTGTAAAACTCTCAGTTACATGTTTGTCTCATTGGCTACTCCATACTGGTTGATTCTCATCCTTTCCATATTTCAGATTAAAAGCACAAGGTTTACTGTAGTGATGGTCTTGCTCATTAAAATGATTCAATACAATGACCCATGTTGCCCAATGACAAGTAATGTCGCTTTTGAAGACAATAAAAGATCAAGATCAGACTGTACTTTGAATGCAATGCAGATCAGTATCACAGACGTACATATTTAAGATACTAATTGTCTTTTTATGCATGACTTATATGAAAGAAAAAAAAAACTCGACTGTCATGAAAACTGTAATGTTTGGATATTGTTTTTGTGACTGTAAAAGGCCATAACTGAGTGTTTTAACCAAACTATCCCGTTTTTGATGACCCCGAGGAAGACGGCTTTTAAAAACATTGTGGAAAAAGGAAAAATGCAGATAACCATCGTTTTCTCCTTTTCCCACGTTTTTTTACCATTTCAACGATTCAAATCATCATTTGGTCTACATTTCATTTGTCATGTGCAAATGCTTTCGATTTGGACAAGTCTAAAATTACATCATTTGGTAAAGGGTTGAGAGTTTGGTAGATACTACATTCTTTGAAAGTAATGTGGGAGAAATTGGCCAGCCAATGTTTTGGACAGAACAATCTTGCCCAGGACAATTTAGCCAGCCAAAAAACATTAGGTAGGACAATTTGTTGAGATAAACACGAGCAGCCAAAAGTAAACAATTTGATAGTCATAATACAGGCATATTCTATACAACTTATTCATAGCATTTTAAAGTATGGATGTTATTGCAGGGTTTTCCTTGACGCACGATTTTGTGCGTTTTGACGCATTTTTAAGGAAAATGATGCGCTATTTTTTCAACAGTGCGTCATTGTTGACGCACAAATACAATAAGAGTAACTAACGATCGTATATACTACCAACAATGTGACACCGTGAGTAGATGAAAAATCTGGAGTACGAAGTAAAATTGGGTCGAAACACTGGACTGTGTATCGATTTTACCAGAAAACCGTCCGTCTTTAAACGGCTCGAAACTAAACCAGTCCATCTCTAATGAAAACAATATGGCTCTGTCAAAATCGACGTCATTCTTGCTGTCTGCAAGGAAGAATAGCCCTTAAACAAAGATCAGACGATAAAACGCCTGGTAAGAGCACTTAGAAAATCATTTCAAGGTCTCAAGGGTTTACTGTAAATTAGCTAAAGAGATACACTTTTTTATTCGTTAAAAAACGCGGCATGAATGCGACCCATGTGTCAAACCACAAGAATCGGCAGTTTAATTGGTGAAAGTCGTGTATTTTTGGCCAAAATGGGTATCTCTATCAAGCTAAACAATAGAGACTTCCCAATCCGGCGGACAACAAGCTATTTTCACCAATTAAACGGTCAATTCCTGTGATAAAAACAAAATAAAATAACTCTTTACCACAGATAGAAGATGCACAAACTTCAAAATTCAACCCTTGTGCAAGATCAAAACACTAGCGGTCATGATGATACTCTTGCAAGATTAAAATCACTTTGAGATCTGACAGCTTGTCTGCAGCTATCTTGGGCATATTTGCTTGTTAAAAACAGGTGTACATAAAGCATACTCCAGATACTCTTTATGAAAAAGGTACCATCTAGGCTGTAAGCTCCATCTATATAGAGAATCTCTGGTGTTATTGTTTATCTATCACCATGTAATAAAACATATAGGGTATAAAAAGATTTACAGTGCATAGAAAACACAAACACACATTATTTCACAAATAGTAGCTTTTGTCTAAGCCAATTACATTTTGTTGTGACCCCCACAAATTCCAAAATGACTCCCATTATTTTTGACTATGGGGTAACAATGACCCCCTATTTTTGTTGCCAAGGGAAAACCCTGTTATTGATAATATCTGACAGTATGTTACAGTATAGTTTCCAAAGTTGCAAAAGTTACAGAAAAGAATACATGTATTTGTATTTTGTTAATCTTTCATAAAAGGTTGGTAGGTACTGTTAATCATGATGAGTGATATCTAAAGCTTGAAAATCGGTATTACTGGTCAGAATAGTCACTTATATTCTACGTTTTATTGCTGTCGACTGGCAGACATATATCTTTAGCATTCAGTTAAACTACTAATTTGTAAAGGACAGTTAAAAAAGGGAGTTCCTACGTGACTCAGTTATAAGGTGTAGGATTCCTATCCCATACATAGTTCAACCAACTACCATCTGATTTGTGATTTCAAACTATTTTAGTTATTCAGTATCGACCGATTACAGTGCTGACAGCACTTTGATTTGTTAATAGCTTGTGCCATACATCTCAGATACAGAAATCAAAAACAAAATATACAGATGCTGCGTAAAGGGTAACATAATTATGGGATAGAAACGACCATATTGCACATACTTATAAGCACATAAGTGACAATTAATTTTATTATACTGCAAAGAAATTTCTTGTGATCTGATTGGATAATCTGCCCCGAACATATATATCATGTACACTGGCAAAACCAACGTAAAAGCAGTTTCCCTTTCGGGAGCCCCGTAGACATGACTACACTATCAATACAACATCCAAAATGGCGGCGTCGATCAAGATTAACATCAAGATTATGCGCCAAGCTGCACGTTTTAGCACGTATTACCAAGGTTTCAGTGACGTCAGTTCCTAGTGACGTCAGTTTTCATTGAATCGGGGCACTCAGAAGGGAAATTCTACTTCGTCAGCGTACTGAATTTTTTAAACCAAAAAACAGGTAAAATTCGCTTAAACGTTGGAATGGTGAAACTTTGCAGTATAATAAATTCGGCGCGGGGTGACATGATTCACCACAGCCGTGAACAAGTTTCCAAGTCCCCTGCCACCTGACCGTACAACTAATAAAGTGATGCAGACTTGCCATGTCACTTTAAGTTGTTACCAAACAACAAAATCTTAGAGTGGGCCAAATTGAAAGCATTTGCAAGTGACAAGGTGGCCTAAATGAAAACAAGAGGGCCATGATGGCCCTGTATTGCTCCACTGGCTATTGCACAGTGGTGATCATCTAGGCTGATGTCTCCCAAGAAGAGGCCCTTCTCTAGCATTGGTGAAGTGTAACTATCTTATTATCCCATATTTTATCTGTCATGTAATTGACAATGAAATACCCCTCTATTTATGGAAATCAATTCCAAACATTTCAAATGAAATCTCACAAAAAAGTTTGCAATATTTTATACTTTTCTTTTATTTAATGTTCGACACAAAGAATCATTCACCAATGGCACTCACCCGGTACAGATTAACATATTTGAGATGGCCCTTTATACACTTACAGAAATAATAAATATAAATATGTTCTATATTGGTAAAGCAATAATGGTGTAGGGCTACTCTATGGGTACGTAATAATAAATAGATTAACCCTTTACCACACACTCCTGACTTTTAACGACTCAGAAAGAGAAAGCTTTTGAAAACGTTGTGGGAAATGGAGAAAATGCTGGTAACTTGCATTTTCTCCTTTTCTCACAATGTTTTCTACCCTATCAAAGACAAAGCTTCATTTCAGGTACATGGAATTTGTTGTCTGCAAATGCTTTCAATTCAGTTCAGTCCAAAAGTTAATTGTTTGGTATAGAGTTAACATATGAATATGGTAAGTTTTCTTGTTTTGGCAGCTTCAGTTCAAGGTTTGCATCATAGCCTTGGTCAGGCTGTCATCACCAGATTGTGCCAGACAACCATCCATCCTAAGTTGGTCAGTTTAATGTATCATCATAGACTTGAGCAGTACATTCTTCTAGATAAAAAAAAATGTGGTTATGTCTCATTTTCAATACATTCTATCAAAAAAAGGATACACAAAGGTTATACAACATTAACG
This sequence comes from Hippopus hippopus, assembly GCA_946811185.2. Classification (NCBI taxonomy): domain Eukaryota; kingdom Metazoa; phylum Mollusca; class Bivalvia; order Cardiida; family Cardiidae; genus Hippopus; species Hippopus hippopus. The sequence goes on along the minus strand of OX328098.1, from coordinate 48,001,264 downwards.
AGTAACAACATTTACACATTTTCCCATCATAGAGCTCTCGACCTTTGACCACCAGATTAACATAAAAGATACTTGTATGTGGGCTGATAATGGCCCCCATCCTGTATTGATTTTCAAAATTGCAGGTTGGCCATTAGATGAAATATTCAAGACATCATCATGACATCATGGCAATACAAGATGCAATAATAAACTCTGAAAAGAACTAACCAAAGGATGATTTGTTTTCAATAACACTCTTTTCGATGTGGAGATATTCACAATTTACTTCAGACTATAAATTATAATGTACTGGAACAGCAATGTTTTGAGTGCATTTATATTTGCATGGACAGAACAAGAGTTATTTCCTTTTATCAGTATGTAAACTTAAATCATATAACCAGTTATAATCTTTAGTAAAGCCAAGCCCACAGCAGCCACGTCCATTGCCAGATCAAATTTTTAGCAAAGAATCTGAAATATGTAAAGCTTAGTACCATGCATATGCCAATTTATAGTGAATTCCAAATTATGCTTCTGGAAAAGATTTTTAGACGTTTTTCAATACTTTTCAGTTTTGTAACCATAGCAACAATAGCTTTTAACAGATGTTAATTCTTTGAAGACATTCTTAAGAACATCATAGCAAGATGATATCTGTAAAGTTTGGTCAAAAATGGAAGAGTGGTTTCAATAGATTTCACTACATAAGCCCATGTAAAATTTCTGACCCCTGGGGTGGGGTCAAATTCGACCTTAGTGCTATAATTTGGGTACTCTTGGTAGAGGACCACCAAGTAAAGCCACACAAAAAATTTGGTAGTCTAACATCTGACCCCTGGGGTGGGGTCAAATTCGACCATAGTGCTATAATTTGGGTACTCTTGGTAGAGGACCACCAAATAAAGCCACACACAAAATTTGATAGCCCCAGGCCTAATGACTCAGTACACGGAGATTTCTTAAGTTATGTTCACAAACATTTTAAAAAGGGTCATCCAAGAAACATTTCTGTGAAATTATTTCAAAATCTGACCAGCAGTTTCAGAGAAGAAGAATTTTTAAGAATTTCTTCATTTCCCTATAGTGCTAGTAGCCCCCATTCACCAGAGCTGTGTTTCTTGACAGATCAAAATTTCACGAACAATTTTTGGAAAGGGTCATTCAAGGAACATCTCTGTGAAAATATTTCAAATTCTGACCAGTTGTTTCAGAGAAGAAGAATTTTTAAGAATTTCTAAATTTCCATATAGTGCAAGTAGCCCCCATTCACCAGAGCCACATTTTTTGACGGATCAAAATTTTACGAACAATTTTTGAAAAAGGTCACCCAAGCAACAATCCTGTGAAATTATTTCAAAATCTGACCTGCGGTTTCATCAGAGAAGATTTTTAAAGAATTCCTTCATTTCTGTATAGTGCAAGAAGCCCCCATTCACCAGAGCCACGTTTTTTGACGGATCAAAATTTTACGAACAGTTTTTGAAAAGGGTCACCCAAGGAACAATCCTGTGAAATTATTTCGAAATCTGACCAGCGGTTTCAGAGAAGAAGAATTTTGAAGAATTCCTTAATTTCTATATGGTGCAAGAAGCCCCCATTCACCAGAGCCACATTTTTTGACGGATCAAAATTTTACGAACAAATTTTAAAAAGGGTCACCCAAGGAGCATATCTGTGAAATTATTTCAAAATCTGACCCGTGGTTTCAGAGGAGAAGATTTTTAAAGAATTCCCTAAAAAATTCCATTTGGTTGCAATGGCAACCAGAGTTTTTGATGGAATCAAATTCTGTGAACAGTTTTTAAAGAGGACCTTCCAAGGAACATTCCAGCCAAGTTTGGTCCAAATCCGCCCAGTGGTATAGGAGGAGTTGATGTTTAAAGAATTGTTGACGACACATGACGCACGACGGACACCAGGTGATCCTAAAAGCTCCCCTTGAGCACATTGTGCTCAAGTGAGCTAAAAAGTTAACATACGGATGGACGCACAACGGACAACGGGCCATAACATAAGCCTGCTGGCCTTCGGCCAGTGGAGCTAAAAAACTTGTCTAGCACCAATCATGTATCACTGCAGCTTGATAATCAAGAGAGGTAAATAGTAACGAACTTTATCTTTCATAAAAGGAGTTATTTCCCTTGATTAATGTTTAAATTGAAGTGACAATATTTTGAAGCCCATGTTAAACTTGCGATCCCTGGAATGAAGGCAATTTTGACCCCAGACCTACAATATGAAACTAGAATGTGTGGTTATAAACAAAAAGATTTTTTAATCTTGCCCAATAAAAAGTCATGTAAAACAAGTTTGCTGAATAAAAGGCCCTGTAAAATATGTGATCCATGACACAGGTTTATCAAGTTTTCACTATAAAAGCCAATGTAAAACTTGTGACCCCTGGTGTGGAGTCAAACTTGAGCCCCAAAGTTAAAATTTGGGCCCTCTTGGTAGAGGCCCATTATATAAAGTTACATGCAAAATTTGGTAGCCCTAGGCCTAAATATGGCTATGTACAAGTAGATTATTAAAGTTTCCTTATATAAGACCATGTAGAACTTGTGACCCCCTGGGGTGGGGCTACATTTGACCCCCTGGGCTATAATTTGGGCACCCTTGATAGAGACCCCCTAGATAAAGCTAAATGCAAAATTTGATAGCCCTAGCCCTTATAGCTAGATGCGAAAGATTTTCCTATATAAGCCCGCCCATGTAAAACATGTTACCCCCTGGAGCGAAGTCAAATTTGACCCTCGGCTATAATTTGGACACCCTTGGTACAGCACTAGATAAAGCTACATGCCAAATTTGGTCGCCCTAGGCCCCATGGCTAGGTCAAAGAAGAATTTTAAAGTTCTCCCTATATAAGCCCATGTAAAACTTGTTATAAAAGCCCATGTAAAACTTGTTACCCCCGGGCAGGGCCTAATTTGACCCCAGGGCTATAGTTTGAACAATCTTGGCAGAGGTCCACTAGATAAAGCTACATGCCAAATTTGGTAGCTCTAGGCCCTATGGCTAGGTAGAAGAGGAATTTTAAAGTTCTCCCTAAATAAGCCCATGTATAACTTGTAACCCCCGGGGCGGGGCCAATTTTGACCCCAGGGCTATAAATTCAAGAAACTTGGTAGAGGTCCACTAGGTAAAGCTACATGCCAAATTTGGTAGCCCTTGGCCTTACGGTTTCAGACAAGAAGATTTTCAAAGATTTTCAAAATTTTTCAGTTTTGTTGCCATGGCAACCAGAGTTTTTGAAGGAATTAAATTCTTTCAAGAAATTTTGAAGAGGACCATGGCAGGATCATTTCTGTGAAGTTTCATCAAAATTGGATGGGTAGTTTTAGAGAAGAAGACGTTTTAAAAAAAAGTTAACGCACGGACGGACGGACGGACGGACAACAGTCCATGACATAAGCCCGCTGGCCTTCGGCCAGTGGAGCTAAAAATGCCCTTGCAAGGTTAGAAAATATTGTGGGAAAAGGAGAAAATACTGGTTACCAGCATTTTCTCCTTTTCCCACAATTTTTTCGAAAGCCTTCTTCCCCAGGGTTGTTAAAAGTCGGGATTGATGGGTACAGGGTTAACCTGAACACAGCCCAACTTGCAGCCATTCTAGAATGTGTTGAAGCCAAAATTACATGAAGTTTGACTACAAGAGTGTCAATAAGTGCAAAACAACTTCATTTTGCTTGAAACACCGTCCAATGGTCTAATGCCATGAAAAAGAACGCTGCATGTAGTGAACTTTTTTCTCATAATCAGATCGTTCTATTGACAGACAATGCAGTCAGATACATGGAAAAATTCCTCCTGAAAATAATGTGACCCAAACTTGCGTCTGAAAATCATACTGTCGTAAATGGATAACACAGTTGGATGGCGGAAAAATGGAAAACCAGCCTAAGAAGACTTAGTCTAATATTCTGTTGTTTTTTATAGCATATTTTACCCTGTACCAGATGGCAAAATGTTTAGACTTATCCAAACTTAAACTACAAGCAGATGACAACGAAGATCTCTTAAATGCTTGAATTTGTCTTTGACAGCAAAAATAACATGATGGGAAAAGGAGAAAAAGCTTGTTATATGCATTTTCTCCTTTTCCCACAAAGTTTTTCGAAGTCTCTTTTTTTTTGCCTAAGGTTGATAAACTCTAGATTCTTTGGTACATGTATATGGTTAAGTTCAGTTCATGTACAAAATCCATTACCTCTCTATAGAATCCTTTTTCTTTAATAACAAATGTTCCATATTACTTTCCACAATACAGCAATTGTGCAAGAATACTTCCTCATTCACTGCAGGCATGATAATACACTACCATCATATAATTAAAGTACAGACACAGTCAAAATAAGTCCTTCCATGAAATGTCAAATGCAAAGGTTTCATTTCGCACAATGGCATCCAAAAAAACATAGGTAATAAGCACAACACTTGTATAGGAAATTCACTGAATTCTGTTGCGTCTAATTGTACAAAAAGCTTAACAGTTATTTTACCACCACTGCCATTTCACTGAAACAACAACTGTAGTATAAATCAACTGATACTTTCTTCATGCAGGAAAAAAACCTGATATGGCAATTTCAGGACTACTTTTTCCTGAGTACCTCACACTACCTAAATATGCAAATTAAACTGTGTGTTCTGTGCACTGATCTTGATCTACATTGTTTGCACGAGAGACATGCAATGAGCAACACAGATTTTTACAAACTTATGAATTCAGACCACATTATTATATTTTGTGATGACTTTTCTTCCATCTGGTACATACGATGGAATAAATGGACAAATATGAAAAAGTATTAAGGTTGAAATTTTGTAAGCAAACAATTTTTTTCTCTTATCATCAAAGAATAGAAATTTCACTATCACAGTGATTGTATTGTCTGAATTTAATTGGTCACTATTATTTTTTGCAACTCCCTTACATCAACCAATCAGATTTGTTCAATATATTCACTGTGGTATTGAAAATTTTCCTTTCACAGTGAGATGAGGCAAAATTGTCTGCCTCTTTCGTTTCGACTTTTAATATTATTTAGTATTTAATATTAACTCTTTTTTACATTCCAGTTTAGATATATATGAAAAATACTGTTTATTTGTTTGTTTGTATTGGAGTTTAACACCGTTTTAACAGCTTAGGTCATATCACAGCGGTCAGTGCACCTACAGTCAGTGTTTTTGCTGGCTATCTAATACCAGCACTGAAAAAACTTTCTTTCCAAGCCACTGACTGCTTTTCTCACATGTATCAGAGGTGAGAGGTGAAAAATTGCTGGAAATAAATTTAGACTCAACCGGGCATCGAACCCCCTACCACCAGGTCACAAGACAGATACGCTAACCACTAAGCTACCCAGCCAGGCAAAAAATACTGACATAGTCTGGGGTCCATGTTCAGCAGTTCATACAGTTAAAGACGGTTAAGTTTGCCAAAACACAGTTACCTAAAATTTAATGCCACTTTCAACATTATGATCCCATGCTATTGTGGCCAGGGTAAAAGTGGTTTTAGATAAAGTCCTTGAAAAAGGGAAATTGTGGCAAACCAGCCTTTTCTCATTCTTCCACTATGGCTTTGTCTTCTACTTTTTCAAAGACAAATCGCATCATAATGTAACCTAATGAAGAAGGCTTTTGATAACATTGTACATAGGAAAAGGAGAAAATGCTTGTAACCAGCATCTTCTCCTTTTCCAGTAATGTTTTCTGCTCTTTCATAGTCATATTCTATTATGTTAGCCACATATAATTTGTCATCTGCAAATTCTTTCAATATGTATAAGTCTAAAATAGATTTATTGTCATTTTAAAAAGAGTTAAATACTGCAGGGTTGACCTTGCGGTAGAGGGAGATGTCACTTGTATAGAGTTATCTGCAATACTCATTAATTATTCATGATCAACCCTTTACCAAACAATCCTGTCTTATAACATCCCTGAGGAGCAAACCTTTTGGAATTCAATGTGGGAAAATGAGATAATGCTGATAACCAACATTTTCTCCTTTTCCCACAATGTTTTCTATCTTTTGAAATGTAGAAAACATCATTTGGGCAACATCTTTTTTGTAACCTACAAGTGCTTACAATTTGGACATGTCTAGAATGTTGTTGTTTGGTAAAGAGCCAAAGCCTGGATTGTCTTGATGGCAACAAAGTCCACTTTCCACTTATCTTTAACCGTTTACCACACGGCAAAATTTTAGACCTATCCAAATTGAAAGCATTTACAATTTCATAGTGGCTCAAATGATGCAATTTTCCTTTGATAAGGTAGAAAACTTTGTGGGAAAAGGAGAAAATGCTGGTTACCAGCATTTTCTTCTTTTCTTACAATGTTTTCAAAAGGCTTCTTCCTCAGGGTTGTCATTGTGTGGTAAAGGGTTAACTCTTTACTAGACAACAAAATTTTACTTGTCCAACTTGAAAGTATCTGCAGACGCAAACAACAACTCAAATGCCACTTGAATTTGCTTTCAAAAATACAGAAAAACTTTGTAGGAAAAGGAGAAAAGGCTGATTACAAGCATTTTCTCCTTGTCCATGTTTTCATCAGGTTCTTTTTTTCAGGGTCATTAAAACTCGAGATTGTGTGATAAATGGTGAATCATGATTTCTTAATTTTCCCTCAGCTATTATTTCATACAGAAAATTCATCAATATTTATACATACATGTAGCACTTTACCAGCCAATAAAGTTTCAGAATTTGTCAATTTGTCAGTATCTGCAGAAGACAAATTAAGTATGGCTCATTGATAGAATTTATCTTTTGAAGGGTAAAAAAACTTGCAATAGGAGAAAATGATGGTTACAAGCATTTCCTCCTTTTCCTATGATATTCGAGAAAGCGTTTTCAACAAGGTCTTAAAAACTAAGAAACATTTAAGCAGAGTCACGAAAGTGTAGTTCGAATTCGATTTTGTAACAACTTGCAACAGCCCAAACAATCCCAACATGTTGTTAACAATACCAAGCACTTCAGTTATAGTTAATGATTGTAACAATTGCAGACCATGACAATATAATATCATTCAACCTTTACCAACCAATTCCAAGTTTTAACAACTGAAGAAAGAAGACTTTTAAAACCACTGCGGGAGGGAAAAATCCTGGCATTAAGCATTTTCTGCTTTTCCCACAATGTTTTCTACTCTTTCAGAAATCACCATTGAGCTACATTCCTTTTGTCCTCTGCACATGCTTTTAATTTGGTAGGGCCAAAATTTTTTCATATGACAAAGAGTTAAAACAACTATGTCATAATCTTGATTTCTATACATTGGTCTGCAGCAATGTTGAAGTGCTGCTTTTTGCTCCCCTGCCAGTCAGATTTGGTCTAATAGTAAATGTGGCATCATTTTCGTATTCATACCAAATTCCAACAAATTTGCCTAGCTTTTTCAAAATCTAATGTTCCTACTTATTTGCAAGTAATTTTGACAACATCTTTCTTGAACAAGTGTTCACCCTTATACAAAACAACAAAATTTTAGACTTGTCCAAATTGACAGCATTTGCACACAACAAATTGAGTATTGCTCAAGTGGTGAGATTTGTCTTTGATAGGATAGAAAAAATTGCACAAAAAGGACAAAATGCTGGTTACCAGCATATTCTCCTTCTCCCACAATGTTTACAAAAGGCTTCTTCCTCAAGATAGTTTAAAACACAGACTTGTTTGATTAAGGGTTACTTTAAACAAATACCATTATACCATCCTCATTAACCCAGGTGCACTTCATTTGGTTATGTAATTATAATTGTAGTTAACGAAATGAAGTGCATGTTCTTATACGAGGGGTGATCAGAAAGATTGTGGACCACCTCGATATTTTGCAAACTACTTCACGTAGGATTACGAAAAATTGCACAAATGAGCATTAATTATCTGGTAACCGACTTAAGCTTTCAAATGTTGTCTTATTCAAATAGGTAAAGTGTGACATCATTTTAATGACGCCATGTACTGCATTAGTGGTCCAAAATGTCGGACGACGTTTTATTTGAGCCGAGAGTAATCATTAAGTTCTACTTCAAACTCGGAAAGTATTTATCAGAAATCAAAACCAATTTAGAAAAAGATTAAGAGGAATCTGCACTTAAGAAATCTGATATTTGTAAATGGATCGGACCAGTTTAGACATGAGTGCGATACTGTTAAAGATGACCCTAAATCTGGCCGTCCATCAACATCAGTCATTGACAAAATCATCACAGATGTAGAGCAGCATGTAAAACAAGATCGCCGAGATACTGTGAGGAAAATAGCTGACACATTTAGCATTTCCTATAAAAGTGCCAAGGAGATTTTGACTGACAATATTGGAATGTCGAGTGTTTCCAAAAGGTGGGTACCTCGACTATTGACGCTTGAGCCAATGGGGGTTAGGGTCGAAATCTGTTAAGAAATTTGAGAACGCATTAGGGTAGATGGGTCAAACTTTACTGATCGTATTGTAACATGCGATGAAACATTGATACACTTTAACAAGACTGAAACTAAACAACAAAGCAGTGAACAGAAACATTCAACATCGCTTTCCACCTTTAAAGCCAAACTTTCTAAGTCAGTCGGTAGTTATGTGCATCATATTTTTCTATATGCCTTTTTTCTTCTAAATCATGTTATATCTATACATACAACAGTCAATGCTGAGTTTTATGCCCACACTATTCAAAGAAATTTCCCAAACACAATACGAAAAAAAAACAGCCAGAAGTCCTGCGGAGTGACGTCACTTCATACCAAGATAACGCCCTAGCTCACAAAGCCACACTTGTACAGAAAACTATGCAAAAAGTAAACACAGAAACACTAGCCAACCCTCCCTTTAATTCAGTCCTGACCCATTTAGGTAGTTCATGTTTTGAAAGATTCTCTATGTGGCACGCACTACGAGAGTGGAGAGGAACTAACCCTCACCATGATCACGTCCTTGAGAGTAACGTCACGTGATGCGCTCGTGCACCTGTTTGGCGCATGGAAATCAAGAACGAATAAGTGCATAGAATTCGAAGGAGGTTATTTTGAAAAAATGTAGACATTCCAAGTTGTTTTTTATGACAATATTCCAATACAGGCACTGGTCCACATTCTTTCTGATCACCCCTCGTATAATGTATAGTAGCTTGACATATTCAGATAAATTCAGATAAAGATCATTGAACCGAATGCAAAGTGTTTAAAAGATTCAATTTGAAATGATACAATTTGAAAAATCCTTATATGGAATTTAAATACAAAAACTATCAAATACATGTATTACCAAGTACACGTAATTAGGTATTGAATGATACTTTGATTTTATGGACGTGATCATTCTACAAGGCCATTCGGACACATTTGTGGGGTCCATAACTTAAGGCAGACTGCAACCCTTCATCAGTGGTATTCAACATTGTTTTATACAATATCTCAGTCATATCACAGCATCCAGAGACCTAACCATGCTTTCCCGAATTTCTTTTACAATAAGTTTACAATTTTCAGAGGAGAGAGAGGAATATAGTTTGAGAAATAGCCCATGGTTTGTGATACAGCTATTTGTTGCTGGTTAAGTGCTTTCCTCACTAGGGGGAGACATTAATGGAGGAAGAGAGGAAAAAAAGAGACAAACTGACAGACAGACAGTAGGCATTAGTTTCAAATGATTTAGTTTCAGTTGACTTGTAGGTCATTCAAACCAGCAGCTTCATAATAAAAAATCATGGGTACTATCATAACTCTTAAAGCACTTGACCTCATAGATTCCAGAAATGTCACTAATTATCACAAAATACCACCACATGAAATCCAATCTAAATTTGAGGTTAGGTGCTTAAATCTCTTATCAAATATTCACAAGGTATCAAATACCAGAAACACACTTCACTGGCGATGCATTGATCTTTCATATGTCCTATATGAAAGGCCATTACAATTCACGTATCTAACAACTATTTGTTATTCTTGCCCGTGGGCTTTTTTTACTCATCCTTTCCGAAACAAGAGATGTACCAACATAACTTTCGTTTATTCACTTGGGTCAACGCATCTAATGAAACATATTATCATAATCTTGTTTTCACTCTTATCCTTTGAAGTCCGCTCCAAAGTGCATGGCTCAACTCTTTACCAGACAACATTTTAGACATTAACTCTTTACCAAATGATAAAGTGTTAGACTGGCTAAATTGAAAGTAGTTGCAGACTACAATTTTGATGTGCCTCAAATGGAGAAAACTGTCTTAGAAAGGGTAGAAAACATTGTGGGAAAAGGAGAAAATGCTGGTTACCAGCATTTTCTCCTTTTCCCACAATGTTTTCAAAAGGCTTTCTTCATCAGGGTTGTTAAAACTCGGGATTGTGTGCTAAAGAGTTAACTCTTATCTTACTAAATAAGGGAAATGAAACTTTTAAGCCGATAGTAAAAACCCAAGAATTTGCCATTTAAAAGTTTTTTTTGGGGGGGAAAATATGTCCATATCTGACAGTGTAGATCAAAGACCAGACTGCACACTCTGTGCAGTCTGATCTTGATCTACACTGTTCTCAAAAGGTCAGTGACTCGCGCTTAACAGCCTAAGGGTTAACAAATTCAAAGCTTTTGCATAAGATAAATGGGGCTTAAGTAATAGCATTTGTCTTTATAAGGTTTGAAATTATTATGGAAAAAGAAGAAAATGCTTGTTACCAGCATTTTCTTCTTTCCCCACAAAACTTCTACTAGCTTTCTTCCTCAGGGTCATTAAAAAAGCTATTGTGTGGTAACAGGTCAACCCTATACCAGATGAGAGAAATCTTAGATTTGTCCAAATTGAAGGCATTTTTGCAGACAAGTAATTTCAATACTGGCTCAAATGATGATATTTGACTTTGAATGAGAAAAATACATTGTGGGAAAAGAAGAAAATGCTGGTTACCCTGCATTTTCTCCTTTTCCAACAATGTTTTCAAAAGCCTACTTCCTAGGGTTTGTAAAAATATGCGATTGTTTGGTAAAGGGTTAACTTATTATCACCTCTTGAACTTAATTTGCAGTAGATGACTTTAAAAACATTTGTGTAAAATTTTCAAAACCTCAATCACGGCTTACTAAATGAATACAATATGAAAACATAGCAAAAATAGAAATAGCTAGGAACAAGCACCGGTAATTTCTCTTTTTGCCACTTTTGCATCAAAATTGGTCAACAACATGACATACGGAAATATCTGCAGGAAGTGAAGAATGACACAATACTCCAAATTTATCTTTCTTTTTATCTTGTTTTGTTTTCATTTCCAACATGCTCAATAAGAAACATTATTGAATGAATTATCAACCTTTAGATTGCCTAATAAATGAAACCAGAACTATAACCAAAAAGATTATAATGCAGACGCAGAAAGCGTGGGCGTGGGAATTTGACACAATATAGATGTATTATTGTTTATTTTATAACAATTTTACATCAGCCATGAATGATGTTTGTTCATATGGTATTAACCCTTTTCTGCTGGTAAATGCTACTAATGTCTGTGCATATCATATTCTTCCAGTGTGCTGTCTGCTAGGATACATCGCTACCCTGTCCAGGATAAATACTAATATGCTGTGTGCATAACTCAAAACTCTGTCGCTAAAATATAGCAAGTGGAAATTGGCTATACATAGTATGTCTTTGGAATAGCCTTTTTTTTTTGCTTTGCTCCAAATTTATTGAAAACATAATAATTTCAAAAGGGAAAAATAGTTAAAAAAAAAAAAACCACTGTTTACTGGAAATCCTTATATTAAGTTTCTAAATATAGATTTAGGGATAACCATCAAAACAATATCTTGTGCATGCATATCATCAAATGGATAACAAATATTCACTAAATACAACCTCAAAAGCAGGAATTCTGTTCAGAAATGCATGATGATGAGTTGATACATGAAGTAAAAGCATACACAGGTTTAACTCTTTACCAAACAACAAAATTTTAGACTTGTCCAAATTGAAAGCATTTGCAGACGACAAAATAAATGTGACTCAAAAATAGAAGCTTGACTTTAGAAGAGTAGAAAACATTGTGGGAAAAGGAGAAAATGCTGGTTACCAGCATTTTCTCCTTTTCCCACAATGTTTTCAGAAGGCTTCTTCCTCTGGGTGGTAAAAACCAGGGATTGTCTGGTAAAGACTTAAAGATTGAACTATGCCAGTCAGCATTTTTTTCATAAATATCTGTTCATTCTGAAATTCGAAGCATTAATTGCCGTCTTGAAGTCTTCAGTAGTCCGGTTCTGTACCCAGAATGCTTAAATCACATGGGTCAGTTTTTTGTGGTATTTGTCGAAGACAATACCACTATGAGTTCAATATTGAATTTTGAAGACCAAGTATCGTATTTTGTGCAAAACCGAAGGAAATAAACCCCATTAAACCCAATTTTTCCCAGGGAAATGAATTTTTCGGTAGCACTCAGATATGTAATTGGAAATTGCATCTTAAAATACACTGGGTGAGGCTATCTATCGTGGAAATACTAATTTTTTATTGAAATTAGCTTCACCCGCTAATAGCCTTCTATTGGCGCAATGATACAAAATTTGTGTACTGGTCGCTTGGTCCTGGTTTTTTTCGTTCCAAAACAGTTCGTCCCATGGCTTGTTCATCCCATGCTTGCGCGCTTCTCCATTTGATTTGGCACAAATATTTATAGATCGAAATAATTGATTGTAATGTTGGGAATTAAATGTTAACGACCAAAGATATTTCAAAATCATAGTTTTCAGGTACAAACGTAGTTTTATTCGCTATATTCACATTGTTTTTCTCTCTGTCCATCATGCATCCTACTGTCAAGGGACATTACTCCTGACTCTTCCTAACGATCAAAGGGAGACCACAATACACAAATAATCCTAACTTTGTCATGAGTACTCTCCCTTCAACCAAAAAGGTATTTATTTGCTTAGTAGGTTGTCTTTCAGGCCAATATTCGAATAATATTTCTCTTTTTCTTTCAAATTATTAATTCCACACAATGGCTTCCTTGACAAATACCACTTCAGTGTTCTCAACGCTTTGATTAAAAAATGCCACCTAGCAGAGGATAATGAATACAGACGGTATAGATGAAGATAAGACTGCAAAGAATGTGCCGCCTGCTTTACTGGTTTAATGTCTGATTTATTAAGGCTCACATGTTGAAAATGAGTTTGAAATCATGTTATTTGGGATCTTTACTAACGGCTTGAAATTCAGTCACTTCATTATACAGTTTAACACTTTACCACAGAATCCAAGTTTTAACAACCCTCAAAGAAAAGGGTTTAGAACACATAGTGAGAAAAGGATAAAATGCTGGTAACCAGCATTGTCTACCAAATGAAAGACAGATTTCATCATTTGAGCCATATTCAAATTGTCAACTGCAATGCTTTCAAACTGAACAAGTCCAAGACTTTGTTCTACGGTAAAGAGTTAAGGGGGTCCAAACTGAAAACATTGGCAGAAGATATAATAAAAGTAGCTCTAATGATGGAAATTGTATGGAAATAGTAGCAAACATTGTGGGGAAATGCTAGTAACCAGTGTTTTCTCCTATTCCCACAATGTCCTCAAAAGCCTATTTTACAGGATTGTTAAAACTCATGACTGTGTGGTAAAGGGTTAATTTGTCACATGAAAATGGTTTTAATTTGAACAAGTCCATTTTTTTTGGTTTGGTACAGAGTTAAAAATCAGTCTGGATGCTTGCTTCCAAAAACCTAACCAGTACTTGTCAACGGTTCAAACACCACCACATGATTGTGAAGCTCAAACATGGCACCTCTAATGTGAGAGGCAAACACTCTTGCTCCATGAAACTTTTTCCCTCCCTCATTCTGTGCAGCCTGATCTTTATCTGCACTGTCTGCAGAAGCATTTAAAGTCCCTATTCAGCACTACAAGGGTTAATATTTCACTTACCTGTATTTATATACATGTATATAAAATATATCTGCTATAACACCACTTCCTTGTTAACTCTTTACCACAAAATCCCAACTTTTAACAGACATGAAGAAAAGGCTTTTGAAGACATTCTAGGAAAAGGAGAAAATGCTGATAACTAGCATTTTCTCCATTTCCCTTAATGTTTTCTACCTATTCAGAGTTCATCATTTGATCCACACCTCTGTTGTGGTCTGTACTAGTACAGGCTTTCAATTTGGACTGGTCTAAAAACTTTATGCGTGATAAAGGTTTAACTCTTTTCATACCATACACGACACCAGAAGCTTTTGTGGACAGTGAAGATCAAGATCAGACTGCACAGAAAGTGCAGTCTGATCTTTGATCTATACTGTCCACTGCTTTTTTTAGATTATGATTAAATTGTCTCTTGATCTTGCAGAGGAAATGTATTTTCAGCCTTTATGAAAATACAGTTTATTTATTCAATAGTAAAAGAGTTAAATATGACACACCAGTCAATACTGGGACCTTCCCCCTCTCAAACTGTTAGCAAGCTGTGTGCAACCAGAGCTCCTTTTGTGGACAGTGCAGATCAAAATTAGAATGCAAATGTTTTGAAGTCTTATCTTGGATCTAATAAATGGTCAATATCATTTTGTAAAATGTGACAAAAATGGTCTTAAAATTGCAATATTTGAGCCTCTTTTAGTGACTGCACATGTCAATTCATTATTCAACTGTCGTAAGGCTGTAGTGCCTCAAGGCAAAACATTAACTAACCATCTCATATAATATTTTTTGTTCTGAATGAACTCTTTTGCTATCTGACACTGAAATAAATAAATTGACTGATTGATTGATTGTTCTGTGTTTCAGACTCTTTTCAACAGTATTTTAGTTATATCCCTATGGCCAGTGCATCTAACCATGCTTTCCTGGAGTTTTCTTTTACCAATACTTCGCACAATATTCTTCCTAAGCCACTGGTTGCTTTCCCACATTACCATTTTCAGTCAATTATCAGTGGTGAGAGAGGGAATGAATCCTGTTGCAATTACTATCATCAATCCTCAGAAAGAAATTGGCCGAGCTGGAGATTCGAACCGGCAACCCCCCTTGTCTCAAGTCCTGTACACTACCTTCTGAGCCACCAGGGCTTGACTAGCCCTTTAAGACACACAATCCCGGATTTTAATGGCCCTGGGGAAAAAATGCTCTTGAAAACATTTTTGGGAAAAGGAGAAAGTGCTGATAACCAGCATTTTCTCCTTTTCCCACAATGTTTTCTACCGTATCCAACACAAAAACAACCATTTCAGTTACATTTAATTTGTTTTCTGCTAATGCTGTCAGTTTGGACCAGTCTAAATTTTTGTCGTTCGGTTAAGAGCTAATACTACAACTAAGGCTTTGCAATTGTTTCCCAGCATTTTAATAGCCCCTATAATGTAGGCTTTTGAAAAGATTGTGGGGGAAAAGAGAAAATACTGGTAACCTGCATTTTCTCCCTCTACCTCATTGTTATCAAAAACTTTTATCCTCCAAGTTGTTAGACAACAGGTTGTTCAGTTAAGGTTCATTAGACTTCGACCAAAAACTGGACTAACAGGAATATTGCATAAAATTAGAAAATGACTAATAGATGCCAGACAGACCCTCACTGTGATCCTAGTCAGCTCCTCTAGCTTTGACACTTTACCAAACAACCTAGAGTTTTTATGACCCTTGGAAAGAGCTTATGAAAGACATTGTGACAAATGGAGAAAATGCTAGTGACCAGCATTTTCTCCATTTCCCACGATGTTTTTTGCCCTTTCTAAACATAATTCTTGTCATTTCAACCACATTTTTCATCTGCAAATGCTTTCAATATGGAGCAAGTCTAAATATTTGTCACCTGGTAAAGAGATATTACTGTTTTAAAAGTTCAAGTTTAAACTGGCTTAGGTATTAATTCTTTACCAGACGACAAAGTTTTCGACTCATCAAAAATAAAAGCATGAAAATTTTGCAGACAACAAAGTTAAGTGGCTCAAATAAGGTGAATTTTCCCTGAAAGACAATAAAATTTTGTAGAAAAGTGAGAAAAAGCTGGTAACAAGGATTTCCTCCTTTTGCTACAATGTTTTCCGAAGTCTTCATCCTAAGAGTTGCTAAAACAGATGGTTGTTTGGTAAAGGATTAAACACTAGAGTTCATACTGAGTGGACTTTACTTTAGCATACCTACAATTCTTCACTAAAAAATTCTTGACCCAGTACCAAATAATGGAACCAATTTCCAGACAAACCTTAAGCAGAACCCAGTAGCGCAGTTAGTAGGGTAAACAAGAGGGCCATGATGGCCCTGTATCGCTCCACTGGCTATTAAGTAAAAACACTACAAGCCAAACATTACAATATTCAGCAAATTGATTTTAAACACGAGGACATGCAAACATTTTTCTATCTAATCCTACGAGAAAGTTGTGATCCATGGGCAAAGCCAATTTTGATCGCAAAGCTATAATTATTTGAATCCTGGTGGAGGTCCACAATATAAAGCTCCATACCAAATAATTCAGTTCTTGAATGTTATAAACAAGAAGATTTTCAAATTTTTCTCAATGAAAAGCCCTGTAAAACATGAAACCCATGAGACAGGGCTAAATCTAATAGCCTTAGTCTTTATAATGGTTAGTAACATGATGACTTAAGATAGTTTTCATTACAAAAGCCCATGTAAAACTGGTGACCTTGTGTTCCGTGGTGTGGGGACAAACTTGGGTCAAGGACTATAATTTGGGCCCTCCTTGTAGAGGCCCACTAGATAAAGCTACATGCAAAATTTGGTAGACCCCATGGCTATTATTTGAAGGAACTTGGTAGAGGCCCACTAGATACAGCTACATGCAAAATTTGGTAGCCCTAGGCCTTACAGTTTCAGAGAAGAAGATTTTTGAAAATTTTCTATATTTTTCAGTTTTGTTGCCATGGCAACCAGAGTTTTTGAAGGAATAATTTGGGCACCCTTGATAGAGACCCCCTAGATAAAGCTAAATGCAAAATTTGATAGCCCTAGCCCTTATAGCTAGATGCGAAAGATTTTCCTATATAAGCCCGCCCATGTAAAACATGTTACCCCCCGGAGCGAAGTCAAATTTGACCCTCGGCTATAATTTGGACACCCTTGGTACAGGTCCACTAGATAAAGCTACATGCCAAATTTGGTCGCCCTAGGCCCCATGGCTAGGTCAAAGAAGAATTTTAAAGTTCTCCCTATATAAGCCCATGTAAAACTTGTTATATAAGCCCATGTAAAACTTGTTACCCCCGGGCAGGGCCTAATTTGACCCCAGGGCTATAATTTGAACAATCTTGGCAGAGGTCCACTAGATAAAGCTACATGCCAAATTTGGTAGCTCTAGGCCCTATGGCTAGGTAGAAGAGGAATTTTAAAGTTCTCCCTAAATAAGCCCATGTATAACTTGTAACCCCCGGGGCGGGGCCAATTTTGACCCCAGGGCTATAAATTGAAGAAACTTGGTAGAGGTCCACTAGATAAAGCTACATGCCAAATTTGGTAGCCCTTGGCCTTACGGTTTCAGACAAGAAGATTTTCAAAGATTTTCAAAATTTTTCAGTTTTGTTGCCATGGCAACCAGAGTTTTTGAAGGAATTAAATTCTTTCAAGAAATTCTGAAGAGGACCATGGCAGGATCATTTCTGTGAAGTTTCATCAAAATTGGATGGGTAGTTTCAGAGAAGAAGACGTTTTAAAAAAAAGTTAACGCACGGACGGACGGACGGACGCACGGATGGACGGACGCACCACGGACAACAGGCCATGACATAAGCCCGCTGGCCTTCGGCCAGTGGAGCTAAAAACTGAGAGCAGGGGGTCACTGGTTTGAATCCCTAGTTTGGCCAATTTCTACCCGAAGATTTATGGTAGTCATTGCGACAGGATTTACACCTCTGTCACCACTGATCACTGTTTCGATGATGGTCACGTGGCAAAGCAGCCAGTGGCTTGGAAAGAATATTGTGTGAACTACTGGCAAAAGGAACTCCAGGAAAGCATGAAGAAGTGCACTGGCTGCTGCCATATAACTAAATAATAGTGAAAATGGTGTTGACCCTTTACCACACAACAAAATTTTAGACAGATCTGTATTGGAAGCAATTCCAAAGGACATGGTAAATGTGGCACAAGTAATTGGATTTGTCTGTAAAAGAAAAGAAAATATTGTGGGAAAAGAAGAAAATGCTGGTTACCAGAATTTTCTCCTCCTCCCACAACTTTTTCAAAAGCTTTCTTTCTCAGGGTTGTTAAAACTCAGGATTGTGTGGTACAGGATTAACCAAAGTATAAGCAAAACAAATCTAAGGAAGAAAGCTTTTGACAATACCACCAGTTTGTCCCTTTCCCAAAATGGCCCCTGTTGCTTTACTTCATCAAAAAGCCACGCATCATACTGTATCACTGTGACAGTTACTCAAACATTCACTAGCTTTTATAAAGATAACTGCTCTCCATGAGGCAAACATACATTCAGCCAGTTCTGAAAATCTAACAAGTTTTCTCAATTTACACTCAGGTAGACATAAAAAATTGGGTAAAACTTAGAAAAACCTTAAATTACCAAATAGTACAAGAAAAGTATCATCTCCAGTCACATTAGTTAGCTGTGGAGTGAATAAAGGCCCTAGGCTATTTAATTCATTGCCAGCAACATTACACATGTATATGCAGGGGCAATAGCTGCCTGTATGCGTAATTGCACTTGTGTACACTTCAAAACACAAAAGAGAAAGAAAAGAAACATGGAAAGACAATTTTACCATAAAAGTCACCAGAGGCCAAAAAACAGCTTCTTTAATATAAAATTTTTCTGGGGGTGGCCCTCCAACCACTCCTGTGAACCCCTCCTCCCTCCATTCAGCACTTTGTGCCTCTGATAATACCTTCTGTATTACTTTTGCATATATATGAACTTTACTTTGGGATAGCTACGCTCCTGATATGTGTCATACAATAGCGTGCAAAAAGGCTGGCAGGATCCCACTGAATAAACATGTACATTTTTACCCATGTCAAATTACCATCTATTCATTTGATTTCATTTTACCAAAAGGTAAGTCATAGCCACCGCATTTAGCTATGCCAAAAAATAAATAAAACATTACCTCAGATAGTAACTTTTACCAAGATTTAGCATCATCAATTCCATCCCAGTTTCCTGTTAAATTCTTCTAGATGTATAAGGAACTTAATACATTCATATCCTTTTAACAGATAACAACAAAATAAAGAATTCAGTCACTATCCTCTTTCTTGTAACATTACCACCTGCAGACCCGCTTATCCCTTTACCACACAATCCCAACTTTTAATGATCCTGAAAGACAGGCCTTTTGAAAACATTGTGGGAAAAGGAGAAAATGCTGGTAACTTACCCTGTCAAGGACAAATTTTGTTATTTGAGCCACCTTTAATCTGTAGTCTGTAAATACTTTCATTTGGGACAAGACTAAAATGTCATCATGTCGTCAAGAATTAACCCTTCACCAGATGACATAATGTTAGACTTGTCCAAACTGAATGCGTTTCCAGATGAAAAAGATGGCTCATACTATGGAATTTGTTGCTGATGGGTAAGAAAACATTATGGGAGAAGGAGAAATGCTGGTTTTTCTACCCCTTCAAAGGTAAGTACAATCATTTGAGCCACCTTTGTCATCTGCACATGTCCAACATTTGGTTGTTTTGTACAGAGTTAACCCTTTACCCAATTATTAAATTTTAGACTACTCCAAATCAAAAACAGATACACCTGACTAATCAAATTTGACCCCAATGGTAGGATTTGTCTTTCCAGAGGTGAAAAAAAAAAACAGTGTGGGAGAAATAAGAAAATGCTGCTTACCAGCATGTTCTACTCTTTCCCCTATTTTTATCAAAAGTATAAAGTGTAACTTTTCTTCAATTAAAGGTGGTTCAAGTAATGACATTTGTCTTTGATAGGGTAGAAAACATTGTGGTAAAAAGGAGAAAATGCTGGTTACCATCATTTCCTCCTTTTACCAAAATGTTTTCAAAAGGCTTCTTCCAGAGGGTATGTGGTATAGGGTGAAGCCCATATCTTCTGTAAAGATGTAATGGGTTTACTGTAAACAATACTTATAACTTCCTGTTATCGGTATTCATTAATATTGAGTATGTCATCATTGCCTTCCGTAAGATAACGAAAGGTGTTTGGGCAACCATGTATAGTGTTGCAATTCAAACAATATTTTTGTTTGATGGGCCACATCCCAATACTATGCAAAATAATGACTTTTCACAGCTCTACAAGACACAGTGTTTGAAAACTTTGTGGGAACATGAACAATTGTGAGTAAAAAGCAATTTGCACCATTTTCCATGATAAGAGATTACCCCCGATACATCCCCTATTTTAGCTAGGAAACTTCCTATTTTTAGGTGATGACTTCATCACCTTCTTAATTGTATATTAGTAGGACCAAAGGTATAGCTCAATCCATAATATTTCACATTAGTTATAATAATTGGGTCATGCTCTGTGAAAGGTGGTTTAATGCTTTTACAAAAAGTATAGACCGATGTCAACTTGTGCAGTCGGAGAAAGAGTCTGCAGACCATGAGTTTCGTGTCTGAAATGTTAGAAAACCTCTTTGACGGGGTACAAAACACTGTGAGAAAAGGAGAAAATGCAGATTACCAGCATTTTGTCCTTTACTCACAATGATATCTATAGCCTTCTCCCTTCAGGTCTATAAAACTTGGGTTTCTGTGGGAAAGGGTTTTACCACACAATCCAGAGTTGTAATGACACTGAGAAAGGACACTTTTGAAAATATTGTAGAAAAGGGAGAAAATGCTGGTAACAAACTTTTTCTCCTCCTTCACAATGTTTTTCAGTCTATCAAAGACAGAAATGATCATTTGAGCCACAATTATTAGGTAGTCTGTAAAAGCCTTCAATTTGGATGAATTGTTAACGAATAAAGGATAACTCTAGCTTTCTTTCTTGATTCAATAAAAATTATCTCCCTTACACTTCTAATTCGAAATCATGTTATCCATGGCTATACAGCTCAAATTTGAGAACCTTGTCAGAAAACGGATATTTGCTTGTAACAAGCTGGTTTCTCCCCCCTTTAGTGTTTTCTGCACCATTAACCCTTTACCACACAATGACGACTTTTAACGACCCTGGGAACGAAGCCTTTTGAAAACATTGTGGGAAAAGGAGAAAATGCTGGTTACCAGCATTTTCTCCTTTTCCCACAAAGTTTTCTACCCTATCAAAGAAAAATTGTGTCATTTGAGCCACACTGAAATTGTTGTCTGCCACTGCTTTCAATTTGGACAAGTCCACATTTTTGTCGTGTGGTAAAGGGTTAAAACATTCAAAACCCCCACCTCACATTTTGCCTGCTACATGAGACCCCTTTAAAAAACATAGCTGGTCATCAAATACTTTCAAAGTCATCAGTGGCATTGAGTCAAATACTAATATATCAATACAGATACTATTCTAACCCTTTACCACACAATCATGAGTTTTAATGACCTTGAGGCAAAAAAGCTTTTGAAAACATTGTGGGAAAAGGAGAAAATGCTGATAACCAACTTTTTTCTTTTTCCCATGATGTTTTTTCTCAACTTTTAAGGCAAATTTTAGTTTTTACCTCTTTACCAAACGACATGATTTTAGACTAGTCCAAATTGGAAGCATTTGCAGAAGACAAAATTAATGTGACTCAAAAATAGAAATTTGTTTTGGAAAGGTTAAAAAACATTGTGGGAAAAGGAAAAAATGCTGGTTACCAGCATTTCCTCCTTTTCCCACAATGTTTTCGGAAGACTTCTTTCTCAGGGTCGTAAAAACCCGGGATTGTTTGGTAAAGGGTTAAGTCACATTTAACCCTAATGCACCTTTCACAACTATAGTTGCTTTTGCAGCCAATATAGATTAAGATTGGACTGCACAAAACATGCAATCTGATCTTTGATCTACACCGTCTGCTTTGCTGAGACATTCTGGACAATGACAAAGTTGGCATTGCAATTATAAGGGTCTTATTAGGAAAATGAAAGTGTTCCTTGGGTTTATTTGGTCCTCTAAGGGTTATTATGTCCTTTGTAAATCCATTCAATTTCAGCAAATCTAAATTAACTTAAAAATTTCATGCTGATAACAAATAAAGTAACAATGACATAGTGTATATAACAATTACCCAAGAGTTTAATTCTTTATTTAAATGCTAAAACACTGGCTCATTTAACCCTTTACCAACCAACAAAATTTTCGACTTGTTTAAATTGAAAGCATTTGCAGACCACAAATTAAATGTAGCTCAAATGGGAAAAGTTGTCTGAGAAAGGGTAGAAAATATTATTGGAAATCGAGAAAATGCTGGTTACCAGCATTTTCTCCTTTTCCAACAATGTTTTCAAGAGCCTTCTTCCTCAGTGTCATTAAACCTCGGGATTGTGTGGCAAAGGATTAAAGTCAATGGTATTTAAACTCAACTCTCTACCAAACAGCAAAATTTTAAGCTCATCCAAATTGAAAGCATTTGCAGACAACAAATTGAAAGTTGCTCAATGGATGGCATTTTCTTTGAAACTGTAGAAAATACTGTGGGAAAAGGGAAAAAAATGCTGTTTACCAGCATTTTCTCCTTTTCCACATTGTTTTCAAATGGCCTCCTTTCAGGTCATAAAAAGTCAGAATTTGTAAAGGCTTAACAGGACGGCAAAATTCTAGACTGTCCAAATAGAAAGTATTTGCAGATGACAAAATAGATCCTGCAAAATGAAGGAATTTGTTTCTCAGAGAGTAGAAAACATTGTGGTAAAAAAAACTGATGGTTAACAACATTTTGTCCTAATTTTTTTCAAAAGTATATTTCATCTGTGGCAATAAAACATGAGACTGTTAGACAAAGGATTAACTGTTTACCAAATGACCCTGACTTTCAACAACCCTCAGAAAGAAGCCAGTAACCGGCATTTTCTCCTTTTCCCACAATTTTTTCTACCCTTTAAAAAACAAATTTGATTTAATTTATTTGGACAAGTCTAAAATTCTGTTGTTTGGTAAAGCGTTAACAGCAACACCAAACTTAAGTTGCTTTTATGGATAATTTGGGGCAAAGTCAAACTCCAAAAAAAAAAATTGCTGGACTTTTGAACCTTGTTTAATAATGGGTAAAAAAAAAAGAAACTAGATGATGCTTTAACTGTAATAGAGACCTCCAGCAGAGAAGAAAATACCCTTGTATAACATGTAATCAGCTGCTTAATAGGGCAGAAAAATATTGCAGAGAAAGGAGAAAAATGCTGGTTACCAGCAATTTTCTCCTTCTCCTATAATATTTTTCAAGAGACTTCTTTCTCAGGGTCGTTAAAACTGGGGATTGTGCGATAAAGGGTTAAGAGCTCTCAAGACCATGGGTGTCTAAAACTGTTATTAAGCAATTATTTCTTTTCCCTCCATTTTTTTCCAAGAACTCTCTAATACATGGGCATAGAATGCCAAACTTGCTTGTTACAGGCTAGTAATGGATAGATAGGAGAGCTCTAGATAATCATCATGATGATAATTTCTGACCCTCAAAGGAATAAGCTCCATGTTTATTTTCACATCATTACCTCTCAGAAATTTCCAATATGGATGATATTTTCTGATGCCAAGTTGAAAGGAATTAGAATATTGCTACATTGCTATTTACTATCATTCTTTTATCCCAACCCTGTAAGAGCTTAGCACTGCTTCTCTTGCTTTTGAAGGCATGGTATATCATTCTGGTTTTTTTTTTCTTGTCTAAACCTTTACCAAACAATCCTGTGTTTTAATAAACTAGAAGAAGGATTTTGAAAACACAGAAAAAATACTTTTTGGAAAAGGAGAATGTTGGTTACCAGCATTTTCTCCTTTCAAAGGCCTAACAAAAAAATATCTTTGTTTAAGGTTTCGGTCTGAGATGCAGTAGGTAGGGTATGTAGGGATTTTTTTTTTTTCAGAAACTTTTTACATGGACAAGGTACTGAAATCACACCCAACAGATTCTTTTTTTTTCAATCGTAGCATAAAAAGTTTAGGGTCGGCAGCATTTTCCAGGAAGGGTCGAGAAACACTAAACACAGATATTTTTTGATAGGCCTTGAAAAGGAGAAAATGCTGGTAACCAGCAATTTCCTTTTCTCCAAAGTATTTTCCGTACTTTCAAAGACATATCCAGTCTTTTGAGCCATACTGAATGTTGTCTGCTTTAAACAGCGACAAGTCTAAAATGTTGTTGTCTCGTAGAGAGTTAACACCATTACCAAACGTATCTAACTCTTTACCACACAATCCCGAGTTTTAAAGACCCTGTGGAAATAGCCTTCTGAAAACCTTGTTGGAAAAGGAAAAAAATGCTGGTAACCAGGATTTCCTCCTTTTCCAACAAGGTTTTCTACGCTTTCACAGACAATTACCATCATTTAAGGTACATCTTATATGTCGTCTGCAAAGACTTTCAATTTGGACAAGTCTAAAATTTTTGTTGTTTGGTAAAGAGTTAAGTTACAGGTATGTAACAAAGACTACTGCAACTATCCCTCCTTTCTCAGTACCACATACAACACTCTCTGAACTCTTTACCAGACAACAAAGCTTTAGACTTCTCCATATCAACTCTTTACCAAACAGCAAAGTTTTAGACGGGTCCAAATTGAAAGCATTTGCAGACAATAAATTAAATGTAGTTCAAATGTGATGACATTGGTGTCTGAAAGAGTAGAAAACATTTTGGGAAAAGGAGGAAATGCTGGTTACCAGCATTTCCTCCTTTTCCCATAAGGTTTTCAAAAGCCCTCTTTCTTCAGGGTCCTAATAAGTCGGGATTGTGTGGTAAAGAGTTAAGAGCTTTGTAGATGAGAGTGAATAAATGATACTCTAAACATGAAATTTGTCTTTCAAAGGCCTGAAAACATTGTGGGAAAAAGAGAAAAAGCTGTTTCCAAAAGTTTTTTCTACCCTGTGAAAAAAATATCCCATCACTTGAGACACATTTTATTTGTTGTCTGCAATTGCTTTCAATTGGACAAGCCGGAAACTTTTTTGTTTGGTCAAGAGTTCAACTTAACCGATTTACCACACAATCCCGAGTTTTAACAACCTTATAGAGAAGGACTTTAGAAAACATTGTAGGAAAAGGCATTTTCTCCTTTACCTGCAATGTTTTCTGCCCTTCCAAAATCAAATTTCAACTTTTGAGTCACATTTCTTTTGTTGTCTACAAATACTTTCAATATGGGCAAGTCTTAAATTTTGTCATCTGGTACAGAGTTAATCAGTTCTGATTCTTTCTTTTCCCACAAGGATGTTTTGAAAGCTTCTGGCTGCACTTTGTTTCAGGAGGTATAGAATTAGGAAATTAACAATGAATCTACCTGTTTGCTGTCTCAAGCTTTTCCAACAGTTCCAACTCTAGAGGTGTTTTAGGTAGTGGTGTTGGGGGTGGGGTAATCTGCAGTTGTCTAAAGCAGAAAGAATGAAAAAAAAAAAATTACAATATACTGGTATGCAGTACTGGTAAAACGCTTTACCAGATGACAAAATTTTAGACTCCTCCATATTGAAAGCATTTACAGACTTTTTTTTTTTAATATTGCTTAAATGATTCACTTGTCTCTAAATGGGTAGAAAACATTGTGGGAGCAGGATACCAAGATTTTCTCCTTTTCTCACAATGTTTCTAAAGCTCTATTTCCTATAGTTGTTAGATTTTGGGATTGTTTGGCAAAGGGTTTAAAGTCAGTGAGAGATAAGAGAAATCTAATTATCTATACTGATAACTGTACAATCATTAACTCTTTACCAAACGAAAACATTTTAGACAAGTCAAAATTGAAAGCATAAGCAGACGATGAAATAAAAGTGACTGAAAAATTGGAATTTGTTTTGGGAATGGTAGAAAACATGGCGGGAAAAGGAGAAAATGCTGGTTTTTTTCTCAGGGTCGTCAAAAGTCTGGTCTGTGTTGTAAAGGGTTAAACTTTACATTTCTATTTTGTTAACTCTACCAAACCATCCCCTATGTTCTTTACATTATCATCCCGTATTTCTTAAGCCATGACAAAGAAAAAATTTGAAACATTTTGGGAAAAGGAAATATTGCCAAACACTGGCAGAAATGATGTACATTTTCCTTTTTCTTCGAGCATTACCAGTATTCATTTTTGTCACTTTTACTAGTTTTAAGTTGGTCTAACACCAGCCTGTACAATGACGTGTTCGGGAAAATAGTAGTGACACTATAGTGACTGGCTGGCTGTAAAGGTTGACAAATGCTTAACTTTTCCAACATTATCATCACAGATAATCATATTGAAAGCCACTTTCAATTATGTGTAGTCTGAAAGTTTTCCTTATTTGTTTGTTTGGAGTTTAACGCCATTTTAACAGCTTAGGTCATATCATGGCAGTCAGTGACGCACCCATGTGTTTCCTGGCTTTCTCACATCAGTACTAACACAACTTTCTTTCAAAAGCCACTGACTACTTTTCTCACATGCATCAGAGGTGAGAGGCAAAAAGTCACTGGAAAGAAAGTTCGCTGCAATGGGGTATCGAACCCGCAACCTCCAGGTCAGGCATCAGATACACTAACCACTGAGCTACCCGGCCAGGCTCTGAAAGTTTTCTATTTCCCATTTTCAAACGTTTTAATGTTTCTTCATTAAACTTTTATTTATAGATTAAAATGCAATTCCTGTTCCATTTATTTGGAAGTGAACTTGCAACAAGTAATGCAAAGGTAAAAACACTTATCACTTCAATATTTCTAAAATTACTAAAAATACACTTTTTACTTCAATAGTCTACTTCAAAATTTCAGTTATTAAACAATTTCCTATGAAATTTACCAATATCTGGTAATATATAGATAAAGTACAATGAAACTGAAAACTGAAGACAACTCCATTTTATCACAGGAAATTTTTTCAACTAGTTAAAGATAAGCTGAGAAGATCAATATTACATGACTGTAATAACTGATAATTGCACTGTAGCTTTTTTTCTTCTGATGGTCTAAAACAGGAACAAGAAATTATTACAATGTCTTTGACAAACCTGTTGGCTTCTTCAAGTTTGGCAAGTAAATCCAGATCATGTTGGCTTGGAGTGGGCGGAGAATCTGCAGTTGTTCCCAAACTAGGCTCCGCCCCTTCTTTCTCAGAGGAGGAGCTACATTCCACCACTTTCTCCTCCGTTGACATCCTCATCTATGGAGGTTTCATTCTTGTATTTACTGACTGTATCTCTGAAAATACAAAAATGCCTATCAACGGTATATCTCCAAGCATGTACCCTTGCATTACTCAGCACACAAAAATACCAAATGGTGCAATTGAGCATAACTACGCTCTTGAACCAAACAACAAAATATCAGACTTGTCTTAATTAAAAGTATTTAGGGAGGGCAGAAAATGTTGTTGGAAAAGGAGAAAAAGCTGGTTACCAGCATTTTCTCCTGTCTCCATGATGTTTTCAAAAGCTTGCTTTCTCAGGGTTGTTAAAAGTCAGGATTGTCAGGTAAAGGATTAAGGGAACCAAGGGTGCATTTACATTGTTCAATACAACATAATGGATTCCATTGTTGCATCTTACCTCATCAGTATCACCGCATTTTCCACTGGAAATACTTTCAGTCACAGGAATTTATACATGGCAGTACCAATGAAAAACATTTAAATACAACAATGGTGATGTTATTCACATCTAGCAATCCATCTAAGAAAATTCTGATCTTGGTTTGTAATGTCCACTCTCAACACCTTGTAGTTGCATTATTAAAGGATTTTTTGTTTAACCCTTTACCACACAATCCCGACTTTTAACAACCCTGAGAAAGAAGCCTTTTGAAAACATTGTGGAAAAAGGAGAAAATGCTGGTAACCAGCATTTTCTCCTTTTTCCACATTGTTTTCTACTCTTCACAAAACAAATTTCAAATTTTTAGTCACTTTTATTTTGTCGTCTGCAAATGCTTTTAAGTTAGACCAGTCTAAAATTTTGTCGTTTGGTAAAGAGTTAAGATATATCTTTTTCATCATCATTTCATTTACATCACTGCCAATGTACCTCCATTTTCCCCTTTTCCCACAAGGTTTTGTTCCATAACAAAAACCATTGTTTGACACGTATAATTTGTTGTCTGCAAATGCTTTTAAATTGGGACATGTCTAAAATTTTGTTGTGTCAAATACATGTAGAGTTAAATGATGAGATTTGTCTTTGAAAGAATACATGTAGTTAACATTGTGGAAAATAAAAAATGCTGGTTACCAATTTAGGAAAACATTTGATTAACTCTTTACCACACGACAAAATTTTAGACTTGTCCAAATTGAAAGCATTTACAGACGACAAAATAAATGTAACTCAAAAATTGATATTCATTTTTGAAAGGTTAGAAAACATTGTGGGAAAAGGAGAAAATGCTGGTTACCAGCATTTTCTCCTTTTCCCACAATGTTTTCAAAAGGTTTCTTCCTAAAGGTCGTTTAAAGTCGGGATTATATGATAAAGGGTTAAATACATCTTTATATCAACATAATGAAAACTTTGGCCCTGAAACATTTCTCCTCTACAATAAGCAATAAACAGGATATGGATTACATTTGCATCCCTAAATCTTTTTTACACCTGGCCAAATACCTTAGCAACTGCCGAAAAGTTGTCAAAACAAAATATTTATGTTACAGATCTGTAATAACAATGACAAAATGTACCAACATTTACCCTTTCTAGCTGATCTAATGTTCATATCCCCATGAAAAAGGAGACTCTTGACAACATTATGAGAAAAGGAGAACAATGCTTTTTATAAGCATTTTCTCCTCTTTCCAGTGTTTTCCTTCCTGTCAAAGAAAAATCTTTCATTCCTTGAGTCACTCTGTCAACTCTGATTTAGACAATGACGTGTCTAAATTTTGCTGTCTGGTACCAAGTTAAATGCCCAATGACGGAACACATGACTACCGGTAGTAGCTAGAGATCCTTAATACACAAGTTTTGCACAATGCCTAAACAATAAAATATCATGCATCTTGTCGTGCAATGGTTTGCGATGTTGTGCAACACTTGTACGGCTGTTAGTGTGACAAAGTGCAAGTATTTCTATGACATGCAGTCTTGTCAGAATTTTGAACAAGTTCAAAAGTCCAGCACGATCTGTTGCGACTGCTTGAGACTCTGCAATGACTGTGACAGCTTGCACGACATCATACAAATGTTTGTGCAACACTGGTTAAAAAGTGTTGCAGGCGGTCGTAAACTGGTTGTACTCAAATTGTGAAAGGGGCTTACAACAATACTATGTTGTAAAGTTTTAATCATAACCAAATCTTTAGAAGTAAGAGAAAACCAAATATGATTTTTTACATACACTGTGGAACAAAATAAGACTGCAAAATGCAGTGTGCAAATGGATCCAGTCTAATATTTTATAAGATATTCTTGCCGATAAAGCCTGAAATCACAATGTTTTGTCCATTGCACTGAATGAAAATTTACCACCTTCATTTCACTGAGCAATCATATCAAATCTACACTGAAAAAGCAAACAAAAGGACCAAGATGGCCCTGTATAGCTCCACTACCTTATCGATAAATGTATCAAGTGCTTAATTGACATTGACAGACACATAACTCATAAGTAGTCTGTAAAGCAATAAACATTCATAGAGAAAACAGCCTAGCAAACCCCCCCCCCCCCAAAAAAAAAGAAGTGTTACCGGTATTCTTTTCAAATGTGAAGATGATGTCATTGAATACAAACTGAATACAAACAGGTTTAATCAACTATCATTCATACTAGATATCAATGAACTCAAACAAGGAGTGCTTTGGGAAGATTTCCAAAACTTTAGTAGCAAAACGCATTTGTTCAAAGGCATGAATGGAAAAGTTCTGGAACAAAAAAGCTAAATGATATCAAGGTTTACTCCATTTTAAATATTTAACTCATCTGAGCATAACAATTAATATTCAAACAAATCAATCTCACTGAAAATTGAACATTTTCTATCAAAAGAACTTGAATACACAACATCCTGTTTTAAGTCTCAGGGTCCTTAAAACTTGGGACTGTGTAGTAAAGAGTTAAACTGTCCTTACAATTCAACTTAACAGTCTAGGAGCATTTTGCTACTTATACATATTACAATTTTACGACATCTTCATTACTGGGAAAAAGAAGGGGACCTTTAACCCTTTACCACATGACAAAGTTTTAGACTAGTTCAAATTAAAAAGCATTTGCAGATCACAAAAGAAATGTGGATCAAATGCTGAACTTTGTCTTGGAATGGGTAGAAAACATTGAGGGAAAAGGAGAAAATGCTGCTTACCAGCATTTTCCCCTTTTCCCACAATGTTTTCAAAAGCCTTCTTCTTCTGAGTTGTTGAAAGTTGGGGTTGTGTGGTAAAGGGTTAATCCTTTACAAAACAATCCTGAATTTTAACGCCCTTGAGGAAGAAGACTTTTGAAAACATCGTAGGAATGGGAGAAAATGCTGGTAAGCAGCATTTTCTATCTTTTCAAAGACACACCCTACTATTTGTGCCACATTGAAGATTGTCATCTGCAAATGCTTTGAATTTCGGAAAGTCCAAAATTTTGCCATGTGATAATTGATTGTATTGGAGTTTAACACCGTTTTAACAGATTAGGTCTCATCACGGCAGTCAGTGCACCTACCCATGTGTTTCCTGGCTTTCTCACACCAGTACTGACACAAATTTCTTTCCAAGTCACTGACTACTTTCTCACATGAATCAGAGGTGACAAGCGAAATATCGCCGTAAAGAAAGTTCGTCTCAACAGGGTATCGATCACACAACCACCAAGTCACGAGTCCGATACGCTAACCACTGAGCTACCCGAGCTGGCCCATGTGATAAAGAGTTAAACCTAACAAACATGGTAATGAGTTATAGTTGTGAGAAACATTTCTTTCCAAAAAGACCAAGATGAATTACTGTGAGGGATTCTTTGTGCCTCAAAAAGCAACTATATCACAATTGCTACATCATAATAGATCATTTTGTTTCCATCTTTATCTTAACCCACAATATTTTCAATACATTTATTCTTTCCTAGGGTTATTTAACACAGGATTGTATAGTAAAGGGCAATTCACTTCATAAATGAAACTAGATCTTCAGTCAGGAATAAGTATCAAGGTCTGTGTTCACCAACCATTCTAAGAATATTCTTTGTCTTATTTTTCTGAATTTTCTAAATTTGAAAGTGACACAAGTTCTGATGAGCTAGACCATTTGGCTTACCAAATGAGAAGTGTTACTATAAAATTTAGAAAATCTCTGGATATAAGACAAGAAATGTTCTCAAGAATGGTTAGTGAATACTGACCCAAGATTATCTGAATTTGAAAGTAACACAACTTCTGATTGGCTAAAAAACTAAATGGTATAACCAATCAGAAGTTGTGTTACTTTTGAATGTAGAACATTCTGGAGGATAAGGCTAAGAATGTTCTCAAGAATGTTTGTTGAATACAGACTCAAGAGATTTAATTTAGCTGTTTTGGCCAACAGTGGCAAACAATGTAGGTTCAAACTGTGCAGATAGACACATAGTTCTAAATTGCCTGCAAGCAGCTGTAGATGTCCTGTAAGCCTTCTACAGGTTAAAGCTTAGAGTTGTAAGCAAATCTTGGATGGCTTTTGCAGACAGTGAAGATCAAGACCAGATTGCACAGAACAAGCAGTCTATCTTCAATCTACCACAAACTCTCTACTCTTCCAGAGGTTACCCTCTGAGTTCTATACACAACATACAGTATGACTTCTTCAGATCATGTAGATCAAGACCAGACTTCACAGACAGTATGTAGTCTAGTTTAAACATATTTATTTTACATCGAGAAACAAGTTAATATATAAGTTAATATGTACAGTCTGACCATGGATATACACTGTCCGCTGCTTGAATATATATATTGGACAAAACAATCTTGAAATTGCAATGATTTGGTTGTTTTTTCCTATGTGGATAAGTCTACTTCATTAATTCAGGGCCCTTAGGGTTAATGACCATCTATCCTATACAAACATCAATCAGGAAAGACAGATTACATGCTGATTAGCAGCATTATTGTACATGGAAAATAATGATGCAGCTCAGCTGATCACCTTTTGAAAAGGATTTTCCTGTAAATATCATATCATAGCGGCTTAGGCTAATTCCCTGAAGCAACTACAAATGGAGAGGTATTTGTCAATCAAGCAATCTATGGACTGAAGTCCCAAAACATCTTTCTGAATTAAAGTCTTTCATTCAAAAAGTGAGATTCAAAGTATTTTCTTCAAAAAAATGAGAATAGATGTCACAGACAAGATCTGATTGTGTTTGTAGAAAAAGCCTTTTTACACAAACAATATTTTTCATGAACTTATTTACACATTCCCCTGTGGAGAGGGAGGAAGGCTGTCATTACAAATAGAAAACATACTTCATAAACTGTACACAAATGTCTAACACATGTCAAACAGAAAATGATTTCAAAAAACGGGCTACAACAGTAACTAAATATAGTCCTAAAATCTAAGACTAGTCCTCTGATTAGCTGAGAGAGAATGATGAGAAAAACCAGTGAGATATTTAACCCTTTACTTCAAAATGCCAACTTTTAACGGCCCTGGGAAAGAAGCCTTTTGAAAACATTGTGAGAAAAGGAAAAAATGCTGGTAACCAGCATTTTCTCCTTTTCCCACAATGTTTTCTACCCTATCAAAGAAAAATTGCACCATTTGAGCCACATTGAAATTGTCGTCTGCAAATGCCTTCAATTTGGACAAGGCTAAAATTTTGTCGTCTGGTAAAGGGTTAACCATAAACTTTTTACCATATTCAACCTTTTACTTTTTACCCATTAACAAAATTCTAGATTGGTTCTAATTAAAAGCATTTGCAGATTAAATATGGCACAAACGATGGGATTTGGATACAGAACATTGTGGGAAAAGAAGAAAATTACCAGCATTTTCTTCTTTTCCCATGATGTTTTCACAAGCCTCTTTTTTAAGGGTCCTTAATACACAAGAGGGTTAATAAGCTGATTCAAGATTAAGATCATTATGCATTCAGTGTAGATCACGATCAGACTGCACAGAAAATGTGATAACATCCATGATCATTCAGTTTGTGTGTGGTCTCTGTCTGCAACAATGTACTTTCCTTTTTTCGAAAGTACCAAACAAAGTAAGTAAGACTGATAGAGCAGTATTAGGCCTTAAAGGTGGCCCTTCAGATTTTGGGACGAAAATTTTACAAAAATACAAAAAAATCATCCTTATACTCCCAAAGCCTTTTAATTTTCATTCATAAAACCCCAGTAGTCGAAAACCATCCGACAACAAGAGAAATTAGAGATTTACTACGGCCCTGGTCGACACCGACGGGACACACGTTCTATTTTTACATGAGCAACTCGCTCATTTACTTACCGGAAATACACAGACAAAGCTTCAAACATAGCATCCGAAGAAGACATTATGGAAAATAATTACACGCTTGTTATGTTATGGAATTTAAGCGTCATTAGTCACGTGCCAGTCACTTGACATTCCCACAATGCTTTTTTGATTTCTGGTGCGAAATCTAAAAATACCTTAAGAGGCTACGTAGCCTTTTAAGGGAATACCATCAAAAAAAATTTTTTTTGTAATTTTATGATTCTTAATTATTGATGATTTGTATTGTTTTTTCATATAAATTTCAGTGATATATATATTTTTTAATTTGGTGAGTTGTGAAAAATCTAAATACCCACCTTTAACAGTTCAGCAGGCAAAAAATGAAGACTTGCCCAAAGAGGAAGTGTTTCAAGACAACAAATAAAATTGGATCATGTGATGGGATTTACCTATAAAAGAGTAGAAATCATTGTGGGGAAAGGTGAAATGCTATTTATCAGCAGTTTCTGCTTTTCTCATGTTTTCAATAGCCTTCTCTGTTGGTGGTCATAAAAAAACATCTGATTGCTAACCCATAAGCTGCTAAGCACGACTTGCTGACCTTTTGTGGACAGTGTAGATCAAGATCAGACTGCACAGAACGTGCAGTCTGATCTTGGATCTACACAGTCCGAGAAGAAGATATTATTCCCCAAAATATATTTCTGAAAGTAGCAATATTAGGGTTTTACTACAGAACAGAAAATTTCATTTTAGTTATTTAGCAGGATAAGAGTTAATTAAGTCTTTAGCATACAACAAAATTTTAGACTTGTCAACTTTGAAAGCTTTCTCAGAGAAAAAATCAAGTGTGGGGTAATTTGTGGCTCACTTGATGATAATTATTTACAGAAGAGTAGGAAACACTGTGGAAAAAGGAGAAAATGCTGGTAAGCAGCAATTACCGATACTCCTTTCCCAACAATGTCTTCTAAATGTCCTCTTACTTAGGTCAGTTAAAACATGTGAATGTTTGGTAAAGGATTGAAGGATTAATACCTCCATTGTATAGCAGACAATCTAGATCAAAAATTTGATTCAATCCCTGGCTCGGCCAATTTCTTTCCGAAGATTGATGATAGTCATTGCGACAGGATCTATTCCTCTCCCATCCCTGACCCGACAATGATTATGTGGGAAAGCAGCCAGTGGCTTGGAAAGAAAATTGTGCGGAGCACTGGTATAAGAGACTCCAGGAAAGCATGGATAGGTGCACCGGCCGCAGCAATTTAACTGAAATAATGTTAAAAACGGCATTAAACACCATACAATCAATCAATCAAAAATTTGAGGATGAAAGTGGAAAAAAATACATGTAATTTTTTTCTCCGCCCCCAGTAAAAGCTATGAGAACAACACAATGATTCATGAGACAGGCAAAAACGGTGAACAATTCAGCCTAAGGCAAACGACAATATTTGCCAAAATCTACATAGGTGAACGATACAATCACACAAAACTCAGCAGTAAATGTTGGAGAAAGTATATTAAAACTAAACTACAATATTAAAAGCTGGATCAAATCCAATTAAACATCCGATAAAATCATTTTTGGTACAGTTCATCTCTTAACTCCCTACCTAAAAACAAAATTTTAAACATGTCCATACTGGGTGCTTTACTGAACATGCCTCACATGAAGGATTCTGCCTATGGAAGATTGAAAACATTTAGGGAAAAGGAGAAAATGCTGGTTACCAGCATTTTCTCCTTTTCCCTCAATGTTTTCAAAGATCTTTCTTCCTCTGGATTGCTAAAATATGGGATTGATTGGTAAAGGATTAATTCCTTTGATAACATGAGTGAATGATATGTCTGTTGAAGTAATCAGGATACCTGTGCTGAGTATTACATATTCATATCAAAATTCTGATAATTACATGCTTTAATGGAAAGTGTAGATAACAATCAGAGTGTACTGTCCAATCTGATCATGGATCTACAATTTCATTTACTTTGTTACATATTCCAGTAAAATTCTTCAATTTTAAACACTGGAATTTTTGGTATACGGTTACAGGCATTTTCTCCTTTCCCACGATGTTTCCAAAAAGCTTTATTACAGAGGGTCATTATAACACTTGATTGTTTGGTGAAAGGTTAATATGCCGCAATATTCTAGCCAATGTAGCCTTGATGAAATTTTTATCTGTTTTTTACTAGACTGAAAATGTCCATTTCATGATTTATCTTGAACTTGAAGATGTACCAGAAAATGTAATTGAAAACTTACCAAAATTCCAAAATTGTAGTCCCTCCTAGTGTTCTATACTGTTATGCAGACATTTTTTATAGACAAATTGCTAATTCAGATGTAAATCATTCAGAAAAAAATAAACAATACTATGTCAGCTACATAACGTATTTACAAAAAATCACTGGCTATCACATTTACACAAATTAAATGTTATCTTGTCATTTTCTTTTCCCAGGGGCATTGCCTGAAAAAAGGATAGGGCTATCCACTACTTTGTACAAATTGACTTGACGAGTTTACATGCCTATTCATCAATAAACAGTGAATCAACCCAAAACAATATGGAGATTTTTTCAGGCATATTAACCAATGTAGATCTGAACCTGAATTAAGTAACTTTTGCAAACAGTGTAGATTAAGATCAGACTATGCTTCAGTCTCTGATCTTGATTCTACACTGTGCACAATTATTCCTCAAATTTTGAAAAAAAAAAACAGCTTTGAAATCACCATATCTGCATCCTTAGCACTATCTGTCAGATTTTTATGCCAAAATTAGAGAAACTATTTTCCATTAGGATGGAATTACAGAAGATAAGACATATACCTACAAACAGTCATACATAAGGGACATACCTATGGAGTCATAATGCCATTCCTCATTGAAAATGGTGGGGAACAGCAGCTATACTATATTCCCCCTCTTCCCATTGATAATGATAGGGTTTATAAGAAAGAAAAACCCAGTTAACCCTTTACCACACAATCCCGAGTTTTAAACACCCTGAGAAGCAGGTCTTTTGAAAACATTGTGGGAAAATGAGAAAATGCGGTAACCAGCATTTTCTCCTTTTCCCACAATGTTTACTAGACTATCCAATACAAATCCCATCATTTGTGCCATATAAATTCTGTTACCTGCAAGTGCTTTCAAACTGGACCTGTCTAAAATATTGTCATTTGGGAAAGAGTTAAGTCAAAACATCACAAAAAATCAGACAGTGCAGGACCAAAGCCAGACTGCACATGCCATTCTGTCTGACCTTGACGCAGACTGTCTGCAAAAGGAGCTGAAACTATGCATAGCCCATATTTTGCAAATAGCTTCTATATAAAAGAATTATGCAAATAAAGTTTGATTATATAAATTTGTATAGGCAACAAGGAAACATTGTGACAAATTCTATGGGAAAGTGCTTGAATAGAAACCAATTCAACAGCCTCATGTTCAAAGTTAACTCTTTACCACACAATCCCGAGTTTTAACGACATTGAGAGAGAAGCCCTCTGAAAACATTGTTGGAAAAGGAGAAAACGCTGGAAACCAGCATTTTTTCCTTTTCCCACAATGTTTTCTGCGCTGAGAGAAATGCCATCTGTTGAGTCATATTTTATTGCTGCCAATTTGGACAAGTCTAAAGTTTTGTTGTGTGGTAAAGAGTTAATGTTTATCAGATGACAAAATTTTAGACTCGTCCATATTGAAAGCATTTGTAGCCGATAAATTCAATGTGGCCAAAATTATGGGATTTGTTTCTAAAAGGGTAGAAAATATTGTGGCAAAAGGAGAATATATTACTTAGGCCTATCAAAAAAATATCTGTGTTTAGGGTTTCTAGACTCTACCTAGAAAATGTAGCCAACCCTAAACTGTTTACCATACAATTGAAAAAAAAATGTCGGGTGTGATTTCGGTACATGATCGACGTAAAAAGTTTCTGAGAAAAAAAATCTCTACCAACCCGACCTATTGCATCTAGGACCAAAACCCTTAACACAGATATTTTTTGTTAGGCCTTAACAGCATTTTCTCCATTTCACACAGTGTTTTCAGATGCCTTGTTCTTAAGGGTTGTTAAAACACAGGATTGTTTGATAAAGGTTTCAATTTAAAAGCACTCTACTGCAAAAGTTTAACATGTTTGTATGCACTAGGAAAAGATTTTGGGATGAAAGTACAGTATACAAAGCCTTTGAGAAGTGACATATGAATATATTCAATCCTCATGGCTATTCCCTTTTACCACTTGATTACTTTCATTCGACCTAGAGACTGAACAAAATTCTTCTCTGTAGATAAGCACATTAATCTTAATCACTTTTCACAACTAAAGCTGCCTGTGTGGCCAGTGTAGATCAAGACAGATCAAGATCAGAATGCACAAAAGATGCAGTGTAATCTTTAACTCTTACATTATGACATAAATTTAGAATCATCCTAATTGATAGCATTTGCAGATCTATGACAATTTACATGTGGCTAAATGATGGAATCTGTCTTTGATAGGATAGAAAACATTGTGGGAAAAGGAGAAAATGCTGGTTATCAGCATTTTCTTTTATACCCACAATATTTTCAAATGGCTTCTTTCTCAAGGTTGTTAAAACTAAGGATTGTGTGATAAAGGGTTAATGTACACTGTCCTCTTTGCTGAGATATCCTGGACAATAGCAACCTGGACATTGCCCTGATTAAGAAGGCACTTTTTCCTTGGTCTATGGAAATGTCATTTTGCTTTATTTGGTACTCAAAGGGTTAAAAAGTTGGAGAAAATCTCACAGTGCTCACCATCTATCATTGTTCCATAATTCACTATGTTCTGAAACAATTTGCAGCAAAAAAATTTTTAAAGCTTCTTTTAAAATTTGTATTATCAACATGAAATAAGGTTTAAAACATGACTACATGTGGAAACAATGCAAATACTGCTTATTCAGTATTGACAAACAGTATCTCTTTTGCCACAAGGTTTCAAAAAATGGTCTGAGATACAAAAAAAAATGTTATCTACCAAAGGTAATACACATGTATGTTGATTTTTTTTCCTTCCCTAACCTAGCCTTCAAATAAATTGTAACCAATTGTGTCATACTGGCCAATTCCAAAAGTTCCAATAACTAGCACTTTAAAAGGACAAATATCTTATTTTCAAGAAAAAGTTTTGAATTGGAACGAAATGCAAAAAAGAACTTACTGAAAAAGGATATGTTGATACTGACTTCAGAAATATTGGAAAGTTTTCAACATGTGTGATGATGTGACACAAGGTTTTCAAAAATTCTCAACTCCAAATACATCACAGTATGCCTACATCTGGGAACACTTATTCCTTTACTAAACAATCCCCTGCTATAGCGGCTGTAAAGAAGAAGACTTTTGAAAAGATTGTAGGAAAGGGAGAAAACAGATGTAACCAGCATTTTTTTCTATTCCTAAAATGTTTTCCATCCTTCCAAAAAAATTCGATTTCATTTGTACTCTGCAAGTGCTTTCAAAGTTGGCCATTTCTGAAATTTTTTGTTTAGTAAAGAGTTCACCCTTTGCCACACAGTTTGGAGTTTCAATGACCTAAAAAAAACAATTTATGAAAACATTGTGGGAAAGAAAGAAAGTGCTGGTAACCAGCATTTTCCTTTTTTCCCACATTGTTTTCTTCGGTTTCAAAGACAAATCCATCTTTTGAGCCACACTTAATTTGGTTGTTTTCATTATGCTTTCAATTTGGACAAGTTTAAAAAATTTTTGTTAAGTAAAGAATTAATTCATTACCACCTGAATGTCCTGAAACTTAAGGATAGGGCACACTCACTAATGGGATTCGTGTAACATTGCCTTTCATCGCCTATAAAACATACAGATTCGGCTAAGACTCAGGTAATCAGTAATCAATTGGCCGATAGATGCTGGTTCCTGCATTGATTATGGATTACCCGTGTCTTAGCCAAATCTGTACGATTTTTGGCGATGAAAGGCAATGTTACACGAATCCCATTAGGGTGCCCTATCCCTAACAAATCAATTGACTTTGAAAACATTTTCATAAAATAAAAAGAGCACAAAAATGTTTAGTGCAATACATATACATCTACAAAAACATTGTGTCAAAACGAGAAATTGCTTGGTACCAGGTATACTAGTATCCCCATCTGCTACAATTATCTTGAATAATGTACATGTATTGTGAAATGGAAAAAAGAACCCAGTCTATGTAGAAGGAAAAAT
Organism: Hippopus hippopus; assembly: GCA_946811185.2. NCBI lineage: Eukaryota > Metazoa > Mollusca > Bivalvia > Cardiida > Cardiidae > Hippopus > Hippopus hippopus. The sequence continues at coordinate 47,961,609 of OX328098.1, read as the reverse complement.
GTTGAGGAAAACTGCTGTAGACAGATGATTGATGGGTATCTGTCAATATGGTTGACATCTATGATGACTTGTCCAGTCAGTAACTTTGAAGTGTTGCTTACATTGAAAACTTCCTACATTTCACATGTTTAGTTATGTGTGTTATGAGAAACTTGACAACTGTGCTCCCATTCCATTGTCACACTAAGTATCTTTTCCTAAATCCTCATTTAACCCTTTACCAAACAATCCCAAGTTCCAACGACCCTGTGGGAGAAAACAATGTGAGAAAAAGAGAAAATGCTCATTGCTGGTAACCAGTATTTTCTCTTTTTCGTACAATGTTTTCTACTATGTGATGACAAATTTCATGTTTTTAGTAACATTTAATAATTTCAATTTGTTTTCTGCAAATGCTTTCGCTTTGGAAAAGTCTAAAAAAAAATTCATTTCGTACAGATTAAAGAGCAAGTTATCAAAGCATTACTAAAAGTGCATAATGCATGACACTCTTTCATACTCATATTCTTCAGAGTAAATACCACTGAAAATATTCTAAAAGAATATTTTTTTCATTTATTTCCTTCATGCTGTTTTCTAAATAACATTTCAATAATGTCATTGTAAGTAACTTGGTTTATGCATGGTTTAGCCAAAAGATCCAGCCATTTGAACCATCAATCACACTGATGACTTTGGATCCTTGTCTTCAAAGCAGAAAATTAGTCATATCTGCTTGCTCAAACAGGAGACATTCCTACTTGATGGCATTTTTTCTACTTTTTCCACTATTTTCACATGGTCAATTGTTTTAGGCTATAAAAAATGGCCATCTGTGGGAGTGGGAAGGGGCTGTTTATCTGTTAAAAAGTCTGGAAAGGCAAGCTACACTGGACTATACCTTCAATCTGAGATGTTGCCCCAATCGTATTTTGTGATTGTTTCTCTGCTCCCCTTCATGTCAGCCATTCTTCAAAAGCTTCTGGAAATTTCAAAATCTTAAAGGTCGTTTTTCAGTCATAGGTATGTTTCTTTAATCTGCTTGTCAGCTATCAAAAAGGATGTTGATCAATTGATAAATGGTTTAATTTCACATTGACACCAAAGTTAGTAAACTGTTTTCATTGATCTTTTTGTATTTTACTTTTATTTGGCCATAAACACATCTGGTTAATTTGTAAAACGAACACTCATAATAAATTCAGTTAAGTGCACATTCACATTCAATTTCATTTGAAAAATACCATCATATGGTCAGCAATTTAAGTGCTAAGTATGATTCCATGTAAATGAAACATATCTAGTACATTTTTGCTTCCTTTTCCATGCCAAAGTTGATAAAAAAGAAAGCTGATCAATTATGGAAAAAAGAATTTTGCTGTACATGAAATGACTTCTGGAACATGCACAGAAAATGTCAAGCCTAGTTTTGATTCCCATGGAAGCAGGTCAATGGATATTTACATTTCAAAAACATGGAATAACAAGGAGGTAACAGTTGCATTGCTTCAATTACTTTGACGTTTTTGTAAAGATTAATTATTTATCTAATGATCTATACCCATATTATTGGCAGTCAATATAAAATATTCCCTCTTAGAGCCGTTAGAAGAGATGCCAGTATGGTCAAATTCATTCCAGAAGCTTTGGAAGAATGGCTGACACAGGGGCTAGTGAAGACACAAAAACAAAAATAACATCGGAGTAAGCCTCTGAATCGGGGGTTACAAAGGGCTATAGTACAACACATTCTTCCTGAAGATGGTGAAAACTAACAAGACAGATTTTTGCCAGTCAGTTTAAGCAATTCAATTCCCAGGGTTCCCATTCACGTACATATGTGCGTGAATCACGCCCAAACCATTAAAGTCACATACTGAACTTCAAACTAACCTTGTCTTATACATGCATGTCACGCACAGCAAAAGTGAATAGTCTCGCATAAAACTTTAAAATCATCTGATCACGTACATGCATGTTGACAAGCACAAAAATTGTGAATCAAAACATTGACTGAAAACAAACTTTTATCAGGAGTAAGATTATTGTTAGAAATCAGAAATTCCAATAGATAGTGGATGTACTATTATTAGCAATCTGTATGGCCACAATAATTTCGCGGGGTTTTCGTTCATGCTCGAGCTCCTAAAGTGAACATTGCCATGCAGTACCACATCAGTAATTTTGTGGAGTTTTCATTCACCTGGGAACAGCAACACACTAACATTGTAAACATTTCCATATTTGGGAAACTTATTTCGATGAAGTTTTAATTCCACTGATTTTAATTCTTACGCAACGATCAAGTAAACTTTAATAATTCAAAAATAAGACTAGTAGTTCAAGCAAGAGAGTCATGGTTCACATTTGACCCAGACACCCAGGTTTGACTCTTGGAAATTGGACATGACCCGCTTTTGACGCTCAAAAATATCTGCCTAAGCGTCAATCTGACACATGAAATTATGGACTAAAGCTTCAAATAAATTAGCTTGTGTGCATCCAGCAGAAATATGGGCTTTAATAAACACAATCAGTATCAATTTTGAAGGGTGCACGCGGCTCTGTTTATCATCACTTATCAAGCTAGCGAGTCATCTATGAAAAGGTGTTAAAGGTGTTAATCCACTTTTCCAATGTAACATGACAGGGTTTAAAGTTACCTGCTACCCTAATTGACTTTTTCATATCAAATCATGCTATAACACTTCTTGAAAAATCAAATGAATTGAAAAATAGATCGTGAAAAAAATCGCGAATACCCATGACATGACAAAGGCTAGTTTGAGATCGTCAGATCAGAGACACTTCAAACTGTTTTTCATCTTAAATAATGAATTTAAACAGTGTATTTACACAAATCTCTGTATAAAAAAATAACTGAAGCTAAAATCTGTTTAATAATGAGTAAAAAACTTTGGTTCTTTTATGAAACAAACATCTAGATTTCTCATTCAGTAAGATTGCTTGTTGTGTATTATGTGAATGTAATTTAAAACTAGCATAAATGACATAATGAAATGATATAGCAAGGTCTACATGAGAATTAAATTAATGATGACTACAGTATACTTCTTTTCTGCAGGTACAGTAATTAATCATTTATTGGTACAAGTAGATTGAAACCCCCAACTCTTTCAGAAAACCCCCAGTTTTTAAAATTTGTTGATCTATGGAGTGACAAAAACCCCTGTTTGAGAGAGCTGTGGGAACCCTGATCCCAATGGACATTCTCTTAAAAACTTTCTCTGACTGCCTTAACTTTTTCTGCGATACACTTGGTACCACTTTCCAAAGGCTGAGCTTATAAACAAGGGTGATATAGGCTACCATGGGTCCATGGCTATATTTGTTTTGACAAAATATAAACAGCCATCCTGTTTAGCAAGAAAGTCATCATGAATTTTTCAAGTACAGATCCCTATTATAATGCAAGCAAGATTCCCAAATTTGACAGTTCCCGTAACCCCACCCACTATTAATAACAAGGGATTTTCGGGAATCAATGAGAAGGCTTTAACACGGTAAAGTAAGTATCATAAAAGAAGAAAAAAGATATTGTTGCTAGATCACATTAAATATTAACTCACTTTGTTATTTAACTCCGTTTAAAAGGAAGAATGAAGTAATTTCTAACTTTCTTACGCCCTCGGTAATATTGCGGTGAACGTAATTTGAGATATTCCGTAATAAATACACGTTTTGTACTTTCATCTGCTCCCTGTCAAGTGTCAACTGTAAGTGAATAGAAATAGCTTCAGAAAGTTGTTTTTGTACACAATATGTATCAAGAAAACATCGTCTTTGCTACTTTGTAGACGAATATCAGACTGCACAAAACATGCAGTCAAGGTTATAATGAATCCGCTCTATTTCCTGAAATATTCTGACTAAAACATGTTTGAAATTGCAATATATTGGTTTTCCTGCATGAGAAAGTCCATCTTTTTATTTACCTCTTTACCGTTTACAACACAATCCAAAATTTTAACGACCCTGAGGATGATGGCTATTGAATATATTGTGAGAAATGGAGAAAATACCTGTAATTCCAGCATTTTCTCCTTTTCCAGTAATGTTTTCTGAGCTTTCCAAGACATATCACTACTTGAATTACATTTAATTTGTGGTCTGGTACAGAATTATGCATTAATTTCTTAGGATAAATGAAAACTTCTGGCAACAAGAGGGCTATCATGGCCCTGTATCGCTCCACTGGCTCTTTAACCGTTTTCCACACAAATCGATGTGTTAATGACCCTGAAAGAGAAGGCTTTCAAAAACATTATTTGAAAAGGACATCTTGTCAGCCAGTATTTTCTCCTTTTCCCACAATGTTTCCTACCCTTTCAAAGACAGAAATAATCATTAAACTACGTTCAATTTGTCTTTTGCGTTGGCTTTTAACTCGGTCCAGTCAAAAAAAGTCCTGAAAAAAAAAAGTGAATGATAGAAACCTTACTTGAAATTAAATATTCCATTCATTTGAGCATAACTATTAGTATCAAAATAAATCACGCTCCCTGAAAACAGAAAATTTTCTACCAAAAAAACTTGAATACCTAACACCAATCCTGTATTAGTCGTTTGATAATCAAGGGAGGTAAGTAGTAACAAACTTTTTGTCTTATAACAGGAGTTATTTCCCTTGATTACTATTTTAAATTGAAGTCACTATATTGATTGATTGATTGATTGTATGGTGTTTAACACCGTTTACGACATTATTTCAGTTATATCGGAGCAGCCAGTGCACCTGTCCATGCTTTCCTGGAGTCTCTTTTACCAGTATTCTGCACAATTTTCTTTCCAAGCCACTGGCTGCTTTCCCACATAACCATCGTCGAGACTAGTGGGAGAGGAATGAATCCTGTTGCAATGACTATCATCAATCCTCGGAAAGAAATTGGCCGATCCAGGGATCGAACCCACGACCTCCTGTTCTCAAGTCCTGCACGTTGCCGACTGAGCTATCGGGGCTCGGCGAAGTCACTATATAAGCCCATGTTAAACTTGTGATCCCCGGGATGGGGCCAATTTTGACCTCTGGGCTATAATATGAAGAAACTTGTTAGAAGTCCATTAGATAAAGCTACAAACCAAATTTGGTAGCTCTGAGCCTTGAGGTTTCAGACAAGAAGATTTTCAAAGATTTTCAATATTTTTCAGTTTTGTTGCCATGGCAACCAGAGGTTTTGAAGGAATCAAATTCTTTCAAAAAATTCTGAAGAGGACCAAAGCAGGATAATTTCTGTGAAGTTTCATCTAATTCGGATGGGTAGTTTCAGAGATGTTCGAATTAAAAGTTAACGCCCGCACAAATGGACGCAAGCACACACTACGGTCACTGGGCCATGACATAAACCTGCTGCCCTTCAGCCCGTGGAGCTAAAAAAGCGTGGACTTGTTTTCTTGCATTCAATGTTAAATGCTTCTGTCTTCAATACTGACGATTCGGTCTTAACCCTGTATCCCATAAACCCTCTTTTTAGCGACCCTTTGATTGATTGATTGATTGTATGGTGTGTAACGCTGTTTTCAACATTATTTCAGTTATATCGTGGTTGCCAGTGCACCTATCCATGCTTTCCTGGAGTCTCTTTTACCGGTACTCCACAAAATTTTCTTTCCAAGCCACTGGTTGCTTTCCCACATAACCATCGCGGAGACAATGGTCAGTGGTGGGAAAGGAATGAATTCTGTCGCAATGACTATCATCAATCCTTGAATAGAAATTTGCCGAGCAGGGAATCGAACCCACGACCCAATGTTCTCAAGTCCTGACTGCTACAGACTGAGCAACCGGGGCTCAGCACGATCTTAGAAAGAAAGCGTTGTGAAAATATTGACATGGAGAAAATGTTGGTCACCAGTATTTTCTCCTTTTCCCGCAATGTTATCATAAGCAGTCACTTTTAGAGTCATTTAAACAAATGATAGTTTGTTAACTCTTTACCAAACAACAAAGTCTTTGACTCGGCCAAATTGAAAGCATTTGCAGTCAATAAATTAGATGATCATCAAATAACTGGATTTTTCTATGAAATTCTATAAAAACATTATGAGAAAAGAGAAAATGCTGGTTATCAGCATTTTCTCCTTTTCCCATGATGTTTTTGGGAGACTTTTTCCTTGGGGGTCATTAAAACTCGGGATTGTTTGGTAAAGGGTAAAAGGATTACATTACAAATTTACTGCATTTGGCACAAACTGATCATTATTGTCGTAATAACTGGTATATAAAATATGATACAAAGTCGTTCTACAATCTACAGCTTTTATGTCGCACAAAAAATCACTTTTTCACATGGTTAACAGACTACTACCTGCAGACATTTTTTTTTGTCTTACAGAAAATCCTGAAATAATAATGGCAAAAGGATAAATTAGAATCTGATAAATTTCTCTGTTTTGCCACATTTTTTTCACATTTACATGTCTCACTTTATGATGATTACTTTAACCCTTTACCACACAATCCCAAGTTTTACAGACCCTAAACAGGAAAGCTTATGAAAACATTGTGGGAAAAAGAGAAAATGCTGGTAACCAGCATTTTCTCCTTTACCTACAATGTTTTCTAACCTTGCAAAAACAAATTTCAATTTTTGAGTTAAATTTATTCTACATTTTGTCATGTGGTAAAAGTTGATATTACAAAGATATTTTCAAAATTCTCTGCAACAAAATTTCTTTCAAATAAAAGAACGTAAAGTAAAGAGTTCATTTGTACAAGAGTTCAGCTTTTGTTTAAGAATGTAAGGTCTTCTTTGTCACACATTTGTATGTTTAATGGTTGTTTGAATTTGAAAAGTATGAAAAGTGCAAAAATTAAGATTTTTTCTAACATGTATTTACAATCTCGATCAATTACTTGTGTACACATTTAACTCTTTACAAAAGACAAAATTTTAGACTCATCAAAACTGAATTCATTGGTCATTGAATAGTGTTTTACACCGCTTTCAATATCATTTCAGCCATATCACAGTGACAGCTCACATATTCATGTATGTCCTGAGTTTCACCAGTACTAGGCTAGGGCTCTGAAGTGTCTTACCCATGGACACTCCCACAAAAAACCCAGTGGATCCATCGTGGCACAAACCCGAGCCTCCAGGTTATGAGTCCCACACTTAACCACTGAACCACACAGGACCCTGCCTTTCTAAGTTTAATAATGTTGATTACTCATTTGTAACTTTATTTTCAAATTTACCTGCTGCTAATTGAAATCACCATTATTTGAACAAAATGTGTGATTTATGATACAAGTACTTAAATTCCCACAACAATAAACCTTTTAGATGCTTTAACCCCTCAACTAATGCCATATTTTACCTGTGTCCATATTGAAACTCTCTTCTGATAACAAAATAGTGCTGCTCAAATATGAAATTGTTTTGGTCTTAACCCTTGTGAAAACACTGTGCGACATGGAGATGCCAGTTACCTGCATCTTCCTCTAAAAACCATGTTCCACAGTGTTGTAGGAATAGTAACAGGTTAAAAGGCTATATGACCACAAATCCTGCAAATAACTTTGAAAACATTTTTGTAGTACATGTATATGGCTTATCATTCTTGCAAATAAATATGGTAACATTGTGGGAAAAAGTGGAACTGCCTCCTGCACGCAGCGCCACTTGCTATGTTTTCAAAAGTGCTTTGCAAGAAGACAACTCCAACATGTATGAATTTTTTTTTATTATCCTTTTTAAGCCTTAAACTGCATTTTCCATAGCTACATGTAGCATGTGAAATCAGGACTGCTGTAACACTATTTTTCCAATTCATGTACAAACCAACAAGCACTAGTAGCCAATTTACCTATCTATTTCAATTTAAATGCATATTTTAATAATCAAACTTCATTTGGATGTATAAACATGTATATCAAGCTCACATGACAGACACCTGCAGGCTATCAAGAATGAAAATTTATAAAGCCTCATTCCTGTAAGATAACATACCAATTTCACTCATCTATCATTGCATGTTACATTATTTACTGCAGTATTCTGGTATTTTGTTTGTGTACTCAACTCTTTACCAGACAACAAGTTTTAGACATGATCCAAAAAACTATCTTGAATATTCTCAACAAAACAAATTGAATGTGCTTTAGTTTACAAGATTCATCTTTAAATAGTAGAAAAAACTGTGAGCAGTGGAGAAAATGCTGGTTACAAGCATTTTCTCCTTTCCAAAAAGTGTTTAGAAAAACCGTCTTCCTGAGGGGTTGTAAAAAAACATGTGACTGTTACAGTAATAACCCTTAACCAGATGACACAATTTTACTTATCCAAATTGAAAGCAGTTGTGGACAACAAATATAAAATGGCTCAAAAGGATGGAAACTGTCTTTGAAAGAGAACAAAACATTGTGTGAAAAAGAGAAAGGAGTTTTGCTCCTTTTCCCACAATGTTTTCAAAAAGCTTATTCCTCAGGGTCATAAACAACATGTGATTGTTTGAAAAAGTACTAAATGTACAAAATGTGAAAAAATGGATAGTCTTTTTACATAGTACAAGTTATCAATAGAGTCAGAGTCAAGATGAATGAAGATTTCATTTATCCATTCCACACAAATACAACTTTTTACATCACTACAGTCGAAAGTTTTTGAAAATATTGTGGGTCAAATGGTAATTGCTTGAAACAAGCCACTGTTCCTTTTCCTACAGTATTTCTCGTATCTTGTTGATAAAGCTTCTTCTCTTCCTTGAAGGATTCCCCTTTTTGTTACATAGTCTACTAAGTAACAAGTCTAACAACAGTTTAAGCACTAATAGTTTATATTTACAAAAGGACAGAATTTTAGATTTGTCTATATTGAGAGCATCTGCAAATGACATATCAAATCTGACTCAGTCAATTAGAAGGATAGAAAACATCGGAAACCCTACAATGTTTTTGAAAGACTCCTGCCCCAAGTGTTGTGAAAGCACAGGATCATCAGGAAAAGAGATGCAGTCTTATATAAAGAAATAGCAAGGTTAAACAGAAATCAAAATCAGACAGTTCTTTCTTTATCCCCAAGATGTAACTTAAACTTTCAATTTCTGCTACAATTTGTTCAACGTTTACTATTATTGTGCCCTAAACCTCTCACTGGCATTTTGAAGTTGGCAGCCGCTTGATACTGCAGTTGATAAGCTAGAGGATGTATCTTGAAACCATATAACCTGTGAAAAAGAAAAAGACCAAGCTAAAGATTTGGTAGTCTTACACACAGTAAACTAGAGAAGCCACCAAAATAAGACTAACCCTTCACTAAACAACATCAGTTTAGACTTATCTAAATTGAGATCATTCGCAGACTACATATTCAATGTTGCTAAAATGATATGATTGGCCTTTTACAGGGTGGAAAATGAGGTTGGATTAGGAGAAAATGCATATGCAGACGTAATGTGGCTAAAAAATTACAGGATTTGGCTTTAATAGAGTTGAAAACATATTGAGAAAATGAAAAAATGCTGGTAAACGTTATTGGGAAGAAAACATCGTGGAAAATATGATAAAATGCTGGTTACCAGTATTTTTTTATTTTCCCAGAATGTTTTCAAAATCCTCCTCTTTTTTAAGGTTCGTCAAAGCTTGTGAATGTTTCCCAGAGGGTTAAATCCCGCATCAAGTACTTTGGCATAGAAGACACATGCATAAATAAGTACATTTAGGGGAAGATATTTTTTGACAATTGTAATAATTGTAGACATCTATATTTTGTGCACATCTAAAGTTCCTCTCGAGTAGGCTTCCAATACCATGACAGCCAAACTAGAATAGGAGTTCCTGACAAAAATATACATACCAGTACATGATTACATGCATGTGCTTGTCCCTGAAGATTGACTTAAAAGACGGACAAATGGACAGACAGACTCAAGAATACCCTGAAAATGTTTGATTCACTATGATAAAAAAAAAACAAGACAGCCATAATGACAATTATCTTGTTCACTAGCTGATGCAAGAAATGAGTTGTAATTTCTATGGGCAGTGATATAAATTCTATCTTTCAAGGAAGTATGTTATCCATGTACTAGTTGACAGTAACTAGGAAATTTCTTTTACATGTACTAAACCTGTGTTTCTGTAGAACATCTATATTCTACAGCAATGTATAACTCTCTGCCCCATAAGTGTGTTAGGAAATAACCATGTCGAAAATTACTTCTATACATATGTAATATTCTTATATTTTAATGTTGCAAAAATGAATTGTACTACATTTATAATTTAATAATCTTGTTTGAAATACCTAGGAACAAACTGATTGGCTGGTCTTTTAGGTCTATACTCTGGGTGAACCATAAATAACATGTGTGGAAATCCAGTTCCAAAGTAAGCTCCATCAGTATGATGATGTCTAGATGACTTTGGAGTATAAACATCTTGACATTTTGGGCAATACAATTTTACCATGGCTTCTCCAGGGACATCTGACAAACCTATAATGGCAAAACCTTTGTTAACTGTCTAGTCTAAATTCAAGCGTAATTCTAGATTCAAAGTTTAGTCACCTGATTTGCAAAGACAGAAGGTCTCAGTCAATCTGATGCCAATTCTTGGAAATCAAAATTAGACTTATATCTAGAAAACTGTTGTGTGAATGACTGAACAGCAATCAATTTCGTTGAAATGATATCCCCCGCCGAAAAAGACCTTTTTTGATACAAACATATTAGAGGTATTGTGTGCTGCATGAACATGTGGCCTTTTTGTTAATGGTCCATGATAAAATTACACATTAAGCTCCCTTTTTCCATGGCACAACATTTCATTAAATGAAAAATATATAAGCGGTCCATAATGAGATTATACATTAAGTCCCCTTTTACCATAACATGGCATTTCATTAAATGAAAACAAATGATGAAAATATACATCAAGCCCCCTTTTTCTATGACACATCATTATATGTAAGAGAAAACTGTATCAACGGACTATCCTAAGGAAGACATGCATGAAGTTTCATGAATGTTCGTCAAGGTCTTCAGAAGATATCCGTCCAGGCGGACGAATGGGCAAACTAACTGTTATTGGTCCATAATGAAATTATACATTTAGCCCCCTCTTTTCATGACATGGCATTTCATGAAATAAAATCAAATAACTATTGTCTGTGGCTTAATATAGATGAAGTCTAATTACATTTTGTCCTGTAGTGAAAGAGATATTGGTCCATAATGAAAATATTTGTCAAGCCCCCTTTTTCCATTACATGACATTTAATGAACAAGAGCGGCAAATTGTCGCAAGATACACCCGTCCCACCGCCAGTTGTCGAGGGGGGATAATAATCGTAAAGGGCAGGTAGAGGAAAATAGTAGTGCAGCAGAAATCATATAAGTGATTGAAATAGGCATGAATGTCTCCTCTAATGTTAAGGAAACATGCATATAAAGTTTCAGGTCATTCCAACAAGAAAAGACAAAGTTATATTGTAGAGAAGCATGAAAAGCTGTAAAAAAAAAATAATGAATAGGGAATAATTCCAAAAGGGCATTAGGTAGGGTTACGGCTCCAGTGCATTGCACTTTTCGTAACTGCAACAAACATGTTTACGAAGTCTCAAGTAAATTTGACTTGAGGTGACAAAGTTCTGTTCCGGACAAGCAAGAAATACTGTAAAAATGAAGATCAAAGTGGAATTACTCAAAATCTGCGCTAGGTATTGTTCTTGTGCACTGTACTCCATAATATTGCAACAAACATGCATACCAAGTTTGAAGTCGTTTTGACTTGAGATGACACAGTTATATTCCAAACAAGCACTAAATGCTGTAAAAATGACGATCAAAGGGAAATAACTCAAAGACAGCACGAAGTAGAGTTATGGTTCTTTCGCACTGCACTCCGTATTATTGCAACAAACTCAAATGCCAAGTTTTAAGTCAATCGGACTGGAGATGACAAATTTAAGCTCCGGACAAAGAACTGGACTGTAAAAATGAAGATCAAAGTGGAATTACTCAAAATCCGCGCCAGGTAGCGTTATTGTTCTTGTGCACTGTACTCCGTAATATTGCAACAAACATGCATACCAAGTTTGAAGTCGTTTTGACTTGAGATGACAAAGTTATATTCCGGACAAGCACTAAATGCTTTAAAAATGATGTTCAACGGGAAAAAACTCAAAGACAGCACGAGGTAGAGTTACAATTCTTGAGCACTGCACTTCCAAATATTGCAACAAATAAGCATACCATATTTCAGGTCATTCCTACTAAAGATGACAGTTATGCTCCGGACAAGCAAGAAATGCTATAAAAATGAAGATCAAAGGGGGAATAACTCAAAATTCATGCTAGGAAGAGTTATGGTTCTTGTGCACTGCATTCCGTAATTTTTCAACAATCATGCATACCAACTTTGAAGATGTTCAGACTAGAGATGACAAAGTTATATTCCGGACAAGCAGAAAATGCTGTAAAAATGACGATCAAAGGGAAATAACTCAAAGACAGCACGAGGTACAGTTATGGTTCTTTCGCACTGCGTTGGCATCATTGCAACAAACACAAATGACAAGTTTCAAGTCAATCGGACTGGAGATGACAAAGTTATGCTCCAGACAAGCAGAAAATGCTGTAAAAATGACGATCAAAGGGAAATAACTCAGACAGCACAAGGTAGAGTTATGGTTCTTTCGCACTGCACTCCATATTATTGCAACAAACAGAAATTCCAAGTTTCAAGTCAGTCAGACTGGAAATGACAAAGTTATGCTCCGGACAAGCAGAAAATGCTGTAAAAATGACGATCAAAGGGAAATTACTCAAAGATAGCACAAGGTAGAGTTATGGTTCTTTCGCACTGCACACCGTATTATTGCAACAAACACAAATGCCAAGTTTCAACTCAATCGGACTGGAGATGACAAAGTTATGCTCCAGACAAGCAGAAAATGCTGTAAAAATGAAGACTGAAAACAACGAAAATTCACTCAACCACGTAACTTAAAATCGCTCCATGTCGGCCATTTTGCATCGAATCAAAAAAAAACAAAAATAGCGTCTTGGCGGAATGGGTTATTGTACACACATATAAAGTTTCACGAAATTCTGTCCAATGGTATTGGAGATATTCTCCCGGACGGACAGACGGACGGACAACGCTAAAACTATATCCCTCCACCTTCGGCGGGGGATAACAATTACCCATTTCGTTTAAAACTAGACATTGACTGTAAAAAGTTCATAAACTTGGTATTAAGTAGGGAAATATCACTAAAACTTGACAATTTACTCTAAATGGGTTAAACCACAGACCTTTGAAGCTCCACTGGTCTATCATCAAACACCCAAGATTAAACACCATTACAAAAAATAACACATTTTGCACATCACCTCTACATTGCACTTAATAACATATTATATACAACATAGAGGTGACACCCAGCATGTTTTCTAGAGTACTCTACTCTTAACCCCATACCACATAATCCTATATTTTAAAGGCCCTTCAGTAAATTCTTATGAAAACATTGTGGAAAAAGAGACAATGCTAGTAATCAGCAATTCTTGTTTCTCAACAATATTTTCTAGCCCATCAAGTCTGCAAAAGCACTTGTTCTTTTTAAGATTAATACCCTCATTCCACTGGTGGCTATTCTGCTACGCTTCGAAATTTTGGTTAAAACACCACAAAGCGTAGCAGGAATGGCAACAGTGCAGTAGAAACGTTTTGACCATAGTAGAAGCGTATTGAAAGCTTCATGATTACCAGTTCAGAGCTCTTGTTTTAATCTTGCTTAAAATTTACGTAGCGGGATCGCCATGGGCTCGAAGTGCCACAAAAGCACAATGAAAGCCTAACACGAAATTCCTGAACGTAGCAGTATCGTAGTCAAAGCGCAAGTAATGTAGCGAAAGTGCAGTGCATCATAGCAAAAGCAACACCCAACCCTTTCAATCAATTGTTCACAACCGCAGGCTGGAACACAGCTACTGCAGCAATTCTATCCAAGTATAACCCCTGTGGTTTAATTCTTTACAAGACAACCCTGGGCCTTATTGACTTTGAGGAAAGTAGTTTTGAAAGTATAGTGAAAAAAGGAGATAAAGCCATAAACCAACATTTCCTCCTTCCCCACTATGATTTTGGTTCTTTTAAAAACAAATCCTCTCAATTGAGCCACATTTAATTTTTCGTTTGAAGGTGCTTTAAGTGTGAAGCAGACTAAAATACATATAGTTCTCAGGTAAAGGATTAACTTCTTACATATTTTAACTTCTAAACTTTGTTCCAACTAGGATACAAACCTATAGGTAACATCGGCTGATTTTCACAATATACACGTGGACAGTATCCAAAATCTCCCTGTTGCCATTTCTCAATCTGTAAAACATGTGCATATACATAAACATACTGCAACTTAGACCTGATGTTTATGAACCACGAACCATTCTTAGAAACATTCTTAACCTTATTCTCTAGGATTTTCCAAATTTGAAAGTAATACAACCTCTGACTGGCTAAACCAAATGGTTTATCTCAGAGTTTAGATCTTTCAAGAATTATGTATATGCATTACTTGTTGCAAGTAGAGTCGCCAGTGCTTAATTTTTTGAAGAAATTTTTTCTAAATTGTCGCATTTGGCACTACTGGCAATCTACAGCGATCACATTCTATTGCCAATCTTTCTTGAATGATGACTTAATCTATGATTAGCCAAATTATGGTGAGCTCTTTACTTTACCTAGTTGTGAAGCTTATTCATAGACATAGTATCAACCACTGCAAAAAAGACACTATGGAAAAAGTATTGAAAGGAATGCAAAATGTCTCTATTGAAAACATTTTTGGACAGGAAGCACATTACTTCTAAAAAGGTTTTTTCCAAAAATATTTTCAATAGCCTTTTATTGCTGGTACATAAAAAGTCCTACATTGTAATGGCAATGGGGTCTAGCATTTATAAAAACTACAGGTCAAATCCATAACCTAGGCTACACTTAACTCTTTACTACACAATCACAACTTTTAATGACCCTAAAGAAAGCTTTAGAAAAATATTGTGGGGGAAAAGTAGAAAATGCTGATTACCAGCATTTTCTCCTCTTCCCCACTATGTTTTCTACCGTATCTAACACAAATACATGTATTATTCTCTGAATTGCACTTAAATTGTCGTCTGCACATGCTTTTAATCTAGTCGAGCCGAAAACCTTGTCATTTGGTAAAGAATGATAGTTATTCTAAATTTCAAGACTAGCCATCTGATTGGCTGTGACAATAAATCTTGAGCCAATTAAATTACTTGTCAAGGAATTTGCAATTTGAACTATATTTAAAATGTTTGGTGGACATGGCCCTAGGTTTACCATTTGTGCTATTCCTCTGTTGGTCATGATATATCTTGCGTGTATCAAACCATACAACATCTCTGCTGCTTGTTCTATAAGGTCACTCTGATTGGGATTATCTTCAAGTTCATCATCTACAAGAGAACCATATATAATTGATCAATCTTGCCGGATTTTGTCTTTGAAAGGATAAGAACATTGCAGGAAAAAGAAGGATGTGTTGGTAAGCAGCATTTCCTTCTTTTCCCATAATGTTTTGGAAATCTGTCTTGATCCTGGCCATAAAAACACTGTATTGGCTGTAAAAGGGTTGAATAATTACCACACAGACTGATATTAATCATGCTATGCATTACTATACATACAGTAAAGAAAGAATTTCTCTTAACCAGCGATCAATTCCTATTCCACAATGATTTATAAATTGTACATACATGCATTATGTATTCATTACTTTTTAAATCTTAGAGGCTGATGGCCTGATTTTTTTAATGTAACTTTTTACATGTACATAATCTCGAAAGTAATTTGATTCTTTTTTTTTTTAAAGACATGTGAAGTCCTAAGTCATTCATTTCAGCCACTGTTCTTAAGGAAGATTATAAATTCTGACTAAATGTCCTGTCATTTCTGTTTCTCTTGTGCCGCATTCCAAAAACCCTGAAATTTGGAGCTAATAAATACATAAATAAATATACAACAAAAAATCAACACAACACAAAAAAAAATTCAAAATATGAATAGTCGGTAGTTATGGATAGTTTAAATACCTATGATTACACAGGAAAGGGTGTAAATCTAATGTGCAAGGAAGTACAAGGAAGTTTAAAAACATTTTGTTACAGAGATACGCAGTAAACTTTTCTTACCTTCTATGATGTATATGTTATTGATTTAACTTAGATCAACATTTTTTTATCCTGAAGTTTCAAAGGTTGTTCCTGCTCATCATGGAATTTGAACCCCTTGTTGGAGAGACTGACACTGCAGGGGTGTTATTTTATGGCTCACTATTCATGTAGGGCTAGTGGGACTGGGAGGAAAAAACTACTAGCCTTTATGGCAATATCCATTGAAACTGAATTACATATTGAATTCACTGACATGCTTCCTACGTTTTTATCACAATCTTTTTGCTGGGCCTGTCTTTTCTGTATTTGCTTCAGGACATACTCAGAGCATTATTTTCTGAAAAAGGTCACAACAGGACTTAAGATTACAAATTGGGAAGAAATTAAAGGAAGGCTAATGACAGTAAAACTCCTTTAATTTCTTCCCAATTTGTAATCTTAAGTCCTGTTGTGACCTTTTTCAGAAAATAACCTGGTCTCAATATGAATAAATTAGACTGTGTTCAATATCACATTCACAAGCCATTAGTAAAATGGAGAACTAGTCGAGCACTCAGAAAATGTGCATACATAATAATAACAATGCAACATAAACATCCTTTTCACTGAAATGATTGCTGGATGTTTCAGATATCACTTTTATTTCGTGTTTGCTTACTGATAAAAATGCCTTACACTTATCCGAAAATGTACCTGTGCTCTCCCAGTAGGATACCTGTGCTCTCCCAATAGGATGAGCTTGGCAGGTATTTCACATGCCCAAAGCCAAAATTTACTCGCCCATGTGAGTGGGCGAATGGAAATTTACATCTCTGGACACCCCCAGTACTACTCCCACATCTGAGGCTCAAAGTAGGCTTTTGCAATTTATGGGAGAAAAATAGCTTTCTTACCTGGTTCAAGATCTAGAATCATATCCAGGGCTGATCTGTAGTGGGGAACTTGTTCATTCAGCCCTGTTAAGTTGAATTTATCTTGAATATAATCTTCATCAACCTGAAATTCATTTGAGAAATATACCGGTATTACAGCCTACTATTCGCGTTTTTCTGGGTTTTTCTTATAGATGTATGACAAAAGGATTTTTCACAAGCAATGTTATGTTGCTCTTTTCAATTGTATCCCTGTAATACATCTTATTTTTGGTAAAAATTTCTATTTTGCACGGACATTTTGAAGTTGCTGATGCAAATTTGTTTCAGGAGGTACCAACGTTATTACAACATGGATTATTTTCAAGGGAAGAATATCAAAATTCTTCTATTACAACACTGAAATGAAAGTTGCAAATACCTGATAGACATAAAAAACATTCAAGATGTTTCATTGAAAAGGTATGGTAAAGATGCCTTTACTTTATAAATCCTACACAGAGACATATGTTGAAAAGAGAAACTGCTTATTACTGGGTTCAAACCTAAGACACTTGTATAAAAAAATTATAGATTTATCATTTTAATTTGCATTCCAGCATTTGTCCCATATTCATTCACTATGCATGGGGAATCCTATTAAGTTTTCATATCCTAGATGAAACACTGTGAAATCTTTCAATGATGAAAAAATCAGCTGTTAGGCTGTTCACTGTGTCCTTACTTTCCTAAGGCAGGAACAAACAAGCAAACTCTCAAGATATCTATGCTTGTAATACCAAGCAAATAAGCACATGTAGACGGTGAATCTTTTCACTGTAGACATCCACAAGTAAGTAAAATTCACTTTTGCTAACCCTGTCTTCATGAAGGTGTTACAAAACTTTCCTAAAATTTTTCAACAAAAATATCTGTTACATCATTTTCATTGAATTCAGCTATCTAAAACGTTACTGTGGAGGATCTGTGGTCCATCTGTTTGAAGTCTACTTTACCTTTTTGAGTTTCTGTTAGCCAATAAAACTACTACATTTAAAGTATGTAAGAGAAGGCAGACATACTGTAAACTTCTAATTTATGACACAATATACGTTCAAAACTTAAAGGATGAGCCACACTGTTTTTGAATTACATTTCTGATTCATTAGCCAAGTGTGAGCTACAACAAGCAGTTTTGAAATGAACACAAGAAGCAATAGAAGTGGCTGTTGTAAAATCTACCAATATTTGGAGATTGTTTATTTTAGACTGGCATTTACCTCACAAAAAAATTCATTTCCACGCAGACCACAAAACCATGATATCCATGACACTTCCTCAGAACTGCTCATCTTCTCTGTCTAAATGATCTGTACAAAGGCCTGCATAAACCAAAAAAAAAAAGGTATACCGGCAAGCTTTTCACTAAGATTTTCCTGAACACAATAATTTATACCCTTACTGAAAAATCCCCTGCTTTAACGACTCTGAAGAGAAAGGTTGAAAACATTGTAAGAATAGAAAAGCAAGCTGCGGCCCAGCATTGTTTCCTTTTCCAATAATGTTTTCTACACATTCATGGTCATTTTTTTTCATTTAACTGTTTACAAAATTACAAAATTTTGGACTTGTTCAAATCCAAAGAAATTGCAAAATGCAAATTAAAGGTGGCTTGAATTATAGGATCTGCCTTTAAACAGGTAAAACCTGTTGTGGAAAAAGCAAAAAATGATGGTTACCAGCATTTCCTTCTTTTCCAAAGATATTTTCAAAAACCTTATCCCTGAAGGAAGGTCATTAAAACATGGGATTGTGTGCTAAAGGATTAAGCTACATTTATTTTGTCATCTGCAAACACTTTAAGTCTAAGATTTTGTCCTTTGGCAAAAAAGTTAATCTTCCTGAACTTAATTCTTACACTTCAGCTTCCACTCATTACTTCCTGACTCAAGTTGTCTTACAGTAAATCATTTTTGAAAAGATATACTGGTGTAATCAAATTCCACCAACGCAAGCAAAAGCACACCAACTTGACTTGCAGATTGCACAAAACGATAGCAATTGCCATTCTGGTGAAGAAAGCCCCTATCTAGAAATAAGAGGTCAAACATCAAATTTCCTGGCACGATTTTTCAAATAAATTTGTGTTTTATTGACAATGTCGTTGGTTGGCAAAAAGCCGGTCAATATGAGTATTGACCGGGCCGGCAGTTTTAACCGGTCAATACTGGTCAAAAGTGGTCAACTGAAGTGGTTGATTGGGTCAATTAAATCACAGACTTACATACCCCTCCTGTTCCTAAATTAGTCTTAAAAGCTCTCCTTCTACATCCTGTACATCGTATATTAAATATTATCATCAGTATCATAGTTTTTATCAATAAGGTCCTTTTTTATTTAATCATAATCCAAAAGACATTATTGCTGGTCAACTAAAGAGGTTGACTGGGTTGACTTTTCTATCTGAACTTACATACAGGTCAGTTCTTTTCAACTGGACAGTTTTTATCTATCATCGTTCCTTATAGGTTAGACACTTGTTTATAGTTCTACGTCTCTCTCTCTCTCCCCCCCACAAACATACATAGGTTTTAAAAATATAGATTATTTAACATAAGTCTTTGATCATAAAAGTTCAAAGGAAGCATCAAAAAGCAGCTAATATATAATTTTCATGTAAAACTGCAGAAAAAAGTGTCACCCATAAGCAAACATGTGAAATACACCTGTTATAATCTTTAGCAATATTGAGGTGCACATGAAGTAGGCTGTAACTGATTAACCAAACAATGGTTAAGTACATGTATATATCAATGTCTTTGAAGTAAACCTTGTCTCCCTACACCTTTAAATTGCTGCCAAAACACATTAAAAGGGCCTTAGGCGTAAAAGCTGCCCCTTTCTATCCCAGTGGGTATGGCTTAAATCTAATTACCAAAGTGAGCAATTATGTTTCCCTATTTCAGATATTATACTTGACACCAGGCTTTATTCCTAAAGTGTGAAATATTGACTTATATGCAATCAAGATAATAAGCAGTTACTAAAGGTGTCAAAAATGAAACCTACAGACTTTATCTGAAACTTCTACACAGTTATGGAAAACTGGCAAAAGCCAGTTGATGAGTACCCTTTGAAGAGATAAAACAGTTTTTTCACTTAAGTCAACTATTACATATTGATGAATTTAACCAAACTGAGAACCAAAAAAACATCTCCACAATAAATCGTCCACTATAACTGTCCTCTTAAAACTCATCTGACCATCAGAATTTCCAAATGACCACTACAAATTTTTCAATCGACCGCTATTGAACAGTATTGACCACTTCTGGATTATTGACCTGGGTGGTTTTAACCGGTTAAAACCACCTCTGGTTTCGACCACCCAACCTTGAATTTGACATCACTATATGTTAATATGTTCAGTCAAACAAACCATGAACTTTTTCACCTGATGAGAAAAATTACAGGCTTTATAAATAATGTTCTTACAAGTCATCATTTATTCAGTCAAATTTTATGCCAAGTAAATTGTCAAGTTTCAGTACTTGGTAATGTTGACCGGACACGATTTTTGTACCGAGTTCAGCTTGTTTGCTTTCTACTGCTGAAAATTAAATGCTGTTATTTTGGTGTGGTAGCCATCCATGTCAAAGAATAATCAAGGGTTCTTTGGTGCTTGAACTAAGACTAGATTGGTCCCAAATTTATCGCCTGTTGTAAAGCATTTGCATTTAGAATCCAATGACAAAACAACTAGTCCCCACCTTTGCAGTAAAGCATGGTGGAGATTGCATAAGGGAATCTGTTAAATTTATCATAGGGATTTGTCCAAGATGTTTTTCAATCAGATACTTGGAAAATGGATTTCAATTTAAGCGTGTCAGAAAAGACACAACTTTAAAATTTTCAGCCGTAGAAATGAGTAAAATGGCATCAATGATGCAAAAAAACACACTCTGGAGAAAACACTGTTGGAGATAAAAAGGCTATAAATTCTGAAAAAGAAAACCTTTTGAAGCTCAGAGATAAAGGTCTCTAGTCTCTACTCCAATTTGTAGGTGAACATTGTACATGTATTTGATTTCATGATTACCTTCACGGAAAAAAAACCATTAAGGATCCCTCTGTTATTCATATTGATATATTTTGCTCTATGCACCCCATACTAAATTCAAGGTATTAAAGTTCAAACAATGACTTGTCAAACCAAAATGAAATGACACAAATAAGTTCAAGCTTAAACAAAATGTTTTTAAAATTGCATTTTAAGCAGACACCTGAAAAGTTCTCATAAAATGGCAGGAAAAGTATGCGTAAGGTTGATGATGAACTTCTGCTACACTGATTAGTACTTTTCTGTCACTGGATCAGTTAGTCTCAATAATAAGCTGGTTACAGTGTTTCTTTTCATATTTAGACATTTACTGTGCAAAGCAATGTCTCTAGTACATGATGAATTTTCCGGTACCAAAGCTACAGTTCTGTACTGACTTTCTGTTTCATGGATTTTATCTATATTGCAGCTAAATTCAAGCAAGTTTTAGTTACACACATGAACAAGGACAAATGAATAAACAATTCATTACCTAAAGCCCTTATAGAAGTCATTTATAACATGCAAATCTTGAAAAACGATTTAGGAAATTTATCGAGTTTGGCTGCCATTTTGTGTCTACTTTTGGGACAGTTAATATGTCGAGTGACAGATGAATTGAACTGCTTTGTTTTAATATTAAGCATTTAAACTGAAAATAATTGTATTTGAAAAGAAGCAGCAGGTATCTTTAAATTCTTCATTTGTCGTCAATTTAAAAAAATATGAGAGTTTAAACATAGGCGCAAAATCTGTGCGGAGATTTCAACTGGTTTTTTTTTTTTTTATTGTCTCTGTACCCTGAGGTAACCAATCTAAAAGTAACATCGCCTTCATGGAAAATCATCTGTACTACTGGAATCAATGGTATGACAGCCCAAAACAATACCCTCAGTCTGAGGGTTTGCTCCAATGTTATTTTTATGATTGTGTCTCCACACCCCTTCACAGCAGCCATTCTTTAATACCTTCTGGAAATTTCAAAATCTTACCGGTCATTTTTCAGTCAGCTTAAATCTGCTTGTCAGCTATGAAAATGGATATGATTCGATAGATAAATGATTTAACTTCATGTTGATACCAAGTTTAGTGCAAAGTTTTCATCGATCTTTCTGTAATTTACCCTTTATTTGACATAAACACACCTAGTTAATTTGTAAAGAAACACTCATTATAAATTCAGTTAACTGTGCATGTGTGCTGAATTTTATTTAAAAAAATGACGTGTGATCAGTAATTTAAAAGATAAATATGACCCCTTTAAATAAAACACATCCAGAACATTTTAGTTTCCCTTTCCATGCCCAAGCTGGTAACACAGAAACAGATAAATTGTGAAAAAAAAGATCTGTAGTGTACCTGAAATGACTTCTGAAACATGTGCAGTGAATGTCGATCCTAGTTTGATTTCCTTGGAAGTGGTCAATAGGTATTAACATTTCAAAAACATGAAATTACAAGGAAGTAACACTGACATTTTTCTTGTTTTTGTAAATATTAACCATTGGTCTATCAATTAAGGAACTTATTGTTAGCTGACAAAGAAGAGACTGACGCATGCTGCCATTTGATATGACAACAGTATCTTGATTTTTCTCTTCAGAATGGACGCAAGAGTGGCTGCTGCAGGGGCTAGCGGAAACACAGTCACAAAAGCTAGTCACAGAATCGGGAGTACCCAAAACACCTTTGTCACTGTATCATGATCTGTTCTTGTGAATGGTTGAGTCACAGATACGTAAATAGTACCTGTGAACAGAGTTGGCGAAATTTGATTAATGGCGAATTCGCATTCCCTGCAGTAATTGGACAATGAAAATCAACTTATTTTTTAATTGCATTGTATGGACTTGAATCTTTCTCAAACCATTACAGTTCTGTCTTTTCTCATGGAATAATTGCTGAGGCCTGATTGGAAGCTACTGTTGTTTTTAATCAAATTTAAAACTACTAATTCCTATGATTGTGTGTAAGAACTAACAAGTCGATCTACAAGTCTACAAGACAGAAACGAAAAAGGCGAAGCAGTGAACTCGAAATATCCTAAATTAGAGAAATTAGCCAGATGTTAATGTTTTCAATAATCGAATATCCCTGTAATGTTATTTGGGAAAGAATTATGATTTCGTTTTGAGAGAAAACTTTGTCAGACAGTTAACTATATCGACTGAAGTTAATTCACAAAATTATGCATTTCTTCTTACTTTTTACCGGAAATTCTTTGACGATCGATGCACATGCGCGTTTACTTCAGAACGCAATAAGATAAATTATCGGCAAGGAAGAAAAAGAAGATGAAAAATAAACAATAGGACTATGATGGTCCTATATCGCTCACCTGAGTACTAAGCAGTAAAGGTCTACAATGAAGATAAATACCAAATATCGAGGTTCAAGGCCAAATGATAATGAAACAAGGGCGGCAAATTGTTGCAAGATAAGCCCGTCCCACCGCCAGTTGTCAAGGAGGTATAATAATCGCAAAGGGCAGGTAATGCAACAAACATGTTTACCAAGTCTCAAGTCAAGTTGAGTTGAGACTTCAAAGTTCCGTTCCGGACAAGCAAGAAATACTGTGAAAATGAAGATCAAAGTGGAATTACTCAAAATTCGCGCTAGGTAGAGTTATTGTTCTTGTGCACTGTACTCGGTAATATTGCAACAAACATGCATACCAAGTTTGAAGTCGTTCTGACTTGAGATGACAAAGTCATATTCCGGACAAGCACTAAATGCTGTTAAAATGACGATCAAAGGGAAATAACTCAAAGACAGCACGAGGCAGAGTTACAATTCTTGTGCACTGCACTTCCACATATTGCAACAAATAAGCATACCATATTTCAAGTCATTCCTACTTAAGATGACAAAGTTTTGCTCCGGACAAGGAAGAAATGCCATAAAAATGAAGGTCAAAGGGGAATAACTCAAAATTCGTGCTAGGAAGAGTTATGGTTCTTGTGCACTGCATTCCGTAATTTTTCAACAATCATGCATACCAAATTTAAAGATGTTCAGGCTTGAGATGACAAAGTTATATTCCGGACAAGCAGAAAATGCTGTAAAAATGACGATCAAAGGGAAATAACTCATAGATAGTACGAGGTAGAGTTATGGTTCTTTCACACTGCACTCCGTATCATTGCAACAACTACAAATGCCAAGTTTCAAGTCAATCGGACTGGAGATGACAAAGTTATGCTCCGGACAAAGAACTATTCTACAGAACTTTCTAATTCAAGGGCAAATAACTCCAGTCGTTCTCGTCCGATTAGATCCATAATTGAATACACCCGAGATCTTATGGTCATAAGTATTTTGACCAAGTTTGATGCTGATTGGTTAAAAATGGTAGATGCTAGAGTGTAAATAAAGTCAAATATGGCAATTTTTCTAATTCAAGGGCAAATAACTCCAGTTGTTCTGGTCCGATTACACCCATAATCGAACTCATCCGAGATCTTATGATCATATATATTTTGACCAAGTTTCATGCTGATTGGTTAATAATTGAAGATGCTAGAGTGTAAATAAAGTCAAATATAGCAATTTTTCTAATTCAAGGGCAAATAACTCCAGTTGTTCTGGTCCGATTACACCCATAATCGAACTCATCCGAGATCTTATGGTCATATATATTTTGACCAAGTTTGGTGCTGATTGGTTAATATTTGTAGATGCTAGAGTGTAAACAAAGAAATGTGAACGGACGGACGGACGGACGGACGACGGACGCCGACGGACGGTGAGTGATCACAATAGCTCATCCTGAGCACTTCGTGCTCAGGTGTGCTAAAAAGCGCAAGATCGCCGAGATGAACAAGAGAAGACCATAACCCTTTATCCCATTGTTTTTGTGATAAAAGATTCTTTTAACATTTAAAGCCTTGGTCACACCGAGCTAACGGACGAGTAACGGATAAAAAATCATTTTATCCGTTCGTATCCGTTTTATGTCCGTTTCTTATCCGGTGAATCCGCTACTTGTCCGGCGATGTCCGTCCCGTCCGGTGGGAAGTTTTGAGCATGTTCAAAACTTTCCACCGGACAAAACGGACAGAGACATGCAAATGATAGACTTTGGGTGCATCTGACAATTTATACCCTGGGCATGTCACGTGACCGGTACGTTCCTCGTACGTTGGTGTTCGGTACATTTACGTTTATCGTACGTTTTGTCCGGTTCTCATGCGTTGCACTTCCGTTTTATCCGGTACAAGTTCCTTACTCGTACGGTGATATCCGTTAATAGACCGTTTATTATCCTGTACATATCCGTTAAACGTGCGTTTTTTTTCCGTTACATGTGCGGTACTCGTGCGGTCATTGTGTGGCTTCCTCGCTCCACACACCGATCGCGTGAGCCTCGAGCGGCAGAGGAGATGAATTTTGTCACCGGATAACCAAATTCTGCATATTTTTGTCCGTTTCCCCCCCCCCCCCCCCCGTTACATATCCGTTAGCCAGTCTGACCAAGCCTTAAATGATCGAGCAACGTCACATCTTACCACGGATTCGCTCATGCATACCATAGAAATCGACGACTCCTTAAATCATACGATATCATGGTAGGTCGCAAATAATTTTCCTTGGAGAAAACTGTCCAGGAAAAAATACAGCACCGTTTCGGACAGAGCAGATTTAAGATCAGATTGCATGTTCTGTGCATGCATATTCTCTTTTGTCTGATCTTGATTTTTACTATCCGCAATTCAAACGATTAGAGTTCCGAGCCTCAGCGTCATGAGCGAAAACAGAGGCTTTTGCTGAGGATATATATCAAGATCAGATTACACAGAACGTGCAAACTGATCTTTGATCTATATTCTCCTCTTGTTTCATCAAGCTTTAAAAATAATAAAATCAAATGTTTTAGCATATTTAATGTCGGCCCTCGAAAGAGACCGAGTTTATATATTTGGCACCGAAACAGTTTAAAAGTTGCCATGGTTTTCCCCTAGTCTCAATAATGAGACGATACGGTGATTTTTTTCATATCTGGACATTTATTGTGCACCGTACCGTCTCAAGTCCATCGTAAATTTTCCGGTAGCAAAGATAGAGCGTTATAGTGACTTTCTGTTTCGTCGGTTTAATCTGTATTGTAGCGAAATGCAACTGACTTTTAGTAACAAACATGACCAAAGACAAATTAATAAACCTTTCATTACATAAAGAGCTTGTAGAAGTCGTTTATAACGTGTAAATCTCGGAAAAAACACTGACGAAATTTATCGTGCGCGGCAGCCATTGTCTGTTTGCGGGAACGTAAACAACTCGAGTAACAGATGAAATGCGCGGTTTTCTCTATGTTCAGCGTTTAAATTGAAAATATTTGTATTTCAAACGAAGAGTTATTAAATACGCAAGCAACAGGTATGTTTAAATCCTAGTTTTGTGTTCTATTTTTGAAATTATGAGACTTCTAACTTGCGCACAAAATCTGAGCGGAGCTTTCAACTGATTTTGTCTTGATCGTCTCTGTACCCAGAGGCGACCAGTCAAAAAGTAACATCGCCTTTGGAGACAGTTATCTGTACTAGGTTTTCCCCTTGCAGCCAGTACCTGTTATATACCAGTATGTCAACTAAAATAGCCGAGGAGAAAGTTAAGCACAAATCTGATACAAGAACAGATCAGACCACAATAGGTGATGAGCCGTATCCCGTTAAAATAACCAACAATTCTTCCACAATCAATCAATCGATCGATCTGTAGGTCGGTCGGTCAATGCAAAAACTGTTTACCAATCCGTGAGCCGACTGACCATCCAACAGCACTTTTTCTTGGCCGTCTATCTCATTGTCTGTCAATCCGTCCGTCTATCCGTTCTTCCTTCCTACCTCTCTCCCTTTCTTTCTTTCTTTCTTTCTCTACCAGATACCTTCCCACCGACCCACTCAAGTGGAGCAAATATCGATAGGTAAAAAATAACATTCTGGGTTCCACTGGTACAGGTCTTAATAAACCAAAATATCTTTACAAGCGAACAATTCTTGAATGCATTTCCCTTGTTCTCCTCGCTCTCCTAGAGCGCTTTGAAAATCTTAAGAGGGAGTTATAAAAGGAACCTTGCGTCAGAATTTAAATCTCATTCTATCGCACAACTTTTCGGCGTAGCTGAATGCGCTGGTTTTTCACCTGCTTCTTGGTATTGATACAGAATGATAATTTGCGATTGGTAAAATATGTGCACATGTTTATTCGGCGCGTCCCTGCTGCCATATTTGCTCTCGCATTTATGAAACCAATAGGTTTGCCACCGTTGCCACCGCTAGAATGATGCTTTTTTTTAAAAAAAAAAACATTTTCATATGCTTCACCCAACTAACAAATACTTCTTTTCAACAAAATGAAAAAACTGTGAGGAAAAACAGGCAATTGCTCGTAAGGTTACATTTCATTATTTCACTTCATATCGAGCCACAAAAGAGTTAAAATATTCATATTCAAGTATCTCTTACTCCGTCTATCTTATTTCTTGTTTCTTATTCTTGTACACTGTTGTTAGTTGTTAGTTGTTGAAAATAACTCATAAACGTGCATACCCCAAGACGAACAATAAAAACATCTCGAAGAAAATTCTGAAAATCGATTTTTGTGATAGGATCGGTCGCGATAATAGATTTTCCAAAAATCGTACTCCCCTGAACTATCCCATGACCTGTGTATGGTTATTTTTAGTATCAATAACTTGAACTTTCGAGTGGCACAAAGCATGAATATTTATCTTGTAATCGATATTTTTAAACAAAATGCGAGGATCGCGTTATTGACGTACATTTAACTGCATGTTGCATAAAAAACAAAACTGTCTCTTCTTACCGTCGTTGTTTCCTATAGCATATTAGCTATGCTTGGTGAAAAGGGGGCTTAATGCGTCTGCAAAAAGTATCAATCCATGTCAGCCTGCGCAGTCCGCGCAGGCTGACATGGGTCGTAACTTTTTGCTATTAATGAATTTTATGCATGTCCAAGGATCATACTTTCTCATGATCTATTTGGTTGTTGGAGAAAATGTTTTTTTAAGGATCCATAATTATGCGACTACTTGCTTGGTTTAATGCATCACGGGGATAAATGAACCCCCCTTTTACCAGAGCATGGCTCATACCCGAACACTCTTTGATACTCTAGGGAAAAACATATTAATAAAAATGCAAGCAAAAGAACGCAGATACTTCATGGACGGTTCGAAGACTCCATCGGCATTAGACGTAAATCTGACGTAATACTAGTAAAATACTTCAGGACCGAACAGTGCATTATTTTATTACCTTTACCCACAATTCATTTCGTTTTGATTTGCCTGTTTGTAGCTATTATGTTTATGACTAAGATTACATGACGAGAAAGTATTTACAAGAACCCAGAGAGATTCCCGGAGAGCCAAAGCGTGTGTAATATTCATTGCCCCGTCATACCTGACTCTAAATTTCATCATCAACATATTCGTTGTGTGCCCGATATGTATTTACCTCGGTAGCAGTTTCTATGCTTTCTTCGAGGGGGAAAAAAAAGAAGAATCTACGAGGGAAATTTTGTCACTTGGATCGAAGCCATTTTTAATGAAACCCATATTTGATCGCTGTGATTGATATTTGCGTTTTTTATGTTTTCGTGGAAAGACTGAAGGTTGAATTATTTTTTAATGCGCAAAATCTGACATCCTGGTTACCTTATACATATAAAGTGCTTTTTTTTTTTTCTTATTGAAAATCCATTTTCAGGAGTAGATAACGACACAAGAGGTAAGTTATAATTTGATTTTTCACCTTAATCTACAGCGCCTTGCACGTTGCACTTTTTAAACTTACAGCATTTACTGCATTACCACCTCCATCCCCCCCCCCCTTTTTAGTCCCCTACCGGCGAAGTCGAAGGGGACTTTAGGTTTGCACTCCGTCTGTCCGTCTGTCTGTCCGTCCGTCTGTCCATCTGTCCGTCAGTCCGCACGCAAAACAGTTTTCCGGACTTTTTTTCTAAACGCTGGCAGATATTGAGCTGAATTTTGGTGTGCAAGTCAACCACCATGAGTTACAGATCAAGTTCGAGTTTCGTTCCGGTCCACTGATTTTTGACGAAATTACGGGCCTTGGACTTAGAAATTTTCATGGAAAAAACAGTTTTCCGGACTTTTTTTCTAAATGCTGGTAGATATTGAGCTGTTTTTTGGTGTGCAAGTCAACAACCATGAGTTACAGATCAAGTTCGAGTTTCGTTCCGGTCCACTGATTTTTGACGAAATTACGGGCCTTGGACTTAGAAATTTTTCCGAAAAAACAGTTTTCCGAACTTTTTTTTTTAAACGCTTGCAGATATTGAGCTGATTTTCGGTGTGTAAGTCAACCACAATGAGTTACAGATCAAGTTCGAGTTTCGTTCCGGTCCACGGATTTTTGACGAAATTACGGGCCTTGGACTTGGAAATTTTCACCAATAAAAACCAGTTTTTCGGACTTTTTTTCTAAACGCTGACAGATATTGAGCTGATTTTCGGTGTGTAAGTCAACCACCCTGAGTTACAGATCAAGTTCGAGTTTCGTTCTGGTGCACTGATTTTTGACGAAATTACGGTCCTTGGACTTGGAAATTTTCACCAAATAAAACCCAGTTTTTCGGACTTTTTTTCTAAACGCTGGCAGATATTGAGCCGATTTTCGGTGTGTAAGTCGACTACCATGAGTTACAGATCAAGTTCGAGTTTCGTTCCGGTCCACTGATTTTTGACGAAATTACGGGCCTTGGACTTAGAAAATTTCACTGAAAAAACAGTTTTCCCGACTTTTTTACTTACAGTGCTCATGTTTGGTATATAGGTACCTGTCATTGATACCGATCTTCTGTGGGTTATATGTCCAAGGTCAAGGTAAAAAATTTTAACTCTTATCATGAAAACTTATCCTCAAAACTTTTCATAGTCATTTCTCTGTATATTCCAAGTAATTAAGTTATAACACTTATACATGGTAAGCTGGTACCTCTCATTGGTACACACCTGCTGATGACAAGGTCAAGGTCATCTCACAAGGTAAAGGTCATATTTCTGAAAATTTGCTTTTACGGGGGCATTTGTGTTTCACAAACACATCTTGTCTTAGTAAAACTTCTTCAATGAACTTACTTCAATGAGGAAAATGCTTATATATCTGGCTTTCATGAAAGCATTGCATACAAAGACAGACACGATGCTTATAATTCTGAAAGGGGGTCAAATACATTCTTTCTCCTCCACAGAGTTTCACAAACTATACCTGCCAGCAAGATATACGGCCGGTAGGGGACTTGGTATTGCTATGCAATACTATCAGAATGCTTGTTTTAATAGCAGATCACTTTTGAAAACATTTTGACAAAAAGGAGAAGTTGCTCGTACCGAGCAATTTCTCCTTTTATCAAAATATTTTCAGTTGTTTCAAGTTGCATCAAACTTCAATTCATGTTGATAATTTCAATTTTCAGAGGTCTTTTCAAAGGTGCAAATGGGTTAACGTAAAATGTAATTAAAAACAGACGAGCAAAAGACTGTAAACTAGTCTTGCATAATTGATTAGAAAATCAATTTACGTTTTAATATTGAAAATATAAATTCTAAAATAATCTTTTTAAAAGTTTCCCGTTGCAAATTCGCAAGTTTCGGAGTATAATCTGTTAAAAAGATGTAATTAAAACTGGACAAACAAAATATCGATTTTTTTTTCATCGTCTTGCATTATTGAAAAAGCAATGTTCGTTTTAATTTGAATAAGTTATGGTATTTTTAAAAAAAGTGTAATCAAATCTATGATCGAAAGACCTAAGCCTGCATCATTGAAAGAATAGGTCTCGATATGACGAATACTAGTATTTAATCAAAAGACCTAGGACAGCAAAATTGACAGAGTGGTTCTCGTTTTGATGTTGAGTTTTTCTTTATAGAGGAGGAAACTGGTAAGGCACTTGTTTGTATCAATATGTTTATTTTTCTTCGTAACGGATCTTTGCCTCACAGGTTTGATTTATAAATCAGAAAAACAGTAAATTTTTTTCACGTACTTTCAGCGGTTATGGTTCAGTAAAGTTCTGGTTTTACGATTATATATGCCAATACGTAACCTGGGTTCGAGCCCGATCATCTTTTCCTTTTATATATTCGAACTTTACTTTGTCAAAAATCATAAAATGACAAAGTAACGTCCAATTAAAAAAAAAAAGAAAAAATGATCGGACTGGAACCCAGGCTAGCAAACATGTAACACTATCATCATGACTACATTGATCAATGAATCTTAATACATGAGTTAAAGTTGTCAATTTTTATTCTAATTTTGAAATAATAATGTTTCTGCCAGCAACTGAAACTTTGACAGACTGTACTGTGACATATTGTCAGACTTAAAAGAATGTCCATACTTTTAGATGGTGTAAATTAAATTTGCCTTCATTTGACTCCCGAATAGTTTATTTTTGGCAGATAGCGGGCCTTGAACATAGTAAAGTTTTAAGTACGAGGCTGGGTCGTTTTTCTGAATGAATTTTGCGTCAAACTCTACAGCCAATTGGACACCTAACAAAACTTAAAAACTTTAGCGTTATAACACGATTTCTAGACACTTGCTTTTAAACGATATTAAACTCATACAACATGTTTATCAAATACTTATTTCTAAAACGCTAAAAAGGTAATAGCAAGTCAAACAAAATCTATCACATAACAATTTCTTGACTTTGCTCCTCGGTGAATATACCTTTTCCCAAGATGGACTCTGTGTATTTAGCAGTGTAAGGACGAATAGCCTGTACAGTTCAGTACTTAGTGGATTGACCCAGATCACGTTTTCCGACAATCTGGTCTAGATCTGCTCTTCTAATCAAATGTATTAACTTTTTACCACATATAGTTTTGAAGATTGTAGGTGGTAGGCTTTTGAAAGCATCGCGAGGAAAGGAGAAGATGCTGATGACCGGCTGTTCACACAAAGTTTTCTAGCCTGATTATACCTATTCAGTACACCGGAGAGGGCAAGCATGGCTCAGTGTTTAAGTTGTTTGAATCGAAATTTGGAGGCCGCGAGTTCTTTCCTCATTCTCAGGGCTGGGCTTTTCGTGGGAGTGTCCTTAAGCGTGACACATCACAGCCCTAGCCTAGTAATGGTGAAACCCAAGACAAACACACGTAAGCTATCGCCCCGATATGACTGAAATAACGTTGAACACCAGTCTAAAACAATTGAGCCATGCTCTGGCAAAAGGGAGCTTAATGTGTCCTCGTGCTTCATTATACCAAGCAAGCCATTACAAAGTCCTGGATCCATAAAATCCCTTTGTCTAACAACCAATGGAATCATGAGGTAGCGTGGTCCTTGAGCATACAGAAAATTTACTAAAAGCGAAAAGCTTCGGCCCTGATCAGCCTGTGCTGACTGCGCAGGCTGAACTGAACCGACACTTTCGGCAGATGCATTAAGCCCCCTTTTTACAGAGCATGGCTGAATTATTACGGCGGAAAATCAAGTTACTGGCATGTATTTATCTGGAACAAAATATTTCAATTCCTGTCAGTGAGGATGCTCCATTACCAATAGGTTTTAACCCTTATCCTGCGAAATAAGTGAAATCAAACTTTCAAGCCGATAGTAAAAACCGGGCCGAATATTCATATTTTAACGTATTTTCGGAGGAAAGATATCTCCTTATCGGACAGTGTAGATCCAAGATCAGACTGCACATTCTGTGCAGTCTGATATTGATCTAAACTGTCCGCAAGAGGTCAGTGAGTCGCGCTTAGCAGCCTAAGGTTTAAAAATATGGCGACAACAGTTGAAATTACATTTTTTCAACTTCACAATTCGTCACAGTGTCTCTTTCAATTAAGATTTATATATGAGTTGTAGCCTAATTAACTTTCTTACGAACATGAAAGTTCGCAACAAATGCATAGCTCAAATACAATCCGCATCTGGCGGGATTCGAACCCGTGCGGACAAATATCCTCGTTTTTCGAGGTTTAAAAGACCAACACCATAACCACTGAGCTGAAGAGAATTCTCCCTAACGCAGTTGTTAGGTACATGTATTGTATTGTTTTTAAATTGGGATGAAGCCATACATGAAGGAGTGGTCTCCCGTAACACACCCCCTCTTAAAGTCATCATTTTTATTGATGACGCAAAGCCTTATTAGGCAGAAAGTCAGTTTTTGGACAACAAATGGGATTAATGGCTCAATGGCCAATCCCGGACAAGCCCCCATCTTACGAACATGAAAGTTCGCAACAAATGCATAGCTCAAATACAAACCGTATCTGGCGGGATTCGAACCCGTGCGGACAAATATCCTCGTTTTTCGAGGTTTAAAAGACCAACACCATAACCACTGAGCTAAAGAGAATTCTCCCTAACGCCGTTGTTAGGTATTGTATTTAAATCGGGATGAAGCCATGCATGAAGGAGTGGTCTCCCGTAACAACTTTGAGACCAAAGGCGATATTATTGATATGCGTAGACATTAATTTTTTTGTTTCATACTTTCAGACTTCTAATTGCTTATCATGTACCCAAAATTGTTATCTTCTTTCCCAGGTTGTTGCAAAAAGAGCCAGGAATTATATACACTGTTATGGATCACGAAGAGGTCGAATTACCGGTCATAGATCTCCAATATGCAAGGAAAGACCGCGTTGCCGAGGGAAAGAAAATAGTCCACATTCTCGAAAACATCGGGTTTGCCTCTGTGGCCAACGTGGACGGCTATGACCAAGATGAACTGATGAAATGTTGTGAATGGTTCTTCAATAAACCCAAATCTTTTAAAGAAACAATCATACGCAAACAGTGGAACCCGTCAAACAAAAACATTTATAGGGGTTACTTTCCTGTTGCTGAAGACACGCCCACTAGGGTGGAAGGATTTGATTTTGGACGTGACGTCACTGACCAAGATAAGAGGAACGGAAACTGGCTTTACGAGGACTCAGTATGGCCAGAGGAAGATGGCACCGTTGACTTTAAGAAAATTCTTCAAGGTCACTTCGAGCGCATGCATCAAGCAGGTTTAGAAATTCTTCGTTTGATTTGTGCTGGGCTGGGTTTACCGGAAAATACCCTCCCAGATATGTTTGGTGACACACCTTGTTCAACAGTTCGTCTTAACCACTATCCTCCTTGGGGAGATCGCATTCCGCCTCCAAATGCGATCACGGAAAATGGTGAATGGATTACGATTGGAGACCATTCAGATTCCGAGATGATAACCTTGGTGACAACATTTGGATATACCGGTCTCCAAATTTTGATGGACGACGGTCGCTGGGCACGGGCTAAACCTTGTCCCGGTAAATTGGTAATGAACATTGGGGACACTTTTGTGCGGTTAACAAAAGGTCGGTTCAAGGCCACCAGACACAGGGTGGTGGATATTGGTGTGGACAGGTTTTCGATTCCGTACTTCATGGCGCCTGATAGTGACACAAAGCTGACAAACGGATTGGTTGAAAGTGATAAACAGGATGACGATAAAGGTTTCGGAAAAGGCGTAGACTCATTCGGACAATGGTTTATTCATACAATGAGGGATGTCAAGAATTACGATGAATTTCTTAATCTTCCTGATCTTCCAAAATAATTCACTTGGAAGCATCTGTCATTCAAAATTGCTCCAGAGGACCATTTTCAGTTGAAGTTCTTATTCGGATCTCCATTTTCTTTTTTTTTTCATTCGATAACATTTTTCTACAGAGGTTGAACCTTAAGACTGCTCAAAACAAGTTTGCTCGACACAGAGTAAGGAAAATCGGCCAAAATCTTACACCATGATTCATGACCTTTTGCAGACGACATTTACGTCTTGCAGCAGACCCATTTGGTATACTTCAGGTAATCCGGTGATCAAGTCCCTCATCTGTATCACGTAGCTTGATATGCACCTACACGGTACATTTCTTCGCCGGAAACACGCCATACTTTTTGCAAATGCGTGAAGCCCCTTTTAATAGAGTGTGGCTCAGATATATAGTTTATATTGAGCACAAGTATTATATAGGTATGTTTCTAGGGTCGTCTGCAAATTTGTTTTAAGAAGCAAACAAATTGCACTTGATAGTGATCCAAAGCTGACAGCTGACTTGTTTGCAAGCGAGGAAATAGCGGAAGCTAAACAATCTCGAAAGTATGGTGTCATATTTCTGCCACGAGATACGAGATAGCTATCATGATAATTTTACAAAACTATCGCGATAAATTAAAGTTTCCTGGAAATTTTATCGAGATAGTGAAAAGTTTCCTGAAAAAAATATCACGATAAACTTATATGTTAACGCAAAATTTCTCAATCGTGCACGAAGCTGACATGTAAGATAAAATTATCGTGATAGTTCTACCTGTTTCTCGATAACTATAAATAGAAAATTTATCATTTGGATGAACTCGGTAGTTTTTGACTTCACAAGATTGCAGTAAGTAAAAGTTCGAATAATTAATAATTGTAGCTTAACTGGTAAATTTTGACAAGACTCGAAATGAACAGAAGTCTGTAAAATCACAAAGACGACCCGAAATGCCTCCTACGAACACTGAAACTATTCAGGGAAAAGGAGAATTCATAAGGTTGTAGACGAAGATGTTCCGAAACCGTATCTAATTATAGATACCGTGAATGTCAGTTATGGGCACGAAAGCAAAAAAAAAATCATGATAACAGGTAGAATTATCGCGATATTTTTACCGTGAAAATTTTTATTATCTAGATAATATTTCCAGGAAACTTTGTTTTATCACGATAGTTTTCTAAAATTATCATGATGGCTATCTCGTATCTCGCGGCAGAAATATGCCACCATACGAAAGGGCGTGGACTCATTCAGACAATGTTTTATTCATATATCGAGGTACGTCAAGAAATGCGATGAATTTCTCAATCTCGTCGTGATCTACCTCTCCCAAGGATATATGTAACTGATTTAAATCTTTACCAAGCGACAAGATTTTTGTCTTGCCAAAACTGAAACCATTTGCAGACTACAAATTAATTAAATGTGGCTCAAATGATGGGGATTGTGTTTGAATGTGTAGAAAAATATTGTTGGAAAAGAAGAAAATGCTGATTACCAGCATTTTCTTCTTTTCCCAGAAATATTTTCAAAAGCTTCCTTCAGGCTCGTGATACACGGGACTGTTTGAGCAAAGCCTTCTTATAGCCAAATTAGATAGTACCCAGTAGGAGAAACGAACAATAATTCTAAAACGTTACACTTTCACTGATACTCTTCGGTTGACGAAATTTTGCATCCTGCAGTAGAAAGCTTTCGATATCAATGTCCTCAAACGCAAATACCCATTAGTTTTAGACAACGCGATATTTTGATCGAAACCTACCCGTAACTTAGGCATCTCGTTAAATCATCCATAATGGGAAAAGAAAATGCGAAAGAAAGCCTAAATATACTTACTAGACACTGCCTCGCAATGCTTCTGTTAACTAGTACAGTCGGCTGTGTTTGGTTTTACTTCATATACATATATAATGCCATTGATTTTTGTTTACATGTGGTCCCGGTATTAGATCTAAACGCGCCTTTAACCCTTAGACTGCTGAGCGCGACTCAGTGTCCTTTTGCGGACAGTGTAGATCAAGATCAGACTGCACCGAACGTGCAGTCTGATCTTGGATCTACACTGTCCTATAAGAATATATTTTCCCCCAAAAAATAACTTTGATAGAGTAACATTTACGTTTTTACTATCGACTTAAAAGTTTTATATAAATTAATTAGCAATATAAGGGTTAAGATGAAGAGTTCCATTTATAGAACTAATCACGTTGATTTCTCCTATTTTACAAGCATGATTTTTGAACAACGTCGTCTTATGTAAATTAGTTTCAGCAAGTAATTAGCTAGATGGGTTTTGAGTCAGACTCTGCTGACAAAAAAAAAGACGGTGTAGATTTTTGTTCTACTTTTACAAAGCGTGCAAGAGGTTTACAACGAGCACGTCAAATGAATTAGCCATGCTCTGTGAAAACGTGGCTTAATGTATCTGCAAAAAGATTTGACCCAGGTCAGCCTGCACAGTGTGCGCAGGCTGACCTAGGTCGGAACTTTTTGTTCTTGCTCAATTTTCTGCATGTCAAGGAACCTCAGAATTCATTCAGTTGTTATATAAAATGGGTTTTATGGATCCATATTTATGTAATGACTTGCTCGGTATCATGTATCACGGAAATACATTAAACATCCTTTTCCCCGAACACACAAAGTAAATGAATTCAGACAACATCAGTCTATTAAAACAAACCTAGTGAATTTTGTATTCAAGGCTCCTTTGTTTGCCCACTTACCTTAGAAAATAGATTAATGTGTAGGTCTAACATCACGCTTTGTGCAGTCTGATCTCGATCTATACTAACCACAAATGCAGCTATATTCGGCTTTGGCATCGGAAGGGTTAAATACATTCATATTTTACAACGTGTAGATACGGAATTGTTTGTTTTGTTTGTTGTTAAACGACGTTTTCTACATTATTTCAAACATATGTCGGTAGCCAATGCAACTATCCATAGTTTCCTTTGGTTTCTTTGCCATTACTCTGTTCAACGTTCTTTTCAAGCCACTGGCTGCTGTCTCACAAAAATACATGTATCGACGAAATAATGTTGAGCGTGAATGACTTCTGTTGTAATGACTATCATAAGTCCCCGAAAAAACATTACTAGCCCTGTAGGTCATCAAGGAACTCAGGAGTTTGGCGTGCACAGAAGAAACACTTTTCAATCTCCGATGCTTTGGTCAATAAATTATCGATCGTAAAATCATCTTTACATAAAATTTTGTTGAATTGATACGCTCTCGAGAGCAAATTTTACGTTGTATATTGAGATTATTTGGAATCTATTTACATAATAATCGATTTATTTTTTGCTAGAGTTAATTGAATTTGACACCTAATGAATCGTAATATCTCTTCGCAAGCCAAGTGTAAAACTTCTCTTCGCTCCTTTCTTCACAATAACTTATTGGAGAGCAGAGCGATCATTCGGCAATCCACGAGTGCTCCGTTGATTAAGTTCAAGTCATGTACGGAATCGGCCGAGTTTTGACGAGTGCAGAGCAGAGTGTCTCCCATAGCTTGTAAAGATGTCATAATATCACTTTCTCTTTTCTTGGTATATTGCCTGGAGGTCTTGAAAGGTAATTCGATGAAGGATTGTGCAAGTAAACATAAACGAACCTTTCAAACGAAATAAGAGTTCTTTGATAATAAACATTTAGCATTTTTTATAAAGCACAAATCTGAACTAACTGAAAGGAACATAACGGTCATGTAGACCAAATACTGCTTTATTGATGTTTCCCTTTTCAATCATATATTTCTTTCCTTATCGATTTCTCACAATGTTAAAATGTTATTTATATCTATTATTTTGAGT
This sequence comes from Hippopus hippopus, assembly GCA_946811185.2. Taxonomy (NCBI): domain Eukaryota; kingdom Metazoa; phylum Mollusca; class Bivalvia; order Cardiida; family Cardiidae; genus Hippopus; species Hippopus hippopus. The sequence continues at coordinate 47,923,104 of OX328098.1, read as the reverse complement.
AACAGATTTACATTATCTCGATAATATGTTATTGAGAGAGAGAGAGAGAGAGAGAGAGAGAAAGAGAGAGAGAGAGAACTTTACAATACAACAATGATATTTTTTCAGTTGAAATGTCCCTGCCTTGCTGTGATTTCAGATATACAAATACTGTTTGCAATTTAAAATTCAATTATGCTTCAAAAGTTGTGTGATATGGTATTTACGCGTATATACTTTGTTTATTTTTTCTTTATAATCATTATTCGTGTATATATTTTATTTCAATCATATATATTGTTTGTGTTTGTATATTTTGTTATTTCAATTATATATTTAGTTTAGATAAAATCGTTATTGTGTGAGACATTATGTTATCTTCTTCTTTTGTACTTTAAATCGAATACTAGTTAATAGTTATTGATGGGGTGTCAGTAGGTGAATTCAACAATAATAACACAAGCGACATAAACAACAACTACAACACGCGTTAGATAAAGGGAAACTAATAACACTCTGAGAATTCGGAAAAATGTGCAGCTTGTAGGTTTCCTTTGAAAAAAAAAACTGTCTAGTAAGTGACTCAATAAAGTATTTTCGCCCTATTTTCTGTGCTGGGCTATATTTTTCCAGTAAAAATTAGAGAAAAAACCAGGAGGGAAAATGACTAACTAATTTCGATATTAGACAGATTTGCGCAAAGAAAATAGATGGCATAAAAAAAAGATGACAAAAAAAATGAAGCGGAAGTACAACAGAAATTTCAGTGCTTTGATTCATTGTACGGAATTGCTCATGCTGATGTAAAACGAATTATCGCGCCATGCCTAGTGATGTTGAAAATTATTACACACTCTTAATTTACAGCTCCTACATTATCATAAAAGCAGGTGGTAGAGGTGAATTTAGGAAACTAAACTTTCCTGTAACCCAGTTCCTCCAAAAAAACATGCAGCGGACAACTTTGAAAACGTCGGTATAATCTATGAGTCCGGATTATATAGATCTATCTAAATAATGTGAAAATGTTTCAAAAGGACAGAGCTAGCCCTTTTTGAGCAGTATCTCCTTTGTCCACAATGTTTTCAGAAGTGAAAGCTCCACCTTTGAAGTATTGTTGCCATGCAAAGTAACGACTGAAATGTTGTAGCAGAACGTTTCCTCTCTCTCTCTCTCTACACATCCCAGAAAAAGAGATGTCTTAGTAAGCAACACTTATAAAAGAAGAATTTCCGCTAGACTAACATTATCGTATCGAGTTGAGTATCCCTATACAGGACATCCTAAATGCTCATACACATCCATCTCATATTGAAAGTAATTGCAGATGGCAAATTAAATACGGCTCGGATCACATGATTTCTCTTTGGAAAGGAAGTAAACATGACAGTAAAAGGAGAGAATAAAAAATTTTAGTTACCATCATTTGCTCCTTTTCCACCATGTTTTTACTGGCCATCCTCTTTAGTGTCCTTAAACACGTTTTTTTAGGTAAAGGGTTGTATACATCGAGCCAAACGGAAAGTAGTAAGTCCAACGGAAAGGATAATGACCTAACGCAGTTGTACTCTTACCGAGCATTCACATAATGGTACAAAACTTACACTGCCCTAGGCCACTAAAATAGCTTATGCTGACGGCGTAGTTAAAGATCAGACTGCACAAAACGTACAGTTTAATCTTTGACCTACAAAGCCCGCTACCTGAAGTAAAATATAAAATATTATGTCCATAATTGTCCTCATGTGAGATGAAACTGTTATTTAGACCTGGAAAAAAAAGGTTGAATTTAAGCCATGCTGTGGTAAAAAGTGGCTAAATGCATCTGCGAAAAGTATCGATTCAGGTCAGCCTGCGCGGACTGCGCAGGCTGACCTGGGCCGAAACTTTTCGCTATTCATAAATTTCCTACATGCCGGAGGACCACTCTTCCTCCAGATTCAGTCAATTGTTAGGCTAAATGGATTTTATGGATCCCTAATTATGTAATGACTTGCTTGGTATCATTGATCATGGAGATGCATTAAGTCCCCCTTTTACCAGAGCACGGCTCATTTATTTTGTTGTTAGCGAAAGGTTTAAATAGTTTTTTGCCATTCTTTCGAAAGTTACAAGTAGCGTGTGAATCTTGAAAATGTTCATCACCAAGGCTGTATTCAATTTACCTTTTTACAAATGTCCCTTGCTCTCGCAAAAGGGGGTTTAAACTCTTTACCAATCGATAAAATTTTGGACTAGTCGAAATTGAAAGCATTAGCAGACAACAAAATAAAAGTGACTGAAAAAATTGAAATATGTTTTGGGATAGGTAGAAAACATTGTGGGAAAAGGAGAAAATACTGGTTACCAGAATATTTTCAAAAGCCTTCTTTCTCGGAGTCGTTAAAAGTCGAGATTGTGTGGCAAAGGGTTAATGCTTGTCCGTGATCCACTACACCAAGCGAGTCATGAAGTAATCATAAATTTATAATACCTATTTTGTCTAACGACCGCCTGAATTATGTATTTGACTGCGCAGGCTGACCTTGGTTGATGCTTTTTGCAGGCGCATTAAACCCCCTTTTCACAGAGCATGGCTCAAGTTTCTTTGCGATCGGTATCGTTCAAGATCAGGCAGCAAGAACGTCTGATCTTGGATCTATACCGCCTGGTTTTTTAGTCAAGCCTATAGGATAAATATCTCTCTGATTTTCAGTAGATTGTATTTTTTCCAGCCTTTAATGTAGATCGAGTTTACATATTTGGAGCTGAAAGAGTAATACAGTTTGTTATTGAAATGACCATTTTTCAGCATAGCTGAATGTGCTGGCTTTTGACCTAATTATTAGTTCTGATAACAAATGAATTTAAATAGAAATAACTGATTGGTAAAAAATGTGCACATGTTTATTCTAAGGGCCCCTTTGTTAAAAAAATGTAGACATGTTTATTCTAAGGGCCCTTGCCTATTTGCTGGCAAATTTACGCTGTCTGTCTTTTTAAAAGACATTTCTTGTTTTCAGATGGCATGGTAAAGGAAACTATAGTATACGTCTGTAAGGATTTTATTGTAATCATTGAGTGAACATTTTTTTTTTTTCTTAAATGTACAACTTAAATTACGCTCCTGCTGTTGACAGCTTCAGAAAACATTGCAGGAAAAGGGGTTTTAACAAGAAATATCTCCTTGCCCAAAGATATTTTCATTATAATTTTATGAGCCATGCTCCGTGAATAGGGAGCTTCATGCAACTGCTAAAAGTATCGACCCATGTCAGCCTGCGCAGTCCGCGCAGGCTGACATGAGCTGAAACTTTTTGCTATTGGTCAAATTTCTGCAGCTCAAAAGACCAGTGCATCTCACGACTGAGTCGGTTGTTATGCAAAATGGATTTTATGTATCTATAAATCTGCGATGACTTGCCTGGTAGCATGCTACACAGAGATGCATTAAGCCCCCTTTTGCCGGAAAGCGGCTCATATACTTGTGTGATTTCTAATAATCTTTGGCAAAACTAAAGAAAATGTCGGTATATATAAAGGGTAACTGGCATTCAGGCCCTGTATTACGAGTAGAGTGATTCTATTGAAAGGTAAACTGCGTACATGTAACTATAGTAAACCTATAGAAATATGTTTTATTTTTTTTTTTCCCGTTATCTAAAACACAAGGTTAATTACGAGAATTTAGGAACATTTTATTAGTGTGATTGTTTTTCAAATTCATTACGATTTTTTTAATCCTTAAAGGCCCAGTAGAGGGCAAAATATCAAAACAGGTGCCATAATACATTCAAATTTAAATTTAAATCATACCACCTAAAAGTAATAAAAATAATGTGAAGGTGACAGTCTGTTATTGTGTGGTCGGCCCATATGATAGTCGCTGACAGAAAAAAAAAAAAGAATTTTAAAATCAGGCAAAAAGTAAACGAAGGACACAGCTACCTGGTAGGTTTTAACCTAGTTTTGAAATTAATTTCTCTGTCAGCGACTAACACTTGGACCGACCGTGCAATGACAGATTGTCATCTTCACAATAATTTCCATATTTTTAGATTGTATGATATACCGGCAAATTTAAATGCATTTAATCACAACCCGCTTTGTTTACATTTGGTCTTTATTGTTACTTTAACAATACAATCCCGAGTTTAAAAAATTTTAAGGAAGAAGGCCTTTATAAACATTGCGGAAAGAGGAGAAAATGCTGGTAACCAAGACATAATCAGAAAAATCTGACAGAAATAATCTTTAAAGCCATATTGAATTTGTCATCTGCAAATGTTTTCAATTTGGAAAAGTCTCAAATTTTGTCGTATGGTAAAGACTTGATGAAGAATATGTTCCAGCTATTAACCCTTAGGCTGATAAGCGCGACTCACTTGCCTTTTGCGGACAGCGTAGATCAAGATAAGACTGCACAGAACGTGCAGTCTGATCTTGGATCTACACTATCCGATAAGGAGATAACTTTCCTCCAAAAATACCTTTCAAACAGCAATATTTAGGTTTTGACTATTGGCTTGAAAGTTTTATTTCTTGTATTCAGGAGGATAAGGGTTAAACAGACAGATAAAAGTCTATATGTAATGGGTAAACTTGTGATCTCAGAAGACCGAGGTAAAGACTGTTTGATCTGTTAACTATTTGCTACAGAATAACGACCCCGAGATATTGCGCTTATGAAAACATGTGGGAAAAGGAGAAAATGCTGGATGCCAGCATTTTCTCCTTTTCCCACATGTTTTCTACCCTATCTTAGACATATTTCCTCATTGGAACTACATTTAAATTGTCGTCTGCAAATCCCCAAATATGGATAAATCTGAACTTTTGCTGTCTGGTAAAGAGTTAAGGATCTAAACAAGATAAAATTGTAGCAACTTCACTAAGTCGTAACATGTGATAACGCTTCAGAGAACTACTTGATTAGTTCTGTGGAATGCCAATGGGTATCCTTACGCCATTCATAACACTTAGTTCACTAACAGAATTTTGTGTTCAATCGCCCACAATATAGATCATGTTCAAACAAAGAGAAAAGTATTTTCTGATCTTGGATTTACCCTGTGCAATGACTTTTTTGGCAACCTCGCGAAAACAGCACCAAAGTTTTAAGATTTAAAGGAGAAAAGTGTTTGCCCGTCCACAAATGCTAATATTTATTTTGCGAACATAGACGTTATTCGTTGCATTAAAAAAAAAAGTAACAAATATGAAAAATATTCCTGTGAAATAAGAATAATCAAAATTATTAAAGGTCTTTCAGATTATCTATTTATTCTTTTTTTCAGAAAGCAAAAACTGCTCGTTGCGAGCACTACATTGTAGAAAATGGTCAGCTGCAATGAAAAAAAAGGTCGTCTATGTCGAACAGGTGGTGGTGTGTTAAACCCTAGGCTACAAAGCACGACTCAGAGACCTTTTGCGGACAGTAAAGATCAAGATCAGACTGCACAGAAAGTGCAGTCTGATCTTAGATCTACACTGTCCGATATGGAGATATTTTTTCCCCAAAAACACCTATGAAATAACCAAATTTGGGTTCTTACTATCGGCTTAAAAGTTTCATTTTACTTATTTAGCAGGTTAAGACGGTTTTTTTTTGCCATCGTATTTCTCAAACTCTTTACCAGACGACAAAATGTTAGACTTCTTCGAATTTAAAGCTTTTGCAGAAATTGTAACATTGATGAAAGTACGTTTATGGGCTCGAGATCTTATTAGAATATTGAAAGGGCATTGTGTATGATCTTATTCTACGGAACTTGGACGTTCGAATCTTCAGATAAGCCAAGTAAATGAAGAGTTGTCATGGCGGAGCAAACTCTTTCGCTTCCAAATACTAATAATAAGTTGAAATTTGGCTTGCAACACGCGAAAAGGGGCATTCGGACATTTGCGTAAAGTGTCGTCTCGGATCAGCCTGCGCAGTCCGCGCAGGCTAATCCGAGACGGCACTTTACGGCTACATTAGATTTTGTGCTACAGTAGACTTGCGCAAAACAGACAATTACATAAAAAAGAAAATTGTAGTTTCGGATTAGCCTGCGCGCTTTGAGCAGGTTGATCCGAGACAATACTTTACGCAAATGTCCGAATGTCCCTTTTTGCGTGTTGCAGGCCAGTTTTGTCAATTGCTAAAATTGGTCCTGCTGCAAGATGAAGGTATAGCTCGGGTATACTCTAGAATAAACCCTTTATCACATGGGAAAACGTTTAAACGAGCATAAATCGAGGGCATTTGCAGACTGCAAATTGTATTAGGGTTAGTTGATGGTATTTGTCCTTGAAAGGGTTGTTAAAACTCGGGATTGTGTGGTAATGGGTTAGTATTAGTACTGGACAGTGCATATCAAGATCAGACTGCATATTCAGTGCTGCAGTTTCGGTGCAGTCTGATATTAATCTACACTGTCTACAAAAGTTTGTGGTGTTGTCTATGGGTATGAAAAAATAAATATCAGTTCTAGATTGTCTACATATTAAATAATATCAAAAGTAAACGTTAATACCGGCCTACACACAGCATTCCAAAAGATCAAACCAATTTAACATAAGCAGTTACGCAAGATGTAATTACTGCAAGTTCAAAGCTAAAACAGAAGTACAGCAATTATACCTGGTGAAAAACAGCTTCTGCTTACGAGTTTAACCCTTTTATCACACAATCCCGACTTTTATCGATCTTGAGAAAGAAAGCTTTAGAAAACATTCTGGAAAAAAGCGAAATACTGGTACCAGCATTTTCTCCTTTTCCCACAATGTATTCCTGCCTTTAGGTAAACAAACTCCAATTTTAAGGTACATTTATTTTTGTCGTCTGCAAAATGTTTTGAATTTGGACAAGTTTAAAATTTTGTCTTTGGTACAGAGTTAATCAAAACCACAATGTTGTACATTAGACACAACCTTACCTCAGCAGCAGAGGTTTGAAAAGCGGTGATCTACATGACGCAAACAGGCGGTGTGCAGGCATAATGTGTTAACTCTTTACGCATTATCTCCCGCTAGATGGCATTCTACAAATAAACATCTAATTTGGGCATTCTGGGTACAGAACCGGACTACTTTTCAAAACAACCGTTACTTTGAATTTCAAAATGAAATAAATGTTTAATCAATAAAACGCTACCTAGTGCGATTCATTCAGCTATGATCGGCTAGCATGTAACCTATGCACCGGCCAGTTATTAAAACAGCCCCTACATGCTTGGGTAATAGGCTAATAGCTTCGGTATAAGCCCTACTTTTCCCAGGTGTACGGGGATGGGTGATGCGTCATAGCAGACCGGTCGAATCTTCGAAGAATATGACATGCGCAGACAACGACTCTTTACCAAACGAAAATTTCGCCTCGTCTAAATTCAAAGCATTTGCAGACGACAAATAAAATGTCAAGTGATAAAATTTGTTTTTGAAAGGCCAGAAAACATTATGGGGTAAGGAGAAAATGCTGGTTACCGGCATTTTCTCCTTTTCCCAAAATGTTTTCAAAAGTCTTCCTTTCAAATGTCCATGATTAAAACCAGGGACTTTGTGTTAAAGGGATAAGTAGGATTTTGCAGACAACGACATCTTTAACGTTTTGGACAACAGGATGTAATCTTTAGATCTACTTAAATACCAAACGACACAATCTAGACTCATCCGAATAGAAAGCATCTGCTGAAGACAAATTCGTCAGTGGTTCAAATGAACTGAAGTTTTTTTTTTTTAACAGGGAAGAAAGCATCGTGAGAAAATGAGAAAATACTGGTTAACGGCATTTTCTCCTTTTCCCACGAAGTTTTCGAAAGCCTTCTTGCTTAGTGTCGGTAAAACCCGGGATAGTTTGGTATAGGGTTTTAACTCTTTACCAAACGACAAAATTTTGGACCTGTCCAAATTGAAAGCATTTGCAGACGACATCACAAAAGTGACTCGAAAATTGAATTTTGTTTCGGGAAGAGTGGAAAACATTGTGGGAAAAAGAGAAAATGCTGGTAACCAGCATTTTCTCCTTTTCCTAAAATGTTTTCAAAAGGCTTCTTTCTCAGGGTCGTGAAAACAAGGGATTGTTTGGTAAAGGGTTAAATAAGTACATAGGCCTACATTTTTTGCTGCCTAAATTTTCTACGGCTTCTGTCAAAATGTTACTACACCCCAATCGCACCATATAATAGAGCGCAAAATTCCAATAAGATTTAGCTGGCTACCAGCCATATATACTCAATGGCTGCTTCAGAACACAAAGTTTTTTTTTTGTATCAAAGAAACGTTAATTTGGCAATCTGTAAGTGGAACCATGTAAACAGAGCAATGGTGTCACTCGATGGTTGAACCACTTGTGTCTTTCAGGCCACCACACGTTTTAAGTCTTTACCAAACGACAATATTTTAGACTGGTCTAAAATGAAAGCATTTGCAGCCGCCAAGTTAAAATGTCAAATGATTGGATTTTTTCTGAAAGGTTAGAAAACATTGTGGGAAAAGGAGAAACTGCTTGGTACCAGCATTTTCTCCTTTTCTCACTACGTTTTCAAAGGGCTGCTTCCTAAGGGTCCGGTCAAAACTCGTGATTGTTCAGTATAGGGCTAACCTTTGCGATACTAGATAAAATACAATTTAGTTTCTGAACAATGCAGATCATTATTAGACAGTACAGAATGTTAAACTTAGGTCGAATTATTATGACCGAAAAGAATTTCTTCCGTTTTATCATTGGACGTACTAGTATTTCATGTGTGAAATGAAGCAGTCCTCGTGCCTTTGACCGATGAATATTTTATTCGGCAGAAAAGGGTGGAAATAGGATATTTTCACGGCTGGCGGTCTCACAAAATACGCCCTTACTACCATTTCTTTCTACAGGGCTGCACCATCCTCTGGTGTCGTACCACTGCACACTCCTTCTGGGTTCTTCCGGATCGTAGTACAAAGCAGTCCAGTTTGAAAATTTGACCACAAGCACTTCTGCTGCATTGTTTTATCATAGGAAAGAGAAGGAAATGTTCAAATGTGTTTTTGGTGTTGATATGATGACTTTTTTGAAAACTGAGTGCAAGTTTGTGTTTTATTGGGGAAAACTTTTGTGCCTATGACACGTAAAGAAGCATGGTCTACCACACGGATGGGCCTTTTTTCACTACAACTTTTCGAGGGTAGTTGTGTTTTAGGTGGAATAGCAAACCAACGCAATCGGTTGAGGTGCCATTTTTAGCTTCTTAGGCTTCTCGATATTCATTTGATAGAAACAAAAAGCAAAGCTGAAGATTTGCCAATAAAATAACAGCAGAAGATCAAAGATGGTGATTTCCAAATTTATTTTCAGTGTAGCAAAAAATCAAAGGCGTGTCACCCTGCAGACATATCCGCCTTACAAGTACAAAATACTACATTCACTACACCATATGGACCATGCTCCATAGCTCTTAATCTTTGTCCTTTTCGTAGGTGTGTCCTTTGGCAAGGCACTTCAGAGCCCTTGCCAAGTACTAATATGCGTGCTGTAGCCGTGATATGATTGAAATAATGTGAAAAGCAGGGTTATACACCATTCAATCAATCCAGATTTTTACAACTTTTTATTTACCACTTAGCCTCTCACCTCTGTTGCAAGTGAGAAAAGTAGTCAGTAGCTTAGAAAGAAAATTGCGTCAACACTGGTGTGAGAAAACCAGGAAACACATGCGTAGGTTCACTGACCGCCGTGACATGACCTCAAACCGTGGTCACATCTTACGTAGTTGACCGTGGTGGGGAATGACCGAAGTTAGCCGTAGCTGAACGTGCGAGGTATGTCCGTAAAGTCCGTGGACATTGCCAAAAATTGAAAGTAGTTACACGTAGATATTAACAGTATATCAACGTAGTAATGAACGTAGTTTGATGTTATGATTTGCCCTTAGTAAGTACATAATTTAAACATGTTCAAAAACTGGTTTCGGTTAACTACGATGTTGTGACCCTACTGTGACCTTAGTTTGAACTTAGTTGACCTTATTTAACCGTAATTGGCCCAACTTAACCGTAGTGTGTACTGTAGTTGACCGTAGTTTTGGAAGAAAATCTTTTCTTCCTAGGCGGCATGGCAGAATAAGCGATCAGCAACGTTGGCTCGTCAACTTCCAAGAGCACAATGACTGTAGCTTACCCTTACTGAAGAAGTGCAGCTACAACGTTTTACCGTAGCTTAACGCAGTTGACACTATTTTACCGTAGTTGCGCGTACTTAGGACGTAGTTTATACGTAGTGTAACATAGTTACTCGTTGTTAGACGTAGTGCTATCCTAGTTAACCCCAGCCACTTTGCTCGCAGTTGAATGTAGTTGAACGTACTTACTAGTAATTAAACCTACTTAGACTTTCTATATTTCCTCTTTTCGCCAATTTTGAACCCACTTCGAACGTACTACAACCGGCCAGTTGACTAGAAACACTAGGACATACTACGTTTGAAATGAACTACGGTTAACTACATGCATGACCGTAAATTTATGTGACCATAGCATAAGCTGATAAAACGGCGTTAAACTAAAATACAAACAAACATCGGGATTGCTCGACTCTAATATGTTGCTGTTTTCTCTCTCGTCCTAGAATTAGAGCGATTCGCGCAATCGCGTAAGTTGGTTAAGTGGAAAGTTAATGAGAAATTCGGATACATGTGGAAATGTAATTATAGGTATACAGGATCATTGAGAAACAGCGTTAGATCGACTTTAAAAAATCATATGTTCCTGCTCGTTTTCTATCTAACAAATTGCCGCCTGTAAACGACGCTTTATCAGTCTTTCAGTGGACGAGAAAAAGTGGCCAAATCCTTTGGCTGCTGAGCGCTACTCAATGACCTTTTGCAGACAGTGTAGATTCAAGATAAGACTGCACGTTGTGCAGTCTGATCTTGGATCTACATTGTCCGATAAGGAGATATCCCTCCATCCCCCCCCCCCACACACATTCAATAAAATTGAAATCTCAACATTTGGGTTTTTACTATCGGCTTCTTTTTTAGCAGATTAAGTGTGAAGAGACCTCACCACATGGCAAATTCTAAGACTTGTCCTTTTTGGCAGAATTTTCTGGTGACATACAGAATGTTGTTGAACAGATGATGTTTGCTTTTGAAAGGTAGAAAACAGGAGACAATGCTGGTTACCAGCTAAATCGTGGATAGAGGAGAAAATTCTGATAACATGAGTTATTTGTTTCGAGCAACGAAAGCTATTTGTTCCGACCCTAACTTGTCTCGACGCTTCTACAATAAGTGTTGCAGCTAAGGCTGTTTGGTCCTTGAGTAGTGCATTTGTTTCGACACTTGGTTGTCAGAGTCGGTTGGTTTTGGAGATACAGCGGGTAACAGTTAGCCTGGATCCAGGCGGCAATAACTCCTTAATTACTCCGTATAACGCTCTCTTAATCGCGTTCTACTAACGTTATAGATCTTCGACAGCTATCTGTTAATTGCTTGTTATTATTGCCTCAATTTTGACAAAGTAACGTCCGAATGATAGAAAAGGAAACAATGAACGGACTGGAACTCAGGCTAGGTAACATTATAAACTTGATACAGCCACCGAATGCAACAATAGACCAAAGATATTTCCTAGTTAAACAGCATTAGTAAGAAGACAGGTACAATGTAATTACACCACACAACATTTTATGTTTCAATTAACCCTTAGAACCATAAGCACATCTTTAGCTGTTTCAGTAAACAATCAGTTCAGAAATAGACTGCCTCTTGCAGACGTCACTGATCAAGGTCAGGTTGGACATGCAATGTGGATCTTGGATCTTGATTCTCCTCTATTTAAGGCAAAAATTCCCATAAAAATGACAATGTCTTTATTTGTTTACCTGATTAGAAAAGTCTAATTTATTTATGTAGCTCTTTGACCTTTTTGCCATACAAAAAAGGTAAGAATCTTCAAAATTGAAAGTATCGACATGTTTTTTTTATAAATACAAATTAGCGTAAATTCTCTGATAGGACAGAAAACATTGTGAAAAAAGGAGAAATTGCTTGTTACAAGCCATTTCTCCTGTTCCCACAATGTTTTCAAAATGCTTTCTTCCTCAGGGTCATTAAATCGTTAGGATGTTTGGTAAAGGGTCAAGGGTTAACTACCCCTTTCCAAATTTACCTCTGCCTCGGGTTTTATCGTTAAATAGAACTTATATAAATAACTAATATAAATACCTGAGCAGGGTATTAATTTGATGTGAAATCAAACAGAATAACTCATTACCGGCTTTTTGCGTCGTTCTGTGCACAGACTTTTGTTTACCCTTTCCCAAACGAAAAATTATTATTTCCCCGAATTGAAAGCAGCTGCAGACGACAAATTTTAAATGAGTATAATTCCATTGTTTTATTCAGAAATATAGGCCACCGGCCCATAATACAAACAATTTTGCATAAATGGGCTTTAGTTTTCTGATATAGTGGAAAACTTGGCGAGAAAGGAAGATGCTGATTACTAGCATTTGCTGCTGATCCCAAAAATGATTCGAAATCCTTTTTCTCTCTCAAGGTCGTTAAAACTCTGGCTTGTTTTTGGTTAAAGACGTTGTGGAAAAAGGAAAATCGTCGATATTGATCAGTATCTCCCAATCCCTCTAGTTTTTCCCATGTTGTCATGGATTAAGCCTTAGCCGTCTTCCACGCATTCTTGTGTGTTAACGACCAGAAAGACATATGTTCTATCACGATCACTGTCTCCCACAAGGTCTGTCTTTAAAGATACATCTTTACTCGTTTTCAGCCCGTTTTCAGCCAGTCTGTAACCCATTTCGAAATTATAATCTTTCTTGTATCTTCACGCCAAAATTTGATGTTGCCCCTGACGGCTGCAATGTTGCTCAGATTACGACGGATAAAAATGCATTTCATGTTTTGGAGGCCGTCAAAGCAATCGGTGTTGTTGTTCCCGGTTTTAAATGAGGACAATCTATTGATTCTTGTCTATCTTTTACACTATGTTTATTGGTAATTTATCTAAGTTTACACAACTGAGCCACTCTACACACTTGCAAGTTAGCAGTGGAAATCGAACCCGTACCTCCAAGAAGTCCAAGTTTATAAATCCCGTGTTCTACTTGAGCTTATCTGACAACACAATCAATCAAAGAAACACTTCAGCTCTCCAAACGTACGTGGTGTAATATGACAGAGAAGACGACATTCAGTCCTTTGCCAAACAGTTTTTAACGACCAAAAAGAGGAAGGAGGTCTTTGAAAAATCGTGGAAAAATGAGAAAATGCGGGTAGCCAGCAATTTCCTCTTTCCCCACAATGTTTTCTACCCTACCAAGGGCTAATTCCGGTATTTCAGCAGTATCTTATTTGCAATCTACGAGCCTTTTAATGTGGATAATTAATGCATATATTCTGTCATCTGGGAAAAAAAGATGGTGCCAAGTCTCCAAGGCACACTGGCAGCCAAAAGTATATTAAAATAAAACAACGGGAGACTAAACATTATCTTAATTTCAATCATACATCGCACCTTTTAAAAGTATGGAAATTACCGTGTAGATGACAATCTGTTATTGTACGGTCGGTTCAAGTGTTAGTTGCCGGGAGAAAAATGAATTTCAAAACTATATGTAAAAAGTTGTCAAGTTATCAAGTCGCTCTATCTTTCGCTTACATTTTTCTTAACTTTCAGCTGTATGGCACGACGGTCAAAGATACTTTGCACAATAGTCCGTGCGTAACGTAATCGAAGTATCAAAGTTAGCCGAAGAAAGCCAAGAAAACATGTGCAGGACCGTTCACCTAATTAACCGATGACGAAAGGTGAGAAAACAAATGCTACAAACCCATTAAAAACAGCATAAGTTAAATAACAAATCTAGAAGTGCAAAGTATTACTTAAAATTAAACATCATGCGATACTTCACGTTCATTTCGGTCACAAACGTGGCATGCATGAATTTGGGGACGAACAAGCCTGGGCGAACAAGCCAATGAACAAACAAGCCTAGGGACGAACTAGCAAGACTATCAAGCCCGGAACCATGTCGTAAGCAGGGATCCAACTAAAACGATCATGGCTGTTGTAGAAGAATCCAGACCCGGTTTCTCATTCGAAAACTGTTTAAGGTATGTAAAGGACAGAGTTTGTATATTTTGACACAATAATTTGATTGCTGAAATGATAATGATTCTTATCGCAGCTTTTTGGAGGAATACGGCCATTACGAAGACAAAACTTCATACCGGACGGAGTATGACTTGCATTTTTTTACCTGCAGAAAGTTGGATCCTTTGGGCTTGATCGCCCATTACTGAATTCGCATGCCCTTTTCTTAAATGATTCATATGGTGCGTGTGTGTGAGTTGCAAATGCTGTCATGAAAGCTGGGTTGTATTGCTTGAAGGTTAACAACAAAATTTAGCGGGGGAAAAAAGGGATTTTAGCTTCAATGTCGATTTCAACTTGAAATTTAAAGGGAAAATATTTATCAAATACTCGAATTTACACTGCATAGGTGTAATAAGACTAATAGGTTACTGACTTATAGCTGTTATAAAAATGATATACAGTAGATTTACTTATATTTTAACAACCTTTTCAATGTTTTCATATGAAACAAATGTGCAACTTGCTTAACAAATCATAAGTAAATCAAATATTGTTTAACCCTTTACTGCACAATCCAGAATTTTAACAACCCTGATGAAGAAGTCGATCAAAAATATTATGGGAAAAAGAGAAAATGCTGGTATCCATTTTCTTCTTCACTGACAATCTTTTCAACTTATCAAAGAAAAATTTAATAATTTCAGAAATATTTAAAATATTTCCTTCAAATGCCTTGAATTTAGAAAAGTCTATGCTTGTGGTAAAGACTTGAATTTATGTGTTTAGAGCTAGAGCTCTAATGTGATGGTGACATTACAGGAATAACATTAGCTGAGCAGATATAGTGCAGTGTTCAATCTAGCTTTGCTTGTGAGAGGGCCCATTGGGCCCACAGACTTTGAAATAGGGGGCCATTTTGTAAAACTGGGGGCTACACATAAAAAAATGTACTTTATTACTGTAATTTTAACCTTTTTATTTAACAAGTTTTGCCTTTTTATTGAATAAGTATACTCTCATTCATTTATCTATGAATACCATGCTAATAAAACTGCAGCTCTGCAGAAATTATCATTGTTACAGACACAACCGTGTTTCCACCATTAATTTAATCCTAAAAAAAAGGACAAAATATGATGTCTGTCAGTGGTTAAATTTTCGAAAGTTCTGATATCCCGTCAGAGAGGGATCTAACTTTCTTGCCGATCACTCAAAGTAGAGTTAAATTTTCTCATCATAAACTAACTAACTTTTGAACCGATTGTCTGGGTGCCATTTTGGTTGAAACATGCATTTCTGTGGTATTATTATCATCGCTTGAAGGAGTAGGTACTGCAGTGTTCCCAGTACAAAAGTCTCTTCTATTAATATATCTATGTAAATTTACTGCTCCAAGTCATTAAAAAGCTCATAAGGCAGTCTGAAGTGACTCTGATCGGACAATGACAAAGAGACATTTTGTTGTGTCATGGGTTTCCATGTTTTTTGCACCGATCGATTTTTCATGTCTGTTAATTTCTGGAAAGGTATTTCGGCATTATTTGACATAGATTTATCAATAAGGGTACCAAGTTGTTTCAAAATCTGTCATTTTACACAAGATAAGCAGATAGTGGCCTATTTGTCCGTGTTTTTTTTTTTGGAGGTCTCGTGTGTAACCAATATTTGTTACGTGAATTTCAATTCTGTAACGTGATTTACGCAATAATTTGCGCAAGTGGAACACTGGGTACTGGTCTGATTGTGCTTTCAGAAGTAATATTTTGAACAACTTTTGTCTTTTTTTGCCCCATTAAGGCTTCCAAAATACTCAGAAAATCGCTTCATTGCAATATTGAATGATCAGCGGCAGCTCAAAGAATCGTAACCTCTGGTACCCAATTACTCTGCCAAAACCATCCGACATGAACATCGATAACAGTCTATCCATCGGGTTATCAATAAATTCTCACTAGAAAGTTCAGCATTATGTTTATTGCGCGGAAAAAACTAGAAATAGATGAAAGGACCCCAATTCTCGGAATGGCAGTTTTACGATGGAGTGTGCCCAACGGGCCCAAGGTTGGTTTAGAATTGCACCATCTGGGACTTAAGGGAGCCCATGGTGCAATGGTGCACTCTAGATTGAACACTGATAGTGTTGGCTGGATTTTTTAGTGGGATTACATTTCGAGAGCAGTTACATAGTCCAAAGTTCTTTTGTTTGATCAATATATTGAGTGTATTTTGGATAGGAAAATAATTATTCTCCATACTAAGTACTGTTACCTGCATTCATACAATTTCATGTAGATTCATGCACAAAGCCACAGATGAGTTGAAAAGGAAAGGCATGTCGGACCTAAAGATATCTGTTGTGAACTTGTGATCACCAAGTATACACTTGAGCATACATTGTATCAATTTAACAATTTCATTCCTGTAAGCCCTTGGGATTATTTCTACAGAGAAATTATCCCAGTCAAATTGGGAAGGACTTTTTGAGAGGAGGATTCTCCTGCATTTGATCCATTTATTCAGAAACACATCTTGTGAAGATAGTTCAAGTTGGTAATTCATGCTATATTTGACCAACAGTATTTTATAGCTTCTGTATATTAGATTTGTTTTACATTATATGCAGGAATCAACATATTCTAAAAACTGGCTTCAAGCCACCAACAGCCTATAAGACTGGTACAACCATTGCAGGGATCATTTTCAAAGTATGTAAGAGGAATTTAGTTAGTATTAGATAGATTTAATTTATTAAATCATATATCCACTCCTTAATCCTATTTCACCCAATCCCGAGTTTTTACACCCCTGAGAAAGGAGGCTTTGGAAAGCATAGTGGAAAAAGGAGAAAATGCATGCAACAAGCATTTTCTCTATTTCCTACCATATTTCTTCCCTTTTAAAGACAAATTTCATCATTTTAGCACATGTAATTTGTCATCAGCAAATACTTTGAGTCAGGACAAGTCTAAAATTTTGTTGTTGTTTTTTTTTTTTGTGAAGAGAAAACTTATTATATTCTAAAACAAATTTTAAGCAGCCAACTTGGAAAACATCTTTGAGAAATGGATTAATTAACATGAAATAAGATTTAATTCATCACTCATAAAATTATTGGTTAAAGTAATAAAAAATATGTAGTGAGCTGCATTATATTTTAGTCTGCAAAAAGTAATGCTTTTAAGTTGGACTAATCTAAATTTTTTTTGTCTGGTACAAAGTTAAGACAATTTGACTGTTCGGATCAAAGGACAACAGTACTGATACTAAAGGATGAGTTTTTTTTCTTTTTCATAAACAGGATGGTGTTGTATTGGGTGCGGATACTCGTGCTACTGAAGACACAGTAGTTGCTGACAAGAACTGTTCTAAAATTCATTATCTCGCTGATAATATGTAGTAAGTAGCAAGAATACCTTAACATGTTTAAATTGTAATATGGCATTCTAGATAAAAGCGTTTCTGCTAATTTCATTAGAATTGTTTGTTTTAGAATGATTACATCTATTTTTAGATATTTGCTTAATATAACAGATTTTAAGGTAAACCTGTTCTACAATCAGATTATTGTTTTATCCAATTATAAAACTTGGTACACACTATTGCTGCAGCACACAACTTTCCAAAGTTCCCAGTACGAGAGATTTATATATCCATTTTGCCATTGTCAAAGGCCCCAGGTTCCAAGTTACAAAAAGTAGGAAAATTCCTGCTTACTACTGTATTAATCTGCAAGTTTCTGAAAATCTTCTGTTGCAGGAAATAGTTATGTTCTCACATTGTATTTTTGTAAATCATTTCAAAGTTGTCTTCCTAAACTCATACTATTTTGAAACATTTACACATATTTGACAAGTTTGAAGGTCTGTGGATTTTAGAAGAAAATGAAATAAGTACCAGATTTTTAAGTTCAACTATTACTAAAGGAATTCTTAGATTCTGAATCATTCAGCTTGATCATTCATTTAAAATGATTAAATTGACAGGAAAATCTTAGTCAGATATGTTTAAGAAGAATAGTGTAGAAGTATAGAGTTTTGAATTCTGATGTCTTACCAAAAAATCCAGTATCTTAACAAACATAGAGAAGGAGGCTTTTTAAAAAATGTGGGAAAGAGAGAAAATGTTGATAACCAGCATTTTCTCCTTTTCTTACATTGTTTTCTGTTTTTAGACAGACAGATTCCATTATTTGAGCCACATTGGTCTCCTGTAGATGCTTTCAATTTGGACAAATCTAAAAATCTGTTATCTGGTAAAGGGTAATGGGTCTGTGATGGCACAAAAATTCATATTCTCATATTTATGTAAGATATGATAATTTTTGATTGGAATATCAAAAACAAGGGAGTTATGTGATAAAATGATGCCTATAAATAATACTTTGTACAGTTGCTGTGGAGCAGGTACAGCTGCCGATACAGAAATGACCACCCAGAGGATTTCCTCCCAGTTAGAATTACACAAATTGAATACAGGAAGAATACCTCGTGTGGCAACAGCAAACAGACTTCTCAAACAAATGTTGTTTAGGTATGAGCCATAACATAAAGGAATCTTTCATGTTTGTTTACTCTTTACCACACAATCCAGTGTTTTAAACCTGAAAAAAAAAAAAAGACTTTTAAAAGCATTTTGGGTAAAGGAGAAAATGCTTTCCCCACAACATTTTCTATCAAAAACAAACTAAATTTTTTGAGTCACGCTTATTTTGTCATTAGCAAATGCTTTCAATTTGGACACGTCTAAATTTTGTAATTTATTGCAGAGTTAACATGATACCTACTGAAGACCACTTTTTTTATTCATTCAGTGGACTGTTTTTGAAACCATTGTGGATAAAATTAGAATTACTTGTGAGAATATATTTCTCATCTTGCTTCATTGTTTTCAAACATGTATTCTAACATGACATGTGAATTCAGCTCTATAAACACAGTGCGATGAAAGTGTGGTAAAATCTATGTCATTCTATATAGGGTGACGACATTCTGTATAAAGTAAGTTGCCTGTGGCTGTTCCATGTCTTCGCCCTCCGATATTTTATCAATGAAGGTCACTTGATGTAAACAAATCGTCTTTTTCCGCTCCTTGACCAGGGAGAAAGGAAAATCGTCAAGGCTTTACCGATATTAACTGTTTAAATAAAAACTGAAAACGATGGAACTATATGAAATGTTACCAGGAAACATATGTAAATCAGGTGTCTTTTTGAGTTGAAAGTTAGTTCAAAATTGACATGGCCCTCGTGGATTATTTATTGTGCCTCATAACTCACAACCGTGGTTTATTGAACAATAAACCACGATAGTAAAAAGATTATTTCTTAATTGAACTAACTAATGTTGATTATCCATGTTTTAGGACATAGTTTTCTGCAACAAATTTTGTTGAGAGGTAATTTCAAATTTTTTTTTAATGACATGAGGAAAAGGCATTTGGATATACATGTATGTTAAAGAGAAAGTAGAAAGTGCTGGTGACAAAGCATTTCTACTTTTCCAACAGTGTTTTTTACCAGGTCTAAGACAAATTTCATCATTTGACCCTCATTTGTCATATGAAAATGCTTTCAAAATGTGCAAGTTTAAAATGTTTTCTCAGGTAAGCTGTAAAGCAAATATATGATTCTTTCATATGTTTACATATCAGGTACCAAGGATACATTAGTGCAGCACTTGTTTTGGGTGGTGTTGATGTCACAGGACCTCATCTGTACAGTATACACCCACATGGATCTACAGATAAACTACCTTATGTGACAATGGGTAAGGCCATTTCATGGACATTGTGTGATACTTGGTGAAGGAGCATATATGTTTGGTGAAGGAGCTAAGAATTTCAATAATCTATGGTCAAAGCATTTGTACTTTGGTCCAAAATCTCAAAACTGATAAATTTTTATTATCTCCTTTTCCCACAATGTATTCTCCCCTGTCAAATACAAATTCTCTCATTTGTGTTACATTTGAGTTGTTGTCGGCAAGAGATCACAATTTGGCCAGTTTTTGTCGTGTGGTAAAGAGTTATACTAAAAATGTGCCTGTCTAGACCATAAATCTTACACAGTTGTAGCTAGTTGAATTACATTTTACTGGTGAATATTGGCAGAGATGACATAAACTGGTAAGTGCATTGCCATTGGGTACTGGCTAATATTACAAAATGCAAGAATCACTTAGTTTAGCTATACTTTATTATCACGATTTCTCCTTTTCATGGCAAAATTGCCTTACAAGACTTTCAAAACTCTTTAGAAAATAACAGAATTTTAGACTTGTCCATATAGACTTCTCAATATTGAAAGCATTTGCAGAGGATTTGTCCATATTGAAAGCATTTTTAGACATCAAACTAAATTTACAATGCTGGGAGTTGTCTTTGACAGGGTGTACAACATAGTTGAAAAAGGAGAAAATGCTGGTTACCAGCTTTTCTCCATTTCTTCCTCAGGCCGTTCAAAAAAAGGATTGTTTGGTAAAGGCTGAATTATCAATAATATAAACCATAAATATTTGTTTTCAGGCTCGGGATCTCTGGCTGCTATGGCTACATTTGAAGATGGATTTAAACCAAATATGACGGTACTCTAAAATTTATAATTTTTTAAGGGGAAGAGAAGTAGAAATTGTCATAGTTGAAATGCATAAAATCTTGCAGATAATTCATACATATTAATTGACATAGAGTCTATCTTGGATGGACTGTCCACGATAGAAAATGTGTCTCTATGAATTAAATCTATCAAAATCAAGTAAATCAACATAATCTGTGTGCAAATATGAATGGGTTTTTTCTTGGGATTGGTTACCTCCTGAAAGGCTTGCCATACAAACAAAATGACCTTTTTTTTTAGAAGTTTTGAAATATTAAACTGTCACTTTTTATTTACTGGAATATCTCTGAAACAGTTGATCAGTGAAGATCAAGATCTGACCACAAATTCTGTGCAGTCTAATCTTGTTTACACTAAAGACAAAAGCACCCAATGCTGTCGAATATAAACAGCAAAGCACTTTATTTTCTCTGTTTGCAGAAGGAAGAAGCTTTGAAGCTTGTAAGGAATGCCATTGCAGCTGGTATCTTCAATGACCTTGGATCAGGGTCAAATGTTGACCTTTGTGTGATAACTAAAGATAAAGTGGAATATCTTCGCCCATATGATGAAGCCAACTTGAAAGGAGAAAGGTGATAGTGTCTCTTCTATTTTTTTCTTATCACTTCATTTTAAGACTATGAAATATAGAACAGCATTGATTTAATGGTGTATTTTGTCTTTGAAATGAGTGCAATTAAAGGTTTAAGCCTTTACTGCACAATGCCACCTTTTAACGACCCTGAGAAAGAAGCCTTTTGAAAACATTGTGGGAAAAGGAGAAAATGCTGGAAACCAGCATTTTCTCCTTTTCCCACAATGTTTTCTACCGTTCCAAAGAAAAATTACACCATTTGAGCCACATTGAGATTGTCGTCTCTAAATGCTTTCAATTTTGACAAGGCTTAAATTTTGTCATCTGGTAAAGGGTTAAAGCTTAGTAATATCTGTCAGCAATTTTAACTTGTTCAAGGGATTGCAACTTGTTAAACAACATTGTGTATGGTAAGAACCAAAAACTTCGTATTTTTCTTTCGTCTTATTGGCACCAACTAAAGAATTTGCCTTACATAAGTGGTTAAAAGTGTGCGCAGTAACTGACAAATCCAGAATTGTTGTTTGTACTGCTGAATCCTTTGCCCTGCAATCCTGTGTTTTTATGACCCTGAAAAAGTTTTTATTCTCTCATGTAATCTCTGTGTTCTCTACCAACTCAAAGACAAGTCCCATCATATAAGCCAGATCTAATTTTTGTCTGCTAATGCTTTCAGTATGAATGAGTGTATAATGTTGTTATCTGGTCGAGAGTTAGTGGTCCTGTCTAGATATTAGCAAACAGCAAACTTCATATAACGTATGACATGTTTGAAGGTCCAAGGTCTTTATTCACCAACCATTCTTGATACAGTTCTAATTCTGAATAACAAGAATATAGTCATCTAATTGGTCAAGATGTTTCTGTATTTGCCAATCAGATTGCAGGATTTTGAATTAGGAACTGCTATTGAATTTACACTGGTTGATGAATGAGAGCCCAGATTTCACTATTATTATCCTTGTTTGACTGGAACTTTCTTACAGAGCTGGTAATTATGCCTTCAAGAGAGGTACAACAGCCGTACTGACCACTGATGTCAAGAAAATTCCATTTGATGTCCTCTCAACACAGGTGACCAGTACAGAATCAATGGACACAGCCTAGCTTATACTTTAGAACTTTGTATTGCAATGTGTTAACAATTTATGATTTGACCCATTACCAAACATTGCCATATTTGAACAACCTGAACAAAAGGGCTTTTGAAAACATTGTGGGGAAAAAAAAAGAGAGAAAATGCTGGAAACCAGTATTTTCTCTTTTTTCCTCACAATGTTTTCTACCATTTCCAAGACAGAAATCCTCTTTTAAGCTACAATGAATTTGTCACCTGCAAATGTTTTCAGTATGGCCTAGTCTAGAATTTTTCATTCTTTTATTTAGGGCTGTTGAAAATAACATTTGATACATGAATAAATGTGAAAACAGCAAGTTAAAAACAGAAGCTCGTTTGATATAATCAATTTTTTTCTTAACCGTTGCAGCACTTTAGGCAAAAACAAGGGCTTTCATGGCAGCATAGAATCAGACTGCATGGAAGAGTGTGTAGTTTGATCTTTATCCAAGCCATCTGCATTTAAAATCTTTAACCCTTTACCAAACAAACCTGAGGACAAAGGCTATTGAAAACATTATGGGGAAAGGAGCAAATGTAACAACCACTTTTTCCTTTTCCCACAATGTTTTTTTTTTTTTTTTTACCATTTTTAGCTCTACTGGCTGAAAGCCAGCAGAGCTTATGTCATGGCGGGGTTTCCGTCTGTCTGTCTGTCCATCCGTCCGTTAGTCTTTTTCTTGTTTATGCGATAAAGTCTGCATTTGTTGTCAGATTTTCATGAAACTTGTACAGTTTGTGTAACTCATCAATAGCTTCAACCCTATTGATTTTGAAAAAAATCCAACAGTTTGGGAAAAGTAGCCATTTCAAGTTGAAAAATTCCATTTTTTTGTTTATGCGATGAAGTCAAAATTTGTGGTCGGATTTTCATTAAACTTGCACAGTTGCTTTGTCTCATCAACAGCTTGAACCCTATTGATTTTGAAAAAAATCTGACAATCAGTATGGGAAAAGTAGCCATTCAAAGTTGAAAATTTCCAATTCTTGTTTAGGCTATGAAGTTCACAGTGTTGATTCAATTCTTTTGAAACTTGCAAAGATTGTTTGGTTTATCAAGGGACTGAACTCTATTAAAAGTGAAGAAAATCTAGTAAACCATTCGGGAAAAGCAGCCATTTGATGACTTAGTATCGTTTACTCAACAAAGTCCTCATTATTAGTCACATTTCTTTGAAACTTGTTAGGATTGATTAATACAAGGCATACTGGAACCCTATCAAATTTGGCTGGATTCCAAACATTTAGTTTTGAGAAATTGCACTTCAGTTTTTTTCACTGTTCAATTCACCATGCCTATTTATGCTGTCATAGTGGGTTCAAGCCCAGTTGCAAGAACATATTTTTGTGTTTTTTGTCATTTGTTCTTTTTGCATCATGATTTCATAATGTATGTTAGCATAAAAGCAAAATAACTGCCAGTAGAGCGATTTCAGGCCCTCAAGGGCCTCTAGTTAAGGCAAATCCTACAATTTGAACCGCTTTTAATTTGTTGTCTGCAAATGCTGTCAATTTGGACATGTCTGAAATTTTGTTATTTGGTAAAGGGTTACGATATAAACCTTTCTGGGGTTCATGGATTCAGCCATAGAAAGAAGTGAAGTTTATACATATAGCACAAACAGACATAAGTAAGTGATCTTTTTGCCCCCATTTGACTGAAATACTGTTGAAAGTAGCTGAACCCCCCATTCAGTTGATCAATCATGTGACTGTCGACACATTTCTATTATGCGTATAAATTTTAAAAAAAAATGATTATGAACATGAAAAGTGTGTCATGTGTGAATGACTCCTCTGTCGACACTTAATAGTTAGCTATAGTTAATACATGCACTTTGCTATACATTTGGTTTTGTTGTTTTGATTTTCCCATGAAATTGATTTGTGCCCTATATCATTTGGTTTAGCCAATCAGAAACTGTGTTACTTTTGAATTCAGAAAATTCTTCAGAATTAGTAAGCAATTGTGACTGGTTATTGAATGTTGATCCTGATCTCCCAGAGGTAGATTTGAAAATGACCACTGCTATTGTTTCTCAAAAAAACCCCCGGATTTTCCTATGTCACTAGTAATAGCTCAGCTAATCACTTGATCCAGATGCCATTCAGTTTGTCTTTTGAAATCTTGGAAATATTGAGATTCAGCCACAAACTAGCATTTATGCTACAGTATAAATTTTCTCTAAATCTACGTGAACATTATTTTGATTGGCTGAAAGTAAGGTCAACAGAAAGTTGTCCTCTGATCCATAAACAGTTTCAAAACGTTCTCTAAATCATAAACAAGTCAAAACATTCGCTGATCAAAGAGATGTGAATCCAGGCATATGAGTACCTCCTACCAGTTGCCTTGTCACTTGATTGGAAAAAAATGCTATGGTCCAGAACTCACATTTTAAAATTTCAGACAAAGTTTGTTGAAAACTTGGAGAAGACACAAAATTACATCTACAAACTGTCACAACCCGATTCCATTATCCCTCTTCCAACTACATGAAAAATAATAATTATCATTAATTCTGTCTTGCAGGACCTTAATTAACCCTAAAATGCGCCTTTCACTAACACAGTTACCTTTGCAGCCAGTGTAGACCAAGATCGAACCACATAGAATGTGCAGTCTGATCTTCTGATCAACACTGTCTGCTGTGCTGAAACACTACAGATAAAAGGCAGCCACAAACTTGCAATTATCAGGGTGTTGCCCTAGAATTAAAATGTCCATTGGGTTTAATTGGATCTCTAAGGGTTAAAATTCGCAAACTCTGGATAAAGTTGGCATATCGTAATGTTATTTAAACCCCATATTGCACCTTTTTTTTGTTGAATAATAATAACAACTCTCTAGCTTCTTTCTGCTTATGCAAAAAATATCTTTAGTACATGTAGTAGATTTTTTTTATTCTTAGCACATATCTAGGCAGACCCCTTTAACCCTAAAACCGACTTATTCTATCAAAGTTGCTTTTATTGGTCAAGGTAAATCAAGACCAGACTGCATAAAACATGCTGTCTGATCTGAGGTCTACACTGCTTTGCCGAGACATTCTGGACAACCACACCTTAAACTCTTTACCAAACGACAAATTTTTAGACTGGACCAAATTCAAAGCATCTGCAGACAACAAATTAAATCTTGGTAATATGATAATTTCTGACTTCGATAGGGTAGAAAATATTGTGGGAAAAGGAGAAAATGCTGGTTACCAGCATTTTCTCCTTTTCCCACGTTTTCTATAGGCTTCTTTCTCAGGGTCGTTAAAAGTCGGGATAGTGTGGTAAAGAGTTAAAATTGAAATTATTGGGGTCTTTATTTCTGGACTCAAAAAGTCTTTTGGTTTTTATGTGCTCTAAAGGTTAATTAGGGAATAGGATCAATTATTGGCAGAATACAGTAGGAATAAAATCATTTTATTTTGATACAGAAAACAAGAACACGCATATTTAACAAGTGAAACAGACAAACTAAAAGAAGAATTACACAGAATATATCAGATCTACATGATGATGCCTTTCCCCACATATGATGACAGTGATGAATTTAGTTTCTCTACGAAAATATTTTCACATACATGTATATTAATGCACTTAAAGACACATCCTTACAGCTAGAGAGAAAAAAACCCTGTTAAAACCAGAATGGCTGAGCTGTGAAAACATAGATAAATACCCATATATTTGGTGTAAGGGATAGACTGTTAGTCTATTCGGTTTATTCTGGGCTCTAAGAGTTAACATTACAGACACATTTCTTTCAAAAAGTACATGTAATGAATTAAACATACATAGCATGATTCTATGAACCATGGTTACATGTTAAATGATCAAAGAAATATCTAAATTCCTGAGAGGACATTGAATAAAATGCGAGAAAATGCTGGTTGTGATTAAAATGTTTTTAACTTCTATCAGTTAACTCAATACCT
This sequence comes from Hippopus hippopus, assembly GCA_946811185.2. NCBI lineage: Eukaryota > Metazoa > Mollusca > Bivalvia > Cardiida > Cardiidae > Hippopus > Hippopus hippopus. The sequence goes on along the minus strand of OX328098.1, from coordinate 47,896,834 downwards.
CCTACTACAAATTTGAAACAGATAAGTCTGAGAACATCATTTTAACTCTATACCACACAAAAAAACATAGACTTGTAAAAATTGAAAGAATTTGCAGACAAAAGTTTAAAACATTGTGGGAAAAGGAGAAAATGCTGGTTATCAGCATGTAACCAGCATTTTCTCATGATGTTTTCAAAAGGCATTTGTTCTCAGGATTGTTAAAACTTAAGATTGTTTGGTAAAGGGTTAAATCATGGATAATCAAAATGAATTAAGACTTAACCCTCTTCTAAACAATTCTGTGTTTTCAGGACCCTGAGGAAGAATGCTTCTCAAGAAATTTTTGGAAAAAGAGAAAATGTTAGTACCCAGCATTTTCCCCTTTCTTTTCCAATATTGTTTTCTACCCTTCTAGGGACAAATGCCATCATTTGAGCACCATTTAATTTGTTGTCTGTAAATGCTTTAAATTTTGACAAGTCTGGAATTTTATTGTTTGGTTTTAAAGAGTTAATACATGAAGATAAACAAAGTCAGGAGGTAAACAGTTCATGCTTACACCTTATACATATGTCACACAACAAAATTTTACATTTGCAGACAACAAACTAAGTATGGCTCAAATGATTCGATTTATTTCTGAAAACAGAAACAGTTATGGGGAAAGGAGAATATGCTGGTAACTAGCAGTTTTTCCTTTTCTCACAATGTTTTCAAAAGCTTTCATCATTTGGGTCATTCAGTTATTCATTTTAACAAATGTTTCAGTTTTTCACTTAATGTGTCTGGCATCAGGTCCTATCTTTTGGCTATATTACATTACATAGTGACTACCCTAACAATACAATGAGTACAATCTTTCATGAAAAGCAATTAAGTCTCTAAAAAGCGAGATGTATGTTTAAATCTTAATACATTGTACATTATAAGCATTGCAAAGGATTATGATAGCTGTCTAACTCACTTCACAAAGCAGAAAAAATGTTTTTGTTCATATGAGGTTAAAAAAACTTGAACGTATTTACAAAAAAAATCATATTAAAACTTACAAAAATATCAAAGTATAAAAATATACGGCCTACAACAGAGTATAGGTTCTCAGCTATGGTTTTATGGTCAGAAATAGATTTCTAACTAATAGGGTCTATACTTTGTGTACATACCAGGAGTATTTCCTAATGCCATTCAATCTTTCAGCCCCAAATTTACTAACCGTTTATCATACAATTTCAAGTTTTAATGACCCTGAAGAAAAGCATTTGAAAACATTTTGGGAAAACGAGAAGATGCTGGTAACCAGCATTTTCTCCTTTTTCCACAATGTTTTCTACTCCATCAAAGACAAAAAAATGATTTACAGTACAAGTCTAAAATTTTTGTTGTTTCGTAAAGAGTTAACTTGATCTCTTTTCCACCACCAAAGTACTATCTATGGTCACTCATAAAGATTTTTCTATCTTACAGGCTTGACTACACAAGCAAAGGATATAGATCAAAGATCAGACAGCATATATTTATGTACTGATTAAAAAGAAAAGCTACAATTTTCCACTTTCAAGAGGTTTAATGATGATTTTACTCTTTAAAGATACAAATGTACATCCTTACAGCCAGACAGAATAAAACGCTGTTAAAATTTGAAAGACTGTTGAATGGTTCAGAATTTAGTCAGCTGTATAAACATAGATAATTTACTTATTATCTGAAATCTTCAATTTAAAACCAGTGGGGTCACAACTTTAATGGCCTCCAGAAAATCAATTGTATTTTCTATCGGTCAAAATCTATGTAACCTTGCAACTGTCAGGGGCAATATTCGGCTTGAAGATACAATAATGATTATAGTTTGATAAAATAAAGATGAAATGGGTTAAAAACTGGCTGAAAACAAGTACATGTATAGATGTATCTTTAAGACTTCTTCACTGGCCCCTTTAGTATCACAATTTTTACGCATAGAATTGGTCCTCTTACAATATTACTCTTAACAAGACAAACCCTTTCCCAAACCATGAATTTTAGGTTATTCCATATTCTAAACATCTGCAGATGACAAATTTAACATTGGTACAAATGAGCTTTAATTCTCTGATAGAGTAGAAAACACTGTGGGAAAAGGAGAAAATACTGGCAACCAGCATTTTCTCTTTTTCTTACAATGTTTCAAATGCTTTCTACCACAAGGTCATTAAAACTCGAGAATGTCGGGTGAAGGGTTAACATAACCTATCATATCACAAACTATTTTGATATTATTACTGACGCTAGTAACAAATATAAGTGTATTAAATCAAGAAAAAAAAAATATGGTAAAAATAACAAATGTTTAAAATACGATATCTTGGGTTATTTTGTTCCCTAGCTCTCCAATGCACTATTATGATTCTTTGTTAATTGAGAGTTTTACACCTACTATTTTGTTCCTGATGTTTACTGTTGCCATTAACAATGGAAAGACACTTACAAAGCCAATAGGACAGGTCTACTGTGATTAGATTTTTTGAAAATACTCGAATTCCATCAAATTTGTCAATTTTAAATGAGAAAATGAAGAAAAAGGGGCTTCTCTTGACCAGCCCTCATAGTTCAGTCAGTAGAGCATAGGACTCTTCAACACGATGTTTCGGGTCACTTGAGGGTGCGGGTTCCATTCCCATGGCTGGCCATCTAAAAATTATTAATAGTCTTTTGGGTGAGACACTAAACTGTGGTCCCCTGTGACGGTGCTATAGACCAAGCACATGAAAGAACCAGGTGTAACTTAGGATGGGTTTTGTCCTGTATCTGCACTATCACCCCTTTCCCCCGTAACAATACAAACAGCCTTCTGGGGCATCACCCATTTGGGCAACCAGTGGCGATGATAAATAAACACAAATCCATCATCAAGGGGCTTGCTGGTTGTCTAAAAACCCTTATCGCTCTACCAAACAACAAAATTTTGGAGTTGATCAAAATAAAAGCATTTGTAGACAACAAATTGAATGTAGCTCAAATGATGATTTCTGTCATTGATATGGTGGAAAACATTGCAGAAAAAGGAAAATAATGCTTGTTACCAGCATTTTCTCCTTTTCCCACAATGTTTTCAAAAGCCTTCTCTTTTGGGATCATTAAAGCCCGGGATGGTGTGGTAAAGAGTTAACAAGAATTTGCCTGAAAACTTTCCCCAAGCACTTGCTTGCATCCCACGTTAAATCGACATAGTGTTTAGCCTTGGGAAAGGAATGAATTCCATCCTAAATGCTTCTATCAAACTTCCAAAAGAGACTGTCGTTGAACTAGCAGCCCATGATCACAAGAACTGTAAATCATTTACTGAGCTACCATGCTCGTCAGTTAGATTTGCACTCATACTTCAGATTTCAAAATTCTAAACACTAAGCGCATACAACAAGCAAACATACTTATTGTGCGCATTAAGTACTCTTTACCAAATAAATCTATGTTTTAAGGAAAAATGCCTTTGAAAACATTGAAGAAAAACTTCAGTTGTTCAGCTCACTTAGTAAGACTACATTTTTTTCTAATAAATGTATATGGCACACAATTTGCGTAGTATTTTTAGATCGAGATCAGACAGCACAAAACATGTTTATACTGACAGATACATGTACGTGGAGAAAATAAGATCACAAACAGTCTTAACCCTTCACTACACAATCCAGACTTTTAACCATCCTAAGGAAGACAGCTTTTGAAGACATTGTTGGAAAAGGAGGCTTACTGGTACCCTTTTTTCTATTTTTCCCAACAATTGTTTTTTATCCTTCCAAAAAACAAGTTCTAATCTTTGAGTCACATTATTTTGTTGTCTGCAGATGCTTTCAATTTGGACATGTCTAAAATTTTGTCATTTGGTAAAGGCTTGAAATAGCGATTCTAGTTAGCTAAAAATTCCTATTGTTTATTTTGTCCTTACCAGTTACTATGAAAGAGCCTATGGGGATCTTCTGTTTAAATCTAAATGAAGTCTATGATGGGTGAATATGCAATGTGATTACAATATAGTGCAAGACCAACATACTGCCTAAAAATAATAGAATATTAAAAACAAGTAAACCTGTTTTTAACATGATCACAAGATACTTGAATATCAGACTTACAAAATGATACAAACACTACTCCTCGAGTAATATTTCAACCCTGTAACAGACGACAAAATTTCCGACTTGTCCAAACTGAAAACATTTGCAGAAGATGATTCAGTGTGGCTCAAATGATAGATTTTGCCTTTAAAAGGGTAGAAAACACTGCAGAAAAAGGAGAAAATGCTAAAAACCAAGAAAATGCTGGCATTTTTTCCTCTTCCCACAATGTTTAAAAGCTTCCTTCCCCAGGATCATTAAAACACATGACTGTTTGGTACAGGATTAACATAAGTCTACAAAATTGTTCCCTAACTCCATATACTATATGTATTTTACATAAAATTTCTGTTACCTCCTAAAGATGACTTTTTTTTTTATATCCCTAGAGACAACTTTTGAAACAAAGGGGGAAAAGAAGACAATCCCTCATTTTTCACACTTTTCTGTGATTATACATTGTATGATTTCATAACTTTTTATCAGACACCAACACTTAGGATGGTCCATATTGAAAGCATTTGCAGATGACAAATGTTGTTCGAATCATTGCATTTGTCTCTGAAAGGGTAGAAAACATTGTGGGAAAAGGAGAAAATGCTGGTTATCAGCATTTTCTCCCTTTCACATGGTATTTTGAACGGCCTTTTTTCTCAGGGTTGTTGAAAATCGGGATTGTGTGGTAAATGGTTCACTCATTACCTCCTACACATATTTTTGCCACAAAATTTCCGAATTAATAAGAACCTAAATTTATGAAGATTATCCTTATACAACAATGATTTCTTTGTTGTCTGCTGCAAATTTGTTTCTGGAGGTAAGGGGTTAACCTAAATGAAAGATATGTGTTGTCAGCAGCTTGAAAAAATGTTGCCGGTACTTCAAATTCTTCAGTATTTCAACATGCAATATAGTTAAATTTTTACCAGACAACAAAGTTTTAGACTCAAAGTATTTGAAGAAAACAATTAAATGTGGCTAAAATAATACTTATTATTGCCAGTCTAATAGAGTTATCTCTCTTGCAGCACTCTTGTGCATTTTTGGTAAGAACAGTCTCAAAAAAGTGTGATACTATTTGGTGCCCATAATGTAGACGGAATATTAACTAACCCATAACGAGAATAACAAATGAAAAAAAAAAAGGATGATTATACTTATTCGACACTGCATCAAAATAAAACGTGCCTCCGTTAGTAAAGGTAGTTGCATTTTATTGTACTTTGATTATGTTTTCATTGCTTTTTGCTTACGCATGGTCTAAGTAACAGGTCTAAATGTACCTTTAACTTGAAGAGTTCCACTAATGGAAATAGCAAGTAGTGGATTTGTCTTTGAAAGTACAGGAAAACATTGAGCAAAAAAGGAAAAAACCTTGGCAACAGAAATTTCCATCTTGTCCAACATTATTTGAAAAAAAAAAAAAAAAAAACCTCATTTGGCTCGTACTTTTAAATGTAAATATAGATGTATTTATACATTTATATAGTATCCAACATTTTCTCCTTTCCCAAAACGTTTTTAATCATTTGAAAGACAACTCACATATTTTCAGTCAATTTTGACTTATTGTTTGCAAATGCTTTTGAATTAGACAGGCTCAAATTTTGTTGTCTGGTAAAGAGCTACAAGTTTGGTTTGACCATTAATGACTAGATCCATTTCAAATCATCTAAAATTAAATCTTAATCTATTCCTGGTAATCTATCTAATTGCACAATCATGAAAAGAGGCACTTGATAGCAAATCCTTAAAAAAAAAAAAAAATTAGCCAGTATGTACAAAACTATTATCTGTGTTCAACTCATTGTTTCTTTACTGTTTAACACCATTTTCGACATCATTTAAAATATGGTGGCCACCGAGACAATCTAAGTCAAGCATGAGCACAAGCCCCATAAGCACAAACCCTAAACTGGAATGAAAATTATGGATTGTCAAAAATGTTACGAAATGCATTTATTATGACTATAACCTGCTAAACCTAGGGCATTCTGCGGACAAGATAAAATTCCACTGCAGACAGAGTTAATCAAGATCAGACTGCAAATAAAATGTTCACTGATCTTTGATTAACACTGCTTGCTTATTTTTGAGATATTCTAATAAACTAGAGGCCCTTGAGGGCCTGAAATCACACTACTGGAAGTGATTTTGCTTTTTTGCTAGTATACATTATGAATTCATGATGCAAAAAGGAAAAAGACAAAAAACACACAAAAATTGGGGGATGTTCTTGCAAATGGGCTTCAACCCAGTAGGCATGGTAAATTGAACAAAAAGTGATAAAAAAATTGAAGTACTTTCTCAAAACCAATTGTTTGGAATCCGGCAAAATCTGATAGGGTTTCAGTACCCATTGCATTAAACCTTTACCACACGGCAAAATTTAAGACCTATCCAAATTGAAAGCATTTGCAGACGACAATTTCATAGTGGCTCAAATGATGCAACTTTTCTTTGATAGGGTAGAAAACTTTGTGGGAAAAGGAGAAAATGCAGGTTACCAGCATTTTCTCCTTTTCCAACAATGTTTTCAAAAGGCCTCTTCTTCAGGGGCGTTAAAAGGCGTCATTGTGTGGTAAAGGGTTAAACAATCCTAGCAAATTTAAAAGAAATGTGACTAATAATGTGGACTTGAGTAAACAATACTAAGTCATCAAATGGCTTCTTTTCCTAAACTGACAACTAGATTTTCTTCACTTTTAATAGAGTTCAGTCCCTTGATGAACCAAATAATGTTTGCAACTTTCAAAAGAATTGGATCATAACTGTGGACTTCATTACCAAATCAAGAAATGGAAATTTTCAATTTTAAACGGCTACTTTTCCCATATTGATTGTCAGATTTTTTTCAAAATCGATAGGGTTCAAGCTGTTGATAATACAAAGCAACTGTGCAAGTTTCATGAAAATTCGACCGCAAATGCAGACTTTATCTCTTGAACAAGAAATGGAAACTTTCAACTTTAAATGGCTACTTTTCCCATACTAATTGTCATATTTTTTTCAAAATCAATAGGGTTCAAGCTTTTGATGAGATAAACAAACTGTGCAAGTTTCACAAAAATCCAAACACGATTGCAGACTTAATTGCGTAAACAAGAAATGGAAATTTTCAACTTGAAATGGCTACTTTTCCCATACTGTCTGTTGATTATTTTTCAAAACTGATAGGCTTCAAGCTATTGATGAGATACACAAACTGTGCAAGTTTCACGAAAATCTGACCACAAATGCAGACTTTATCGCGTAAAAAAGAAATGGAAATTTTCAACTTGAAATGGCTACTTTTCCTATACTGATTGACAGATTTTCTTCAAAATCAATAGGGTGTAAGTTATTGATGAGATAAACAAACTGTGCAAGTTTCAGGAAAATCCGACCACAAATGCAGACTTCATCGCGTAAACAAGAAAAAGACTAACAGACGGACAGACAGACGGACAGACAGACAGACAGACGGACGACAGAAACCATACCATAAGCTCAGCTGGCTTTCAGCCAGTAGAGCTAAAAAACAGCCTTAAATATTTACCAAACAATCCTGACTTTTAACAACACTGGGAAAGAAGACTTCTGAAAATGTTTTGGGAAAAAGGAGAAAAATGCTGGTTGAGAAAATGATTGCTACATGCATTTTCTCCTTTATAAACGTTTTCAAATGCCCCCTCCTCACCAGGTTATACAAAAAAAAAGAGATTTTCTGATAAAGAGTTAACCCTTTACCACACTATCCCAAATTTTACGGACACTGACAGAAACGACATTTGAAAACATTGTGGGAAAAGAAGAAAATGATGGTCACCAGCATTTTCTCCTTTTACCACAATGTTTTTTCCCATTTCAAAGACAGAAATATTCCTTTGAGCTACACTGAATCAGTCATCTTCATGTGCTTTAAATTTGGACAAGTCTAAATTTTTGCTGTGAGGTAAAGGGTTAAAAAGAGATTTTTGGTCCAAAGTGGCAGTCCTGCTATTACTACTTTGTCCTTACTACTGGATCCCTATTTCACGTTGGACTTGGTCCCTGAGGCAGATGTGACCTGAAAATAAACATATGGTTTAATGTACTATTTACGGTACTCTGCTTTGTTGACAAATTGATAATAAAACATTTTATCAAACAGTCCGGTGTTTTTTCCACTCTGAGGACAACTGAAAGCTTCTGAAAACATAGTAGGAAAAGGAGGAAATGCTGGTAACCATAATGTTCTCTGTTCTAACAAAGACAAATTCCATCGTTTAATCCTTTACCAAACAATCTCAGATTTTAACTAACCTCGGGAAAAGGCCAATTATTTACTTTGTGGTCAGAAAATGCTTTTAACTTGGACTGGTACAAGTTGTGAGAACTTGTTTCTCTATTGATTAAAAAAAGTATGTTTAAACTAAAAAACACAATATTGAAATGCTTGAATGTGTTTAAAAGAAGAAAATGGATTTACTGTATGGTGTTTAACACAATTTTCTACATTATTGCGGCAGCCAGTGCACCTATTCATACTTTCCTGGAATTTTCTTTTAACAAGTACTTTGCACAATATTTTTCCAAAGCCACTGGCTACTTTCCCACATAACCATCGTTGAAACCATAATCAGTGGTGAGAGAGGAATGAATCCTGTCGCAATGACTATGAAAGAAGTTGGCCAAGCTAGGGTTTTGACTAGTAAGACCCTGTTCTCAAGTCCTGCATGCTATTGACTATGCTACCATGGCTTGGCTAAAAAAGGAGAAAATTGAATTTTTACCTTTTCTGTTATAATACTCTCTGAAATATCTGACTTATCAGTGGCATAAATGGAGACATGATATGGACCAAATGTTTGCTCTGCAGTTCCTTTATGTGTGGATATCTTGGCTTTAGCCATTGGTTTTACATGTTGTCCAACCCTGCAATTTTTTTAAACAATATAAGCCATAATCTTGCAAAAGGGGGTTGAATGCATCTTCATGATGTATTATGTCAAGCAAGTCATCACAATATTATGGCAAGGTTTTCCATGACCCCCCGTTTCTTTGAATTCTGACACCCAAATTTTCAAAATGACTCTTAAAATTTAAATGTGTGCCTACTTTAATTCATTTGAAGGGGGTCAAATGACCCCCCAAATCAGAAAGCCTGTTATCTATCTTGTCTACCAACCATCTAAATCATGAGGTAGAATAGTCCTTTGACATGCAGAAAATTGATCAGTATCAAAAAAAGTTTTGACGCACGTCAGCCTGTGCAGACTGCACAGGCTGACCAAGGTCAATACTTTTTGCAGATACAATAAGCCCCTTTTTCACAGAGCATGGCTCATATTATTCTATTTCCATTATATCAAGAGACAACACAAGGTCAAAAGGTTATCGTATACAATTTATCCTGCAACAAGCTAGGTCACTGACACTTAAAGCCTGTTATTTCACTTAACCTTAGGAGTGCCAAATAAACCTAGCCAACATTGTCAGTCTAGAAATAAGACCTAAATAAGTGAACTATCAAGGTTACTCCTGTCCGGAAAGTCTCAGCAAAGTAGGCAATGTAAATCAAAGATGACGCTGCATGTTCTTTGCAGCCTGATCTTGATCTATACTGGCTGCAAAGGCAACGATGGTTGCAACATGGTTAATCATTTATTCAACAGCTTGTTCGAAAATGTGAGATTATCTTTCTCAAAGAGGCTATTCATTGACATGTAGAAAAAACAATCACCTGACATCATTAATAGAGATGTCAAACAAAACTTTATTGAAAATTGAATTTCATCAACTTATAAAACCTTGCAGGGTGTGGCTAATTTTTCACACAAGTCAATCACTTTATTTTTCATTTTAGTGGCCAGGAGCTAGTTCGGAATTTTGTTAGGTGTAAACACATGCATCATACCAGTAAATTATTGATCTTTTGCTTTGTGGACACACGAATTGCAAACTGATTTACAGTCTGAAAAAATTGTGAAAAAAGGTGCTTCTTATCCAAGTTGTTCAATTCATGCACTCTTGCTATTTTTGTCTATTGTTTTTGCAAAATCAAACCCTGTCTTTCCATTTCTTAGATTCTGGGTTTCCTGTTTGGAGAAATGTAACTTAAACTATGAAATATGTCTTTGAAAAAGCAGAAAAAATTGAAGGAATAGGGAAAAACACAAATTAATTGTATTCTCCCCCTTTCCCAAGATGTTTTCTAAGGCTGTATTATTCCAGGTCTTAGAAACACAAATCATACAGCATGGGATTAACCCTTTACCACTGAACCCACAGTTTCAACAACTCTGAGGATGAAGCCTTTTGAAAACACTGTGGGAACAGGAGAAAATGCTGGTAAACAGCATTTTATTCTTTCCCACAATGTTTTCTACCATTTCAAAGACAAAAGTTATTTTTGGAGCTACAATGAACTTGTTGTCTGCACATGCTTTCAATCTGTACAAGTCTATAATTTTTTCATCTGGTAAAAAGTATACTCTTTACTCTGGTAAAGAGTTAACTCTTTACCTTACAATCCTGTGTTTTAATAACCATGAAAAGAAAGAGAAGTTTAAAAACATTATGGGAAAAAAAGAAAATGCTGTTGTGAGGTACCAGACTATAATTCTTTTTTGTACCTACCAAGTGATAAAAACGAATTTCACTGTTGTAATATCATCCACCACATCAGTTGTCCTATACAAGCCATACATGGGCATGTTATCTTTAAGCTCCGCCTTCATCTCCTCAATGTCACCTTCTCCTGTAGCTACATGAATGATAGGCCCTTTGGAATTGCCATCCCTTAAAATTAAAAATTGATTTTTTTTAGTATTATTTGTTTTTTCACCAGATTGGCAAGCATTACAACAACAATAATATTATAAAAACATAAGGAGAGAAGGCAAAAAGAAATCAAGAAAAAGGAGTCTTGCTGGTCCAAGTGTTAGTTGCTGGAAGAAAATGAATTTTGGATCCAGATCAAAAGTAAACAATAGATAGAACAATTTGGAAACTTATCACCTAGTTTTAAAATTCATTTTTTGCCAGAGACTAACACTTTGACTGAGCGTACAATCATTGTTTACTTTTGGCCATGATTGGGCCTTTAATCAGTCTCCATGCTACTTTCCTTCAAACAATAACCAGCACTCCTGCTATAGTGTGGGGAGTTCCAAGGTTGACCCCCACTCATCACAGGATTCAGATTAAGACCTCTGAAGTGGAAGTACGACAAACTACCTCTACAGCACTGTCTTACACTACAAGTACCATGTACAGTATACTTACTGATACTCTGCCAGCATCCACTTAGTTTGATCATCATCACTTCTGACTTGACCAATACTGTTCTGTACATCTGGTGCTACCTCCACACTAGCCCCAGCACTAGATATCTGTGGACCTGTGTAAAATAAGAATGACCCTTTACTTGACTAACGGGACTGAAGATATCTGCAGACCTATGTATAACATAAATGACTCATTTCCTCTTTATCAACAAACAAAATCTCAGCCTTGTTAAAATTAAAAGCTTTTGCATACTACAAATTAACTGTAAACAATGGGATCTGTCTTTGAAAGAATAGAAAACATTATGGGAAAGGGAGAAAATGCTGTTTATCAGCATTTTCTCCTTTTCCTACAATGTTTTTGAAAGCAATCAAGGATCATGGAAACTCTGGATTGTTTGGCAAACAGGACGGTCAATATTACTACCTCTCAGAGGTCAGCTTTTACAACATGTTGGACAGTGTCTGACTGCTTTTTTTATGATTCCATCATTGCTTTTCAATAATCCTTCTGATAATCTAAATGTAAAAGTATCATGAATTTTGGTCAAAGATGAATTTCCTGTTTTCCAGATGTTTTGGTTAACTTCTGAGATGTACAAACACCAGTGAAAATGCTAAACCCTATTCAAAATCAGTATTCATTACAGATATTACTGTAAACTTTTGATTTTTTATATTCCCTAATTTTAACAACATGATGAATATACTAGATAAATCTGATTGGTGGATACTATATTTAGCAGCTCATAGTTATTTGATTTCAAAAGTCAGCTGATAAGTTCCAAAGTCCAATCAGATTTGTTCAATATATTGTCCATGTTATAAAAATTTCCATCTCAATTTGCGGCCCCTATCCATTTCGACCTATATTGCTGTCTTACCAGGTATCTATATATTCTAAGATAAATTATGAGTTTCGTATATAATAAAGTTGGACACCTTATCTTATAAAGTAGGATATAGCAGGAATAGTTGGTAAAAAAAAAAATTGAGCTATTCTCTGTGAAAAGGGGGCTTAATGCATCTCTGTGATGTATGATACCAAGCAAGTCATTACAGTAGTATAGACCCATCAAATCTGTTTTGTATAACAACCTACTGAATCATGAGGTACACTGATCATTAGACATGCAGAAAATTTACCAAAAGCAAAAAGTTTCAACCCAGGTCAGCCTGCATGGACTGCGCAGGCTAACCTGGGTCAATACTTTTTGCAAATGTATTAAGCCCCCATTTCACAGAACATGGCTCATGATAAATACTGTATTTCATAAAAGAGGAGATATAGTCTGGAAAAGCAATTATTAATGTCAATGCCACACTTACACTGAAGCCATTAAAAACATTGCTAGTATAGCATGGATATTCAACAACCTATTCAGGTATCTCTTTACCAGACAATTTATTTTTTATTATATGATTTCCTTTTCACACGATGTTTTCAAATGTTGTCATACATTGAAAAGTGCAAGTTTGGTTAAGGATAAAAAAGGATTTCTGAAAACTGTAAAGAGAAACTCATGCTGGAAAGCATCAAACATGTTACTACTACAAGCAGACTTCCAGATGGGGTGGTGTTGGGTTATTTGAATCCTGAAAACACAGTTGTGTCCAAACACCTATGTTGTTGGTACTCATTAGAATCTCTCAATGACACGATTCTATTGAGTACCCATATAACAGGTTATGGTAAAGAGGGGTTGAGATAGATATTCCCCTTAACATTTTACCACACAATCATGATTTTCAATGGCTCCAAGGAAAACACCTTTTGAAAACATTGTTGGAATAGGAAAAAATACTTGTAACCTCCCGTTCCCATAAGTTTCCTACCCTTTGAAGAACAAAATAATCCTATCATATAATCCACATTTAAGTTGTTGCTTGCAACCGCTTTTAATTTGGACAGGTCTACAATTTTGTTCTCTGGTAAAAAGTTTAAAGTAGGAGAATTCCCAAGAGTTATGTTTTCTCAGATTATAACACATTGTGACAACAGAATTAAGTTTTCTCAGATCACAAAACATGTGACAAGAGGTAATCTGTACTATGTAACAGTGCTTACCTCCTTCATCTGAGAAGATCAAAAACAAAATATGCCAAGTCAAAAAATTACTCAAACCCATTACTTCCTTAACTCTTTATCAAACTGCAAAATTTTTGACTTGTCCATATTGAAAGCATTAACTTTACAGACGACAAATCAAACATTATTCAGTTGATGTTATTTGCTTTGGAAGGGTAAAATACACTATAGGAAAAAGAGAAAATACTGGGTACCAGCATTTTCTCCTTTTTTCCACAGAGCTTGGTGCCAGCATTTTCTCCTTTTCCCCAGATGTTTTCAAAAGCTTTTTTCTTCAGGGTCATCAAAACTCAGAAATATGTGGAAAAGGGATAATATGAGCCTTGCTCTGGGAAAAGGGGGCTTGATACATCTCTGTGAAGCATTATACCAAGCAAGCCATCACATAATTATGGATCCAGAAAATCCATGTTGTTTAACCCATTACCACACAATCCCTACTTTTGACGACCCTGAGAAAGAAGCCTTTAGAAAACATTGTGGGAAAAGGAGAAAATGCTGGTAACCAGCATTTTCTCCTTTTCCCACAATGTTTTCTACCCTTCACAAAACAAATTCAAATTTTCAGTCATTTTTATTTTGTCGTCTGCAAATGCTTTCAATTTGAACAAGCCTAAAATATTGTCATCTGGTAATGAGTTAACAACTGAATGAATCATGAGATACAATGGGCCTTTGACATGCAGAAAATTTAGCACACCAACAGGTTTCAGCCCAGGTCAGCCTGCGCAGACTTTGCAGGCTGACTTGAGAGGATATCTTTTGGAAGTGCATTAGCATTAAACCCCTTTCCTAAAGGCATGTCTCAGATGTCAATTGTATAAAAGAGAGAATAAAAGGACATCTTGCATACTTTCTTGGTGTTTTTAATCAGTTATTAAAACGTCTAGAGTCCACCAACTACCTCATTTTATTATTTTTGTCAGGCATTTCAGCCTGTTTTTGTCACTGTCCACAGTAAGAAGGTAAGGTGCATGACAGCTATGTTACAAAAAAATAGAACGGCATGTCCTCTGGTCATTCCTTGACCTCAGAATCAGAAAACTTGACTACAAGAAACCATACTCAAAAAATTGAAAGGTCTACAAAAATTCATGTCACTTTACATGAGCAAAATAATGTCACAACTTAAACTCTTATGGTTGACAGTATGAAGATTTCTTTAATTTCTAAGTCCAGTTTTTAGCCTTATTTGTTTCTATAACTCTTTCCACATGATTAAACTTTAAACTCTTCCTTTTTTGAAATATCAGCTAAAGACATTCTATATATGGCTCACATGATGGCATTCGTCCAAGAAAGGGTAAAAAACATTGTCGAAAAACTGAGAAAATGCTGGTTACCAGCAATTCCTCATTTTCGCATGATCTTTTCTAAGGAAGTTTTTCTCAGAGTTTGTTAAAACTTGAAATAGTTTGGTTGAGGGTTATACACAGCTTACATCCACAGAAAAAATTGGCCTTCTAATGTTTTCAGTACTTTGATTTAGGTTAAAAACCTGAAAAGGCTCTACCAGTTTAAAGAACTGGCTGTGTTTCATTTCAGACCTGATTAACCCTATCCCAAATAACGAGTTTTAGACTCCTCCAAATTTAAAGCATCTGTAGATGACCAATTTCAAGTTAGTACAAATGATTTTAAGTTCTTTGAGAGGGTTGATCATCGGCATTTTTCTCCTTTTCGCACAATGGATTCAAAAGCCTTCTTCCACAGGGTCACCAAAACACAGAATTGGATGGTAAAAGGTTAAGAAAAAAAGAATTTACCTTTCTTAGCCACTGGTCCCCTGTTTGGCAGCTGGGTAGCAGTAAAACCTCTCATTTGGTGACCATCTGTCTTCTCCACTACTTTGGATTTCATACCTGTATTCTCATCTAACTTTATAACAAAAATTGCAAAATTCATTCCATAGATATTCTTAAAGCACAAAATTTCCATGTTTTGCTTTTAACTATTTCCTCTAACCTACTATCACACCAGGCATACTGGTACATGAATGACTTTTTTACGACAATGCAAATACATAGATGGTTTTTAAAAATAAATTTTTAAAAGGCCATTCTTTAGTACCTCAAACAGCAGGCCCATAATGATCCTTTACTACACAATCCCGAATTTCAATGACCTTGAAGAAAACGCCTTTTGAAAAAATTGTGGGAAAAGGTGAAAATGCTGGTAACCAGCATTTTCTCCTTTTCCCACAATGTTTCTGCCCTTCAAAAGGCAAATCAAACAATCTGAACTACATATGTCATCTTCAAATGCTTTGGATTTGAAAAAGTCCAACATTTTGTCATTTGGTAAAATGTTAGGGCTTACCAGAATGTAAAATGTGAAAGCTGTAGGCCTTTAATTTACTAGCAATAGATAGCTTTAAAATGTATTTGTAAAAAACACATCATTTTAATG
Organism: Hippopus hippopus; assembly: GCA_946811185.2. Classification (NCBI taxonomy): domain Eukaryota; kingdom Metazoa; phylum Mollusca; class Bivalvia; order Cardiida; family Cardiidae; genus Hippopus; species Hippopus hippopus. The sequence continues at coordinate 47,881,016 of OX328098.1, read as the reverse complement.
CCTTAAACTTAAGGTTGCTTACTAAAGGCAAATTAAAATTAAAGCTAAAGGCCTTGTGTAGACCAGCATTTCTTCCATTATGAAAATGTCTACACCCTTTCCAAATAGAAATTCAGGTAAGTTCTTCATACTTTATAAGGCTATTTTCGATGTCGTTTGCTGCAAATTTGTTTCAAGAAGCAGTCAGTAAACCCTTTTCCAAAAGACAAAATTTAGACTCGTCCAAATCGAAAGCATCTACAGAAAAGAAAACTGAAAGTAGTACAATTGAACTGAAGTTCTTTGGCAAGGTAGATTAACATTGTGGGAAAAGGAGAAAATGCTGGTAACCAGCATTTCCTCCTTTTTCCACAATGTTTTCAAGAAGTCTTTTCATTTAGGGTTATTCAAACAAGGGATTCTTACGTAAAGGGTTAAAATATAAACTGGGATAGATACAGCTGTGTGAAGATTAACACTTACTATTTATCACTTTAGCTAAACATTCTATGCTTTTAAAACCGTGAGAGTGAAGGTTACTGAAAATACATATAGGCAAAAATGCTCTAAACAAGCACTTTTTTCTTTTCCCACAATGTTTTCTACCCTTTCATAGACATATCCCACTTTTTCCTTTTCCCACAATGTTTTCTACCCTTTCGTAGACATATCACATTAATTTTATCATCTTTTACACAGACTAAGTCTAGTCCGATACATCATTTACCCTTTACCATAAAATCCCAAGTTTCAATGACCTGGAAGAAGAAGGCCTTTTAAAACATCATGTTAAAAGGGCAACATAATTGTAACCAGAATACTCTCCTTTTCCCACAATGTTCTCTAACTGTCATTGAGAAATGCCATCAATTGAGCCACAATCAATTTTTTTGTCTGCAAATACTCTGCATTTCAAAAAGTTCAAAATTTTGTCATTTGGTAAAGAGGTTATCTTTCTTACCTGTTGTGCAATTTTCTCTGAATTGAAATCCTCTCTTGATCCAGTCTCAATAAACAAATGAAATTGCCCAAATTTCTCTTTAATGCTTCCAGCCACCACCCCAAACTTTCCTCTCTTAGAAAAGCTAACTCGGTCTCCATGCCTGCAAATACAAAAAGAACAAAATGGTTTTACCCTCTAAAAAACAACTCCTATCACTAGTGCAGCATTTGATTTATCATCTGCAAATGTTTTCAACATGGTTGGCTCATACTTTTTGTAATCAGCGGAACAGTTAACTCTCTACCAAACAACAAAAATTTAGGCTTATCCCAATTAACTCTTTACCAAACGAAAAAATATTAGACAAATTGAAAGCATTTGCAGACAACAAAATAAACATGACTAAAAAATTGAAACTTGACTATGGAAGAGTAGAAAACATTGTGGGAAAAGGAGAAAATGCTGGTTATCAGCATTTTCTCCTTTTCCCACAATGTTTTCAAAAGCTTTCTCTCTCAGGGTCGTTAAAACTCGGGATTGTGTGGTAAAGGGTTAAAAGCTTTTGCGGACCACAAAGTAATTGGGACTCAAAAATTGAAAATTGTCCTTAGAAGGATAAAAAACATTTTGGGCAAAGGAGAAAATGGTGGTTACCAACATTTTCTCCTTTTCCCCAAATGTTTTCAAAAACCTTCTTTTTCAGGACAAAAATTTACGCTTACCCAAATTTTTTCTTTTCCCAAAAATGTTTTCAAAAATCTTTTCTTTCAGGGTCGTTAACACTATGGATTGTCTGGTGAAAGGATTTACAGTCTGAAAATGTCAGAGATGAAGCCAAAAATGAAAATGCTGAATTATGTATTCATGACTGACACAAATCCCAATCTTACCTCAAAGCAGAATGTCTGCTATAAGACCAAAATAAAAAAAGGTAATCTGCACAGTAAAAGGCATCAACTTTTTTTCCCCAGTGATTATATCAAAACGCATAAAAATTGAAACATTTGCAAAAATTTGCCCAAGCTCTGAAAACTTGTGTCTGTCTTAAAAAAAGAATTTCTTTTTTTTCTCTTTCTCAAGTCATAACCATGAAACTCCATGTAAAAATACTTATACATTTATGGTTCATAAATTCAAACAAAATTATGCTTATCAAATTCTAAAAGCATTGTTCTTAACCAAGACCTACATTGTTGGTACCCCATAACCCTTTAAAAAATGACAAAATTTTAGCCTTGTCCAATTTGAAAGCGTTTGCAGACAACAAATTAACTGTTACTTAACTCTTTACCACACGATCACTACTTTTAACGACCCTGAGAAAGAAGCCTTTAGAAAACATTGTGGGAAAAGAAGAAAATGCTGGTAACCAGCATTTTCTCCTTTTCTCACAATGTTTTCTACCCTTCCCAAACCCAATTTGAATTTTTCAGTCACATTTATTTTGTCGTCTGCAAATGCTTTCAATTTGGACCTGTCTATAATTTTGTTGTTTGGTAAAGAGTTAAAACATGAAATTTGTCATTCAAAGGGTGGAAGACTTTGTGGTTACCAGCATTTTCTCCTTTTTCCAAGAGTTTCTTCTTCGGGATTGTTTAAAGTTGGACTTGCCTGGTAAAGAGTTAAAATAATCTGAATGTGACAATTCTACTGAGTACTGATAACACAGGCTTTTATCAAAGAACAAAAGAGTTATACCTCTTCAATCTTTGACCAAACAATTATGTGATTTGTGATCCTGAGAGAGTAGGCTTTTAGAAATATTGTTGGAAGAGAACAAAATGCTGGTAAACAGCATTTTCTCCTTGTCCTACGTTTTCTACCCTTGACAAATACCATTGTGATCCATATTAAACTTTTCGTTTGTAAACTCTTTCAATTTGGAAAAGTTTAAGAGTTTGGTGTTGGTAAAGAAAACCATATTCATCCATCCATATTCATCCATCATTCTAAGTTGCATTCATAGGCATAATCCAGATTTATACAATAAAGCATGATTTAGCCAATTAGATTTTAGCCAAATGGTTTAGCCAATCAGGACTTGTATTCCTGTAAAATTTATAAAATTCTTGAGAACAAGACTAAGAATGCTGTTAAGGATTACGACCCCTATCTCATCGATTAAGAATATCATGTAACATCACTGTTTTAGTAACGGCTATTCGGCCAATCTTTGCAGCTTTCATCTTGTAATATGAGAGTTAGGGGCAGTAGACTCACTTACTTGTCTGTAAATATCGTGTAACATCGACTTTTTCGTAAAGGCTATTTGGCCAATCCCGGCAGCTTCCATTTTTTAACTCTTTACCAAATGACAAAATTTTAGACTGGTCCAAATTGAAAGCATTTGCAGACGACAAAATTAATGCGACTCAAAAATTGAAATTTGTTCTGGGAACGGTGGAAAACATTGAGGAAAAAGGAGAAAATGCTGGTTACCAGCATTTTCTCCTTTTCCCACAAGGTTTTCAAAAGGCTTCTTTCTCAGAGCCGTGAAAACCTGGGATTGTTTGGTAAAGAGTTAATATGAGAGTTTGGGGCCGTAGACCTCAAGGATGGTTGGTAAGTACAGACCCTGATAATAATTTTTGTATCAGTAGCCCTGTACCCCTGTTTATATCACACTGGCTTACCATCTAAAGAGAACAAACTTGACTGTGTTGGACATGTCAAAAGTACTTTGGTATCTAGCTAGAATATACATCACCTGCAAGTACAAAATAATGCCTAATTCGAAATCTTTATAATTCTTTACCAAATGACAAAATTTCATACTTGCCCAAAATCAAAGCATTTGCAGACAAATCAAAGGTGGCTCAAATGATGAAACTTGCCTTTAATTGAGCAGAAAACCTTGTGGGAAAAGGAGAAAATGCTGGTTACTAGCATTTTCTCCTTTTCCCACAATGTTTTTAAACACTGTCTTTCTCAGTTGTTAAAACTCAGGATAGTGTGGTAAAAGGTTAACTCTTTACCAAATGACAAAATTTTAGACTTGTCCAAATTGAAAACATTTGCTGATGACAAATGTGCTAAAATGATGGGATTTGTCCTTGAAAATATAGAAGATATTGAAGGAAAGGGAGGAAATACTGGTTCTCTAGCAACTTCTTGTCAAACAATATTTTCATGAAAACACAGGATTGCTTGGCTGAAGGTTGCCGAGCTCTGATAGCTCAGTCGGTAGCATACAGGACTTGAGAACAGGGGGTCGTGGGTTCGATCCACGGCTCGGCCAATTTCTTTCCGAGGATTGATAATATTCATTGCGACTGTTGTTTCGACAATGGTTATGTGGGAAAGCAGCGAGTGGCTTGGAAAGAATATTGTGCGGAGTACTGGCAAAAGAAACTCCAGGAAAGCATGGATAGGTGCACTGGCTGCTGCAATATAACTGAAATAATGTTGAAAACGGCGTTAAACACCATACAATCAATCAATCGACCACTGGTTAAAGGTTAATTTTGTAACACCAGCAATAAATATCATTTCAAAAATTACCACTTGGTCTGTAACATACCCTACAGCAGACTACTTTTGACAAATTTTGAGATTGTATTAGTACATTACAACAAATGGCAAAAATATAGCAACATTTAATGCTCTTCTTTCCAAAATGTTTTCAAAAATGTATTTTAAGACAGGTGTGAAGATGAGTATTTTACAATTACGATAAAAACAAAAGTTTTCATGTTCTGGCAGTAGATAGTTTAAACATACATCTTCACTCGTTTTCATCCAGTTTTTTAACCGTTTTTTTTTTCTTTATTTTATAAAACTATAATCATTCTTGTATCTTCATGCCAAATATTGCCCCCGATGGTTGCAAGGTTGCACAGATTACGGCAGATAGAAAATGCATTTCATTCTATTGCGGCTAGCCATAGACATAACAGCCACAGTTTCTGGTTCAAATCGAAGGCAAATCCCTACAGTTTCTTTACCCCATACACCTAATATTGATTTTTTATTTACATTTACACAGCTACCTAGATTATAACACCGTCAAGTTTTAACAGCGTTTGTTTACTCTCTGGCTGTAAAGATGTCTCTTTAATCCAATGTTTAAAGCACTCTGAGAAAAAAGTTTTTGAAAACTCTGTGCGAAATGGAGAAAATGCTGGTGACAAGTACTTTTTCCTCTTCTCACAATATTTTCCATGTTTTAGGAAAAAAACATACCACTTTAGTCAACTTTAGACTTGACCAAATTGAAAGCATTTGCAGATGACGAAATAATTATGATTGAAAATTCGAAATTTGTTTTGGAAAGGGTAGAAAACATTGTGAAAAAAGGCTTCTTTCTCAAGGTCATAAAAGGCAGAATTGTGTGGTAAAGGGATAATACATTTTTGCAGGTCTAAATACCATGCACAGTAAAAGGCTAATATTACCATGTCTGTTGCACAATTTACCAACCTGTGCATCGTCAAGAGAGTCAACAATTTTATCCACGTTGTTGCCTACTTCTACAACTTGTACACTCAAAGGGTCATCATCCACATGCCCAACAATGACAAATGCGTCATCTGAAGTGTCTGCCCTTACAGAAGCTAAGGCATTATTAAATTCAAGTTCATCTTCAAATACTGCACGAGTACTCATTGCCTCTGGTAATAAGTTATGGATCTGTAATATTGTAGGTCTCTTATTTGAGTTGAGTTGATTCTGACTGTCAAGAGAAGTAAACAAGTGGGGAGGTCTGACTATCTCTAATATTCAAACACATTATTAACCAAACTATTTCTTACATTATTATTACTGATTATAATCAGGTGATTGCAAATATTGACAAATCAAAGATAACAAGAGGAGCTAAATTCATGAATTATGAGATTAGAGAGAACATTTGAACATTTTTTAACATTTTTATTTCCTCCGGCCCATAACACAACACATGGAAACAAATACAAAATGAAATCTATATGCGTAAAACTACAGTAACCATTTATTTTATTGCAGTACGAGACCATAATGTCCTTTGGCATATATCTGAATTACAGGTAATGCTAAATAACAATTTAATGATGAGAGAGAGGGAGAGAGGGAGAGAGAGAGAGAGAGAGGGAGGGCGTAGCATCCATAATGCACAATACGCATGTGCATAATTCAGAAAAAATAAGGGAACAGGCAAAACTGTATAGAACAGCTCAATCTGCATGGTTAAGTCTTAAACTGCTTAAAAAATATGAAAATTTCTAACCGATAGTAATTAAAAGCAAAATATTGCAATTTCATCATAATTCATATTTCTTTGTGATGAAAAATATCAGTTTGTACAGTGTAGATCAAGATCAGACTGTGAATTCTGTGCAGTCTGATCTTGATATACGTTGTCCGCAAAAATGCACTGCGTCGCACTTAGGAACCTATAAAATACCACTGAAGACTTGGACTGTGTACTGATTCTGAACCTCTGGTTATGCCCCTGGAGTGGAGATATCTTCAGTCTGAAGGGTTGCTCCGATGTTATTTTAGTGATTGTGTCGACACAATCAATAAAATAACATCGGAGCAACCCTTCAGACTGAAGGTAGAGTGGAGAGAGAGAGAGAGAGAGGGGCAGGTTGAGATCAAACTATAACTTGATTATACTGCAGTCTCAAACGCCAGTAAATACCAGATTTTCACCTTTCCATAAACCTTACATATTTTTCACAATAACATACTTTGCCTTGGTGTCACTGTCACACTCACTGTGTCAAATTCACACTCACTCGAATCATTTCCTGGCATTGAAAATCACAAAACTTTACCAATGCAACAAAAGTTTTCGGGACATATTGGTATAAGATTTGTTCAAGAATTGAAAAAGAGGTTTTTCGATTTAAGTAAATTTAATAACGACTGAGTTACTGCTTTACCGGCTAATGAAAAAAGACGCTGTTGACCACGCCTCGTCGAACAAGGAAGTCAAGAGTATTGTTTTTGTTGGTAGAGTGATGTCCCTTCGAAAGCAAATATCCGGCTTTTTCCCTACAGCATTGATTCGTGATAGACGTTTTTCGCTACTTATCTAATAACATTTGTATCAAAAATCATTTCAAATTTATTTGTTCTTTTGTTGATAAATTTTATTTTGAAAAAATGAGGAGATTTTCTAAAAGAGTATGGTATATGTTATTTGTTCTCTGTGTTAACCCTTTATCAAACAATCTCGTTATTGCTTCCATGTGGTAAAAAGCTTTTGGGAAAAAATTGCAGTCAGCTTGTTTCAAAACATTGTTGCAAAAGCAGAAAGTCCAACGTCCACGGCAGTCAAATTCATTTCCGATGAAAATTTCATTTTGGTGATGATATACCAATAGAGTATGAACTCTTTACCAAACACCAAAATTCTCATCTTGTTCAAATTGAAAGCATTTGCAGACAAATTATATTTGATATACTGGCAAGACTCAAACAATGAGATTTGCTTTTGAAAAGGAAAAAACATTGTAGGAGAAGGACAAAATGCTGGTGACCAGCATTTCCTCCTTTTCCAACAATGTCTTCAAAGGGTTTCTTTCCTAAAGTTGTTAAATTTGGGTTTGTTTGGTAGAGGGTTAAAAAATCTGTAAATCTACTTTCTGCATAACTTAGCAATGGGTTGAAAATCTTAAAATTGCAGCTTTTTTACAAGCACGTCGTCCCTGCTGTTGTCTTTGACCCATAGAACATTTATATCTTGAGCAAACAAGAAAATTTTGGACTCCACCAAATTGAACGCACTTGCAGAGGACCAATCAAATGTAGCTCAAATTATGATTTCTGATTTTGATAGGGTGGAAAACATTGTGGGAAAAGGAGAAAATGCTTGTAAGCAGCATTTTCTCCTTTTCCCACAATGTTTTCAAGAGCTGTGTTCTTCTTCAGGATTCATAAAACTCTGGATTGTGAGGTTAAGGGTTTACTATTGTAATACTAAATAAGTAAAATGGACATTCTCAGTCAGTGCTCGACATGGAGGTGTTGTAATTTGCAAAAAGTGGTTTCAGTTGGAGTATCTGGCAAAAAAGTTGAGTGTATATCCAAGATCAGACTGCACATATGTGCCGTCTGATCTTATTCTACACTATCCATATAATCAATTTAATCCTGTTTTAGCCAAACGCTTTGTAAAAAGAATGAATAATTTCAGGTAGTTAACCCCAGACCCCAATTTGTGAAGTCTGATCCGAGTCGATACCATCTGCAACAACTAACTACAACACATGTACCTAGAAGGCTAAAAGTTGTTTCAATCATTTTGCCCATCAACCCTAAACCAAACAATCCTGACTTTTGATAACAAGAGGGCCAAGATGGCCCTGTAGCGCTCTACTGGCTAATAAGTAAAAACACACCAAACATTACAATACTTGGCAAATTGCTTTAAACGAGAAGAATTACAAAATTTTCTCTATAAAATCCCACAAGAAAATCATGACCCAAGGGCAAAGCCATTATTGACCACAGAGCTATAATTACTTGAATCCTGGTAACGGTTCACAAGATAAAGCCCCATACCAAATAATACAGGTGTAGAATGTATGGTTATAAACAAGATTTTCAAGGTTCCCTCCATAAAAGACCCTGTTAAACACAAGACCCCCTGAGACAGGGCTACATTTGTTAGCCCTAGGTCTTATGGTAAGTAACCAGAAGATGTCTAAACTTTTCACTATATAAGCCCATGTAAAACTTGTGACCCCTGGGGCGGGCCCAAACTTGACCCCAGGGCTATAATATAAGCCCTCTCGGTAGAGGCCAACTAGATAAAGCTACATGCAAAATTTAGTAGCCCTTGGCCTTATGGCTAGGTACAGGAAGATTTCATAAGTTTTCACTATACAAGCCCATGTAAAACTTGTGACACCCTGGGTGGGGCTAATATGACCCCAGGGCTATAATTTGAAAAAAAACTTGGTAGAGGTCTGTTAGATAAAGCTATATGCAGAATTGGTAGCCCTGGGCCTTGTCAGCCCATGTTAAATTTGTGACCCTGGGGCAGGGCAAAATTTGACCCCAGGGCTATCATTTGGGCAAGGCTATAATTTTGTCATCTGGTCAAACGATAAACAAAAGAAAGAAAAAAGGCTTGGTGAGATAATTAACATAGATAATTACTGCATCAGAAGAAGAAGCAAATAAGGCTTAAAGTGAAAACCTTTATTTTCCTTTTTACAATAAATGTGAAATGAAATGCAAATAAAACCATGACAATGATTAATGATAGCATAGTATTTCTTGCCTCATTGTAGAAAAAAAGTACATATAAACGAAGGCAATGATTGACACAATTTCTATTTCTGCTGTTCTTACTTATTTTAGGCTGTTGCAGATCACTCTCCATCATGAAACTGTCACATCTTTTAATTTTTTAACCCTTTACAACACAGTCCTGAGTTCCAACAACACTGAGAAAAGGGCCTTTTGAAAACATTGTGTAAAAGGGAGAAAATGCTGGTTACCAGCATTTTTTCCCTTTTCCACAGTGTTTCCTACCCTTTCAAAGATAGAAATCATCAGTTTGGCTACTTTTAATTTGTCGTCTGCAAATAGTTTCAAATTGGACAATTCTAGGATTTTCCTGTTTGGTAAAGGGATAACAAATGACAAATTTTTTTAGAGTTGTCCAAATTGAAAGACTTTACAGACAACAAATTAAATGTGGCTGTAAATATCAGAGAGTAGAAAACATTGTAGAAAATAAAAAGAAAAATCTGGTAACTTATATTTTGTCTTTTCCCCACGTTTTCAAAAGCCTTCTTACTCAAGGTCATTAAAACTTGGGCTTGTATGATAAAAGGTTAAATCATTATCTGGTCCAGAGAACTGTCTTCCTCGTATGGCAGACCGCTTCAAAAATGTTGTGACAGAAGAAAAAATGCTTTAGACCTTAACTCATAATATATCAGTAGTTATATTTAAGATGGATGTTTTCAAAGTCCTTTGTTGCACATTTGTGGAAATGATTTGACTCTTTACCACATAATCCCGAGTTTAAACGACCCTCAAAGAGAAGGCTTTTGAAAACACTATGGGAAAAGAAGAAAATGCTGGTAACCAGCATTTTCTCCTTTTCCCAAAATGTTTTCTACCTTATCAAATACACAAATCACCATTTAACCCTTTACCACACAGCAAAATTTAAGACCTATCCAAATTGAAAGCATTTGCAGACGACAATTTCATAGTGGCTCAAATGACGCAACTTTTCTTTGATGGGGTAGAAAACTTTGTGGGAAAAGGAAAAAATGCTGGTTACCAGCATTTTCTCCTTTTCCCACAATGTTTTCAAAAGGCCTCTTCTTCAGGGGCGTTAAAAGGCGTCATTGTGTGGTAAAGGGTTAAGCAACCTTTGATTTGTTGTCTGCAAATGCCTTTAATTTGGTCAGATTCAAAATTTTGTTATTTGGTTAAGAGTTATAGTTGAAATTTATCTTTCTTTGCCAACTTTAAAACAAATATCAATCGCTGTGGTTAAAGACATGATCAATGATAACCAAACATACTCATGATGATATTAGAATAAAAGACAAGCTGCATTTTGATTGTTGATCTGTCCTTCAAATTTTATTTTGGACATCAGGACCATATTTGTTTGTATTGGAATTAAACACCGTTCCAACAGCTTAAACCATATCACGGCGGCCAGTGCACCTACGCATGTATTGCCTGGCTTTCTTACACCAGTACCGACACAACTTTCCTTCCAAGCCACTGACTGCTTTTCTCACATGCATCAGAGGTGAGAGGCCAAAAATTGCCAGGGAAAAAGTTTGCTGCAAACAGGTATCACAGATACGCTAACCACTGAGCTACCAGGACAAAATCTACTACAAATATAGCATAACTTGCTATTGTTAGTCAAGAACTGTGAGATCAATTATTTTGTCATGATGAAGTTAAAGAAGTAAAATAATGAAGTAAAATTTTAACTCTTTCACAGATTTTAGACCTGTCAAAATTCAAAACATTTGCAGATGACAAATTAAATGTGGCTCAAACGATGGCCTTTGACTGCAGAATGTTTGAAAACATTATGGGAAAAGGAGCAAATGCTAGCTATCAGCAATTTCTGCTTTTCCAACAAAGTTTTCAAAGGCTGTCCATTTCAGGATTGTTTAGTAAAACTCCAGCCAGTTATATAAACAAGAGGGCCATGATGGCCCTGAAGTCGCTCACCTGAGTCTTTTGACCAAACATGACCCATTTTCAATCTCTTTCGAGATATTATGACAAACATTCTATAAAGCTTTCATAATTATTGGGCTGAAAATTTGGCCTCTAGCTTGTACACAAGCTTTTTCTAGAATTTCTCTCAGTGACCTACTTATTAGCCAAACACATCCCATTTTCCCTTTGTAGATATTATCAAAACAAAGATTCTAACTACCTTTCATAAGTACTGGACAGAAAATGTGGCCTCTAGAGTGTACACCAGGTTTTTCCAAGATTAGACATGGCGACCTAGTTTTTTAGCCAATGTGACCCATTTTGAATTTCATCATATTGATCATCAAGACAAACATTCTGACTAATTTTCATAAGTACTGGACAGAAAATGATGACTCTAAAGCTACAAAAGTTATTTTAATGATTTGACCTTGTGACCTAATTTTTGACCTGATGTGACGCATATTCATACTCATTCAAGATATCATTATGACAAACATTCTGACCAACTTTCATGAGTATTTGACTGAAAATGTGGCCTCTAGAGGGTACACAAGGTTTTCGTAAGATTTAAACAGTGACCTAGTTTTTTACCTGACATGACCCATTTGCACACTTGTCCAAAAAATCATCAAGACATACACTGTGACCAAGTTTCAAGAGTATTGAACTAAAAACATGGCCTCTAGAGCGTTCACCAGGTTTTTCTAAGATTTGACCTATTGGCCTATTTTTTGACCCGACATGACCCGTTTTAAATAAGACCAAGATATCATCAAGACAAACCTTTTGACTAACTTTCAAGAGTTTTGGACTGAAAATGTGGCCTCTAGAGCATTTACAAGGTTTTTCTAAGATTTGACCTAGTGACCTAGTTTTTGACCCGACATGACCCATTTTTGAACTCGTCCGAGATAACATCAAGACAAACATTCTGACCAACTTTCAAAAGTTTTGGACTGAAAATGTGGCCTCTAGGGCGTACACTAGGTTTTTCTAGTTTGACCTAGTGACCCTAGTTTTTGACCCAACATGACCCATTTTCAAACACGACCGAGATATCATCAAGACAAACATTCTGACCAACTTTCAAGTTTTTGGCTGAAAATGTGGCCTCTAGAGCGTACACAAGGTTTTTTTAAGATTTGACCTAGTGACCTAGTTTTTGACTCGACATGACCTTTTTTCGAGCTCCATCGAGATATCATCAAAACAAACATTCTGACCAACTTTCAAGAGTTTTGGATTGAAAATGTGGCCTCTAGAGCATACACAAGGTTTTTCAAAGATTTGACCTAGTGACCTAGTTTTTGACCCGACATGACCCATTTTCAAACTCGTCTGAGATATCATCAAGACAAACATTCTGACCAACTTTCAAGAGTTTTGGATTGAAAATGTGGTCTCTATAGCGTACACAAGATTTTTCTAAGATTTGACCTAGTGACCTAGTTTTGGACCCGACATGACCCATTTTCGTTCTCGTCCGAGATATCATCAAGACAAACATGCTGACTAAGTTTCATGAGTATTGGACTGAAAATGTGGCCTCTAGAGCGTACACAAGGTAAAAGGTGACGACGCACTACGACGACGCATGAAGGACGACAGACACAGCATGATCACAAAAGCTCACCTTGAGCACTTTGTGCTCAGGTGAGCTAATAACTGTATACAAAGAAACAGTACACTTTTCATTCATTTTACATAGCTGCAGTTTCTAAACATAGTTTACATCAATTGTACTTTGATCATGCAAGCTACCCAATTTTGAGTCAGAACATCCAATCTAAAATTAAGACATAAGATGCACATACATGTACTTAACCATTTAACCCTCTACCACACAATTACGAGTTTTAACGACCCTAAAAGGAAGACTTTTAAAACATTGTTGGAAAGAAGAAAATGCTAGTAGTCAGTATTTTCTCCTTTTCCCACAATGTTTTCTACCCTACAATTTTCAACATTATTTCAGGAATATTGCAGCAACCAGCGCACCTATCCATGCTTTCCTGGAGTTTCTTTTACCAATACTTCCCACAATATTCTTCCCAAGTCACTGGCTGCTTTCCAACAAAACCATTATTGAAACAATGATCAGCTGTGAGAAAGGAATGAGCCCTGTTGAAGTGACTTTCATCATATCCACGGAAAAAAAGTGTTGGATTTGAACCAGCCACCCCCCTAGTTTCAAGTCCAACTGTGCTTTTGGGCTCGGCAGGCATGCAATAAAGGTTTAATGTTTTCCTTACAATGTACAAGTTAATATTTCTTTCTAACATCCTACAGTCTGAATAAAAAATCTAAATATGAACTGATCCAGTAGTTTTGCGAGAAAATCATGTAAGAACATAATTTTGATGGATGGTAAGACAGACAGACAAGACTGTGAACATTTACAATACCTCCACTTGAGCACTATGCTCAGGTGAGCTAGAAACAATGTAAACAAGAAAACTCATATAATGACAAAAATATGAATATCTCCTTTCAACCCTTAACCACACAATTCTGAGTTTTAACAGCTCTGAAGAAGAAGGCTTTTAAATACATTGTGGGAAAAGAGAAAATGCTGGCAACCTTCTGGTAATCTTTGCCTTTTCCCACAATGTTTTCTACCCATTAAGAGGCAAATTTCAGTTTTTGAGCCATGTTTGATTTGTCCTCTGCAAATGCTTCTGATTTGGACCAGTCTAAAATTTTGTTGTTTGGTAAAGAGTTAAAACAATTCTAAATTACCTGAAATGCTGCAACTAAAATAAATTAAATCATAATTCCTGTAGATTCTTCTCTTTTCATAGCAGACATGTTTTAGGCTCAATGTGGCAAAAGCACAAATTATTCAATACAAGCAATATCTTTTCTTGCCATTACCAATTCACAAGAAATTATAAATTAACTTCCTGTTATTCTTTTTCCTCAGGCATGTTTTCATATTCTGAGGATGCTACATGAGACTGAGTCAATTCTTTACCACACAATCCAGTGTTTAAACAACCCTGATGAAAATGGCTTTTGAAAACATTTTGGGAAAAGGAGAAAATGCTGGAAAGCAGCATTTTCTCCTTTTCCCAAAATGTTTTCTACTCTTTCAGAAACAAATCTTAACATTTGAGTGTTAAACAAGGTTTGTTGTATGGAAATATTTTTCATTTGGATAAGCCTAAAGATTTGTTGTCAGGTGAAAGAGTTAATAGGCCTCTCCATTTTTGTCGAGGCTTTTTGACCTTCGCCTTTGTTTATGCTTCTTATGCTCTCTAGAGCGCGAGCATGACCTGTGTTTACTGGACTTCTTCTCCTTTGAACTAGAACTGTGTTTTCCTGCATGCCTGTCTCTATCCCTGGACCTTGACCTATGTTTACTGTGTTTGTCAGACAACTTTGTACTGTGTTTATGTGAATGTCTTTCTTTTGACCTTGAGCGTGACCTGTGCCCATATTTGTCCCTTGATGGTGATACATTTCTTTCCTTTGATCTGTGTCTCTCTCTCGAATGAGATCTTTTTCCACGATGTTCTTTTTCCCTGATTTGTCTCTCACGCTCCATCTGAAGCTCTCTTGCAAAGTCTATTGGGGAGTTCCCACGACGTGAGGGAGACGCACCTCTCTTCTGTGGTGATTTAGATCTTCTGTACCTGTAAAGCAGGGTTAACAGAAAACAGTATCAATATCAGCAGTTCTGAAACCCTTTACAAAACACTCCAACGTTCTAAAGACTTTGGAATAGAAGGCTTTTAAAAACACTGAGGGAAGAAAATAAAGGAGAAAATGCAGGTAACCAGGATTTTCTCTATTATACAACAATGTTTCTTACCTTTATCAAAGACAGACATCATTTGAACTAGATTTATTTTGTTGCCTGCAAATGTCACCTCCAATTTGGTAGAGTCCAGTTTTTTGTCATTTGGTAAAGAGTTAAACCTTTTACAAAGCAATGCTCTAGTTTTATAACACCATGGGAGAAAGCTTTAGAAAACAATTTTATGAAAAGGAGAAAATTCTGGTAACCAATAATGTGTTTAATTTTTTTTATAAAAGACAAATTCCATCATTTGAAGCACATATAATTCATCATCAGCAAATGCTTTTGATAAAGACCGGTCTCAAATACTGTCATCTGGTAAAGTGCTTACAACAACAGAGTAAATTATCTAAAAAATCATCTGTAATCTGATCCTCATCAACAATGTCTTGGAAGGGAGCATTAACTTAACTCTTTACCACATGAAAAAAAATATAAACTGATCCAAATTGAAAGAATCTGCAGATGACAGTTTAAATCTGGCTCAAATGATGGAATCTGTCTTTGATAGGTTAGAAAACATTGTTGGAAACGGAGAAAATGCTGGTTACCATCATTTTCACATTTTCCCCACAATGATTTGAATAGGCTTTTTCCTCAGGGTTGATAAAACTTGAGATTGTGTTGTAAAGAATAATATAGAATCGGAAAATTTATTAGTCACCACTTACGACATTTTATCGCCAATCTATAAATGATAAACAATGTGAGTGTAAACACAACCAATATGAAAGTAATAGACAGAAGAGTTCTATTGAAAGTTAACTATATTAGAAAGAGGGTAAAAGGAAAAGAATTCTTAAGTAATTGTGAAATTCTTTCTTTACAGGCTAAGATATACTTGGACAGATTATTTATTTCTTTGGGTTTTGGAAGACATATGTAGGATAAATTTCAAAGCAGTTCCTCTTCTGCAAAACTAAGGTTTTCAAAAACTGGCTACAGTGTTTCACACTCTGGCAAAAAAATGATACTGTTTATATCAGTAAGTTTGTTGCTCTAACCCTGTGTTTTAATGGCCTTGAGGATTTTGAAAACTTTGTAAATGAAAGAAAAACACTGGTAAAATGCATTTCCCCCTTTTCCCACAATTTTGAAAAGGCCCAACTCCTACAGGTCATTAAAACTAGGGATTGTGGGATTAAGGATAAGCATATTTTCTGGATCCTTTTCTTTTCAACAGACCAATTTTGTGCCTTCCACCAGAATGTTTTGGAAAACACCAAGACATATTTCCTCTTTACCAAACAATCCTTGGTTTTAGTAACCTTGAGGGACAGGTTTTTTTGAAAACATAGGAGGCTGGACAGGATTAAAATTGAGTTGTATGGTAAGGAGTTAGGAAATTGCTATTTATCAGCATTATCTACCTTTGCTATTTTTCGCTTGTACCTGTATCTTCAAATTTACTTAAAATTGACAACCAATATTTACAAGTTTAATTTGAAAGTTATCTGCTGCAAATTTATTTTAAAGGTGAAGAAGTAAACAGGTTTAATTATGAATCTTTCATTCCCCTGTTGTGAAAGCAATTTTATACTACAAAAGATCGAAAAGTTTTATATAAGGCTGAAGACTAACCTTGGTGGGGATGATCTATGTCTGGATGATGAATAACGTGGGGGTGATCTTTGTCTTGGAGGGGACCTTTGTCTAGGAGGAGATCTACGAGGAGGCGGGGAACGTCTGTATGGAGGGGACCTTCTTGGTGGCGGAGATCTGGGCTTTGATCTGTAGGGAGGTGTCGGGGATCTATAATAAAGCACAATCATTCAATGGTTACTTTCAACTCAAAAAACTTTATGAAACAATGTAATTTTTTTAATTAGACCCTTTTGAAATTAAACAAGAGCCAATAAGATATGCTGAGGAATGTTATACCCAAGGTTTCAGAAATTTTCACTGTACTTTTTTTTGTGTAAATATCACATTATCACTGATTCACCCATTACCTACTGCAACAAACTTTCTTCTAGTGATTCTACAAACATCTTTGCAAAAACTAGCTTACAAAGATAAATTAACATTGAACATATGAACACAAAACAGACAGAAAAAAGCAGTTTATCCTTTTGCTACAGAGTTTTCTAAGTTGCCAAAAAGAGGTAATGAAGAAAGTTATTTACAACACATTTAACACTCAGACCCAAGTTACTCAAAAGGCCTTTTAATCATGTTTGAGTAAAATAATCTACATCAACTCTTACAGGTATGAAATGTCTAAACTACTTTAGATACCTGCGTCTTGAAGCAGCTTGAGATGCATATTTTTCAGCTTCTCCAAAGTTGACTTCATCATCTGCAATATGACGAGGAGGTTCTACCACTGGCGGCGCTTCCTGTAAACTCTTGGCCTTGAACTTCACCACTAAGTCTTTCTGGACTGGTACAGGAATACGGGGGAACAGAGTAGAGTACCATTCCAGCTTAGTTAGCCACTGCCTTACCATCTCTCCTATAGTCATGATATGTCCACCACCAGCCTTCACATCAATTTCCTGAAAGGAAATAAAAACAACACAGCCCATTAAGACATCTGGATTGACTTTAGTGTATGTTAAGGTCTGGGTTTGCTCTAGGCCTCTGTGGACAGTAAAGCATTTAATCAAATTGCTGTACATTCAAACTTTGTATGTGTGAAATATGCTTTCAGCTAATTTCAAAAGTATTTCTGTCATATCCCAGCGGCAACTCACTTATTCATGTCTATCTGGTGTTTCACCAGTTCTAGGCATTGTGTCTGAAAAGGCTTGCCAAAGGACACTCCCACTTTGACAAGTGCCATGAGCCAGGATTGTAAATTTTTGCAATCTCGATTACTGAAAAACATCAATACATGTAATTCATTCAAAGTTATAACTTACACAGACATGCATTTTGAAAACAGTGCATCTGCAGCTTTGTTCGCTCATACCAGCTATCAGAACTGCTAATTCACTATTTTCTGTACAAAAATGAATTTTGCATTTATTATTCCTACCCTTAACTCTTTATCAAATGGCAAAATTTTGACATAGTCCAAATTGAAAGTTTTTGCACACTTTTGCAGGACTATGTGGTAAAAAATTAAGCTGCTAAGTGTGACTCAATGCAATGTTGTGGACAATGCAGATCAAGATCTAACTGCACAGCACTTTAAGTTTGATCTTGGATCTACACTGTCTATTAGAGTGAGATTTTTGATGATAAGAAAATTTAAATCACAACATTTGAGTTTTAAACTAAATACTTATTTCATTTAGCAGTTAACCATAAACTTGAACCTCAAGAAACAAATATGCATTATGTAAGTCAGAAAACAACCTTGTAAAACAATGACACTAGAAATTAAAGTTCAATGTATTTGCAAATATTTCTGGCAAAAAGTCTACTTGTTCATAATAAGATAAGATATGATATTTTCTTTAATAAGATTTTTTTTTTTTAATAAGCCCAAAGAGAAATTTCTAAGCAATTTCTCTTCTTTGTCTTAATGTCATACAGAAAAATCTCCTGCAAGAAGCAAATACACACCTGCTTATGGTTATGCATATTTCAGATTTGAGCAACTTGTTTTAACCATTTCAGCTTAAGCATAGCTTACACTTATTTGCATAGATCAAGATTAGACTGCACAGTATGTAAACACACAGTCTTACTTTAGGATCTACACTGTCAACCAAAAGCTCATGATATTGTTAACACAACAACCTTAGAAACTGCATTATTGCTCTTTCATAATTATTTGCACACAGTGACATTTACATTAATTTCTTCATCGTTCTTGGGTTCATCCTATTGAGATTCAAGCTATAGGTTGTTTATGTAATATACACCAATTACTTCATCCATTACCAAGTGAAGAAGATTTTTTGTCTTGGAGATAACCACTACTAAAATACTGAAGCCAAAAGAGAAATTTTTCACAGTAAGCAAATTTTCATTTTCACATAAAGGTTTCAAATATTTTGGGGTACCGCACCTTATGCTACAGTGGTTATCCATGTTTTGCATGTATACATTTTTTTCAGGATCATCTGCTGCAAACTTGTTTCAGGCAATAGTGAGATAATAATATGTAGATTTTCTTTTTTTTTTCTTAATATTTCAAATGCTTTCCAATATCATTATAAAATTACTGGCACAAAGTTTTTTTTTAATGACAAACTATTTCCAGGCGAAACGTTCTGCCTTACTCTTCAACCGATTGCGATACTATCAAAAATATATTAGATAAAACTATGCGAGGGAGTGGAAAATACAGACTTCTTTGTATAATTAATATGTAGAACCTCTCAATGTAGCTCCCAAAAGGAGCCAAGTTGGTTCAGCGTAAACAGATTATTCAGCCATTTAACTTGTACCCACTTGACACAGCAAACAATACAAAAGTAAAGCATTTTGTACAGAAAAAAAAATCAAAACATATTTGATCATGGGAAACTGTAGTCTCGTAAGTAAATGCAGAAATTAATAATTCGAAACAACAGTAAAGTTTTTTGCCAAGATGCTTTCTCATCAAATTATTATTAGAAACTAAAAACTTCCAAAGACAATCACAAGATTCTGTACGAAAAAAGGAAAACATTTTAAAGCATATGAAAATTTACTGAAGACATCAATCTGAGAAATATCAAAGGCATCATAGTTACGATACACAGGCCCCTTTCCGCCTGTAGATCGTGAAATTGAGATGAATTATAACCTCTATATTTATGAGGTCCCTTGAGTTTGGACGTCTGAAAGTACTGGACCACTGGTGAAGTCTAGAGCAACCCCTGTAGGTACAAAACATTACAATAAATAGAATATCAGTCAAAAGTCTAGGAGAGAAGCAAAGAGAGAGACAGGATGTGTATTACTGAACAGTAAGAATCTCATCAATGTTGACTAATTTCTGATGTATGTACTGGTGGCTAAAGGCTTTAACTTCCCAATCCGTAAGTAACTTAAGAACACATTTCAGTCAGAATACAAAACTCCTTTTTAGCAATTTCAGCGTTATTTTACCTGAATATCTATAAAAACATCCAAAGATGTAGATCAAAGATTACCTGCACATTCTGTGCAGCCTGATCTTGATCAACACTGTCTGCAAAAGCACCTGAGTTGCCCTTTGCATGCTTACTATTGGTACATGTTAAAATTACAAGTTCCTCTAATTATACCTCTAACTTTAAACTCATACTGGCATACTTGAAAAAATGTCATCATGGGACATACAATTATTATTGCAAATTAATGCAAAAAGCACTTTCTACAGAAGAATAAAGCAAGATTTAGAGATAGGGAAAATAAAACAATGGAGAGAAATAAGAAAAACCATTGCTATACTCACCAACTATATTTTACACTTGGAACCCTCTGGACTTGCAGCCGCAAAGAGTATGTTTTGTGTGTGTATGTGTTTAGAGTGTGTGTGTATACATGTACTTAGTATGAGCTCTGGTTTGTACTTGATTGCAAATTAAAACACTTTCTTGGTAAAATTTTTTTATTTAACAAATCATAACTTTCTTGTGTACATCTTAAAGAAAATGCGGCCAATAAGAAAATGCAATTACCAGGATTTTCTTTCTCTCCCACATTGCTTTCTAACTGGCTCATTTGCACCAATATCAAATTTTTCTTCTGCATGCACGTTCGCTTTGGTAGAGTCAATAGTCTGTCAATTGGGAAAAGGTTCACTCTATACCTTAGGCAGACAACTACATTTTGTCTTGAAGACAGACCACTTTTGCAAATTGTGTAACTGCTTGTTGCTGCTCATTTCTCACATAGTTTTAATTTGTGTTAAAAGCCCCTGTTTACCAGGATGTTGAAGTCATTTGCCGCAAATTTGTATATACCTGGTACAGAGTTTAACTTGCCAAAGAACTGCTACAATGTTTCTGAAAGCACCTAAAACATTGAATATTTTATTTCAGTTGTGGTTACCTTGTCTATCTTCGTAAATTAGCACAACAACAGTTTCCCCCTTTTCTCTTATCCTGTAGAGCTTGTCAATAAAATCAAAATTCTCAGTTTAGCACTAAAGATGCATATGTTGCAAATCCAAGGCTATTTTTGTCAGAGCATGTCGCAAAGAAGCAGACGGTGTCTATCTATGATCTTTCAGTATAACATGATCTTGATTTACTATGTTTGTATTTATAAGCAATTAAAATCCAGTTCAGCGATACAAGGGTATATGAATATATGTGAATAATCAGACCTCTGCTTCAATATATACAGTACTGGTATGGCCTACTGGTGACTTTGTAGATTCGCGTTTTCAGTGCTTTTTGTGCTGGGTGTATGTACATGTGTTGGTTGTGTTACGTGTTAGTACTAACCTCATCATCATCTAAATAGGGCTCAAACCAGTCCCATAACTCTTTGGGATCCTGTGTATACCTGTTAAATATAAATGAAAGTTTTGTCAGAATATCTGGCAGAGAAGCGGACAGTGCAGATCTAACATCTTTCAATACAGTCTGATCTTGATCCACTTGGTTCAGATTTGACAAAACAAACTACTGTATAAACCTCCATAAAATAAATGCTATAAGGCTACAGTATAAGCCTGTATGTCTCTAAACATCTTTAGATATAATGTCCTGTGACTTGATAGACTTCTAACAATGAGCTTTATCTCAATTTGCTATGATGTGCTTTGCCTCCATGTTTTATTTATTACCAAGTTTTAAGCTGTTTATAACGTCCCCCAAAATAGTTGTAATTTTATCACATCAATTGTACCTAATGAGATAAGACCTTGTCTAAACAGAGTTGTACTCTACTTTCAACAGTTTTTAAGATATATCACAGCAATAGCTCACTCATTCTGTCTTTCCTGGGTTCCACCAATATTTAGCTTGTCCTATACAGTGCCTTAACCAACAATGTCCCAACTTCATTTAGTTCTACCAACAGAGAGAACTGGACTAAAGAGA
The DNA here is from genome assembly GCA_946811185.2 of Hippopus hippopus. Lineage (NCBI taxonomy): Eukaryota > Metazoa > Mollusca > Bivalvia > Cardiida > Cardiidae > Hippopus > Hippopus hippopus. The sequence continues at coordinate 47,859,235 of OX328098.1, read as the reverse complement.
TTACACATGGCTTGCATCATGCGAAAAGGGGCATTCGGACATTTGCGTAAAGTGTCGTCTCGGATCAGCCTGCGCAGGCTATTCCGAGACGGCACTATACGACTACATTAGATTGTAATCTTCAGAAGACTTGTGCAAAACAGAAAATGACATAAAAATGGAAAGTGTCGTTTCGGATTAGCCTGCGTGGACTGCACAGGCTGATCCGAGACAACATTTTACGCAAATGTCCGATTGCCCCTTTTCGTGTGTTGCAGGCCATATGAACCATGCTCTGGGTAAAAGGGGTCTGATGCATCTCCACAATGTATTTTACTAAGCAAGTCATAAATCAATCATGGATCCATAAAATCAATTTTGTCTAACAACAGAATGAATTGTGAGATAGAATGGTCCTTAGACATGCAGAAAATCTACAATTAGCTAAAGGTTTTGACCTACAACAGCCTGAGCAGGCCACATTGGCTGATATAGGTTGATACATTTTGCAGATGCATTAAACCCCTTTTTCACAGAGCATGGTTCAAATCTAAAACCTATGTCATTTAGCCACAGAGGACCAAGCTTACTTTAAAAGAAAGGCCAACATACCTGAGGTACATAAAGCCAAGACCCCGAATATAGGGGGAGTCACTGTGGTCCAGCAAACCATTGACTTGTTTCCTGGTAAGTTTAAGTGTGAACAGTTTGTACAACAGACAATAGGCACTGGACACAATTCCACCTGCCCCAACACCACGCACCTATCGAAAAAAATTCAAACATAGGGTTAATAACAGATCATCTTCTGTAAGAAAAATTGCTGCAGACCACTTAAGAAAACATCAGAAGTTGAATGTGGATAATTTACATGAAACGAGGTTGAATAGGAGAGTAAAAAATTGAAACAAAAAGGGAAGTTAGCCATTTCTCATTTTAGAACATTTTTTTTTAATTTGAAGAGGTTCCCTATCAAGACAAACGAGAGTAATGCATGCAGGTTCTAACTCTCAGCTGCGATTGCTTGATTTTCAGTAAAAATTTTAAGTCACAGTTGCGATTGCTTGATTTTCAGTAAAAATTTTAAGTCAAACATGGGGCATAACTGTGTCAAAATAGTTTGATGGTTACCTGCCCTTGTTGTACAGGTTCTCTTTTGGATAGTTAATAATTTGTCCAAGTTTGAAGTGAACATCTTCTGTAATAACAGAGATATTATAAAAATGTCAAAGTTCTTGTCTGATGCTGCAGACAACACCAGGGCTACAACAATATCTTGATGTTTTCTTCGGAAACAGCGGAGCTAAAAATTAGATGCAGGTAGTATTTCATCATAAGTGATAAAAGTTGGTAAATCATATGACATTTTGAAAAGTACTAAATCCATAAAACTGGATGCAAAGGTTATAATAGAGAATAAACCACATCAAAAGTAGCAAAGGTATGACACTGATTCAAAACAAAACCACCTATATCCAATAAAAAGGACTATAGTATAAGAAAAACAAGCGGGCCATAAAGTCGCTCACCTGAGTCTTTTGACAAATATGACCTATTTTCAATCTCATTTGAGATATCATGACAAACAATCTACTAAGCTTTCATAATTATTGGACTGAAAATTTGGCCTCTAGCATGTACACAAGTTTTTTCTAGACTTTCTCTCAGTGACCTACTTTTTAGCCAACCATAGCCAATTTTCCCATTGTAGATATTATCAAAACAAAGATCCTGACCACCTTTCATAAGTATTGGACAGAAAATGTGGCCTATAGAGCATCCACAGGGTTTTTCTAAAATTTGACCTACTGACCTAGTTTTTGACCCAACATGACCGATTTCCGAAGTTGTCTGAGATGTCATCAAGACAAAAATCTGACCAAATTTCATGAGTTTTGGACAGAAAATGTGGCCTCTAGAGCATACACAAGGTTTTTCTAAGATTGGACCTAGTGACATAGTTTTTGACCCAACATGAACCATTTTTTAACTCGTCCGAGATATCATCAAGTCAAACATTCTGGCCAACTTTCAAGAAATTTGGACCGAAAATGTGACCTCTAGAGCATACACAAGTTTTTTTTTTTTAAGATTTGACCTAATGACCTAGTTTTTTGCCCGACATGACCCATTTTCAAACTTGTCTGAGATATCATCAAGACAAACATTCTGACCAAATTTCAAGAGTTTTGGACCAAAAAATGTGGCCCCTAGAGCGTACAAAAGGTTTTTCTAAGATATGACCTAGTGACCTACTTTTTGACCAGACATGACCCATTTTCGAACTCGTCGAAGATATCATAAAGACAAACAATATGACCAACTTTCGAGAGTATTGGACTGAAAATGTGGCCTCTAAAGTGTGCACAAGGTTTTTCTAAGATTTGACCAAGTGACCTAGTTTTTGACCTGACATGACCCATTTTTGAACTTGTATGAGATACCATCAAGACAAACATTCTGACCAAGTTTCATGAGTATCTGACTGAAAATGTGGCCTCTAGAGCGTACACAAGGTTTTTCTAAGATTTGACCTAGTGACCTAATTTTTGACCCGACAAGACCCATTTTAGAACTCGTCTGAGATATCATCGAGACAAACATTCTGACCAAGTTTCATGTGTATCTGACTGAAAATGTGGCCTCTAGAGCGTACACAAGGTAAAAGTTGACGATGGACGACGGACGCAGCACAATCACAAAAGCTCACCTTGAGCACTTCGTGCTCTGGTGAGCTTAAAAGAGGAAAAACTTACACCACCACACATTCCAGTCTGTCCTGCTGTCTTTCTGCTCCCTTTTTCCCATGGTTCTAAGTGAGTGACCTAGAAATAAATTACAAATGATTAAATGTCTTGCTGTATCATCCTTCAACATAAAGCATTGTACAAACTGGTTAACTCAAAAGCTACAAAACAATCACTAGGAAAGTTTCCTTAATGAGTTTTAAGAGAGCTTTATGGAAAAATTAAAGGATACTATTTCTCTATCAAGTTCTAGAGTATCAGTAATTAAACAAGCAATATTTTGAGTAAAAACGAGAATTCAAAGATGACAAATAAATTGTAGTTCAAAAGATAAGTTATCTTTGAAAAGGTGGAAATTATTGTTTGAAAAGGAGAAAATGCTGGATATCTAGCTCCTTCTTCTTTATCACAATGCTTTCAAGAGCTCTAAGGTAATCAAAATCATGGGGTTGTCTTGCACAGACTGTAATTCACTTCATCATCAGTGACATTAATCACACAAGGTCTTCTCAGTCCTGAGAAAAAAGAAGGGTACAATGACACCAAAAAAAAGTAACATTTGAAACACTTTACCATCAAGAAGATGACCTTTTTAAAACCTATAAACCTTATGGTATACAGTAAGGAAGTTTTGGGAATCAAGAGCTTGTAATTAAGCATTGCTACCTTTTCACACACAGTTTTCAAAGGCTGGTAGAAGTAATACTTCATTCTTTTATCAAAGTATAAAATGTTGACCCTGCAGGACTCCCGCTGTCGATCGCGTGAAAATTAAGAAAAAATGGCACAAAAAATGAAGCAATGGCGAAAGTACTGGTGACAAGTAAATGCTTATAAATAATTCTTAAAAGATCTTAACCCTGACATAAACAATATGTATCAAGTGTGAAGGATGCCCACATTACTGTTTATCACAACTAATCAAGCTGGCTTTCATCAACGGTTTTAATTACACACCATACTTGCATACACACCACACAATGCTAATCAATTATAGATTTTGCCACGCCCCATTCTGCACACAGACTTTTCACACAGTATCTACTCCGAACCAATCAGAAATCAAATACAAGATTTAGTCACCTCCCATAATTTCTAAAGCCATGCCTTGATTCTGCCTTACCTGGTGAGCATCCTCTCACTGGCTAGCATTTTATTGTGTGTATTTACCGAAGTCATTAATGAAAAACATGGTAATGGTATTGATCCCCTTATCTAGCGTAAAATGCCAGATTTTAAAGTTAGCTGCTACCCTTAATGAAAATTTTATATCAAATCACGCGGAAATACTTTTCCTAAAATTAACTGACATGAAAAATGGATCGTCGCAAAAAACGTGAAAATCCATGACACAACAAAATGTCAGTTTGATGTTGTCCAATCAGAAGCACTTCAGACTGTCTTTCTAGCTTTGGTAATGACATGAAACAGTAAATTTACACAAATATATGTATAAAACTGTAAGTGGGTGATAAAATATCTGTCTTATAATGAGGAAAAAAAACTCGGGTGATTTTATGACATGAAAATGTTGAATAGTACGGGGGGTTGGTGCTTTGTAGGCCACTTTGTCTTATAGTGATAGCACTGGAACAAGTGTCAGAGAAAGTATTGGACACTCATACAGAGAGAAAAGACCAGAATAAAAGGACCCTTTAACAAATATAACCTTTAGTATTTCTAAAGATAAAAAGAAATGACATATTAACCCTTTACCACACAAACCCAAATTTCTTCTTTTATTTCATTAAAACTCCAGGAATACTAACAGTTTGCAGGTTTAGAATTACAGCACTGTATTACTATTCAAATACAACTTCTGTGTCCCTGCAGCTCATAACCTTGAAAACCCTTGGGGAAAAAGGAACTTAAGTAAGCATGTGTAGTACATGTATTACTAAGCAATGGATTTAGTAGCTTTAACGTGGGCCAATAAACTGAAGTGTCTAATGTTGTTGGTTGGTTGTATTGGGGTTTAACGCCACTTTAACAGCTAAGGTCATATCATGGCGGTCAGTGACACACATGTGTTTCCTGGCTTTCTCACACCAGTACTAACACAACTTTCTTTCCAAAGCCACCGACTACTTTTCTCACATGCTTCAGCAGAGGTGAGAGGCGAAAATACGCCGGAAAGAAAGTTCGCCTCAACCAGGTATCGAACTCACAACCACCAGGTCATGAGTCCGACACGCTCACCACTGAGCCACCTGGGCGGGGTGAAGTGTCTAATGTACTATGTGGCTACCTCAGTTGGCTCCTACTGGCCCCAATTTTTATGAGCTGGCGAATTTGATGGCGCAAAAATTAAAACTTGCAGGGGAAGCCCTGCCCTGAGAAAGAAAACTTTTGTTAACTTTATGGAAATGAAGGAAATACTGGGAACCACAATTTTCCCATTTACCCTCAGAATCTTTTATCTCATCTAAAGTCAAATCAATTTAATTACCATCATTTTAACTACCTTAAATTTTAGTCTTTCAATACGAACAGCTCTTTTATTAGATGTCAGGTAAGTAATACACTGTATTGGGTAACTATCACCTACCTTGTAATAAATTTCATCCACCACTTCATGATATGTTTTGAGCTCATATAGGTTGACTTTGAAATATGGAGATGACTGAATGTTGGTTAGAATAAGTGGATTCAAGTTCATCGTCTTCTCATTACCCCATATTGACAGAGTGTTATTTGGGGCCATCTTGCCCGTCTTCTTTCTACAAAAAGGCATACAAACAGATATTGAGATAAAGAATATCAGTAAGTTTTAATCTTTAAAGATTGCTACCAGTAAGTGTTCTGCCTAGAAATATCTAAAAGTTTTATATGTTAAAAAAATGTTTCTCCAATGGAAAAATTGTAACACATCTGTTCTTATATGGTAATTTGAATAACCTGATTACTATCTCACAATATACAAAAAAATTATGGACTTCTTGGTATTATTAAACATGTTCAATCATATCTAAACTTACTGCTAGTTCAATCTTTTCCATATCAATCCAGAAGTTAATTAACCCTGAAGAAAGTGGCCTTTGAAAACATAGCAGGAAAATGAAAACAAGCCATTATTTCCTCCTCTTTCCACAATTTTTCCTAACTTTCTGAGACATGCTCAATCATTAAGTGGCAAACATCAAAACATACAGAATACACTTTTTTTTTTTTTCAAAAATTAATCACCATCGGGGAAAAAAAAAAAACAAAAAAAGCACTAAAACCAATGACATAACATGTCAGTTTGACATTGGTGAATTAGAGTCCCTTTAAAAAGCCTTTTCAGCCTTTGTAATAATTTTTGACCACATAAAAACTTATACACAGCATAACAAATGAAATGGGAGCTAAAATCTCTGTTTGATTATTTGGAAAAAATCTCCCACTACTATCTTCAAATGAAAACATTTGACAGCCAAGAAAAGGAAAAGGTTAGTAGATTAACGCACTCTTCCTCTAGACCACAGAGAAACAAGGATTTGTACTGTTTTACCCAGAGATCTAAAACGACCTGGAATCTCATAAAAATACATAAAAAAACCCTGAAATGCAGACCTGGGTCCATATTTACCAACCTTTCTTTGTCTAATTCTCCTAAATATTCAAATTTCAACAACAACACAACCTCTGATTGGATAATCCAAGCAATTTAGCCAACCCAAAGCTGTGTTAATTTCAAATTTAGAAAATTCTGTAGAAATAGACGGAGATTTTTCTTTTAATGGTTTGTGAATATGAACCCTGGTTTGGAGTTTCAAAAGCACATAATGAGAACACTACTCAGCATTTTGCTCTTAGAAAAATTAATCCTGATCCTATGATACAACAAACAAAAATCCAAGGACAAATGGTATTGAAATACAAACTCCTTGTATGAAAGTTCCAGAGGATCAGACCCAAAGTTAGAGCCGTGCATATGGCTTTACATACTTTGATCCTGTGAAATGAATTTTCTGTTAATAACCTGGGTTGGAAGAAGTTTCGGACCCAAGAAGATTCGGCCCAATGCAAAAAGTGGAGAAGATTCAGACCCAAGAAGATTCGGCCTAAATAGGGGAAGATTCAGCCCTTTGAGAAGAAGGTTTGGCCCCAGTTTAAGATTATGTTGTGTTGATTTTGTTGTTATCACTTATTGTTGCATAACGAGTACAGATTCACCTTCAGATAACTTAATGACTGAAAGTGCTTTTTTTCATAGTTTGAAGGCAATTTATGCATACCTGGTTATTAAAGACTTATAATTGTTTCCATTAATTTTGTGGTTAATTTTATCTAAATATTGCATATTTTTTTTTTTATAAATTTTCCTGTTTGCTTTAGTTGTTTGAATCCATTGTGAACTGTCAGACATTTTTTTTCTTATTTCCATTTTGATTGTGGTTATGTTATAAGTGGATTGTTTATCTGAATTGACTGTTTATAAACCAACCTCTGTTGAAATATTAAACATAGACTTTGTGTGTTTTATGTGTATGCGTGTGTGTTTTAGTTCATGTTTGATCTTTGACAATATCTGGTATCACAATGCGAGGGGTTCTTGCATAGAATATGCTGAACAATAGTTCTGTTCAGCTCTTTACAAAACTTCAATAAATTAAATGCACAGTGAAATATTCAAATGCTTTACTCATCAGGACTGCAGCTATGGTTTATGTCAAGGGGTGACAGGAGTTACAGTAAATATCAAGTTCAGTTAATTCTGTACTTCACAACCCCGAGTTTAAATGATCCTGAGCAAAAGAGCTTGTGAAAAGGTAACCACAGGGATATGCCTGTCAGACTAAAGCTGTGAGAGAAAAATCCCATACAGAATTTTTTAATGAAGATTTTTTAAAAATTTATGAGATAATTATTGTCAATACCAAATAAGTTTATAAAAAGGAATACAAACTAGCTCGAAACCTGAACTGAGGTGAATATAAAGTAATCCCCCCCAGGGCTCTTTTTTTCCTTCTATAATTGAGGCCGATATTAGGTGACTTCCCAATTGCAAAAAGCATCTTTTTTTCCCAATTTTGGTGAAAGAATTTCCCAATTTTGCTAAAAGAATGTCCATAATACGATGCTGAAATTCCCAGTAAGTTAAAATACCAATATCTCGCAAGCTATTTCACATGATCAGACATAAAACTTTCATTATTAGCAGCAATTGAAACTGAAACTGAAAGCAGGCTTTTTATCGATTTGTACCAAAATGACTCAGCTGACTGCGCTGCAGTATGGCCGAAATGTTGCAGTTTCTTGGCGCCATTTGGTTCGTTTAATGGAGGCAATCTTAACTGAACCAAGTTATTTCTTGTGCATTATAACACCGCACGTAGACTTGACGCCGTTGTCATTTCCCTATCATTAAATATTAAATCCTTTTTTGGCTTTTGTAAAAACTTACAGCTGACAAAATAAGTTGTCTTAATTTAACACTGTGGAACACATTCTTACTCGGTTGCAGTCAATGTATTTGAAAGAACACCAAACACACTGTATCCAAGCAAACAAGATGTCTGTTTGTAAAACAGTCATGCCCCCCTACTGCCATATTGATACAGGAAGTGGCACAGTTCATGAACTGATATCGATGTCATCTTTTTGATTTATAGCCCACTTCAATTGTTAAACGTGATAATCTGTCAACAGTTCGCATAATTATACACACCGCCGTGTGTATATATAAAAGATTGTATACAGTCGCCGATACACAGACTGGGTTATCGATTTTCTTTTCGGCACGCGTGTTCGACTTCCGCTTTTTCCCAGTCAACTTCGATGCTTACTACACTATGTCCCCGATGATACGCGAATAAAATGTTGGAGCCACAAGTTGAGCCCCTTATGATGATTTTTGAGACACTTTAATTTTTTTTTTAGCAAATGGCTCAAGTGGCGAACGGCAGCGTGGGCCCTGAATCATCTGGTGGTCACTGTGACCTTGACCTTTCACGGATTAACCTTAAAATCGATAGAGATCATTTACACTCCAAGATGAATATCTGTACAGAATTTGAAGGACCTAGGTCAATTCTGTGTCTAGTTATCATCTGGACAAGGTTAGGTCTAAATATCATTAAGTTGAAGGTCACTGTGACCTTGACCATTGATGGATTAATCTCAAAATCGATAGGGATCATCTACACTCCGAGACGAATGTCTGTGCCAAATTTGACGAACCTAGGTCAATTCTGTGTCTAGTTATCATCTGGACAAGGTTTGGTCTATATATCAACATGTTGACGGTCAGTGACCTTGACCTTTGACTGATTGACCTCAAAATCAATGAGGATCATCTGCACTCCGAGACGCATGTCTGTGCCAAATTTGACGAACCTAGGTAAATTCTTTGTCTAGTTATCATCCGGACAAGGTTTGGTCTATATATCAACATGTTGACGGTCACTGTGACCTTGACCTTTGACCGACTGACCTCAAAATCGATAGTGACCATCTACACTCCGAGACGAATGTCTGTGCCAAATTTGACGAACCTAGGTCAATTCTTTGTCTAGTTATCATCCGGACAAGGTTTGGTCTATATATCAACATGTTGACAGTCACTGTGACCTTGACCTTTGACCGATTGACCTCAAAATCAATAGGGATCATCTGCACTTCGACACGCATGTCTGTGCCAAATTTGACGAATCTAAGTCAATTCTGTGTCTAGTTATCATCCGGACAAGGTAAGGTCTACCGACGGACCGACATTAGCAAAGCAATATACCCCCACTTCGTTGAAGGGGGCATAAACATGTCAAGAACCGGAAACATTACAAAAAGTGCTGCAGATGATAAAGGCCAGCGCAGCCTTTTTACTTTCGGCGTAAAACAATCAAATTCTTTGCAGATCGATCTGCAGGTAATTAAATCTCCGCATTGTGATTCTCAATCTGAAGTGCCGGGTCTGTCGGTCATGGCCGATCTCCTGTTGCCTGAAGACTAGACAATTATTATCACTGCACATGATGCAAACTCTACATCTCCAGACATAATATCCAAGCCTAGCCTTGTAACTTCCACAGATAATGATTCCGTTGTATCATATGAAGGCTGGAAAGCAGTTCTGCTGAAGTATTAACTCCGGCACCCATGGGTGTACCACAGTCTTGTTAAAAAGGGCTATATGCCTTTATGTGTAAATACCGAGAGATAACTGGCCATGGTTTAAGTAGTTACATGTATAGTATAACTGTTGAATTTGTTTCATTTATCTTTAAATTGTTGCAACTTTCTATTTTCTGTACGTATGTACACTGCCATTAATTTGCTATATTGATGTAAGTCAGTCTGCTTTTTCCTAATTCGGCCAAAATCGTGCTTGAATTTCCCAAAATGAAAGGCTAAGGCCCCTTCCCAATTTTTGGGAAAAAACTGTACCAGTTGACAGAGATGGCAGTAAATGACATTTTTCTCTTGATCATACTGCAACCAGTGATATTTTTAAAGCCATTTTTACACGGAGCTTCAGAGTTTGGGCTAATCATTTGGAGAATCATTTTGTTGTCCTCTTTTGGCATCAACAAGCGCTTGTCCGAAAAGATTATTAAGAGAGCATAATGCAGTCTACATGATATCGTTTTAAAAAACATGTGTACACCAGTCTGAATGACTTATGTCCCTTGTTGACTATCGAAAACAAAAATGAAAATCTGTTTCATGTACTCAGCGATCTTTTACTATGGATGCGATTTTTTCTCACGTTTAAAGATTTTTTATGAGATTTCTCCAATTTTTCCGCGATAATATATAGGAATCGCGACATTGGCATATCCCTATAACCAGCATTTTCTCCTTTTTCAACAGCGTTTTTTTACATTTTAGGGACAAATTACATCATCCGAACCACATTTTGTTTGTGGTCTGCAATTTGGACAAGTCTAAAATTTTCTCATCTGGTAAAGTGATAAAAGGGTAATTGATTTGTGGTTAAGTGTGAAAGATAATGGATAGAGATACTGCAGAATGGTGTATATCAACCTTTACCTGGCTTTCGTAACCAACATCTTCCTCTTTCTATCTGGGAAAAATATAATTAATGACAAGCTTAAAGGCAGGGCCTGCTCTGGCTTTTTTTTTCTTTCGCCACTATTTTCGACAATTTGAAAAAAATATTCGCCACTTTTTTTTTATTTATGAGCCATTTTTTGGCCACTTTTCTTATTTATTAGCCATTTCTTTCGCCACATTTCTTAATTTATGAGCCATTTCTTTCTACTTTTTCACTAGCCAGTATTTCTTGCATGAACTTTACAGGAGAAATTAAAGTCTGTGATGAAAGAATTTCTGTATGCCTACCATGAGTGAAAAGACAGTTGAATCGAACTATCACTTTTGGATATAATTTGCTTATCAAAGAAAAAAATGAGGAAGGATTTTTATCTACTTATTGACTCAAAAGAACATTTTCTGACCATTGGGTTTTGAATGCCTTGTAATTTATGACCCCATTTATGCAGAGTTACACTTGACTTCAAACCCAACGTTTCTCATCAGATTATAAATGTCCAGAGTGATGAGAAAAGAAAAAAAAAAAAATTCTTCACGGCTGTAATGAGGACCAATGACAATCTTGATTCAAAAATATAACTATGACTTGGTAAAATTTAGAAGAATTAAACTTAACAAGGTTTACAGAGATGTAATCTATATTGTCAATATATTAGCTGATAGGGAGGACAAGGTGTAGAGTATTCTAAAAATAGAATGCTAAAAATAGAACACTGCACTGTAGATTTTGCTTGAGTTGCCAATGTGAGGAAGGCAAATGATTGTTTTCAAGATTTTTTTAATCCTTTGGTTTACCATCCATCATTGTAATTTATTCAAAAATATTTGTAAAAAATATCTTCAGCTGTAAGAAGAGGTAATTCTGCTTTATTTTACAACTATTCATGTACTGAGAATCAGTTCTGATCATCTAACGTCATTTAAACAAATAAGCAGACGCTTTACCTGTGGGAAAAAAGACAGGGTTTTGTGGGATAAAGGGGTAGATTTAGCGAGTTAGTAACAGATAAGGATCATAACACCTTGCAGTCTTGTCTAAACTGACAAAGTTGATAAAGGTTAACTGGTGTCACCCTTTGTCTTAGATTGCCAATATTTCATGAATATAGCCAGCTCGATAATTTTTTAAGGCAAAGTTCTTTCGCCGTGCAAGCAAGTCGAGCCATTGACGGTGATTTTTTCTTCGCCCACGTCACCCTGTAGCTTGTTCCCTGCTTCACCCTTTCTCCACTTATCTCGTGAGTTGATACAAAAACTGAAGAAATTGCCGAAAAAAAACTTTCGCCACTTATTTTCACCAGTTAAATAAAAAATTAGCCACTTGTTCAGAATTTTTGCATTTGGCGAAAATGGCGATCGGCAGCGCGGGCCCTGCTTAAAGGTCTAAATGCATCCCCAAAAAATTCAGAACATATAAATTGATATAGCAAAAAATGATAAGGAAGTATTAAAATATGTTGTTTCTGTGGTAATGTTAAGATTCTGTTTTACAGAAACCATGTAACATCCATGTAACACTGTGGCTGATTCTTCTTAAAAGCTGGATAAAAGTAGCATAACTTTAGCTGATAATAAACGGCGATAAAAAAAACATGTTTATGATCATTATATTCAGCAAAACTTCTATAAAAAATAAAGATTACCACGATGTTTAATAAAAACTGATTTTATTCATATAGTTAATTTGCTAAACATGCGATTAAACAATGCTGGCCTAATTTTCTCAACCTCGGGGCCGATCTTCTCAACTTTGGGGCCGAATCTTCTCGAAAATTGCTGGTCGGCATTGTGCCGAATCCACTTGGGTCCGAATCTTCTGGCATCCCAGATTCTGCATATGGCTGTGAATAGAATATTTGGTTAATATCCAATTTTTATGAACACCATACTATAATTGATTGTGATTATGGTCAACTATTCTTTGCCTACATTTCACCAATCAAAACTGAAACCGTCAAAAAATTTTATTTCCGCGAAAACTAGTGACACAAATTTTGTCGACCATTGTCACGACAATTCACATGTTTCTCAAATTATTTCGATGTTGTTGGCCATACCAAGGATATCCAAAACCTTCTTACGTTGTTGAATTTAATCTAAAGCTTCTACTTTGTTAACGATAGTAAACGTTTTTGGAAGCTTTTCTTACGAAATTGAATTCAGCCTCGTTCTCAATATTCCAATCCTCACTTCCGGTTGGGCGGTGTCAAGAAAAATCACACAACTCGTGATTATTTCTCCTTGTTTTTTTTTTCTGATACAGAGATATGAGCTACGCTCTGACAAAAGGAGGTTTAATGCAAGTTCGTGATACATTATTCCAAGCAAGTCATCATGTTATCATAGATCCATAAAATCCATTTTGTGTTACAAATGACATGGAAAGAATTTACAATTAGCAGGCTGATCGATACTTTTTGTAGACATATGTACATGTATATTAAACCCCCTTTTCAGAGAGCATGGCTCAAGTATTTTTTACACTTAGGTTTGTCTTCTTGTCTTTTAATAAAAGAGTTTAAGCAATCAATCGACAAGAGATTCTACAGGTAAACAAAATGATAGTAATCATGAATGCCCCTCCCACATTTTTCTTGTCTTTGACATAGATTGGGCTACTTTTGATCATAATTAATCTTATCAGGATATCGATTTTGAAGGGTAAACACTCATGTACATAGTCATCATAATTCACAAAGAGCCAGCGCAATACATCGGTTTAATTCTTTACCAAACGACAAAAATTTAGACTTGTGCAAATTTAAAGCATATGCAGACGGCAATTTAAATCCGGCTCAAATGGTGGAAATTGATTTTCATAGGGTAGGAAAAAATGCGAGAAAAGGAGAAAATGCTGGTTACCAGCATTTTCTCCTTTTCCCACAATTTTTTTCAACGGTCTTCGTCCTTTGAGGTCGTTAAAACTGGGGATAGTATGATAAAAGGTTAATTACCGTGTCAAGCATTTTTATAATCTAGTTTGAATAATTGATCATTAGTCGATGAAGCATATAATAGTAAAATATCACGCTGACTTTTAGCATATGAATCAGTCATAAGAACTAGAGGTTCTTGAGGGACTGATTCACTCTACTGGCAGAGATTTTGCTTATTTTCTAGCATAAATCATTAATTTATGATGCTAAAAAGGAAAAAGATGAACACACACACAAAAAAAGGGGGAGGGTGTTGCAACTGGGCTTGAACCTTCAAAATCGGCACAGTAAGTAGGTATGGCGAGTTTGAACAAATAGTGAAATAACTGAAGTTCAATTTCTCAAAACTAATACTTTGGAAACCGGCAAATTTGATAGGACTTAAAGTAACAATAAAGGCCAAATGTAAATAAAGCGGGTGTTTAAATGCATTTGAATTTATATCATACCATTTAAAAGAATGGAAATTATTGTGAAGACGACAATCTGTCATTGCAAGGTCGGTCCAAGTGTTAGTCACTGACAGAGAAATTAATTTTAAAACTAGGTTAAAACCTGCCAGGTAGCTGTGTCTTTTGTTTACTTTTTGCCTGATTTTAAAATTCTTTTTTTCTGCCAGTGACTAACATATGGCCCAAACATACGATAACAGACTGTCATCTCCACAATATATTCCATACTTTTAAATGGAATGATTTAAATTTAAATGTATTACGACACCTGCTTTGATATTTTGGCCTTTACTGGGCTTTTAAGAACTCACTGTATAAAACAATCTCTGCAAATTAAAAGAAATGTAACCAGTAATATGAATTGTGTTGAGTAAACAAGACTAAAGAATCAAATGGCTGCTTTTGCTAAACTGACAGCTGGATTTTCTTCATTTTTGATACGGTCCAATCCCTTGATGTTACAAATGATCTGTGCAAGTTTCAAAAGAACTGAATAAAAAATGCTGACTTAATCATGAAAACTAGAAAGGTATATTGTCAACTTGAAATGGCTTATTTCCCTTACTGATTGTCGGATTTCTTTCTTTTTTTTTCAAAATCGATAGGATTCAAGCTATTGATGATAAAAAGCAGCTGTGCAAGTTTCATGAAAATCTAATCACAAATGCTGACTTAATCGTGTAAACAAGAAACAGAGTAAATTTTCAACTTTAAATTATCACTTTTCCCTTACTGAGTGTCACATTTTCTTTTTTTTTTTTCAAAATCGATAGGATTCAAGCTATTGATGATATAAAGCACGTGTGCACGTTTCTTGAAAATCCGACCACAAATGTGGACTTTATCCTGTAAACAAGAAATGTAAATTTTCAACAAAAATGGCTGCTTTCCCCTTACTGGTTGTCAGACTTTTTTTCCCCCCAAAATCAACAGGGTTCAAGCTATTGATAATATAAATAAACTGTGCAAGTTTCACGAAAATCCGACCACAAATGCAGACTTTATCGCGTAAACGAGAAAAGAACTAACAGAAAGATGACGGAAACCACGCCATGACATAAGCTCTGCTGGCTTTCAGCCAGTACAGCTAATTATCCCCCGCCGACGGCGGAGGGATATAGTTTTAGCGTTGTCCGTCCGTCCGTCCGTGTGTCCGTCCGGGACAATATCTCCAATACCATTGGGCGGAATTTCGTGAAACTTGATACATGTGTACAATAACCTATTTCGCAGATATTCTTTTTTTTATTTTTTGATTCGATGCAAAATGGCCGACTGGGAGCGATTTTTAGTTACACGGTAGCGTAAATTTTTGAAAAGGTCTTCTTTGGCGGGGGATATAATTTCAACGAAATTGCTTGTTATTATTACGAGCGTATATCCGACAGACGACTTTTTCCGTCTTACAGAAGACCACTTCTGAGAACATAGTGGCAAAAGAGGAAACTGCTCGTAACGAGCAATTTCATTCATAAATCATAATTTATTTTTATATGAAGTTGATTATCCCTACTTTGCAAGGATTGTTTCAAAAACATCTACCACAAATTTGTTTCGGGTGGTAAATAAATTCAAGATTTTTGGTGAAGAAATAAAAGGCTGTCATGACCATGTCCGTGTAGTCTGATCCGTTGGTTAACCCATTACCACACAATCCCTACTTTTGACGACCCCGAGAAAGAAGCCTTTGGAAAACATTGTGGGAAAAGGAGAAAATGCTGGTAACCAGCATTTTCTCCTTTTCCCACAATGTTTTCTACCCTTCACAAAACAAATTTCAAATTTTCAGTCACTTTTATTTTGTCGTCTGCAAATGCTTTCGGATTGGACAAATCTAAAATTTTGTCGTTTGGTAATGAGTTAACTCTTCAAACTGGAGACTACTTTAATGCGGCTCAATAGCAGACAAAGGTGAACAATGTGGGTGTTAATATGCATAAAAATTTAAATCAATCCATTGAAAAGTATATAAATTATAGTGATCATGAAAAACTGTTATTGTACGGTCAGTCAAAGTGTTAGAATTTTAAAACTTGGTAAAAAGTTGTCAAGTCGTTCTAGGTTTAGTTTACTCGTCACCTAGGTTTAAAATTCATTTTTCTGCCAGCAACTAAAACTTGGACTGAACGCACAATAAATGATTGTCATCTTCGCAAAAGTATCGATACTTTTAAATGGTAGACTTTATGATTTAAAAACAAATGCGTTTTAACACCCGAATTGTTTACTTTTGGTCGCTAAGAACTAGACCTTTAAGCTTATTCAAACTTATTCATACTTTGGCGAAGAGGCAAAGAAAGGATTGCAATATTGTGGAAATAAAATTTTGAAGGACATCATTATTTTCAAGCGTGAAAAAAATCTCCACGATAAAAGGTTAACGGTTTCCCGTTATAAAGTATTCTGTATCATATTACTAACACAGCATCCAAACCGACGGGAGTGTCAAACCGTGACATACGGGTGCTAATCTCATTTATTCATATTATGGTGAGGTGATACCAGGCCCTGGAAGGGGATATACGTAGTTTTGGATTCCCTATCCGGCAATCCGTTCATTCAAATGTTTAGTTAACCCTTTACCACACAATGACGACTTTTAACACCCCTGAAAGAGAAGTCTTTTGAAAACATTGCGGGAAAAGGAGAAAATGCTGGTTACCAGCATTTTCTTCTTTTCCCACAATGTTTTCTACCCAATCAAAGAAAAATCATTTTATATGAGCAACATTAAAACTGTCATCTGCAAATGCTTTCAATTCAGACAGGTCTAAAATTTTGTTGTGTGGTAAAGTGTTAACAGAATTTAAATGCAGTTACGGAATCGGCTGAGTTGTGACGAGTGGGTTAAACTAGTGCCTGTTGAATCGCCTGTGATTGTAAAATTATTTAACTTTCTGTTTTTTCAGCACCATAGGAGGGAACAGGAACTTTTACGGATGACAGAGATCAATATCAGACTGCACAGAACGTGCAACCTGATCTTGGATCTGTAGCATCAGCTTGTCTAGTCAGGCCTATAAGATGAGAGTCTTACCGAGTTTCAGGGCATTGTATTTTCAGCCGTCGATAGACGCTAAAAGACTTCAGTCTCTCTTTTGAATGTAGAACATCTCCGCTGCTCAGTAGTTAAAGTGACAATACCTGCCAAATGTACACAGAGCGGGTGTTAAGATGCATTTGAATTTAAAGTATACCATGTTAAAGTATGGGAACTATTGTGAAGATGACAATCTGTTATTGTACGGTCGGTCCGAGCAGGGATCTTATATACGATCCCTGGTCCGAGTGTTAGTCACTTGCAGAGAAATTAACATCAAAAGTAGGTTAAAACATGCCAGATCAGTCTATCTTTTATTTAGTTTTTGCCTGATTTTAAAATTCATTTTCTGCCAGCGACTAACACTTGGGCCGACCACTTAATAACAGATCGTTATCTTCACAATATTTTCCATACTTTTATGTGGTATGATTCAATTTTTAAATGTATTTAACACCTGCGTTGATTTTTTTTTTTTTTTTTTGGTTACTATTGAGCCTTTAAGGCATTGACTTTGAAATGGGAAATCCTGGTATTATATCGCTGGTTGGGCTGATCATGTGTTTAGATAACGTCCTTGGCTAAGGCACTGCAGAGCCTCAGCCTAGTTTTCGTGAAACCCAGAGAAGACACGAATAAGTCAGCTGTCAAAGTGATGTGACTGTTTTAAAACGCTGTTGAAAGCGAAAGGAAAAACACACTCAATCAGTGTGACAGGTGACGTTCTGCTCCCCTACTGTTGAAAGCTGAGGGCTGCAATGAATTCATTCAGTAACCGTCTCTTAACGCTTTACCAAACGACAAAACTTAAGACAGCTCCAACTTGAAAACATTTGCAGACGACAAATTAAAGATGACCCACATAACCAAATTTGTTCTTGACAGGGTAGTAAACATTGCGGAAAAAGGAGAAAATGCTGGTCACCAGTATTTTCTCCTTTTGCCACAATGTTTTCAAAAGCCTTCTTCCTTAAGGTCGTTAAAATATCGGGATTGTTTGGTAAAGGGTTATCTCATTACCGTTTGAAACAATCTAGTTGTGAACGGCCTTGAACACATTGTTATAAAATACACATTCTTATAAAGTACTACTTTTATATCAAGAATTCAGAATTTGAAAGATTAATATTAATACTTATGAAGAACATTGTGGGCAAAGGAGAACTTGCTCGTTTTAGACGATTTCTCCTTTTGCCACAATGATTCCAAAAGTGGTATGCCCGACTGCAAGATCTGCCGCAGGAAGGTAAAGAATACAGGCTTGAAATAGTGAATCAACATTTGAGTCGTGTTCTGTGAAAAGGGGGCTTAATGCATCTGCAAAAAGTATCAACCCAGGTCAGCCTGCGCAGGTTGACCTGAATCGACCCTTTTTGCTATTGGTCAATTGTCTGCATGTCAAAGGACCAGTGTACCTCATAACGCATTCGATGGTCAGGCAAAATGGATAATATGGATCCATAATCATGTGATGACTGGTATCATGCACCACGGAGATGCAATAAACCCCATTTTGCCAGAGCATGGCTCATTTACAATTCATCTTGGCACAGACTAACTCTCACTTTCACTTGTCATATTGCCTTCAACATGCGAAAAGGGGCTTTCGGACATTTGCGTAAAGTGTCGTCTCGGACCAGTGTTGTCTCTGATTAGTCTGTGCGGAATGCGCACGCTGATCCGGGACGACACTTTACGCAAACGTCCTGATGTCCCTTTACGCGTGTTGCGGGCCATATGTACAGACGATTCTGAAGTTGTTTGCTTTGAAAACCGTAATGAAATATGCATCATATGACGGGCCTGCTCAAAAACAATATATTAGATATCATCAATTATTGAACGACCGCGACAAAGAAAAACTCCATGTTTTAGCAACATATTTCTCAAACTTTAGAACACTGGCTGTTGCGAGGACTTCTAGCAGGTAAGTTTTATGATTAGATCACAGTACATATTTATTTTGATTTTTTATGTTGTTATTTCAATCACCTCACGGCGGCAAGTGATATACTGAATTTCCATGCGTTTCAGGTGTCAAGTTTTTTTTGCTGGTACTTCCAATAACACTCTTTCCAAGCCACTGGCTGCTTTCCAACATAAACGTCATCGAAACAGCTTTCAGCGGTGGGAGAGAGAGAGAAAGATGAATCCTGTCGCAAATACGCCATTGATCAATCAACGGGCTAGAATCGGTTAGCGGACAGTACAGATTCAATATCACGCTCGGTGCAGCCTAGTCCGCCTAAACCATCGGGGCTAAAGGGTTTCAATTTTATTAGATTCTAATTCAATTTTAGTTCTAACCTAATGATTTTATATCGATTGCGAAATAAGTGCTTACAACCTATTCATTTATCGATTTCGACGATTGCTTTCTTGAAACCTAACTAGTACTCATGACGTAATGTTCTAATGGTTTTGAACCGAGAACTGAAGTGTTTAGAGTGGTTGATAAATTACTACTGCCCCCTTCCCTCCTCCACGACCCCAGTTAAAAAAAAAAAAGAAAACTGGAAAACAAGTCGGAATATTTGTCACCGGAAAAACGTATTTTATAATTGATAGAATGAGACGAAGGATTACGGTTAATCCATTAACACATAATTCCAAGTTTTAAAGACCCTGAGGAAGAAGGCTTTTGAAAACCTTGTGAGAAAAGAAGAAAATGCTGGTCACCAGCATTTTCTCCTTTTACCACAATGTTTTCAAAAGGCCTCCTCCTCAGGGTCGTTAAATCTCGGAATTGTGTGGTAAAGGGTTAAACGGAAAAAAATTTCACTATCAGCTTGTAGTCAACAATTATTTTTCTGTCTGTGCATAATAAATAATTGATAACATTTTCGTAGGAGATAGAACAATATAGACTTTAAATACGAGTAGTGGACAGACTGGTAGCTAAGTTTTGTACTTGTGAGGTTTACTGTAATTCATATAGGTCTAAACTTAATTCCTTATGGTTTTCAATGCAAAAACGACAATTCAACATTGAATACAATAAAAGCAAATAGAAAACCGGAATGGCATGAAAACAAGGATAGGCATGGTAGATATAGAGACGGTTTAGAATAAAGGACCAACAATGGTAAAACAATGACAGTGAAATAAACCTCACCGCCCCCCGGAAACATATTCGCAGCAGACACTAGATCTACAGAAAACATCACCATAAAATACATATGTGCGTAACCTGCATAGACTAACGTGATTACCTGTGGAAACATTGTGTCAGAATGATAAATTTTCACTAAAGGCCAGTTTCTTCTTTTTGCTACATTCTTTTCTGGTAAAAAAAATACAGATGAAAATGAGTTAGACACAAAAGGTCACCAAATACTTTGATTTCTTGTTTTCACACGCGAAAAATTTTGGTTTACATAATTTAGCTTGAGTGACTTTTTATAAGTTAATGTAGAAAGAGATTTTTTACAATGTCGGTTTTTCGGAATTTTGAATCCAACGCCCGTATTTACCTACCATACTTCATTAAATTCTTAATCTCATTCTCAAGAACCTTCTAAATTTGAAAACAACGCAATTTCTGAACCAAATTGTTTAGCCAATCAGAAATTGCATAACTTTCTACCTTTAGAATTTAACTAAGAAAGCAGCTAAGAATGGTTGGTGAAATCGCGCCACCCCCCTCCCGGATTCTACGGACATATATTTGATGGTTGAAGACCGATAGTCTGTACAGAACTGAAAATGTCCACTATATTTATTCGGTACACAGTTCGTTAAATTAATACCACATGACCTGCAAACGATTTTTTTCTAGCACCAGTTAAGCGTAAACATTATGTCATAACGAAGAAGCACCACATTCTTTTGCCGGATTGTTTCCACATGCACTTACCATTTCATGCTGTTTTCTCTTCGTTTTCAAAAAAAAACACCCGCTGCAAATTTGGTTGGGTAGAAAATGATTTAAATAAATAAACCGTGCTCTCTGAAAAAGTGGTTGAACCCTTATCCTGCTAAATAACTAAAATGAAATTTTCAATTCGATAATAAAACCCCAATATTTTCTAAGGTATGTTTTGGGGAATAATATAGCTCCTTAGCGGACAGTGTAGATCCAAGATCAGACTGCACGTTCTGTGCAGTCTGATCTTGGATCTACACTGTCCGCAAAAGGTCAGTGAGTCGCGCTTAGCAGCCTAAGGGTTAATGCATCTGCAAAAGATATCGATCAAGGTCAGCCTGCTCAATCCGCACGTGCTGATCTGAACCGAAACTTTTAGCTATTGGTAATTTTTCTGCAGGTCAAAGGACCAGTCAGCCTGCTCAATCCGCACGTGCTGATCTGAACCGAAACTTTTAGCTATTGGTCATTTTTCTGCAGGTCAAAGGACCAGTCTACCTCATGATTCAGTTTATTTCAAACAGAAACGATTAATGGATCAAGAACTAAGACTTGCTTGGTGTATAATGGGTCACGGAAATGCATTAAAGCTCCTTTTCCCAGAGCCCTGCTCAAATTCTTTCTGTAATACAACCGAATCGCCTATTAATTTTCGCCCGGCCAGGTGGCTAAGTGGTTAGCGTATCTGACTCGTGACCTGGAGGTTGCGGGCTCGATACCCGGTTGCGGCGAACCTTCTTACCGGCGATTTTTCGCCTCTCACATCCGATGCATGTGAGAAAAGTAGTCAGTGGCTTAGAAAGAAAGTTGTTTGAGTACTGGTGTGACAAAGCCAGGAAACACATGGGTGCGTCTCTGACCGCCATGATATGACCCTAGCTGTTAATATGGCGTTAAACTCCAATACAAACCATGTTACTGATCTTCCCATCATAGTCTTTTAGCGAAAACACACGTGTAAGATAGAATCATTTATAGATCACGGACAACATGACCGAGGACAACCAATCGCTGACAAAGTTCGAGATATTGCGGAAACAAACATTTTATCAGAAAAGCTTTACAGGGGACACCCCGTCACCAACACGAAGTTCATCGCCATTGGTACAGGGAAGGGTCATAGGTCACTCCAACAGACAGGTAGGGAAAGGCGAACATTCTTAGTTGATTAAGTGTCTCATATTCAGTATTTTTGCAACATTCACTTATTTTTTTTTTGGTCCTTTTTTTGTAAGTCTTTTCAATGAAAACATGTCAAGTAAACATTTTCTGACATATGTTTACCAACTACTAGTACGAGCGTATATGGCAAAATGAGAACTATCTCAAGTCATTAGGCTATATCGTCGAACTCAAATGTGTTAACACAAAAAAGGGATAATTAATGATTACGTAAATTCAGGCTTCATACATGAATAGATCCACATGTCATGTAACTATAACTATTTCCAAAAGTGGTATGCTGAAAGGGGAAAGTAAAGATCGACTGCAGGAAGTTACAAGTTAAAGAAAGCAGATATATTGTATTTGCTAACTTGTTTTCTCGACTACCGGTATTTCTACGTCTTTTCGTCGACATGGGCTTCGATCTTTTGAATCTAGATGAAGATAAATTTTTGGGTAGATTTTCAAAACAAAAACAAACAACAACAGCAGCACCACCAACAACAACAACGATAATAATAATAATAATGATAATAATGATGATGATTATGTTAGCATGGGTTTTTAACCGTGTCACAAACTAAATGTTTATACACAATGAGAGTACTACAGTTACCTTCATTTCTTCCAATCGAAGTCCAACAGGTCTGTAACCATACCGAAAAAGAAAAGAGCGCTATCCCTGGACAGCTCGACACTGAAAACATCCTTTAACTCACCTCGTCAGATGTTGGACTACAGGCGGAGAAACAGGACGGAAAGGTCGCGACCTTGGACAGAAAAAGCCCCGGATGTGCCAAAAATTAAATATGGCGTTCGTAAGTAAAGTGTGTAACGACCCAAAATAGTGTTTCACCAGTACTAGGCTGGGGCTCTGAGGTGTCTTGCTGAAGGACACGCTCACGAAAGACCAAGTGCTTCCAGTGAGGCTCGAGCCCGGAGCATCGAGGTTACGAGTCAGGACTACACTTTACCACTGAGCCACGCAGGACCCGAGTGTTCTATGGGCGTTGTTCCAAGCTTACTAATTTCCAACATCTATACATGAAACAGATATTTTTTAAAACAAATTTTCCAAATAAACATCTTTACAGCAAAAATGAAAATATATGTCTTGATATCAACGCTTTTATTCATTGTCATGATCAGTGTAATCTTTTGTGGTTATCATTTATATTTAATAACAATGTTAAGCTTCACAAAGAATATAGCCCTTAATGGATCTTCCTATAAATTTGCACACTGTCCCAAAATTGAGCAAAAATTAAAAACAGATCTACACAATTTTCAAAAGATTTTTTTTTTTCATTTCGGCTGTGGTCGTGAAACGTTAGAAAATTCGCAAGAACATTTTGAGACATTGTATGACCTCGTGTAAGGATAAAACTTGCTTTGGCTTCAAATGCCTTTTTGTTTATAACTCAGGTTCGAAACTAACTTTGCAGGAAATTGAAAATTCCATTTTCAACTTGCCATTTTGGTAAATTTCAGGGCAGTGTGACGCCAGCTATAAGAGCAACACGAAATCAGAGCTTGTATAAAAACTGAACATTTATTTAGTTCGTGTTTTTGCAATTTGTGAATAATTTCAAATTTTCCGTTGAAAGAAAAGGTGAGAACCCAGTCGAGTAGGGAGTAGTTTATGCTCGACGTGAAGAAGGGAAAAATGACCAGAAAATCTCATGGAGTGTCAAACCACAACGGACTCCTTTTGGCTCGTTAAGGAGAAAAGTAGTACCGACTGAAATTTTGACATCAAGCACGTCTCTAGCCCTGTTTTTTCAGAAAAGACTGTTATTGGTGTCCTGAAAAACTGAATAAAAATATGGGATTTTTCAGAGTACTTATTCGTGCCGGTAACAAATAAAAGGAGCGTTCTATTTAGCCAAATCAACATAAACTTTTTAGCTCTATTTTTTAAAAGATGGTTGTGTTTGAGAAGAAACAGATCGTACAGAAAATGCAATGTGTAAAATGCCATTCTTAAACATTTTTTGTGATGTTGTGAGAACATTGGATGCATAATTCCTCGAAGCAAAAGCAAAGCCAACTCTTTATTAGGAAGGAACAGTAGAGCGTGTGATAATAATTTTTGCTCTGTTTTCCATGTAGCAAAAAACGGGCTCAGGTGTGAGACCACAGGGATTGAGATTTCATATTACTTATTGGCAGTATTGAGGCACGGCTTCGCTTTGGTCTTTTTTTTTTTCCGTATAAACTGACAGGATTAAATGAGTAATACAAAAATTCGTTTATAGACACCTTTTTTTTATAATGATGCATAATCTATCATATCAAGCTTTAAGCAGCAAAATACTATATCTAAATGTGTTTACTTTCATATTTTACCAGAAATATTTTACGACAAGACGCTTCCGTCTCAGTTTGATGAGTCAAAGGTCAAACTGAGTTCTAGAAAATATGTCTCAAACTCCAAGTACGGAAACATCTACAAAATTCAGTGAGTCTTTTTTCTTTTACTCGAATATAGTGTTTTTATTGCAATTTCTCGGTGTTTTCCTTCTTACCTACGGGATCCTGTACCTGCAATCGATTTCTTAAATATGAGCGGAAATGCACTTGGAAATTTGGGTCCGGACACTCTGATTTCGACTTTTTTGAGATAAATAATTCCCACGAAGAGTAGAAAAGTTGTAGGGTTTATGGAAATTGAGAATACCTAGAAAATTCTAAATTAGGGACAAAAACTTCATCTTTTCAGCTTTTAGGCTTGACTGCTTATCCAAACTCCAAAGCAGAGCTCACTAATTTCAACTTTTACTAAAGATCTTTTTCGGAGATTACTATGAAGATCCGTCACGTTTTTTAGTCATGGATCGTATAAAGTAACACGATCCCTGATGGGATTTGACCTTGTTCAATTCAGGGTGCAAAATACTTCAGTTGTAAAAGGAGTTTGAAAAAAGAGAAAGGGTTTGTTTGTCGGCTAATTTATCTATCTTTAATCATCAAATTTCAGACAAGATAAGACAAAGAAGAGAGAAAAAACGCCACCGCCTCAAAAGTGGCTATGGGAGGACGAATACATGATTTGGTTGAACGGCACACGAGAGAAATATCTTCAGGATACTTCTACAAGACGAAAACCAGTCAAAACTGGCCTTGTGGGAATGTCTGATGATATGACGTCACAAAGTTCAAGGTTATCTATCCTAGCCACCATCCTCGGTAACCCAGGTGTAGTTAGCATCACGTGAATTCTTTATCAGAGGACAAATTGTATATATATTCAAAATGAAAGCATCTGAATGCAAAACGAATCAATGTGACCTTTTTTTTTGCATTTGTCTTCCATGGTAGAAAACATTGTCGGAAACGAAGAAATTTCTGGTTATCCGCATTTCCTCTGTTTCCCACCTTGCTTTCAAAATCCGTCTTCCTATTGGTCTTGAAAACACGGGACTGTTTGTTTAAGGCTTTAATTTATGAATTACACAAGATGAAGTGCAACTTGGCTACCGAGGATTGGATATTCTGGTGTATCTGTAAAATTTGATTGCCGATTGCAATTCTTTTTTCTATTTGATTTCTTCAGTATGAACAGTAGCAATGTCGATTGCCTGTTTCTTGTCTGCGAATCCATAGAAAATCCATGGAATTGTTCACTTTGGACTTGCGTCTTTTTAATGGCCATAGTTCATGCGGAAGTGAGAGGGAGGACCCACAAAGGGATTGTTTTGAGCAATAAGAGAAAAAGACAGAGAGACGAAGGTTGAGGCAGTAATAAAGACATAGAAAAGAAAAACATACCCTTGTTGGCAATGATGCTTTAGATTACGTAGAAAATAACCCGAGATAGTGTTAAATTTTGTAATTGTTGTACTTTACGTGCCTTGTCATAGAATCTGAACCCGTTCGTATTTAAATCAATGAACATGGTACTAAATAAATATTAATAGCGGACTGCTGTTTTTACCCATTACGATCTAGATTGATCCCAAATAATTAATAAATGATATGTTGTTTAGTAATTCAAGTTAGAGATATTTGTCTAATCGCAGTTGGTGGTTTTATTAATTGATGGAAAAATCTTCGATCTGTCTGTAAACAGTTTGCCTCTTTTACAGTACTAGCACGCCAAACAGCCCTCTACCTACTAAAGGGTTTGAACACAAATTCAAGGTATTATACACAAGCGAGAGAGCCAGAGGATTTACCAAACTGCTGCAGGCTCTCATACAAGTGTAGTCTATGGTCGCGAACTGTGAAGCACTGGTCTCCCTGTAGCTTAGTTTATCACTCGCGAGGTTCACAGTGAAACTGACTGGAACATACTTATAAATATGAACTTGAGTGGTCGTATCTGAGCCGGAGAGCGGATCATGAAAAGTCATGTTACTTCAAATTGACCAGTCGTGATGATATTGCATTCACGTGCAATAAATCGTACCGTAAGGTACGAATATCGACTCTTATTAACGCCTATCCCAGCCTGACAACTCAAAAAAGTTCCACAAAAGGTGCAAATGGTCAATCGTGGCGTTCGGAGTGGATTACATGACTGAAAACGCAGCATAAATAATGACAAAAACGTTTTGATTGGAATTATATGATTATTCAGGTGTATTCTTTGCCCTTGAGATAAATAAATCGATTTACATTGCGGCAGAAGAGTTGAATAACCTTGCAGTTCTGCAGTTGTTCAGGTGTCATGTGACATGTACAAAAGAATGTCACTGATCTCGCATTACAAATCTATAATTATTGGCATTTAAATACAATGATATCAATTGGTTAACATCAAATATTCATGTTGCGAATAAAACTGACACCTTGGAAATCAAACTGAACCTTCTCTGCAGTATAAGAAGCTTTCTTCAGTAGATAAAAACTAACCTTAAAACGTTCGAAGAGGATCATGTTATTTTTGAAAAAAAAATACGATTGGTATTTGATCAGACTGTTGCTTCACTTTAGTTTTCTAACCCAATGATGATGACCAACTTCTAATACTTTGACTGCCATGCGCATCGAAACCGTCAGAGTGCCGGATAAAACTAATAGACATAAAAGTCTAGACATAAGACCCACACAACTGCAATTTCAATTTGTCCAGAAAATCTAAACAAAGCGAACAGTGTAGATTGAAGATCAGACTGTACTCCCTGTTCACTCTGATCTTGATCTACACTGGCTGCAAAAGCAACAAAATTTGTTAAATTCGTTTAGCTGGTTAAGAGGCTTTTGAAGTTAAAAAACCAGGTTGCACAGGACGTGAATCATTAAATGCAAAGTGGAACAAGACGTGTCCTTGAGAAGAGACTGACGCCCCCCGAAAATAGTTAACCTTCTCCTGTGAGCTGTGCACATAGAAATTGAATGTGGACACAACACATGCAAACACTTTTGACCTTGCCTTGACCTTGACTTTTGACCTATGGTCAAAGTTCTTTTGTGCATCACATTGTTTATAGATGGTTGACAATTCTGTAAAGTTAGACTGAAATTCATTTATAAATGAAATGGGTAACAGGTCGGACACAAACAGTTCCACCGAAAAACATATTTGACCTTGTTGTGACCTTGATCTTTAACCTATAGACATGACTTGTGAATGATAAACATCCTCATTCTGGGTTAATAGTGTGCAAAGTTATTTTGATAGTCATAGAAAAAAGTGTTACGGCCCAGACACAGCCTTAGACATTTGAACTTGCCATGATCTTGACTTTTGACCTACAGACATGGTTCTTGGCCGCAGCATATCATCTTTATGACACTACTGACCTTGCCTTATGTGGTTGACCATTCTGCAATAGAATTCATTCATAATTGAAATAGTAACAGCCCGGTTACGAATATATAACCCCCAAACCCCCCCCCCCAAAAAAAAAAAAAAAAAAAAAAAAAAAATTGAACTTGCTATTTGAACTTGCTATGACCTTGATCTTTGACCTACTGACCTAGTATTGTGTGTGACACATGTGTGTTTATATTCGTCTTACAATTGTACAAAGTTATATTGAAATTCATTCATAATTAAAAAAGTTATAGGACAGACACAAATACTACCTAAAAAAAAACACACATTTGACCTTACTGTGACCTTGACCTTTAACCTACAGACATGACTCTTGCGTATGGCACATCATATTGGTGTGATTAATATTTGTGCAAAGTTATTCTAAAATCAAGCGATAGGGGAAAAAGTTATGGTCCAGACACAAAAACGGACATTTGACCTTGCCTCGACCTTGACCTTTAACCTACGGACATGATTTTTACGCGCGACACATTGCCTTAATGTCGTGACAATTCTACACAGTTGTACTAAAATTTATGTATAACTGAAATAAGTTACAGGCCAAACACGAATATTACCATCCAAAATGTCTTTATAAACATAGTTGCCCTCGCTGTGACCTTGACCTTTGACCTTCTTACATTATTCTTGCACGCAAAATTTCGTCTTTGTGTGGCTAACAATTCTGTAATCTTATAGTGAAATTCATGTAGAATTAAAAGTTACAGGCCGGACACGAATAATATCCCCAACACCTTTGGCCTTGCTGTGACCTTGAACTTGAACATACGGACATGGACGGATAGATGGACGGTAGGATAGACTATACAAAAACTATA
Organism: Hippopus hippopus; assembly: GCA_946811185.2. Classification (NCBI taxonomy): domain Eukaryota; kingdom Metazoa; phylum Mollusca; class Bivalvia; order Cardiida; family Cardiidae; genus Hippopus; species Hippopus hippopus. The sequence goes on along the minus strand of OX328098.1, from coordinate 47,830,451 downwards.
TGTAATAGTGAAATCGAGAAGAGAAAGGACAGACAGAAAGGCATGATTTCCGCAAAATGTCTCATGTTCGAGAATAACGAAATCTGTATATGTCTGCTGTGAAATATGATTTTCCATATTTGTAATATTGTAGTGTGAAACGTGTATTTTGTTGTTAAATCCAAAAGTTTCTGTTGCAGATCGAGCGGTCTACCGACGATCCAGGCAAGCAAGAAGGGCCACAGACCTACAGCTGATGTTTTTGCGTAGGTTTTTTATCATGTGCTCGGAGGTATTCTCATAGCCCTGTCGTCGTCTGCGTTGCAGTGCCAAAACTTTGATATTTTCTGTTAGGCCCACATCTGTTATAACTGGTTAATAAATTTTCCGTCAAAATTGGAGTTACGAGTTGTCATACCTTAAAGAAGAACCCATAGCACAAGGGCAGGTAACCCTCAAAATATTTTTCTGCTTTAGCGCATAAAGATATCTTTATCTCAAACCGTTACGCGTTTTAGACACTGTAGATCAAGATCAGACTGCCCTCTGCGGACAAATTGTAAGGTCTGATCTGGAGTCTTCTCTGTCTTCTACTTTGTTGAATATGCTAGCCAAAGAATACCCTTGCAATTGAATATTTTCCTGTGAAATGGGAAAGTCCTGTTACTTCTTGAATAGGGCTTTGGCTGTAAAATATCGGTCTTGCAGTACCCAATGGCTACGCACAAATTACTTAACTGTATATAGATGTACAAGTGCAAAAACCGGTGCTCTGCTGGAAATGTCGACTCCAAGAAGCTCATTCTATACTCTACTACGTATAGAGCTTGCAGGAGAAATTTCTAACATTTCGGGATATGAAACATTTACTGTGAGAGAAAATAATATTTACTAAGAAATGCATATGAGAAGCGCTCTGGCAAAACGGATTAAAGCACTTCCGTGATATGTTATACCAAGCATGTTATGACATAATTATGGATCAAAGCACCAAAAAGATTTTCTTAGTAGGCTGGGTGCCCGGAGCCAGTCGTCATCTCAATCTCCATTGCTATGATCAAATAACAGAAATCCACCCATATACGTATTTATAACGTTTTGTGATCTTCCAAGTGACGGGTGAAGAAAACAGGAAGTGGTTAATCATATATATATATGTGTGTGTGTGTGTGTGTGTGTGTGTGTGTGTGTGTGTGTGTGTGTGTGTGTGTGTGTGTTAGTGTGTGTGTGTGTGTTCTTTTGTTTAATGCTATGGCATCTCAACACGTGGTATTTCTGAATAAGTATAAAAAAAAATCTATAGGAGAGGAATTAACATAAGTTATTCATAGCTTGTTTTCTAATCATATCTGTTATTCCATGTATCATTTTCTTTATTTTACATGTTTATTTGTACCAGCTTCAATAAATAGAGTTAAAACTAATTATGGATCCACAAAATCAATTTTTTCTAACAACCGACAGACTCATGAGGTACATGAAGACTGTAATTTTACGAGCAGAAAATTGACCAAGAGCAAAAAGTTTCGACTCAGGTCAGCCTGCGCACACCGCGCAGTCTGACCTGGGTCAAATTTTTTTGAAGATGCATTGAAGCCCCTTTCATAGAGCATTGCACATTACATTTTACAGGTCGTATCATTATCATCGCTTAGAGAAAGGTAAACGTAAAGAAGCCGTCCTTGTGTTACAGAGGTTCTTCCGTGGTTGGTATGTCCGAAGTTTTCTCAAGAAATTGAAAAAGAAAGTAAGTAGCCTACTCTTGAACCTGCATTGCCCTGGTAGCTCAGTGGTTATACGCAGAGAAAGTAATCCAACAGGACCCGTATGCACCAACCACTGTGAAAAAAAAAATCTTAATTTGAAAGTAACACAATTGCTGATTGGCTAAACCAAGTGATTTAGCCAGTCACAAGTTTAGTTAATTTTCTAACTCTACAATTAGACTATAATTAATGAAATTAAGAATGGAAGCTGAATACAGACCCCCGGGTTATTAATCCCATGCGACTCTCCTTGACCATAATCGGTGTGGTGTGTGGATGATTCGTATGGATTTTTCAGTTAATTAATATGTAAAAACCAAAGTCACAGTAACACTCAAAATAGCATCGTCTATACATGTACTTTGTTCTTGTGAACGAAACCCATACTAAGTTACGCCTGGTTCTTGAACGTGCTCGGTGTACAGCACCGTCACCATGGAACTAGGTGTAATGTATCATCCGAAAAACTATAAGTAATAAGTTGGCCTGTCGTGGGAATCGAACTCACATTCTCTAGTGTGCAGAGATTTGTCGCTTAAAAGTCTGACGACCTATCGCTTGAGCCATTTCGACCCACAAGGTCTATGGAACAGCACGCTCGTTAACCTTTAATTGTGTCTTATATTTAGCCATCAAGTCTACGTGACTGCTTTGACCTATCAAGTTTTCTATTAAATTTTTCACTTGTTATGGCAATTTTGTCGTTCGATTGTAACAAAAAAAAAAAGTATTGCCGATGGTACTTTTGAACCCTGGACATAAGTGCATGGTCATCACATATCTAAAAGGTTCTTTGATATTCATCTTTACGCAAAGCACGTGAAATTCTCATGGTGCGTTGACGTTACCATACAGTGATGTCTACATATCGCCGCCTACTATAATTTATAATAGGGCAAAAGTACACTGCTATCGAGATAGTTCTTTTGGATTGGGTTACAACATCTTACAGTTCAAGATTCAACTTCTACCAACATCACGATGCTGCATATGCAGTCACGATGATTAATATAATGTCCCAAAGAGACTAATTTATAAAAAAGAGGACAAAAAAAAAAAGGGGGGGGGGTAAAGTTAAAAATCTTTTAATCCACTTACATGTAGGCCTATGTTTTTCAATAACTCAGAAGAGCATGGAAGAAAACGCCATTGTAATACATGTATGTATCTTCAGAATATGGGCTTGATTGTGAGCTTTTATTGCAGGCCTTACTCCAACATGGGCGATTATGGCCTAATTTCGTGCAGGATTACCGGGAAGTGGTTACCAAGATACAGACTAGATACGGTATAATGAAACCTTCCTGTCGTCTCGACCTACGGGAGATCAAATCATTTATGGACCGTAAAACAGGTGTGTTTGGATATATATATACATGAGCCATGCTCTGTGAAAAGGGGACTGAATACATCTGCATAATGTATCGATCCATGTCAGCCTGCACAATCCGCGCAGGCTGACATGGGTCGAAACATTTTGCCATTTGAGATTTTCTTGCATGGAAAAGGAACATTTTATCTCCAAAGCGAGTCGATTGTTAGACTAAATGGATTTTATGGGTCCATAATTACGTGATGAATTGCTTAGTTAATGCATCACGGAGATGTATTAAACTGCATTTTGCTAGAGCATGGTTCATACGTTGAAGATTCAGTTAATTCTATTGCATGCACAGTATCTCCATGTTTGTCTACTTATTTTATTTTTGGAATTTTGAAATAAAACTGTTTTAGATATATACTTATTTTCCGTATATTAATAGATATTCAATGTGAAATATAAGAAAATGATTAAAGGTGAAAACTCTTAACGTTATATTAATGAAAGTTTTTACCCAGTGTTGATCATCAGTAAAAGTGGCTCTGTTTGATTTATACAGGAAAGCAGTTTTTTTACCTGTTTTACCTATCTGTTTATCTCTATGCCAAACAATCCCGAGTTTTAACAACCCTAAAAAAGAACAGTTTTGAAAACATTTTGAGAAAAAGAGAAAATGCTGATAACCAGCATTTTCTCTTTTTCCAACAATGTTTTCTACTCTTCCGAATACAAGTTCTAATTCTCGAGTCACATTTATATTGTCGTATGCAAATGCGTTCAATTTTGACACGTCTAAAATTTTGACGTTGCGATAAGAGATAATCCCCTGCATATGACTCTCCGTCTTGCAGCTTACAACATCCGGAAAGCTTGCAGCCACAGGAGAGTGCTAGCCAAGAGCCCTCACAATGTTCACAATGTTTTCCCTTGTATTTGTTTATTAAATCCTAAGAAATATTGATCATTCATATTTTACAATGATGTCTTCAGTCGTCTTCGGCATTTTTTTTTTTGGAGGAGAGGAAAAAAATCGTTTTAATAGGACATACATATAAAACAAATTTACCACAATAGTTTAATTTTCTTTCCAAGTTATACAAATAATTCATGTGTCTCCCCCCCCCCACCCTTTTGATTTATTTAATCGATAGTTTTCCCATTTTTTCTGGTGGTGCTACATGAAAAAAAATCCTACCCGGAAACTGCATAAGAACGTTATAAGCTAAGCTTTCGTTCTAATTTATTTCCTCAGTAATAGCTTTAGATTTTTGCATTCCTTTTGTATATTTGTCTTCTGTATATTGTATAACTGATGAATAAAATATGTTCAGACTAAAAAATTAATTGATTATACTGATTCATTTACGCACACAGCTTACGAGAAGGCCTTCATATTGGTAGCAAAAGCTGGAAAGATTCACAAAGACAACCTCATGGAATTCTTCAACCGCTGTGATTTGTGGCCTACACAAAGTGATATCAGCCGAGCATTTGAGACCATCTTTAGAGGTACATGTCTGTATGTCGGACGACATTTACAGAATTTCTGTTATTTTAGAAATACATGTGTTAGTATACATGTATATGAGCGGTGCCCTTGGTAAAGGGTGTTAAATGGATCTTTATTATGCATTTTACCAAACAAGGAGTTGCATTATATGGATCCAATTTGTAGAGCATCCGGTCGAATCCTGAGTTTGAATGGTCCTTTGCCATGGCAAAAAGTTTCGGCAGTGGACAACCTGCGCAGGCTAACCTGGGTCGATACTTTTTGCAATTGCATTAAACTACCTTTTCACAGAGCATGGCTCATACACATTTCATAGCAGAGGAAAACATTCAATTTGTTTCATAAAAGGAAAAAACACGTAATTATTATTACATGCAATTTTGCATATTTATGTTTGCACATTTATTGACGTAGTGCCTCTGAGATAAAATTTGTCTGAACTTTGCTGTTAGTAAACGGTGTAAAAGTGTACTAAGAATGAAGAACGCTGGTTGTTATGGTAATAAAAAACAGTGTGGTATTCCTCTCTGCAACCGCATAGAACTAGACACGTGATTTTAAATGTTGGCCTTCTACCAATATTGCTAAAATGACGTCTCTGGGTCGAAAATGAATCCAGCTCGATTGTTACTTGTTTCAATATATTTGAGTCGTGTTCTGTGAAAAACGGGTTTAAATGCATCTCCGTGTACCAAGCAAGTGAATAATTATGGATCCATTAACTCCATTTCGACCAAGAACTGGTTGAATCTGCAGATAGAATGATCCTTTGACATGCATAAAAATTCACAATAGTAAAGGTTTAGTCTCATGTCAGTCTGCATGGACTGCGCAGGCTGACCTGAGTCGATCCTTTTTGCAGATGCATTAAGTCCCCTTTTCACAGAGCATAGCTCACTTAAATTTAAAAACGTCGAAACCCTCAGCCAGACAGTTGCTTGATGTTTAGAATAGAATATTGAACCAAGTTTGCTTTGTTTATAGGTTCTCAAAACGCTGCTGAAGTCGTGTTTGTCTTGGACTGCTCCAAGAACGGAGGCGTAGTGGGGTTCCACAACCTGATCAAGTTTGTCAAAGATATTGTGATCAATTTAGATATAGCACCAGATCGGATCCGAGTAGGCATGGTTCCGTACAATGAGGCAGTATTCAATTACTTCGGAATTAGCACCTTTGATAACAAACGGGATATCCTAAACGAAATCGGTAATGTTTGGATACTTACATATGTGCCATGCATGCTCTGTGAAAAGGGGGCTTGATGTTTTTGCGAAAAAGTATCGATCCAGGTCAGCCTGCGCAGTCTGCGCAGGCTGACCTGGGCCGAAACTTTTCGCTGTTGATCAGTTTTCTCTATGTCCAATGACCAGTCTACCTCAAGATTGAGTCGGTCGTTAAAAAATGTGACTGTTGTGGATCCATAATTATGTGATGGCTTGCTTGGTATCATGTATCACGGAGATTCATTAAGCCCCCTTTTGCCAGAGCATAGCTCATATGTAGTGCGTGGCTATATGCTAAGTTCTGTGTCTTAGCCCTGCTTACAATTTATACATGCACTGTTGTAACCCTTAACTTGCTAAATAAGTTTCACAAACCTTTCCAGCCGATAGTATAAACCCAAATATTGCTATTTCAAATTATTAATAAATATTATATCTCTTTTTTTTTTGTTGGAAAAAAACATCTCCTTGTCGGACAGTGTAGATTAATGATCAGACTGCACGTTCTGTGCAGTCTGATCTTGATCTACATTGCCCGCAAAAAGCTTCTTTAGTCACGCTTAGCAGTCGAAGGGTTAAGTCGTGTTTACCACTACTTGGGGATCATGCTTAAGATTACCGGATGAAAGTAAGATTTTTTCTAAAATCCTGAAATTCTACATTTTAAGAAAAAAAAAAGAAGGAAAATGGAGAAAAAAAGAGCTGTTCATGGGCTAAAAATCCTAAATTGTGTAACAATTCTGAAAATTTTCAACCGTGATACTAGCCGATTCACTACCGATAGAATGTTGCTGACGTGTTGCCGATTTGAGCGTCGGAATACTTACACAGTGTTCAACTAAACGTTACTATTTTGTGATTAAATGATCCAGGAAAATGTATATACGTATAAAATGTCACCAATTAAATTAAGTTTGGTCGTAAAAGAGGATTGCCAGTTTTTAACGGGAGAATTGGTCTAATCAAAGATATGTAAATTTGCTTTCTCCGTCGGTGCTTTTAAGTGCGTATTGGTGAGGGAAAGTTTCCTGTAAAATGTTTAAAACATAGTTGTGCCATGCTTTGTGAAAAGGAGGTTTAATGCGTTTGCAAAAAGTATCGACGCAGGTCAGCCTGCACAGTCTGCGGTCGAAACTTTTACCAAATTGTCAATTTTCTGCATGTCAAAGGACCATTCTACCTCACGATTCAGTCCATTGTTAGACAAATGGATTTTATGGAACGATAATTAAATTATGACTTGCTTGGTATAATGCATCACAGCAATGCATTAAAATCCTTTTGCCAAGGTGCCGCTCATTTGTTTTTCATATCCTTATTTCAGGAAAGATAAAAATTCAGCATGGACTTACAAGGACACATCTGGCTTTACGTTTGATGAGGGAGATGTTTAAGGTATGTTATCACTATTCTCGTTTAGGTTTCTGAGAACAGCATTGTGTACCCCTTTAGGCCGCTTAGAACGTGCAGTCTGATCTTACTTCGACACTATCATATTCTTTGAGGGAATAAAAAATCTTTTTAATTATTGCTTTAACCCTTTACCACACAATCACAGGTTTTAACGACCCAAAGAAAAAGGCCTTTTGAAAACATTGTGGGAAAAGGAGAAAATGCTGGTAACCAGCATTTTCTCCTTTTCCCACAATGTTTTCTACCCTTCCTAAGATGATTTTCTTTTTTTTTTTTTGAGTCACAATTATTTAGTGGTCTGCAAAAGTTTTCAATTTGGGCAAGTCTAAAATTTTATTGTTTGATAAACGGTTAAGTTGTAAAAAACACGAAAAAACTTAATTTTCACAGTTCACATTCCATCCTTAAATTTTTACTCGACCGATTTCAGGACATCCAAATGTCTAAATACATTTTTTACCCTTATCTTGCTAAATAAAAGAAATGAAATTTTCAAGCAGATAGTTAAAACCTAAATATTGCTTTAAATTGAAAGGTATTTTTGCTCGAAAGATGTCTCTTTATCGGCCAGTGTAGATCCAAGATCAGACTGCACTTTCTGTGCAGTCTGATCTTGATCTACGCTGTCCGCAAAAGGTCAGTGAGTCACCCTTAGCAGTCTAAGGTGTTAAGATCTGGAAAAGAACTGTTGGATCACTAAAATAGCATACTGGCTAAAGGTACATATACAACTCTCTGAGTGTCTGAAAAGGCCCCAAGAGCTGTATGAGGAAAACCCTAAAAATTGCTTGACCCTGTAGCATAGAGGCTTGATATATATGAGCAATGCTCTGGCCAAGGGATCTTAATGCATCTCCATGATGCATAATACCAAGCAAGTCATCACATGATTATAGATCCACAAAAGCTACTAACAACTGACTGAAACACAAGATTGGTCCCTTGACCTGCAAAAAGTTTCAACCCAGGCCAGCCTACGCTTGTCCAGGCAGACCTGACCGGATAATTTTTGCAGGTGCACAGCTCATAATTATGTAGTATCACTTATTGATCATTTACCAAAATTTACATTATTAGCCATGGTCCTTCCCTGAGAGTCACGACATTTCAGGCGAGCAATAAACCTATAGCAATCATGGCGCTCTTGTCCAATCATTATGATTATGCCTTTCATTTCAAATAAGATATTACGGAATGATTTTCTGTTTTCTTCGGTTAGAATGCTCGACCAGGAGTTCGTAAAGTTGGTCTCGTGATCAGTGACAGCCAGTCAGTAGACCCGGATGCAACAAGAATGGAGGCTCGTACAGCAAGAGATTGCGGAATAGAAATAATATCTGTCAGTACGTGGTTATGTATGAACTCTTTACTTTAGGCTACAGTATATGCTATTTTTCTTTTTTGTGACATAGTTTCAACGCGCATTCGTGCATTAATAGAGCAAGTTTAATTTTTTTTGCCTCGATTAAAATTTTTTGCAAAACACATGTCAATACTTATCTCTATATATCTGTTTGCAATGTCAAGAGACTGGGTGGTTACATTTACTAATAAGGCTAATTCTGGTGTTAAATAAATGGGTTTGTCGCTAAATGCAATCAGGAACTTCGTCTGATTTAAAAGATCAGATGTGACGTCATCATACCTTTTTGAATATTCCACACATTTCGTTACGTTATAGAAGGTGCGACATTCCTCCCCCCCACCCCCCCACACAAACAACACTTATTTCTGGGCTTTTAAGGACCAATCCCATCATCTGATCCATATTTACTTTGTTTGCAAAAGATTTCAATATGAACATTTCTAAATTGTAAAGACTTCATAGATATAGATCTAAAAAACGAAACTCCAATTTTTAGGTGTTGGTGAGGACAGTTTAAAAGAGTTGAAGGCAATATCATCTTCGCCAGGACATGTCTATACAGCACTGGATGCTAAAGCTCTTACAAACATTAAACAACAAATTGAGAAGAGGTTTTGTATGGGTGAGTAAACTGATACGCATGTTGATGGTCAAACATGGTAGTCATTTACTTACAGCATGTTTGTGAAGTTCAGATGATTAAGCACATTTTTTTTTTTCATTGAAAGGAAACTTAGTCCAGTCTGATGTAGTTCGTGTTGGCGTAATCTAAATTTCAAATACACTGCTATTTTGATCCATTGACCTACATTACAACAAATTTTGGTGTAGGCCTATTTCCAGGTCTTGTCATAAGTTTTTATGCATGAAATTCTATTTTTCAGTTATTTACTACAAGCTTCCATTGTGCTTTTAACGTCTGACAGGTGTTGTTGTAATGTTGTTTGTTTGGAATTTAACGCCGTTTTAACAGCTAGGTCATATCACGGCAGTCAATGCACCTACGCATGTGTTTCCTGGCTTTCTCACAACAGTTCTGACACAATGTTCTTTCCAAGCCGCCGACTAGTTTTCTCACAAGCAGAGGTGAGAGGCTAAAAATTGCCGGAAAGAAAGTTTGCTTGAACGGTGTATCGAAACTACAACTACCAGGTCAAGAGTCAGATACGCTACCCGGCCAGGCTAAGCAAGCCATCACATAATCATGGATCCATAGAAATCTATTTTGTCTAACAATCAAGTGAACTATGTAGCAGACTGGTCCTTTGACTAGCAGAAAATTGCCTAACAGCAAAGGCTGACCTGCGTCGATAATTTTTGCGGATGCATTAAACCTCTTTTCACAGAGCATGGCTCAATGACTACATTGTATATACATGTACTAAATTTCTAGCGTCCTGCGGTTTCTGTCAGCGCTTATTACCCAGAATACGTCAGTATGGACTCATGAAAGTTGAAGTAATGGATATCGGTTGGACAATATTTCCGCCACTTGGGGCTGGTATCCGTCCATCAAACTATCTACAGAGACTCCCCCTTGGTAAATAGTATAGTATAACTGGACACTTGCTTGGCAGGTTTATCTGGCACCCCACAGTAGTGAAACATCCAAACCTTAGATTTATAAAAATGATCTGCCAAATACAAGTGGCCACAAACATAGGTTTGATTGTAATTTCATTTAGACAAAACACCAGTGGGTCAATCTGAAACCTCAGCCACCAAGCATGTCACTCTCACGCTGGAGAAATCTGAGGCTTTAGATGTTGTATTCACCAGTTACCCACCAGAAGCATGTGGCTTAGAGCACCTGCACTTTTCTAGATGGATTAGACCAGTTATCAACAACACAGAGGCATGGTCCTTCATGGGTGATCACACTTTATTGCATTTTGGTTTCAAGAAAAAAAAATGTTCATTTAACTCTTTACCACACAACAAAAGTTTAGACTAGCCTAAACTTAACCCTTTACCCCACAATCCCGAGCTTTAACGACCCTAAGTGAGAAGACTTTTGAAAACACTGTGGGAAAAGGAGAAAATGCTGGTAACCAGCATTTTCTCCTTTTCCCACAATGTTTCCTACTCTTCCATAAACAAATTTCAATTTTTGAGTCACATTTATTTTGTTGTCTGCAAATGCTTTCAATTTGGTCAGGTCCAAAATTTTGTCCTTTGGCAAAGAGTAAAACTATGCAAGATGATGGATGAAATTTAGTTCAGATGATAGAATTCATCTTTGAAAAGGTTAGAAAATATTACGAGAATAAAAGGAGATAATGCTGGTCACCAGTGTTTTCTTTTTTCCCCATAATGTTTTCAAATGCCTTTTTCCAAAGGGTCATTGAAGCACTGAATTGTGTGGTATAGGCTTAATTCAGCATGACTTATCAAATGAGGGATTCAGTTTTTAACAGTACAACAGCACCCGATGCTTGTAGAAATAGCTTGATTTTCAGTGAAAATTCCAAGTCAAAAAAAGGGTATCAGTGTGTCAAAATATTTTTATGGGTATCTTCCCCTGATGTATGGGTTCCCCTTTGATAGTTCACAACTAGTGTAATTTTGAAGTAAATACCTTCAGTAATGACAGAGATATTATAAAATGTCAAAGGTTTTGCATGACGAAGACAATGAAGTCAGAGCTATGACAGTACCACGATGTTTTTTTTCAAAAACAGCCAAGCTAAAAATGAAAGACTACTGATAAAGCTGAAGCACAAAAAGGGCCTAAATTATGCAAATTTTGAGCTGCTTTTTGCCAGTCTATCTCAAAAATTAAAGGGCAGTGGTGATCTAAGATAAGACAAAAGCAAAATGGCTTGTCTAACATTGATTATAAAGCTGCAAAAGCAACTTTGTACTTATTTGCTTAGTGACCTATAGGTAGGCTAACAACATCACATGTCCACAGCATAAAGGTTGGAGAAATTTGTATATGGTTTTTCATGTAACTGAAGCAACTTCTTTTTCTTCCTTTTAATCCTATAAAAACTGTAACATTTTTATGCCAGTAGAAAGAAATGAAATTAACTCTTTACCAAATGACAAAATTTCAGACTTTTCCAAACTGAAAGAATTTGCAGACAACACATTAGATGTAACTAAAAAGACACTGATTGTCTGTGAAAGTCTTGAAAACCTTGTTAGAAAAGGAGAAAATGCTGGTTACCAGCATTTTCTCCTTTTCCCACAAGGTTTTCAAAAGGCTATTTCCTTGGAGTCGTTAAAACTTGGGATTGTGTGTTAAAGAGGTAAGAGATACCTTTCAAAAAACATGGTTTAGTCAGTCTGTGCAATATATGTAATATGTGTATGTTGAATCATTATATAAACATTTTTTTTTTCCAGATGAAGACATAATTAAAGCTACAGGAATGAAAGCCTGTCTCCGACTGGTCATCCAGTCAAGACTCAATCGCTATGGTTACATCACAGTTCCATCTGATGTTCGTGAAGGTGTTGAAAAAGTAACCACAGAAACACAAGCATTGGAAATTATAGAAAAGTTTATTGCTGACAGAATGACTTTAAAAATTGACAAAGACTTGAAGACAGTGGCAAATCTTAAAATAGAAGATACTGCATAACAACTAGAATAATGCAAATGCTGAGCACAAAAAGATATATAACTTCAACTCTTAACTCTCTAAGAACCAACAAAATTTTAGACTTGTCCGAATTCAAATCTGTCACAGAAGACAAATTACCTGGGGTTCTTCAGATGAGATTTGACTCTGGGTTGAAAATATTGTGGAAAAAGGAGAAAATGTTGATCATTAGCATTTTCTCCTCTTCCAACAATGTTTTCTCTAGCCTTTTTTCCTCGGGGTTGTTAAAACTCAGGATTGTTGATACAGGGTTACAACTTGGATACAGAGTGGATTTTCAAGAAAGTACCTGTAACAATATCAACATATTCTGTCCTGCTGGTGATTCATCTTGTCTCGCATCAAACAACTTTTGAAATATCTAAGGCTATTTTTCTGTTTTTCAAGAATATGCTGGTAATTAAAAATGATACAACATAAACCTCAAAAAGACAGTTGTCATCTTGCTACTTTGGTATTTTTTATCTGATCAATATCCGCTTTTTGGAGGAATAAAACACCTGACTTGAACTTCCCCACTTTACTATCTACATGACAAATATCCTTTTTTTCTCTCTTCCTGCAAAAGAAAAAAAATGTCAACTTGGTCTCAGGCCTTGGACTGCCAAATAAAGTAAGAGAACTTAGGTGAGGAAAAAATACCAAGACTTTGCTGGTTCCAGACTGTTTGTGACTGAAATATCTATATGGAATATTATGTTGTAGTAACCTTCCTTGTGCTTGCCTTTGATTCGAGCAGCCTGAGAAAATTTGATATCACAAGAGACCAAAGGTTGAGCTAGATATCTAAATTTTCTTACAGAGAGAAGCAAAAACAATCACCATGAAAGTTACAACAACAAAATATGTCTTTTATTATATACCTGCAATGACAAAATTTTGCAATTGTTAACAATTTTCTTTGAAAATTGTGAACAAAATAAAACAAATATTTGTTTAACAGGCAGTAACTTCATTTCTATGAATGGCGCAGAAAAATGTAATAGTGTAACATTTTTACCACTCGAAACATAAATCAATATATACATATTCAGCCCCCGGGATATGTCATCATACCATAATTGGAACCGTATTTGACAATGTGTAGATATAGATTTTTTTCCATCATGTGTCATTTTATCTATGAGCGACGTACATTATTCGAGTGAAAAATATTTGTACGTATATGATAAAACAATATAAAAAACAGAATAGATCCATGACTATACAAATGCACAAAAAAACGTTGTATGCCTGGGTAATGGATTTGTAACATGAGATATCCATCTTGAAAACAGAGTAACATAAGTAGCAAAAAGTTTATGACTGCTCATACAAAATTACTGCCATATGGCCTGCAACAATGAAACGGGGCATTTGGACATTTGCGTAAAGTGTCGACTGCGCAGGCTAATCCGAGACGGCACTTTAAGACTGCATTAGATTTTGTGCTTCAGTAGACTTACGCAAAACAGAAAATTACATAAAAATGGAAAGTGTCGTTTGGGATTAGCCTGCACGGACTGCGCAGGCTGATCCGAGATGACACTTTACGCAAATGTCCGAATGCCCCTTTTTGCTTGTTGCAGGCCATATTTATTTGCCAAGACAAAAGGATCATTCATAAATGTATGACAACAACCTCATAAACATGACTCATGCTCTGTAAAAATGGGATTTAATGCATCTGCAAAAAAGTATTGACCCAGGTCTGCCTGCAAAGTCAGCAAAGGCTGACCTCGGTTGAAAATTTTTGCTAACGGTCAATTTTCAGCATTTCAAAGGACCAGTCTACCTTATGATTCAGTCTGTTACCAGACAAAATGGATTTTATGGATCCATAGTTTAAACGTATTGATTTAACATTGATTGAGAAACAAGTTCTAGCAACTTAGACAAATCTCTCTCCATTCTGCTTCCTGGAAACTATACCAGAACTTGTGCCGAATGTTAGGGCCAATGAACAGTCCAAAAGTTGATACCCACTCCAAGGTATCAAACTCTGGACCTTATGGTTACAAGTCTGATGCTCTACCTCACAACCACAGACACCAAATGGATCCATGATTATGCAAAGACTTACTAGGTATAATACATTATGGAGATGCATTAAACCCCTTTTCCCAGAGCATGGCTTTTGTGTCTTTTCAGCAAATTGAAGTTTCATGTAATTTTCAGGTAATCCAAATACTAGTAACTGATAACTTGCAATATTTAACTCTTTCAACATGACAAAATTTTGAGACTTGTCTAAATTGAAATTTAAATTGACAACAAATGAAGATAAAATGCACAACAAATAATGAGATTTGGCTTTTTAAGGGTAGAAACAGGTAGCTCAGTGGTTAGCGTATCGGACTCGTGACCTGGTGGTCGTGAGTTCAATATCCGGTTGAGGCAAACTTTCTCTACGGCGATTTTTCGCCTCTCAACCCTGATGCATGTGAAAAAGTAGTCAGTGACTCGGAAAGAAAGTTGTGTCAGTACTGGTGTGAGAAAGCCAGGAAACACATGCATATGTGCGCTGACCACCGTGATATGACCCAAGCTGTTAAAACGGTGTTAAACTCGAATTCAACATATCAATCAATCACTTACTCAAGATATAGAAAGTTATGCAACTTCTGATTGGCTTGACCAATTGATTTAGCCAATCAGAGGTTGCATTACTTTCAAATTTAGAAATTCTTGAGAATACGATTCAAAATATTCTTAAGAATAGTTGGTGAATACAGACCCTGGTAACTGGATGAAAAAAATTTTTCAGAAAACAAGGGAGCCAGTCTTAGAATTTAGAAATGGGACAATATCTAGGATGGTTCAATAATATAAACCCACAATTCACAATTTTCAGAAAACAAGGGAGCCAGTCTTAGAATTTAGAATTGGGACAATATCTAGGATGGCTCAATAATATAAACCCACAATTCACAATTTTCAGAAAACAAGGGAGCCAGTCTTAGAATTTAGAATTGGGACAATATCTAGGATGGCTCAATAATATAAACCCACAATTCACAATTTTCAGAAAACAAGGAAGCCAGTCTTAGAATTTAGAAATGGGACAATATCTAGGATGGCTCAATAATATAAACCCACAATTCAAAATTTTCAGAAAACAAGGGAGCCAGTCTTATAATTTAAAATTGGGACAATATCTAGGATGGCTCAATAATATAAACCCACAATTCACAATATTCAGAAAACAAGGGAGCCAGTCTTATAATTTAGAATTGGGACAATATCTAGGATGGCTCAATAATATAAACCCACAATTCACAATTTTCAGAAAACAAGGGAGCCAGTCTTAGAATTTAGAAATGGGACAATATCTAGGATGGCTCAATAATATAAACCCACAATTCAAAATTTTCAGAAAACAAGGGAGCCAGTCTTAGAATTTAGAAATGGGACAATATCTAGGATGGCTCAATAATATAAACCCACAATTCAAAATTTTCAGAAAACAAGGGAGCCAGTCTTAGAATTTAGAAATGGGACAATATCTAGGATGGCTCAATAATATAAACCCACAATTCACAATTTTCAGAAAACAAGGGAGCCAGTCTTAGAATTTAGAATTGGGACAATATCTAGGATGGCTCAATAATATAAACCCACAATTCACAATTTTCAGAAAACAAGGGAGCCAGTCTTAGAATTTAGAAATGGGACAATATCTAGGATGGCTCAATAATATAAACCCACAATTCACAATTTTCAGAAAACAAGGGAGCCAGTCTTAGAATTTAGAAATGGGACAATATCTAGGATGGCTCAATAATATAAACCCACAATTCAAAATTTTCAGAAAACAAGGGAGCCAGTCTTATAATTTAAAACTGGGACAATATCTAGGATGGCTCAATAATATAAACCCACAATTCACAATTTTCAGAAAACAAGGGAGCCAGTCTTAGAATTTAGAATTGGGACAATATCTAAGATGGCTCAATAATATAAACCCACAATTCACAATTTTCAGAAAACAAGGGAGCCAGTCTTGGAATTCAGAATTGGGACAATATCTAGGATGGCTCGAGAATATTTATACCCACAATTCACAGAATGTCACTTACCTTTTCAGGTCTCTATCCTTTCCTTCCTGAGAAATTTTATTTCCAACTGCTCTATCCTGCAAAATGATACAAGGATCTTATAAACTCTTTCCCATAAAACAAAACTTTGGACTCAAACAAATTGAAAGCTTTAGCAGACAACCCAATAAATGTAGTTCAAATGATGATTTCTGTCTGATAGGGTTCAAAACATTGTGGGAAAAGGACAAAATGCTGGTTACCAGCATTTTCTCCTTTTTCCCACAATGTTTTCAAAAGGCTTCTTCCTCAGGGTAGTGGGATTGTGTGATAAAGGGTTAAGAAGAACTTTTTTTTAAACAAACTGATATTTAACACTAAACATGAACACATGATATTGCAAAACAGCTTTCTGGAAGGGCTCTCTTTAGAAAGTATTTTATCCTATATCCTAGCATACAAGACCTGTTGAAGACCATGTTCGGTTGGTTGGTGTGTATAGCCATTTTCAACATTTTTTCAGTCATATAAACATGGCTAGTACACCTATCAATACATTCTTGGAGTTTCTTTTACTAGGAATCCTGACAAAACTCTTTCCAAGCCACTCTATGTTACCAGCTAGGCTATCCTGCTCAGCCACAAGATCATGAGTAGGGAAATAAAATGGCATTTATTTTGTTAAAGCAGTCATTGTTGGATAAAATTTGTTGAACACTTATTCATAGTAAATGATAAAGCTTCAAAAATGATGAAAAACATCAACTGGGGGTTACTTTTTTCATCTTGGAGCAGACTGTTTTTGAAAGCATTGTGGCAAAATGTTTGTGTATAAAGCGTCAATTAATGATTATTATCCACAGTTACAAGTCCATACTACAAATTTGTTTCACATAACGATGAGTTAAAATTCTCTCGAACAACATAATGAATGCATTCTGCAACCGGTATCTTGAATTTGGCACAAATGAGCAGAAGTTCTCCAATACAGTAGAAAACATTGTGGTAAAGGAGAAATTGCTTGTTAAAAGCAATTTCTCCTTTTCTCATGATGTTTTTAATAGGTTACCTCTGAGACACATTGGACTGTTTGTTTAATGAATTATGCATTACCCAAGTTTTCTGTTCCTCAACTTTCTCCTTTTGCTTCCTTCTCATCTCTTGAAACTCTTTATAATTGTAATATTTGTTTTTCGGTGGCTGTAAAATAGGAAATTTGTCTTGTTTACAGTCTCATGTTTACAATCTTATCTCTGCCTCTGTAACTGTACCAGTTGAAAAATTTTTAGCCTTGTTCAAAATGAAAAACAATTCCAGATAACAAATTGAATGTAACTCAAAATTAACTAAAACTATCCTTGAGAAGGCTGAAAACATTGTGGAAAAAGAAAAAAATGCTGGGAACCAGCATTTTCTCGTTTTTTCCACAATGCTTGGTTAATGGTGAACAAAGGGCAAAATTTTATGTTGGAAGCAATTGCAGACAACAAATTCAGCATACTTATGGATGAGAAAAAGGAGCAAATATATACGTGACCAGAGCTATGATTAAAGACTGCTATTTTAATAATAAGAATTTCGAAGTCAATCTTTCCAAGGTGGTAAAAGTAGGCTGTGGAGGATCAAATGGATTAAAACTGTCAGAATCTGCCTTAGACACTACATTTGGTAAATATTCCCGAATTTTTTTCCTCCCTCTATTCTCACAGCAAGAAAATCTGCTACATTTACAAAAATTGTTATTCATACATGAGTGGGTAAATAACACACAGGATTGGTATTATATCTTGGAATGTGGAAATAAATAATTTTGTTCATAAAAATTCAGGACAAGACTGACAACAGATCTTTTACATATTTCAGATTTTATGTTAAAGCATTGTTTACTACAATTTACGCATTGCTCAACCACTGGTTTTAATAATTTATATTCAGATATTCTATCCAGCACTCGACTGGAGTAATCCGTAACATCCCTTATAAAAGGTGTTATTATTTTCAAATCTATAATCTTATAATCCCCAAATGAATAATCTGTGAACCTGCAAATTTGATCTCCTGAAATAAACCGCTGCATCCTTTCTGTTTGTTTATAAATTCAAAACCTAAATCACTAAGGCATGACAGATCTTAATGTATAAAGCAATTTGTTGAAATACCTTGGCTCCAAGTCGTATCAGGAGATCCCTCATTGCATCTTCTCTCTCCTCTCCTTTAGCCCCACTGATACC
This sequence comes from Hippopus hippopus, assembly GCA_946811185.2. Taxonomy (NCBI): domain Eukaryota; kingdom Metazoa; phylum Mollusca; class Bivalvia; order Cardiida; family Cardiidae; genus Hippopus; species Hippopus hippopus. The sequence continues at coordinate 47,812,015 of OX328098.1, read as the reverse complement.
AAGCTTGTGGACATCATATCTAGCTGTTTTCATGTCCACTTCCTGTCCAGTATCTTCCTCTGTTATGGATTTCTTTGCCTCCTTATTTTTTCTCTGAAAACAAGATACATGTATAATCAACAACGAACTTCTTCACGCCATATGAAATAAACAATACATGACATGAAACACTGAAAAGGAACAAAAGCAATTCTTTTAACATTTCATCACAGCACCAAAGTTTCAATTACATTGACAAAAAAGGCTTCAAAAAACATTGTGGGAAAAGGAGAAAAGACTGATTACCAGCATTCTCCCCTCTTCCAACAATGCCCGGCCGGGTGGCTCAGTGATTAGCGTATCTGACTCGTTGGAGGTTGCGGGTTCGATACCCAGTTGCAGCGAACTTTCTGTCTGGCAATTTTTCGCCTCTCACCTCTGATGCATGTGAGAAAAGTAGTCAGTGGCTTTGGAAAGAAAGTTGTGTTAGTACTGGTGTGAGAATACCAGGAAACATGTGGGTGCGTCACTGACCGCCATGATATGACATAAGCTGTTAAAATGGCGTTAAACTCCAATACAAACCAAACCAAATTTTCCAACAATGTTTCTGGAAGTCTTCCCCCTCATGGTCACATAGTAGAATGTCAATAGCTCTGCTGCTGCCTATGCTGACAAGACAGGATAATAATAAAGACAGCCATACATTACCTCCTTGCCTTCCTTTTTCTCCCTGCGTGAATGGAACACTATAACTTCAGGTTGGTGTTTCTGATCTTTTGTCTTTGCCACCCTTTCCTGCAACTTTTCCTCCAACTTCTCCTTCTCAAGTTTCTCTTTGAAATCTTCAAGACCAAGTTCTCTCTTCATCTGCTCAATATGCCGCTCTGCTCCACCTGTGTGCTGTGTAGATTTACGGCGGTTTTCTAACATTCTAACAGGTTCATTCTTCTTCTTCTTCTTTCGTTTCTTTTTCTTCTTTTTCAGTTTGACTTCAGCTGTCGGAGCAATACTTGCTTTTTCAGATTCATCATCAGGGGTATCTATTTTTTCTGTGCCCTCACATGTTGGCTTCTTTTTCTTCTTTTTCTTCACTCCATGTGTTGCTAGGAAATTTTCTCCTGTAATCAAGAAGTAAGACATGACAAACATTTGACCAAACATCAAAATTTTAGACTCCTGCATTTAAGAAAAAATTTTACCAACAACAAAATAAAGTTGACTAAAGTGATGTGCTTTGTCTTTAAAAGGGTAGAAAGTATTGTGATTTAGCAGCATTTCCCCCCGTTTTCAAATAGGTATTCAAAAACTTTCTTCCATAGTGTCATTATAATGCAGGATTGTATGCTAAAGGATTTGATTTTCACTATACTCTCGAGACAAATTGTATTATTCTCTTAATCTAACTCTTTAACACACAACAGAATTTTAGACTCTTAGAAATTCAAAGCATTTTGCAGATCACAAATTCAATGTACCTTAAAAGTCTATGAAATGGCTTAAAAAACATTAAGGGAAAAGGAGGACACGCCGGTTACCAGCATTTTCTCCTTTCCCACAATACTTTCAAAAGCACACTTCGTCAATGTCATTAAAACTCAAGACAGTGACAAAAGGTTAAAGATAACCAACAAGGATTAAAGTATAAGTTTGATGGGTATGAGATCATTGTGGCAATAAGGGATTGTTTGATAAAGGGTATAAGTGTGATCAATTTGACATCGTCACCAAAAAGTTACTGTCTAAACTAAATTACAAGTATAATTGTAGACAAACAGAGGTAGCTCAGAGAAAATACCAGAGTTCAAGAATTGATAATGCTATGCTGCAGTCGCATCTTCGGTGAAAGTCATAAAATGAAAAAGGGGCATAACCGTCAAATATATTTTAAGGGTTATATGCCCTTCTTGTGATGTTTCCCCTGTTGAAAATTAACAACCAGCCGGAGTTTAAAGTAAATATCTGCAGTAATAAGAGACATACCATGTAAAGTTTTTTTACCATGATAATTATGACTCATACAACAAAGCTGTGATAATACATAAATACTTTTTTTAAAAGTGCTGAGCTAAAAATAACTCTCTTTTTTACCATACTCATTCAACTTTTGCCACAGTTTTTCCTGGGTATCCATATCTTATTCTAGGTCACTGAAATAAGAAAATAAATACATATATCAATATAAGTGTAACAGATGATAGGGTTTTGATTCATGTATCATCATGACAGGTATTCCAGCTGTCTTCTCAGAAATCAGTATTTTTCTGCTAAACACCTGGGCTGTCTAGCTGTTGCTTTCTGAGAAAAAAAAAAAAGCATCATAATAAATATTTAATTTACTGGGAATTAGTCAGATACAAGTACTTGATACCTTGTTTGCCATACTCGGAGCCAATCCTACTAAGATTATCTCAAGGTACTATACTTTATCCCTGTCCCCTCAAAGTTCCAGACACCTAGAGACACTGCCTTTGGGTAAAATGGGTATTATTTACAATGCGATACTTATTACCAATAAACTATTAAAAATGCATTTAAATATAATATAAAACCATCAAAATACTGTACCTAAACCACCGATGTAAAAATTTACTCAAGATATAAGTTATACCAACTTTCCATATGTTGAAGTTGACGTTGGGTAGACTCACAACCATTTGCTCGGCTAGCTCTGTTGGTAGAGCTGCGGTACTAGTGTTCTGGGGGTGGTGTGTTCAAGTCAGACATCGGGCACCGCTTTCTCCCATGATTTACTATAATGGCAACCAGGTCAATTGGTCAGCAAAGGTTGGTGGCACTGGCTGTCCGTGGGAACCATGGGGAGTTGCTGACTCCCAGAAAATCAGGAGGGGGAGGAGTGTTGTAGTCAATGTTGGGTAGACTCACAACCAGCTGTCCGGCTAGCTCAGTTGAAACAGCTGCGGTACTAGTGTTCCGGGGGTCGTGGGTTCCAGTCCCATGTCGGGCACACTTTTTTCCCTACATTTACCAAACATTACCGAAACTACAAAAAATCATCCGAACACCTGGTCGTCCGAAAGCCCTTCCGAAAAAGTCGAGTGAAAACAGTCGCTGAATCGTGATCTTTCACATTTTACAAATGATCCTGTTTGTCTAACAATTGATTTCTAGTTTTGAAAAATCTGATTTTCTAAAAGTGAAGCTAGAAACTTGCCATAATCATGAATTTATTCGTTTACCTGCAGTCTATCGCATGTACGTAAATTGATTTCTCCATTACAGTGCGGAAGCTACTAACAAGGCTAAGAGAAAACGAGAACCAGTTAAGGACCGGTCCCTAAAAAGCGCCTACAAGTGTCTACAAGCGTCTACAACAAAAATTAAACAAATTTTCATTTTTATCATAAATGCACTACAACAGTTTAGCTATTTCATAATCAATTTGATGTCAAAAAGACAAAAAAGCCAATCTAAAAGTATATAGAATGGCCAAACTGTACACCCTTTAGCATTATGTACAGCATGCATGGGCGTCTACAGGACTAGAGGCGTTAACATGTCTATTAAAAAGTAAACATTTCTCTTTTTTTTTTCATTTGAAAATGGAATAGTTTCTCCACTTTAGTCAATTACTTAAACCTGTGCTCTGATGGCTTATGTCTTTTTGTTGCAAATATTTACAAACGAATTGCAGGTTATTAAAATATGCACGTTAGAATTTATACTCTGTGAGCAATGCATCCTCTCCCGTTTTATGATCATGTAGTTCAAACCCATCCCTGAACAAATTTATGTTTTTTTTTCTACAAAGATGCACAGCAGTGACCATTTCTTCGACCATTTAAATTCATCTCATAAGCGTAAGGATACTATATTATCAAATTTCCTGACATGAACTGAATTTAACTCTTAGATGTAATGTTTTGTTTTCTTACAACTTAGTAAATCGTATGCACACCGGCCAATGGCTTGGTAGTGTAAAGAACAAAATAAAATACAATAAAATCATCAAAATTTGTGACAGTGGGGATAGAATTCGAATCAAATCAGTCATAATCATATTTTTTAATGTACATATTTGTCATAAAATCTGCCAGACACTTGTAGACGCTTGTAGACACTTGTGGACGCTTGTAGACGCTGTTTAGGGAGACCCGTTAAGGACATGTTTAATCTGCGGGCCTAATTGTGGGCCCATTTACAATCTTATATGGAGCTTATTCACACCTTACTAAATGGATAGGATATCTTAAAACCAGGGGCTCTATGATTTCCATATACTTACTTATATTATAAAGTTATCATCTACTAAAAGCACAACAAAGAAGGCATTTGATGCCTTTGCAGTATAAGGAAAAACAAGAAAAAAAATATATGCCACATTTTGGCCCTTTTTTATAACAAACACTTAGAATTGCGCTTTTAATTGCTAAATAATTAATTTATTTATCTATTAATTAATTCGTTTTCTCTCTCTCTCTAATACCAGTTATCTCTAGTACGCCTACGGATTAGGAGGGCGTACCACCGGGAGTGCAATGAGACAATTCAGCTTTTTTTTTTCACCTGTGGTTGATTACCAACACAGGGGTATATTCAGATTTTTTGCCACAAATAGAAATATTTAGTTCAATGCTGATATTTTTTTCTATTTGATATTTTGTTCTTTGTTATCATGTTAAAGAAACTTGACGGTTACAAGCAGTTTTTAAAAGGGTCAATTTTGGCTTTTATATAAAGGCCGATGGTTTTGTTAGATCAGTAATCCTATAGTAGAGGATCAGATGTGATGTTGTTGAAATACGATTTCACATAATACTGTGTTGATCAAGTTCTGTGATATCATTTTTAACGTGTGGTGTGATTACTGAAATTTTAATTTAGCACCATCTATATAGGGGAGGGGGGGGGGGAAACATTATATGAATTTATGTATAGATTTATTACTCTAAAAAAAAAAAAAAAAAAACCTTAAGTAAAAGCCCAAATAGAAAATTGTAACACAGTTTGGCATTAATGGCAGAAAAATCTTACTAACTAGAAAGAGAGCAAAGAGCCAAAGTTCGGTATGTAACAAACGACTATTTTCAGTACAGCAGTGTAACATCAATACATGAAAATCTCAAACGGCATTTCTCTTGAACAACGTCGAATTGTATCTCTAATAATGTTATACAAAATTGAAGAAAAAGAAGAAGATGAAGAAAAAAAAAAAAAAAATAAAAATAAATAAATAAAAATAAAAATAAAAAATAAAAAAAAATAAAATAAAATAAAAACCTCTCGTACATGTAGATCACCATCATACCACACTCTCAAACGCAGCATCATGTATACAGTTTCTTTCCCCGCGCGATCAGATACTGAAATGCCCTGCCTAACAGCATCGATGCCAGTGATAGTCTTTCATGCTTCACTACCAGTCTCAATTCTTATATGTTCTAGGCTGCACTTCTGTTTTATCTCTTTTTAATCATATTAGCTATTATTACATAGTATCACGTAACATAGACATGGCTCTTAATATTTAACCTTGTCCTCGACCTATCAGTATAGTCAGAGATTGACTGTTGATAGTCAACGTCTACAGATGTAGACGTAGATCCAAGTGATCGCATTTTTCATCTATTGATTTTAAAAGTTTTATATACCTAAATCAAGATTATGATATAGGTGAAATCATGCCTTGAAAACCAGACTGTCATTTCTCATTTAAAATCTAGGCAGTTTTCGTGTTTAATATGATGAAATACATGGGAGGATACCTTTTAGTTATAATATGACATTAAATAAATGACACCTCTATAAATGCGTGTTCTCCTTTTTGAGGTCAAAGTTTCTTCAGAACTGTCCAAATTTCTCGTCCTTTTCTTCTAAATGATCAAAATTCTTTACGGCTTGAGGAAAGAAGGTTTTTCCACAAAAAATTATACTGACTTTACAGACGTTTAGCAGGTAACACGCCTTTATTCGGTCTTGGCTTGATGCTGTTCACCACTTGTAAGGGATGCGACTCTGGTACACGCTACTTCTACAAAAAGACGATATTTGTACGAGTTTTTTCCCTTAGATCACAAAAACCGTTCACAGCTTTGCCATTCTAACACATATTTTTCCGAATTCTTTTCAAAGTGTAAATTGATTATAAGCTAAAGCATATGTAGAATATAGGAAATAACTAACACGTCGGTGAATGAGTTGATTTATAAATGAGGATGTTTTACTACAAGAGGTCAGGTTGACTTTTTTTTCCCTTTGCATTTTTCTTGCGGGATCGCTAGTCAGGACACAAATTCATATAGATCTATGTCAAGGGAGAAGACCTAATAACGCAAAAATAAGTTATCAGAGGTACAGGACATAGATAGGTTAACTCACCTAAGCATGTGTGCTTAAGTATTCTGTATAAGAAAAAAAAAAAAATGGAGATAGAACCATCAGTTGTATTCACTTTTAACCTAGTTACTGCATTTGCACCACGATGACCTTTATTTAACTCCAAAGATTGCATTCATAGTGCATGAAACGTGTATTGTTAAACTAGAATTATAGTTATCAACAACATTCTAAATTTGAGCAGTGCTCTGTGAAAAGGGGACTTATTGCATCTGCGAAAAGTATCGACCCACTGCACCCAAATGACCTTTATTTAACTGCAAAGATTGTTTCCATAGTGCATGATACGTGCACTGTTAAACCAGAATTACACTTATCAACAACATTCTAAATTTGAGTAATGCTCTGTGAAAAGGTGGCTTATTGCATTTGCGAAAAATATCGACCCAACTAATACTCTCTCTCGATTCTGCTTCCTTGGAACTACATCAGTACTCGCGCCGACTGTGTGGACCAATGACGGGTCCCAAAGTTGACACCCGCTCCCGGGAATCGAACTTGGGACCTCATGGTTACGAAACCGACACTCTACCTCAACCACGAACAACCAAATTCTATTGGTCGTATGGAAAGAAAAGCTCGTGTTGAATTAAGCCTAAACTTGTTGCAGTGATTACCCTAGACAGCCCGAAAACGAGATTTGTCTTCGGGGTTGCATTTGTTTGTCAAATTACACTGGTAGCAATTTGTGCGGAAGGGGCGAATTATGCTTGGGACGAACACCTTATAAGAGGTGAACTTCAAAGTGCTAAACCAATCGGTAGCGAAACCTCACATCGCGAATTTGTTGCTTGGCGAAACGTTAGAACAAACTGAAAGTGCAAGATGATTGTTTACAAAAATTAGAAGCAAGTTGTTTGTCGGTTTGATACATTTACTTTAAGATATTTGAATTTTCCATTAGTATTTTTTGATCGCTGAATGATTTTTAATGTCCAAATCTGATTACATTAAGCCCCTTTTCCATGTGGATTAAGTCATTTCGCCACAAGCACATTTCGACCCTTTGCCATTTTGATACCCTGATAATTTTGTCATTTCGATACCTAATTGGATCATTTTGACTCCAAATTCATGTCAAGGAATGTTGTCTCGGTATCCTGTTAATGACCTTTAGACTGGTCCATATTGTAAGCATTTGCAGACGACAAAGTCATAAATGTTGCTAGTAAAATTTGTCTCTCATTTCAGTAACAGACAATTTCGGTAACTTGGACTTATTGTAAACTGATTGGAGGTTTCTGTAACAGAGAAATTATGTTGGTGTTAATGAACCATAAAGATTTTCACACCAATTTACCTTGCTTTACTTAGTTTTTCATGTATAAAAAACATATTCTAAAAAGTTTTATACAGATGCTCAGAAATTAGACAGTAAGATGATGGACAAATTGTAGCTAGGTTTTTGGTGTGAAAAATGTTAGAGTGCAAATAACACTATAATGACATTGTTACTTAAACCTTCAATCCAATATTGTTATGAGTCCAGTTTACCAAAAGTACCAAAATTTTTGGAAGGATAGAAAACTTGGTGGAATAAGGAGAAAATGCTGGTTACCACCATTTTCTCCTTTTCCCAAAATGTTTTCTTCCATTGGAAGAGAAAAGTCATCATTTGAGCCATATTCTATTTGTCATTTGCAAATCCTTTAAATTTGGATGCGGCTAAAATTGTAGTGTCTTGTAAAGAATGATGTGAATCATTACAGTATACCATGCATATTTTGTTGCAATAGATCCAGCTATAGCCACAAAAAGAAATGGCCATTGTCTTGATACATTACTTATCTGCAAAAAAGTTCAAGGATAAACTGAAAGGAGCCACTACCCTGATTATGAAGTATTGGAACTCCATAAGATTTGATGAAATGATAATTAACCCTTAGAGCGTCAAATAAACATATCAGACATTTTCAACCTAGAAATATAATCCAAATACTTAAGATTTTATGGTTGTGTTTGTCTACAGTGTTTCAGGAAAGCAGACAGTGTAGATCAAAGATCATGTTGCACATTTTGTGTGGCCTGATCTTGATATACTCTGGCTGCAAAGGCATTTTGTGAAAGTCGTGAAAGGTGCTTTAAGGGTTAATATTTCTTACAATTTTCAGAAAGTTACTATACATTATACACATAGAAGACAGGCATCAGATTTTGATATATGGCCAGGAGTATCCAGCCTGTAAAATGGGCACCACATATCTATAGGAGCCTGAATGGAGTTTTCTGCATCTATAAACCTTTTGGATTTGGCTGTAAACGAGTTGTGGATTGGCTTAAAACAGGCCTTGCCCAAGGTATCTATAGTATGCTGATGTATGATGACCTATGACTGAGGTCAAGATACAGGGTGTGGGGGCGTTTAGGGTAACTGAGTCTTAACCCTTTAACAGACAAGAATATGTCAGACTTTTACAAATTGAAAGTATTTGAAGACAAAAAATTAAAATTGGCTCAATTGTCGTATACAATCATGAATTTTTACAACACTTAGAAAAAGGGCTTTTTAAAATATTTCTGAAAATGTAGAAAATGCTAGTAACCAACATTTTCTCCTATTCCCACAATGTTTTCTTTCCAAAACAAGTCCAATCTTTGTGCAGCAGTTGATCTGACATCTGCCCTTTTTTAGATTTGGATGAGGCTAAAATTTGTTATCTAGTATAGAGGTTGAAATATTATTATGTCACTAAAACCTATGTTTTTGGTACTCATCAAGACATTTCTAATGAGTACCCACAATATAGACTTGAAAGAAAAGAAACAGTGATATTTATCTTTGAACATGAATATTTAAAAATAATCGGACCTCCACTATGAGGTGCACAATCATTTTACAACCAAAACATTTTTCCCATGGTGGTGTATACATGTAGTCATATTTATTATGATTATTAACTCTTTACCAAACATTTCTGTATTTTGAAGACCGTAGCAAAATTGGCTTCCAAAAATACTGTTCAAAAATGAGAAAATGCTGCTTACCAGCATTTCATCTTGTTTGCACAATGTTGTTTTCTCTTTCAAAGACCAAACCCTGATTTTACCCACAGTTTATAATAGTCTACAAATGCTTTCAGTATGGGCAAGTGTAAACTTTTGTTCGAAGAGTCCTTTGTGGCTAAGTTGTGAAGGTGCTAGATTTTTAATTCAGAGGTCCTTGGCTTGATACATGCACTAGTTGTGCCGGAAAGTCTTTTGGCAATGCACTAGGTAGCCCAAAGCTCAAACATAGTCTTTGCGAAACCTAGGACACTCGAATAAATGAACTGAAATGCTATTGAAAATGCTGTAAAACACCATTGAAAATGCTGGTTACCAGCATTTTCTCTTTTTCCCAAGATGTTTTCAAAAGCCTTTTCTTTTGTGGTCATTAAAACTTGGGATTGTATGGTAAAGGGTTAAATAAGATATGATTATATTATGTTACCCATGCACATTAACTCTTTACCAAACAACAATTTTTAGACTTCTCCGAACCAGAAGCATTTGCAGAAGAGAAATTGAATGTGGTGCAAATAATGGGAATTTTCTCTGAGAGAGTAGAAAACATTGAGGGAAAAGGATTGATTAATTGATTGATTGTTCGGTGTTTAATGCCGTTTTCAACAGTATTTCAGTCATATGGCCGGTGCACCTATCCATGCTTTCCTGGAAATTCTTTACGAGTACTCCACACAATATTCTTTCCAAGCCACTGGCTGCTTTCCCACATAGCAATCATTGAGAGAGGAATGAATCCTGTTGCAATGACTATCATCAATCCTGTTAAAGAAATTGGCTGAGCTGGGGATCAAACCAATGACCCCCTGTTCTCAAGTCTTGTATGCTACCGACTGAGCTACCTGGGCTTGGCCAAAAGTTTGGACCTGTCCATATTGAAAGCATTAAAATTTTATGGGGACAACGAAATAAATATGGTTAAAAAGTCAGAATTTGTTTTTGAAAGGTCAGAGGACATTATGAGGTAAGGAGAAAATGCTGGTTACATAGCTTTCAAAAATCTTCTTCTTGAGGGTCATAAAAAAGCTAGGATTGTGAGAAATAGTACATGATTATCCAGGTTATTTTCAGACTTGCTTAAACCTATAATTATCGAAATTAAGAAAGAACATACATTTAAAGTGCACAGGAACCTTTTTTCCCCCAACATAATGGAAGACATTGTAGGGAAGGGAGCAATTGCTTGTTACTGGCCTGAATATTTCGCAAAATAAAACTAGAAAATGTAGATTCAAGATCAGACTGAATACTTAGTGTGACCTTAAACTTTTTACCAAACAACAAAATTTTAGACCCGTCCAAATTGAAAACATTTGCAGACGACAAAATAAATACAACTCAAAAATTGAATTTTGTTTTTGGAAGGGTTGAAAACACTATGGGAAAAGGAGAAAATGCTGGTTACCTGCATTTTCTCTTTTTCCCACAATGTTTTCAAAAGTTTTCTCAGGGTTTGTTAAAAGTTGGGATTGTGTGATAAAAGGTTAACTCTTTCACTATCAATGATGACTTAAATAACTTTTGTGGATGGTATAGATCAAGATATGACTGCACTGAAACATGCAGCTTGATCTTGGATCTACACGATTCACTATCTGAAGTTAGACCGTGACCCAGTTCATCTCCAGTACCGATAGAAATCTACCTAGACAAAATTAATCTACATATACTTTGTTTCCAAAAACAGCTTTAGTTTTGATTTTTATTCACTCTGTCATCTATTTTTCAGAATTAAACAGCTATCCTTGTTATGAGCATGAATTTACAGAGGCTCTGAGTGCTGCATTCAGACCACCAAGTTTACCTGACACAGAAAAAAGCAAGGAGAAATCCCTTATCTTACAACAGAACGGACAAGTTGAGATTGACTATCTTGAGCACCGACTTGGTACAGCGTTTAGGTCATAGAAGTAAAAGAACTCACATCAACCCTAGTAGTGCTGAACCTAGATTAACCCTTTACCACACAATCCTGAGTTTTAACGACTGTGGGAAAGAAAGGTTTTAAAAACACTGTTGGAAAAGGAGAAAATGCTGGTAACCAGCATTTTATCCTTTTCCAACAATGTTTTCAACTCAATGAAAGGCAAGTTCCATCATTTGAGTCACCTTCAATTTGTCGGCTGCAAATGCTTTGAATTTGGACAAGTTTATAAACTTGTATTTTGCTGTAAAGAGTTAAACTACTAACGTGAAAAGAGTAGATCAAGATCAGACTGCACAGAATGTAATCTTGCATCCACTCTGTCCACTGCTTTGCCAGATATTCTGATAAACACAGCTTTAAAATTGCAATATAATGCATATTTAGTGCTAATTAAGAATGTCCATTTCAGCTATTTGGCATGACAAGGGTTAATCTTTTGACAATTCTTTTCCACACCATTCCAAGTTTTAATGACCTTTAGGAAGATGGCTTTTGAAAACATTGTAGGAAAAGGAAAAAATGCTGGTAATCAGCATTTTCTCCTTTTCCCACAATGTTTCCTATTCTATCAAAGACAGAAATCATCATTTCATGCTACATTTAATTTGTCATCTGCAAATGCTTTCAATTTGGATAAGTCAAAAATTTAGTTGTGTGGTAAGGAAATATGGTTGAAGGGCTCAGTGGTGAAGTGGGAGTGTCCTCTGGCAAAACACATCAGCGCCCTAACTAAATACTGGTTAAACCCAGGACTTACATGAACGAGTGAGCTGTCACCATGATATGTGGAGAAATTGCTGATTACCACCCCCAGATATTTATCACCGAGCACGAGGAGCACAGTGAATAGCATTCATGACTTGAGAAAAGGGGGTTGCAGGTTCATATTCCCAGCTTGACCAGTATCTTTCCTAGGATTGATGGTAGTGATTGCCACAGGGTTCATTTCTCCCTCAATGCAGAACATTGTTTCAACATGGTTATATGGGATACCAGCCAGTGGCTTGGGAAGAATACTGTGCAAAGTACGGAAATTCCAGAAAAGCCTGGGTAGGTGCACTGGCCACCATGATATAACTGAAATAATGTTGAAAATGGCATTAAACACAACCCAATCAATCAACCAAACATTCTATCAATAGATTCTTCTTTTTTTTCTTTTAAAGAAACAGGATGAAATAAAAAGAGTTAATCATGTCAGTTGGGTAAAAAAAATCTAGAAATGTGCTGGTGATTACCCAGGCTATCTGATGAATCAAAACGCTTTTGACAACTGAGCAGAATTGTTATCGGAGAATGAAATTGTAGACTTTTCCAAATTGAAAACATTTGCAGTCAGTGAATTATATGTGACTCAAATAATAAGATTTCCCCTGGAAAAAGTAGAAAACACTAAGGGAAAAGAACAATTGCTGGTATTCATCATTTTCTACTTTTCCCCGCCTTCTCCTTCAGGGTCATTTAAACCCCGGAGTTTGAAGTTGTTCTGTTGTCCAAAGCACTTCTTTTTTTAATTTCCTTCTTTTTTTTTTCTTTCAGTTTTAGGTGATAGATATATAAAAGATGATTTTGTTGTGAACTATCTCCATGGTTTGAGCAAGAATTCATCAGGTGTTTTGTGTAAGTAGTTGACACTTTCTGAGACTTTTTAACCCTTTACAACACAATTCCGAGTTTTAATGACCTGGAGAAAGAAGGCCTTTGAAAACATTATTGGTCAAGGAGAAAATGTTACCAGCATTTTCTCCATTTCTGACAATGTTTTCTTCTCTTTCATTGACAACTTCCATTATTTGAGCCACATTGAAATTGTCGTCTGAAAATGCTTTCAATATGAATGGGTCCAAATTTTGTTTTCTTGTAGAGAATTGACATTTAACTGTACAACACAGCTGCTTATCTCCTGAATCACTGTGTTGTGTGAAGAAAAATATTTAGGGGACATCCAGTTGAAGTGTTACTGAATGTGAGTGTTACTGTTGAACCAGGATTTTTTCTGTTCCAGGGTCAAATATCAAACATTGGAGAATGTCATGTAACCATTAATTAATTTTCCTAAAAATATAAGGCTCATTCGAAGCCAGATTCTGAGTGATAACAGCAGAAACACATTTTTTTTCCGTAGCAAGTGTGATCGAACATGTTCTTGAGGTTGCTATATGCAAATGGTTTCATCCATCAGTGTATAGCTAAAGGTCCCTCAGGTACTTGCATGAGTGAAAGTTTTCTGTATTATTACGAAATTCTGTATTTTCAGGGTCCAACTAGGTCATTTTTCCAAATCTTGTAAATCCAAAGAGAAAATTTGGGGACTAGGTACCCCACAAACCTGGTATCTCCGGCATATTGCAGGTCAACTGATCTCCAGGTGTCCTATCAATAAAGTTCATTGCCTCTCTCCATTTCATTTGTTTGAGGCTGTTATTGTTCATTTGTGGTTCTCATCGAACATCTGGCGACAGAGATTCCAATAAAACGGAATCAGTTGAGTTTAGTGGCTGAATATACTCGAAATATTTATTGGAGCATGTCTGGTTGCCTAATTGAAAAAAGTCTTTTGATTAGACTAAAATAAATCAATCAACCAATAGATACTTATATCTTTACCAAACAACAAAATTAAGGACCTGTCAGAATCGAAAGCATTTGCAGACAACAATATAAGTGTGATTAAAAAATTGAAGTTTATTTGTGAAAGGGTGGAAAACATTGTGGGAAAAGAAGAAAATGCTGGTAACCAGCATTTTCTCCTTTTCTCACAATGTTTTCAAAATGTTTTCAAAAGCCCTCTTATTGAGGGTCATTAAAATTTGGGATTGTTTATTAAAGGACTAACAGAGAAAGTTTGTCCTGTATCATAACATAACTGCCGTGTTCAAACAAAGATTGTCACTGTTAAAAGATAAAACGAACATAGGACTGATGAGTGTAATATTGTCTATTTTCAGTGATGGGATTAGGGGCGAGAGGAAGAGAGACTCTAGGAGTTATATCCCTCTCCAAGTTTTTAAGGGTATGTTCATTTGACTCTCCCAAACCACTGATTTTGTGATTTCTCAAAACAGAGAGCATTTGCAGACAGCAAAATTTAAATATTGATTAAATGATGGGATTTTTTTTTTTTTTTTTTGGAAGGGTGGAAAGTATTCGGCGGGAAAAAGTAGTTCCCCAGCTAAGTGTCCTTTTTGTACTGTATGAGTGGAAATTTTTGTGATTTTGCGAATTTGAAAAATTTGCAAACTTTTCCGTTCACATATTTCACATAACGAGTGTCTTAAATTCGCAAACATTTCCGTTTGCAAAATGTCTGTAATCGGTATTTTGCAAATTTTTCGACACAGGTTTTATCCACGTATACAGTACTTGTCTGGGTTATCTCGTCTGTACTCCTTGTAACATGCTAATTGTAAGACTTCTTTTTCAGGGTTGCAGAAGAACAGGATATTTAGATAGACTTAACTCTTTACCAAATGACAGAATTTTGGACTGGTTCAAACTTAAAGTCTTTACTTAAGTCAAATTAATTAACTTTCGATGACTGAAGAAAAGGGATTTTGAAAACATTGTGAGAAAAGAGAAAGTGCTTGGAAACAACATTTTCTCCTTTACTCACAATGTTTCCTACACTTTCAAAGGCAAATTTCATTATTTGAGCCACATTAAAATTATCGGCTGCAAATGCCTTCAATTTGGAGGAGTCTTGAATTTTTGTCATCTGGTAAAAGGTTGATGAGTAGAAAACAATGTGGGGAAAAAGGAGAAATGCTGGTAACCAGCATTATCTCCTTATCCCTCAAGGTTTTCATAGCCTTTTTGCCTCAGGTTTATTAAAACTTTGGATTATATGGTAAAAAGGAGAGTGAAATGTCATTGCTGTATCTGCTTTGTCAGAAAGATTGATTTGATGGAACAGTGTTAATAACAACTCCATATGAGGCATTTAAATAGCCCTTAATCCTTACCAAACAACAAAATTTTTGGCTGATCCAAACTAAAAGAACTTGAAGATGACAAATCAAATGTGGTGCAAATAATGAAATATTGCTTTAAAAAAGGTTAGAAAAGGTTGTGGGAAAGGGAGAAAATGTTGATTACCAGCATTTTCTTCTTTTCCCACATTTTTTTAAAAGCTTTTTTTTTTAAAGTTGTTAAAACTCAGGATTGTGTGGGAGAGAGTTAACTCTTTACCAAACAACAAAATTTTAGACCAGTCTAAATTGAAAGCATTTGCAGACGACAAAGTAAATGTGACTAAAAAATTAAACTTTATTTTTAGAATGGTAGAAAACTTTCTTGGAAAAGAAGAAAATCCTGGTTACCGTCATTTTCTCCTTTTCCCACAGTCTTTTCAAAAGATTTGTTGTTAAAACTCTGGATCGTGTGGGAGATAGTTAACTCTTTACCACACAACTCCGACTTTTAACGACCCTGAGAAAAAAGCCTTTTGAAAACATTGTGGGAAAAGGAGAAAATGCTGGTAACCAGCATTTTCTCCTTTTCCCACAATGTTTTCTACCCTTCCCAAACCAAATTTCAATTTTTCAGTCACATTTATTTTGTCGTCTGCAAATGCTTTCAATTTGGACCGGTCTAAAATTTTCTCTTGTGGTAAAGAGTTAACCAAACCGTTTCATGTTCTGTTGATCTGGAGGAAGAGGGCTTTTGAAAACTTTTTGGGAGGGGGTGTGGAAATTTTAGTAACGAGAATTTTCTTCTTCCTCTCCGCAGAATGTTTACAACCTTTCACACTCAAATCTCATCTGAACCACATCTTATTGTTAACTCATTACCATACGACAAAATTTTAGGTTTGTCCAAATCGAAAGCATTTGCAGATGACAAAATAAAAGTGACTGAAAATTTGAAATTTGTTTTGTGAAGGGTAGAAAACATTGTGGGAAAAGGAGAAAATGCTGGTTACCAGCATTTTCTCCTTTTCCCACAATGTTTTCTAAAGGCTTCTCTCTCAGGGTCGTCAAAAGTAGGGATTGTGTGGTAATGGGTTAAATAGATAACCACTTTGGAAATTGTTGAGCAATGGAGAAATTGCTCAATATGAGAAAATTTTCTTTTTGCCATAGTGTTTTCCTGTTTATACATGTACTGTACTTTGATTTATATTGATAATTCCTTTTTCACAAGAATAATTTCAAAGTTGTCTGCAGCAGTTTTTCAGGAGTTAACCCCAAGAGTGTTGAATAAAACAAATATCTATTTTCAATCTAGAAATAAGACCCCAGTGTTTGCAACATCTACACTGGCCACAAAGGCAGCTATAGTGGTGCTTTGAGGGTTAATTAACTGATTCCTTTCTTTTTTCTTATCAATTACAAGGTGTATCATGTGAAAGGAAGACTAGGCTATGCCACACAGGATAGTTTTCATGATGGGATATTTGTACAAAGAACATCTTACAGTATGTAGCCAAACTTCTGTTACAGTTATGTAATTCTTTACCACACAACCCTGAGTTTTAATAACTGAGAAAGAAAAATTTCGAAAACAACTTTTGAAAGGAGAAACCAGCATTTTCTTCTTTTCCAGCAATGTTTACTATCCTTTCCAAATCAAGTCATTTGAGCCACACTTAATTTGTGGTCTGCAAATGTTTTTAAATTGTAGAAGCCTGAAATTTTGTGGTAGAGAGATAATTCTTCAATTAGTTACAACCTACTTCAATTTATAGGGAATGTGGACACAATTTTGAACAGTATATATTGATCTCTCTTGATGATTGCTCCTTTGATTTCTAACTACTACTTGTGCTATATGTTGGTAGTCTCAGAGCTTGAACCTCTTTGTGACAAGATTTGATTCCTGAACCTTTGATTTGAGGAGCAGAGGGGCTATACCTCTACAATTTTAGAAAACAAAGTAGAAGTATTTACTCTTAACTCTTTACCAAACGACAAAATTTTAGACTTGTCCAAATTGAAAGCATTTGCAGACGACAAAGTAAATGTGACTTGAAAATCGAAATTTGTATTGGGAAGGGTAGAAAACATTGTGGGAAAAGGAGAAAATGCTGGTTACCAGCATTTTCTCCTTTTCCAACAATGTTTTCAAAAGGCCTCTCTCAGGGTCGTTAAAAGTCGGGATTGTGTGGAAAAGAGTTAACCAAAACAATCCCATGTTCTACCAACCTTTAGGAACAAGGCATTTGAAACATCATCAGACAAATCTTTTAATTTGAATCACATTTATTTGTCATCTGCAAATGCTGTCAAGTTGAACAAAACTAAAATTTTGTTGTTTGGTAAAGAGTTAATGTAGACCCATTTTTTATTGAAACAAATTTGCAGCAGGTGACACAAACAACATCTTTGTATTATTTGATCTATCAACATGAATAAAATTTGATGGATGAATGTACTGAAAAGACTTGCCTGTTATTAGCAGTTTCTCTTTTTTCCACCTTGTTTTCAAAAATAGTCTGCTCCAAGTGGTAAAAAATTGTCTTCAGGGGGTAATGGAACTAGGTACTGCAAAACTCTTTACTAAACAGTCCTGTGTTTTCATGGTCCTGAGGAAGAGAGATTTTGAAAACATTGTGGGAAAAGGAGGAAATGCTGGTAACCAGCATTTTCTTCTTTCCCACAATGTTTTCTTACCATTCAGAGACAGATCTAAGCGTTTGAAGGATGTAATCAGTCTCCGCCTATTTAGATCTTTACCAAATAATGTAATTTTAGACTTGTACAAATTGAAAGCATTTGCAGACAACTTAGAATTAAATGTAGCTGAAATGATGGTACCTTAATTGTATGTGAAAGTGCAGAAAACCTTATAGGAAAAGGAATAAAAAGCTGTTACTAGTGATTGTATGGTAAAGACTTTAACAATAACAATTTTTTCCATACTGTTAGGGAAAACCTTTTCCCTCTGAGCCAAGGTTTGTCATTTGTTTAATTTGTTACTTTTTCTTTATTAATTTGTTTTTGTTTACAGAGCACATAGACAAGGCCAAAATGGACAAAATCTGTAGTTCAGCACAGTCAGGTCATCAAAGGTTGATGTTTGAGTAAGTCATTACTTCTTTGTATTTATAAAATGTATGCAAAGCCCTGGTAGCACAGTTGGTAGCATGCAGTATGTGAGATTAAAGGGTCACTGGATTGAAATCCCAGCTAATTTCTTTCAGATGATTGTCATAAGGACAGGATTCATTCCTCTCAATTCACTGATCATTGTTTCAGTAATGTTTATATGGCAAAGCAGTCAGTGGCTTGGGAAGAATATTGTGCAAAGTACTGGTAAGTACTGGATAGGTGCACTGGCTGCTGCAGTAGAACTTAAATAATGTTGAAAATGGCATTAAACATCAAGTATCAATTATGTTGACTTCTCATATTTTATTCTTTGGATTATCGAAATATCTCAACAGTCAGTATATTGATAATTTCTACATTACAAAATTTAGTGCTTAGGCAAGATTTGGTTCAAATGATAGGACTTGTTTTTATACCCCCCACAACGAACTGGAGGGGGGTATACTGGAATCACCATGGCTGTTTGTCCGTCCATCCGTCCGTCCGTCCGTCAGTCTGTCCGTAGACACAAATTTGTCCGGCGAAATACTCCGACACTTTTTCAGGTACTAAACTCAAATTTACACACAGTGTTCCTATATATATGAAGTTGTGCATGTGCAATTTCCATGACCCTGCTGTGATTTGTTGCAGAATTATCTCCCCTTGAACTTTTTTCAACTCTTCCTTTTGTACTAAACCATTCTGCATTCTTTGACAAAGACCTGTTTTGTGACAAGGAGCTGGTGGGGAGTATGATCACATTTAGTGATAGCTCTAGTCTGAACAGTAGAAAGCATTGTAGGGAAAAGAGAAAATGCTGATTACCAGCATGTATTATTCCCCCACAATTTTTTCAAAAACCTGTAGGGTCTTGTAGACACAGAATCATTTGGTAAAATGTTAAACATGCGAGAGAGGGGCATTGTTTCAAAAGCTTTTTTTTCTCAGAGTTATATAAAGTCAGGAAGTGTGGTATAAGGTTAACTCTTTACCAAACAATCCCGGGTTTTCAGAACTCTCAGAAAGAAGCCTTTTGAAAACATTGTGGGAATAGGAGAAAATGCTGGTAACCAGCATTTTCTCCTTTTCCCACAATGTTTTCCACCTTTCCCAGAACAAATTTCAATTTTTGAGTCACATTAATTTTGTCGTCTGCAAATGCTTTCAATTTGGACCAGGCCAAAATTTTGTTGTTTGGTAAAGATTTAACAGGGATGTATAAAATACTTACAGGTATGCAGGTATAGACCCGGACAGTGAAGAAGCTTACAAATTGGCATCGTCCGGTATCATTCGACCCCAGAGTTCCAATACCCCTCCCATATTGTACAGTGTAAAATGTATCCATTTTGATCCACCAGACTTTACTTTAGGTAAGCTAAACCCATCAGAGTTAGTATTTAATTGCCCTGAAAGTGCTAATCACAAATTAAGTAGCTTTTGCTGACAGTAGAGTTTAAGATAAGACTGCACAAAATTTGCAAGCTGATCTTTACTTAAATGTATCTGTTTCGATGCACCCGACGTTAGGTAAGCTAAACCCATCATAGTACATGTATTTGCCCTGAAAGTGCCAAGAAGAGCTTTAGTTACTTTTGCTGACACTACAGATCAAGATCAGACTGCACAGAGTTTGTTAGGTGATCTTAAATCTACACTTACTTGACTCCAGACCAGTAAATTGTGACAATATATTGCAGGAAGATGATGTTGTTTCTGTGGCAAGAGTCTTCACCTATAGGTAGTTAATCATCACTCTTTAAGTGCTGGGCACAACTTTTGCTGCTAATGTGGACAATAAAAATCAAGATCAAACTGCACAAAACATGCAGTCTGATGTTATATAAACACTGTTTGCTACTTTGCAAGATATTTTGGCCAAAATAGCTTTATATATCATCCAAGTTTCTGTTTCTGACTGGAACTGTGTAATTATTTTAGCTATATAGAGGTTGATATACATGTATATACATTTTCACTTTTAGCGTGCTTTTAGCTCTTACCAAACAATCAAGTTTTAGACTGGTCTAAATTGACGCATTTGATGAGGACAAATTAGATATGTCTCTAATGATGGGAATCATCTTTTAAAGGATAGAAAACATTGTGGGAAAAGAAGAAAATGCTGGTTACCAGCATATTTTCCTTTTCCAACAATATTTTCACAGGTTTTCATCAGGAAAGTAAAAACAACAGGATTGTTGGACAAAGGACTTAGCCTCATTACATACAGGAAATTTTTTAGCATGTTATTTTTTTGTTTACTATTTTCAGAAGTCCATGCAATAAATGAGACATGTTTCTACCTGGCAGATTTTATTCATGACATCGGAGTAAAGTTAAAATCTACTGCAGTGTGTATGCACATTCATCGTCTACGCTACGGACATTTTACTTTGGGTAGCACTTTACTTTCCAAAGACTGGAACACAGACGAAATTAAACAGAATATGATACGAATTATCCCTTTATTGCGTGCTCGAAAAATATTCACAGGGTTACCTTTTAAAGATAAGGAACATAAACATAATTATAGTGTATATAATAAAGAACTTGACACTGAAAATGTAATACATAATGCTTTGGCCGAAATAGCTGATAATGACACTTGAACCAAAAGGGATTTATTTTGTTTATTATTTTTTTCCTTGTTTTAGTTTGTTCAGCTCATTACGAGGGTCATTCATTTGTGTCACTAATAAGCCTCCATACCACATGACCATATGTATCACACGGAGATAAGGGTATTTTCACAAGCAAGTCATTTTGAATACTGGCATGAAATTTTGTTTTGATAGGTACATTCTTTCAAAAGTTACTGAAAGTTAAAGTAGCTGCAGTCATATACACTGGCTATATTACTGAATGTACAATGAACCCAAAAGCAAAGCTTGAAATTAGGGCCTATATTAAAAGTCGTGTTAGTCTAATTATTTCTGCTTCACAAATGTTTAGTGAATTATGTCAGTTACATGGGGCTTCTGCGGCATCAAAACGGTCGGTTTTCAGATGGTATAAAAAAGTAAAGATGGTAGATCTTCCTTAAAAGATGTCCACAGACCTGGTCAACCCAAAACTGCAGCTTCCAAAGAAAATGTTGTTGCTGTGGCAGATTTAATTAAGCAGGATGCCAGGCTTACAGTGAAAAGAAATAGCTAAGAGAGTTGGCATATCATCAGGGTCAGTTCATAAGATTTTGACCAAGGAGTTAAAACTTTGTAAGATTTGCGCTCAGTGGGTCCCCCTGCTCTCGACAGATGAACAAAAGGCTGCTCATGTAAAAAAGGCCAAAATTCTTCTTAAAAAGTAAAAAAATTGTGACAAACGCAGAATATCAGAACTGTTCACAGGTGATGAAACCTGGATTTATTATTTTGAGTCCTAGAGACGCGTCAATAATAAACAGACCATGCTAAGCCGATCAATGCAGAAAGAATAAAAAGCGTGGGAAAAGTTTTATATGTCATATTTTTTCATTCAGACAGTCCAATTGCTCAAATTCCTGTACCAAACGGCTGAACGGTTACAGGCAAGTTTTACAAGAACAATGTTCTACAAAAGTGAAGAAACACTATGAAAAACGGAGACCTTTTTGCTCTTTCCTTTATTGAAGAAAACTCTCTCTGGACATCGATATGACTCTTAAAGTGCCTTGGAAAGTGCCATTTTTCAGTATCTGCTGGGTATTCCCAGAAAAGCCTATTTTGCAGCCTTCATGTACTGGATTTCCAGACTTGAAAAATGTATTTCTGTCAAGGGAGTATATTTTGAGGGGATGAAATGAACGAAATATATGCATTTAATATAATGCGTCTCATAGACACCCAGTGACACAATTAAATGAACGAGCCTCAAACTTCCTGAAACAATGCAGTAGACAGCCTAGAAAATATCCTTAATGTATAGGGATGATTTCCAAATTGTATGCATCTGCAGAGGACATATTCACAATCTATACAAATAAGCTTCAGTTTTCTGTTGTGGTAGAAAACATTGTGGGAAAAGGAGAAAGTGCTGGTAACCATTATTTTCTCCTATTCCCACAATGTTTTCAAGTCTTCTTCAAGTCATTAGAACTCTTGATTGTTTTGTAAAAGATTAACCCTTTACCACACGACCAATTTTAGACCTGTCCGAATTGAAAGCATTTGCAGAGGACAGTTTCAATGTGGATCATATGAAATGATTTTTCTTTGATAGGGTAGAAAACATTGTAGGAAAAGGAGAAAATGCTGATTACCAGCATTTTCTCCTTTTCCCACAATGTTTTCAAAAGCCTTCTCTATCAGGGGTGTCAAAAGTCGTCATTGTGTGGTAAAGGGTTAACTCTTACCAAATGACAAAATTTTGGAGTGGACCAAATTGAAAGCATTTGTAGACAACAGATTTCACTGAGATGATCATTTCTCTTTTTCATAGGGTGGAAAACATAGTGAATGTGAGAAGAGGAGAAAATGCTGGTTACTAGCATTTTCTCCTTTTTCCCACAATGTGGTCAGAGTCTTCTTCAGGGTCATTAGAACTCTGTATTGTTTTGTAAAAGGTTAAAGGTCTATCCTCAATGTCACACAAGGTTTTAGAATGTTTGGTGTAATATTTAATTGTTATGGATTACAGTTTACCAGATGACAAAATTTTAAACCTGTCTGAACTGAAAGCATTTTCAGGCAACATATCAATTGTTCCTCAAAAACATTCTCTTTTCCCCCAAGTATTAAAAGGCTGCTTTTCTTCAGGATGATTAAAACATGAGGTTGTTTGCCTGTACCATGTTTACCTGCCAGTCATTAAAATACAGGATTGTTTGAGAAAATGTTAACCCTTTACCACACTATCAAGAGTTTTGAAAATCTTAGGGAATTAGACTTTGTGAAAACGTTGTGGGAAAAAGAGAACATGCTGGTAAACAGCATTTTCTCCATTTCCCACAATCTTTTCTAGCTTTCAAAGATAAGAAAAAAAAAAAAAAAAATAGGCCACATTTGTCATCAGCAAATGCTTTGATTGATTTTAGACAAGTCCAAAAGTTTGTAATCTATTAAGAAAGCTTTTGAAAACATCCTGAGAAAAGGAGAAAGTGTTGGTAACCAACAGTATTTTCCCCTCATCACACAATGTTTAATGCCCTTTTAAAGACAACACAAACAATTTGGGCCACATTCAGTTGTGAACTGCAAATGCTTCGATTTTGGAATAATCCAAAATTTTGTCATCTAGTGAAGAGTTAACCCTTTCCCACACAATCCTGACTCTTGATGACCCTGAGAATAAATGCTTTTGAATACATCGTTTGAAAAAGAGGAATTGTGGGTAACCAGCATTTTCTTTATGTCCTGCAATGTTTTCTACCCTTCCAGAATAAATTTCTATATTTTAGTCACATTTAATTTATGATCTGCAAATGCTTTCAATTTGAACAGGTCTTAAATTTTGTGTTAGGTAAAGAGTTAACTCTTTACCAAATAACAAAATTTTTGACTTGTCCAAATTGAAAGCTTTTGCAGATGATAAAATAGAATTGACTCAATTTAGAATTTATATTTAAAAGGTTATGAAACATTGTTGGAAAAGGAGAAAATGCTGGTAACCAGCATTTTGTCCTTTTCCCACAATGTTTTCAAAAGACTTCATCTGCAAGGTTGTTAAAAATCTGGCTTGTATAGTAAAGGGTTAAGGAAGTAAGATGTATGCAGAGATAAGGCAGGGTACAACATGAAAAGAAACTGAAACTTCACTTTCACTTTCATTTTTTATTATTGCATTCTAGGTGTGGTGGCGTATGTATTTACACAAAATTTCTGATGTAATAACAATAAACTCCAACATAAATATAGTGATAGTGCATGAAGGCCGTAACTATACAGCATTCTGCTACAACATATGATTCATTATGCCCATCATGTACAATACAGTTTTGTCAATTCAAAAGAGGACATGCAATAAAAGTATTACCCCTCAGTCCATAGTTAACTCTTTATCAGACAAAATATTGAATTGGCCCAAATTGAAAGCATTTTACAGACAAGAAATTGAGTGTGAATCAAATTAACAGATTTGTCTTTGAAAGAGTAGAAAACGTTGTTGGAAAAAGAAAAAGCTGCATACCAGCATTTTCTTCTTTAACTGCAATGTTTTCAAGCCTTCCTTCTCAGGGAGTATGTGGTAAAGGGTTAAAGCAATACCAAAAAAATGCCATAAGAATTTACACAGTTTGTTGACAAACACCCAGTGACTAGTTGGCAATAATCTAACCAATCAACTTGAAGGTCTTCCTTCCTAAAAATTCAACCAACAGGCAACTTCTTCTCTTGTCTTGCAGCAAACCTCTTACAAACATTGTTGCAGAAGGAGAAACAGCATGTAGGGAATAAACTTAGAGTCTGTCCGATTGACAAGGATAATGCGGTGCTATAGATCAGAAGTTGGTCTTCTATCTTAGAATTTACTATTGTCTGTTTTCGTGTAAGGAACATCTCACTAAGTTTTCTTGCTTAAATTTATAGAATATCTTTATTTGAAGCTTTATTTCACATTTTCAACAAGCTCTTAATTCTTCATCCATCAAGCATAACAGGCATGACTTTTCAATCTTTATTAGGCATGCATAAGCTTTATATAACAGCACTTCTAAAGCCCAGAATTTTCATGTAAAAGCAAGTGAACAAGTTAACAAAAACTCCAACTGTACAGAAATAATTATTACAGTATATCCATGTAAATACAACCTTTTCAAATGTTTCACATCAAAATCTGTTTAATTACGATGGTACAATATTTGCTAATGAACATTAAAAATTTCGACAACATTTTTCTTGCTGCCTTCTTACTTTCTCTACAAGTTTAACTCTTTACCAGATCACAAAATTTAGGCTTATCCATATTAACCCATTACCAGATGACAAAATTTTAGCCTTGTCCAAACTGAAAGCATCTGCAGACGACAATTTCAAGGTGGCTCAAATGGTGCAATTATTCTATGACTGGGTAGAAAACATTGTGGAAAAAGGAGAAAATGCTGGTTTCTCCTTTTCCCTCAATGTTTTTAAAAGGCTTCTTTCCCAGGATCGTTAAAAGTTGGCACTGCAAACTACAAATTAAATGTGACTCAAAAACTGCTGGAAACCATCATTTTCTCCTTTTCCCACAATGTCTTCTACAGTCTCATCTCCAAGAGTCTTTAAAACTGGCGATTGTGTGGGAAAGCATCAAAGGGTGGACTACATAGTGAGAAAAAGAGAAAATGCCAGAACTCGCATTTTTTTCTCATCCCACAATGTTTCTAAAAGCCATCTTCCTCAAGTTTCAAATGTGGGATTACATGGTAAAAGGTTCAAAAGATATCAGTTTCTTCCCATCATAACTGTAGCAACTACATGTACTACTGATCTCAATTAACATTCAACTTCATGGTTAGGCATACGCAATTTCATATTTAGGCATGTTATATAAATACATTTGATTGCATCCCACTGAGAATACTAAACTACATTATCACTATGGTCAAATAACTAGTGCTATGTTGAACATTTAAGTTTTAACTTAAATATAGAACTTATATATCACATAAAGATAACTGATTCAAAGGAAACCAATTTTCTTTAACAATATTTTACATGCTCAATACATGTAACAACAACAACACAAATACTATACCATAATTTCTACAACTGAACTGCATTTTAACATAATGGTGACATTTTTTCTGAGGTCTGCGATTGATTCATGAAACAAAGAATATGATATAGGAAAGGAAGTGAAGGGACCAAAAGATTTTTTTAAATATCAAGTTGATGTGTTTAGGTTGCATATCATATTTTGCAATTGTTAATGTGATTCTGTCGTTTCATTGGTCATTATTTCTCAGTAACAGCAGAAATATTGCTACTACTCATGCATCTGAAAGAATCACTTGAGTTATATTTTGACACTGGCTCTCTGTCCAATGAGAGAGAAGAACAAATTCATAACATAATTATTAAAACTGGCTACAACGATGGAAAATTTCCCCTAAAAAAAAAAAGGAAACTGTGGAGATGGGAGGAAATGCTACCTACCAGCATTTTCTTTCCTTCATTGTTTTCAGAAGCCATTGTTTTTAAAAGCCTTCTTCCCTTGGATTGTAGAAGTTTTTAATTGTTGTGTTGAGAACACAGTATGTTAACAATAAGTTAAAACTCAACAGAGCTACATATTACACTAACTCTATATTCAGTTTTGCACCAAAAATTCCATAGATATACACAGCCCCTAAAAACAATAACAAGTTTTTGTCGAGTACAAACAAATACATGCATTACCTTGTTGAGTACAAACACATGGTACAGTTGCATATTCAAGAAAAAACTAACAACAACATTTTACCTACTTACAGAGACAAACAATGTCCATCATATACACAGCTCTCAATCAGCACAGTACAGTACAAATACAACTTTTATGCCCCCTGAAGTTGAAAGCTTCAGAAAACATTGCGGGAAAAGGAGCAATTGCCCATTACAAGTCCTTCATCCTTTTCACATAACATTTATCGCATGGTCAAACAACGTTTTTTCTTCCCTTCCAATTTTTACCTCTTGTGTAATTTTTAAAGCTTGTGATAGTTCTAAAATAATTACAGCACAGGTGATAGGCTAGACATGTTAGCTCTTTCACTACTACCTCAAGAAATTCCACTTTTCTTCGAGTATTAAAAGAAGATTCCCACTACTACTTAAGATTAATTGCGTCATAGTCCAGTATCAGGTAGCAGATGGTGTAGATCAAAGATCAGACTGCACATTCTGTGCAGTCTGATCTTGATCTACACCATCTTCAAAAGCTACTTAAGATGTCATTAGTAGTGAAAGAGCAAACTTATCCACATGGAAGTGGCAATTTACAGACTTCACCCTTTGAGCGTTGAATAAACCCACTGGACATTTTCAGTCTTGAAATAAGACCCATGTAGGTCCAATTTTGTTGTTTTTGCCCAACATGTCTTGCCAAAGCAGACAGCACAGATCTAAGATAAAACTGCACATTTTGTGCAGTTTTATCTTGATCTATACTGGCTGCAAATACAAGTTGTCGAGGGTTCTTTCAGGGTTAATATGTATTCAACATCACTATGCATAGTGACAATAGACAGGCAGAGAGATACAGTAATAGCCAACAAGGTAAAACAGATATAACACATACATTAGTTGTTCTAGTTTTGGAATGTACAAAGGTAGGTAGTTAACTCCAGAAGCACTGAATGAATGAACTGGACCTTTTAATTTAGGGAAAACTGCCCCAATATTTGCTATTTCAAGCTTTCTGGCTAAAATATGTAACAAAGTAGACGACAAGAGTAAATGTAGCCTGGTCCAGTGCTTTTAGGGTTAACATTATGGAAAAGTTTTGATATTGCTATGTTTATCACATATTCAACCACTTCTGCAGACACACAACTTTTGACTGCTGAAATTGACACCAGTTTGATAACGGGAAAAGAGCACTGCCTGTAATAATGTTGCTCCTTTGCCCACAGTGATTTTTATAAAATTCATGACCACATCAGTACTACTTAATCACTAAATACTTGTTAAAGGCCTGTCTACAAAGTGGCTGAACAGCAATAAAGAAATTTGTACATTTATCACTCATAATTATTAACTTTAAAATACAATTATGCGACATAACCTTCAAAAATTTGTACAAATGCTACTATCAAGATAACACAAACAAAAACTGCAAAATTTATAAAAGAAGCCATGACAACAAGAGAACAAGTTTGCAAAAATCTAATTACTAGCAGTTCATTTATGTACTTGTTTAATGTTTATCTGAATTGCTTGTTTCATGTATATTTATTTATTTTGTTTTCCATATTTGCTTTCATTGCCGAATTTCATCTCGTGTTTCTTGCAAATGGCATTATTGTTTGCCAAATGCAGAATAAAATTAATTGCTTGATTGATACATGCTTCACTTCACACGCTACAGGTGAGCAGATAATTTCACTCACTGAGAGAAATTGTTACATTTTGAAGGTAGACAGGCTTTTTTCCAAACAAACCAATCATTTAAATCAGTTCCATTTATTATCACTGACGATTTTTTTTTCTTTTAGATACAAGACTACCTGGCTAGAAAGTTTTCTGTAATTTTAAGTTCCTTTCACCATTTGATATGCCTATCACTGTGAATGATAAGTAATAACAAGTATTGAAAGTACCTGGTATGCATGAACATTACTGACTAAATGTATTAGGATTTATTTTAACTCTTGGATGGCCGTATCAACTCTGAATTTGCAGTATCCTTCATTCATTCAATGACATTTTGCATTTTGCTTCTTGTAGGTTGTCTTGGAATCACTGTGACAAGAGAAAAACAGCTTGCAATATACAATTTTTTCTCTTTTTTATTTCATACTGATTTCACATGTATTCATGTACACGGAATAAAAATTCATGATAATAATGAATACTGTGCCAAAGTCTTTAACTGCAACTTTGTAAGTAATGAGCCAACAATCAAAATATAAAGATGGTTATCAGACCAGATGTTTAGGTATCTCTCACTTCATGCTGAAACTTTGTATTTTTGTAATGACACTGGAATTTTGCCAGGATTTTCTCTTATAGTGGTCATTTGACCCCCTTCAAATGGATACAAGAAGGCTAACATTTAAATTCTGCAAGATATAAAATTTTAGAAAATTTGGGGGTCCAAATTTAAAGAACCATGGTATTAAAAAAAACTGTAGGAATACCTTACAATGATACAGAAGATAAAATTCATCCGCAAAAATACAAAGGTCTGTAAATAATGTCCACATTTTCCACTTGAAAAAGAAAAACCGATAATCTGTATTACTTCCCTTTATGACTGTACAATATATTACATAACAAGTTCTATAATCTCAAAGCTAAAAATATCTATCTAATTTCACTCTAGAACTTCTAAATATGTCAGAGGAACTTTGCCCTTCTCCCGACCTTTTTCTGCCATCATCCAATCAGGGTTCATGTTGGGTAATTTGTACACTGTAATTAACTGAAAGAGACAGAAAAAACATATACTAACTCTGAAAACTTAGCTTACCAGAAAGCCATAGTGACATAGAAGGAAACTGCCATTTAAGGGCAATTTCCATATATCTGTTTAGGCCCAATAAAACAAGAGCACAGCATGCAGGTGCAAATGCTCAGCTGCAGTTGCTTTCAGAAATAGATTGATTTCAGTAAAATTCTGAGTTGAAAAAGGGGCATAAATGTGCCAAAATATTTTGATGGTTACCTGCCGTACAGTGCTGGTATGGGTCCCCCTCTTGGAAGCTAACAAGTAGACCACGTTTGAATTTTATACATGTATCTTCAACAATGACAGGTATTATAAAATGTCAAAAGTTGTTGAAAGACAACGTTGCAGACGCTGACAGGGCTATGACAATACCTCAAAGCTTTCTTTGAACTGAACCTTAGAGTAAACTTAAAACATACAGTCCGATCATGGATTTACAATGAGAACTACTGACAGAATGGCTTTGAATTTGCAAATTTTGGGCTGGTTCATTGATTTCCATTTCATGAATATGCCTGTCTATACAGTTGGGTATCTTATTCCTTCAACAATGAACAATTAAATATGCTTCTTCATAATATATTTTCAACAAAGTTTATGAGTTATTGTAAATGTCCAAAAATTAGTTATGATAAAAGTGGAATGCACTGACAAACTTGTCACAAAATTATGCTTGTATTTTAAGAGATCCAAGGTAAAGGTAATCTATGTCATTAAAATTTTAATCTTTACCTATCAACAAAATTATAAACTGGTCCAAACTGAAAGCATTTGCAGACGAAAAATTAAATGTGGTTGAAATGTTGGAATTTGTATTTGACAGGGTAGAAAACATTGTGGTAATCTCCCTATTTGCTATGATTTTTTAAAAATGATATGCTACATGAATAAATACAAGTGATCTAAGATCAGACTACACTCTCTATGCATTGATCTAGATCAGGATTGTCTGCATAACCAATTTAGCCCTTTGCCACACAACCCCAAGGTTTAATGACCCTGAGGATGAAAGCCTTTGAAAACATAGTTTAACTAGAGGCGCTTGAGCGCCTGTATCACTCCACAGGCCCGATATTTCTATAATGGCGAAAGGAAGTTTTTAACAATTATCATTCAATCCTGCATTTTAGCTCACTGAAGAAACAATTTGGTAGACAACCACCATAGGAACTTACCTGCAAAACAACAATGAAATCCAATGAATAGTTTTAGAGAAGAAATTTTTCAAAGATTTTACTTTATACCATAAAAGGAAAATGCGTCTCCCATAAAAGCCATGTTTTTTGACAGATCTTTTTTTTTTTAAGGAATTCTGTAAACCTGTATCTAAGGAAAATTCCTGCAAAATAATAATGCTATCCAAATAGTGGTTTGGGAGGAGAAGATTTTTAAAGGTTTTTTACTTTGGTTGCCATGGCAACCAGAATTCTTCATGGAACACAATTATTTGAAGGAATTTGAAAGAGGACCACCAAAGGAACATTCCTGTGAAATTTGGTAAAAATCCAGTCAATAGTTTCTGAGGAGAAGTTTTTTAAAGAAAAAGTTTACGGATGCACGCACGGACGAACGGACGGACGGACGCACGACGGACACAACGCCATGACAATAGCTCTCTGGCCTTCGGCCAGTGGAGCTAAAAATGAACAAAAAAATGCTAATCAGCAGCATTTATTCCTTTTTCCTGTTAGACTAATCCAAATTGAAAGTAGATGACAAGTTACATGTGCCTCAAAACATGGATTTGTCGTTAAAATGCTACAAAACACTGTGGAAAAGGGAGAAAATGCTGCTCACCAGCATTTTCTGGTGAGCAGCATTTTCTGCTTTTACTACATTGTTTATCAAAAGCCTTATTAGCTAGGGTCATTAAAACACTGTAGTATTTGGTAAAGGCTTAAGTTGAAATAAAGGTTAAATGGTTCAATCTAAGACAAAGAGAAAAATACAAATTGAATGTCATCCCACAGAAATCAAAATACATGCTCTTTGGCCCACTTTCATTGTATACAAATACATGTACAGTGATGTACTAAACCACCAATAGTAAACATACATGTATTAAGAAAAACACTGACTGAAATTCATCACCCACAATTTGAATGAGGTATACAAACCCCTTAACCATGGCTCATTGCTGGATTACCTGCTTTGTTGTATGGGTTCTCCTTTTGATACCTAGTAACTAGCCTAAGTTTGAGGTGATGAAAGATATATGGGAAAATGTTGAAGTTTTCTTTGAGTCATACTTTGAAAATATTAGAATAACAACCAACATATTCACGCCAAAAGCTTTTTATCAGAAGAGCTTTGATTTCTTTCTAGACCTTGTACAATAATCATCAGTATCAAGAGTGAATCAAGCAATGAGAACATTAATGTGGATATCATGTGATCCTGCACATCCTCATTGGCTGAAAAGCTTGCTTTATGTTAGAGAAATAAGGCTTTCTTTTACAAAAACATTAATCTTTTTCCTTTTGAATCTTGCTTAAGTATTAACTTTTGACATTGATATATGTAAAGGATTAAAATCCACAAATAAAACATAGCAGACACAATATTAGAGCAATAGCACTTAGTACACTGATGATCCTGTTATCAGTGCAAAGAAAATGACCTTTAGCCCTTTACCAAACAATCCAAGAATTGTGGAAGGAAAAGATGCGGGTCCAAGAAATTTCCTCATTTCCCAATGACACATTACCTTGTTTGAGACATATTCAATTTGTCATCTGCAAATGCTTTCATTTATGTTGTCTGGTACAGTTTTATATTGTCCATGTAACAATTCCAGCACTCCAAGGATTAATACTTTGATAAACATGAAAGGACACTATGCAAAAAATATATATTGCTCATTACATTCAATTTATCATTTTGCCACAGTGTCTTCAAAGTGATCTGCAGCAATACACAAAGAGGTTCCTGAGGAGGTCATGAGTTGTAAGAATATAATAATTACCTCCAAAGCTGCTTAGCATGATTCAATGACCTTTTGCAGACAGTGTAGATCAATACCATCAGACTGCACAGACCTTGGATCTACACTGTCCGATAAAAAGATATTGTTCTCCAAAAAATAAGTTTGAAATAATATTAGGTTTTTACTATCAGCCTGAAAATTCTATTTAAATTATTTAGCAGGATAAGGGTTATATTAGTGGCCATAAATTGAATCAACCAATCAAAACAATGAATCAAGTAGCTTTAGTTAAGCTTTCAGCTAATAAGCTTGGAGTACCTCATCTGCTAATAATGATAATTCTGAGGTATCAGCAGCATCGTAATCATAAAGGACTCGTGCTTGCTTTTTATCGGCAATAGGCGTAGAAGCTGTGACTTGGATTGTGGGTGGGGCGTTGAGATGTGAGGGTGGAGCTTGTGCTGAACTACTTCCTGTGCCCAGACCAAGGTTATTGGGGGTGGAGGTAGCCCCTGACCCTGGAACAGCCGTAAAACTGAAAGAACATAAAAAAAGGAAAGGAAAATGACATGCAAAACTAAGGAAAGCATAACAAAGCAACGAGCCAACTACAAGGTCTAGATACATGGATTACACACATATATATATATATATTTAACATAGAACATTCAGCTTATTTTGGGGAAAGGCAGGTTATCTGTATATGTTGTGTAACCGTTTACCTAGAAAAGCAACTGATATTTGCATGGCAACATATGTTCCACAGTTAGGAAGTCAAGGCTAAATTCTCAAAACCTTTTTTCCAATTTTGTTTCCCAATTATAGTGATTCCTATTTATTACAGGTAAAATCTGACTTTCCTCACATAACAGTTGATTTGAACTCTATAAATGCATATCGTTTCCAAACAGTGAGAAAAATTGCACACATTTTTTAAGCCCATCAACTGAATATAAATTTAAGATGAATCTCCATTTAAGACTAGATATGCATCCTATCCTATCAACATATCCTTTCAACATATCCTATCAACATAAAGAAAACTGCCTTTTAATATTACAATGAAAAAAAACTAAAAATATAGTCTACTATGCATTGCAGCTGGAATTTCTCAATGTCAACAAGAAGGACAAGAATGCTTTTTTACCATAATTTTTTATTTGAATTAAGAAAACTTGGAATAATGTCCCACTAATTCTAGTCCTAGCAGCATATGTAATACTCATTTGCAATTGCATATGAGCCATGCTCTGGCAAAAGGGGGCTTAATGCATCTCCGTAATCCATCACACCGAGCAAGCCATTACATTACTTATGGATCCATAACAGCCACCTTTTTTAAAAATCAACTTAATCATGAGGTAGACTGGTCCTTAGACATACAGAAAATTGATCAATAGCGAAAAGTGTCGGCCCAGGTCAGCCTGCGCAGGCTGAACTGGGTCGATACTTTTCGCAAATGCATTAAGCCCCCTTTTGCCAGAGCATGGCTCATATATAATATAGTTCTACATGGGTTTGTATCTCTATAACTTTGATGCAGTTTATGCATATGGGTACATGTATGTTTTGTCCTTTTTTTTTTTTTGTAAGGGGGGGGAAAGGAGTGGCGCCATGGGCCTTGATTGATATTGCCCTAAACATAAACCTAGTTTGTTCTGCTGACAGTATAGATCAACACTGAACTGCACAGAAGAACATTTAGTCTGATCTTGTATCTAGATCTAAACTGTTGGAGAATTATGTGACCTTCATTATCTTGTACTCTAAAGCTTAGTATGCATGAATTGGCACTATACAAAAGTAATTTATCAGAGGCTTTATGAAGGGGTAAGCTGGTATCTAATGCCTGAGAACTGAATGGAATTTTAAATTCTCTAGCCCTGTCTGATTCAAAAATCAAATTTAACTTTTTTGCACAATTTTAAACTATTTCAACTTACTTCAATTTTATCCATTTAGTAAATTAATCAAAACAAGATTATGTTTATGGTAAAACAAGATCTCTTTAAGAAATTTTTGCCTCCTCTTAAGTGCCTTATCATATAATATTGTATTTAAAACCAGGCTAACATTTTATAACCCTGACCTACTGACCCCAAATCTAAATGGAGCCTGGGACAAAAGCTCTGAGGCTGGCATAATATGTTGAATTTTATATGTTTGTTTTTAAAGTTATAAGTAAAAATTACAATATGTAATCTATTCAGGCAAACCTACGATCCTTGATACAATGTTCAAGTTTTCATAAGAAAGTAAAAACAACAAAATCTTAATACATGTACAAATATACAAAAAAAATAAATATCTGTATTCAAAAACATTTCTGGAATCAATTCAAATTCTGAATTCAAGTACTAGCAATGTGATTGGCCAAGACAGAAAATCTTGTCCAATCAGAAGACTAGTCTAGGAAATTGAAATAAGAACAATATTCACATCAGGTTAGTGAACACAGACCTAGAAAAAAAATCATTAAACAAAACTCTTATAACATCATCAACACTCTAATGAAAAACATTCATTGATTTAACACCAAGCTTGTCTGGAGTGATCTTCAAGTTTGACACAAAATTACCAGAGCTCAGTACTGGTTGTGGTTGTCATACTGGTTCCCTATGTCATTATCATACTTGAAAGTTAGATTTCCTTGTTGCTGGGTACCGTATCCCATATCTATCCCTGGAGCATCAGTCTCGGTGAAACTTTGTATACAGCAATGATTTTAAATGTAAAGACATGATAGATCATACCACATAGTGTTCAGCCATGAGGTTATTCCAAGAGGGGACAACCATACCATACACTTGCAGAAACAGGGGATAATTTCAAAGTGCAACAAATGCACTCAATATTAATTCTAAAATAAATTTAAGAGGGACAAAGTCCCACCTGTGTACATTACAATGAGACAGTTGTCCTAATTCATTGAGATTATGTCTCAGAGTCCCTGCCTTGGAAGAACACTGTTGATCATGACTGGATATTATAGTTATAATCTTGATAGAGAAATGGCAAAAGATAGAATGGTTCCTAAGTTTAACACTTTACCGAACAATCATGTTTTTACAAACCTGGAAAGAAGCCTTTTGAAAACATTGTAGGAAAATGAGATAACACTGGTTACCAGCATGTTCTCTTTTTCCAACAATATTTTTTTCAATTTGCATCATTTACCATAAATCAAATAAAATGATATGATTTACAGTAAACACCATTTGAGTCATGTATAATTTGTTGTCAGCAAATGCTTACAATAATGACGTCTAAAATTCTTCCTCTGGTAAAGAATTAACCCTTTACCATACAACCCTGAGTTTCAAAACCCTTAAGGAAAGAGGCTTAGAGCCTTTTGAAAACATTGTGGGGAAAGAAAATGCTGATTACCTACCTCAGGGTCAATGAAAAATGGAATGGTTAACCCTTTACCATACAATCTGGGTTTTAACAACCCTGAAGAAGTAGGCTTTTGAAAACAAAGTTAGAAAAGCAGAAAATGCTGGTAACCAACATTTTCTCCTTTTTCTTACCATGATTTTGACCCTTTGAAATAGAATTTTCATGTTTTAAATAACATATAATTTGTAATCTTCAAGGGCTTTGAATTTGGACAAGGTTAATTTTTTTCCATTTGGTAAAGAGTTAACTGAAATACACTTATCAGGTCAACAAAAACCAAATTCCAACACAAGTTCAACTAGCATAACCCTTAGAGTGCTACATACAACTTCAGTTATTTTGTGGACAATGTAGATAGAGGTCAGACGGCCTTTTGTGGACAGCCTACATCAAAACAAGACTGCACAAAAGATATGTTCTGATCTTGGATAGTCGCTGTTTGTTATTCTGTGAAATATTCCAGCAAACAAACCTCCAAGAACTTTTAATATTTTTTCATCACTTTTCCTGACTGAAAAAGTCTATATAGCATTCTAAGGATTAACCCTTTACCACACAATCCTGTATAAGAACTACCCCAAGAAAACATTGTGATGTTTCATGAGTATCCCACATTGTGGGAAAAAGAGAAAATATCTGTAACCAGCATTTTCTCAACACAATGTTTTCTAATCTTGCAAAGATAAATCCTATCATTTGAACAAACAATAATTTGAAGTCTGAAGATACTTTCAACTTTCTAAAATTTTGTCATTTGGTAAAAAGATCAGAAAACAAGAAAGCCCAGTGAAAAAGTATGGCACAGGGAAATTTCAACAAAAAATAAAAATAACACAAAAATATTTATGACGATTTAGGAACCCTTTGCCCAAAAAACTTTCAACACCAACTTATAAGCCAGTAAACCATGGGAGAAAACACAATCCCTTTTCTAATTCCCCCTCATATAGATCATACTCGTCTGATGTCTCCTCTTGTTTCATACGCATAAGTTCCGAAAATGCTTCCATAAATTTATTGCTGCATTCTCCAGAACTGAAATACGATAATTTTCAATGATCCCTGGCAACATAAATAAACTAAACATGACATTTTCAAATGGGGAATGGTGGAATAGACCAGAAATGTTTCCCGTTTATCTATTTACCACGTAAGAATAATGTGATAGCTACTTCCGATCAGAAACTGGCTGATTGTAACTTTTGCCGCCAAAGAATATTTGTCTTGCTTTCCAGGCTAGAACTACTATAATTCAAATTAAGAGCTCTTAAAGTTTTCAATTAACCCTTAAGAAACAATCTTGTAATGACCCTGGGAAAAAGGCTTATCAAAACATTGAGGGAAAAGGATAAAAACTGGCAACCAGCATTTCCTCCTTTCCCACATAGTTTTTCACACTTTCAAATTGCATCATTTGAGCAAATTTTTATTTGTTCTTTGCAAAATGATTTTAAATTTTAAAGGTTAAAATTTTCATTACTTGGTAAAGGTTAAAATCAAGGAAATCACAGAACAGATCCCAAATCAGACAGCACATCCTGTGCAGTCTGATCTAGATCTAGATGTGTAAAAAATTACTTTGTCATGGTTAAACAAATATTTACTGTTTAAGAGACTCTCTACATGGAAAGAATTAGGGAATGCATGGACTCTAAAATAACAGATGGCAAAAAGGATTGCAGTCTGTCTATAGTTGCATATGAACCATTCTCTGGCAAAAGGGGGTTTAATGCATCTTTGTGATGCATTATACCTAGCAAGTCATCACATGATTATGGATCAATAAAATCCATTTTGTTTTACATTGGCTGATTCATGAGGTAGAATGGTCTTTGGAAATGCACAAAATTTCCAAAGAAGCATAAAGTTTCAACCCATATCAGCCTGTGCAGGCTGACATGGGTTGATACTTTTTGTAGGTGCAAAAATCCCCTTTTCACAAACCATGATTCATCTTTAGGAGATAAAGGATGATCGCTATAGGCAAGTTTCACACTGTCAACCTACCTGCCCAGCTGTTTTTGAAGATCCGTCATGTACTGCTGACACTGTGCATGAAAAGTCATCTGAGCCTCGATAAAGTCGTTCAAACAACGAAGGTGATGAGCCTGAAATAAGATAACAAGTACCTTTGGTGCCCTTTGCCAATACATGTATAACAGACAAAGATCAAGCCACATAGATTATGCAATGGACATCACTTCATCTGGTAAATGTGACAGAAAAATTAAATAAATTTTGTTTAATGGTGCATATCAGAAGTGGAGAAAATGCTTGTTAACAGCAATTTGTCCTTTTTCCACAATGTATTCAAAAGCTGTCTACTACAGTAGCAGGGGCACAAAAACATGTATTTATGAGCTTAAAGGTTTAGAGCCCAAAAACTATGGGAGCAAAATTGGTATAAAAAACATTGGAGAGTACATTCAATGATCAACCCAACCTTGACTTCCAAATGTAAGATCTGTATTAAAGAAAGCTCAATTAACACTTTACCATTAAACCTGTAATTTTTATGACCATGAGGAAGAAAGTATTCGACCGGCATTTTTGCATACCCCAGCATTTTCTCATTTTCCTCCACCCTTCCATGAATAAACTGCATCATTTGATCCATATTCAAGTTGTCCTCTGCGAATGCTTTCTATTTGAACAAGTTTGAAATTTTGTCATCTGTAAATGAGTTAAGGGCCTCATCTACAATGTCAGCCTTGTATTTCAGGAAAAAGGGCAGTGACCATTGACTTACATGTGTACTTGTGATACCCTCCAACAGTAGTTTAGTAATCTCTGCCTGTCTGTCGAACTCGGCTTGGGCTTGTCTCAGGTCTGCCTCAGCCTGTAAAACAATAAGAATGTAAGTTATATGTATAGAGTCTCTACCAAAAAATAAAAGTTTAAACTTGTCGAAAATTGACATAATTTGCAGACGACATATTAGACTTAGCTGAAATGATATTGACTGTGAAAGTGTAGAAAACCTGGTGGGAAAAGGAGAAAATGCTGGTTACCAGCATTTTCTCCTTTTCCCACAAGGTTTTCAGAAGGCTATTTCAGGCTATTTTCCAGAAGGCTATTTCCTCAGGGTCATTAAAACTCGAGATTGTGTGTTAAAGAGGTAATTACTGTACAAAATTGATTGTACGTTTTACAGCATGCAGTTGGCAGCTATTAAAATCATCGTTAAAAAAGATGGCAATTGCTTGTAACATGTAATTGCTCCTTTTCCTACAAAGTTTTCTGTGCTGTTAACAATAATATTTTCCATTTCCCTTCAGCTTTTACTTTTGTGTGCCTTATTCATAGTTTTCTGAAATAAGCCTTTACAATTCAAACTTCTTTGCATTTATATGAGCAGCACTCTGGCAAAAGGGTTCTAATACATGTCCATGATGCATTATCACTGTTTAAACGTTTACCATTCAATGCCGACTTTTAACACCTCTGGGAAAGAAGCCTTTAGAAAACATTGTGAGAAAAGGAGAAAATGCTGGCAACCAGCATTTTCTCCTTTTCCCACAATGTTTTCTACCCTATCAAAGAAAAACTGCCCCATTTTAGCCACACTGATATTGTCGTCTGCAAATGCTTTCAATTTGGACAAGGCTTAAATTATGTTGTTTGGTAAAGAGTTAAGTCATCGCATAATTATGGATCCATAAAATCCATTTAGTCTAACAACCAATCAAACCTGGAGGTAGAATGGCCCTTGGACATGCAGAAAATTCAATAATAGCAAAAAGTTTCAACCAAGGTCAGCCTGTGCAAATTGCACAGGCTGACCTGGGTTGATAGTTTTTGCAGATGTATTAAACACTCTTTTCACAGAACACGGCTGAATTGTATGTGTTACTAATACATGTACAGCTACCAAGGCTGAGCAGGTTCTTTGAATGAAGCTGAAGCCATATTTCCACCCATGATTAAAAATTCAATTCTAAATCTCAGCTTAACACTTTACAACGCAGCAAAATTTTAGGCTCGCCCATTTTGAAGAAATCTATATTATGGACAATAATTCAAATGCTTTTCAATTGATAGCATTTGTCCTGGGTTAGGTAGAAAACATTGTGGGAAAAGGAGAAAATGCTGGTTACCAGCATTTTCTCCTTTTCCCACATTTTTTTCAAAAGTTTCTTTATTTCTGGAATGTGTGGTAAACGGTTAAGACTAACCATCCATTTGGCTGAGAATTTCTGTCTTGGAATTTAGAACTAAAACACAAAGAAGCAGGATTGTTGAACATAAGCCCTGATCACAAAAGCTAATGACAACATGAATAACTTACTTTAGCTATAACATCATCCTATGTGCAGCCATAAAGTAAAAAGACAATAATGTATGAGTATCTTGTGTATTAAAATGAGTATTTCTGGGATGATTTACTTTAGTTTGGAATTACTTTAGTTTGGAATGAATGGCTATTTTGACATTTTGATGGCAAACAATTTGGATCAAAAACAAATTTGAGCTGTAAAATATCTGGCAAATGCTGTCAGATACTATTTTAAACAACACTTTTCAGTGAAATATCAGTTACATCTTCATACTATGATAGCTCTTTGCCAGACACCAAAATTTTAGATTTGTTTATATACCTATGGGAAAAAGTTAAGCATATTCGATCTCATACAGTTCAAACAATTCTTTTCGCCCAATTGTATCTTTTTCTTTAATATGTTATGAAGTACTGAGCATTTTGAGAAGTGTCTCAATAGATACTGGTTGTGTTACAGATGATTAACCGGGGAACAATAGCCTCAAACAAATGCACCGTGCACGAGCCACTGACCTCTTTTTCAAGGATATATATAAAATATGCTTAACTTTTTCCCATAAGTATATTAAAAGCATAAGCTAATAAAATTAAATGTTAATGAAATAATGCAAACTGTCTCTGGTTTGGTAGAAGAGGTTTCCTGAAAAGGAGATGATGCCTGTTACCGGACTTTTCTTCATTCTAAAAAGTTTTCAAAAGCCCTCTTCCTTGGGGTTTTGAAATACATGCAGCCCTTTGATAGTGGGTTATGTATGATTATTTCCTACTATTATAATACATGTATCAATAATTAGCACTGTTCAACTTGCCTCTAAAAGCACTAAATAAATGAAATGTACATTTTTGGTTGAAACCCAGATAATGGCAATTTCAAGTTTCTGTTAGAGTATCTGACAAACTATTGGATGGTATAGATCTAAGATCAGACTGAATGTTGAGCTTCTGTGCAGTCTGATCTTGTATTCATAGTGCTGTTCATTTCAGAAGCAACTACGGTTGTGCTTATCTCAAGGTTAAAAAGATATTTTAATCATGCTTTGTAGTACAACTCACAAAAGCGTCTGTGTCTAGTTAGAATTGGGGGTAAACTGAACCTAAAATGAAATCATACTAAATGTTGTATAAAGAAAGGAAAATACTTCAAAAGTTCTTTACAACAGATATAGGCAGTTAAATTCAGATGTGTACAAAGTCTTGGTGACTTGTATTGAGTTTTTACATCTTTCCGAGCATTAAAACACAACAAGCAAAACCTTATAAAAAGGGTAGCCTTTGTCACATGACTGTATAACAACACTGCTGAAGAAGTACATGTTATCTTAATTCTTTAGCAGATGACAAAATTTTAGACTTGTCCACATTGAAAGCATTTGCAGATGACAAGTTCAAATGTCAGAACTTGTTTTTTGGGAGGGTAATTAAAATGGCGGGAAAAGGAGAAAAATGCTGGTTAATGCAACAATCTAGGTCACAAGATCTCAACACCGAATCAGTTGACAATGTGGGGACTTTTACATTGAGAGTGCAATGGAGTTGTTTTAATGACAATAGAAATTGAAATTTAGTGTATGTGCATGAAATATTCTAGTGATAAACTATCACGGCTTCCCTACATAACTGTTTACAATTTTGACCTGATGCAGTTTTCACTGCACCAAGATTTGTGTCCGACGACAAATCTGAAACTTCTGTTCATTCTTTGGAGCCATAAATATCAGTAATTTATTCACTTAAAACACAACTTAACAAAGTCTGTACAATGGGTTTTAAGTGACTGAAAATGAGTTTTAAAGTCACTTTAATAAGAGTCAAGGACAATGACACACTTTTAAAAATCAAACAAAAAACAAAAGTTAAGAGTAAAAGAGTATCCTTATTTTACAAAAATATTCTTAAGTCTACAGCACAAAGATTATTTGAGAAAATAATCAGTAAATTCTTTACCTGACAACAAAGTCATAAACCAGTCCAATTTGAAAGCATTCGCAGACAACATGCTAAATGTGGTTCAAAAGATAGAATTTTTCTTTGAAAGGGCAAAAAACATTGGTGGAAAAAGGAGAAAATGCTGGTTACCTGCATTTTCTTCTTTTGCAACAATGTTTTCAAAAGTCTTTTTCCTGGGGGTCGTTAAAACTCTGGATTGTATGGTAAAGGGTTGAAATACATTTTGGTCACGATAATGGTACATGCATCAAGCAGCCAACATAACTGAATAATACCAGAAAATATCTTTTATTCGTGACTTTCTATTCATCTGGAAAAAAAAAACAACAAAAAAGCAAGTTGCCCTACAGTGAGAAATAACCATGCAAATTTATTCTGCACAACAGATAAACAAGATCAAATTGTTCACAAGTAACAGGTTAACACACTGCCACCTGTAGATGATTCTTTATCATGCAGAAGACCTCTTTTGAGCAATTTCACAAAAGTGGTCTGTGGCAAGATGAAATCAACTATCTTTTCTGCAACTACAAAAATATAGTCTGTGAACTTTGTGACCTTGTTACCAGGCAATGACAGCAACAGATATTACCCTACCCACCTCTAATGCAGCATAAGGGTTATCCTTGGGTAGGGGAGCCTGGGGGTTCTACCGGAGATAAAAGCATCACACACATTAGAAGATACAGTCAAAAAGCTATATACAATAGGGGTTGAAGGAAAAAAAGAAACATATTCTATTTATACTTTTTAACCCATTACTGTACAGGTTTATCATTCTAGACCTACCAAAAATTTAAATTACACAATCAACATTGTACCTTGTTGAAGAAAAGATAGTAACAATTGAAGAAAATGAGGGGAAAGGAACAATTATTTGTTTCAAGCAGTTACGCCTTTTTCAAAGTATTTTCCACAGCTGTCACCTGCGATGACATAAATATTGCATTCCTTGCCACTGAGTTCATATTCTCTGATGATAGGAAAACAACATAATGAAATTAAATGTTTAGAAAAGAAAATGAACTAGAAGGTACTTGCCTTCAAAAAGAATCCCTTTCTGATAATTTTTATGTAAAGATTAGGACTGATATGTTTTCAATATTCTAGAGCATCAAAAAAATATGGCATGAACTAATTCCAGTAGCTAGGTACATGTAGTAACTACTGCAAATAGTGGTAGGTAGCTGCAGTTATTGAGAAAGTATACCATGTATCAATTTCTTTTAGCTAAGACAACTTTTCACATTTTTTTATTTCACATTTTGCCGATACCGGTATTCATTTGGAATAAAAAATTTGAATATCGGTAAGAGTTACCAGCTGAAATACCATTGGATATCATCAAACTATATCAGACATGGTATGCATATGGTATGTTAAAAGTGTTAAAGTAACTCTTGAATGCTAAGTTACCAAAAAGGACTATGTCAGTGTGTACAAAATGTCTTTTTCACAATTTAACCCTTTACCAAACAATCCCTGGTTTTAACGACCCTGAGGAAGAAACCTTCTGAAAACATTGTGGGAAAAGGAGAAAATGCTGGTAACCAGCATTTTCTCCTTTTCCAACAATGTTTTCTACTCTTCCAAAGTCAAGTTTCAATTTTTGAGTCATGTTTATTTTGTCGTCTGCAAATGCTTTCAGATTGGTAAAGAGTTTAAGAATGTTTTGGCCATGTTATCAAACCTAAATATTTCGCAGTAAGCACCCTGATTAAACCACCCATTCTATACACCTAATACTTCAACAGATTTTAAAAACACTGATTTTCTAAAACACAAGGAAAGAACTTTGCTTGTATGCAAGAGAGTGTTAGCAATATGCCCATGAACAAACATGCTCATATCTGCAGGCTAACAACAGTGGTCTCCAGATGTAGGAAATTTTGTTTTACACAACAATTCCAAAATTAACCAACCTTTAGGAAGAAAAACTTGAAAACATTGTGACAAAAGATGAAATTGCTGGAAACTAGCATTTTTACCTTTTCCCAAAACCTTTTATATACCATCATTTGAGTCACATAAAACTTATCATTTAACCCTTAGAGCACTAAATGAACCAAACAAACATTTTTAGTTCAGAAATAAGACCAGAATAATTGCAATATTATAATGGCTGTAGTCTACATGTACAGTGTTTCAGCAACAGTGTAGATCAAAGATTAGACTACACATTTTGTGCAGTCTGATCTTGATCTACACTAGCCTAAAAGCTTACTATAGTTGTGAAAGGTGCTTTAAGGGTTAAAATGCTTCCAATATATGCAACTCTTAAATTTCCTCTTATCCTAACCCTTTACCATACAATCCCGACTTTTAACGACCCCTGAGGAAGCAAGATTTTGAAAACATTGTGAGAAAAGGAGACAATGCTGGTAACGAGCATTTTCTCCTTTTCCCACAATGTTTTTTGTCCTTTCAAAGACAAATCCTATGATTTGAGCTACACTTGTCATCTGAAAATGTTTTTAATTTGGGCCAGTCCACAATTTTCTTGTGTGGTAAAGGGATAATGAGTTATTGTTCTATTGGCAAAATCTCTCTGATT
Source organism: Hippopus hippopus (assembly GCA_946811185.2). Lineage (NCBI taxonomy): Eukaryota > Metazoa > Mollusca > Bivalvia > Cardiida > Cardiidae > Hippopus > Hippopus hippopus. The sequence continues at coordinate 47,767,564 of OX328098.1, read as the reverse complement.
AAACATGCTCATACCAACATGTATTATACTTATAAACCAACATTAATGGTCCTCATATGCAGGCATTTTCAGTGAAGAAATTGGAAGAGCATGTTAAAGTTTTTAGGTTAAATATTGGCAGATTTGTCAACATAGAATACAGCTGAAATGTCACTGAATGCTCACAGAGAAATCAACTAGCATGTCATTTACTGTGAATCATTCCATTCAAAGTCATTCCCATTCAAAATTACTTACAGGGTAAGAGTCCTAAAAATATCAATTGTTTTCCTATAACAATACTTCATAAAATATCAATTAATTTTACTGAAATTTGAAAGGAGTGTTAAGTCTATTAAAGCTGTCCCTAAAGCACTGTGCACAATTCAAGTTTAGGTTTTTTTCCTTAGAGCAAGGACCATGCAGTCTGACCTTGGATCTACACTGACCACATCTTTTTAAATATTCTGGAAAAAACAGCTTTGCAATCATAATCTCAAGTCTTTTCTCCTAACTAAAAATATCCATCCAAGTAATCTAGTACATACACTTCTCAAAAAAAAATTAAAGGAACACATGTCCTCAATTTTGATCACAAGGTAATTCTTTTAGTACAGGATAATTCAAATAATTTTCTGCTTGTAAGTTAATTCAGTCTTAACACTATAAAATCTCAGAAACAATTTAGTTTGCGCAAAAGACGTATGTGCTTTGCCTGTTAAAGCCGTCTCTTTGATATGCCACACAGGCTTTTAAGAGGACCGGAGGAGTCAGTTTTTATTCTCATTTTCTTCTTTCATATGATTTGACAAAAATATCAACAAATGATTGGAAAAATACGAGTTGTTAAACAAAAAAACAAGGAAAACAAATTTCTTGATTTTTTTCTTAACATGGCTTATCAGCATTTATAATCAAACAAACAAGAAACTATCAAGCCATTTGTCTAGTAAGAATGTACCTTGATGGTTTTCAGAGTCCAAAGACTGAGTGTTTAGCAAAATGAAAAATTTGAATTCCAGTATTCATGTGTTCCTTTAATTCTTCTGAGCAGTGTATATTGTACAGGTCAATGTCTCTTAATCCTTTATAGATAGGCAAAATAAATGTAGCAAACATTTCCAGCTATCACAATGTTAAGTCCCTTTCTGAAAAGGTATTGGATAGTGTAGATCCCTGAACTATACTGTCTGCATTTTGCCTTAAGTTACATTTTGCATGTCTGTCGTTACAATTTAAGCCTTTCCCAGACAATCCAGATTTTTAATGACGTTCGGAGAAAGGTTTTTGAAAACACTGTGGGAAAATGCTGATCAACATCATTTTCTCTTTATCCAAAAATGTTTTCCAAGATTTCAAAAGTAAATCCCATTATTTAAGTCATGCTTAAATTTTTATCTGCAAATGCTTTGTAATTTTGTTGTTTGATGAAGAGTGAAGCATATACCAGACCATCAAATCTAAGAGTGGTTCAGATTGAAATCATCTGAATATTTACCAAGTGTACTAAACTCATTTCTTATTTTAAATTGTAAGAGTAGCCATCTGACTGACAGACACAATTAGATGGCTTATCTTGCAACACAGATTTAGGATAGTCTCTAGAATGGATGGGTCCTGATTCTGATTTTACTATACAAAGTTAAACAATGATAGTTAAGCATTAAAAAATCAATAATGATAAACATTCTAGTTTCTTTTGAAACACCGAATCCGGTACCAATACATTTAAGCCAGTTTTAGAGTTTTTGAGATGAGTAAAAGCCACATTGATGGAAGAGATACACGTACACATAAAAGTACATTAAAACTTAAACTATATGCTGAATGCCGATAATCTTACATCTTCAAAGTTTGCACACAATGGCACACATTTGCTACTAAAACTATTCATTATTTTTATCAATACAGAGTTTTACAAAATTATCAACTAAAATGCTGCCCTTGAAAATAGTTTAAAAAAACGTTTTTGCCAATGAGAAAAACAAAACACCTTGTCAATAATATATTGACATTATTCAAGTTGATAAGCAACAAGAATATACATTGTATATATCACCAATGGAAGGGTCAAAGCAACATAATAACAATTAACTTGTACTAGAAGCACAAAGATGTACATTTACACCATATAAAAATATGAAGAGATTGAAAATTGTTGCCTTAGCAACTAACATGCTAACCCACCTCCATTTTGGCATAGGGGTTGTTTGCAGGCATTTGTGAATTCTAGGGCAAGGTGGGTCATACAAATGAAAGAAAAAATTGCACATTTCTTTTGTCTCTTCAAACTTAATGCTTCACCAAACAATTCTGTGTATTAACTCTTTCGGCGCCAAATAACTGAACTCGACGTCTTTCGACGGCTGTAAATACCATTGACTGATACTCAGAATAATTTTCATTGTATAGGCTCGACTAAACAAGCGGACAGTATAGATCAAATATCAGACTGCACGTTTTGTGCAGTCTGATCTTGATCTATATCGTCCGCAAAAGTCCCTGTTTTTGCCTTTGGCGCTGAAAGAGTTAATGACCCTCAAGGAGAGGGCTTTTGAAAACATTGTGGGAAATGAAGAAAATGCTGGTAACCTGCATTTTCTGCTTTCTTTTCCCCACAACGTTTTTCTACTATTTGGCAGACAAGTTTCATAATTTAAGACACATTTAACTTGTCGTCAGTAAATGCTTTCAATATGGAAGAGTCTAAAATTCAGAAGTTCAAAAGTTAAAAGAAAAACTGGTATCATCTACAATATTATTGAGTTCAGTCATTCCATATTGAAAAGAATTTTTTGTATACTAACCTCAAACAAAATTTTTACCAGAAACCAGTGTAAAGGGACTCATAAAATCATGGTGTAACAAAAATAGTAAAAGTATTATGGTGGCATATTTCTGCCACAAGATACGAGATAACTATCATGATAATTCTATATAACTATCGTGATAAATCAAAGTTTCCTTGAAATTTTATAAAGATAGTGAAAAGTTTCCTAAAAAAAAAAATCATGATAAACTTTGTTATCTAGAAAATTTTACATTGATCAGTAAATATTTTGATGCAAAATTTCTCAATCGAAGCTGACATTCGAGATAAAATTATCATGATAGTTCCATCCGTTTCTCAATATCTATTAATAGAAAATTCACCATTTGGATGAACTCGGTAATTTTTTACTTCACAAAGATTGCAGTAAGTAAAAATTCGAATAATTTACAATTGTAGCTTAACTGGTAAATTTTGACAAGACTCGAAATGAACAGAAGTCAGTTAAACACAAAGATGACTTGATATGCCTCCTACAAACAACTTTAAAACCATTCAGGGAAACGGAGAATTCATAAGGTGTAGACGAAGATGTTTCAAAACCATATCTAATTATAGAAAATTAGTCGTGGGCACGAAAGCAAAAAAAAAAAAAAAAAATCATGCTAATTATCGCGATAATTTTATCGTGAAAATTTTTATAATCTTGATACTATTTCCAGGAAACTTTGTTTTATCACGATAGTTCTCTTAAATTATCGCAATAGCTATCTTGTATCTCGTGGCAGAAATATGCCACCATAAAGTATCATAAAACTTTTGCTTAATTAATTCATTACCTCCTGACACTAACTTACAGCAGACAACTTTGAAAACATGAACGGGTAGAAAACATCAGCATTGTTTCATTGCTATATGAAATTTTTGAAAATCCTTCTTCCTCAGGATTGTTTAAATACAGGATTGTTTGCTGGAAGTTTATGCTAAGCTTCGGGTATTGATTTGGGAATCTGCTAAGTTTTATTCGTATAACATTTGATTGGTTATCTCTGATGTAATTTAAAGGATAATAGTCTTTACAATCTGACAGACGGTCTTTAATTCTTTCCATACCATAGACAACACCAGAAACTTTTGTGGACAGTGCAGATCAAGATCAGACTGCACAGAATGTGCAGTCTGATCTATGATCTACATGGTCCACTACTTAATTCAAGATTATGACCAAGCTGTTTTTTGATCTTGCAGTGGAACTGTATTTGTAGCCTTTGAGAAAATGCAAGTTATTGATTCAGTAGTGTTAACAGGAAGTACACAATGTAACGTAGACTTCATAAGCCAGAGCTGAATACAGGAGCAAGATGGGGTGTGACCCTTGGCTAGCAAATATTGGGTAGTGTGAGTAAATAGTTATATTAAATAAATCCAAAAATTTTACCTGAGTCTGTGATGCTACATGCTTGGCCTTTCTCAGTCGACTTTTACATGCATCAAGATCAAGTCTTTTAGTCTCTAATAATTTCTTCTCTTTCTGAAATTGTAATAGACATGTTCATCTTTTTACATCAAAATAGAATAGTTAAGAACTATATTTCATGTATGAAGTAAAAGAATACACTTCAAACAAAGAAAAAACTCAGTCATAAGTGTTTCACTTAGAAAATCCGTAAAAGAAATAGTACATGTACATGGAAAAAAAACTTCCCATTTTTCTTTGATTTCTTTTAGATGATAGATGTCTTCTTTATAACTGTTACTTCAAAAATTTGGCTGCTAACCTTTGAATTATAGACACGTTTTCAAAAAAGCCATTTGGATATCAAAATCACATAGAAGTCTGTAGACTTTAAACCTACTGGTATTTCAGAAATGAAATTTGTCGCCTTATGATGAATTTTGAAAGCTATCACTGATACAAATCAATACTTCACCTATTTCTCTTTGAGAATTAATGAAACTTCTTATGACAGAGTTAATTCCTCTCTCACCACTTACCACTGTTTTGACCTTATTTATGTGAAGAGGCAAGCTAGTGACTTGGAAAGACAGCTGGGCTTTGAACCAGTACATAAACTCCAGATATAGTAAATGGACACTGCTCTTCTGACTTGACTGACTTACTTCAAATGTAAGTGTTACACACCAAACTTTCTTTTAAATTCAATTGCTACTATTTCATATTATGGTCATTGTTTACTTCATTCCCTAATCAAACATTTGCAGCAGACAACTTTAACCCTTTACCACAAAATCTGCAATTTTAACAACCCTGAGGTATAAGGCTTTTGAAAATATTGTGGCAAAAGAAGAAAATGCTGGTAACCAGCATTTTCTGCTTTTCCTTTAATATTTTCTATCCTTCAAAAGACATATATATTTCAAAATTTGAGCCTTTTCTTATTTCTCATCTGCAAATGGTTTCAAATTGGACATATAAAAAAATGCCATTTAGTAAAGTGTTAACTCTTTATCACAAGACAAAATTTTGAAATTGTCCAAATCAAAATCATTTTCAGATATAAAATAGAATGCCGCTCAGTTGGTCAAAATTGTCATTCATATAGTAGAAAAAACTCACAGGGAAAGGGATAAAATACTGGTTACCAGCATTCCTCCTCCCCTTTTTCTCCCCATAAGGTTTTTCAAAGGTTTCTTCCTCAGGGTGTTTGAAACAATGCTTTCAAAATGTTTCTTCCTAAAGGTCATTAAATGATTGTTCAGTAAAATGTTCATGGTAGAAATAATAGTTAATCAAGCTGTGTTTTAGTTTACCATTATCGTTTTCATATCTCCTTCCAGAAAGTTCTTCAACGGTTGTAAAAAGTTATTCGCTGTTGATTGCACAAATTCCCTGTATGCATTACCAATTAGTATTTGGGTTTGACCACTCTTCACAAGGGCATTACCTGCAAAAGATAATCACTGCCCTTCACTGTCAAATAAAAGACAAAGTTAGAGCCATGATGGTCCTGCACATAGTTGTCCGTAGTTCATTTCACGCAGTCTGTCTTAGTGTTAAGCCATGGTCATATTTACGGTCATGCACGTAGTTGTCCGTAGTTCATTTCAAACATAGTCTGCCGTAGTGTTACTACGGTCAACTACGTTGAAATACGTTCAAAGTAGGTTCAAACTTGGCAATATAGAAAGTCTAAGTAGGTTGAACTACGTGTAAGTACAGTTAACTACATTCAACTGCGTTCAAAGTGGCTTGGGTTAACTAGGGTATTACTACATCAAACTACGATTAACTACATTAAACTACATATAAACTACGTCCTAAGTATGCACAACTACAGTAAATGAAGGTCAACTGCGTTCAGCTACAGTAAAACGTAATTGTGCCTGCTCAGTATGGGTAAGCTGCAGTCATTGTATTTTAACCGCTGTCACACCTTACGTAGTTGACCGTAATGGGGAATTACCATAGTTGGCCGTAGTTGAACATATTAAACACACTACGCTTAAGTAGGGTCAAGTATGGTTAACTACGGTCAACTACGTTCAAACTACGGTCACAGTAGGGTCAAAACATCGTAGTTAACCGTAACAATTTTTTGAACATGTTCAAAAATTATGCGTACTATGGGCAAACCGTAAGTTTAAACTATGTTTGTTACTGCGGTAAACTACAGCTTTCTATGTGTAACTACAATCAACTACGTTTAATACAGTCAACTATGGCCATCTACGGTCATTCCCCACTACGGTTAACTACGTAGGGTGTGACCACCGCTTTACTAGGATCAACTAGGTTGAAGTATGTTCTAAGTAGATTAAATATTGGCAAAAAGAGGTAATATAGAAAGTCTAAGTAGGCTGAATTTCGTATTTGTATGGTCAACTACATTTAACTGCAAACAAAGTGGCTAGGGTTAAGTAGGGTATCACTACGTCTAACTACGAGTAACTATGTTACACTATGTATATACTACATTTTAAGAACGCACAACTACTTGCAACTACGGTAAATTAGTGCCAACTCCATTAAGCGAAGGTAAAATGTTGTTGCTGAGCCTGCTCAGTTAGTGTAAGCTACAGTCATTGTGTTCTTGGAAGTTGACGAGCCAAAATTGCTGATCGGTTATTCTGCCATGAAAGAAACAATTGTTTTCCAAAACTACGGTCAACTACAGTACAAACTATGGTTAGGTAGGGTCAATCACAGTTAACTAAGGTCAACTATGTTCAAACTATGGTCACAGTAGGGTCACAACATCGTAGTTAACCATAACCAATTTTTGAACATGTTGAAAAATTATGTGCTCACTATGGGAAAATCATAAATTCAAACCGTATTCATTACGATGTTAAACTACTGTTATCTACGTGTAACTACATTCAACTATGTTTAATAAGTTCAACTACAGCAAACTGCAGTCATTCGCCACTACAGTCAACTATGTAAGATGTGACCATGGTTTAGGACCCTTTGAAAGTGAAAGCATCTGCAGAACAATTTAGAAATTGATATCATTGATCTGAAATTCTCTAGTAAGATAGAAAACATTGCAGGAAAGGAGAAAATGCTGCCTATCAGCAATTTCTCCTTTTCCCATAATGCTTTAAAATGTCTAATCTTTTCAAGATTGTTAAAGCACATGGCTGTGAGGTAAAGCATTAAAAAATTTCAAAATGACAGCAAAAAGACATGAATATTGTGTTTGATCAATTTTTACCTTCAAAAGATAGATTATTTATCTCTGCCCATAAGCTAGTTAACTCCCTATATTTTTAATCAGGTCTGCCTTCTGATTGGCTGAGGAAATCAAAGGTTTTGAAACTTTTGGAGCGTAATAATCTGAGCCACAATAGTAATTTGCTGTCTATAAAATTCATGTTTTTAAAATCCACAAGTCTACAATTTTGTCATCTGGTTAAGAGTTAAAATTTGGGAAAAGTATTACAAAAATCTATGCTGTAGGGTTGCATTTAGATGAATCAAGGATTAATGCTATAGATGAGATATTGATTATCTCTTTCCATCGGATCAAATAAACTCTCATAGGGATGAGACTTTCTAGCTTTTACCATGCAGTCCAGATTTAAAGACGCTGAGCGAAAAAGCTTTCGAAAAAATGTGGAAAAAGGAGGAAATGCTGGTAACCAGCATTTTCTCCCTTTTCCACAGTTTTTTCAATTCTACCTACGAAAAAAATCATTCTGTACATCAATATCAGAGTTGTCCAATAAGGAAAAATATGGACCTTTAATCCCTGGATGTGGGACATTCGAGGAAACAATGGTGGTTCACTCTGAAACTTCTCACAATGAATATTGGTTAAAGTTACCAACTGCTGATGTTGTCAAAAGTATCTCTGATCAAGGATGGAAAGACTGAAATAACTGTTGCATTATATTGGATAGCACATTCTCCTTTTCCCACAATGCTTTTTACACTTTCATAGACATATATCATCATTCCAGCCATTATTTTTTTGTAGTCTGCTTTCAATTCAGATGAGTCTAAAATATTGCCATCTGGTAAACATTTAATGTCCCAGAAGATATAAATTATCCCTTTTACCAAACAATCCTTTATTTCAACTACCCTGAAAAAAACCTTTGAAAATGTTGTGAAAAAAGAAAATGTGTTTACCCTTTCTAAGACAAATCCTATCTATCATATGAGCCACATTCAATTCATTTGAAATGCTTTCAAAAGGTACAAGTCTAAAATTTTGCTGCCTGGTTGAGGTTTACTCTTAACCACACAAGCCTGAATTTTTTTTTTGACCCTGAGAGGGAAGGTTGGTGAGAACACTGCGGATCGATTGTATGGTGTTTAACGCCGTTTTCAACATTATTTCAGTTACATCGCGGCCAGTGCACCTATCCATGCTTTCCTGAAGTTTCTTTTACCAGCACTCTGCACAATAATCTTCCCAAGCCACTGGCTGCTTTCACACATAACCATCATCGAAACAATTGTCAGTGGTGAGAGAGGAATGAATCCTGTCTCAATGACTATCATAAATCCTCGGAAAGAAATTGACAGAGCCAGGGATCGAACCAGCGACCTCCTGTTCTCAAGTCCTGTATGCTACTGACTGAGCTATCAGGGCTCGGCGAGAACCTTGTGGGAAAGGAGAGAATGTTGGTCACTAGCATTTTCTCTTTTTCACAGAAAGTTTTCTACCCTTTTCATAGAGAGATCCCATTATTTGTGCAACACTGAATTTGTCATCTGCAAATGCTTTCAATATGGACTAGTTTAAAATCTTACTGTCTGGTAAAGGGTTGACCCTTTTCCAACCAACAAAATCTTAGACTCGACCAAATTGAAAGCATTTGCAGACCAAAAATCAACTGTACCTCAAGTAATGATTTCTGTCTTTGATACCATAGAAAACATTCTGGGAAAAAGAGACAATGCTAGTTACTAGCATTTTCTCTTTTTCCTAGAATGTTTTCAAAGCCTTTTTTTGCAGGATAATCAAAACTCAGGGTTGTGTGGCTAACAGTTAATGTCCCATGAGACACAAATTAATACCAAGTACAGAGAACTGTTACAGAAATTTATTCTGCAATTTCTGATATATCAATATTTTCTCTTGTTCACAGTCTGTCCATATATGGCGTATTGGTTGGTTTCACAGTGACTAAATTTTTTTTTTCCCCTTCTTGTCTTTGTTCCCCAGTGAAGCAGACAACAAAAACTTGATTGCCTTTTTTTTTCCCTCTCCTTAACTCTTTACCACATAACCCTGACTTATAATGACTTCGAGGAAGAAGGCTTTTGAAAACATTGTGAGAAAAGAAGAAAATGCTGGTAACCAGCTTTTTCTCTTTTTTCCCCCCATGTTTTCTACCCTAACAAAGACAAAAATCATCATTTGAGCAACATTTAATTTGTCGTCTGTAAAATGCTTTCAGTCTAAAATTTTTATCATCTGGTAAAGGATTAACCCATTACCACACAATCCCTACTTCTGACGCCCCTGAGAAAGAAGCCTTTGGAAAACATTGTGGGAAAAGGAGAAAATGCTGGTAACCAGCATTTTCTCCTTTTCCCACAGTGTTTTCTACTCTTCCCAAACCAAATTTTAATTTTTCAGTCACCTTTATTTTGTCGTCTGCAAATGCTTTCAATTTGGACCAGTCTAAAATTTTCTCGTGTGGTAAAGAGTTAACTCTTTACCAAGCAACACAACTTTGGACTTGTTAAACTTGAAGGCTGTTGCTGACACAAAATTCAAAATGATTCAAAAAACAAGATTTCTCTCCGAAAGGATGGAAACATTGTGGGTAGAGACAAAAAATGCTGGTTACCAGCATTTCAAACTAGACTGGTAGAGGTTTAAAGACTTGGTCAAGTAGAAAACCTGTTTTTCCAATGGGAGTAAAACACTTTCATTTAAATTATTCATCTGTGAATTTCAAAATAAAAAAATTATAATAACCGGTTATAAATCACGTTTTGGTAGAAAGTCTGCATTTCCTACACATCCTGCACTTAACTTTTGTACATAACATTTTTTTTCTTTTCAACCCTTAAATTGCCTTTCAGTACCATAGTTGCCTTTGAAGCCTGTGCAGATCAAGATCAGACTGCAGAACTCTGATACTTGATCTACACTGTCAATATTGGCAAGATATTCTTGACAACAGCAACCTTGATAGTGATTTTATTAGAATCACGGTTCTATTGCTTAAATAGAAATTTTAATTTGGTTTATTTGGAGCTCTAGGGGATATTTTTTTTTTCATTTAATACACCCTGAAACATTGATACTCTATGAAATTAAGAAACAGTCTTTGAAAACAAAAACTAGTAGAAATATTCACAAACAGTGAAGGTTATATTACATAAATACACGTGAAAACATTGGTGCAAAAGGAGAAAATGCTCATCATGAGCAATTTTTCATTTTCTACAATGTTTCAATAGCAGAATGCAAAATTGTCTGGAGGTGACAATATGCTGAAGATGTCAACTGGTGTGACAAAAACAATAAGTGTGAAAAGGTTAACACTTTACTCCATAGATACTCATTTTGACGTATCAACAACAGACAGCTTTTGAAAACATTGTGGAAAAAGGAGAAATTGCTCATAACGAGCAATTTCTCCTTTTCCCACAATGTTTTCCACTCAATCAGATATTTGTATCCTCATTTGTCCATATTTTTGACATCATATCTTTATTTGCTGCTGAAATGGAAGAGCCTCAAATTGGCATATCAGGTAAAGGGTTAACTGACAAAAAATTATCTCACTGTTTTACAACCCTAAGGAAGGAGATTTCTGAAAGCAATGTTGGAAAGGTAGAAGAAGCTTACAACCAGCTTAAGCCTTTCCTACTGTTTCACATATGTGTTCTACAAACAGCTTTCCTACTGTTTCATAGACATGTTCTACAACCAGCTTTCCTACTGTTTCACACAATACTATGTGTTCTACAACCAGCTTTCCTACTGTTTCACATATGTATTCTACAACCAGCTTTCCTACTGTTTCACATATTATGTGTTCTACAACCAGCTTTCCTACTGTTTCACATATGTGTTTTACAACCAGCTTTCCTACTGTTTCACATAATATTATGTGTTCTACAACCAGCTTTCCTATTGTTTCCAATAATATTATGTGTTCTATCCTTTCAATGACAAATTCAATCATCTAAGCAACATTTAGTTTGTTTCCTTCAGATTCTCTCAATATGAACATATCTACAAATTTGTGATCTGGTAAAGACACTCTTCACACTCTTTAACCCTTTCCCACAAAACAAAAATGTAGACTTGTCCAAATTAAAAGCATTTGCAGACAACAAATTAAGTGGGACTTAAATGATGGAACTTGTCTTTAGAAGGGTTGAAAACAATGTGGGAAAAGGAGGAAATGCTGGTTACCAGCATTTTCTCCTTTTCCCACAATGTTATCAACAGGCTTTTTCCTCAGGGTCGTTAAAACTCAGGATTGTGTAGTAAAGGGTTAAACAGAAAAATGTTCAACCCTCTACCAAACTGCAAAATCCTTTGATCAAGTTGTGATCAAATGTGACTAAAAATTTGAAATATGTTTTCAGAAGGTAACCATTATTTTCTCTTTTTCCCACAATGTTTTCAAAAGCCTTTTTCTCTGGGGGTAGGGGAGGGGTGTCTTTAAAACTTGGGATTGTTTGGTAACGGGTTTAGCTTATTTAGTAAATTTATCTTAAACTCAAACCTGTAATAAATTTGACCAAAACAAAAAATACTAACATCCTCTCAGTTTTTGTGAAGCCAATTCCTAACTAGAGGCACTTGAGCGCCTGTATCGCTCCACAGGCCTGATATTTCTATAATGGCGAAAGGAAGTTTTTAACAATTATCATTCAATCCTGCATTTTAGCTCACTGAAGAAAAAGGGTATGGAAAAAACTTGTGAGAAAAGAAGAAAAAAATGGTAACCAGCCACGCACGGACGGACGAACGAACGAACGAACGAACGGACGGACGGACGGACGGACGCAACAACCAGAATTCTTCATGGAACACAATTATTTGAAGGAATTTGAAAGAGGACCACCAAAGGAACATTCCTAAGAAATTTGGTAAAAATCCAGTCAATAGTTTCTGAGGAGAAGTTTTTTAAAGAAAAAAATTACGGACGAACGGATGGACGGACGGACGACGGACACAATGCCATGACAATAGCTCGCTTGTTAAAGTGGCGTTAAACTCCAATACATCCAACCAACCAATAATCATTCAGTGACGACCGATTACAGTGCTTACAGCACTTTGATTTTAAAAGGAATTTGGTAGACAACCACCATAGAAACAATTTGGTAGACAACCACCATAGGAACTTACCTGCAAAACAACAATGAAATCCAATGAATAGTTTTAGAGAAGAAATTTTTCAAAGATTTTACTTTATACCATAAAAGGAAAATGAGTCTCCCATAAAAGCCATGTTTTTTGACAGATCATTTTTTTTTTTTTAAGGAATTCTGTAAACCTGTATCTAAGGAACATTCCTGCAAAATAATAATGCTATCCAAATAGCGGTTTGGGAGGAGAAGATTTTTAAAGGTTTTTTACTTTGGTTGCCATGGCAACCAGAATTCTTCATGGAACACAATTATTTGAAGGAATTTGAAAGAGGACCACCAAAGGAACATTCCTGTGAAATTTGGTAAAAATCCAGTCAATAGTTTCTGAGGAGAAGTTTTTTAAAGAAAAAGTTTACGGACGCACGCACGGACGAACGGACGAACGAACGGACGGACGGACGGACGGACACAACGCCATGACAATAGCTCGCTGACCTTCGGCCAGTGGAGCTAAAAATCATTATTTATATAGGTTTAAGAAGAAAATCTGCTGTTAACAACAAATTGCTCCTTTCTCTACAATGTTTTCAAGACCTTTAAGCAGGAGCTCAAATAAGTTATTCTTAAATGATAAGGGTTTACCTCTGTACCAAGCAACATTACAGTAGCCTCACAAAACTGAAACCATTTGCAGACTATGAATTCTATATGGCTCAAGCAAGGGAATTAGTTTGTGAAAGGACAGAAAACATTGTAGGAAACGGCAAAAATGCTCGTTACTAGCATTTTCTCCTTTTCCCATTATGTTTTTATAAGCCATCTTCCTCAGAGTCATTACAGGGGATTGTGTGGTAAAAGTTTAATCAGTGAGTGGGTGGGGAATGCATTAAGTCTTTCCTTTCCCAGGAGAGAAATGACAGACTACATTCAAGTGCAGACAATTACCACACACCCACATAAAATCAATTTTGTTTATCTATGACAATTGCCTGTTGTTTTAAAGTAAAAAACAAAAGAACACTACTGATCAATGAATTTCCTGTAAATGTATTCAAAAGAGGCAAGCACTAAGTTTTGTGTTTTAAAGACCCTGAGGAATATAGCTTTTGAAAACAATCCACATGGTAACCTCTTTACAAAACTACAAAACTTTGAACTGGTCCACACTTAAAGGATTTGCAGATGATAGTTAAGACCCTTAGGAATACAGCTTTTGAAAACAATCCACATGGTAACCTCCTTACAAAGCTACAAAACTTTAAACTGGTCAAAACTATAACCATTTGCAGATGACAGTTAATATGACACAAACAATAACATTTGTCCATGAATGGGAAGACGATAAATGAAAGGTGGTACAAATGATGAAATTTGTATTTGATAGGGAAGAAAACATTGCGGGAAAAAGAGAAAATGCTGGTTACCAGCATTTTTTCGTTTTCCTGCAATGTTTTCAAAAGCGCTTTTCCTTAAAACTAGGGATCAAATGGTAAAGGATTAGGATAAAAACTTCCTTGTTCATCTGTTTGGACAACAAAAGTCCAAATAATACCCAAGGGTAAAAAAGCAGTAATGCCAATAACAGGCTAGCGTACTGGTCACCATAGATTTCCAATATCTAATCTTCTATCAAATATACAAAAAAAAGAGAAAATTCCATAACATGTACAGCGTATGTGTAATTGTTGACCAATGGGTAGGGCAAACCTTAACCCTTGACCATACAATCCCGAGTTTTAACGACCAGGCTGAATAGGAAAGTTTTTGAAAACATTGTGGGAATTGCTGGTAACCAGCAATTTCTCCTTTCCCACAAGGTTTTCTACTCTATCAAGGACAAATTCTATCATTTGTGCCATCTCTAATTCATTATCTGCAAATCCTTTCAATTTAGAAAAGTCTAAAATTTTGTTGATTGGTAGAGAGTTAGACATTTACCAGACAGTAAAGTGTTGTAACAACTATGAGAAGATGGGTAACAAGACATTTTCTCCTTTTCCAACAAACTTTAACCTCTTTACCAGCAAGATACAAGGTTTTGCTAATTACCAAGTTAGAAATAAGAAGAAACAAAGACAGGTTGGTTCTGTGGTCTACTAGCTTGGTGTATTAATCAAACCTGTACATTCTATGTATAAACCTTTTACCTCCAGAGTTTTAATAACTCTGACAGAAAATGCTTTTGAATCCTCTTCCAAAAAAATTTCAGAAAATATAAACTCATCTGTACCATTATCAAATTTGTTGTCTGCAGATGTTTTTAATTTGGAAGAGTTTATAAATTGTTTGTTTGGGAAAGGGTTAACCAACCAATCAACTGATTGATTCTATGGAGTTTAATACATGTACTATTTTCAACATTATTTCAGTTATATTGAGTCGGCCAGTACACCTATCCATGCTTTCCTGGAGTTTCTGTTACCAGTGCCCCACACAATATTCTTTCCAAGCCACTGGCTGCTTTCCCACATGACCATGGTCAGAAGTGAGAGAGGAATGAATTCTGTCACAATTACTATCATTAATCCTTGGACAGAAATTGGCCAGGCCAGGGATCGAACCAGTGACCGCCTGTTCTCAAGTCCTGTCCACTACCAACTGTGCTACTGGGGCTTGGCTAAACACCAATCAAACAAAGACACATTCTATGTACATGTACATCTAAAACAATACCTCCTGCAGGTCACTTTTAAAATCATTGCTGCATCAGGAGAAATTGCAAGTTCTGGTAATGAGCAGTTTCTCCCTTTTATCACAATGCTGTTTATGAGTTCATTTATAATACCTTAGTTATGTTGAATTTCCTTATTTGACAAGGATGTTCTCAAAATCATTTGTTGCACATTTGGCCCAGGAAGTTCAGCTAATAGGTAATTTTTCATTATTCCTTAACCCTTTACCAAACAATCCCGACTTTTAACAACATAAGAAAAAAAAAAAAACATTTGAAAACACTGAAAAGAGAAGAAAATGCTGGTAACCAGCCTTTTCTCCTTATCCCACAAAGTTTTCCACCCTTTCAAAGCCAAATTACAAATTTTTGGTTGCATTTATATTGTTGTCTGCTAATGCTTTCAGTTTGGACTAGTCTAAATTTCTTTTTCATTTGGTAAAGAGTTATCCTTTAGAAAACAATCCTGTCTTTTATTGATCCTGAAGAAGTTCACTCTTGAAAACATTGTGGGAACCAGCAATTTCTCCTTTTCCCACAAACTTTTCTATCCTTTCAAAGACAAAGCCCGTCATTTAACTCTTTACCAAACAACAAAAATGTAGACTTGTCCAAATTCAAAGCATTGCAGACGACAATTTAAATGTGGCTCAAATGGTGCAAACTTTCTTTGATTAGGTAGAAAACATTGTGGGAAAAGGAGAAAATGCTGGTTACCAGCATTTTCTCCTTTTTTCCCACTATGTTTTCAAAAGCCTTCTTTCCCAGGGTCGTGAATTGTCGGCAATGTGTGGTAAGGGTTAAGCCACCTTTAATTTGTAGTCTGCAATACCTTTGATTCTGGTGAGTCTAAAATATTGACATCTGGCAAAGACTTGATCAATTACAGTATGTTGATCATCTACATTTTACAAGGAAGCTTTGCCACATCCATTTTATTTTTGTTTCAAAAGGCAGTCAAGTACAACAACTTTTTACTCTAGAATAAAACCATTGGCATTTTCATTCTGTAACACCTGTATACCAGTAATCAATTCTCTCTAAATCAATTATTCAGATGCAGAAGAATGAATGATACAGTTCTAAAAATAGTTCAAGTCTATACTGTAACAGGTTGTACGATCATGTAGCTTTCTCTGTCAACTCATCTTCTGTAACTTTTTACCAGACAACAAAATTGAAAGACTTGCCCAAATTGAAGGCACTTTCAGACACCTTATCAAGATGGGCTTAACTCTTTACCAAACAACAATATTTTAGACTGGACCAAACTGAAAGCATTTCCAGACAACAAATTAAACATAGCTTACATAATGATTTCTGTATTTGATAGGGTAGAAACCATTGTTTTCAAAAGCCTTCTCTTTCAGGGTTGTTAAAACTCAGGATAGAATGGTAAAGAGTTACAAAGTGTGATTTGTTTTTTATATTGTAGAAAACATTGTCGGAAAAAGGTGACAATCCTTGTTACCATAAGCCTTTTTCCTCTGGGCCGTTAAAACTCAGGACTGTTTCATAGAGGCTTAAGTACCTTACCTTTTACCAAAATGTTTTCAGTTGTCTGGAGGTGGTTAGTGTCTTGATTAAATTTTTAACAGATGAGAAAATATCAGACTTTGTTCTTCATTAAATACTGAAAGCATCTGCAGATACCATAATATTATTAGACATGGATTACATAATTGTTTCTTTTCTTTGACAAGGTAAAAAAGGTCAGAACAAAGAGGAAAAAAACAACATATCATTAACATGTGGAATAAATTTGAAAAAGAAAGCTAAAGAGAATCCCTCTAAAATACGGGAACTCAGCATTAAGTTATGTTTATTAGATATTAGATGATTATTATACATGTGAAAACATTGTGGCAACATGTATAGTTGTTCTTATGAACTCTTTCCCCTTTTGCCATAATGTTTTCAAAAGTGGTCTTTATCAGAAAATAAAGGCTGTCTTCAGGTAGTTCATGTCTACTGCAGAAAAAAATGCATGAGTCATGTCTATACAGAGTTCAAGTCCATGCTGCAACAGATGGTACACTCATGTACCTTTGCCTGTCACGTCTCATCTTCTTTTAACTCTTTACCAAATGACAAAAATGTAGACTTGTCCAAAATGAACATACTTGTAGACAACAATTCAAAATTCACTCAAATGGCCAAACTTGTATTTGATAAGGTTGAAAACATTGCAGGAAAAGGAGAAAATGCTGGTTTCCAGCATTTTCTTTTTTTCCCCCCAATTTTATTAAAAGGCGTCTCTTAGGGTTGTTAAAACTTGGGACTGTGTGGTAAAGGGTTAAAATATTATCTTCTATAGCCGATTTTATATAGGTAGATATCCTTGTGTTCAATCTCATTTTAGGTCTATAAAATGTTGTATTTATGTGTTAATGCATTATCTTACCATATGATGTGCCTGGACCAAAGTCATTGCCGGCATCTACCATGATTGTACCTAATGTTTCATAGGAGTTGTTACGATCTCTTTTCCTCTTGTCCAGTTTCTCATAGAAAAAGTCTTCCATTCTGATATCTGAAAATAAATTCAACTTTCATGAGAAAAAATGCTATTGCTGCTACTTCCAAAAACTGTCTCCGTCTTTTTTTTTGTTTCCTTTGTTATCATTGCATATCCTTTGTATGGATGGCAAAAAGGTATATTTTTCTATTTACTCATATGTAAGGATTTTGAAAATTCATGATGTCTTTGCCAATGAAGTAATAACAGAGTCGGTTTCTTGAAAATTTATATCTAACTATCTGTGAGGCAATATGGACAACACAGGCAGTTGTTTATGGCCAACACAGGCATTTGATTTTGCCACCTGCCCTTCCATACACAAGACTGTATAGATTTCCTTTCTTTTCTGCAATGCATTCACACTTCATCAGTATTATATAATTTAAGAGTAGATCATATTTTAAGTCATTGTAGATTTGTAGATTGCTGACAAGCAAACACAGTACATGCAAGTAGGTAAAAGTGGAGATGCAAAAAAAGTCTTTCAAAAGATTTCTGCACTTGATGCAACTTAATTCTTTAACAAACATTCCCTGTTTTCCTACATTTTTGTAACCCTATCAAGAGATCTGCAGCTTATTGGAACTAGTTTTGAATTTCTTGTCTGCAGATGCTTTTGTTTTGTAAGAGTCTAATGTCTGTCGTTTGGGAAAGGGATGAACTTATGAAAACCAAGAAAGACATGCATTATGAGATGTTGCCGTTATATGACAGAAATTCTGTTGAAAGCAGCAAGAAATTTCATTTAGCTCTTTACCACAAAATCCTAAGTTTAACAACCCTGAAAGAGAAGGCTTTTGAAAACATTGTGGGAAAAGGAGAAAATGCTGGTAACCAGCATTTTCTCCTTTTCCAACAATGTTTTATACCCTATTAAATAAAGAAATTCCCATTTAAGCAGCATCTATTTAGTTGTCTGCAAATGCTTTCAAAGTGGTCCAGTCCAAAATGTCGTCATTCGGTAAAAGCACATACAGAATGATGAACTTACTAGGGTTGGGCTGTAGCTGGGCCTCTGTCGACCTCAAGGTCCTTTCTGTCCATACTCTTGTCTTCTCTGCCCTGTTCAATAAGTTTTCAAAATGAGCATCAAGTTCTGTCTTCTCCGCTGACCCAAGTTTTTCTTCTGTAAACTGTAATGAGACACAATACACTAGTTCAGTACACAGTCGCATGTTCAAGACCTCAGCTGCTCATATTCATTTTACCCTTTACCATAGGATCCTGAGTTTCAACCTACCTAAAAAGGAAGGCTTTTGTAAACATTGAGGAAAAAGGAGAAAATGCTGGTAACCAGTATTTTCTCCTCTTCCAACAAGGTTTTCTTGGTTGGTTGTATTGGGGTTTAACGCCACTTTAACAGCTAAGGTCATATCATGGCGGTCGGTGACGCACATGTGTTTCCTGGCTTTCTCACACCAGTACTAACACAACTTTCTTTCCAAAGCCACCGACTACTTTTCTCACATGCTTCAGCAGAGGTGAGAGGCGAAAATACGCCGGAAAGAAGGTTCGCCTCAACCGGGTATCGAACTCACAACCACCAGGTCATGAGTCCGACACGCTCACCACTGAGCCACCCGGGCGGGCACAAGGTTTTCTACCCTATTAAAGACAAATACCTTTAGCCACTCGTGATTTGTCGTCTGCAAAGGCTTTCAGTTTAGATTGGACTAATAGAGAAAATTGTGTGGTAACCAGCATTTTCTCCTTCTCCCACAATATTTTCAATAGCCTTCTTCTTCAGGGTTGTTAAAACTCAGGACTGTTTGGTAAAGAGTCCTTAGCAGAGGCAGACAACAAAATTTCAGACACATTCACATAAAAAAATTTAGCAGACGACCTTGAATTTAATGAGGCTTAAAAATGATGATATTTGTCCTTGAAAGGACAGAAAGTGACCTAATAACCTACTTTTTTAACCTTAGGTGACTCATATTTGCTTTTCTTTGTTCTTTGTATTAAGAGTTTCAACAGCTGAGGTCATATTGCACCTATGCGTGTGTTTCCTGGCTTTCGAACACCAGCTCTGACACAACTTTCTTTCTGAACCACTGACTACTTTGCTAACAAGCATCGGAGGTGAGAGGCGAAAAATTGCCATAGAGAAAGTTTGCCTAAACTGGGTAATGACCCGCAAGTAGGTTACGAGTCAGATATGCTAACCACTGAGCTACCCAGCCAGGCCCCATATTTGCAATTGTAAAAGATACTCATCAACAAGCACAAATATTCTTACCAAGTTTCATGTCATATTGTTCTTTCATTCAAACTCATCTCGGATATCATGAAGACAAATTGACAAAGTTTCATGCCTATTGGAAAGAGATTACTGCCTCTTGACTACACATTTAACCCCTAGAGTGCCGAAAAAACTCAACAGACATTTTCAGTGTAGAAATAAGACCCTAATTATCACAATTTCTTCAAGATTGCTTTTGTCTAAAGTGCTTCAGCTAAGTAGACAGTATAGATCAAAATCAGGCTGCACAGTGTGCAGCCTGATTTTGATCTATACTGGCCACAAAGGCAACTATATGTTGTGAAAGGTGCTTTAAGAGTTCAGATAAATATTTCAACATGCCGGACACAGCCTACCTTGAGCACTAATGCTCAAGTTGGCTAAAATACTAGTAAAAATACAAGTAGACACTCTGTAGCTGCAGTGATATCCTTTCGGAAGCTGCCACAGTTTTCTAATTACATCTCCATCAGAGACAAAGGCTTCAAAGTAATAAAATGCTTTTGTTCTTGAACAATCCAACTCATCACTGACAGAGAGAGTCATGCAACCAAGCAAGATCAATCAAACTTGACCTGTTACTGTACAGGCTACATGTACCTTGAGACCAATCCAAACTGGTATACACTGCTCAAAATAGATAAATCTGAATGTAAAGAAAATAACTTTTTTGAATAGTGAGGACAGCACTGACTCAGGGGAAAAAGGAGTAATTGCTGTTAACTGTACCACAAGATAAAATTTAACACAAGTCCCTATAGAAAGCATATGCACAAGGCAAATAAAATATGGATCAAATGATGAATATTGTCTTTGAAGAGGTAGAAAAAGATTGTGG
The DNA here is from genome assembly GCA_946811185.2 of Hippopus hippopus. Taxonomy (NCBI): domain Eukaryota; kingdom Metazoa; phylum Mollusca; class Bivalvia; order Cardiida; family Cardiidae; genus Hippopus; species Hippopus hippopus. Next base: position 47,746,780 of record OX328098.1, on the reverse strand, counting down.
GAAAATGGTTACCAGCATTTTCTCCTTTTCCCACAACTTTTTAAAAAGCTGTTTAAAGGCGTTTATCTCAGGGTCGTCAAAGTTCAGGATTGTGTGATAAAGGGTTAACAAGCAATAATTGGACATATTGGCTTCAGCGTTCTGAAAGGCTGTCCAACACGGGGGTATAAAAAGTCGGTTTTTGTATGGCAATGGATGAGTAACCCTTTTCCAAACAACAAATTTTAGACTCCTTCAAATTCAAAACTTCTGCAGACAACAAATTCAAAGTTTGTACAAATGACTTTAAGCTCTTTGATAGAGTAGAAAACACTGCGAGAAATGGAGAAAATGCTAGTTATCAGCATTTTCTCCTTTTCAAACAATGTTTTCAAAAGCCTTCTTTCCCAGGGTTGTGAAAATCCTGGATTGTATGGTAAAGGGTTAAGGTCCATGATGCTGTCTTGATCAGATTCTCATCAAAAAGCAAACAGTATATCTCTACAATCAGGCTTTGCTTGATCTTCACTATCTGCAGCAGCAAACATAAATATGCTTTGCACTTTAACCCTTTACCAAACAATCCTACATTTTAACAACCCTAAGAAAGAAGGTTGTTGAAAACAATGTAGGAAAAGGAGAAAATTCTGCTAGCCAGAATTTTCTTCTTTTCCCACATTGTTTTCTACCCTTTATAAGAGAAATTCCATTATTTGAACCACAATTAATCCAGTCTGCAAAATACTTTCAATTTTGACAAGTCTACATTATGTGACATTCAGTAAAGGGTTGAGGATTAACCCTTTACCACACGGCAAAATTTAATACCTATCCAAATTGAAAGCATTTGCAGACGACAATTTCATAGTGGCTCAAATGACGCAACTTTTCTTTGATAGAGTAGAAAACATTGTGGGAAAAGGAGAAAATGCTGGTTACCAGCATTTTCTCCTTTTCCCACAATGTTTTCAAAAGGCCTCTTCTTCAGGGGTGTTAAAAGGCGTCATTGTGTGGTATAGGATTAACCCTTTACCACACGGCAAAATTTAATACCTATCCAAATTGAAAGCATTTGCAGACGACAATTTCATAGTGGCTCAAATGACGCAACTTTTCTTTGATAGAGTAGAAAACATTGTGGGAAAAGGAGAAAATGCTGGTTACCAGCATTTTCTCCTTTTCCCATAATGTTTTCAAAAGGCCTCTTCTTCAGGGGTGTTAAAAGGTGTCACTGTGTGGTAATGGGTTAATACCCTATGTTTTCCAGGCAAAAAAGACCCACCACAGCCTACAAGTAGCAGTCTTACACAGAGTCTCTGCTATTGATCCATAAACGGTTTTAACCACTGGCAATCAAAAACGTGAAGCAAGAGCCATTAAACTGCACACCTAATCACCTCGATGATGCAAAAACCATAAAAATGATGAAAACATGGGGTATATCAATACTAACTAGGCTAAACTTTCTCTAAGCAAACATAGGACATTCCTCACAGTCAAGGGCCAGTATGTACTTGAAAATTATTTTAATTCTAGGGCTTTCAAATAGTTTTGAAACATACTGGAAACATTATGTTTCCGCTGATGCTGTCAGTAGATAAAACCTTCTTGTAAATAATTTTTAAAGCTGTTATGAATATCTCTAAAATTACCAGTAAGTGTTCATCAATGATCAGACTACGTTCTGTGACGTCTCATCTTCATGTACACTAAGTGGAAAACTTCAAGCACCATTCAACTGTTGCCAAGGCCGACTCCTGTGCCCTTGAACATGAGCTCCCAATCTTTTGAATGTCCCCAAAAATTTAAATATATGCCATCTTTTATTGACTTGAAGGGGGTCAAATGATGATATAGAACCCCTATGAGAATCACTTTGCTACATTTACCCATAGAGCACCTCACAACAATAATTCAGAACATGCAGTCTGATCTCTGTCAGCTACTTTGTCAAATATTCTAGCCATGACAGCCTGAACAATGCAATATTTGGGTCTTTTTGCCTCAAAATAGCATTTAGTATTTGCATAGTGTCTCTTTACCAAACGACAAAATTTTAGACTAGTCCAAATTGAAAGCATTTGCTGACAACAAAATTAATGTGACTCAAATATTGAAGTTTGTTTTGGGAAAGGTAGAAAACATTGTGGGAAAAGGAGAAAATGCTGGTTACCAGCATTTTCTCCTTTTCCCACAATGTTTTCAAAAGGCTTCTTCCTCAGGGTCGTGAAAACCAGGGATTGTTTGGTAAAGGGTTAAGGGGATAGAGATAAACAACTTGGACTAAATGTTGAAGCTTTCACCATATGACAGAATTTTAGACTTTTCCAAGTCCAATGCATTAGTAGACAATAAATTAAATGTCACTCAAATTGTGGAAGGTTGTCTTTGATGGGGCTGAATGCATTGTGGAAAAAGAAGAAAATTTTGGTTACCAGTATTTTCTCCTTCTCCCACAATGTTTTCGAAAGTCTTTTTTTTTTTTAACCCTTAGAGTGCCTTTCATGACTATAGTTGCCTTTGCAGCCATTGTAGATCAAGATCAGACTGCACAAAATCTGCAGCCTGATCTTTGACCTATGCTGAGACACTGCAGACAAAAGGTAACCATGAAATTGTAATTATCTGGGACTTATTCTTGACTGAAAATGTCTGTTTGGTTAATGTGGCACTTTAAACATACATCTTCACTCGTTTTCATCCAGTTTTTTAACCGGTTTTCTCTTTATTTTATGAAACTATAATCACTCTTGTATCTTCATGCCAAATATTGCCCCTGATGGTTGCAAGGTTGCACCGATTACGGCAGATAGAAAATGCATTTCATTCTATTGCGGCCATAAACATAACAACCACAGTTTCCGGTTTAAATCAAAGACAAATTCCTACAGTTTAAATTCCTACATTTATACAACTGACTAGATTTTAACACCGTCAAGTTTTAACAGCCTTTGTTTACTCTCTGGCTGTAGAGATGTCTCTTTAAGGGTTAAGGTTATTAAAAGGTAGGGATTGCTTGGTAAAGGGTTAACAGACACTTCTTACTTAACTCTTTACCAAACAACAAAATTTTGGACTGATCCAAATTGAAAGCAGTTGCAGACAACAACTTTACTGTGACTCAAATAGAGAAAATGTCTCAAAAAGGGTAGAAAACATTGTGGGAAAAGGAAGAAATGCTGGTTACCAGCATTTTCTCCTTTTTCCATAATGTTTTCTAGAGGCTTTCTTCTTCATGGTTGTTAAAACTCGGGACTGTGTTAAAGGGTTAACAACTTAACATACCAAAGAGAGTTAAGGTTCAGTGTACTGATCAAAGTTCTGTTGAATCATCACACGAAGTAACTTTTGACCTTCTACCAATTTCTGTGACTCTCTTTCTACGACCATTTGGAAGATGACTTTTGAAAACAAGAGTAGAAAAATGAGAAAATGCTGGTCTGCACATGCTTCAGTAGACAAAGAGGAAAATTTCACTACAGTTTTACCCATAGTTATGCTTTTTTTGTTTTCTCAATGATTAGACATTGCTAATTATATACCACAAGTACTCACCACATAACATGTTACTACAACTTAAACTTATTATTGATATGTCATGATCAAATTTACACTGAAGAGCGTAAGTACAATGCACTCATTACTGCATCACCATAGCTTTCAAAAAGAGCTTTGTTAAATTTATTGCACTAAAACACAGTGCATTCTGAAACTGTCAAAAACGAAACTCGACATTGATCTGACAGCGCCATGTTCAATGCCAGTGCTGTGCATGTTTTTATTACATTTTAGATCAGTCAAGTAGACCTAATTTGGCATTTTAATCCTTAACATGCCTTTTACAAAATCTGTTGCCTTTGTAAGCAGTGTAGATCAAGATCAGACTGTAAAAAAAAATGCAGTCTGATCTTTGATCTACACTGCTTACTCTGCTGATACATTATGAACAAAAGCAGCCTTGAAGTTGCTCTTATTAAAATTAAATCTTAGTTTGAAAGCCTGTCAGTATTCTATAGGGTTAAAACTGTATAAGGGTGATCATCTATTTTAATAATAGCTCTGACATATTGCATTAGGTTTTTAACAGTGATTCCTTTTTTCATTCGTCATTTGTGCAGGATTTATTTTCTAAAAAAAGGTTCATAAATGTATCAAAGCTCTTGCCGAATGACCCCCCACCCCCACCCCCGGACCCATTGTCTGGATTGAGGATTGAATCCTGGGTCCATATTCACCAACCATTCTTAGGAACATTCTTAGTCTTTTTCTCTAACATTTTCTACATTTGAGAGTAACACAACTTCTGATCAGCTAAACCATTTGGCTAAACCAAATGGAATAGCCAATCAGAGGTTGTGTTACTTTCAAATATAGAAAATTCTGAAAAATAAGACTGCGAATATTCTTAAGAACAGTTGGTGAAAACGGACCCTGTACTGCTAGATTTTGAATCCTACACCTTCAACTTTGAGACAAGCAGATCTCCTGCCAAATGCCTAAGAACCCTTATTTACATACATGAGGAAAAGGTTTAACTCTTTACCACACAATCCCGACTTTTAACGACCCTGAGAAAGAAAGCTTTTGAAAACATTATAGGAAATGGAGAAAATGCTGGTAACCAGCATTTTCTCCTTTTCCCACAATGTTTTCTACCCTTCCCAAATCAAATTTCAGTTTTTGACTCGCATTTCTTTTGTCGTCTGCAACTGCTTTCAATTTGGACTAGTCCAAAATTTTGTCGTTTGGTAAAGAATTAAGGCATTCACAACTTTTTTCAATTATTCAGTTGGAATAGATTGTTAGCACAACAGAAGTAGGATGGTTCCTCAATTAGTCAGTTGTGATATTGATTAAGTCTCAACTGTATCAGAAGACAAACTTTAGACTGGCTCATGATGAAAGTATTTGCAGACTACAAACAATATAATTATGATTCAAGAGACAAAAACTGTCTTTGAAAGGATAGAAAACATTGTTCCCAGCATTTTTCTCCTTTTCCCCCAGTTTTTTTCCAAAAGCCTTGTCTCTGAAGGTCCTTAGAAATCATGATTGTTTTGTTCAGGGTAAACACCCATAATACATAGACTACTTTTTTGTTTTACAGCAAACTACATTTGCAAACACTGTGGTATAAAGTAAATTTGCTGTTAACCCTTTACCAGACGACAAAATTTTAGCCTTGTCCAAATTGAAAGCATTTGCAGACGACAATTTCAGTGTGGCTCAAATGCTGCAATCTTTCTTTAACAGGCTAGAAAACATTGTGGGTAAAGGAGAAAATGCTGGTTACCAGCATTTTCTCCTTTTCCCACAATGTTTTCAAAAGGCGTCTTTGCAAAGGTCGTTAAAAGTCGGGATTGTGTGGTAAAGGGTTAACAAAGGAGTTCTCCTTTTGCCACAAGTCTTTATTTGAATTTGTCTGATTTATCATCAAGACAAACTTTTTAACCAATTTTCATAAAAGTATCCTGCAGAAAAATAAGGCTTCTAGGGTGCATATAAAATTTTTCTAAGATTTTTCCCAATGACCTAGTTTTTACCTGACATAGTCTAATTTTTAACTCTTACTAGATATCATCTAGACAAACATTCTGTTTAAGTTTCATAAGTACTGGGCAGTTAAAGTAGCCTCTAGAGTGCACACAATGGTTTCTTAAGATTTCTCCCAGTGACATACTTTTTGACCAGATATGACCAAATTTTGATCTTGCACTAGACGTCATCTAAACAAACCTTTCTGACTGAGTTTGAGTTTGATGAGTATCTAAGACAAAATTTGGCTTCTACTGTGATTTGTCCCATTGACCTAAAACTTGTCCCAGTGATCTAATTTTTAACCCCAAGTGACTAAATTTTAATCCTGTCCAGTATATCATCACAGTGTTTCATTTACCTGTGCGTCCTGCGTCAGGGACGCAAAGAAATTGCCGAGGACGCAAAACTTTGAGATATGTGTATTTTCGAGACGCACTGATTTTGATATCAATGCCTTTTGCAAAATTTCGTTTGATCCCGATCAATTAAAGTGTTTACATTTTCTATCGAAACACCGGTAATTTTTCTACTTTAGACTGGTACCTTCATTTTCCGGTCTATTTTTAGCCTAAGTAATCTAGTCTATGGAATGGTTTCCGTTTTTCTTTTTATTCGGGTACACGGAATATCGACATCCAGCACGTACGTTATAGATCCTCTCCAAGGCATATTCTTACTTAATTGCAGAAAATTGCAGTCAATATGAATGAACAACTATCATTTCATGTCCTCATCGGCAAATAATTACTTTTTGAATCTTTTTTATACCCGGGCAATTTAGATATCCTCAGACGATTTCCATTTCGTCGAAAAAATTCCAGTGCGTAGATCTATATCTAAACGATGTAATGCGTAAGCAATGCCACCAAAAAAGAAAGCAAAATCCGATCACAAACAACAAACTTTAACTAGTTTGTTTACGAAATCACAAGAGTCTGACCTGCCTATTCATAGTGACTTACATACCGATAAAAATGTCGAGAATAATGAGAAATCATCGGCAGTTCAATCGGCGTGGATTCGGCCCCGGCCAGTTCGAAACCGAGAGAATTCAAGTCACACTGGCTTAAACTTTTTAGTTGGCTAACTTACGAAAGTGAAGAGAATTCATGACAGACAATTCATAAATCAGACCATACAGATTTTTTAACAATTTGAACAATATTTTTTTTAAAATGGGGTTTAACTCATTACCACACGATCCCTAATTTTGACGCCTCTGAGAAAGAAGCCTTTAGAAAACATTGTGGGAAAAGGAGAAAATGCTGGTAACCAGCATTTTCTCTTTTTCCGACAATGTTTTCTACCCTTCTAAAAACGAATTCTAAATCTTCAATAACTTCAATAACTTTTATTTTGTCGTCTGTTAATGCTTTCGATTTGGACAAACCTAAAATTTTGCCGTTTGGTAATGAGTTAAAAGGTGGGACTCGTAAAGTTGGTTTCAGACTCATAGTTTTTCATCCCAGCGAGTCCCAGGACTCACTTATAGCAAATTGTAAAAAAATCACTGTCATCAGGACAAACATTCTGACCAATTTTCATGAGTATCGGCTTGAATATGTGGCCTCAAGAGTGCACAACAGGTTTTCCTAAGATTTGGCACAGTGACCTACTTTTTCACCTGACATGTCCTATTTTTTAATTTAAATTGTCCAAGATATCATCAAGACACAAATTCTGACTATGTTTCATGAGTAAGACTGAAAATGTAGCCTCTATAGAGTACACACATGGTTTTTCCCAGATTAGGCCCAGTGACCTACTTTTTGACCTGATGTGACCCAATTTTGAACTAATCTGAGATATGATCAATTCTAACTAAGTTTCATGAGTACCAGGCAGAAAATGTGGCCTTAAAAGGCTCTTCTAAGATTTGACCCTGTGACCTACTTTTTAACCTGACATGACCTGATTTTGAACCTGTCCTAGATACTTTCAAAATGCTGGTTACTAGCATTTTCTCCTTTTCTAACAATGTTTTCAAAAGCTCTTTTAATCAGGATTAAGTGGTACACAGTTAACCTTAGTTCATGATGAGTATTTATATTTACAGAGAAGCCTTTGAAGGTATATGCTGCAGATTTGTTTGAATTTTGGGGTGATGAGTTAACTCTTTACCAAATAACAAAAAAATTGGACCAAAATCAAAAGCAGACAACAATTCATATGCAGCTCAAAATGATGATTTTTGTCATTCATTGGGTAGAAAACATTGTGTAGAAAGGCAAAAATGTTGGTTACTAGCATTTTCTCCTTTTCTGACCATGTTTTCAAAAGGCCTCTTCCCAAGACTGAAGAGTTCTTAAAACGTGTGATTGCTTGGTAAAGGTTTAAGTAATGATTAATTTCCATTGAATTTTTTATTAGCATGTTTTTTGTCAAGCCTTTTCATGTCCTGGCTCACTGCATGAGCACTCAAGCAATGGAGCTGGCCAGGTCATGTCCAGCTCTGCTATTGGTTTATCTCTTTCCACAATCCCCAAATTGAAAACATTTGCAGGCAACAAAATAAATGTGGCTATTATAAAACTTGTCCTTGAACAGTTAAAAAACATTTTTGTGAAAAGGAGAAGTGCTGGTTTACGGCATTTTCTTCTTTTCCCACAATGCTTTCAGAAGGCTTCTTCCTCAGGGTTGTTAAATGATTGATTGTATGATGTTTAATGCCGCTTTCAACATTATTTAAATTATATCATGGTGGCCAGGGCACCTATCCATGCTTTCCTGATGTTTCTTTTACCAGTACTCTGCACAATATTCCTAACAAGCCATTGGCTGCTTGCCGAAATAACTATTGCAGAAACAATAGTCAGCAGTGAGGGAGGAATGAATCCTGTCACAATTACTTTCATCAACCCTCGGAAAGAAATTGGCTGGGCCTGGAATTGAACTTAGACCCCCTGTTCTCTAATCCTGTATGCTACAGACTTCAGAGTTGTTAAAACACATCCATGACCATTTGGTAAAGGGTTTAATCCTATACTTAGCTCAACAGATATCCCAAACTTCAGATATTTTCCTGTTTAGAACTGAAATTATTGCAGCCTTAAAAATTCTTGCATCTGTTTATTTTGAGTTCATCTTAAATTCTTTGTACAGTCTCTTGGGCAAATGTACTAAGGCCTATCAAAAAATATCTGTGTTTAGGGTTTCCTGATCCTACCTAGAAAATGCTTCCTACCAAAAACTTTTTACGCTACAATTAAAAAAGAAAATCTGTCCGGTGTGATTTCAGTACATGGTCTGTGTAAAAAGTTTCTGGGGGAAAAAAAATCCCTACCCACCCTACCTACAGCATCTCGGACTGAAACCCTAAACAAAGATATCTTTTTGTTCGGCCTAATGCAAAGGCTCCTAACTCTAGTCTAGATTACCGATTCTTATGAGCTAGCTTTGACAGCCATTTGTATACAAAAGCCTTTTTTCACAAGGTGCTTTTACATTTACGTAATAGGCCCAGTCTATGACAGGGTATAGTGATATTTTTGCATAAAATTGATGAAGTTTGTACATTCATATTTTTATTTCAGTGACGTAACTTTGCATATGTTGTTGCTGTGATTTGAAAATTTTGCTGAATACAAACCAGCTGTGTAGGCAGCGTTCTTTGATTGTAGGCTAAAGAACACAGAATAAGCAGCTGGTTTGTCACAACTGGCTTGTCTGATGAAGAGTGACATTTGTCCAACCAAACTGTGGTTACATCTAGTGCATTTTTAAACTTTGTGGAAATTTCAAAACCTTATCTGTCATATTTCAGCCAGCTGCACTTATTTTCATTTCCAAAAAAATAGCTCAGTATGATCTGCAACTTAAGTGCTCACCATGAATTCTTTTAAATGAAGTACATATCGTATATTTCCTTCCCTATGCACAAAATTTGAAGGGATGCCTGTATGATATAATTTTTTTGAGAACTCTGAAGCATGTAAAGAGGGCTGCTTTGAAGATGTAGCAGAGACAAAATCATGAAAATAACACTGGAAGTACCTTCTTAACCTAAGGACTAAGGTACATGTACATTGTAGCACTAAAGTTAGGTATTTGTTGAAAGATTGTTGACATTTGTTGATATTCCTTTAACATATGCTGTAGTATGTTAATATACTCATACCCAGCATGCCCATTCATGCAAATCTTGTTTGAATCGAACAGAAAAATGTCCATGCATGCAAAAAAAACTGATTGGTGGGATACATGCATGCAACCAAACTATGGAAGTCAAATGGAAAAAAAATTCCATGCAAGACTTTAAAAAGTGTCAGATACTCTTGCTTCCCAAGATCTAATGACCTATCAATTTGTTGAATTAATGATTTAATTACAAGCCTCCGAGTTGTTGTTCGTTATCTGGGTTTCATAAGCCAAGTATGTTTGGACTGCAATCATGGCCAAAAAAAAAGTATTAAGTATAGGTGAAGTCAATCTCTGACTAGAACTTGCTTTTCTACAAAAAAAAAAAACATGTCTCCCCCCTTTTTGGTGTCAGAAGGATTGATATGTCACCAAGGCAATTTTTAACTGAAATAATGGTCATTTTTAGAGCAAACAATCTAGTTGACACAAAAGCCTGTACAGCCATAGAAGATGGTTAGGGGCTTGAAATTCCAGATATCAGAAGTAGTGGGATTGTACTCTATAAAAAGGGAAAACAAAGGCACCGATCATGCTAGACGGGTATCTCTAACGGTTTTCAAGTTATAGAGCGGACACGAAATTGTACGTAAAATGAGTAAGGAAAATAATCAAAGGGAAATAACTCAAAAAATATACAAGCCAGATTATGGTTCTTGTGCTTGACACTTCATCTCATGGTGTTTTACAAATGTGTTAAGTTTTATCAAAATATCTTAAAAGGTTTTCGAGTTATAGAGCGGACACGATTTGTGACGGACAGACAGACAGACAGACGGACGGACGCACAGGGAAAAACAGTTATGTCTCCGGACCCTGAAGGGGGGAGACATAATTATAAAACAGAAATATATATGTCAATCTCATTCTGTCCTGAAAAAATAATTACCATGCACAAAAAACAAGGAGAACTAAGTCTGAAATGGTGGACTCATCTTTAAATTCCAATTTTGATTTGTTTTATACCATTTGTGTGTTCAATCAATTTGTACCTGATTTATGTGCATGTGTACGTGAATGGGAACACTGCCTATGAACTCATTCTGGTATCTTTCACACTTGCTTCAGTTTATTGTGTTACTAACACGCTGTTAGCCCCTAATGAACACAATCGTCACACTTTTGTGCCTATTCCTGAATATTTAAACTGTTCGCCTGTGTCATTTTTGTTTTATTTTCAGTTCCTTCATTGTATGTTCCCTTCATTTTTTATGGTGTAACAGGGCTTTAAAGGTCATAAAAACATGGGATTGTTTGGTAAGAAGTTACACATAATACGGACAACACTGCAAATGACTCATCAGTGACACTGACACTTTCAAATGGAATGGGAGTATGGTAGAAGTTTTGAAAAATGGTTTTCTTTGTTGACCTGTGTAAATACTGTTTCCAAATCATCAAGCAAAAGGCATTTTAAGCGCACTATCCACTACAAGCATGCGAAAATGAATCAATGGAATGAGTCTTCCACTAAGTTCCAGTGCAAAGATCAATCAAGGCTTCATTAATCATCGCGATGTGTAGTTACTTTTTTGGGGAAAGTAATTCTAACAGGCCAGTATGTTACAGATAGTACGCCCATAGAAAAGATTAATCTAATTTTATATACCTGCACTGCCCTATTGAAGACATGTCCAGCATCAGCGGCAAAACGTTTCAATTTTCCTCCGAATCCGTTATTTTCCATTTTGTTGATTTACAATTCACTTCCGCAATAATCAGCACTGAATGAATAGATAATTACTATCCCGCATTTAAAAATTTTTAAGGCAAACATTTGTTTCTAAATTTGAACTAGTTGTCTCTTAAGTCTCACTGTAAATGATTACAAAATATATTTTTTATATTATATGTTCAGATTCACTGCGTTACATTAAGTTGCCAGGAAAATGTTTCAAAATGGCGGACAAAATACTGTTGAACTTGGAACTGCAGAGAGTTTAACTGATCAACTGTTTTGTCATCATGTAGCTTTGTTTGAAAGAGGTTAAATCGTTTTAATTTTTATACCACTGACCCACTTCCTTACAAAAAAAGACATTTATATCTCTTAAAGGGACTTGTAGTAGGGTCACTTTTTACATGCCATGTCTATTTGGTCAGTCTGCATTTACCTGTGTTCTGCTTGATCGATCATTTCCCTCCAATCAATCACATGACCTTTTGAATTTTTCATTCCCGCTTCAGTCTTTCAGCTGTTCACATTGAAAGCCATTATTGTCTTTCAAGACTAGAAATTATTGTGGAAAAAAGGAAGCTATTGGGTATTCCATAGTGGAGAATGAAACTGTTGTAAAATGTTTCTGCTGTAGTCTTTGCTGTTTGGTTCTTGGTCGGAATAGCAATGGAATACCCAATAGCTTCCTTTTTTCCACAATAATTTCTAGTCTTGAAAGACAATAATGGCTTTCAATGTGAACAGCTGAAAGACTGAAGCGGGAATGAAAAATTCAAAAGGTCATGTGATTGATTGGAGGGAAATGATCGATCAAGCAGAACACAGGTAAATGCAGACTGACCAAATAGACATGGCATGTAAAAAGTGACCCTACTACAGACTGATTGAGGAATATGGTTTGAGTAAAAAGGAGCAATCCCCCCCCCCCGTGTTTTCCATAGAACTTATTTCCAGGGTTTTCCCTCGGCCACAAAAATAGGGGGTCATTGTGACCCCCTAGTCAAAAATAATGGGGGTCATTTTGGAATTTGTGGGGGTCACAATAAAATGTAATTCGCTTAAACAAAAGCTACTATTTGTGAAAGTATGTGTATTTTTCGTGTTTTATATTCACTGTAAATCTTCGTTTACCCTATATATGAATTGTTTCATGGTTATAGATACATAATAACACCGGAGATTCTCTATATAGAGGGAGCTTACAGCCTAGGTGACACCTTTTTCATAAAGACTATCTGGAGCTTGCTTTATTATGCCTGTTCTTAACTAGCAAATATGCTCTAGCTTCAGACAAGCTGTCATATCTCTAAGTAATTTTAATGTTTCAAGGGTATCGTCATGACCGCTAGTGTTTTGATGATGCACAAGGGTTGATTTTCGAAGTAGGTGTAGCCTTTCTCTATGGTTAAGGGTTATTTTGTTTTAATTATCGACCGTTTCGTTGGCGAAGAGAGCTTGTTGTCAGCCGGAGTGGGAAGTCTGTTATTTTTCTTGGTAAATTCTGTTATTTTTCTTGGTAAAGATTATCCATTTCGGCCGAAAATAAACTATTTTCACCAATTAAATGACCGATTCTTGTGTTACAACACGCGGGTCGCGTTCATGCTGCTGTTTTCAACGAATAACAAAGTGTATCTCTTTAGCTAATTTACAGTAAACCCTCGAGACCTTGAAATGAGATTCTGGATGCTCTTACCAGGCGTTTTATCGTCTGATCTTTAAGGGCTCTTCTTCCTTGCAGACAGCAAGAATGACGTCGATTTTTGACAGAGCCATATTATTTTCATTAGAGATCGACTGGTTTAGTTTGAACCCGTTTAAAGACCGATGGTATTTTAGTAAAATCGATACACAGTCCACTGTTTCGTCCCATTTTCCCTTCGTACTCCAGATTTTTCATCTACTCGCGAGTGTCAGAAGTATATCCGATCATTATTACCTCTTATCGTATTTGTGCGTCCACCATGACGCATTACTGAAAAAATTGCGGGTCATTTTCCTGAAAAGTGCGTCAAAACGCACAAAATCGTGCGTCAAGGAAAATCCTGTTATTTCCCAGTCCAGTGCAGAACTGAGAAGTAATGGCACCTCTGAAAACAGCCCTGTTGACAATAAGCTAACAAGACTTTGGCATCAAATAACACACATTCAAACTAAAAAACTAAAGATAGAAATAAAGATTACAGTTGTAAAACACAGGGAAACGTAGGAAAATTTGGGTAGAATGCACTTTGGCGGACACACTTTGGCTATTTTGTTATTTTGCCAATAACGTCAGTGCATAATTTGTCATCAGCTCAATTTGACATGGGACTTTCAACCTGAAAATAAGCAGGGGTGTTGGGGCGGTAGTAATTAAGTAATTGATACTTATTGATGTGTCTCAGTATTTATGTGTCTGCTGAAGTGCAGTTGACCCCAAAATTTGCATGATTGATTTCAAATTGGAAACACTGACGGGAGCAGGCCTTATTACATATCCAGAAAACCAGATTATCTCCTTTTTTTTTTTTTTTTTGAATCACATGCAGAAAATATTCTTCAAAATGGGATAAAAAACAAAAAACAAAAAGCTCATGACAGTTGGAATTAATAGAACTTACAGTTGGTCTAGTCAGGTTTTGAAATCATTATTTTTTAACAGTAAGCACTTGACATATTAGATTCTTAAACTCTTAAAGGATTATCAATTTCTTTGTTTCAAATAGCTTGATATCAATAATTATTTAAACCACTGTATACTGGACTTTGTATATGATCTCATCACAAATATAAATGAATTAGGGGCATTTTATTCTACCAATAAGTTTACAATTTTATCCACTGACAACAAATAGCAATCACTGATTTCTTCACTAAATGTATCTCTGGTGAAGATGCGAGACAAAATTGGCTTTTGCAAGACCTCTTGATTATATGTATTTGGCAATGGGTTAATTAATAGTACAAAATGTCTAATATCAGATTTCTGCTTCTACTTCTATTTCCACTGTGATGAGTTAAAAATACTTTGGAATCAAGCTCATTAACATAAGCAATTTCTGCTTTTGCCTAAAAATATGTTATACAGGTATGATTTATCCCACTTGGACATTTGTTCATGTCTTAATGAATATTAAATATTACATACTCTGTCACAGATCAGATTCTTCTTCTTATTCTTTTTCATAAAGAATGATAAAGAGTGCGGCTTTACAAACAAACTTATGCTTCATTATGAAAAATTGCCCCCTTTGGTACTTTTAAAGCAGCGCTAGTAAACTCATGAACAGGTATTTACAAGTACACAATGACTCTTTACCAGATGACAAAATTTTAGACTTTTTCCTAAGTGAAAGCATTTGCAAACAACAAATTCAGTCATAGTTAAAATGACAAAGTTTTCCAGCATTTCTCCTTTTCCCACAATATTGCTTAAAACGTTTTACCTCGGATGCGTTTAAATTTAGGATTGTGTGGTAGAGGGTTAAGCTTACAGTGAAGGAATTAAAATACAAAATAAAACTAACTTTAATTTTCTATTTACAATCAGTTCAAATATAGATCTAACAAATATGGAAGTTCATGTGGACGAGACATCATGTGGACCTTTGTGTCAACATCCTGCATGCTGGCAGTCAAACACACGCCAGGCTAAAGGCTTTCCTAGAATGGCTCCTCTACCTCCTCCTTCACCAGACATAGAGCTTGGTAAGTATGTTGATAGACTGAGCTTTGGATATTACTGCTTTGGGTAGATGACATTGTACTTTGGCACTGTATGGCTGTGGCCTAATACAGCTGAAACCTGGGTAGGACATGAATGAAAGAGCTGTCTGTGTTATGTAATTGAAATATCACTGAAAGCTACTCAAGAACCAACAAATAAACTTAAACTAAAGATCTGTCATGACAATAGTGTGACCTTGCTGCCTTTAATATATTTTTATGACTGTGTGCTACATATAATAAAATTCTGTGTACTTGTAGATATTTCCGAGGTTTCTTGCAACCTTTTAATTCCAAAAAACCAAGTACCGGTACTAACAGAACTGTCAACAGAAACTGGTTGCTAAAGGAGACATTGGTCTGCCTTACAAATGTTCAGAAATTTTGTCAAATTTTTCAGTGCAAACTTTTTCATTGAGGTATTAAAATCATCATTTATTTCATGCTTTTCTGTAGTTTATCGAGAAAGAACGGTGAAATATTGTTCGTATTTCATGGTTAAGACCTGTGAAAAATACTGATTTTATTTTCTAACTCTTCAATTGAAGGCGGAAACAGTAGTTTCCGTGCGCTAGTTAACCAGGTAAACAGGACATGTCATTCAACAAGATAGAAATATGATGTAATTTACCCTACATTTCTCGCGCTTTACGTAATATTATAATGCATTGTCATGCTGAGGGGGTACGCCACCGGGAATTACTGAAAACAACTGTACTGAATTTTGATGTAAGCCCCCCCCTTCAAAAAAAAAGGAGTTAGAAGCATGAAATAAATAGAATATTTGGTGTTTTTTGGTGAAAGATAGAAATTTATGTCATCTCATGATCATTATCGGTAATATTTTCACTCGTGGCTGCGCCACTCATGAAAATATTACCAATGATTTTTACTTGATGAAATAAATTTCGATCTTTCACAAAAAAAAAATCCTTTATGTATTTCCTCTGTTTAATAGGATATAAGTGTAATATGCTCTTTCCTCTGTTCACAAATTTATAAATGAGTATGAAGCAATCTATGACCTCTTACCACACAATAAAAATGTAACCTTGTCCATATTGAACACATTTGGAGACGATAATGTAAATGTGGTCTAATTGATGGAAATTGTCCTTGATATGCTAGAAAACGCTGTGGGAAAAGGAGAAAATGCTGGTTACCAGCATTTTCTCTATTTCCCACAAGGTTTTCAGAAACCTTTTCTTTCAGGGTCATTAAAAGTTTGCATTGTGTAATAAAGAGTTAATTCAGTGCTCTCTTCTCATCCTAGATTACTATTAACAATATTACTGCATTTATCAACAGATTTACCAACACTGAAGGTTTACAATATGTTAGAAGACTATGGTGAAAGTACAAAAGATCTTTATCCAGCCAAGTATGGAGGTAAACCACAACATGAAAGATCCATTCTGTTTCCAGATTTACAGAAATCTTCACGACAAGGGTATGCTTATTCTTAACATTGGATTAACCCCTAGGCTTAGCCCTTTACCAAACAATTCCATGTTTTAATCACCCTGAGAAAAAGAATTTTGAAATTGACATTTTGAAACATTGTGCTTATTACCAGCATTTTCTCATATTTCCACAATTTTTTTTACCCTATCAAAGACAGATTTCATCATTTGTGACAGAACATTCTTGGTTTAATTCTAGATTTAGAAAGTAACACAACTTCTGATTGGCTAAGCCATTTGGCTTAACCATTTGGTTCAGCTAATCAGAAATTGGGTATATAATAACTGTGAGGATTAGTGAGTGCATGTTACACAGAGTGCCTACTGACTATAAGTGATTGAATTCATTAATCATTAAACATATGAGATGCTATATACGAGGGCTGTTCGATATGTAATGTGTATTGTACCACAGCGCGATAACGCTTTGCACGATTTCGTGGATGATGATACGCTTGAATAGCTCTATTCAATACCTTTCCAACGGTATAAACACGAGCCTTCAGCTCCACATAGTTTTAAACATATAGTCATTTCAATAGAGCTAGTCGTTGACCACTGTTGTAAAAATGGTTGGGAAACGGATTAAGAATATTGAAGAAATTAGAGCTTATATAAAAGTTCGCACAAAACTCGGTCATTCGGTAATGCAGATTTTTACTGAATTGGGGGAAGTTTATGGGTCTGATAATGTATCTTATGAGACATTTCGTAGTTGGAGAAAGAAATTTCTGACTGGCACAGAGTCCGTCAAAGATGCAGCAAAATCTGGCCGACCTGTGACTTTAACAGGCAAGGCAAATGTCTCAAAAGTCAGGGAAATAATTGAAAGTGATGGCAGATACACGATTCGTGATATTGCCAACGCTGTTGGCATGTCGCTATCGCGGGTGCATTTCATTTTGAAGCATATTTTGGAAGTACGAAAGATTTCTGCCAGATGGATACCTCATATATTGACAGATGACCAAAAACGGGTACAAGTACAAAATGCTAAGCAATCGCTCAAAATGTTTCCCAAATTCAATCAAAGACAATTTGCAAACATTGTTACTGGTGACAAAACATGGGTTCACTATTTCAAACCAGTAAGAAAAATTGGAAACAAAATACGGCTAACTAAACACGGTAGAAGGCCTGTAGTTGCCAAAAGAAGCACAAGCACAAAGAAGGTTCTTTATTGCATATTCTTCTCATGTGATGGTATAGCCGTACAAATTCCGGTGCCGAAGGGCAAAAGTGTTACAGGTCGGTATTACCGAGATGTTATACGGTATTACCGAAATGTTATACTAAAAAAGGTCAAGAAATATTATCTTAAACGACGCCCTGTGTCAGGATTTAGGCATGTTTGTCTACTTCATGATAATGCTCCATCACATACATCTGAGCTTGTGAAGCAATTTTTGAAGTCGGAGAAGGTTACTGTCTTGCCACACCTACCATACTCTCCAGATCTAGCCCCATGCGACTTTTTCCTTTTTCCAAAACTTAAAAAGTTCTTATCTGGTCGTCGTTACAAGTCCTGACAAGCCCTTGGCTCAGCCATCAGTCAGTGCCTCAGAGGTCTACCTAAATCAGCGTACCGTGACGCATTTCAGAAATGGAATCAGAGATTAAAATTATGTATTTCAAACCGCAGAGAATACTTTGAAGGGATGTAATGTTCATTTCACTATTTGAGTTGAATGCTTTTGAGATATCGTACAATACACATTACATATCGAACAACCCTCGTATAATTATGTAATCATATATTTCAGCATCAAGGTAACCAGGGCCCCACATGTCTCTCCAAAATCATCAGCCAATGCCAATGTGTTAAGTAAGCCAACTAGATCAGCTTTTAAAGTGGTTGAGGTATGTGTAACCTCTTCTTCTTAAGTTGACATCTTTAGTGACATTCACAGCAGTTTTGTTTAACTCTTTACCAAACAACAAAAACTTCGACTGGTCTAAATTTAAAGCATTTGCAGACAACAAAATAATTGTGTTACAAAGTAGAATTTTTTTTTGCTTGAAAGGGAAGAAAACATTGTGGGGAAAAAGGAGAAAATGCTGGTAACCAGCATTTTCTCCTTTTCCTACATTGTTTTCAAAAGTCCTTTTCTTTGGGTCATTAAAACTCAGGATTCTGTGGTAAAGGGTTAAATTGGTATTAACAGAAGTAACGTCAAAGAAACAGAAAATGTGTGAGATATTGAAAAATGTCCTTTAAAAATCTGGCAGCCAATTCAAGCATGTCTTTTTGTTTTTACAAGTTTGCAATAACACAAGTAATATGAAAGAGATGAAAAGGCGCGAGAGATAATGAAAAGTGCTCTATTGCAATATTGACAGCCAAAGTAAGACTGATTTGTCTTTTTTTTACTAGCTTGAAATAGCTGATCATTGTCAAGA
This sequence comes from Hippopus hippopus, assembly GCA_946811185.2. Classification (NCBI taxonomy): domain Eukaryota; kingdom Metazoa; phylum Mollusca; class Bivalvia; order Cardiida; family Cardiidae; genus Hippopus; species Hippopus hippopus. The sequence continues at coordinate 47,727,877 of OX328098.1, read as the reverse complement.
AAGTACAAACTATTTTAACCCTTTTCCACACAATCCCAACTTTTGTGGGCCCTGAGATAGAAAGCTGTTGAAAACATTGTGGGATAAGGAGAAAATGCTGATAACCAGCATTTTCTCCTTTTCCCACAATGTTTTCTACCCTTTCCAGATGAAATATCAATTTTTGTGTCACATTTATTTTGTTGTCAGCAAATGCTTTGAATTTGGGCAAGTCTACATTTTTGTCGTCTGGTAAAGATATAAGCTATATTTCCGCATTGCCTCTATGTTTTTGAAAGTGAAATAGGAGCAGAGTTAATATCAAAGATGGAAAAATCAAAACAGAAAAAATTGCAAGAATACCTTTGCTTTAAATAATCGGGAGACTGTTAGAAAAAAATTTTATGTTAAAAAAATGAGAAAATAAGAGAAAATATTTCCTTGTTTTGAAATGTAGGTTCAAGAAGTCTTTGATCCAGAAGATTTGCAAGCCACGTGGGAAGACACATTTTTGTCTAAGTCATATTATGTATGGGTACCCAATAAAAAGAAAAAAAGAGGAAGACGAGGCAGGAAAGTTGATAGTATGCCTGATAGGTAAGTTACCTATATGTGAAAAAAGAACAATCTATCTCCTTCACAGACTATTTTAAGACTGGCCAAAAATTATTCCAAATTACACTACAGACAAGCAATTGAAAATTAGTAATATGATGAAGCAGAAAAAAAATTACAGACAATTTTGATCCCTAAAACATCAGTCAAGAGCTGAGCAAAGGTAGCCAGTCAGTCACATTTATTACTAACCATTTTGAAGGGCACATTAGTTCACAAGAATTTTCTATATTTCAGAATGCAATTTCTGATTGGTTTAAGCATATGGTTAGAAATTGTCCTACATACTTTAATTTCAATTAAGAATTAGAATACAGTATAGCAGATTGGGTGAACATAGGCCCAGGGTATCTAAAGATATTAGACTTATATGACAGTTGATTTTTCACCTTTTTTGGGGGTTCAAATTTTTCATTCAGACAACATTACATATCCCACACTATGAAATATGACATGCTTTTCTGTCCACAAGTTGCCTCACTTGCTACAACTTTCTGTTTCTATTCTTTCAGTCAAGAACTGAGTAAAAGTAGCCAGTCAGTCAAATTTAAAGATGTAACTGAAGACATGATTCCAAGAGACTTAGATAACAGCAGGATTATGACAAGGGTTGGTATATATGTATGCTATATGTCCTTCATTCATGCATTACCTCTTGCAGACAGTAGTTTTTATAATGCAGGAGACCACTTTTGAAAACATTGTGACAAAGTTAATGGGGAAATTGCATGCAACGTGCAATTTCTGTTTTGGCCACAGTGTTTTACAGGTACTTGTATTTTCATTCATTCTGATTATCCATTGCTAGCAGATGTTTCTGTTTGGGCTGTTTAGTAACATTGCAACTACATAAATGTATGTGATGATATGAACTTCTGAGCCTGTTTGGTAATCTAAAAAACTGACTATAATAAAAAAGATTAATCTTTTTTAAAGCAGGATTATACTAATAAAATTGACAGCTTTTTTACACATGCTTGCATGAAGCTATTGTTCTTTTTTCATGTTTTTCTGATTAAAAATAAGTGCAAGTCACAACAAATAACTGCTTTTTACGTTCTTAAACCTCTGTGTATAATTCTTTACTGAACAAAAGTTTTGAGGAATAACAGGAAAGACAGGCATCATATATGTATAAAGAAAATGTGGTAAATAGAGCAAATGCTTTCTATGAGTAATACACTTATCAGTTATATTACATTTGAAGAAAAAGATTAAGCTTAGTTTTAATACAGTTTTACAAATCTGTTCACCCTGTTACAGCTTGAGGACTGGCCAGTTTTAAAGGTACAGTTTCATGTATTGTAACTATGATGTAGTCACATTCTAACTGTCACTTCTTCTACTGTTTATATATACATATTGCTACCCCTTTAAAACTGATACTTGACTCTGACAATAGTGCCTTTTTGCAGTGATACATGTACATAAATAGTTTGATCCTGAGGATAGGACATGTATTTAGAACAAATGGTTCAGATGCTTTTTGATAAAAATTCTTTCTTCACTAACATCTCAGTTTCTTTTAGTAAACCTTTAACCCTTTACCAAAACATCCTGTTTTAACAACCCTGAGGAAGTGGTCTTGTGAAAATATGGGAAAAGGAGAAAGTAGTAACCAGTATTTTCTCTATTTTCTAAAATGTTTTTTCCCGTGTCTACATTGTTTTCTACCGTATCACAGAAAAATCCAATCATTTCAGTCACATTCAACATGTCATATGCAAATGCCTACAGTATGGATCGGTCTGTAATTTTTGTACCTAGTAAAGAGTTAGGGTCCTGATTCTCACATTTTTTAACCCTTTACTACACAACCTAGAGTTTTAACGACCCTGAGGAAGTTGCTTAATGAAAACATTGTGGGAAATGGGGAAAATGCTGGTAACCAGCATTTTCTCCATTTCCCACTATGTTTTCCACTCTTTTATAAGCAATTTCCATTGTTTGAGCAATACTGAAATTTGTCTTCTGCAAATGCTTTCAATATGGATGAGTTTAAAATTTTGTAGCCTGGTAAAATGTAATACAGAGCTTATAGATGCAAATGCAAATAAACTCAGCTGGTACAGAGTGTTAGAGTATTTGAATTTGAGTAAAGTGGCCAAAATATGTGATTTCTCAATCTCTAGTCTGCATTCAGTGCTCTATCTAGAATATGCTGTCATGTTTGGAAGGTTAAGTTCCTAAGCTATCTATCAGCTACAACTTTTGTTCATAAGATGAACAAACACATCTTTAGTTATATCCATCAGCCATTACAGGCAGATTGTCATAATCCATGTCTGCTTTTTATGTAGTGTTGTACATGTATATTTGAGCCATGCAAAAGGGGGTTTAATGCATCTCTGTGATGCATAATACCAAGCAAGTCATCATATAATTATGGATCACGAAAATCCATTTTGTCAAACAGCCAATGGTAAACTGGTTCCTTGACAAGCAGAAAATTGACCAAAAGCAAAAGGTAGGTCAGCCTGCAAATCTGCCTGAACTGCGCAGGCTGACCTGGAATGATACATTTTTATAGATGCACGTAACCCCCTTTTTTCAGAGCATGGTCCATTTTTATTTTTCAGTAGTATAATAGGTGATCAAGTTAAACCCCTGTAGAACTAAATAAATGAAATGCACCATCTTACTTGGTACAACAGAGGCAAACATTTCAATCTCAAAGCTGCTTTTGTCAGAATATCTGGCATAAAAGTAGACAGTGTGGATCAAAGATCAGACATTAACTCTTTACCACAAGGCAAAAGTTTAGATTTGTACATTTTGAAAGCATTTGCAGACGACCAATTCAGTGTGGCTCTATTGGTGTGATTTGTCTTTGAAATGGGAGAAATCATTGTAGAAAAGGAGAAAATGTTGGTTATCAGCATTTTATCCTTTTCTGACAATGTTTTCAAAATCATTCTCTAGAGGGGCTTTTAAGATTTGGGATTTTGTGGTAAAGGGTTAAACCACATATCATTTTAAGCATGAGCAATTATATCCAGGCTCAAGGTACAAGGGTTACACATTGACAGAGAAAATGGATTTGTAATGCAACATATAACTTGCTTCAAATATTATTGCATTTTACTTCTACTTCTACAAATTTCCTTTGCAGCTGATATTGTCTTGCTTTTAGTCCTATAGGCTTACTGTAATTGTAGTTTTCACGACCCTAGGAAAGAAGGCTTTTGAAAACATTGCGGGAAAATTTGTCGTCTGTGGATGCTCTCAGTTTGGAAGAGTCTAAAATTTGTCGTTTGGGAAAGGGTTAATCCTTTACCAAAAAATCCCTGTAATTAATGACCTTATGGAAATCCCAAATAAGGCTGTTTAAAAGATTGTGGGAAAAGGAGAAAATGCTGGTAAACCAGCATTTTCTCCTTTTCCCAAAATGATTTTTGCCCTTTCAGAGACATATTCCATGATTTGAGCCACATATACATGTAATTTGTTGTCTGCAAAAACTTTCAAATTCAACAAGTTTAAAGTTCTGTTGCTTGGCAAAGGCTTTAGAATAACCGATAGTTATGAAAATGTAGAAAATGTGTATAGTTATTTTCTCTTCTTTTTTGTCTTCTTCCTCTTGTTAAAAAAGAACACAACAATAAAATTGATATATTTGAATTTGACAAGAAGTCGTGTACAACTGCATTTACTATTTAGTTGCTCAATTCTATAGATGCACAGAGTAACAACAGGGTATCAGTATTCACAAACACCTCTTTATTTAACTCTAATTCTAAATTCTAAAGCCAGCCATCTTGTTGGCTAAGACTTTGTGTCTTAGCCAGCTAGAGGGCCTATCTATGAATCTGCATATATATTTTAAACATCATTTAGAAATGTTGACGAAATTGACTATATTTTTATATTTACAGTCTTCAGTTCTAGAAAGATTCTAGATTTCAAGCTCTGTACCTGACAGACTAAGCTACTGGGTTAATCCTTTACCTCATGACCAAATTTTAGACTGGTCAAAATTGAATGCAATTGCAGATGACAAAATTTAAGTGTTGCTGAAATGATTGGATCTGTCTTTGAAATGGTAGAGAACATTGCAGGAAAAGGAGAAAATGCTGGTTACAAGCTTTTTCTTCTTTTCCCACAATGTTTTCAAAAGCCTTTTCTGTCAGGATCATTAAAATTCAGGATTGTGTGGTAAAGGTTAGATCTAAAGACTGATTGTAGGAAAGCAAGTATCAGGAAAAAAAGAATCAGGATAAAAAGTACCAGAAAAAAACTATCAGGAAAAAAAGTATCAGTTACCAAAAAGACTAAGTTAGTATGGTATTTGAAATAAAAATTTATAAATTTTTCTTTTAATTTTCCTGGCCCGAGATTGGGAAGAAATGCAAACACACATGGTTGGTTGTTGATACCTGCAAGAGATTGGGGCATAACAATAGTAATTAAAATGTTTTTGATTTTTGTTTATTTATTTGTGTAATCTTTTTTAATTTGCAATCTGTATAATCCTAATTAAGGTCTAATTTTCACTTTGATTAAGTCAATTCTATTGCCAAACTATTAATAATATGTTGTCTTTAATCATCATTTTATTTCATTTCTGATTGATCTTTAACTTAACACTTCATTTACAATATTCACATTTTGTGAGTTTTTTACAAAGTTAATTGCTTACCAAATTAAGAAGGCCTTTGAAAACACTGTAAGAAAAAGAGAAAATGTTTCTAACTAGCGTTTTTGTGTTCTTAGATGTGAAAAATTAATTATACAAAGTATCAAAATCATAAAAATATGATTTAAAATAAATATTGATAAAGTATCACAACACTGACAGAAACTGATTCTTTTTTTCCTGATACTTTCTTTCCTAGCAAAAATTGATACTTTTTTCTGGTACTTTTTTTCCTGATACTTTCTTTTCGATTACCCTAAAGACTAGTACATGTAAAAAATATGTTACAGAGAATATTTGATTGGAAAGGAAAGAGAATTAATAGTATACTGTAATAGGGAAAAATGCATGAAACTAGCAACTGCTTTTTTCCTCTCTATGTTTTCAAAACTTGTCTTTTGTAGTGCTTTAACTGTACTTTGATGATAATAAGTTAAATATTTCTTCCTTTGTTTTTCATTTCATTAAAGGAGTTTTTCCTTATGTTTTTTCATTTATTAAAGGAGTTCTTTATTTGGAAGGTATAATTAAGCACTGACCTGGTGAAGTATGGCACTGAACTGGTGAAATGATATGTGGTTAGCTTCATTTTCACTGCAATAGTTAATTAAGTGGCAGGGCATGGTTTGGCCTTCTACCACAGAATCCCTTGTTTTAAAGACCCTGAAAAGGCTTTTTGAAAACATTGTGGGAAAATGCTGGTTGCCTGCATTTACTCCTTTTTCCACAAATTGGACAAGTCTGAACTTCTGTTGTCTGGAGTTAACTCTTTACCAGATGAAAAAATTTTAGACTTGCCCAAATTGAAAGCATTTTCAGACAACAAATTAAAATGTTAGGTAGGTTTGAAAACATAGTGAGAGAAGGAGAAAGTGCTGGCTACCACCATTTTCTCCTTTTCCCACAATGTTTTCAACGGTGTCTTTCTCTCAGTGTTGCTAAACTCGGGATTGTGTGGTAAAGGTCAAGCTCTTAGACAAGACAATTACAATTTCTATTCTCCTTTTGGACACAATATCCCAGTGCAGCGGATTACACAGATCAAAGATCAGACAGAACATTTTGCAAAGATTAGTAAAACTATGAAAGGCAGTTTTATCTTTGAATTAATTGTTGATTTTTTTTCTGTCCACATGTATGTTTTGGGTCATGATAGTGCATGTTATAATATACTTATTGTTTTGTTGAAACAATGCAAACAAATGTAAACATTATGAACATTTGTATGTTTTATTATTTTCCCAGCCATTGAAAGAAAGTGATAAGTATCAGCTATATAGAAGGGTAATTTTAGGTGTTATTTTCAATGTTTTGTACAAATTAATGTAATATTGATAATTTTTGTATTTAAACTAACAATTTGTCATTCACAAATTAGAGTATAAGCCCTTACATAGCCACTACTTACCAAACATTCTAGTTATCAGCATATTAATTCTGGATTTAGAAGGAAAATCAGTTTCTGACTGGCTAAACTGCTTGGTTTAACCAACTAGAAATAGTGTTCCTTCAAAATGTAGAAAATTTTAGTAATTCACAGTTAGAATGCAATAAAAGAATGGTTGATTAATTCAGCCCAAGATTGCTAGTCTTCAATTTAACTCTTTACCAAGCAACACAATTTTGGACTGGACCAAATTTGTAGCATATGTAGACGAAAAATTAAAAGTAGTTGATATAATGATACCCGTCTTTGATAAGGTTGTAAACCAGCACTTTCTCCTTTTTCCACAACGTTTTCAAAAGCCTTCTCTTTCAAGGTTGTTAAAGGTTGGGATTGTGTTGTAAAGAGTTAACCCTTTACCAGATGACAAATTGAAAGTTTTTTGCAGATGACAAACGAAATGTGGCTTAAAATAAAGACTTTGTCTGTGAAAGAGTAGAAAAAAATGTGGGAAAAGGAGAAAATGCTGGTTGCCAGTATTTTCTTCTTTTCCCACAATGTTCAAAAAAAATTCTTCTTGTTAAAGAAGGGCATTAAATCTTGGGACAGTGAGGCAAAGGTTTAAGAATTACAGTAATATTAAGATATGTTCATAAATTTCTGAAAAATTTTGGTTAATCCTTTATCAAACAATCCTGGGTTTTCACAGCCCATAGAAAGATGCCTTCTGAAAACATTGTGGAAAAAGGAGAAAATGCTTGTTACCAGCATTTTCTCCTTTTTCCACAATGTTTTCTACCTTATCAATGACAAATTCTATCATTTGAGCCACATTTAACTCTTTACCAAACAACAGAATTTTAGACTGGTCCAAATTGAAAGCACTTGCAGACGACAAAATAAATGAAATTTGTTTCCAGCAGGGTAGAAAACATTGTGGGAAAAGGAGAAAATGCTGGTTACCAGCATTTTCTCCTTTTCCCACAATGTTTTCAAAAGGCTTCTATCTCAGGGTCGTAAAAACCAGGGATTGTTTGGTAAAGGGTTAAATTGTGTGGTAAAGAGTTAATGCAGCCCTGACTTCAAGTCACATGGTGAGCAGAGTGAACCTTTGGAAGCACCCACACCGTGGTGCAAGCACTGGTTCAGGTTCCCAGGAGGCAATCGTTTGGTTCTTGATTCTGGTTGATTTGTAATTATGAATGATCGAATTTGGATCAACCAACCACTGCATGTGCAAACTTTTGTATTTCTGGTACTTTGCCAATTCTTTTTGAACTTGTAAAATGATAGTAGATATGATAACTCATTAACACCCATGTGAGATTCTGCATGTATTATTTATCTAGACAGATACCATATTTTCCCTGCACCAGAGTTAACTGTTTGTGAGATAACAATAGGTTTTATTTTTATGTAAACTTGTAAAGTTGTGAAATGTAAAAACTACCCTGTATGAATGTAATTTTAAGTCATTATCTCAAGCAGACAAAACATTCTGGCAATTTATCTTTTTGCTTACGAGGATTGTTCGATATGTAATGTGTATTGTACGATATCTCAAAAGCATTCGACTCAAATAGTGAAATGAACATTACATCCCTTCAAAGTATTCTCCGCAGTTTGAAATACATAATTTCTATCTCTGAATCCATTTCTGAAATGCGTCACTGTACGCTGATTTAAGTAGACCTCTGAGGCACTGATGGCTGAGCCAAGGGCATGTCGGGACTTGTAACGACGACCAGATAAGAACATTTTAAGTTTTGGAAAAAGGAAAAAGTCGCATGGGGTTAGATCTGGAGAGTATGGTGGGTGTGGCAAGACGGTAACCTTCTCCGACTTCAAAAATTGCTTCACAAGCTCAGATGTATGTGATGGAGCATTATCATGAAGTAGACGAACATGCCTAAATCCTGACACAGGGCGTCGTTTAAGATAATATATCTTGACCTTTTTTAGTATAACATCTCGGTAATACCGACCTGTAACACTTTTGCCCTTTGGCACCGGACTTTGTACGGCTATACAATCACATGAGAAGAATATGCAGTAAAGAACCTTCTTTGTGCTTGTGCTTCTTTTGGCAACTACAGGCCTTCTACCGTGTTTAGTTAGCCATATTTTGTTTCCAATTTTTCTTACTGGTTCGAAATAGTGAACCCATGTTTTGTCACCAGTAACAATGTTTGCAAATTGTCTTTGATTGAATTTGGGAAACATTTTGAGCAATTGCTTAGCGGTTTGTACTCGTACCTGTTTTTGGTCATCTGTCAATATATGAGGTATCCATCTGGCAGAAATCTTTTGTACTTTCAAAATATGCTTCAAAATGAAATGCACCCACGAAAGCGATATGCCAACAGCGTTGGCAATATCACAAATCGTGTATCTGCCATCACTTTCAATTATTTCCCTGACTTTTGAGACATTTGCCTTGCCTGTTAAAGTCACAGGTCGGCCAGATTTTGCTGCATCTTTGACGGACTCTGTGCCAGTCAGAAATTTCCTTCTCAAACTACAAACTGTCTCATAAGATACCTTATCAGACCCATAAACTTCCCCCAATTCAGTAAAAATCTGCATTACCGAATGACCGAGTTTTGTGCAAACTTTTATATAAGCTCTAATTTCTTCAATATTCTTAATCCGTTTCCCAACCATTTTTACAACAGTGGTCAACGACTAGCCCTATTGAAATGACTGTAAGTTTAAAACTATGTGGAGCTGAAGACTCGTGTTTATACCGTTGGAAAGGTATTGAATAGAGCTATTCAAGCGTATCATCATCCACGAAATCGTGCAAAGCATTATCACGCTGTGGTACAATACACATTACATATCGAACAGCCCTCGTAAATGTTTCATCATATACTCTCACATGAAACCCTTTACCACACAATTCCAACTTTTAATGACCCTGAGGGGAATGGCTTTTGAAAACATTGTTGGAAAAAGGAGAAAATGCTGGTAACCAGCATTTCCCCCTTTTCCCACAATGTTTTCTTTTCTTATAAAGACAAAGTTAATCATTTGATTCACATTTCTTTTGTTGTCTGCAAAACGCTTTCAAGTTAGACTAGTATAAAAATTTTTCATTTTTCAAGTGATAAGGAGTTAAACCTTTATTCACATATTGCTGGTATTTTTTCTTTGAGGTTTTTGAAGTTCTGTTGCTGTGTAAAAAGTTTCTTGCACTGCCAATCTCCAAATGGAGAAAGCGATACAAGTTTTTACCCATTCTTGCTTCTTTTTCTCTTTTCGATTTTTGGTCATTTTTTTTTTTCACAAAATTGGCTGTAAAGATGTCCTATGGTTGCAGGTTTTAAATGTTTTTAGTACCATCTGTGTGAGTTGGTTTTTATGTCGGGTTGATGGAATGTTTTTTTCCTTCATTTTTTTTCACGTCTTCCCACCCCTCCTATTTTGATTCATGTAATTTAGATATGAAAATGTAACAAGATTTAGTTTGAAATATGGTTTATTAGCAATAATTAAGGTTAAATACCTCCTTTTGCCACTGTGAAATTTAAAAATGATCTACTGCTCATCTGCTTGAGATAATTAGTTACAGAAACAAAGTATTGTTGACAGTGATACCGTATGGTTATTCATATTTCATACGTGTACTTTCAGACATGAATCAGCTCTATATTCAAGTTGCTTAATTTTGAAATTAAATCAATGAAAAAATATGACTCTACATGCCACCTGGGCCAGTATTCACCTCTCATTCTAAATAGCATTCTTAGTATCTAGTTTGAAAGTAACACAATTTCTGATAGACTAAACCATTTAGCCAATCAGAAATTGCAGTACTTGGAAATTTAGAAAATTTTTGAGAATTAGAGTAAGAGAGCTATATAGATTGGTTGGTGAATACGGGCCCAGATACTCATAAAAGATACCCTAGAGTGGTGAAAGTTTATGAACATGTACATACAATTGATGTATGGTAGTTAAGAAGTTTCACTTTAATATTCCAGAAAAAGCGTGCTTCTAGATCACCGACAGGTACCAGGTATCAGTCAATGACTCCTAGAACAACCAGAGGCTCTTCCAAAATGGAATTTGATATTGATGGGTATGTATTCGTTTTTGATTCTTTACCATACAACAAAATTTTAGACTTGTCCAGGTTGAAAGCATTTGCAGATGACAAATTATATGTGGCTCAAATAATGGGATTTTTCTATGAAATGTGGGAAAAGAAGAAACTTCTGGTTTCCAACATTTTCTTCTTTTACTGCAATATTTTCAAAAGTTCTTTCTCAGGCTAGTCAAAAGCTGGGATTGTGTGGTAAAGGATGAAATAGTTTTTCTTGAATGCCTTTATTCTTTTCTTTCAAAAAGGGGTATTTGGTATATTTGTTTTTGCCTTTCACTACTTTTTGGTTTCTTTTTCAAAAGCACAAAAGTTTTAAGTCTGTACTGCCTGAAATGAACTGGCAGAGGATGACACTGAGAACATCCTAGTGAAATATATTGAATTTACATTTTTAAAGTGACAATAGCTGCTGAAAGTAAACAATGCAGGTTGTTTAAAATCATTTAAATTAAAATCATTCCATTTAAAGGTATGGAAATTATTGTGAAGATGACAATCTGTTATTGTATGGTCAGTCCCAGTGTTTGTTGCTGGCAGAGAAATTAATTTCAAAACTGGGTTAAAACCTGCCAGGTCACTCTATATCTTTTGTTTACTTTTTGCCTGATTTTAAATTCATTTTTCTGCCAGTGACTAACACTTGGACCGACCACACAATAACAGATTGTTATTTTCACAGTATTTATCCATACTTTTAAATAGTATGATTTAAATTTAAATGCATTTTAACACCTGGATTGATATTTTGGCTGCTATTGAGCCTTTATGGTTTAAAGTGTAATTATATGTAACAAGCTACAAAACAAATTCAGCTATCTGCAGGTGACATTGACTTGTATATGTGTTGCCACAATGCAGTCTATGTAAAGGGTGCCAGGAAGGTCATTCTAAATAATTTTAAAAGAGCAGTAAGTGTACTTTTGATAGTATAACACCATGTTTCTTCAGATTATATAGTCAATTTTAGTTATATTGACTAGTGAAAGGGATGTAGGGTATTGCAGGGTATAAAAACTTCAGATATTAAAAAAATAATTTGTGTATATGATAGCCCACGCAGATCTGTCATAAGTATCCCCATTCCAACTAGAATGAGTGGATGGCGAACATCGCCACGACAAATTGTGTATCACAGGTATAGTATTACAGCAGTAGTGTGTCACCTGGTAAAGGTGAAAACCATTTGGACTTTATATGTGTATACTTGTACAGCTGACACTGCATCATGATTGAAGTATAAAGCTTGCTTCATGTCATATGAAAGCTACTATTTACACAATTAATGTTGCCTACTTGATGTGAAGCACATTATTATTACTCAACATCTATATTCTATCGAATATACGTACCATATAACAGATACGCAGATGTTTTAGTTCTCTACACGTACTAGATTGTTTAACTTAATACCTCCTGAAAAAAATTGGCCATCCTCTGTAAAAAGGGCGTTTAATGCATCTGCAAAAAGTGTCGATCCATGTCAGCCAGCACAGTCATCTGTGTGTCACAGTACCAATGTGCCTCATGATTCATTCGATTATTGAATTTTATGGATCCATTATTATATGAAGACCTCATAAGTATCACGCATCACATAGATGCATCAAACTCGCTTTTTGTCAGTGCTTGGCTCATATTATTTCTCAACATCCAGTTTGTTTATCGAATATACCACAAAATAAATAGGCACATATATTTGTTTCTAATTTATACAATGCTGTGTAACTTATTACCTTCTAAAACAGATGTTTTTCCTTGTAATACCTGAAACCATTTTGATACCTTATTCATTTGTCTGCATTTAGTTCTGCGACTAGGTGATTCCTTTGCAGCTTCACATTGGAGATAATTGAAAAAATATCTTTATCTCATTGTAAAGGTATGATTGTTCCATTTCCATGACCTAATCATCTAGTGGTCATGAGTTATTGGCCTCAAGATAATTTTTAGCTCACCTGAGCACGAAGTGCTCAAGGTGAGCTTTTGTGATCGTGCTGTGTCCGGCGTCCGTCGTGCGTCGTCAACTTTTACTTTATGTACGCTCTAGAGGCCACACTTTTGGTCCGATACTCATGAAACGTGGTCAGAATGTTTGCTTTGATAACATCTCGGACGACCTCGAAAATAGATCAGGTCAGGTAAAAAACTAGGTCACTAGGTCGGGTCTTAGAAAAACCTTGTGTACGCTCTAGAGGCCACATTTTCAGTCCAATTCTCTTAAAAATTGGTCAGAATATTTGTCTTGATGAAATCTCAGATGAGTTTGAAAATGGTTTATGTCGAGTCTAAAACTAGGTCACTAGGTCAGATCTTAGGAAAACCTTGTGTACGCTCTAGAGGCCTTATTTTAGGTCCAATACTCTTGAAAATTGGTCAGAATGTTTGTCTTGATGATATCTCGATGATTTTGAAAATGGGTCATGTCGGGTCAAAATCTAGGTCACAAGGTCAGGTCTTAGAAAAACCTTGTGTACGCTCTAGAGGCCACATTTTCAGTCCAATACTCTTGAAAATTGGTCAGAATATTTATCTTGATGATATCTCAGACGAGTTTGAAAAATGGGTCATGTCGGGTCAAAAACTAAGTCACTAGGTCAGATCTTAGAAAATCCTTGTGTAAGCTTAAGAGGCCTCATTTTCAGTCAAATACTCTTGAAAATTGATCAGAATATTTGTCTTTATGATATCTCGGAGGAGTTTGAAAATGGGTCATGTCGGGTCAAAAACTAGGTCACTAGGTCAAATATTAGAAAAACCTTGTGTATGCTCTAGAGGCCACATTTTCAGTGCAATACTCTTGAAAATTGGTCAGAATTTTTGTCTTGATGATACCTCGGACGAGTTTGAAAATGGGTCACGTCGAGTCAAAATCTAGGTCACTAGGTCAGATCTTAGAAAAACCCTGTGTACACTCTAGAGGCCAGATTTTCAGTCCAGTACTCTTGAAAATTAGTCACAATCTTTGTCTTGATGATATCTCAGATGAGTTTGAAAATGGGTCATGTCAGGTCAAAAACTAGGTCATTGGGACCAATCTTTAAAAAAACTTGTGTATGCTCTAGAAGCCTCATTTTCAGTCAAATACTCTTGAAAGTTGTTCAGAATGTTTTTCTTGATAACATCTTAGATGAGTTTGAAAATGGGTCATGTTGGGTCAATAACTAGGTCACTTGGTCAAATCTTTGAAAAACCTTGTGTATACTTTGGAGGCCACATTTTCAGTCCAATACTCATGAAACTTGGTCAGAATATTTGTCTTGTTGACATCTTCAACGAGCTTAAAAATGGGTCAGGTCACATGGAAAATAGGTCACTTGGTCAAATCTTAGAAAAAACATGTGTACAATCTAGAGGCTACAATTTAATTTCAATACTCATGAAACTTGGTCAAGATGTTTGTCTTGATCACATCTTGGATGAGTCTAGAAAAAGCTTTTGTACAAGCAAGAGGCCAAATTCTCAGTCTAATTATTATGAAAGCTTGTTAGAATGTTTGTCATAATATCTTGAAAGAGATTTAAAATGGATCATGTTTGGTCAAAAGGCTCAGGTGAGTGACTTCAGGGCAATCATGAACCTCTTGTTTCTGGCATGTCCCAGCTATGATGCTGTATGTCTTGCTTTTCTTTAGAGAAGTTTTTCTCAAGGTATCAGTTGCATCCATGTAACATGTAAGAAAGTGCATTCTATTTTTATATAATTGACTTCAAGTGAGCAATTAGGATCCTGTTGTTTCTTGCTGTTAATATAGTTGTTAAGTTTTGGGGCTTTCAGCATCTGTACATTGTGTATGATGTGTTTCAAAGCAAACATTCAAATTAACAGCTGTAATTCTGCACACACAGTTGTTTTATGCTTATTTCACTCAAGTATAAGTTTGATGCTTTCAGTTTTTTGCCTTTACTAAATCATAGCCTATTAAGCCTTTACCACACAATCACAAGTTTTAACACCCCTGAGGAACTAGGCTTTTAAAAACATCATGGAAAAAGGAGAAAATGCTGGTAACCAGCATTTTCTCCTTTTTCCACAATGTTTTCTATCCACCCTAAACCCAAATGTTTGAGTTACAATGGATTTGTTGTCTGCACGTGCTTTTAACTTCGGCCTTAGACCGCCTTCCAACAACTTTTGTTGCTTCTGCAGCTAGGGTAGATCAAGATCAGACTGCAGAAAACATGCAAAGACAAATTCAATCATTTGAACCACTTTAAACCCTGTACCAAACAATTCTAATTCAATTTTAATGATGCTGAATAAGAAGACTTTTGAAAAAATTGTGGGAAAAGGAGAAAATGCTGGTAACCAGAATTTTCTCCTTTTCCCACAATGTCTCTACCCCTTTGAAGGCAAATCCCACCATTTTAGCAACATTCAATTTGGCATCTGCAGATGCTTTCAATTTGGACCAGTGTAGAATTTTGTGATTTGGTAAAGAGTGTATTTATCATCTGTAGATGGTTTCATTTATTGACAAGTCAAAAATTTTGTCAGGAGAAGCAAGTCAAGTCGTGATGGTCAATAGAATAGTCAATAATAGAAGTTAATACTTTCACAAAAATAAAACTTTAAATGTTTTCCTATCACTGAAGCATTTCAAACTGATATGAGCAATGCTCTGTGAAAAGGTGGTTTAATGCATCTGCAAATGTAACAACTCAGGTCAGCCTGGACGGCACAGGCTTACCTGTGTCAAACATTTTGCTTATGGTCAATTTTCTGCATGTTCAAGGACCATTCTACCTCAGTCAGTTGTTAGACAAAATGGAGTTTATGGATCCATAATTATGTGATGACTCGCTTGGTATAATTCATCATGGAGGTTTATTTTCCGTAACCACCTTATGCCAGAGCATTGCTCATACCATTATGATGCAAGAATGATGGACTTTAGTTTTATTTGTTCTTGTAGATCAGACTTCATATGTATTGAAGATAGGTAACACCAGGTCCCATATTCACAAACCATTCTGAATTGCATTTCTAGACTTATGCTAGATTTAGAAAGTAACACAGTTTCTGACTGGCTAAACCATTTGAATCAGCCAATCAGAAATCATATATCTGTAAAATTCAGAAATGTCTTGCGAATTGGACAAAAAATGTTCTTAAGAATGGTTGGTGAGTACAAAATTTTATTTAATGACTGTTTCTAATACAGTGCAATGCTATACGGACTGATAGTTATAACCCTCTTACATCTTATGTGACTTTTGAATCCATCCAACATGCAGTATATCTGCCATGAACAGTTGTAAAGCTGTCTCCACACAATTTGTTGTTGTTTTGAAGTAGATCTTTCTGTAGAAAATTATGGCAAAACGGGAAAATAATGTTTTCTACTTTTGCTCAATGATTTTTACTTGTAGTAATGTATTAGAATCATGTTTATTACCTGTATTTTACAAAGATGCTAAAACTCATTAACTTGTAAGGTACCTGTCACAACTATAGCTTACTGTGCAGTCAGTGTAGATCAAGATCAGATGCTCTAGGCCTTCAAAGTCTTCTGCATTTTCAAGATGTAATGAATTGAGTGGCATTCTGGCAAAAGGGTGTTTAATGCATTGTGCCGATCAATGAATTGTCCCTTTACATTCTGAAAATTTTACAATAGCAAAAAGTTTTGACCCAGGTCAGCGTGCACAAACTGCAGGCTGACCTAGGTTGATAATTTTTGCAGATATATTAAACCTGTTTGCATAGAGCAGAGGTAGCTCAATTATATCACTTACCAATTGGGGAGATCTCACAATAAGTTGTATATGGGGGTTAACTACCTGTAGATGTGGTAGAACTTTTATTAGCATTTAGGCACCCCTATTGTAAAGCTATTTGTGAAATAATTTGTGTATTTTGTCATGCATGCCATTTTGGAATAAAATTGTAAACTTATAATGCATGCTTATCATATATTAAAAAATACTTAAAAATTGCAGTTAATATGGTAAAACTACCATCAATCAGCTCATTGATATTGTAAAATAAAAGATTTTCCATGAGAAATTCTGTGAGGAAGACATTGAATTTTTTCCATGAATCCTATACATGTGCAGAAAAATTATTTATGGATGTGTGTTAAACTCATAACCATACCTCCTGAAACAAAACTAATGCAAACACCTTTGAAAATATCTTTGCATAGTTTGGGTTATCGATGTGAATTGATGTTCAATTAATTCGGTGTACATGAAAACTTGTGGACAAGAGAAATTGCATGTCACTAGCAGTTTCTCCTTTTGCCACATGTTTTCAAATCTGATCTGCTACAAGAAGAGAAAATAGCAGCAGATGATAGGGACTTAACAGCTATTAATGAGTAACTATCTCTGGCCTTTTCTAGTGCTTGAGCTATAGGATTAATGACAGAACATTTAACAATCCTATTTAGCACCAGTAAGACTTTCTGAAAGTGAGTTTAATCAACTGAAGCCATTAGATTATTTTCCTTGAGAGTGATTATCTCAAATAAGCTTTTGATTTTTGAAAAAGAAAAAATGATTTCCTTTATCTTTTCTGTGCCAGTGAATCTTTTCTGTGCCAGTGAACCAATGAGAGATATAACAGTGTATCAAGTTCACTTAGAATAGATATCCTGCTAGTCGTCCTTTCTAATTTTATAAGCCCTTAGTAATGGAATAAAGTCTTTGACCTTTAGCATGTTTTTTTTCAATAAAATGCAATCTTGTTACGTTAGCAGTTTTTTCCCAATATCTTTATAAAATATATTTACATAGTGCAAAGGGATTTTATAAATAAAATGCATTTAGGAGTAATTTAATTGAACTGATTTAGTTTGGTAGTGAAAACAATTTAAACTTTCTCTCTGTTATGTTAAATTCCAGTATTTCTTTATTATTGTCATAAGAACAGATATTATTATTATGTTAAAGCTGAGAAAAAGCAGAACCATTGCATGCTCATGTTGTGATATATCTAATATATGCTCATGTTGTGCAATATTTAACCTAGAGACAAACTATAAAAATCATAAAGGAATGTTTATTTTGTGTAAATCAAGCATGGAATTCAGTGTTGTGAATTGAAATTCAATAATAATAGTATACTGCTTTTTGTTGATTTATGAAGAATAGGTACTTATTTAGAAGATCAAACTATGGTATAAAGACATAATTTTTTATTTCATTTCATGAAGCTAGTGGCATTGAATTTCATTTAACTTTTTACCACATAATCCCAAGTTTTAACGACCCTAACAAAAAGAGCCTTTTGAAAACCTTGTAGGAAAAGGAGAAAAAGCTGGTAACCAGCATTTTCTCCTTTTTGCACAATGTTTGCTACCCTATCTAATACAAATTCCATCACTTGAGTTGAGCCACATTTAAATTGTCTGCAAATGCTTTGAATTTGGAAAAGTCTACATTTTTGTCATGTAGTAAAGAGTTAAATGAAACTACCTAAATAGATAATGGTCCTAATTAAGAAGATCACTACAATCATGGTATGTGGTAATAATACAATAAAATTTAGAGGGATTGATTTTCATTTTAATGTACTGGTAATCACTTATATATGCATCATCCTGGCTCTTAAGGTCTGCTTGGGAACAACTTGGAAGAGAAGCCATAGCAAAGTCTGATCATTTCAAGACCAGCCATCTGATTTGCTCACACAAGTAATTTAGTCTGGAGCACCTCTAAAAACTACAATTTTTTTTTTATTGTTTTATTTAACTCTTTTACCGAACGACAAAATTTTAGACCAGTCCAATTTGAAAGCATTTGCAGATGACAAAATAAATGTGGTTCAAGAATCGAAATTTGTTTTGGGAATAGTTGAAAACATTGTGGAAAAAGAAGAAAATGCTGGTTACCAGCATTTTCTTTTTTTCCCACAATGTTTTTAAAAGCTTTCTTCTTCAGGGTCGTTAAAACTCGGGATTGTGTGGTAAAGGGTTGTCTGTCTATTTCTTCACTATGCATTGGCAATCGAAGAGGAAATGGAAAGAGAGTTCTAATTTTTGTCTTTAATCATGAACTTTGAAATACAGATATATGGAACCTGCTTTACTGAGTTTAAGACCATCAATTGGTTGTGCTATTATAATGATTGGTTTGTGTGTTTTTATTGTAGTATTAGTGACTTGCTAGATTTACCAAGAGACATTCTTGTACAAGTGCTAGAAAATACAAGGCAAAGGTAAGAATGAATACATCTTTTACTAAATTTTTACATAGAAATCAATAGTTCTTACTAGCATCACATACGTATTTCTGACAAAGCAATGTATTCAAGTGTGAGTAGCACACTTCATCCTATTTATCTCTGTTTGGTTGTAATCATTTGACATTTATATTGAAAACATTGTAGCCTGGCCTGTTAGCTCAGTGGTTAGTGTATCTGACTTGTGACATGGTGTTTTCAAGTTTGATACCTGGTTTCGTCAAGTTTTCTTTCTGGCGATTTTTCTCCTCTCACCTCTGATGCATGTGAGAAAGCAGTCGATGCCTTGAAAAGAAGTTGTGTCAGTTCTGGTGTGAGAAAGCCAGGAAACACATACATAGGTGCACTGGCTACCATGATATGACTCAAGCTATTAAAACAGCATTAAACTCCAACACAAACAAAAAAAAAAAAAAACCAAAAGAGAACATTATGTTTGAACACGAAATACATTTGACTCTTAATTGAGCAAACAACACAATTTTGGACTCATCCGAATGGAAAATAAAGTTGATAGAGTGTCAAACATTGTTGGAAAATTTTCCACCTTTCCCATGCTGTTTACAAAAGCCTGATTCTTAGGGGTTTTGAAAACCAGACTTGTCTGGAAAAGGGTTATTAAATTTCCAAGGACACTGTGTTGTTAGGATAGTGATACACATAATTTGGATACTTGGTATCAGTGATAATCTGGGGATAACAAAACAACATAAAAAGGGAATTATCCAATGCATCCTAAAGTTTCAAGAATTGTAAATGAGTGCATATCAATCCATTCAACTGTTATATTTTTGACTGATTCCCTGCCACATGAATCATTCATCTTTTTTCTAAGTCTTAGAATATAACTTTTAGGGAATTAAGAATATTTTTATCATACATGTAGTTCAAAATTAAGCAGCAGATGTTGTATGTTCAGGATCACAATGTATGTTCTGTATAGTTTGATTGTGGATTTAAACTGGCTGCAAAAATATACTCATGTTGGCCATTGTGAAATGGTTAAATTGACCTATTACAAGGCCAGCTGATACAGTGGCCTTATTCACCAACAATGATTTTTGTTTAACCCTTTACTAAACAACAAAAAATTAAATGTTATCCAAAATGAAAGCATCTGCAGAAGACAAATTAAATGTCCCTGAAATTGTAAGATTTGTGAAATAGAAGAAAACATTGTGGGAAAAGAAGAAAATGCTGGTTACCAGCATTTTCTTATTTTCCCACAATGTTTTCAAACGTTTTCTTCTTCAGGGTCTTTATAACTCATAATTGTGTGATAAAAGGTATAATTCTGAATTTCAGTATTGGCCATCTCATTGACTGAAATATCCTCTTTCAGCAAATGAGATTGCTACTGATGGAAACAAGTGTTAGAATTGAATTTTGAATGTGCCATGAACATGTGCCCATACATTTTTTTCTTTTTTACAGTGATCTCATGTCAAGAGAAAAGATACAAGAAGTAATAAAGAGGTTCATGCCACCACAGCTAGAGAGAATCAATACAAACATTTCATTGGCTAGTAATCTGCAGCAGAAAAAACTCGAACTTCATGAAGGTACACTTTTGTGTTAACTCTTTACTAAACGACAAAATTCTAGACTCGTCGAAGTTGAAAGTATTTGCAGACAACAAAATAAATGTGACTCAAAATTGAAAAATTGTTATGGGAAAGGTGGAAAACATTGTAGGAAAAGGAGAAAATGCTTGTTACCAGCATTTTGTCCTTTTTTCACAATGTTTTCAAAAGCTTTCTTTCTCAGGGTTGTGAAAAGTCGGAATTGTGTTGTGAAGAGTTAAAAATTTTGTGTGAACTCTGTGAACTCACCTTTAAGTTCTTAAATCATTGTTACCATCAAACTTATTTGCAAGTAGATTCCAGAAGGTAACCAGTTAAGGTATATCATATTATTTCATGCTTTCCGGTAGATTATCGAGAAATATCGGTGAAATATTTTTCGATATTTCATGGTTACGACCAGTGAAAATACCGATTTTTATATTCCAACTCTTCAATTGAAGGCGGAAACCGTTGTTCCCGCGCACTAGTTACTTAGGTAAAATGCGCGTGCCTCACAACCAGATGGAAATATGACGTAATTTACCTTACATTTCTCGCGCTTGACGTAATATTGTAATGCGTTGCTATGTGGAGAGGGTACGCCACGAGGAATAACCGAAAAGAACTGTACTGGATTTTGATTAAGTTCCCCCCAGAAAGGGTTAAAAGCATGAAATAAATAGAATATTTGGGGTTTTTTTTGGTGAAAGATCGAAATTTATTTCATCTCAAGAACATCATCGGTAATATTTTCACGAGTGGCTGTGACACTCGTGAAAATATTACCAATGATGTTCACTCAGTGAAATAAATTTCGATCTTTCACTGTAAAAAACAAATATCCTCTATTTAGTCTCTCAGTTTCCTTGGCAGTGACGATTTTGCAACAGTATTGTGAGTTATTGATGACCTGGCTGTTTGTTAGGCAAATGATTGGTAACTGATCATTGATGAAACTTGTCAGCCTGTGCAGATTGACCTGGATCAAAACTTTTAGACAAAATTGGACCATATTATGTGATGACTTGCTTGAAATATGGATTACAAAGACACATTAAACACTCTTTTCCCATAGTATCTCTTATATATTTTGATAAGTCATCAATTGCCTGATAATTAATTTAGAATGGATTATATAGTTGCAATTCCTCTTACAGGTAATAAGAACCTCCGACAGCCAGAATTGATGGAGACAAAGCCGGTATATTACCTTGACAATGATATCATGGATGATGAGGTAGAGGACGAAGATAGGCAACGTAGTGCCAGCCCCTTTGGCTCCCTAAAGGAACTATATTTTGGAACTGGAACAACAAGAGATATAGGGAAATATAAAAAGCCACTACCATCAATACAAGGTACACATGAAGGATATAGGAAAGATACATAGAATCTGGCATAAAGTGGCACTTGGGAGGAAATTTTAGTAAATAAGTCTAGAAATATGTTATTTAGCAAACATTAGGTGATCTGAATAATTTTTTCTCTCTACTTTCTTAACTCTTTACCAAACGACAAAATTCTAGACTTGTCCAAAATGAAAGCATTTGCAGACGACAAAATAATCGTGACTCAAAAATGTAAACTTGACTTTAGAAGAGTAGAAAACATCTCACAGTGTTTTCAGAAGGCTTCCTCCTCTGGGTCGTAAAAACCAGAGATTGTTTGGTAATGGGTTAAACATTAATTCAAAGGCCATTGGTTGTCACATTCTTTATATCATATGACTGTATCTTGAGATATATGATTAACCAATTACCACACCAGAAAGTTTAGGCTCATCTGTATTGAAAGCATTTTTAGAGCAATCAATGATATTTCTGTTTGAAAAGGGTTGAAAACATTGTGGGAAAAGGAGAAAATGCTGGTTACAAGCATTTTCTCCTTTTCCCACAGTGTTTCAAAAAGTTTTCTCTTCAGGATAGTGAAAAAGCTGGGATTGTATGGTAAAAGGTTAATAATACCTAGATTTACAGGTGTTTTGAAATTTACATCAATGAAGTCTTCTTACTTTTTTTGACAGGACAATGTCCCAGATGAAAAATAGTTTCTTAGAAGGTTACATTTAGGAACTTGATTTTAAATCTTAACTTGAAAAAATCTGTAATTTTGACAAGATCATTAATCAATCTTGAAAGTTGAATTAACAGGGAAAAATAGGTCAGCAATGCCTTATAAATAAGGCTTAGTATTATTTGGCTTTGACCAATGATGTCACTTCCTGCTTACCTCATTGTGTATGTTTTTGACAAAAAAACAATCCATAATTATATATTGAACTGAATCACAGGGTAGTTATGTGATAGAAATATATTTTTATGAAGAACTGTAATATTAATGAAATAATGCAATATTGCAGACTAATAAATAGCTGTAAAATCAATGACTATACAATTATTAGGCTATTTTGTGGCTCATCTTGACAAGAGACTATGGAGAACTGGAGCAATTAGTTGTAAAAGGTAATTACTCTTTTCTCACACTATTCTTTCCTTCAAAGAATAGATTGTACAAAGTCTGACTGCTAAGCTTTTTTCCCTCTCTAGATACAGGCAGATCTGTGAGTGCTGGAGAGTCTCGAATGATAAATAAAATACCATCAATATCCCTGGGCCTACCAGAGCTACCAAGTGGAATACGACAAACTAGACCCTTCACTTACTCTAAGAAAACAGACTTTGACTTTACACTAGGTAGGCGACATTATACTATTAGTTATTTTGGATTCCTACAGGTTATGTATTTTGTTTGACTTATTCATCCCTGCCCAACATAGGATTTTCTATTTCTAACTATTTCCGACAATTTGAAGAAGAAAGAAAACATTAGTAAATTTTACCAATAGAAAAAAAGAGTTTCAATGATCAAATTTTGACAGATAAACTGAGCTTTTGCCATTTTAGCTTTCTAAGGGAAGCTGAAATGCATGATTAACTGTTAGATTTCATAAAGTTTGTTTTTTCATAAACATTTGAGAGTTTTTTCACTATATGAATTTATAAGACATGTATTGTCAAACCTAGGGGCAGTTTTAAACCAACCGTTTTACCATAAATTGCATTCTCATTATAATTCTAAAGAACTTCTAAATTTTCAAAGTAATTCCATTTCTCATTGGCTTTACCAAATGTTTTAGCCAATCAGAAAATGTGTTACTTCCACAATTTAGACCTGAAATTAAAACCCTTATCCCTTGTCACTTGCACTAAGCAGCAAGCAATCAATGAATTAAGCAGTCATTATTATAACTTCCTTGTTTTGAATGTGATTTCTCTCTAATTCAATCCAAGGAAAAAATGGTTTACTTGTCCAAATTCAAATCATTTGCAGACAACAATTTAAATGTGACTGAAATGGTGCAAAATGCCTTTGCATGAATAGACAACAATATGGGAGAAGGAGAAAATGCTGGTTTCCATCATTTTCTCCCTTTCTCACATTGTTTTCAAAAGCCATCTGCATCAGGGTCGTTAAGATTTAAGATTGTGTAGTGAAGGACTGAGCAGTCACCTGTCTGAAGTGCCACCTCCTTCAAAAATCCATGACTAGACATCTAAATGACTTATGGTAGATACAATGTCTCAGCCATTGAAATTTAATATTAGAATGGTTGGTCAATTTTGCCTCAGTTCTCCAGACATTTTTATGGTTAGATAGAAATGATATAAAGCATAATTATGTGCGTCTTTTAAAACCAATTGTCTATCTTTTCTTAGTCATATCCAAGATAAAAGCTTCTATTTTATATATGATGATTAGTTGGTACTCAATGTCTTATAATTAAAAAATTATTTGTACTTCATTTCTGAAGATTCACCTTCATCGTCAAGGAAACTGACCCCAGCATCGTCAAAGAGAGGAAATATTGGTAGATGTGGTTGTTATCAGTATTTTTGGTGATTGGTCCACCTTGTGTTTTACATTATCTAGTCCTGGGTTCTTTTTCTAAACCAGTCTAAATGATGATTATAATTTTAAAGGTCGCATCCCTAATACAACATGATTTTAGATGTATCCAAAAATTAAAATATTTGCAGACAACAAAGTAATGCAGCTCAAATGATTGACATTATCTTTGAAAGGAAAGAAACATTGCAGGAAATTAAGGAAATGATTATTTTTCAGCATTTCTACTTTTTTCAACATCTTTTGAAAAGGTTTCTTCTTCATGGCTGTTAAATACAGTATTTATCGGTGAGAAGTTAGAGAGAAAAGGGCAATCAATGGGGAAAAAAACACAGACAAAAGTGTATATTATTATCTTACGTTCATTCAAGGATGTGCCTATAAAACTAAAGGTTATACCCAATTTACTTATTGCTCAACTTTCAAGTTTCATTGACACTTCAGATAGTATGAGGATTGATTGAAATAAATTTCTAAAGAAGAAAATCTACAGATGTTGAGAATTGCTTTACTAGATGTATGATTTACATTGGTACTGTGCGCAGATGAGATGAGCACAAGAAAATTCTTAAGCCTTGATTCTGAAATTGTTTTTAACATTGACTCAAAAGATATCAAGGTTTTATTAAATATTTGCAGTTTTAGTACCATCTACCTAAACCCTCAGATGTGTTATATTTTTCAACCCTTTACAAGATGATCTCTGGTTTAGATGATCCTTATCTTAGGAGGGAAGCTTTTGAAAATATTGATGAGAAAAGGAGAAAATGCTGGTACTCAGCATTTTCTCCTTTTCCCACAATGTTTTCTGCCTTTGAAAGACAAACCCTATTATTTGAGCCACATTTAACCTTTTACCAAACAATCCTGAAGTTAACGACCCTGTAGGAGAAGGCTTTTGAAAGCATTGTAGGAAAAGGAGAATATGCTGGTGACCAGCAGTCTTCTCCACTTCCCACAATGTTTTTTATCCCATCAAAGAAGTTCGGTATAGTTGTACCAATTTTGAATTTGTTGTCTACAGATGTTTTGAATTTAGACGAGTCCAAAATTTGTCAGTGGCAAAGGGTTAACTCTACCACACAATCCCGTGTTTTAAGGACACTGAGAAAGAAACCTTTTAAAAACATTGTGGGAAAAGAAGAAAATGCTGGTAACCAGCATTTTCTCCTTTTTCCACAATGTTTTCTACCCTTCTAAAGACAAATCATCATTTGAGTCATGCTTAATTTATCGTCTGCAAATGGTTTCAATTTGGTTGAGTCTAAAATTTTGTCGTTTGGTAAAGGGTTAATATGTAGTCTGCAAGTGCTTTTTATATGGATGAGCCAAAATTGTTGTCTTGTAAAGAGTTGAAATACTGTCCTATCAATAGAACACAACATGAGTGAATTTTATGACTATATGTTTATGACCTAGCCCTATAGTGATGTGATATTTATTGTTATTGGAGGTTTTGTGGTATCTATATGGGACTGGGTTACACTTCAAGCACCATGATGATCTTTATTATTTTAGTATTTCTTTACAAACTATTTGGTGGATTATAGAAATATCTCAGTAGATTATAGTATTTCTTACATGTGACTTTCTTGATTTTAGAAATTTGTATTTCAGAGGAATATATCCTTATAAGTTCACAGCTGAATCCGAAAAATGTTACCAAAGGGGAAACTGTCGTACATGGCATACCTAATTTCTCTCTTTGCTGCAATCTTTTCAGTTATTATATTTGCTCATGTATTGAACATTAGGGCATTAGTTAAAAAAAAAAAGATGTGTTTCTACTAATATTTTAAAACATGAGGTAGGTCAGTAGGTAGGAGAACCTTGTTTACCCCTTAGAGCAATATATAAACCCAAAGGATGCTTATAGTCTAGAAAGAGGACATGTTTTGTGCTGTCAGGTCTTGATCTACACTGGCCTCAAAGGTGACTGAAGTTGTGAAAACCATTATAAGGGTATTTGTACCTTTTCCTTGGAAATATATGGGGCTGGTATGAAAATTAATTGGGTGAAGAAATATATGAAAGGGTTAGGAGATGTAATTTTTGTTATTTTATTTTGATCATTTAATAAAGTAGCAGGGCCCATATTCAAATTGTTGGTTGAGACTGATTGAGACAGTTCTTATTGGTACCCAAAACAAATATTCTAGCGAAGAAGGTATGATTTTGGAATGGAAATAACCCCATTTATGCGAAGGTTTGTAAAATAGTGATCTGTTTATTTATTGAAAAGGTCCTGTGCCAACCCCACCAACTAGTATGAGGAGTACAGAAACGCCAGGATCAGACCATGGTACAACAATCAAGGTCAATGTACCCTCACAGGCCTCGGGAGAGAGTGAGAGGGGCAGTGATGGGAGAGATCAGATGAGAGATGTGCAAGAAGCAAGAGAGGTAAGTATTCAGTTCGCTGGCAACACTGTTACAGTCCACAATGTAACTAGCCTGGGTCCAGGCGGTAATAATTTATAAATTAGTCCTTATTACGCTCTCCTAATCGTGGTCTGGTTATGATCTTTGGCAACTAGTCTGTTTATCGTTTCCATTTTTATTACTATTTTATTGTCATTTTTGACAGTGTAACGTCGGGATGATAGAATTAGAAAAAGTGGACTGGAACCCAGGCTTTAATGTAACATGCCTTTTCTCTTTATCAGACATCAAATTTTAGACTGGTCCTTTTTGAAAGCATTTGCCAACCACAAATTAAATGTTGCACAATTTATGATATTTGTCTTTAAAAGAACAGAAGACATTGTAGGAAAAAGAGAAAATGCACTTTCTGCTTTTCCAAGAATGTTTTCAAAAGTCTTCTTCTTCAGGGTTGTTAAAACATGGGATTGTGTGGTAAAAGATCAAATTATGCATGCCTATCATATGCAAATGAGTTCAATCTTAACCCTTTACCATGCTATCCCCAATTTTAACAATCCTGAAGCAGGAGGCTTTTTAAAATGTTGTAGGAAAAGGAGAAAATGCTGGTATTCACCATTTTCTCTTTTTCCCACATTGTTTTCTATGCTTTCTAAAACAGATCTCATCATGTGAGCCATGTATAGTTTCTCCTCTACAAATGCTTTCAATATGAATGAGTCTAAAATTTTGTTGAGTGGTAAAGGGTAAACAGAGTGATGAAGTAACCAGCATTTTCTTTTTTACCCTTCTTTATCCTTCTTTATCCACTATGTTTTCTATCCTTCAAAATACAAAATTCAGTTTTTGAGTCACATTTATATTGTCGTCTGCAAATGCTTTGAATTTGGACAAGTCTAAAATTGTGTCTTTTGCTAAAGAGTAAGGCCTTTTAGCTCCAAATAAACCCAATTGACCTTTCCATTCTAGGAAAAAGAGCCTTATAACAGCAATGTCAAGGTTGCCCTTTTACAGGATATCTCAGCAAAATGGACAGTGTGGATCAAAGATCAGACTGCACGTTTTGTTCAGTCTGATCTTGATCTACACTGGCTGCAAAGGCAACTCTAGTTGTGAAAGGTACTTTTAGGGTTATAATATTATCCTTTATTCTATTACAGTTGACTTCTCCAGACCATCCTTTACACGCCGTCTCACCTACCTTCTCGACCAAAGTTCCAAACGCACCAGCGACTACACCTGCCACGTACCAACAATCTCCTGTCAAGTCTGCACCTTTATTAAGGGAAAGTGTTACCACTCCTCCACAAGAGTGGCCCCCTGTTCGAGAGAAGACTGCATCTCCACTGCAGATAATACGGGCACCAGTCAATACTCCTGGGAGTGTTTTACAGGAGCAAATTGGTAATACATGTTCATGTCTCTTTTAGCATACAATATCAACGATCATTTTACATTTAATTGTCATTTTGATTTCAACAATCTTATTGATCTAAATGTACATGTACTCTATTTCGGTGGCATTTTACGTATACATCTTTCATCAGTGTTTCAGTCATTTAATGGCCTTCTACTTTGATTCACGTCTTTCATGAGTTTCACAAGTACATGGCTGGTGTTCTGAGGTGTTTTGCTAAAGGACACTCCCACACAGCCAGCTTCTCGAGCAGCCATCAAACCCAGAACCCCTTCATTACAATGCCCCTAAAATAGTGTCAAGTGGAACCAACTAAACTGTAATCTTTCATCCAGTATCGGGGAAAATTTTGAAAAGGATTGCATTAGACTTTTTCTTCAAACCTTTCCAGAGCTTAACCCTTTACCACACATTCCTGCGTTTTAACAATCCTGAAATTAGAAGCCTTTGAAAACATAGTGGTAAAAGGAGAAAATACTGGTAACATTTTCTCTTCTTCGCACAATGTTTTCTACTCTTTCACAGCCGGATCTCATAATTCCAGGCACACTAAATTGTCGTCTGCAAATGCTTTCAATTTGGACAACTCTTAATTTTTGTCACATAGTAAAAAGTTAACAGTCATTTTCAAAGTTTCATGCTGCAAATTTGCTGCAGGATTAATTGAGTATATTATAAAATATGGGAAATAGAAATAGTGTTGAATCTGGATTTAAATGATTATGCCAACAGTGTAGATCAAGATCAGATGGCACATTCTGATCTTTAATCTACACAGACCACTTCTTTACCAGACATTCAGTCAAAAACAGCTTTTGAAGCTGCGATATCTGCATTTATAGTACTGACTGAGAATGTTGTTTCCATGCTTTGTGAAAAAGGGGTTTAATGCATCTGCAAAAAGTTTCAACCCAGGTCAGCCTGCACAGTCCATGCAGGCTGACCTTGGTCAAAACATTTTGCTTTCAGTAAATTTTCTGCAAGTTTAAGGACCATTCTACCTCAGGATTCAGTCCGTTGTTAAACAAAATGGATTTTATGGATCCATGATTATTTAACCCTTTACCACACAATGACGCCTTTTGACGCCCCTAAAAAAGAGGCCTTTTGAAAACATTGTGGGAAAAGGAGAAAATGCTGGTAACCAGCATTTTCTCCTTTTCCCACAAAGTTTTCTACCCTATCAAAGAAAAGTTGCGTCATTTGAGCCACTATGAAATTGTCGTCTACAAATGCTTTCAATTTGGATAGGTCTAAAATTTTGCAGTGTGGTAAAGGGTTAAAGACTTGCTTGGTATAATGCATAAAGGAAATGCATAAAACCCCTTTTCACAGAGCATGGCTCAATTTATTTAGTATAATAAGGATTAATTATTTCAGCTTTAGGAACCATAAAAGAGGGTGAAGCACAGAATAATTATTCAAATCAGCCCCCATCTGTATCAAGAGGACGTAGTGTAAGGTTTGAAATCCCAGAGGTCCCTCCCCCACCGTCGTCTCCTCAGTTATCAGACAAAGATTCACATGAAGGGAAGGAAGATATAAACAAGGATCCAAGTAGGAACACTGTGACAGTCAACACAAATATACCACAAGACACTCCTTCAATGAGTTCAAACACAAAGCCGACCTCTGGTCATACAGTCAGGACAGATGCTAATACAATAAACACAAGCTTGCCAGCAGAGAATTCCTTTATCAAATCAACTGAAGGGTTGACTCGAGAGATCTCTATGGTGTCTTCTCCGGAACCTTGGCCCCAAATTAATGAAAAAGACTACGAATCAGCTCTGGCACCTTCCCCTGAAATGACATTGCATGGTCCTAACAATACCAGGGTTGCCTCAAATATGGAGTCAGAATTAACAACCGAGGAAAGAAATCTGTCTAGAAATGCTACTGAAGAGCCTATACCTGAACAAGAGACTCCTGTTAGGGAATCAACCCCAGAAAAGGAAGTTCCCACAACAAGCATGTATGTTAACAAAACTCCACCACCTACAAAGGAGCAAACTAAAGCGGTTAAAAAACTGATTGAGGATTCTGAGAAATCAGAGTCTCCTGCACCACCTCCACCATCTCCTGAACCTAAAGATGATGACGAGATGAAGATCATAAACAAACCTAAGTCAGCAGCCATGACACCTGTACTTGAAGAAGCAGAGCATGCAGAGAGTCCAGGTGGGGATGATGTTTCAATCACAGTGACCCAAATTCAGCCAAAAGGGCTTATCAAGGGCACAAAGCAGCCTAATCAAAGAACCATGGATACATTTGTTAATATTGACATCCCTGCAACCTTTGAACTTAGGTCTGACCCCAGTCAGCCAGAAATCTCCGACACCCAGACAATCTATGAAGAACCTGAACCAACTCCAGATGAACAGAAGAGAGACATAGCCCTCTCTGTACAGAGCACACTTGCTAACAGAACTATATCAGAACCAGGTCTGTCTGAGGTATCAAGCCCCATGATTGAACCAGCAATGTCTCAGGCTTCACATGGTCCAGCTTTGTCTGAAGACTTTTCTGAAAAGAAGGAAAAATCAGAGCTGCTTGGAGATTGGTCAGGCATTGTTATCGGTTCTGAGGGTCAGGATACAACAGGGATGTTGAGCTCAGATAAACAAGAACTAGACATGACAGAGGATGGTGGTGATCATGAAGGATTCAAGGAAGATTTGAGAAAAGAGTATGAGAAGATAAAGAAAGACATTGAGGAAAATGATGAAAATGCATAATACGGGTGTCAAGGATTTTATGGCCCTTTTTTTTCATTAATCATGTCTCAAGATGTATGAAGAAATATTAAATATATCATTTTGTGTGATAAACTAAAAACTGCTGAAAAGAATCTGTGATAGATCAATATGTACATATTTATTTGTTTTTTGTTTTGTACTTCATAAGTCCCATTTACAAAGTCACATGGTCAGAGGTTGCAATCAGTAACAGAATGTCTCAGCCAATCAGATGACTTGTCACTGCATTTAGAATTGGAAGAATATTAAGCCCTACATTGCCTAATAAACCTTACAGATATACATGTACATGTATTAAGTCTAGTAATAAGACCCAAGTAAATCCACTTTTAAGGTTTCCCTTCTCCAGAGTGTCTCGGCATATTGGACAGTGTAGGTCAAAGATCAGACTGCACGTTTTGTGCAATGTGATCTTTTTCTAGTACAATGGCTGCAAAGGCACTTGAAACTCGGAAAGGCGCTTTAAGGATTAAGGAAAGTAGACAAATACAAGTTCTGCCCCAGTTTGACATGTCAGTATTTTCAAACACTACTTGTTATTTACACAATGTATAAGAAACTGGGAGAATTTCTACTGCTCAAAGAATAAAAAACTTGTCTATGGCTGTTTCCTGCTACGTCAGTGCCAAGTGGAAGATCTGAAAAATTATATGTATGTCATATGTGTTCTTCACCTTCTGCAGACCCATTTTTGTCATGCAGCTGACCACTTTTGAAAATATTATGACAAAAGGAAAATTGCTATCTTTTGCATGTTTTCATATACTAAACCTCAATGATTCATGCTTATTATCTAAATTTTAAAAGGATGTTCATACAGGCCTATGCCGTAGATTTGTTTTAGGTCATGGGTTAACTCTACCAAACAATCCAGTGTTGTAACAACCCTGAGTGAGGAAACTTTTTAAAAACATTATGGGAAAAGGAGAAAATGCTGGTAACTAGCACTTTCTCCTTTTCCTGCAATTTTTTATACTTAATTAAATGCAACTTTTGTCATTTGAACCATATTGAAATTGTGGTGTGCAGATGCTTTCAAGTCTATATATTTGTAATGTGTCACAGTGTTTACTCTTTAGTCTTTAGTGAACAATTCAGTGTTGTAAAAGCCAGAATGAAGAAAGCATTTGAAAACACTGAAGGAAAGTGCTGGTATCAAGCCTTTTCTCCTATACCCAACACCTTTTCTTCCCATTTAACCCTTTACCAAATGACAAAATTTGGGATCGGACCAAACTGAAAGCATTTGTAGTCAACAATTTAAATGTATCTCAAATGATGAATTCTGTCTTTGATAGGGTAGGAAGCATTGTGGAAAAAGGAGAAAATGCTGGTAACCAGCATTTTCTCCTTTTTCCACAATTTTTTCAAAAGCCTTCCTTCCCAGGGTCGTGAAAACCAGGGATTGTTTGGTAAAGGGTTAAAGCAAAGTTTTATTATTTGAACCACATCAACCTTGTTGTCTGCAAATTCTTAGTTAAATGATGAATAAAATTGTTTGGTAAAAAGTTAACGGTTACTGGCATTTACATATTTATTTGTCTATTTTGTTTTTCATGTGCAATGTTTGTAGAGGTCAGATAATCAGCTTTTTTATTTCACGGTTTTTATGTAAAGCAGCACAATATCAGGTTTTTATCTTATTTTTCACAGAAAGTTTATTTTCAAATAGGGAAAATTTCTTTTTGCTAACATTTTCCCTTCACCATTGTCTGTGTAAACTCTGTAAAAGTGCTGCATTTCAACTCTGGGAATTATCAAGGCTGGAATTTATTTGAGAGGGAACTAAGAACAAAAAAAATTAGTACACCAAGGTGAGCTTGGTATCACATTTTCACCACATTTCTAAAGCTTGTTTTATGTTGAAAATGTCTTTTCCTGAATTTTCCTCTTTATCTTAGTCTCTGTAAGTATAACTCCAACTTGATAAACCTTCTATTAACAGTTTATATTATTGTTTGTTTTTTGGAATACAGGTTTAAAACCATGAACTGTGACGAGGTAATAGAAAAATTATCATAACAAGATAATAGAAACATTATTGAGTTGGGTTTATAAATTATCTTGTCACAGTACATGATTTTAAACCTGTTATCCCAAACACAAACAATAGTATAAAAGATAATGAAAATTTATCGAGTGAGAGCTGTAACCGTTGTCAATTCTGTTTGTATGTTGTTTAATGCCGTTTTCAAAAATATTCAGTTATATTGCAACAGCCAGTGCACCTGTCCATGCTTTCCTGCAGTTTCTTTTAACAGTAATTTGCAAGAAATTCTTCCCAAGACACTGGCTGCTTTCCCATATAAACCATCGTTGAAACAGTGATTAGCAGTGAAAGAACCTTTATAAGAGTGCTGCATGCTGCATTTCAAGACTGGAAATTTTTTAGAAGTTAGTCACTAAAGAAGAACAAACAAAATCAATACAAGAAGGCGATAAACACTTTGTGTGAATGATTCACATCAATTCTAACTCTTTACTGGGTGACAAAAGTTTAAGCATGTCCCAGTTTGAAGAATTTGCAGATGACAGTTCAGGGGACCATCAAATGCTGGAATTTGTCTTTGAAAGTGTGGAAGACATTGTTGGAGAAAGAGAAAATGCTGTTTACCAGCACTTTTCCTTATTCTGATATTTTTCAATTGTGGGTTGCTCGGTAAAGAGTTAATCCTTTACCACATGATCCCAAATTCTAAATTACCCTTACAAAGAATGCGTTTAAAAACGTTGTAAGAAAAGGATGACCAGCAATTTATCTTTTTCCCACAATGTTTTCTACTATTCCACTGAAAGTCTCGTCATTTGAGCCACCTTGACTTTGTTGTCAGTTTGCACAAGTCTAAAATTTTGTCATGTGGACAATGTCTCTTCTTTATTCACCAGTTAGGCTTGGGCTTTTGCCCAAGGACAATCCCACATGTTCAGTGTTGTTAGTCTCAAGATTTCATAATTAAAAATCAGTAGCCCTCATCACTGAGCCAGGGAGAAGCCCTGTGATGTTACCAAAAATACGAGCTATGTTTTGTGAAAACGGGGTTTCATGCATCTACAAAAAGTATCAACCCATGTCAGTCCACGCAAGCTGACATGGATGGAATCTTTGCTATTTGTCAATTTGCTGCATGTCTAAGGACCATTCTACCTCATGATTCTGTTGGTTGTTAGGCAAAATGGATTTTGTTGGTCCATAATTATGTGATGACTTGCTTGGTATAATGCACCACAGATATGTATTAAACTTCTTTTTCACAGAGCATTGCTCATTTGAGATATGTAAGGTTTTTACTCCTTACCTGAAAATAGATGAGCCATGCTCTGGCAAAAGGGTGCCTAATACATCTCTGTGATGCATGACACCAATAAAGCCATCGCGTCATTATTGATCCACAATAGCCACTTTTTTAACAACTGATTTAATCTTGAGGTAGACTGGTCCTTGGACATAAAGAAAATTTACCAATAGCGGAAAGTATCGACCCGGGACAGTCTGTGCAGCAGGCTGACCTTGGTCGATACTTTTCGCAGATGTATTAAGCCCCCTTTTTACAGAACTTGGCTCATATACAGATGGCTATAAATCTGGGTGAAGATCTGCCATTGAAATTGTTTATATGTTTAGCCCTCTACTAAACAATCGCGTGTTGTAACAGCACTGAGGAAGGATTTTTAAAACATTGTGAGAAAAGGAGAAAATGCTAGTAATGGGGATTTTCTTCTTTTCCCAGAATGTTTTATACCCTTACAGAGACAAAGCTCATCATTAAGCCAGATTTGTCATCTGCAACTGCTCTGAATTTCAAATGAGACTGAAATTCCGCTGTTTGGTCAACAGATAGAGAGATGTAAAATGTATGTTGATACATTTTGTTCATCAAAAATTGTGAATAAAAACATTATGCTAGACCTCCAGTCTGTATTTTTATGTATCTCTAAAGATGTTTCAGTTGTTCATGGCTCTGGACACGGCAAATGGTGCTTTCGCTACCTGGAGTGGGTTAGAAATTGGGAGACTTCTATGAATTGAGCTGTTACTGAGAAATACTTGAAACTTTAATAACAGTGTATATTAACTCTTTACCACACAATCCTAAGTTTAACAGATCTGAAAAAGAAAGATTGAAAACACTGTGGGAAAAGGAGAAAATGCTGGTAACCAGCATTTTCTCCTTTTCCTACAATGTTTTCTACTCTATCAATGACAGAAATCATCATCTAAACTACATTTAATTTGTCATCTGCAAATGTTTTTGATTTGGTTGAGTCCAAAATTTTGTTGTTTAGTTAAGAGTTAAACATAGCTTAAATGGTAGCACTTGCTTGAATGGTGATTAAGACTCTTTAACTCTTTACTTAACGACAAAATATTACAGTCGTCCAAATTCCAAGCTGTTGCAGACGACAGATTTGATGTGGCCCAACAGATGATACTCGAATCTGAAAGGGTAGAAAAAACATTGTGGGAAAAGAAGAAAATGCAGATGCCAGCATTATAGCATTTTAGTCACATCACAATGGTGGGTTTCACTAATACCAGACAGGACTTTTGCAATGCTATGCAAATGACACTGCCCCCATCCCCCTATGAAAAAGGCAGTCAGCAGGGATCAAACCAGAGTGATCTGGTTAAAAATTCAACCCTCTACCTATGTAGATGATATGGATAAAGTTTTAAAAAAGCAGCACTAACTGATTTTAAATATGATAGATCCTTTTCCCAAGATGTTACCTGTTGCAAAGATCCATTTGAAAAATTGATTGTTGAAAATTAGACAAGGAAAAGTTGTTTAGTATGTTCACAAATTTTATTGATGTTTTATCATGAACATGAAAATAGCACTTTCAAGTATAATGACCTCCTTGAGGTATAGTAACCTCTTTGAACAAGACCTCTCTCTATGTCCTACTAACCACCCACTATGGCAACCTAAATCAAAATTTTATTTTCAATTTTTGTGTCAATATACCATTGAAGACATCACATTTTTGCTCCTGTCATTCTTATTCCAGAAAAGAATGCATCTTTAACACCATCATCTGCAGACTTTTTATTTTGTATGGCAGCACATGATTTTTTAAACCATTGGTAGAAGAAGCAATTGCTCAAATTTTGTTTTCTTTTTCCACAATTTTCACCTTAAGTTTTGTATAAAATCACAGTTCATGATGATATGCCATATTTCAAGAGAATATTCTCAAAGTTGTCTGGTGCAAATTTGTTTCAAGAGATCGTGTTCTAATATTTAACTCTAACAAAAGATTCCAAATTTAATGACCTGAGAAAGAGAACTTTTGAAAACATCTTGGGGAAAAAAAGGAGAAAATGCTGGTAACAAACATTTCCTCCTTTTCTCACAATGTTTTCTGGCATTTCAAAGACAGATCTCTTTATTTCAACCACAGTTGATGTATAACCTGTGAATGCTTGAGTTGAACAAGTCTAAAATTTTGTTGTCTGGTAAAGGGTTAAAGACTGTGGCTTTTCTGTTTTAGAAATTTATTGAACAATACAATTTATTTGGAAAAGTAAGTCTATGAGATGAATTAGTCCTTTCTCAGTGGATACCTCTCAACTTGAACACCATCTTTTGTTATGATATTTACAACAACTGAGTCCCCAGTATAGATGTCTCTCTCCGCAGCAGATATAAATCCATCCTTCACTATTTTCACCACTTCCTCTTTAGATAAAGGAACTCTTTCCATCTTAGGCATATTTTTGTATCCAATCTGAAAGAACAAAGAAAAATATAGAATTGAAAATAAGACAAAATAAGCACCTGCATATGACTTTCTTGCAGGAACATAGTGGCAAAGGTAAAACTGCTTGTATGAAGAAATTACTCCTTATGCCACAGAGTTTTTCACAATCCCATGTATTCACATAGTTCAGCTGTTTTAAGTTGATTACCCATATTTATCATGGATGTTTTTATAGTTGCAAATGTGTCTCAGGTGGTATGGTTCATGAAGAGTTGAACAGACCCTGTTCAAACTTTATGAAACTTGCTATGTACTACATATTGCATGTTTTTGTTCTCTCAACCTTTCATGAGCACTTCTTTAAAGTTAAGGTGTAAAAAAAGGTGACTGTTCCAAAGACTCTTTTAACTCTTAACAATGACCACTTAGGTAGCTTTTGCTGATGGAGTAGATCAAGATCAGACTGCACAGAACATGCATTCTAATCTTGGATCTACACCAGCCACTACTTGATGCTAAGCTATGACCAATTCATCTTCAATGGCAATGGAAATCTACTTTTACACCTCGAAAAAATAAAAGTTGACTTTCTTGAGTTGGTAGTGAAGAGTTAATAACTTTTCATCTTTTCTCATTTAGCAGAAGGACCATGGCAATGAAATCATGTAACACCAAAACTCTGAATTTCTACATACCTGATTGTCCATGAGTGGTTGTAACATTGAGCTTGCTGACCCTCCCGCTCTGAAGGTCTCCCTCTCATATGATCCCACAGGATCAAAGCTGAAGACACAGCCTTTTCCTGTAATGTGTTACAAATAAAATGAATGTTTCACTGTGAGACACGTACAAGGTACTAATCAGTTAATGATAAAAAAAATACACACACAAAGAAAATCAGTTTCATAATCAATTCCTGTGATGTTTATAACAAACCTTCCATATAACAAACCTTCCATCTTCACAACAGATAATGCTATCAGTGCCAGATGACATATTTCAACCTTCCAACAGACTTTTTTCACCAATGAATGGATGTCCAACATTCTGGCAAAAATTCCATACAAATTTATCAGACTGACCCTAGTAACATCACGTTTAACGGTCTGACAACTTTTGCAGGATTTGCAACGTATCTTGTTAAAAAGCTATTCCATCCTTGCATAATTACTTGCATCCTAATGAACATTTATGACGAATTGTCAAAGCAATTCCTTCCACTGAGACTGCAGACCAGGATCAGACTGTGTGTGTTTGTGTGTGCAGTGCAGGCTGATCTTAATTTACAATTTCCACAAAATACAGAGTCACATATGGTATAGTAAAAATTAGATATAGCAAAAATAGACTTAATTCACCTTCATCATCTATTCCAGCCACAATATTGTATACATAGTATGGAAAAAATCGTCTGTAGTACAGGATAGTAGATAACATGGCAGCAACAGCTGTGGTACTCATATCTTTGTTATGTTCGTGAAGATACATCTGGAAGGTAAAATTAGCAAATGGACACATTTGTACAGGACACATTTGTACGGGGCATTCTATCAACAGAATGACATTCATTAGTCTGTGTATGGTGTACAATCAGATCTACTGATGCCAGTAAATGAAGTATCACAGACTCCCACACCATTTTTCTTTTAAGATCTTCCTTTAACCTTCTTGTTATGACAAAATTTTATATGTATCCATATTGAAAGCATTTACAGACAACAAATTAAATGTAACTTAAATAATAGTTTGTCTTTTGAAGATAAGAAAACATCATGAGAAAAGGACAAATGCTGGTTGACATTATTTTCCTTTCCAGAGTATTAAGTCTTTACCAAACAACAAAATTTTACACTCATCCAAATTAAAAGCAATTGCAAACAAACACTTGGCTAAATGGTAGAAGTTTGTCTTTGAAAGAGGTAAAAATATTGAGTGCTTGAGGCAAAGGGAAAAATGCTTGTTGATTTTTTTTTTCAATTTTAACGTTTTCAGAAGCCTTCTTCCTTCAGGTCATTTGAACATGAATCTTTTGGTAAAGGGTCCTCCTTACCTCATGCATGACTCCTTACCTCATGCAACAAATTTGCAACAGACAACTTTGAAAGCATCCATGTGAAAGACAGTTTACAAATCAACATAAAAATACTTTAATATGTTAATACTTAGTCTTTAATATGTGACAAATTGTCACAGCATGAGAAATTGTTAACTAAAAGCAATTTCTCCTTTTGCCCCAGTGTTTACAAAAGTCCATTGCAAGATGAAAGTAATCTGAAAGGGGAAATGAGATCATTAAACATACACTAAGCTGACAATTCTGACCTTTATTCTGGCTTGCAAAACTTTTATCAGTGTAAGGACATCGCCATGAAATCCACAAGATCCAACTACAGTGTTCTTTGTAAGTTGGTAAGTTTTGGGTTGATCTCGGGTATGAATTGAAAATCCTTCACTTAGTCTAGAATCAGAAGCTATAACAGCAAAATCTTCGCCTGCTACTGCCAAAACTGACCTGCAAGAAACATTTTCAATTTCTGAACTACAACTGGATCATTTGTTTGTTTACAAGTATCAGTTGTGACAAGAAATGTCATCTTTTTACTACGTAACAAAGTTTAATTTAAGACTCATCCATTTGCAGACAACAAATCACATGTTGCTCAAATGATAGATTTGTTGCTTAAAGTGTTGTAAAAAATTGTGGGAAAAAGAGAAAATGCTTACTGCTGGTTACCACAAGTTTTTTTCAAATGCCTCCTTTCTCAGGGTTGTTGAAAGTTTGGATTGTCTGGTATAATGTTAAGTTTCCATTGAAAGTTTTGGTTGTATTTTGGAAAAGCCTAGAGATTGTGGATTGTTTGATTAACTCTTTACCAAACAACAAAAATTTAATACTTGTCAAAATTGAAAGCATTTGGAATTGACAAATTCAATATGGCTCAAAATATCATTTTTACCTTTGAAAAGGTAGAAAACATCCCCTGCTGAATGCTTGCTCAACAGAAGATGTGTGTCTTTTTGTAGGTTGGTTTACATGCTAAAACAACTTGGGGTCGTTAAAGGATTGTTTTCGTATGGTTAACCCTCAACATATTCATTGCTAGATTTTTTTCTGGCCCGTATGGAACAAAATTTTGCAATTTCGAAGCATCTAAGGTTAGAATATGTCACACAGGATCACACTATGTTATTGGAGATCCATGACCTGACTACGGGTTTTTGCAGCCTGATCCTGAACTGCACTGTTTCAAAAGTGTCCTTGACATTTTCAAGGGTCAAGACCACAAAAATTTTAGACTCGTCCATAATGAAAGCATTGAACTTTGTTAAAAACAGGTAAAAATGGCTCAGATGATGATAGAACATGGCTGGGTAAATTCACCTCATCCGACTTTATTACCACATCAGACCCTAGACACCCAACAATTAGCTACAAACATTATGGAACACGTATACTGTATATGTGGATGATTTTTCCAAAAATGTATTTGGGGACGATTTCTTTGCTATTGCAGTATCTGATCAAGAGCGTGTGATTGCAAGAATCACCCAAGTTTTTCATCATCCACGCACATTTTCAAAACCAACGTCCGCACAAAAATAATAAGGCAATAAGTGTTGGCGCTCAAACATAGATGTCAAAGTCATTTTCCAGGCAGTACAACTGCATCAGATCATTCCTGTGAATCAAGAGTGACTGCCCTTTCTTACCTCAAGGACTTTTATTTTAAGAAAAAAACGAATGTCTGCCATTTTTTTTCTTCTTCTCGATTTAAATATATCAGTTACAGGTCTTCAACACTTATTTATCAAAATAAATATGAGTGAAGTACTACCTTTCCTTCCAAATACATGCCAAAGCTGTCAAGATGAATTTATTTTGATATTACACTATTACTTTCAATTAATACCGATTTTCGAAAGTTTATCATTCTTATGCATGTAAACCCAAACATACAGCAGACGATATTGAGTTGTTTTCTAAGATGGGAAAAAACATCAAATAACTGATTTCTTTAAGCATAGAGCGGGTGGCAATGAAGATGAACAACCAGTTTTTGAAACAATCAGTTTTTGTATATTATTCAACAAACAAGAGGGTTCGAATTTCGTTTTTTTATCCACTGGCAAATTCTAGCAAGTGGCTTTTTTTCCCACTCGCAGAATTAAAATTGGACTCGCATTTTTTTTTAAGCCCAGCATTCCTACCAATGGTGGAGAAGAGAGTGCCAGTACAAACTGTTCAATACTATTCTATTATACTTAACCTGTAGACAAGAGACAATAACCAAACAGTATAGGAAGAATGTTAATTGATATCAAAGCCATGATTTAACTATCAATTCAATTCCAGTTTTATATCTGTTCTCAAACCAATTCAAATTTCCATAAAATTACAATGGTGGACGATTTTGTTAATGAATATTACGGACGTATCACATCCTAATATCTGCGTGTCCTATAAATGGTAAAGTGAGTCCACCATTTCTGACTTGGTTCTCGTTGTTATTTGTGCATGATTATTATCTGTTCGGGAAATATTGACAAATATTTCTGTTTTATAATCAGAGATTGCATTCGCTTACTGGTTTTT
Source organism: Hippopus hippopus (assembly GCA_946811185.2). Lineage (NCBI taxonomy): Eukaryota > Metazoa > Mollusca > Bivalvia > Cardiida > Cardiidae > Hippopus > Hippopus hippopus. The sequence continues at coordinate 47,686,642 of OX328098.1, read as the reverse complement.
TGTATCAAAACGCAAAATCGTGGTATTTGCCATGAGTGCAGATGAATGCACTTGGCTCACAAAATTCAGATAATGAACGACAACTCACAGGCTTTCAATGGCGACATGTAACATTATTAACAGCTGTCAAAGGGTATTCTCTGTGCGACATGATCAATGTTTATCCAGAACAAAAAGAATTACCTTATTTGTATCCACATGTAAAATTAAGTACATTTTGGTAATTGACCTTCAATGATTTGCACTTGCATTTTGTTTTGAGTGCTTGAAATTTTAGCTCGCATTTTCCAATTCTGACGTGCATTTTGCATTTTAACTTCTATTTACAGTAATGACTTTCATGTTTCAAAGTTAAGATTTTGAGTTAGGTATGAACAAGACTGAGGCACAGTACTACAGAACTGAAAGAGTTTAATAAATCGAAAAGAGATTAGTTCTGTTTATGTTTTGTAGTTCATTTTGATCCCCCATACTTTTAAAAAATCCTCTATGCTTATCAGAGTGATGGGGGTCAATCCCCCACTTTTTTCAAATCCTGGATCAGACACTGTATTGTCCCTTTTCTCTGAGTTTTAGTTTGGGGTGAATTCTCCAGAGGGCGATTCCTCCAGCGGTGTAGGTATGATTTCTCCAAACAACGAATTTGGAGACGATTTCTATAGAGCTATCCGTTGGACAATTCCTCCAAAGAAATCGTCACCATTCACATCGGGGACGATGTGTCCAGGGGACGATTGTCCTGCAGCTTAAAAGTTTCGGCCCAATTATTTTTTTTTTCACTGAACAAAATTCGCAAGCGACAAATAATTTACCCGCCATTGAAAGAATATGGACTGAATCTAGTCTCTTTGGGTCCCACGAAGGAATAACCTTGCACTTCTCGAGCTCTGATGCTTTCAATTTCCATTTTGACGAGCGAATAGTGACACTGCAATTATTGAATACAATCCTAAAGTCTCGTTTCGGGCGAGATATGATTTTGAGGTGTCACACCACCGTTCTTTTGGAACATTAAAAATACAGTAAGCGAAAAAAATAGACGGCATTCATGAGAGGAACTGCAAAATGAATTTAAACTTTTTTTTTTTTTTTTTTGGCTCAATAAGAAAAAAAAAAAAAAAAAAAAAAAAAAATTATAATAATAATAATAAAAATTAACCTCGACAGCAATTGCCTCTGTGTACTCATTGTTTTTCATTTTGTTGAAAAGAGGAATTTTTAATTAGATATTTCATTCAAGATTGCAAGTTAATAACCAGTCATCATTGAAAAAGGAAAAAAGTTAAAAGAAATGTATGGCCACACTTCAGAATCTTATCACGTCTTGATCATCCATTCACACACTTGCCATGCTTAAAACCCTTTCACAACACAATCACGAGTTTTTGTGACAATGAGAAGAACTGCTTTTGAAAACATTGTGGGAAAAGGAGAAAATGCTGGTAAACAGAATTTTCTCCTTGTCCCACAATGTTTTCTTTCCTTTCAAAGGCAAATATTTCAATTTAAGCCACAATTGTTTGGTCGTCTGCAAATGCTGTGAATAATTGCAGTATCTAACGAGGTTGGTTGAATTATACTTGAGTAGACATAGAGTAATGGGTTTTGGGGAAATGCTTGGAAAATATTAGATTCAGACTAGAATATCTCAGAAAACTGGCATGATAGATCCAAGATCTGATTGCTTGTTCTGTGCAGTCTGGTCTGAATCTGCGCTCTCCGAAAAAGGCTTTTTCCCTGGTCAGCTGATTCAGACATGGACAATATGAGGTTAAGTGGGCTTATTTGTTTTGTACTTTCAGGGGGATTTTTTTTGTTCTCTATGAAAATGCTCTATTTAACTCTACCAAATTGCAAAATGTTGAAAATCTTTCTAATTATGAAAAAACGCTGTGACGAAAAAGAGAACATGCTGAATACATGCAGTTTTTCCCACTACATCTTTAAAGCTCTAGGATTGTTTGTTCTACAGTTAACAGACTGATTCCAGTCTTTAGAATATCAACAACAAACATGTTAATGAGCGTGTAAAATGATAGTGCTGTGGATGGAAGGAGAGGAAGAGGGGCTACGAACACGATTTAACCATTAACTTGCTAAATACCGTATATTGGGTTTTTTTCGCGTCTCAAAATGTTCGCAAGTTTGTTCAAAATCAATTTTTCACGTTTCTAATTTTCACGAATTCATTGGTATGTTTTTATTTTTCATGAACTGGAAATATATGATCGCATCAAATCCACCAAAAATGTCTATCTATATATATCTGGTATTACAGACATATTAGTGCATATGCAAAATGGGGGAAAAAGCTGGAATCACAAGATTTACCTTGATAGTCGGGTATTTCAGAATCTCAAAATTTAACCTTTTCCCATTGATTCCAATGGTATACATAAATACATAAACAAGAAAAAGATTTATTCAAATCTTAGACTACTGGTATTTCCTAGTCGGTTTATTTATTCACAATTCATAGTATAATTTGACTGCAAATGGACGCTGTGAAACTAAGGGAAACAACTTTGCTAAAACTTTAGTATAATTATTACTGGTATCGAACGACAACTCTCCCTATACATGTAGAGATCATTGTGTTAATTAAGTGTGGCTATTTTTTCATTTTTTTTTTTTTTTTTTTTTAAGTTAACAGCATTTTCGAAGTTATTTCCTACAATGGCAGGCTTCTCCTTTAAATGAGTGTAAAGATCTGTCAGCCACTTTGCATCGAAAGGTTTAAGTCTGGCAAGAGTAAGATCCACCCCGATGGACACCGTTTTGTATCAAAGAAAGGATTTCCAGATTGTGTGGAATATTTAGCGAATATGATTTTCACGAGAATGACCCACTCGCGAAAATAGCGAAAATTTCCTTCCCGCAAAAAAAAACCCGACATACAGTAAATGAAATTAAATTTTCAAGCTGACAGTAAAACTCTAAGTTTTTACTATTTCAAAGTAATTTTTGGGAAAAAATATCTCTTTATCTGGCAGTGTAGATCCAAAATCAGACTGCAAGTCGTGTCCAGTCTGATCTTGATCTACACTGTCCGCAAAAGGTCATAAAGTCGTGCTTAATACCAAATAGTACCAGAAAAAGATCATCCCCTGTCATATTAATTTGGTGTAGTTAAAGGCCCTAGGATATCAATTAGCAGTACCAAAAATCTTGGTTGATTTCTTGCACGAAGCAGTTACCAAATTGGCCGAATTACGACCAATTGGGGTTGATATATGAGTTTTCTCTCTTGGACCAAAAACAAACCACTCGGTAAAGCTAAAGGTTAAACAGTTAAAGAATTTTAGGATGACAATGAGAGTGGGTCGATGCATTGACATTTACTTGTAAGACAAAACTGCGTTAACAATTAAGAAGTTTTAGACAAGTGAGATAAAAGACAAATTCTGAGAACACTTAATTTGCAAAGCCTTTTTTTTATTTATTCCTAGTTATAGTTTACTTTGTCAATACATGACTCTTTTGTAATCAATATAAGCATTTCTGAAAAACTAATGCTTACTCTCTGTTAACCTTTTACATAAGGACAAAATGATACACATGTCAAAATTTTCAGCTAATGCATATGTTAAATGTGGTTCAGATGATGATATTTGTCTTTTAGCGTATTACATTGTGTTAATGGAAACAAGAGCAATGCATGAGGGGGCCAATGCTCGGAAGTAGTTGCTTTTAGAAACAGATTGATTTTTAGTAAAAATTCCAAGTCAAAATAGGGGCATAACTGTTTCAAAAATATTTTGATGGTTACCTGCCCCTGTTTTGATAGTGAACAGCTAGTCCGAGTTTGAAGTAGATATCTGTAGTAATGACAGAGATATTATAAAATGTCAAAGTTTTTTTTTGTGAAAGTCTTATTTCAAAAAGACGCATAACTGTGTCAAAAATATTTTGATGCCCCTGTTGTGTGAGTTCCCCATTTGATAGTCAACAACTTGTCCAAGTCTGAAGTAAATATCTTCTGCAATGACAAAGATATAACAAATTATGAAAAATTATGCGTGACAGCGACGAAGATAACAACACAGACCACAACAGGGTTATGAAGATATCTTGACATTTTCTTCTTATACAGGCAAGCTAAAAATTACTGGCACCAAATGTCCAGGTGGCAAGAGTCCTATGGGGCAAACATTTTTAACAGATCTATTAGATCTAATTTAATAGATCTAATTAGAAATAAAGAAAAAAAAATTGGCAGTTTTTCTTTTACATTCGTGGCAAGCTGTCACGAATATTGGGTGAGTTGTCTTAAAACATCAAGGAAGAGTTGTCCAAGACTTGGAGGGTTGTCTTTATTATAAGGCGAGTTGTCTTTGGAGCGATTTGTTTGGGGCGAAATGTCATTCGGGTGTAACATTGGGCCAATCTCACCATCGGCAAATCTCGGGTTATCCACATTCGTCAAATTTCGGCCAATTCCGTACCTATATTTGGCTACTCGTCACAACCCTGTATATTCCGTACCTACATCTAACTATTCGGCAAACCTCGGGTGATCTGAAACTTGTCAAGTTAGATGTTGTTACGGAATCAGCCGAATTATACCGAGTGACCACCGAATCATCCGAGATTTGCCGAATGACAACAAACTTGATCAACGGATCATCCGAGAATTGCCGAATAGAATTTCGTGTTCCCCGTTCAATAGCTTACCGGCAAAATGGTAAGTAGACGTTGCACGGCGTCTTGTTTTTCATATTTATAACAATTTGAGCTTTGTTTTGAAATATTTCAATTCATGCTATTGTAATCATATTTCCCTATACACAAAGTAAATTTTTACTTCTACGAAGTTTCGTTTGCAGATGGTCAGAATATAAAAGACATGTGTTTTCGCGATTTGTAATGCATAGAACTTTGATTCCCATTTTTCCGTTCTTTTGTCGTTTGTTTCTCCAAACATAAAAGAACAAAGGTATTTTCTTGCCTGCTATTTCTACGCTGATTTATGTGAACGAATGCTCAGAATTTAAACATCATTCTTACTCTCAGTGTTAATTTATAAAATTCAGGAAGAATAGAAGATCATTAAAATATGTGTGTAATGGAAAGGTCGTTTTACTCACAATTTTTACTACTTTTCTGCCTCAGTATAAACCATCTTTAAAACCCTTAATTTAACTTTTATTTAAAACGTGAAAAGTCCTTGACAGTGGTATCAAGACAATTCCCCGACAAGACCGTTCCTCGACACTAGTTTTCAAGACAGTTCCTGAACAGATTTGGAGATAATTCCCCGACACTTTTGAAGACAGTTCCCACTCAGTTTTGTTTCATGTCAAATAACCTTTAATACTGTATAATACACAGTTATAATTGATAATCATGAGAAATTCGAAATATTCATGGATAATTGATGCTGTGATCGAATTATTTGTACCTTGTAAAGAGGATTTCTATATGGAATGACGGGTAGTTATTCTCTCATGGGTGAATTCACAATGAATCACAACTAGACATCACGGAAATAAGAGAATTTCAAGAAGTCTTTTAGCCAGTATCAAAGTTGATAAAAGGATATGATTCGAGATTATTTGGAGTTAATTCTTTAAAGTCTTTGGATAATTTGTATTTTAGTTGTGTGTATTCCTTTATGTTTTATAGAAATACAGTAGAGATGGTGAGAGAGAGAGAGAGGTGGGGTTACCCGAGTGAAATACCTTTTCTATTTACCTTGTACACTCGGACAATTTTACATACATATATATTGTAGATCTATATACCATGTGGGAGAATGTAATCATTAATATGTATTTCGATATTGTTTGATATTTTGTAACGAAAGGCCATCAAACTGTTCCGTTGAACTAAGCTTATAGACGTTACCACAGTGACCAAATGTACTCGCCAATCACATGTACAAGCACTTCAATCAGTCATAAAAGATCATTTATCCATAAAATCCTTCATCAAACATTTTTAATCAATGATAAGATTTATATTGTCATTTGACATCGAACAAAAGTGTCTGGGAACTGTCTTCAAAAGTGTCGGGGAACAGTCTCCAAATCTGTCAGGAAACTGTCTCTAAAACTTGTGTTGGGGAACTGTCTTGTTCCCTCGACAGTTGACCCAATCAGTTTTACTGCTGAAGTAAATCAAGGGAGAAAAGTGTGCCCGACATGGGGCTGGAACCCACGACCCCGAAACACTAGTACCAAGCTATACCAACTGAGCTAGCAGGGCAACTGGTTGTGAGTCTACCCAACGTCAACTACTACACTGCTTTGATGTCAAGGGACAACAGTGGAGTCATGTGATAACATTCTATATATAATAAGACTAAAACCTTTCCTCACCTAGTTTGTTTTCTCGCTTAAGGCTGGACTTAGAACTTGGGGCTATTATTAAAAGTGAATAATTAATGTCCTAGTTTGTTGGATATTTCAACATTTTAATTTGTGCGTATTTTAAAACGTTCAACATTCTGCTTTGAGCAATGCAGACTAGTTAACCTTGGTTAAAGGGAATGGAATGCCTTACTTTTTGCTGTTACGAGAGAGTGATGGCACTCCTCTTTCTCAGTCATCCCTCTTCAAATATTGAAAAGCTGATAACCGGCATTTACCTGTAATGTTTAAGCTTTTCCTGTTGCTTTCTTAACAGACAGTTTTAAATTTTGTCATCTGGTGAAGAGTTAATTTAACCTTATTCTTTTTGTCCATTCTATTTACAGCTGTTTTATTCCTTTTTCAAATCTCTGGTTGGGAAAGATGTTGTTGTGGAGTTGAAAAATGATTTAAGGTACCCTGAAACTATTTTCTACTTTCTTTAACTCTTTATCAAACAACAAAATTTTAGACTAGTCCAAATTAAATACATTTGCAGTTGACAAATTTATAATGGCTCAAATAATTGGATTTCATTCCAAAAAGTTAGAAAACTTTGAAGGAAAAGGAGAAAATGCAGGTTAACAGAATTTTCTCCTTTTTCCTTATGTTTACAAAAGCCTTCTCTGTCAGGGTGGTTAAAACTCAGGATTGTGTGGTAAAGGGTTAATGGGTTTGAAGGAATCTCTCTTCCTAATTGGCTGTAAGTGTTTTCCTGACAAATTTCAAGTAGATAACACCTACAATGTCTCAGTGAATTCACAATTTTACATTATTTACCTGACAAAAGTTATAACAACCTTGAGAAAGGAGGTTTTGAAAACACCGACAGAAAAGGAAAAATTGCTGGTTACTGGCAATTTCTCCTTTTCTGATCCTGTTTTCTACCATTAAAAAACCAAGTTTGCCACATTTAATTGTTTGTCTGCATATTCTTTCAAATTTGACCAATCTAAGAATTGTTCATTTGGTAAAGAGTTATAGGGGTCATGTATGATGGGGCCTAAAAAAAACTGTGTTTAAGGTTTCCCTACCCTACCTAGAAAATGCTGCAGACCCTAAACTTTTTACCCTACAGTTGAAAAAGAATTTTTTTTTACGGGTGCGATTTCAGTACATGGTCCATGTAAAAAAAATTCTGAAATAAAAAAAAAGGAATCCCTACCTACAGCATCTCAGACCGAATCCCTAAACACTGATATTTTTTAGACTAGCGAAGCTAGTCTATAGGCATCCAGATTGACTCAGATGCAATGTAAACAAAAAACCCCACAGTTGCCAAATACTGCCTCGCAGAAAAATAATTCTTTCTATTAGCAATCTTAATTCTGTTATGTATGACAATTTTGACAAAAACCACAAAATCTCTACCATCCCATTTGAACATGTCTACTTAAACAGTAATAGACTGAACAATATGGCATTGATAAGGTACAAGATGTTTGCTTATATGTAAATTAAGTGACCTATGCAAATCAGGCTCATACACATTATGTATTCCTACAACACAGTAACATTATCAATGAATCTAAAAATAGATACACCTAGGTAACTTGTAGCAAATCCCAGCAACATTAACCCTCACTGAACAGGGAACGCTTGTCATTCCTTCAGTCATTCATTATTTAGATCATTGTGTACCGAGAGAATGATATGTTAAACTCTTATTTTACGTCTTGTAAATTAACACTACCACGTAATCACAAGTTTTAACGAAATTGGGGAAGATGCTCCGTGAAAACATTGCGGGCAACCAGCATTTCCTCCTTTTCCCACATTGCTATCTGCCCTGTTAGAATTAGGTTTCATCAATTGAGCCACATTTACCTTTATAGTCTGGAACAGCTTTTAGTTTGGACGAGTGAAAATTTTTCGTTTTGTAAAGAGTTGAACAGTTTACTACACAATTACATCTTGTGCTATTGATTAACTATATAATCCAGTTAAAGTTTAACCCTTAATCTGCAAAAAAAATAAAAAAATAAATAAATAAATAAATGAAACTTTCAAGCTGATGGTAAAAACCTGAATATTGCTATTTTAAAGTTATATTTTGGAGAAAAAAATATACCCTTATCGGACAGTGTGAATCCAAGATCAGATTGCAGTCTGTGCAGTCTGATCTTAATCTAAACTGTCCATCTGTCTGTTCGTCTGTCCGGACATATATCCTCTAAAATCCTTTTTGAAAATTGATGAAACTTTATACACGTGTTCCTTATGATAGTCCACTGATAAAATTATTTTTTTCATTTGATGCTGTCATGGAAAAAGGGGACTTGATGTATGTTTCCTTTATGAACCAGTATCTCTTTAACTAGATCTACAGGACAAAATTTTATGAATATTCATATCGTTTATCATAAGCCACAAACAAGCATTATTTGTTGTCATTTAATGAAATGCCATGTTGTAGAAAAAGGGGTCTTAATGTAAAATTTTGTTATGGACCAGTAACAAAAAGGCCACATGTACATGTAAAACGCAATACCTCTAGTACGTTTCTATTAAAAAAGTCTTTTTTGGTGGGGATATCATTTCAACGAAATAACTTGTTTTCAAATGAAAGTTAACAAACAAGTTTTTGATGATATTTCTTATTTTGACAAGTTAGCAGTCAAGTGCGTTGGGTAAAATCAATGGATTGAACTGGATCCGGATTGAACTTAATAACCGGAATGAGCTAGCGGAACTGGAATGGGCTCAAACCTGAATTTTACAATTTTTTCTTCAATCTTGTATAAACTAACCAAGTTTTATCTTTACCATAGCCACTTATTTCAGATTCGCTAGTCTGTCAGTACTTTCAGTACTTTGATTTTGTTAGGCCTGGTTAAGATGGGTTTGTAATCTAGAGGTTCTGAATATGATCCTCATTGGTAGCACTGCTTTTTATGAAAATAACCCTGGTAAGGCATTCGAATAATCCAACCTAGTATTTGTGAGCTCTTGGAAATATATTGATATGTACCGGTAAGCTGTTGTGACAACTGAAGCACTGTTGAAACCCACATACTAGTAAAACATCATTAAAATTATTTATTGTTCATGGCAAATACATGTAATCTTTCCATCAGTTCACTTTCAAATATCTTAACTCTTTACCAGACAGCAAAGCATTTGACTGGTCCAAATTCAAAGCATTTGCAGACAACAAATTAAATGTGACTAAAATGATTGAATTTGTATTGACAGGGTAGAAAGTATTGTGGCAAAAGAAGAAACTGCTGGTTGCCAGCATTTTCTGAGGATGTTTTCAAATGTGTTCTATTTCAGGGTTGTTAAAACTCAGGATTGTGGTATAGGGTTAAAAAATGTTGCAAAGTTAACAGCTTGAAATTGTGCACCTTTCATGCTTCCTTTTTGCCTCCGAAGCACTGTACATGGAACTTGATTTTACGTACATCTAACAAATCATTCATTTCCTCCTGAATTATCTAAGTTTGCAGTAGTGACTATAGAAATAGCCTTGCATAATAGGGTAATTGACCAGACTCTTGGTTGAAATCAGAATACAAGAGAAGTTAATGGTGTAAGGGTAAATGGTTTTAAGGACTCTGAGGAAGAAGGCTTTTGAAAACGTTGTGGGAAAATAAGAAAATGCCAATGAATCAATATTATCTCCTTTTACTACAATGTTTCTATCCATTGTAAGACAAATTTCATGTTTTAAGTAGCATTTATGGTCTACACATGCTTCTATTTGAATAAGGCTAAAGTCATGTCATTTTGTAAAGAATTAAGGTATTGCCAGGATGACAGTCTACCAGTGCTTTTGTATGTTTTTTTTTTCATATCCAGCATATGTGGAACTTTACACTCAGTGGATCAATTTTTGAACATCAAGCTAACAGATATCAGTGTAACAGACACAGATAAATATCCTCACATGGTACTATTTGTTATTTCTGTAATTCTCTTGCTCACCATCCACTTTTGCCTTCACCAACAATCCCCAGTTTTAATAAACCTAAGGGTAAAGGCTTAGGAGAATATTTTTGGGAAAGGAGAAAATGCTGACTATTCTAAGACAAATCACAGTTAACCCTTTACCAAACAATCCCTGGTTTTGACGACCCTGAGGAAGAGGCCTTCTGAAAACATTGTGGGAAAAGGAGAAAATGCTGGTAACCAGCATTTTCTCACAATGTTTTCTACTCTTCCAAAGTCAAGTTTCAATTTTTGAGTCGCGTTTATTTTGTCGTCTGCAAATGCTTTCAATTTTGACTAGTCCAAAATTTTGTCATTTGTTAAAGAGTTAATATCGGTTCCTCATCTGAAAATGCATTCAATTTGAACAATGTCATTTGGTTACAAGTTAACCCTTTACCACTCAATCACGAGTTTTAACAATTCTGAAAGAGATGTCTTTTGAAAACATTATGGGAAAAGGAGAAAATGCTGGTTCTCCTTTCCCCACAATGTTTTCTACCCTTCCCAATACATTTTCAAATCTTTTAATAGTATTTACTTTTTGTCTGCAAAATGCTTTCAATTTGGACCAGTCTAAAATTTTGTCGTTTGGTAAAGGGTTAAAGTAGTGATAACATCTTATCTATTTCCTTCTGGAACTCATTCATCAGTTATGTAAAAGAGAGAGATGAGAGTTTAGCATAGTGTTAAACCTGAGTTTTAACGACTGACACAAAAAGCTTTTGAAAACATTGTGGGAAAAGAAGAAAATGCCAGCATTTTATCTCTTTTCCACAATGTTTTAAACAATTTCTAAGTCATTTTTAGCAAGAATTAATTTGCTTTATGCAAATGCTTTCAATTTGGACAAATCTAAAATTTTGTAGTCTGGTAAAGTGTTAAACCTTCATCACACCTGAGTTTTTACAATTTTGAAAACATAATGGGAAAAGAAGAAGATGCTGGTAACCAGCATTTTCTCCTTTTCCCACGACGTTTTATACCCTTCACAAGACAAGCTTCAATATTGGGTCACATTTATGTTATTGTCTCCAAATGCTTTCAATTTGGATAAATCTAGAATTTTGTAGTCTGGTAAAGAGTTAAGTTATAAATTTGATTAGAAAAAAAACATCAGGTATGGCTGCCTTCCCCTGCTCTTTGTCTTGTACTGTATTTTGTTGTGTATGTCTCTGTATTTTAGATTCATTATTTTTATGTTACAGCTCTCAGTAAAGAACTGTTTCATCCGAGGTTCAGTTGTCAGATATGTACAGTTACCAGCAGATGAGTGCGACACACAACTGCTACAGGACGCGGCACGCAAAGAGGCAGCACAGAATAAACAAAGATGATTTGTTGGACAGAATATCGAACTTTTGTAAATTTATGTGAACAATGACATCATGTAAATAGCTCATTTTCACCATAGAAGTGCTGCCCATAGCCAAACAGAGTCCCAGATAAATGAGGATGTGGTTATTTTTAAAGCATCAATTTGACTGAAACCAAAATAAATGCTATTCGCTAGAATTGTCTGTAAGACAATTATGATGAGTAGCCTTAGCCACTTACCAAACAATCCCATGTTTTAAATACTTTGAGGAAAGGACTTTAGGAAACATTATGGGGGAAGGAGAAAATGCTGATAACCTGAATTTTATCGCTTCCCAAAATGTTATTTATGCTTTCAAATACAAATATCTGAATATGATGTCTGCAAATGCTTTCAGTTTTGACATGCCTAAATTCAGTTGTCTGGTAGAGAGTTTAGAAAGGTTTTGGTTTAGAATGTAAGTCTATGGTAGTATAATCCTTGATTGAAGTCTTTGCAGTTAACCCTTTACCATACAATCCCGAGTTTTAACGACCCTGAGAAGTATGCCTTTTGAAAACATTATGGGAAAAGAAGAAAATGCTGGTAAACAGCATTTTCTCCTTTTCCCACAATGTTTTCTAGACTGTCTGATACAAATTTCATCATTTGTGCTATATAGATTTTGTCGTCTGTGAGTGCTTTCAAATTGGACCCGTATAAAATATTGTCGTTTGGGAAAGAGTTAATGGCATCATCACTTTTGTACGAAATGACAAACTTTTAGACAGGTCCAAATTGAAAGCATTTGCAGATGACAATGTTGCACAAATAAGGAAAATTTTCTTGGAAAGAGTAGAAAACATTGTTGGTTAGCAGCATTTTCTCCAGTTTGTAACCAGCATTTTCCCATTTCCACAATGTTTTTAAAAAGGCTCCTTCCTCAGGGTCATTAGAACTGGGGGTTGTGTGGTAAAAGGTTAAAATACTGAGAGAAATTGAAGTAGTTTAGTCCCAGTTATCTTAGCTGTAGATCTTTAAAAAAAGAAAGCCTTTGCGAAGTACATGTAGTTGGATTTTATCCGTATTTCATCTTCATCATTCTTTCTTTTGTCGGGGTCCTGTGTGGCTCAGTGGTTAGGTGTAGACTCTTGACCTGGAGGCCCCGGGTTCGAGCCTCACTGGCTCCACTGGGCTTTTCACAGGAGTGCCCTTGGGCAAGACACCTCAGAACCCCAGCCTAGTACTGGTTAAACCCAGGAAAACATGAATATGTGAGCTGTCGCTGTGATATGACTGAAATGATGTTGAAAGCGGCGTAAAACACCATTCAAACAAAACAAATCTTTCTTTTGTGGTTCATTTGATATAACAGAATTTTTGTGGTCTGAAATTTTGACGGAAGTTTCAGAAATATACCATAGCAAGGTTGGTAAAATTGTTCAATCCTAGGGTGCTAAGCACATGACCATTTGCTTTTGAGGATAGTGTTGATCAAGATCAGAAAATGCAGTATGATCTTGGATCTACATTGGTTTATGTATTGGGAGAAACTCTGGCAAAGTTAGCCATAGCCTTTTCCCACACAATCCTAAGTTTTAACAAACTTGCAAGAGAAGTCTTTTAAAAACATTGCCAGAAAAGGAGAAATGCTGGTTACCGTTTTCCCCTTTTCCCACAATGTTTTCTAGCCTATCATAGAAAAATCCAGCCATTTGAGCCACATTTAAATTGTTATCTGCAAATGCTTGGAATTTGGACAAGTCTCAAATTGTGTTTGATAAAGAGTTAAGTTGCTCTTCAATTTTTTTTCCTACAATAAAAAGATGCATTATGTTTGTTTTACATTTGGATGAAAAGGAATAGTATCAAACATTGTTTAGATTCCTCAGGAAGAAAACTAGTATAAACATGCTACAAAACAGAAAAAGCTGTGTTGACCCTTTGCCAAACATTGTGACGGTCTTAAAGATTTCGTATGTCTGTATTGAAGTTTAACACCATTTTAACAGCTTAGGTCATATCATGGCGGTCACTGACGCACCCATGTGTTTCTTGGCTTTCTCACACCAGTACTGACACAACTTTCTTTCCAAAGCCTCTGAGTGCTTTCCTAACATGCATCAGAGGTGAGAGGCGAAAAATAGCCAGAAGAAAGTTTGCCGCAACTGGGTGTCGAACCGGCAACCTCCAGGTCACGAGTCAGATACGTTAACCACTAAGCTACCCAGCCTGGCCGGCCTTAAAGAAGAATATGTTTGAAAACATTATGGAAAAAGGAAATGATACTTGAAAATAGAATTTTCTCATTTTCCAACAATGCTTTCAAAATCTTGTTTTCTCAGGGTTGTATAACAACAGGATAGTTTGGTCAAAGGTTTAGCCAATATTGTTAAGGCTGAAGTAATACTTTGTTTTGTAAATAGATAATTATGAAACCATGCATTGCTTATTTTCCAATATCTTGTCTGTTTACCCTGTTTCTATTTCTATCCTTTCCCACCATCCCTCCCCCTTCAAACTTTTTACCTCAGTAGGTAAAGCAATTTAGGGGTCAGGAGTTTGAATCAAAACTTGGCTAAGATCTTCACAAGGATTAATGATGCATGTAGTTATTGCAACAGTAGTTCTTTCTTTGTCCCTGCTGGATATTGTTTCAACAAATTAAATGTACTTCAAATGGTGGAAATAGTCTGTAAAAGGGTAAAAAACATGGTGGGAATAGGAGAAAATGCTGGCTACCAGTATTTTCTCCTTTTCCAACCATGTTTTCAAAAGCCTTCTTCCTCAAGGTCATGAGAACTTTGGATTGTGTGGAAAAGGGTTAAAAGCATTTGCAGATTTGCAGATGGCAATTTATGTGATTCAAATGGTATCATATCTTTATGAAGATACCAGCGAGCAAACCTGTGAGAAAAGAGGAAAATGCTGGTCAACAGAAGCCAGAAGGGTTGTTTGAACATGGGTTTGTTTGGGAAAGGTTTAACCCTTTACCACACAATCCCGACTTTCAACAACCCTGTGGAAAAGTAAAGAAAAAGCCTTTTGAAAACATTATGGGAAAAGGGGAAAATGCTGGTAATCAGCATTTTCTCCTTTACCCAAAATGTTTTCTAGCTTTCCCAAGACAAATTTCAATTTTTCAGTCACAGTTATTTGGTTGTCTGCAAATGCTTTCAGTTTGGACCAGTCTAAAAATTTTTCGTTTGGTAAAAAGTTAAGGTGTTGGATTCATGACACCTCTGCTGGTCATGTGTGACTGTTCTTGGTAGTAAAAAGCCTAAGTCAGTCTCTGGTGAAACCAGGTAAAATTAATTCATTTAATGAATAAGTAAGCAGTTGCGGGATATACCTAAAATAATAAATATTAGCATTATAAAGGTCTTAACAATGGAGGGGGGCAAATTTTTCTTGTCCTACAGTGAAAGGGAAACAAATACCATGGTGAATACACTGAATGAATCTGATTACTCTAGAAAGCTTGGCTATCAGTTCTAGACGTAACTGTGAGCTGCTAGAAAGAGTATTGACAAATCAGATTCTTCAAATTCATTTTGGTGTTCAAATTTCCATTTTACCCTAAGGTGAGAAAAAATTGTCAACTTTGACACCTTGCCATATATATAAGGTTATAGAGGATGAAGTTTGTCAGAAAACAAGTGCCTGTGACATCCATGTCTCTGCTTATGGTTTACTGATAGTGTATTTTTTTATTCAGGTAAAAATGGTCTGTATAAGACAACAAAAATACTGTCAATAAAAACATGTATTTGATGAACATTGCATGACTTGCAAACCCACACACTGAAATATTTCATCCTGCTGGTGAAAATATAAAAAGCATTGACCTTGTGATCGTAAATTGCCAGTTTAACACACTATTCAGCATTTCTTTGAGGCAGAAAATTCCAGTGGAAATGAATGAATCACCAATGTAAAAATGGAGTATCAATCCCTGTCCTGCTGCATATACCGGTATAAATCTGATGACTTTCATTGAACTTGATAATACAGGAAAAAAAAAACATTATATTTCAGCATCAGTAACTTTGACATGTTTAATCTAATTACAATGTACATGTACTCGTATATAATATAGTCAAATACACAACCAGGGAGGTGTAAAACTGATCAAGTTCTGGTTGCATAAACGTTAAATGTAATTGAGAAACTTCTTTACATGCCAATTTCAGCCCCAACATCAGTCACATTCCTGTCATTCCTGCAGCAACAGCTTTTGAAAACTGAAGTGGAGTGCCTTTACCAACATTTACAACAATTATCGAAAATAGCAACATCCTTTGAGAAGTTATCTGATGCAACTTTCCTTCTCTACTATGGCAAGTCCTAAAATAACCAGTATGACAATGAACAAGCAAGCTCTTACCAAAAAGCTTAACTCTTTGCTATACAATCCCAAGCTGTGACGACTGTGACAGAGAAAGATTTAGAAAAGCATTTTCTCCTTTTTCCACGACGTTTTCTACCCTTTAACAGACAAATCCCATCATATGAGATGCATATGATTTGTCTGCAAATGCTTTCACAATGTTTCCTTTCCTTGTAACATCCAGTATTTTGCTATCTTGGGGGAAAAAACACAAGCAATGCAATACAATTTACATCACTGCTGTATGGTATCTATAATATTGATGTACCTACTTCAAAATTTACTGTGAGGCTATTAAACATGCAAAAAACAATGACAAAAAAGGAAAAAATCAACTTTAACCGAACTCGTTTGAAAAATATCAATGAATATTTTGTGTGACACCATGGATTCTCCACGGCAGGAAGTCCTTGCCACATGACTGTACATCTTTTGCAGATGTAAGAAGCTAGCTACTTCTTTTTCGGACCCATGGGCAGGCCTTTGTCCTTCCCCCGTAACTTCACACCTGTGAAAAACGTATAAAAGAAATGTTTTGAATATATCATTCAGAGGATTTTCAGGTACAATGAGTAACACCTCTTTAGTTCTTTACAACTCCTTCATATGATGACAAAATTTCATAGCTATTCAAATTAACAGCATTTGCATGCAAAAAAAATGTTGTATTGATGAGGTTTGTCTTTGAGAGGATAGAAACAATGTGGGAAAAGGAGAAAATGCTAGTTACAAGTATTTTCTACTTTTCCCACAATGTTTTCAAAGGCCATTTAGCTCAGGGTTGTTAAAGGGAGCTTTTCAGATTTTCATAGTCTCATCAAACTTGAAAATCTAAATAGTCCCCTTTAACTCTTTACCACATGAGAAAAATTTAGACTTGCTCAAATTGAAAACATTTGCAGATGACAATTTAAATACATGTATCAATCAAATAATGGAATTTGTCTTCGATAGGGTAGAAAACATTGTGGGAAAAAGAGAAAATGCTGGTTACCAGCATTTTCTCCTTTTCCCACAATATTTTCAAAAGGCCTCTTCTTCAAGGTCGTTAAAATTCGGGATTGTATGGTAAAGGGTTAATACACAATATTGTTTGGTACAGGAAAAAAACAGGCTCTGTAGCTGCTCATTAGAATTTCTGATATACCGTAATTTTTATTATTATGATGATTCTAATCAGTACCCAAAAGTTAAGTTTTAGTGAAAACCTACCATTTTTAGCTCCACTGGCCGAAGGCCAGCGGGCTTAGGTCATGGCCTGTTGTCCGTCGTGCGTCCGTCCGTCCGTCCGTGCGTTAACTTTTTTTTAAAACGTCTTCTTCTCTGAAACTACCCATCCAATTTTGATGAAACTTCACAGAAATGATCCTGCCATGGTCCTCTTCAGAATTTCTTGAAAGAATTTAATTCCTTCAAAAACTCTGGTTGCCATGGCAACAAAACTGAAAAATTTTGAAAATCTTTGAAAATCTTCTTGTCTGAAACCGTAAGGCCAAGGGCTACCAAATTTGGCATGTAGCTTTATCTAGTGGACCTCTACCAAGTTTCTTCAATTTATAGCCATGGGGTCAAGGGGAGCTTTTAGCATTTGTTTCAACTCAATAAAAGAATTTTCAATCATACACCAAAACAAAAAATTATCCTCCACATATCTGACTGTGTTTACAAACTATGAAGTGTTCATATTAATACACCATGTCTACTGTTTGATGATGACTAGCTTAGAAAAAGTATTAATAAAATAAGTTTGAAAAAAAATCTTAGTGATTTATTATGACAATTGTTAGCACACATGTAACTCATTACCAAACGATAATATTTTAGGCTTGTCTAAATCGAAAGCACTTGCAGACGACAAAATAAAACTGATTGAAAATTTGAAATTTGTTTTGTGAACAGTAGAAAACATTGTAAGAAAACGAGAAAATGCTTTTCTAAAGCCTTCTTTCTCAGGGTCATCAAAAGTAGGGATTGTCTGGTAATAGGTTAAAAAGATATATTTCAAACTGAGATTGATGTATATACTTGTTTTTTACTGGCACTGAAGGTCCGTCCGTCCATCTGTCCGTGCGTGCATTAACTTTTATTTCAAACATCTCTGAAACTACTTATCCAATTTTGATGAAACTTCAAAGAAATGATCCTGCCATGGTCTTCTTCAGAATCCCATGACAGAATTTTATTCCTTCAAAAACTCTGGTTGCCATGGCAACAAAACTGAAAAATATAGAAAATTTTCAAAAATCTTCTTCTCTGAAACTGTAAGGCCTAGGGCTACCAAATTTGGCATGTAGCTGTATCTAGTGGGCCTCTACCAAGTTCCTTCAAATAATAGCCATGGGGTCTACCAAATTTTGCATGTAGCTTTATCTAGTGGGCCTCTACAAGGAGGGCCCAAATTATAGTCCTTGACCCAAGTTTGTCCCCACACCACGGAACACAAGGTCACCAGTTTTACATGGGCTTTTGTAATGAAAACTATCTTAAGTCATCATGTTACTAACCATTATAAAGACTAAGGCTATTAGATTTAGCCCTGTCTCATGGGTTTCATGTTTTACAGGGCTTTTCATTGAGAAAAATTTGAAAATCTTCTTGTTTATAACATTCAAGAACTGAATTATTTGGTATGGAGCTTTATATTGTGGACCTCCACCAGGATTCAAATAATTATAGCTTTGCGATCAAAATTGGCTTTGCCCATGGATCACAACTTTCTCGTAGGATTAGATAGAAAAATGTTTGCATGTCCTCGTGTTTGAAATCAATTTGCTGAATATTGTAATGTTTGGCTTGTAGTGTTTTTACTTAATAGCCAGTGGAGCGATACAGGGCCATCATGGCCCTCTTGTTCAATTTGATGACAATCTTTCCGTTTTTGTAACTTTAACTATTGTTCTCTAGATTTCATTTTTCCAACTTAGACCCCAAAGTGGCCTGAGGCAAGAAAAAGACAGAACAGCTGGGTATGACTATGTGTTAATCATAAAACATGACGTAAAAAGTAAGAACTTTATCTTCACCATTACTTCATTTAATTAAACCAAGAAATGGATGTGTACAGCTCTTACCAAGAATTCTTTCCATTTTTCCAAGGACTTGTTGATTGGGGATAGCTTTACCAGCTTCATATTCATTCACAATCTGTTGTTTTTCATTTATTTTCTGTTAAAGAGAAAAAAAAAATGCATGAATTCATTCAGACAACATCATCTTAATCTTTTACCAAACAATCATGTGTCTTAATGCTCCTAGAAGGCTTTTAAAAACATTGTGGGAATAGGAGAAAATGCTGGTAACCAGCATTTTATCCTTTTTCAAAAATGTGTTTTTTCTCCTGATGAATACAGGTTTCATAATACAAGCCATTACTGATCTGTTACCTGCAAATTATGTTATAGACAAGACTAAAACTTTGCAGCATGGAAAAAAAAAGTTAAGTACATTTCTAATTAAAACACTTGCACAGTATAATCACATAAAATTTGATGATACATTTACCTCAATTACAGCATTTCCAACCGTAAATATAGATGCACAAAGTCAAATCTCTAGATACCTCTAGAAATCTAGGTACATGTACCTCCAAAAGAGAACTTTTTCAATACTTCTAGTGAGAATTTTTGACATGCTCCTAGTAGACCATTTCAGAAAATACTGATATAATTTCTTTTCTGAATTTACCATATTTTCCTAATCAGGGTACATGTTCTTAGCTTTTTATCAAACCACAAAGTTTTAGACATGGCCAATTTGAAGCATTTGCAGACAACTAGTTGCATATAGTTCAAATGATAGGATTTGTCTGGAAAAAAAGTGGGAAATGGAGAAAATACTTGCTACCAGCAATTTCTCCTTTTCCCACAATGTTTTCAAATGCCTTCTCTCAAGGTCGTTACATCCCAGGATTGTTTGATAAAGGGCCACATACCATTTGATGTAGCGAAAAAAAATATGGAGAAATCAAATGTGTTCTTTTGGAAGAGATTTTTTTTTACCTGTATTTTTCAATCTTTTCAAGCTTCAACTTTGAAAATCAGAGATAAAATCAAATTTTCTTTGCAGGAATTCAAAGAGAATCATGACAGGATCGTCTCTGTTGATTCTAGTAAAACTTGGTATGACCCTTTACAAAAAATTCCATGTTTCAATGACACTCTATGTAAGAAGGCTATTGAAATCATTGTAGGAAATGGAGAAAATGCTGGAAACCAGCATTTCTCTCCCTTTGAAACAATGTTTTTTTTCTCTGTCAAAACTTAATCCCCTTATTTCAGCCACGTTAAATTTGTTGTCTGAAAATGCTTCCAAAGAGGCCACATCCTAAATTTCATCCTTTTGGAAAGAGTTACAAGTCAGAGAAGACGAAGATGTTCGAAATAAAATCTCAGCATACAGGCAAGTGCTCAAGATACTGGGCCATAACATTAGTATACTGGCCTTTGGCTATTGGAGCTAAAAACCAAACAAAGTCCACATACTGTTGCCAAGTCCTTCTGGGTCATTCCTTTTGCCTGTCTTGCTTGCTGTATTATTTTTGAAAGATCTAGTGTCACTCTGTCGTGATGCAGCTCTTCCGTCTCCCTGTCTAACCTGGCTGTATTCTTATTTGCACTATGTTGCTTATTTTGACCTCCAGCAACTAATTGTAAAACACCAATGTGTTTGACGATATTAACCCTTACCAAACAATCCTGGGTTTTAACAACCCTGGCTGGAAAAGATCCCTTTTGAAAACATTGTGGGAAAAGGAGAAAATGTTGGTAACCAGCATTTTCTCCTTTTCCCACAATGTTTTCTACCCTATCAAAGACAATCTCATCATTTAAGCCATACTTAATTTGTTGTCTGCCAATCTGTTGTCTGTAAATTGATTTTCTCGCCAAATCAATTACACAATCAAACACTTTCTAAGATCTCTGTGTTTTGCATATGTATATACATGTATATGAAAGCATCATGGAAAAGATGTATGAAATGACTTTTTTTTTTTAATAAAACCTTTATCTTCTATTCCAACTACTTTAGCTTTTCAAGTACAGTAAGGTCTGGACAAGAAAAAGTTTTTCTAAGTTTCCTATGAAAAAAAGAATAAGGAATTTTTACATTCTTGGTTGGTTTTTAACTCTTTACCAATGACAAAATTTTGAGTAAGACCCAAATGAAAGCATTAGCAGACGACAAAAAAAAAACGTAGCTGAAATGATCATCTTGTGCTTGATAGGGTAGAAAACATTTTGAGGAAAGGCATTTACTCCTCTTCCTACAATGTTTTCAAAAGCCTTCTTCTAGCATTAAAACTCAGCATTGTGTGCAAAAGGGTCAATCTTTTACCAAAAAAAAAAAAAAAAAAATTTGGACTTGCCCAAGTTCAAAGCATTTGAAGACAACAAATTTAATTGTTGCTCAAATTACAGATTTGCTTCATAAAAGGAAGAAATCCTGGTTAGGACTAACAAAAAAAATCTGTGTTTAGGGTTTCGGTCCGAGATGCTGTAGGTAGGATAGGTAGGGATTTTTTATTTCCCCAGAAACTTTGTATATGGACCATGTACCGAAATCACACCTGACAGATTTTTTTTTCCCAATCGTAGTGTAAAAAGTTTAGGGTCAGCAGAATTTTCTAGGTAGGGTAGGAAAACCCTAAACACAGATATTTTTTTAGGCCTTACTAGCATTTTCTCCTTTCACATCAGTGTTTTTAAAAGCCTTCTCCCTCAGGATTATTAAAACTTGGGATTATACAGTAAAAGGTTAATGTCACAGAAGTGTATTTGATTGACAAAGCTCTCATTTATACATACATTTCTTGTTTGTTTCAATCTCAATCCCTTGTCTTTGCGCGGAGTTAACAGCCTGCAAAGTAAATGAAGTAAGTCATTACTTGATATTGGTCTCTTTTGTTTGACACAATATAATAGTCACTAAGACGCCACTGTTTAGCTCTTTACAATACTATAAAATGCTTTTAGGGAACCTGATGAAGCATGCTTTCAAAAACATTGTGGAAAAAGAAAATAACATTTATCCTTTCCTTACAATATTTTCTGACCTTTTCAAGACCAAACCACATCATCTCAACCAAATTTAATGAGCTGTTTGCAAGTGCTTTAACTCTTTACCAAACAAAAAAATCTTAGTCTGGTCCAAATTGAAAGGCTTCTTCTGCGGGGTCGTAAAAACCAGGGATTGTTTGGTAAAGGGTTAATATAGACCAGACTAAAATGTGGTCTTCTATTTAAGATTTATCCATTAAAATGCCAAAGATAACTTACTGTAGTTGCTTCCATAGACAGTGTTAAACAAGGTCAGACTCTGTATTCACCAACCATTCTTAAGAATGTTTTTAAGTCTTATTCTTCCAAATTTTCTAGACGTGATTTAAAAACAACTGATGATTGGCTAAACCATTTCGTTAAGCAAATCAGAAGTCGTGTTACTTTCACATCTAAAAAATCTTTGAGAATAAGACAAAGAATGTACCAAAGTATGGTTGGTGAATACGGATCCAGTCTTCAAATGTATAATAAGATCAGACTGCACACAAAGTGCATTCAGTAGTGGATCTAACCCATCTGATTTTTTATGGGACGTTGCTTTAATCCTAACAGAAACATGTGAGAATGGAATGAAAGGGTTTTGATACAGACTTGATACAGCATGTCGAATGTTTCATAAGTTGGTATGCTGGTAAACTTTGGCATAATAAATTGATATTTAACCCTTGATGAAAAAAAATATTGAACATAAAATGTACATAATTGAAATACAGACAACAATCAAACTTGGTTTAACCCTTTATCATACAATCCTGAGCTTTAACGACCCTGAAAAAGAAGGCTCTTGAAAACATTGTGGGAAAAGAAGAAAGTACTGGTAGCCAGCATTTTCTCCTTTTTCCTGCAATGTTTGCGACCATTTCTGATACAAATCCTGTCATATAAATCACATTTGTCGTCTGCAAATGTCTTGAATTTAACCAGTCTAACACTTTGTTGTTCTGTAAAGAAATAAGACACCACCCAACAGAAATCCTGAATATGGTCTCTTACAGCAGGTGGTCTTTCAAAGGGGGATTGTAGCTTGCAGGTTTTAATATTTCATTTAATGCTATACATCTATTATATATATTTAAAATTTTAAGGATCTAGCTTGATTAAACAGGTGAAAACACAACTTTTTCTGTCCGTCTATCAGCATGTATTGTAAAATATAATAATTTTATCTCGACTCTTTTCACATTCTTGCCTGACAAGATGTTGCCATGCTTTAATGATGAAATCTTAGGCTTACATGTTGAGACCTCATAGCTGCACTGTTTGGCTGCTTTTTCCTGAGATACGTTACTTCATCCCAGTTTGCCTCTGCCATTTATATTGTTATTGGTTGGCTGAGAAGGTTCCTTAAGCGACGTGGACAGATTTAAAAGTAGGAAATTGTGAAATTTTAGGTTCAGATTGTAAATAACGCAAATCGGTATCGTTGTCGTAATTTTATACGATTTTTTGGGGGGAATTTAGGGTTTGAATACAGATCACTAAAAACAATTTATTTTTGAAATTGTAATCGAAAACATATGCTGAAGTTCTATTATTAATTACTCCTGATTTGTTGTTTTCTCTCCGGGTTTTTATTGTCGTAAAAGTAAAGATTCTCTCAGAAAACACGTCCATATTCTGAAAACTCTGCCTTCGAGAAAAAACTACACAGTGTTTTCAGTTCTTGTTTTTAGAAGTTTAATTATTGGTGAGCACTTATCCAAGGGTTACACATGAATAAATTTTACTGATAAATCGTTATTAAGTAATCTAATCAGCTATAAAGTTGCCGCCTTGTCATTCATTTTTATCTATCATGATACAGTATTATGATTAGGATTTTGGTTTTTCCAGTTAAGATGCTTGTGTGGTGTAAATTTCTCTTTCATTTTGCCAGTAGGGTCAATCCGGGTAAATACGGACGATTTTTACACAGCTCACTTCGCTAGTCACCTACTCTCACAGTTTGAAAGCCAAATGGATTGAGTGTAGCTTAAACGGATAATAATAGCAATAGATCTAACACGACCTGCACAAAGACAGGATAACAGGTACAAAATGCAGTGACATGAAAGATCATTCCTTCAGGCTAAATATCGGTAGTGCTGAATATGTTTATTTTCAGAATAGTATCGGATTCTGCTTTATTATCCAAATCGCCCGACTCTAGATCGTGTTCCGACTGGAGCTATCAATTAACCCTATAGATATCCTCCTTTTCAAATATTTGATAAACATGAATTCTGTAGCACAGAAGATATACTTTTTTGTAAGTGTCTGTAATTTTACAGTGTGTTCAAACGACTGGTTTAATACGGACACTTGTCTTTTTCTTCTTTATTTCTGCTAATGTGTATTTTGCCATTATTTTGATGATTTCTTACTTATCTTCAATCATTTGTCTTAGCTTTTAGCACCTGTATGGCTTAGTGTAAAATTTCTATGATTCGTAGTACCTGTCAGAGTTGTAGAGCAAAACTTTAAATTCAAGCACTGTTGAGAAAGGGCGAATCACGTGTGACCTTAAATTTGCTTGCATCATCACATAAACTTAATCATCATCAAAAATAGCACACTGACACAGACATAAAATGGAAGTGATATAAATAGACTGCAGCAGGGATATTGGGAGTAAAAATACGCTCGGGGATTTTCCGAAATGTAGGGTATGTCCGTAATTATACCTCTGACCGTATTTACCTGGATTGACCCTAAATAACTCGGACATGTAGGCCTTATTGTGTGCATGTCATAGAGAGCTAGATTTTAATAATAATTTTTGAGAAACTCTGTTAGGTAAGGTCATCATTATGGCTAAGTTTTATATAGCAGTTGCAGTAAGTTTACAAAAGCTGTGGGAAAAGGTACAGTATTGAATGGTCATCCGTAGTACATCAAAATGGCTTATCTCTGTACCAGATGACAAATTTAAAACACTCTGGAATTCAAAGTATTTGCAGACAATAAATTAAACATGAGTTAATGATGCAATTTGGCCTTTCAAGGGTACTAACATTGTTGGAAAAAGAAAAGATTCCGGTTACAATGTTTCCAAAATGTTTATTCCTCAGGGTTACTAAAGCAGAGGAAGGTTTAACCTATTACAGACTTATCCAGTTTTTAAACAGCCATTAGTAGGAAGGCTTTTGAAAACATTGTGAAAAAATGAGAGAATGTCTTATTAAAGATTTAGTTCAAAAGGATATTGGAATGCGAGCAGATTCTACCTTTTTAGTTTTGGTATCATAATTTTTTTGATGAGGGTTGACTAGACAATATTTGTGGTTATAGACTTGTGCATTGGAAGAAAACAGACTAAAGACTACAAAGTGGTGCAGTTGAGGCACCTAAGACAGTAAGAAGCCAGCAGTCATGATGGATATAACTGTGAAAACGCTTGATGGACAGAACAGAACTTACAGTGTCCCGGAGGATGTAAGATGTTTTCTTGGAGTATAGAATTATTGACAATGGTTCAATTTTCAAAACACCATCACCTTCAGGAAACTTTTTACATGTGTCAGCTGACCACATTTGAAAACATTGTTGGGATGTTTTTATATGAAAAAGTGATCTTTACTCTTCAAAAAACAAAAAACCTATTATACTTGTTTTGATAGAGAGCATTTACAGACAACACTTTAGAAACTGCTCACATGATGAGATTTATCTTTAAAAGGATAGAAAACATGCTTGCAAAAAAAAAAAAAAAATGCTGGTTATTTTCTTCTTTTCTCACAATGTTTTCAAAAGGTCTCCTGATCATGTCAGTTGAAATACTGGATTGTGTGGTAAACAGTTAAAGTTCAATTTTGAGACTCCAAAATTCTACAAAGGAAAGGTCTATCAGTTACTGTATATATTAATGATGTTAAAAGCTCTGAACCTGGGTCTGGTTGCTTATGTGGACAGGGTAGATCAATATCCGACTACACAGAATGTGCAGTCTGATCTTTGATCAACACTGTCAGGTTGTTTGCCAAGTATTGGCAAAAGCAGCCTTAAAACTGCAATATTTGCATCATGTTTACTTACTTAGTAATTATAATTACATTATTTAGACCTAGAGTTAATTTATCTATATAAGATACAAGAAACTGACCTGAAAACTCAAGTATATGTAGTTTGAAATCAAGTTTTGCGTAAAAGGATGTGGGACAGCTGTTATTTTCAAACCAATTTTGTGTAATGCCTACTTTTCATATCAAAGAGAATGATGTAAAATTTTTTATTTTTTCTTACTTGAACAGATAACTGTGAAACAGTTTAAAGAAAAGATTGCTGGTTCGATAGTAAGTAGAGATTTTATTGCTTGATTAAGTACTTGTTATCAGCTCATCTGAGGACGAATTTCTCAAACATGAGCTATTGTGATACTACTGTTTTCATCCTTTGATGTATGACAACATTTACCACAAAAGTAGTAATTTCAGTCCCAGTATAAATGAAACATGGCCAGGATAATTTTCTTAATAACATCCCAGAAACTAGTTTGAGTTGAGTTCATCTCATAGGAAATGCAGTTAAGATAGTAGAGGAAACAAACTTCATTATGCCTTCATTTAAATTTGACTGCTCAGCTGTTATTGAAGAAAACCGAAGGTATTGTCATAGCCATGTCATGGTCTTTGCCATTGTTGCATGAAAACTTTGATATTTTAACATATATCTATCTTTGTCATTACTGAAGATACATTTCTTTATCCTTGGGCTACTTGCTAGGTATCAGAAAGAGAACCAATGTAACAAGGTGGGTAACCATGAAATGAATTTGACACAGTTATGCCCCTTTTTCAACTTGGAATTTTCTCTGAAAAGGCAACTGCAGCCAAGGGTTGTTACCTGCATGCGATGCTCTTGTTTGACAGACAGTTATAGTAATAAATATTCCCAGGGGAGCAATAAAGATGATAACTGTCTTCTTGTTTTCTTTTTTCAGAAAATACCAGCAGAAACACAAAGATTGATTTTTCAAGGAAAAGTCCTTCAAGATGATAAGTTAATGAAGGATTATGGTAAGTTACGGCTTATTTATTAGAAACTTGTTTATTAGAATGTTTCATCCTCTCTCACCGCTGACCATTGTTTCGACGATGGTTATGTGGGAAAGCAGCCAGTGACTTGGAAAGAAAATTGTGTGGAGTACTGGTAAAAGAGACTCCAGGAAAGCATGGATAGGTGCACTGGCAGCCGCGATATAACTGAAATAATGTTGAAAACAGCATTAAACACCATACAATCAATCAATCAATTAGAATGTTTCATCTGTATATAAGTAGAGTAGAGTACTGCACTTCTTTCAAAGTATAAGACTGCACATTTGACCATTTAGTTTTTCATGACTTTTGAAAGCATTGCTAAAAAAAAGAGCAATTGCTTGTACCAATCAAATTTTCTTTTCCAGCAATTTTTCCATCATGTGGAAAATGGTACCATATCCTCCTTTCAAATGCTTGTCCTTTATGTAATTTTTAATAACTTATGATTCATTTGAAATTAGCATGCATAGTAAAGGGTTAATTCATGCTGAGTACACATGTTTGTTTTACGATAGCTGTCTTGGGCCAATTTCTTTCTTGACTTAATCAGCCAAGAAAGAGTATGAGTCATTTTAAGTTTTAATTATAGTCAAGTACATGCCAATGTAGAATTTTTGAAAGAAAAAAAAAATCCTTTTGACCATAATGTTTGTTTCTATGTTGCAGATATTCATGGTAAAGTTGTACATGTGGTTGTAAGGCCCCCACCCTCCGCAACCAGGCCATCCAGTAACATAGACAACCCCCAGCCCAACACCACTACCCCGGGAAGAGATGTTAACAGTATCGTGGTTGGTTCTTTCACTCTTCCCTCAGACATACTGGACGCTAATATGGTTCAGGTTTGTCTTATACAAACAATTGAGTACCATGTCTTGTAAAATAAATCTTTAAACCTGTTATTAGACAATACCACATTTTTATATAATCAACCGAGTGCCATTTTTTTAACCTGTTACCAGACAATAAAGCATTTTAATGACCTTGAAGAAGAAGCCTTTTGAAAACATTGTGGGAAATGGAGAAAATGCTGGTAACCAGCATTTTCTCCTTTTTCCACATTATTTTCTATTCTTTCAGAGACAGATCTCATTAGCCACATTTAATTTGTTGTCTGCAACTGCTTTGAATATGGGCATGTTTAAAATTTTGTCTCTCGTTAAGAGTTACCGCATCACCTTCTGCAGTAAACTTTATTACCATTTTGCATCTACAACTTTTGAGAGCATTCTGGCGAACAGGCAAAACGGCCCATGAAAAAGTATTTCTTCTTTGCCCAAGATGAAGTTTTTGCATGCATTCTTATTCGAGATGGTATTTCATGTTGACTATCCATATTTTGAAAGGATAGTCTTAAAGTTAGAAGGAAATCTAAAATGAACACATAAGATATGGATACTGGGAAAGTCTTAGATGGATTGAAAAACAGCACATAATAATGTCTCTTTATTGTCATAGCTTGCTACCAAGGATTATTTGTATTGGGGGAGCATTCTCACATAAGCTAGCAGAAACAGGGATATCTTTAATGAGCCATGCTCTGTGAAAAAGGGGTTTAATGTGTCTGCTAAAAATGTTGACCCAGGTCAGCGCACTTCACGCAGGCTGACCTGGATTGAAAATTTCTGTTACTGGTCAATTTTCTGCATGTCAAAGGACCGGTCTGTTTTATGATTCATCCGGTTGTTAAACAAAATGGATTTTATGGATCCATAATTATAATAATTATGATGACTTGCTATGTAAAATGCATCACAGAGATGCATTAAGCCCCCTTTTGGCAGAGCAAGGCTCAATAGCAAGTGAGACTTGCGCTCAAACCCAATTCTGAAATTAATTTGCAGAGGACAAAGTCCCATCTGAGTGCATTATGATGGGACATACATTATTTATCAGTACAGTAGGATGGTGTCCCAGAAACCCAACCTTAGCAGAGCACTGTGTCACCATATTTTTTAACTTTTCACCAAACAACAAAATTTAAGACTAGTCCAAATTGAAAGCCTTTGCAGATGTTAAATCTAATGTGGCTCAAATGATAAGAATAATCTCTGAAAGGGTAGAAAACATTGTGGGAAAAGGAGAAAATGCTGGTTACCAGCATTTTGTCCTTTCCCACACTGTTTTCAAAAGAAATCTTTCTGGGGGTCATTAAAACTCAGGAGTGTGAGGTAAAGGGTTTAATGCTTTTTTTGTAAAAAATATGGAAAGGTATGACTCAGTAAATATACTAGTAATTCATATGTGTTGCTGCTTATATGTTTTATTCCTACTCTACCATATTTTAGGGAATTGCTCAAAATGTGATCAGATCTATGGGAGATCTAGGTAGAAATGCAAGAGTCTCAACAAGAACTTCAGTAAGTGCTGTGCTTCAGTCATTTTATTAGCTTGGCTGTTTTCGAAGAAAACGACAAGTTAATGTCATAGCCCTAATCATTGTCGTCAGCATTGTCGTCTGTGTTGCTGTTATATGCATTGTCGTGGTTGTGCGAAAACTTTGACATTTTGTAATATCCCTGTTGTTACTTAAACCTTAGACAAGTTGTTATCTATCAAAAGGGGGCCTCATACAACAGGGGTAGGTAACCATCAAAGTATTTTTGACACAGTTATGTCCCTTTTTTTCCCCTTAAAATTTTCCATTAAAATCAAGCCCTTGCAGCTGAGTGTTGGTACTGGCATATGGTGCTCTTGTAATTACATTTAGTAATTTTTGCTGTTTTCAAGGCATGCAAATAGGTGGTCATACTGTATAACTAGTTATTTCACACCTACAGCCGATGAAAATGATTCATGCTCTGGCAAAAGGGGGCTTAATATATCTCTGTGATACATTGTACAAAGCAAGTCATCACATTGTTATGGATCTGTTAAGTCCATTTTGTATAACAAATGACTGAATCATGAGGAATACTGGTCCTCTGACAAGCAAAAAGTTGACCTGTAACAAAAAGTTTCAACCCATATCAGCTTGCATAGATTGTGCATGCTGACAGGGTTAATACTTTTTGCAGATACATTAAACCCCCTTTTTCACAGAGCATAGCTCCAATGCCTAAATACTACTCAGTGAGTACAAAATTATCTGAATCCATATTGGATTCTGTAATTAAGCAAATGTGGATTTTTCATTATGAGGCTCGAGTCCTGAATATCAATATTTGCATGGAAGAGTAGTCGCCTTCGTAAGAAAGCTTTTATTTGTAAAAGACCTCAACTATAATGAAATATCTTACATATTTGTTACAATATTTCTAGATGTATTTCTAAAATGAGCCTCAATTCAAATTGAGTATCCAAAGTTTGTTTTCAAACTTGTTTATCACAAACTTTCAGGCTGTAATGAGATAATGTTGATATAGCAGTATATGTTTAACTCTTAACCAGATGACAGAATTTTACACTTGTCTGATATGAAAGTATTTGCATATGACAGATTAAGTGTGGCTCAAATGATGAGATTTGTCTTTTAAAGGGTAGAAAACATTGCGAGGAAAAGAAGAAAATGCTCGTTACCAGCTTTTTTTTTTCCCCAATAGATTTTAGAAGTCTTCTCCCTCAGGGTCATGTAAATGGGAACGTGTGGTAAATGGTTAAAGCTTTACCAGACAACAAAATGTAGACCTATCCAAATTGAAAGAATTTGCAGACAAGAATTTAAATGTGGTTTAAATGATGGTATCTGTCTTTGATAGGGTAGAAAACATTGTTGGAAAAGGAGAAAATGCTGGTTACCAGCATTTTCTCCTTTTCCAACAATGTTTTCAAAAGCCTTCTTCCTCTGGGTCATTTAAAGTTGGCATTGTGTTAATAGTTTTCAAAGAGTTTCTGAAATAAATTTATGTTTAGAATGATGGCTCGGCCCTGGATGTACACATACACCTTGGACCTATACAGAGTGGTCAAACAGTCAGTGAAGCACAGATGAGGTTAAACACAGCCCAGACAATGATCAGACTAGCAAATGATTCACTGGAAAGACTTGAGGTGGGTAAAGTATAGCTAGTGTTGTGACTAGATTTTTATCCATGAAAAATATGGCAAGCTTTCGTCCTCACATAATTGATGGGTAAATGGTAAATATTCCTTTCTTTCCATTCATGAAATAAGTCTTGATTTCAAATTTTCAACTATACATGGCAGTAATAGTACTTGCATCTTTAGCATAAATGTGGCTTGGCATAAACTCATATTTTATATGGATAAGTCCTTTTCTGGAAGGCGATGGTCCGCACTGTCCTACTTCCACATCTTACTGGATTACTAAATTCATGGATAGGATTGACCAGGGAAAAGACAAAATCTCAATCAAAACTGAAAAATCAGAATTTGATTTGTTGACACAGTTGAATGAACCTGATGTCTAAATATAGAAACCAGAGTATATGAACTTGCCAGAGGTTGCAATTATGTCAACATGATTGCTCAGCTAATCACAGATTTTTTTTCCATCTATATTTCCCTCTGAAAATATATTTATGAGCCATGCTCAGGCTAAAGGGGGTTTAATGCATCTCATTGATGTATTATAGCAAGCAAGTCATCACATGATTGTGGATCTATATAAAGTCTGTTTTGTCTAACAACTAGCTAAATCTGGAGGTAAAGTAGTCCTTTGACATGCAGAAAATTGACGATTAACAAAAGGTTTTGACCCAGGTAACCACTGCGGACTGTGCAGGCTGACCTGGGTTGATAGTTTTTGCAGATGCATTAGGCCCACTTTTCACAGTATGGCTTGTATGTAATTCACAGATTTGAGTCACAGGTAGGAGTTGATATGTTGCCTTAGTCTCAGATCTGAAGAATTTTGCTACTAGCTACTTTATCTCACCACAAAATGTTAAACCCTTCCATATTGAAACTACTTGTTGTGACCAATTTTGATGTTTCACAAATGATTTGATTTGTCTTTTACATGCTAGAAAACACTGAGAAAAGGTGAAAATGCTGGTTACATTTTACCAGCATTTTCTCCTTTTCCCTTAGTATTTTCAAAAGCCATCTTCCTCAAGATCAGTAAAATTGATGGTTGCTTGTTAGAGGGATGATACCTTATCTTAAAATATCATTTTCAGAATGCAACTCGTGGCAGTGGAAGTAGATCTGATACTCCAAGGTCATCCAGC
Source organism: Hippopus hippopus (assembly GCA_946811185.2). Lineage (NCBI taxonomy): Eukaryota > Metazoa > Mollusca > Bivalvia > Cardiida > Cardiidae > Hippopus > Hippopus hippopus. Next base: position 47,654,466 of record OX328098.1, on the reverse strand, counting down.
CCTGCATCAAACAGGGAAGCAGAAAGCAGCCCCAGTGATACACAGGCTAGAGAAACCTCCACAAGACTTTCCCCAATGGATACCTCCGGTATTGTGATCATTACACTATTATCATAGGCATATGATGGAACAATAAGATCAAAATAAATATAGGACTGTTGAAACTTTGTGTAGGATGACATTAGCTTCTGGTGCATTCTTGTTCCTTTCTTCAATGTATTCTGCTATTGAGATGTGTCAGACAGGGTATTATTTATCAATTAACTCTTTACCAAAGGACAAAATTTTAACCTTTTCTAATTTGAAATCATTTGCATACAATAATATATCAATTGTGGTTTAAGTAATTGAAATTGTCTTGTAGGAATTTCAAATCTGTTTTGATAAGTATATCTCTTCAAGTATATTATAGTATAGATCAAACTGCATGCTCTCTTCTGTCTGATCTTGATGTACTGTTTATCTGTAAAATTGTTTCATAGTTTGCTAGAATTTAACATGAAAAAGAAAGATTAAAATTTATCGATATTCTTTGTACTTTACAGAAGAACCTACATCAAGTCAGCAGACCCCAGAAGATTCATCAGCAGATGTGGGGTCTACAAATACTGAAACAGAGGGTTCATCTACACCCAATCAGAATGAAGCAGCAGCAAGTTCTACACAATCTGATGCAACTCCAGGAAGCAGCTCGCAAGATCAAAATGATCAGAATCAGCAGCCTCAAAGACCTGTGTATGATTATTTTAGTGATTTTAGAGTTTTAAGAGAGATGAAAAACTGAATTTGAAAGGCGAATAAGACTTTTTAATGATATTTATTTAATGGTGGTAAAAAAATAAGTTTCGTTGGCAAATAAAGATTTACTGTAAGTCATGGATACACTTAACTTGGTGTTAAAAGAAAGTAAGAAGAACATCTCTAGATATTGGACTAATGGCAAGTTAGTTTTGCTGATATACAAGTTGACAAAATAATCAAAACATATAAAAAATCAGATACAAAATTTGATTGGTCAACCATAACTCGATATCTAAACAAAATAGAGACTGTTAACTCATTACCAGACTACATAATGACAGACTTGGCCAAATTGAGAGCATTTGCAGATGACAAAGTTACATTTTAGATATTTAATTCTAATTAACCCTTTACCACACATCGAAAACTTTGGACATGTCCAAGCTCAAAGCATTTACAAATGACAAATTAAATAGGCTTGAATTTGAAAGTTGTCTTTGGTAGGGTATAAACTATAAAGCATTGTGAGAACGGAGAAAATGCAGTGATTGTTAACTCTTTACCAGAAAGCTTGAAAGGAGCATTAAACACCATTCAATTAATCCATCATTACCTGAGGGCAAAGTTAAGTTGTCATTCACATTGAAAGCATTAGAAGACAATAAATTGAGTGCTGCCCAAATGGTAGGTCTGTCTGTGAAAGGATGGAAAACTGTCAGAAAAGGAAAAACTGCTGATTGCCAAAATTTTATCCTTTCCCATCCTTAAAACTGTTTTAAAAGCCTTTTTCCTCAGAATAGAAGAAACAAGGGATCTTTTTAAAAAGGGTTAAGAGATGAACGAGAAATTGTATAAGTATTAACATGTTTTAGACGTCCAAATATCACTGCTCTGGGAGAGGTTCTGACAGATTTAAATGAGCTGACACAGCGTCTACAGCCTCACATGCAGAGATTCACAGAAATTGTCAGAAATGATTGTGAAATGAATGAACAGGTAGGTAATAAAGCAAATTTTTCATTTACATTATTTTTCTACGAAAAGATGGAAGAAAATTGTAGTCTGTCCATTTAGCTTTGCTGTCATGGCTGATTCAGCGATGGATATCATTTGAATTTGTTAACTCATTGTTTTCAGCCAATAACATTCTGTGTCTTGTAGCAGACCACTTTTGAAAAATTTCAAGCATTGGGATAACTGTTTGCCGAGCCCCGGTATCTCAGTCAGTAGCGTGCAGGGCTTGAGAACACGGGGTCCAGGGTTCAATCCCTGGCCATGACCCCTGGCTCGGCTAATTTCTTTCCGAGGATTGATGATAGTCAGTGCGACACGATTCATTCCTCTCCCACCGCTGAATATTGTTTTGACGATGAGTATGTGGGAAAGCAGCCAGTGGCTTGGAAAGAAATTCGTGCGAAGTACTGGTAAAAGAGACTCCAGGAATGCATGGATAGGTGCACTGGCCACCGCGATATAACTGAAATAATGTTGAAAACGGCGTTAAACACCATACAGTTAATGGGATAACTGTTTAAAACGAAGAACTTTTGCATTCATGTACTAACCTCATTTCACCTTGTTTATCCCTATCTTTTAGCGAATTTTGTAAGAGAAAAGAAAAAAAAATTGTTTTAAGTTTGAGGTATCTTTTATTTTTGAGCACCAAAATTCAGTGGCTTATTGACTGAAAAATGTCAATTTTGGTGTTCACTTTGTGCAATTACCATCATAGTCTTACTTTGCTCTGAAACCAAAAATCTCATGTGTATCATAGTTTATAATGTTTAAACTTAAAGTATAAAAATTCATTACTTTTTACATCAACAAATTGTATACAGAAGGTATAACTTGTTTTATATGAGCAGCACTGGGAAATGGCGGTTTCATGCATCTTCGTAATGCATTATACAGAGTAATTTGTCGCACAATATGGATTCATTTTGTCAAAAAAATTAGTTCAAAGGATAGAACGGTCCTTTGACATGCAGAAAATTTGGTAATGTAGAAAACTTTTGACTAGTCAGCCTGTATAATACTTTTTGCAGATGCATTAAACTACCTTTTCTCAGATCATGACTCATTATCTTGTTACAGGAACAGAGAGAAAATCAGCGTGTGTGTAATCATGTATCTGAAGTGATGCATGCCTTCAGTCATGGATATCATGCACTCAGTGACCTGATGGTGGATCTATCCCAGAGTCGACCGAGACAGTTATACGTTACCCTTGCCATAGCACACCCTCATACAACTGTGATACAGCAGACCATTCCTGTACAGGTAATTGATAGAATATGCATTAATTCCAGTAGACATCTTTTTTGGTCTTTAAGCAGTCTTGAATCTGTTCACTTTTCATTGTAATTCCTTTTGCAGCCATGTGGCATTGAAAACACTGAGCCAAGCGGATAGCTCAGCCAGTCACTCCTAGGGCTTAAAATCTGAGGTTGCTGGTTTAAATCTGCAGTTTGGCTAATTTCTTTCTAAGGATTGATGATAGTCATTGCAACAGATATAATGACTCTGTCACCACTGATCATTGTTTTGATGATGGTTACGTGCAGAAGCAGCCAGTGGCTTGGGAAAAATATTGTGCAAACTGCTGGTAAAAGAACGTCCAGGAGCACATGGATATGTGCACTGGCTGCAACAGTATAACTGAAATAATGTTGAAAATAGCTTTAAACTTTGTACAGACAAAATTCAAATTATTGAAGTAAAAGAAGAAGTACTTATTATATGCTCAGAAGAACCTTTTTCATAATTTGTTTACTTTTTAGCCAGTTTCTGTTTTGTCCAATATTACATATGTCTGCATGTTTTGTTTTCTTTGTATAAGTTGTTATTAAAATTTGATATTGTAAGATATTGTTAACATGTGCATGTGTAGTAATAGGGGAAATGTTGATGACTGGGTTGATAGATCTGTTAGCAATACATCTGCTGGATATATTATGGATTAATTCAGTTTTGTTGATGACCATATAGAAAATATGTAATCAAAAGCACAAATTACTGTTACCTTTATAGATTTACTAAGACATTGCGAGCTTGAATGAAGTATTGCAGTCATTTTCTGAACACATCTGATTGTACATGTTTTAGGCTCATGTACAGATTGGGGGCAGTCCAAGATTGATTCGCCGCCAATTTGAAAGAAATAGAGCGACAAATTCTGGGGCACGCTCTGATCCTACAGTAAGACAGTATTCATAGAACTGGGTCCTACTTCACTAACAGTTCTGAATTCTAGATCTATTTTACTTGATTTGCCATCTGAGAAGAAAACCATAGCCAATCAGATGGCTACCAAATGAATTTGAATTTTAAATAATATTAAACCCTCAACTGCAAAACAAAATTTTATACTGGTCCAAATTGAAAACCTTTGCAGACAACAAAAGAAATGTGGATCAGATGATGAACTTTGTCTTTATATAAGAACAGAAAACATTATGGGGAAAGGAGAAATTGCTTGTTAGTAGCATTTTCTTCTCTTCCCATGTTTTCAAAAGCCTTCTCTCTTGGAGCCATTAAAACTCGGGATTGTGTAGGAAAGGGTTAAGATAGTTGGTAAATTTCGACCCTGATCCTATCTGATTTGTCTTTCTTAGTTTTGACTCTACTTTAGATATCTTTTTCTATCTAAACTTGTGGCTTTGGATGCTCACCTTTTCTTTATAAATTTTGCAGTTTTTGAAACATTTCCAAGTACAAATACATTGTATAGCATTTTCAAAGATACATCAATATACATGTATGTCAAAACATAGAACTAAGTCTTACATCAAGTGTAGATTTGTCCTAGTGTAACTTGTATTGGTAGGAATTGTATGAGTCTTACACCTGGAGATCTTCCTTTTATTCATTATATATTAACTTTGCTTTGTACATTTTGTACTTTTCACATTTCTCTGGTAGCCAGTATTATCTTCATTACCAACAATGCTGTATTTCCTCTCAGAGACATCCCATCATTTGAGCCATATTTGATTACTTATGAAATTTTGGACAAGTCACCAAGCCCTAAGGGACAGTCGGTAGCATACTGGACAAGAGACCAGCTAAGCCAGTTGCTTTCCAAGGATTGATGATAGTCATTGCGAAAGGATTCATTCCTCTTTCACCACTGATCATTGTTTCCACAATGGTTATGTTAGAAAGCAGTCAGTCACAGGGGAAGAATATTGTGCGAAGTCCTGGTAAAAGAAACTCCAGGAAAGCATGGATAGGCGCACTAGCTCCTGAGATATAACAGAAGTAATGTTGAGAAAAGTCATTGAACACCAAATAAAGAAACATTTGGACAAGTCTAAAATATTATAGAGTTATGTTCTGTAAAGAGTTAACCTGATATGGTAGTCAAATAACCAACAAAAATTTTTAGTTCACAGTAATGCATTTCTTCAACATGCTTCATAGTTGTCTGATTTAAGTCCTAACTACACAGTCTTGAGTTTGAATTATCCTAAAGGAAAAGGCTTTTGAAAACATAATGTGAAATGGAGAAAATACTGGTAAGCAGCATTTCTCTCCTTTTTCCACTATGTTTTCTATCATGTGCAAGAACTTTGGCTTATTTGTATCACTTGAAATTTTGTTGTTTGCGGGAGCCTTTAATTTGGAAGACTTCAAAATTTGTTGTTTGGTAAACAAGTTTTCTTGTCACATACCTATCATAAATAAGTATTGTTTTAGGTAGTGGAAGCTGAGGAAGTTTGTAATCAAGACATATGCAAATCTAACTTCCTGTAATGATACTGGTAATTTCTTTGTCTGTTTCAGCGCCATAGGCAGGGACTTTAGTGGATGGTGTAGATCAAAATCAGACTGCAGAGAACATGCAGTCTGATCTTGGATCTAAATAGTCCACTTGTTAAGACAAGCCTATGTAACAAAAGTCTTATTCAGGTTCAGTGGATAGTACGCAGTTGTTACAAAGATATTAAAAAAATAATGTGAAGTACTGATATTTCTAATTCAAAGGTTAATCTTCAGCTTAGCTGATTATAAGATCTGTAAAAGCCATTTTTAACAACAATTCTAGATATTGTTTTTATTCCAAACTCCAGGCCAAGCCATCTGGTAGGCTAAAACAGGATGTCCCAACCAACCTGATGGCAAGTTTTGGAATTTTGAATTAGAAATGAATCTGGATCATTTGTTGGATAGCGACCCAGAGTTTCAGCTTTTGAGTTATAAAAGAAGTTTTCTTTTACATTTACGTCAAAAGGTAGCAGTTCCCATAACAAGAAGTGGGTCATCGACGTCCACTACAAGCACAGGAACCAGCACTACTCCTGCTCCTAGAACAACAGAGACTGGTACCCAACCTACTGTACCATCTACAACAGAAACAGGAACACAACCAGCATCTGCCACAGGGAGCCAAGGAGATGGAGATGATGTAGACAGAATTTCGCAAGAAATGAGAGCTGGATTAGAAAATGTATTTGGACAGGTAAAGACCTTTTTGTCTGTTTTACACATTTCAGTTTGGAAAATAAATATGGAAGAAGCTGTATGTTTTGTGGGTCTGTATTTACAAAGCAGTTTAGATTTATCACTACTGAGCAATTACCTGATACAGAAACTTTAACCCTTTACCACACAATCCTAAGTTTTAAAGACCCTGAGAAAGAAGCCTTGTAACCAGCAGTTTCTCTTTTTCCTCCAATTTTTTGTCTATTCAAGGACAAATACTATCATTTGAGAATCGTTTGAGTTGTCATTTTTAAATTCCCACTATAATTATTGACAAGGCTAAACTTTTGCAGTGTGGTAAAAGGTTAAGGCTTCTTTCTATGCACCTGGTGGATTTTTTAAACATAGTGAGCAATTTCTCCACCTGGAATAATGTTTTCACAGTAATATTCAGATCAAGTCATATTCTTTCACACTGTTGTCCACATTCCTCATGTTTTTCAGATGGATATTTAATAAAAAGCATGTGACACAGCAGGTGGAACATTGTTAATCGAACATTAGTCAGATGTATTTATATGACTGGTTTTTGGGCTTCTTTAGTATTCAGGCATATCACGAGGACAGCTCAATTATTTCTGTCCTTCCAGGGTTCAATCAGTACTTGATGTTGGCTCTGCAATGCCTTGCCCAATAGCATTTCTATGTGACTAGCGGGCTCAGCATAAATTTAATAAGGATTTGTACATAACATATTCAGTGCCTTTACCATTGAATGAGCCATGGAAAACCATGGATGGTAAAAAATGTTGTAAATGTAATGTTATGTTATATACTAGATCTGGGTCACTCGTGATAAGTCCTTCTATATCAGATTCTGTACTGAAGTGCTTTTCTTGTAATTCACCCACCATTCTGACCAAAGGTCTTAGTCTTCGTTCCAAGAATAACCATACAATTGACTGACATTGTAGCTCTCAGCTGACAAGTGTTGGAATTTAGAATTGAGTTCAGAGACCTTGTTCTCAACCATTCAGTTGGCTTGAAAGGGATTGTATCACATTTACACAACACAGCATGAAATTTATTTCCAGGGCTTACAACAAGGGGATGGATCCCCAGATAACCCCTATGTATATGTTGAGATGGGCCCAGACACAATGACTGTAAACAGTATATCAGCCCAGGTTGTAACTTCTACAGATGATGAGTTGGACCAACTAGAAACAGGTAGTCTAATTGTTCATATCTCTTTTGGAGCAGTTAACCCCTTACCAGATGACAAAATTTGGGAACCAACTAAACTCAAAGCATTTGTAGACGACAAATTAGATGTGAAAAAGAAGAAAGGATTTGTATCAGAAAGGGTAGAAAACATTCTGGGAAAAGGAGAAAATCCTGGTTACCAGCATTTTCTCCTGTTCCCACAATGTGTTCAAAATCCTTTTTCAGGGTAATTAAAAGTCAGGATTGTGTGGTAAAGGGTTAAGACATAAAGGATAAGGGTGTTTTATCCATCAGCTTGTATATCTGTAGAATAAGGTCATGCTTTTTCATAAACTGTGAATGGCAGGGGCATGAAAACTTTTATTTCTACAGTAATGGGGAAATTGGTTAATTGGAATCGCAACTGCTATTTGTAGGTAAGGCATATCAGTTTCAGATTTGATGGTGAGTCAGCACTGTAGTATGTAAACCCTTAAACATACATCTTCACTCGTTTTCATCCAGTTTTTTAAAGCTTTTCCTCTTTATTTTATGAAACTATAATCACTCTTTTATCTTCATGCCAAATATTGCCCCTGATGGTTGCAAGGTTGCACAGATTACAGCAGATAGAAAATGCATTTCATTCTATTGCAGCTAGCCATAGACATAACAACCACAGTTTCCAGTTCAAATCATAGACCAATCTCTACAGTTTCTTTACCTCATACATCTTATATTGATTTTTTATCTACATTTACACAGCAGACTAGATTATAACAAGTTTTAACAGCGTTTGTTTACTCTCTGGCTGTAAAGATGTCTCTTTAAAGCATCTGTCACATTTTTAGTTGCCTTTGCAGCAAAGATCAAGATTAGACTGCAAAAAACTTTGATCTTGATCTTTGATCTTCATTGTCTGCTTTGTTTAGACACTAGACTACAGCCTTCATAATATTTCAGTTATTTTGATTGTTTTTCTAAACTAAAAATGCTTGTTGGGTTTATATGGCATTCTAAGGGTTAATATGATTATTTGAGACAGTTCTTGGCACCAGTGGCATTGTGTAGATATTTCACCCATTTAATTCTGGAAATAATGATATGCTTTTATGCTAATTATCCTTGTGTCACTGCATTATTTTATGTGTGGCCTTACATATCAATGACCCAAACAATCCCGAGTGTTAACGATAAAAAAAGCAGACCTTTGAAAACATAGAAAATTGAGAAAATGCTGCTAATCATCATTTTTTTCCTTTTCCCACGATGCCTTTTACCTTTCCATAAATGCCAATTTTCAAGTCTCATTTGTTTTGAGGTCTGCATATGCTTTAAATTTGGACAGGTCTAAAATTTTGTTGTTTAGTCAAAAGTTATCTAACTTTCATTCATTTACAGATCTGTTTTCACCTTTATTGTATTTGTATTTTTATCTACAGGCAGCTCTGACACTCCAACAAGTACACCTGTCAGTACACCTGCTAGCATGTCCACAACCACAACTACAGCTGGGCCACAGGTTCCTAGTTCACAAGGTCTGCCCCAGTCTGGCTTACCTCCAAACTTCTTACAGGGAGTTATGCAACAAATTTTGCAACAGACAGGTTAATTCATTGGATTGATACATTTTGTTTAACTCTTTACCACACAACAAAATATTGGACTTGTCCAAGTTGAGAGCATTTGCAGGGGGCAAAATTTTTCTTGCTTAAATGTTGGAAATTGTCTTTGAAAGGTTAGAAAACATGGTGGGAGAAGGAGAAAAGGCTGGTGACCAGCATTTTCTCCTTTTCCCAACATGGTTTCAGAAGGCTTCTCCTTCAGAGTCATTTAAACGCGGGATTGTTTGGTAAAGAGTTAACTCTGTATGGTACAAATATGTTATCTTGTTAGCTGCTGTAGATTTTTTTCAAAAATGTATAACTGTATTGATCAGTTTCTCTGGCACTTAACTGCAGTATATTGTCAACAGATGAAAAAACATGTTGCATTGTTTATGCCTATATGTGAGCAGAAAAAATGAAATACATCAATTTTGGTTAATAGGCTTATTCTTATTCTTTGACTGGTTCAATTCAGGATTATGGCAAGTGATGATATAAACATATTTAGTGAGTAAACATTAGTTATATTCCAAGTAATTTTAGTCACAGTGTTTATGATATCTACAGACAAGTTTTGAATTGTTAAATTTTGATCATAAGGTAATCTTTGGCTATTTTAATTAGTAAATAAATCATTTGGTACAAAAATATATCAAAACATAAACGATTGTGTTTCAGGGAAATTAGAAAGACTAATGTTACTATACAAGAAAAAAATTAAGTTGTGTAAAATAGTTTATTTCATATGTGGGACCTGTCAAGGCACAAAATGTGAGTGATCATTGAGATTTTTTTATGGGAAACCTACAATGCCTCATCCTAGATGGAATACTGTTAAGATCTTTGATTTATACTGAGCCAAACTGACTAGAAAGGGCAGACAGGTAAGAACCAGGATTAGACCCCACAAACTGTGCTGTCTCCTCTTGGATCTACATTGTCAGCAAAAGTAATAAAAGTAAACCCTTCACACATTCTCAAGTTTTAACAACCCTAATGAAGAAGCCTTTTGAAAACATTGAGAAAAAGAGAAAATACTAGTAACCAGCGTTTTCTCCTCTACCCACAATTTTTTCTACCTTTCCAAAGGTGAGTTTGTGAATTTCCAAAGGTGAATTTGTCATCTGCACAAAGCTTTCAAATTGAGCAACTGTAAAATTTTGTCAGTTGGTATAGAGTTAAACTTGGGACTTACAGGATTATTTTTATGTACAAAATTATATGTTTTTTTTTTTTTATTCAGGCACAGGTATGCAACCTCAAAGGATGCAGATAAACATTGGCCAGGTACCTCCACAAATGCCACCACCTGGTATGCCTATGGGATTCCGACTGGGCCCACACATCGTTAGAACAGGAGGTCCTAGAAATGAATCTGGTACTCAGACTGCTGGTAGCAATGGGGTACCAGCCAACAGTGGAACACAAACATCAGGTAATTAGTCCTGAGCCTTGTCATGGTTCGAAATTTAAGGGGAGAATCTGTAGTTTCTCAAGCATATATTAGCACTTATTGATTTATTACTTTTTTTAATAATTTTAAAAGAAAGTAGATTCCTTGTGGTGAATTGTGCTTATTGTAAGTACATCTTCATTTTCCACATTGTAATGATATATTGGAATTTTTTATTTTGAACTGTATAATGCATAACTCTTTAGTCTTTACCAATTGAAAAAATTCTAGACCTGTCCAAAATTAAAGTATTTTCAGATGACAAAAATGTGATTCAAAACTTGAAATTCATTTTTGGTAGGATAGAAAAAGGTGGGGCAAAAGGAGAGAATGCTAGTTACCAGCAGTTTCTCCTTTTTCCACCTTGTTTTAAAAAATCCTCTGCAGTTAAAACACTGGATTGTATGGTAAAGGATTAATTTTTTGTCTTTAACTCTTTGTTGACTACCCTTATTCTTACTTGAATGTATCCAGACATTCTGCAGATCTGTGTCAGAAATGATAGCATTTTTGCAGAGAAAAAAGTAAATGTATCTCTTATGACAGGGCTTGCCTTTGAAGGGGTAGAAAGCACCCTGGAAAGAAATTGCTGAAAGATTGTAAAACAAATATCTATGTTGTAAATTGGTTAAAAACAATCACTTCAGCTTCACCAACTAGTACCTTCGGAACTCAGACGACCAGCACCACTCCTAGTAGTACCTCTGGCACCCAGACTCCATCAGTGCCTACAGCATTTATGGTACCAGGGGGTGTTCAAAATGGTGCACCATTACGTATGCCAGGACCCTTTTCAGGTGCCATGGCACCTGGACTCGGGCTCAACCCAGCAGATCCATACCTGCCTTGCTCTTCAAGACACTTTCTCACTAGACATGCTACCAATCTACTGAATAGTGCTAACAGTAATCAACAGGTTTGTATTGAGTCTTTACTCGTTGCCAAGTGGTGTTTTTACATCTATAGAGAAGGCCTTTGAAAACATTGGATTAGGAGAAAATGAGGTTAACTATCATTTTTACCTCTTTAAAACAATTTCAAGCCTTTTGTAGACAAATCCAGCATTTGAGCTGGGTTTTTCCTCTGCAAAGTTTTTATAATTCATCAGATTATTACTGTACTTGTAAAGATTAGCTGAGTTAATGAAATATATACTGAACAAAATAAGTAACTTCTGCTGTGTTTAAGTGCAGATATACGTAAATATAGAAAGAAAGATTGAATTATTTTTACTTGTATTCCAAGAGTATTTCAATGTGAATTTGTGTGTAAAATTTTATAGTTCTACGTTCACGGAAAACTGTTGAAATGTTTGATTAAATGTGGTAGGGGTGGTAGACCAAAATCACACATTAATACTGGGTATGGTCACCTTGAGCATCGGGTACTGCCTGGCATCGTTGGTGCATAGAACCAACAAGTGTGTTGATTTCTGCCTGTGGAATGTTATTCCACTCCTGGATTAAGGCTTGTGTTAGTTCACTGATGTTCGATGCTGGAATAGGGCGACGTCTAACACGCTGGTCCAAATTATCCCACAGGTGTTAGATGGGATTCAGATCTGGACTTTTGGCAGGCCAATTATTAATGAATGCAATATTATTCGTCCTGTGGAAATTCACAGTATCTCTAGCTGTATGGCTTGTGGCATTATTATGTTGAAACAGAGTGATATTGGCATTATTTTGAAACAGTGGGACGGCATGCCTCGCAAAAATCTCATCTTGTTGGGCATTCAAATTCCCATCGATCACGACGAGAGGTGTGTGATAACCATGCGCAATGCCTGCCCAGACCAAGACGGAACCTGCACCCCCAAAATGATCTCGTTCAAGTACACAACAGTCGGCATAACGTTCATTTCTTCTACGGTATACATGAACCCTGCCATCACTTTGATGAATGGAAAATCTTGACTTGTCGGAGAAAAGAACGCTATTCCATTGTTGCCTTATCCAGCAATGGTGTGTACATGCCCAATTAACACGATTTACACGGTGAAGCCGCGTCAATACACAACCAACATAAGGACAACGTCCACATAGACCACCTTCTAGCAGATGATTGCGTACAGTTTGGGCAGATATTGGGTTGTTATGTGTACCAGGGGTGTTAGCAGCAGTGGCAATGGCAGTGGCAGTTTGAAAACGATAGGTGTGTGTTCATGATAGAGCGGTCTTGACCAGGTGTAGTGATGTGTTGACGACCACTACGTGGTAAATCTTCTGTACGCCCTGTTGCTTGGAAACATTGCCTAAGGTATCGAATAGAACGGCTAGAACTGCAAACAACCCTAGCAACCTCATTCGTCGCCATACCAGCATTAAGCATTCTAATGGCACGTTCACATAAATTTGGTGGAATTCTAGGCGTATCAAAAAGAAAGAAAACTTTAAAAAATTCTTTTTTTTTTTCAACGTCTTTTTCTTATTGACAACAAAGTCTATAAAATCAGACTGAAAGGTTTGATTTTATAAACATGGATTATACTGGTCCGTGCATACACGAGAAAATGGAATTTAACATTTTCTTTTTTGTGTAATGCGTACAATTCAGTTATAATTGGTTTTATTTGACACATAATCCTTCACCCGAACATATGTAGGGCATTGGACATGTTGATTTCTTTTCATTACATTAAAAAAATATGTATAGAAATCGGAAGTTTCTTTTTTGGTTCAGTATATTTTAAATGAAAAGACAAAATCTACTTGTTGAAGTTGGAGGGCTTTATTGACTAGAATATCTCTCAACATATGAATCATGCTCTGTGAAAATCTTAACTGATCCATAATTATGTGATGATTTGATTGGTATAATGCATCGCTGGAAATGCACTAAACTCTCTTTTGCCAGAGCTTGGCTCATTTATGATTGTGTCTTTTCCAGCAAACCAATGATACAGTGTTAGCAGACATGGTTGGAAATTTGATGTCTGGATTGCTAGGGGGAGCCACAGGAACAGGGGCTACATCATCAACAGCTGCCTCAGCTGCTTCAACTACAGCAGGTAGACTTAAAATGTGCCATTTGGTAATTTGTAGCGTATTTACCTGATGACAAGACCTTAGCTTTGTCCAAATTGAAAGCAGTCACAGATGACAGATTATATATGGCTCAAAATATGAACTTTGTTCTTCATAGGGTAGAAAACATTATGGGAAAAGAAGAACATGTTGGTCGCCAGCATTTTTTCTTTTTCCCCCACGGTATTTTCAATATTTTCAAAAGCTTTTTTCTCAGGGTTGTTAGAATTCGGAATTTTGTGGTAAAGGGTTGAGATGTATATTCCCCTCCCCAAAGTCATTGCTTGTGCTCGTGTAGAAAGACGGTATATGGCTTGCAACACGCGAAAAGGGGCATTCAGACATTGGCGTAAAGTGTCGTCTCGGATCAGCCTGCGCAGTCCACGCAGGCTAATCCGAGATGGCACTTTATGACTACACTAGATTTTGTGATACAGTAGACTTGCGCAAAACAGAAAATTACATAAAAAAGGAAAGTGCAGTCTCGGATTAGCCTGCGCAGAGTGCGCAGGCTGATCTGAGACGACACTTTACGCAAATGTCCGAATGCCCCTTTTTGCGTGTTGCAGGCCATATTGCATAGCTTGATGTTTCATATTCATTTAATAACTCTTTATCAGATGACACATTTACAGCCTTGTCCAAATGGACAGTATTTGAAGACAACAGATTCATTGTAGCTCAAACAATGAAATTTGTTTTTAAAAGAGTAGAAAATACTGTGGGAAAAGGATAAAATGCTACTTAACAGCTTTTCTCCTTTTCTCAAAGTTTTCAAAAGCTGTCCTCTCAAGGGTAATTAAAACTTTTGATTGTTTGTTTGTAAAAGGTTAAGGTACTGGATATGTATTTTTTGTCTGATTCTTTCAAATCACATTTGAGTGTCCTTGGTCAATGCACTACAGAAAACCAACTATGTAAGTTTTCAGTGTTTTATGACTGTAAAGCTGTTTGCTACAGCATATTGTAACACCATTTACACAAGTTTTTGTAAAGAAAATACAAAGACATTGGCATACAAGAATTACCCCTGGTTAAGTTTAGTCATGAAAACTACCATATGTGAAGAAGACTCAAAATCTTTTCATTTAAACTTTTGTCAAGATACTAAAAGCATGATATTTTGGTAAAAGATTAACAACATATTTTATGACGAACAGGTTCTGGAGGTGGTACCAGAACAACAGGAGGTGTAGGCCAACCCCGTCCAGCAACTAGTATGGGTGCAGCAACATTTTCCTTGAATGCGGGGCAGCCAAGACCTGGAGGTCCTTTATTTAGGGGACCTTTCACTTTAGGGAACCTGTTTCCAGGCAGAATGCCAACGCTCACAGGTACAAGATAAATCTGTGCTCAGTTTTTAACTGAATTACCAGTTAAGGTGTCATGTTTTGATTGATTTTGCAGTAAAAATCATAGTTTAGTTATTTTTCAATTTATCCCATTTTGCTTTTATTTCCCTGTTCCATGTTAACTAATTTGAGCTATGTTCTGGCAAAAGGGGATTTAATGCATCTCTGATGCATTATACTAAATATCATCCCATAATTATGGATCCATTAAATACTTTTCGTTTAACAACTGGCTGAATTTTGTGGTAGAATGGTCCTTGGAGACATGCAGAACATTTACAAATAGCAAAAAAGTTTCAACTGATGTCAGCCTGCATAGTCTGTGTAGGCTGACATTGGTAGAAACTTTGCATTAAACCCTGTTTTCACAGAGCATGGCTCATTTTTATTGAGTCAAATTTACTTAATTTGTTTTCAATAATAAATGGAAACTTGAAAATGGTAGACAGTGATGAATGGGTAGAGTTTCAGCCTCCCAGATCAGAGGTTTTTGGTTTGAATCCTGCTGTAAGCTCAGTTAGACTTTTGAAGTACCAACATGATAACATTAATGTTGATTGGATTTCCAGAAACAATCATTAAAAGAGACTCATATAAGTTTTGAGACTTGTATTTTAATCCACTTGAAATAAAAAGATTTAACTCCTTTCCGGATGACTGATGTATAGGCTTTTCCATATGTGCCCAAAGTAATAGGATCTGTTTTTGTAAGGGTGGCCGGAAAAATTGTTTGAAAAGGAGCAAATGTTAGTAACCAGCATTGTGTCCATTTCTCACATTATTTTTTCAAAAGCGTTCTATTGGTTTGTGTAGCAAATGTTTAAAGTACAATTGGAATTAAACAGATTCTCTTTACATTATAACATAAGGTATGAGGTTCCAGGTAAGAGCACCAAGAGCAGCAGGTCCGGCTCCTCCACCTGCAACAGGCAGTGGAAGTACAGGATCATCTACAACAGCAACCTCTAGTGCCTCGTCTACCACAGAACCCAATTTTGTACAGATGTTGCGATCCACATTACAGCAGTCTGTAAGTTAAGGTGTCAACTCCTTAACTGATTTCAGAGTTTTTTTTAAAGCCCCCTTTTTCAGGGGATAAAGCTTAAATCTGTACCACATGGCTTAAATTAGTCCATATTTTCAAATTGGACTAATCTAGGCCATTTGGTACAGAGTTAAGCTGGTATGTGTAGACAACAAATCCAATGCGGCTGAAATGATGGGATTTGTCTTTGAAAGGGTAGGAAGCATTAAGGGAAAAAAAGAAAATGCCCATTACATGTACCAGCATTTTCTTGTTTTCCCACAGTGTGTTCAAGTCTTCTTCCTCGGGGTCATCAAAAGCAGGAATTGTTTTCACACACCTGCTGTGGACTACTTATCTGTTTACCATATCTTATTGTCAAAGGAAAAAAAGGTTTTTTGGCTGCAAATACCTCTGGAATGTTCTCATCAGAAAACTGTTTTTCAGAATTCATTTATATGTAGCATGAATAGTCCTAGGACAGACTTTCTTCACATTTGAGTCATGCTTTGTGAAAAAGGGGTTTAATTCATTATAAAAAAAGTATTGATCCACTTTAGCCTGCACAGTCTGCTCAGGCTGATGGTAAATTTTCTGAATGTCCAAGGACCATAGTACTTCAAGTTCCGGTAGGTTGTTACACAAAATGTTTTTCATGGATCCATAATTATGTTATGACTTTACATGATGTAATAGAAACAGAGATGCATTAAACCCCTTTTTCTCCAGCACAACTTATTTATTATATCCCCGAAAAACGAATGTTTTCGGGGGTATACTGGAATCACCCTGTCTGTCCGTGTGTCCGTCCGTGCGTCCGTCCGTGTGTCCGTCCGTGTGTCCGTCTGTGTACAAATAATTGCCTGTTTCTGTCAAAGCGCTGGCGGGGGTATTAAGTCACATTCAGTGACAGCTCTAGTTGGCACTATCTTGGTATGTGAAAAAACTCGGCTTTTATTGGGTTGGCTTATTTTCTCTGTAAAATCTCATTGCATGATAGGCTTCTTACGGACGATGTTGCTCTCCATGCCTATTTTAAATTACTTTTGTATAAAGTTGTGGAGAGATACACAGCCATCATGATTTTTATGATCATTCAAGCCCTCTTATAGTTATACTACGATACTTAGACACATATTCATGCATTAAACCTTGATATATTTTATCCATATTATATATGTTTTAATTTTGTTTCAAGAAATTATGAGCAAACTCTTTACCAAACAATCTCATGTTTTAACAATCTTGAGGAACAAATCTTTGGAAAACATTGTGGGAAAAGGAGAAAATGTTTGACTTGTTATTTGCAAATGCTTTCACTTTGAACCAGTCTATAGTTTTGTTATCTAGTAAAGAGTTAAATATTATACATGTATGAACAGTGTGAATTAAATATTATACATGTATGTACAATGTGTTTGATTTTACCTGTAGAGTCAAGGACAGAGAACTGGGACAACACAAGCAACCAGCACAACACCAACTTCTACAGCTGGTACCACCAGAGACCAGAATCAGAATGTTCAGACTGGTACCGCAAATCAACTTATCTCTGATGAGGCTTTTACCCAGCTTGTCAGCAGAATAATCACTCATATGTCACAGGCTGCTGAGGGCCAGGCTCCTACCCAAACAGTTGGAGATTTCATCAGAACTCTTGGAGAAAATTACCCCATTCCACAAGGAGAGGGTAGGTGTTAAAGTCACTGTTGTGTTACTTGGAAAAAAATTTAGTTTGATTCTTTAGATGATATTATTGCAATTATATTCTTATGTCATTGCATGGCTTTTGAAATGGAAGCAATGTCTTGAAATGTTTGAAGAATGGTGGTATCATTTTGATACTTGATGTATTTTCTGTGGTTCTCAGAACATTGGCTGAATGCAGAGTTTACCAAAATATGCGTACAGTTCTAGGTAAAGAATGGTTTAACCTTTTTTCCAAATGATTCTTTGTTTTCTTACTCTTTGAAAGAGGACTTGTTGAGAACACAGTTAGAAAAGGAAAAAAAATTCTGGTAACAATATTTTTTTTATTGACTTGTAGAGAGTTAACTGAGAGAAAACTGACCAAACCTTTACTCTTTGGATTTTATCCTCAAAAATTGTATATTGTTTTTCAGGTTTTGTAAACGATGTTTTATCCTGCATTTTGGCTCATTTACAAATAACAGACATGCTACAGTTGTTTTATGGAAACTCAGCTCCTTTAAACCAGGTTCAGGTTCCATTGCGAGAGTTTCTGAGTAGATCAGTGTTGAATGATGAACCACCAAGTGAGGAGAACATCAGATCTGGAATTGGGCGCATCATAGAAACTATGCAGTCAGATATACAAGATATGGTGGTACGGCTCATTTCCTGTATTTTTGTGCAATTTTATCTTTCTCCCTTTTTAGTGTAGATTTAGATTCAGCTGTCTCAGTAATCCGTTACCATAGGACAGAAATGTACAGTTGTCCAAATTGAAAGCATTTGTAGATGACAATTTAAGCATGACTCAAATGATGGAACTTGTCTTTAATAGGGTAGAAACATCGTGTAAAAGGAAGAAAATTCTGGAAACCAGCACTTTCTCCTTTTCCCACAATGTTTTCAAAAGGCTTTTCCCACAGGGTCTTTAAAATTCGGGATTGTGTGGTAAGGGGCTAAGCACTTGAAAACATTGTGACAAATAATGCTATTGCTCAAATTATGTAAATTTGTCTTTTAGAACAAATTTGTCTAGCTAGTCTCTCTATCCAAGTTAAATTTAGAGAAAATTTTTCCTCTACCCTCCGTAAGACTTAAAGTCAGACTTGAGTAACAGATCTACTAAGGTAAGATGTAATACCTATGTCAGATCTTACATGAGATTGTGTACTTAACTCTTTCACTACCAATGATGACTTGGGTAGCTTTTGTAGTCTGATCTTGATAGAGACCATCCACTACTTTGTGATAGGACTATGACAAAAGACATTTTCAATAGCAGCAGCAGAAATCTTTTGTTAGAACTCTTAAAAAAAGTTGAATTTCTGGAGTTGATAGTGAAGGAGCTAATGAAACACAATTGTCACAGATTTTTTTTAAGATTCCCTTGTTAGACTGGGATAATCAACTTGAGTAAACGTTTATGAATACATGAAAAAATCTGGTTAAGGTTAAATTGTTTGTCACAAGGGGATGGGGATGGTTTTTTAGCAGTCATTATTTTTGTAGACCAAAATCAGACCGGGCAGATGAGCAGGCTGATGTTGTAATATGCAGGATATTTGAAGTTAAATGAACCCCTCATTTGTTCAACCTGTGGTGGTCAACTTATATCATATTTTGATTTCTTTTCAGAATTCTGCAGCTCCCAGACCACACATAGATTTCCTGGCCACAACCAACAGATTCTTGACACAACAGTTCTTTAATGTTGTGTTCCTAATCATGAATTCAAGAGGTAGGTTAACTTCATTCATTCATTTGGTTTTAGACAGGGACATTGAATGATTGAACAGTGCTAAGTTCTTTTTTTGCGCATTGGAAATGTAACTTTTTAATAACCTTAATCAGTGTATAGATATGAATGTTTGTACCCTGGGATTGACAGACTTTTTGGAATATCGTAAGAAAAGGAGCAAACTTTTGCCCTGAACGTTTTCCTTGCCTAAATAAGTAACAGTCTCCTTTCTTTCTGATTATTGTCCATTGTGTAATTTGAAATAGTTTCAGGTTCTTAAAATAAGCTTGTATAAAATTAGGTTATTGAATGGATGTATACACATGTAGAAGGTAAAGCTTTGTCTGAACATAAATTTCATTTTCACACCTAAACATACCTAAAAAGTTGCAGATGTTTGGGAGGTTTGTGACATTATAATCTGTTATTTAATCTGTTATTTAATCACCTGTACACATGCTGCTAATTTTGGCCAAGATTCATGTCTGCATTTGTAAGATGCTGGCAGAAATGTTTGTACTGTTTTGTACATGTTTGAGACTATTTGATTACGAGTACATGTTTGTTCACAGACATACGAAGTTTGGTCGAGATGTGTACATCTGTTTTTGTAGAATTCATGCGATGTTTTTTTCTATGAAGTAGACGTTTGAGAGGTTTAAAACATACTATGATTTTTCGTTTACAGACAGAGACCCAAATTTTGGTCGAGATTTGTATGCCTGTATTCGTAGAATGCTTGCAGAGATGTTTGTACTGTGTAGTAGATGTTTGGGAGGAATGCAACAGGTGGAGAGATTTGTTAGTGAGAGGCTGGTATGTCAGCTTTGAAACATTTATGAACATATTTAATCCTTGTATTGCTGAACCAAGAATTAAATTGCTGTTGCACAGAATGTGCTTCCTGATCTTGATATTTACACTGTTCATTTATTTTGCCAGAAATACCTATTAAATTGTAATAAATGCATTTTTTCTACTGACTAGGAACATTCATTTTGTTATTGAACTCTACAAGAGTTAATTCTTTACCTAGGGCCCTCTGTTTATGCAAATCCATGAAAAAAAGTTTTAGAAAACACTGTGGGAAAAGGAGTAAATGTTGGTAGAGATTATTCTCTCCTTCTACCACAATGATTTCTTCCCTTAAAAGATGAACCTGATCTATTGAGCCACATTTTTTTTTTTTTTTTTTTTCATTTCTGCTGCCAATTTGTTTCAGGTGGAAAAGTTAAGTTTTTAATTAGTACAATAACTTCTCACATATTTGAAAGAATCATGGAAAAAATTGATTTTATTCTTATTTCGTACTACCAGAAGAAAATGATAATTTCCTTCCCTTGAAATATTTTTTTATGAACTGAGCTAGTTATGGATTTTGGTAGATCTAGGAAAAAGCCTTTATTGTTAACCCTTTACCACATAATCCCGACTTTTAACGACCCTACGGAGGGAGGCTTTTGAAAACATTTTGGGAAAAGGAGAAAATGCTGGTAACCAGCATTTTCTCCTTTTCCCAAAATGTTTTCTTCCTTTCCCAAAACAAATTTGAGTTTCTGAGTCACATTTATTTTGTCGTCTGCAAATGCTTTCAATTTGGACCAGTCTAAAATTTTGTCGTTTGGTAAAGGGTTAAAGAAAGAAAAATTAGCCTACTGCTATTCAAGATATATACTGTTAATATAAGAATTTAGAGAGGTAAAGGCAGTGACCTTTTAACATATGATGATGTGTTTTCACAAGTCTGAAGAAGAAGGGGTTTGACAACACTGTGGGTAAAAGAGAAAATGCTGGTTACCAACATTTCTTCTTTTCCAAAAATGTGTTTTATCCTTTCAAAGACAAATTCAATTATTTGAGACATATACATGTAGTTTTTCGTCTGGAAATGCTTCCAATTCTGGCCAGTCTATTAATTTTTCATCAGGTAAAGAGTTAAAGAATGTGTATGATAATGTTAAAGAATGTGTATGATAATGTTAATAGAATGTGTATGATAATGTTACAGCATATGGAGTATAAAAAGCTCTCAGACATTGCGTCTTCTTCACAAAACCTTGTGCCTTTTCCATTACAGAGAAATTTAATCACTGGGGTAAATCCAGTTATTCAGGAATGGATGTCAGCTGTGAACAGAAGACAGTTGAGTACATTCATACCAACTATAACAGTCACCGAAGGGGAAGTCAGTGTTTATCTGGTGAACAAACGACCTGGTCAAGCCGCAGGTTCCTCAGCATCTGCAAGTGTATCACACAAAACACCTGCCCCCAAGAAAAATGAAGCTGGGTCAAAGACTGAATCTAAAGTTCCAAGTCAAAAAGAAAGTGTGAAAAGGGAACCATCCCCATTGGATGCCCCATCTCCTAAAAGAACCAGTAAGGCGAAAGAAGTTGTCAAATCACCAGTTACCCCAATGGAAACTAGTCCACAGATGTCATCACCAGGGGCTTCAGAGGTATATATCTATATACAGTGATGTTTAGAAAAGAAAAGTTTTTTCATCGTTTCTCTCTCATTACACAATAGATTGATTTTTGGTATTTCAATATTCAAAAGAAGTGGAGACAAATGTAAGTAAAAGAGAAATGTTGAAATTATCCATTAACAAACAGCCCAGTGTTTTAGACCCTAATGAAAAAGGCTTTTTAAAACATTGTGGTAAAGGGAAATAATGCTGGTAACCAGCATTTTCTCCTTTTCCCACAATGTTTTCTGTCCTTTAAAAGACAATCTATTATTTGTGTAACATTTGTCATCTGCAAGTACTTTCAAGAAGAACCAGTCTAAAATTTTGTTGTGTGGTAAGAATTAATTGTCCATTAATGAAAGATTTGTAATTTGATTTTTCAGTGATACTGCCCTTTTACAATTTTTTTTTTTCTTTCTCACACGTTTTATTTTTTGTGTATTTGTGTAAAAGTGATGTTTTTTACGTGCTATTCTATGGATTATAGAAAATTACTTCATGCTTTCCGTTAGGTTATCGAGAAATATCGGTGAAATATTTTTCGATATTTCATGGTTACGACCAGTGAAAATACCGATTTTTATATTCTAACTCTTCAGTTGAAGGCGGAAACAGTTGTTCCTGTGCACTAGTTATCTAGGTAAAATGCGCGTGCCTCACAACCAGATGGAAATATGATGTAATTTACCTTACATTTCTCGCGCTTGACGTAATATTGTAATGCATTGCTATGCTGAGGGGGTACGCCAAGGGGAATAATCGAAAAGAACTGTTCTGGATTTTAATTAAGTCCCCCCCATAAAGGGTTAAAAGCATGAAATACATAGAACTTTTGTTTTTTAAGGTGAAAGATCGAAATTTATTTCATCGAGTGAACATCATCGGTATTTTCACTCGTGGCTGTGCCACTTGTGAAAATATTACCATGATGTTCACTCGATGAAATAAATTTCGATCTTTCACCTTAAAAAACAAATATCCTCTATGTATCTGACAGTAGATTATAACCTGATATTTTCACTGCCACATTCAGCTTGTCATCTGCAAATGCTGCTCATTTAGACAAGTCACAAATTTTGTTGTCTGGTAAAGGGTCAAATTATTAATCATTTTATTATTTTTATTACAGATGGAGATAGAGACACAGAAACAAACAACTTCAGCTGGAGGAGGAGCTGGTGCCTCTGACTTGTCCCAGTCTAAATCTACTCCCTCAGCTGAGAACCAGCCATCACCATCTGGTGCCCAGGCTAGTAATGGGGACTGGCAAAGTGTGGTACCAGCTGTAAGTTAACAGGAGTTAATTTCGTGATCATTTTATTTGTCAACTGTTTAAAATTTACACATAATCTCCTGAAGACAACTTTTGTTGTCTTGTACCAGACAACTGGTGAAAACATGGTCGTGTAGGAAATGTCTCCTTTGCCACAGTTTTTTTCAGACATAATAAAACCATGTTTGAGTTTTTAGTCTTTTACTCATAGTTATTTCCAAAGGCTATAATTTATTTTGATACGTGATTCTTGGGGAATTAGCACGGCACTCACATCTCAGAGCAAGCACTGTCCAAAGCTATGAGATGAAAGAATATATTAATTTCTCAATAAACGCAACACAAAATCAATTATAGATGTATTTTTCACAAATTACTTAAAACTTCCATGACCAATTGAAAACTGAAGACAGTTCTTTTGTTATCATTACAACTGTTTCATCCGATCGAATCAGTCATAACATAATGTTTTAGTTCTTTTTTATGTGGAAGCAGCCATGTGATTTTTATTTCACTGTTTTATGACAGAAGGATATTCAATATTTTGAAAGAAAATTCATAGCTGATGCCTTTGAAAGCATCCCTGTTAAAATGGGTTTAACCCCTTACAAAATAAATCACTGACTCTTCCAAACTGAAAGTACATGTAGTTGCAGATTGCAAATTGATAATTGGTACAAATAAACTGTAGTACTCTGATAGGGTAGAAAACATTGAGGGAAAAAGAGAAAATACTGGTAACCATCATTTTCTCCTTTTCCCACAAAGTTTTCAAAAGCTTTCTTTCTCAGGGTCATTAGTACTCAAGATTTTGAGGCACAGAGTTAATAAATAATAGTAATAAATACATGTAATAGCACATGTGAGATGTTATGTAGAGGTAGGGGGTTGACCTCTCACATCAGAGGTTTGCCTATTAAAAGTAGTTTATCCTTTTACCATAGGCCATCAGTAGCGGTTAAAGTGTTAACACATAGATTACTTTTGCAGGACTGGGTTCCAGTAATAACACAAGACATAGAAGCCCAGAAAACCCAATCCAAACAGGCTCCGTACAGTGATGTTTACCTCCAGGGTGTGCCACCTAAACGTAGAAGGGTAGGATTTCTTTTTACAATACCTATTGCCAAGTCCAATTAGCTCAGTGGTTAGGCAAAAGGCCAGTAATCAAAAGGTTGTAGGTCCGAACTATAGCCCTGCCAAACTCTTTCTGAAGTAATTGCAACAGGACTCATTCCTCTCTCATAGTTAATCATAGTTTTGACATTGTTTATGTTGGAAAGCAGCCAGTGGCTTAGACAAAAATATTGTGTGTAATACTGGTGTAGAAAACTTTATGGATAGATTCACTGGTTGCTGTGATTTAACTGAAATTTACAAGGGATGGGATCAAAAACTAATTTAAGTAATCAAGTACACAGTTGCTCTTTCAATCAAGTGCTCAAGCGTTCAAAATGTATGTCTAGTTTTGTCCTAATATTTTCAAATGCAAGTCACCATTGAGAAGTATAGGCCTAGTGTTTTCAACGTACATCGACAAGCTGGATAACAAATAAAAGAGTTTGGCAATATACAAGTGAATAATGAAACCAGAAAGGAAAAAGAAGAAAAAAACTGAAACATGTGCCAATAAGAATTTGTTCATTTAGTAAATTATTATCCCCCGCCAAAGGTGGGGGGAATATAGTTTTTGCGTTGTCTGTCTGGACAGATATCTGCTAAAATCCTTTACGAAAATTGATGAAACTTCATACATGTGTTTCTTATGACAGTCTGCCAATATGCTTTTTTTTTTGTTTTTCTGATTTGATGCTGTGTCATAGAAAAAGGGGGCTTGATGTATATTTCCATTATGACGAATATCTCTTTAAAGATACATCTGTGCTCGTTTTCATCCAGTTTTTTAACTAATTTTATCTTTATTTTTTTAAACTAATCATTCTTGTATCTTCGTGCCAAATGTTGCCCCTGACGGTTGCAAGGTTGCACAGATTACGACGGATAGAAAATGCATTTCATTCTCTGGAGGCTATCCCTAGACATTACAACTACAGTTTCCGGTTTAAATCGAAGACAAATCCCTTGCGTTTATTTATCCCATACACCTTACATCGTCTTTTTTTATCTACGTTTACACAGCTACATTGTAACTAGATTCTACACACTGTTAAGTTTTAACAGCATTTGTTTACTCTCTGGCTGTAAAGATGTATCTTTAACTTCTGAAGAAATTTTATGAAACTTTATATTGTTTATCATAAGCCACAGACAATCATTATTTTTTTCTATTTAATGAAATGCCGTATCGTGGAAAAAGGGGGCTTAATGTATAATTTCATTATCGACCAATAACAAAAAGGCCACATGTACATGCAAAACACAATACCTCTTATATGTTTGTATCAAAAAAGGTCTTTTTTGGCGGGGATATCATTTCAGCGAAATTGCTTGTTAAATATGCATATATATGTTAGTTTTTTCTGTTTTCTTTACTTGGCAATGGGTGTTGGTAATATTTATACACTCTGTCAAATATTATCAAATTCAAATTTTTATTAGAAAAAATTGGCTGAGTGCAGATTTCCCGGCTATCCTGAGATGTTAATCCCTACCGGGTAGAGAGTGTGTAGTTGGTAGATCCAATAAGATTCTCGTTGGCGCCTGAAAGTGGTGCTCTTGTTTGACTCGGGGTCGGTGCGGATGATTTCAATTATTTGATAGTTAACATCCTCAAGTGTGTGAGAATCTAAATTGACAGGATCTTTCTACTTTCTATGTATAGAGGTAATGCATTGGCATTGATAACAAGAGTGCGTCTAATTTTGAGAGGGGTATCCCCTGTGTCTTCGTTCTCTCTGTGTCGTTTTTTTGGTTGCCTCTATTACTGTGTCAGTGCTAATAGAGAGAGAGGCAAGGGTAAGATTGCTCAAAGTGGAGCTGATGCTAGTCGCACTCCCAGTATGTGTGGGATTCACAATTGAGGTGGTAAGCAAGCAAGGCCCATCGTCTCTGTTAGAGAAAGGTAAAGTGGAAAAAGTTGGCTGGAGAGAGACAGAGTGGGCCATGCCTGTTGCTTGACTGGACGCTGGTGACATGCAATCAGCTGTGTTGCTTGTGGCGGATCTCAGTGTCAAGCAAGGAAGCAAGTCTCCTTCAGGAGTCAAGCTATTTGCCTTGCTTATATGTGGAGACATGCTTCTAGGCATGCCTGTCTTTGTGACAACTGGGGTCCCAGGAGACATGCTTCTGTCTGTGTTGTGTGGGGGCATGTCAACAGGAAGCATGTCTTCCGAAGGAGACACGCTTATGTCTTTGTTGGTCTGCTTGCAGATGCTTTTTGCACTGGACATTCTATCCCTGACCAGTTTCGTTCTTCGGTTAGAACTCTTCAGAGGGTAAAGAAGCTAGGGTTAGCTACTTGAAAGTTACTGGATAGAGTA
Organism: Hippopus hippopus; assembly: GCA_946811185.2. Classification (NCBI taxonomy): domain Eukaryota; kingdom Metazoa; phylum Mollusca; class Bivalvia; order Cardiida; family Cardiidae; genus Hippopus; species Hippopus hippopus. The sequence goes on along the minus strand of OX328098.1, from coordinate 47,628,020 downwards.
GGATCACCGCTATATATATTGAGCAGTGCCGGTGGGTGCTGGTGTTACTATTAATAGTTCCATGTGAACAATGGTGCCGGTGGTGCCAGTGTAGGTTATTTTTAGCCCAAAAGTACTGATGGTACCATATTAAGCTCTATTTGGCTTATGTGAATGGTGCCGGTGGGTGTCAGTCTGTGTCTCGGTAATTTGGGCCGGTTCCGAGTGGGTTTATGGAACTGTAAGGGGTTCACATGGAGCTATTAATAGAAAAGAGATTGTGTGAGTCATAGAAAAGGAACAACAAAGAAAGAAGTAAAAATTCTGTAAGTGATTATTAGAGAATTTGTAATGACATAAAGAAATCAGAGCCAGAGTTAGTACTTTGGTATGGTTGTAGAGACTGTCACAATTCATTGGAGTAGAAAACTGTTTGTTGATGTTGACACCGGAAGGTATTGGGAGTCCATCATCTTTGTTAAATGGTTCTGGATACAATTGGTCTTCCAGAGTTTGAAACCAGTGGTAAAGGTTGGTGGTATCTGGGTGCTCCTTGTCTATTGAGGGTGATTGAATGGTGATGGTGATTTCAATGTTGGTTTGGCACTTTGTCTCATGCTTTTTTAGGTCCTCCTTTCTGATATATTAAATGTTACAAAATCGGCAGGAGAAACGGCGTCCTGTATGTGCCGATTTTATATGTCGGTGGTAGGAGCCACGGTGTTTGAAGCTTTGAGTGCAATCGTTGCATATGTACATTATACAACGTTGGTTGTTATGTAATGTGACGTTACTAATGTCGTTTGCGGAAGTGACGTGCAGTGGTGTTATGGGCTAGAATTAGCTATTAGAAAGATTTCTTTATCATCCCTGAAGGTGGTGGTGTTTGGTAGTCCATTGTCAACTTCAGTTTTAACATCACATCCAGGGCAGTCGGGAAACAGAGAAAGAAAACAAGAAAAAATTGGCTGAGTGCAGGTTTCCCGGCTATCCTGAGATGTTAATCCCTACCGGGTAGAGAGTGTGTAGTTGGTAGATCCAATAAGATTCTCGTTGGCACCTGAAAGTGATGCTCTTGTTTGACTTGGGGTCGGTGCGGATGATTTCAATTATTTGATAGTTAACATCCTCGAGTGTGTGAGAATCTAAATTGACAGGATCTTTCTACTTTCTCTGTATAGAGGAAATGCAGTGGCATTGATAACAAGAGTGCGTCTAATTTTGAGAGGGGTATGCCCTGTGTCTTCGTTCTCTCTGCGTCGTTTTTTGGTTGCCTCTATTACTGTGTTAGTGCTGCTAGAGAGAGAGGCAAGGGTAAGATTGCTCAAAGTGGAGCTGATGCTAGTCGCACTCGCGGTATGTGTGGGATTCACAATTGAGGTGGTAAGCAAGCAAGGCCCATCATCTCTGTTAGAGAAAGATAAAGTGGAAAAAGTTGGCTGGAGAGAGACAGAGTGGGCCATGCCTGTTGCTTGACTTGACGCTGGTGACATGCAATCACCTGTGTTGCTTGTGGCAGATCTCAGTGTCAAGCAAGGAAGCAAGTCTCCTTCAGGAGTCAAGCTATTTGCCTTGCTTATATGTGGAGACATGCTTCTAGGCATGCCTGTCTTTGTGACAACTGGGGTCCCAGGAGACATGCTTCTGTCTGTGTTGTGTGGGGGCATGTCAACAGGAAGCATGTCTTCCGAAGGAGACACGCTTATGTCTTTGTTGGTCTGCTTGCAGATGCTTTTTGCACTGGACATTCTATCCCTGACCAGTTTCGTTCTTCGGTTAGAACTCTTCAGAGGGTAAAGAAGCTAGGGTTAGCTACTTGAAAGTTACTGGATAGAGTAGGATCACCGCTATATATATTGAGCAGTGCCGGTGGGTGCTGGTGTTACTATTAATAGTTCCATGTGAACAATGGTGCCGGTGGTGCCAGTGTAGGTTATTTTTAGCCCAAAAGTACTGATGGTACCATATTAAGCTCTATTTGGCTTATGTGAATGGTGCCGGTGGGTGTCAGTCTGTGTCTCGGTAATTTGGGCCGGTTCCGAGTGGGTTTATGGAACTGTAAGGGGTTCACATGGAGCTATTAATAGAAAAGAGACTGTGTGAGTTATAGAAAAGGAACAACAAAGAAAGAAGTAAAAAATTTGTAATGACATAAAGAAATTGTATCCAGAACCATTTAACAAAGATGATGGACTCCCAATACCTTCCAGTGTCAACATCAAACAAGCAGTGTTCTACTCCAATGAATTGTGATAGTCTCTACAACCATACCAAAGTACTAACTCTGGCTCTGATTTCTTTATGTCATTACACATTCTCTAATAATCACTTGCAGAATTTTTACTTCTTTCTTTGTTGTTCCTTTTCTATGACTCACACAGTCTCTTTTCTATTAATAGCTCCATGTGAACCCCTTACAGTTCCATAAACCCACTCGGAACTGGCCCAAATTACCGAGACACAGACCGACACCCACCGACACCATTCACATAAGCCAAATAGAGCTTAATATGGTACCATCAGTACTTTTAGGCTAAAAATAACCTACACCGGCACCACCGGCACCATTGTTCACATGGAACTGTTAATAGTAACACCGGCACTGCTCAATATATATAGCGGTGATCCTACTCTATCCAGTAACTTTCAAGTAGCTAACCCTAGCTTCTTTACCCTCTGAAGAGTTCTAACCAAAGAACGAAACTGGTCAGGGATAGAATGTCCAGTGCAAAAAGCATCTGCAAGCGCATGTCTCCTTCGGAAGACATGCTTCCTGTTGACATGCCCCCACACAACACAGACAGAAGCATGTCTCCTGGGACCCCAGTTGTCACAAAGACAGGCATGCCTAGAAGCATGTCTCCACATATAAGCAAGGCAAATAGCTCGACTCCTGAAGGAGACTTGCTTCCTTGCTTGACACTGAGATCCGCCACAAGCAACACAGGTGATTGCATGTCACCAGCGTCCAGTCAAGCAACAGGCACGGCCCACTCTGTCTCTCTCCAGCCAACTTTTTCAAATTTTTATTAGGTTCTGGAATGATCAGATAATACTGAGTGATATTTTTATTTTTTTGTAGTCAGTTAATAAGGTTGATGTCTGATTAACAAGTTAATAAGCGTGTAAACCTAACCAACATCAAATCGAAATGTGTAAACAGAGTAATGTGTTTGTGTGAAAGAATCTAATTTGTTTGACACCAAATTCCTCATTACAAACATTGCAAATTAACTATCAGTTATGGTGGATTAAGAGGTTATTAGATGGTAAGGTATTGCACATAACTGACCCTCATATATAAAAGTTGGATTTTGATTCCTCCTCCCCTTGTTTTTGAGTCCAGATATTGCAAGTCAATAATCGGACATGCAGTCGAGCACTCAATTACTTGGGTACTTGTTCCCATACCTAAAATTTGCTGTTGAAAAATATTGTAAACAATGGCCAATAAAAGAGATTTATAAGCCAACACCTTTAGTCTCAAGAAGTTTCATTACATATCACAGAGTAAGAATAGAAATACATGTATCTCCAGTTAATTATTTTGATAATTTTGGTAATACAGTTGTAATCACCACTGGAGAGAGTGCACATAAGTGAAATGAAAAATTTTGGATTTTTTGTACTTGTGTTGGCCATTTTGCGAGATACTGTTGCATTAAAAGCTGTTAAAATTACTGTAAATGAAAGTTGTTCTTTTTCCACAAATTGACAATACATATATCCATTTAATTATAAAAATGCTCGGAGTGTTAATCCTTGTAATGCCTTAAACAAATTCAGTTTCTATTGCAGTCATTGTAGATCAAGATCAGTCTGCAAAAAACATACTACCGGATCTTTGATGTACACCTTTTGATTTGTTGATGTCAAGATATTCTGGCTAAAATGGCCATACAGAAAATGAAGTGTTTATCTCCGAGTGGAAATGAGCTATGCTCTGTGAAAAAGGGGTTTAATGAATCTCCAAAAAAGTATCAACCCAGGTCAGCCCACGCAGTGTGAAACAGGCTGACCTGGGTCGAAACTTTTGCTATTGGTCATTTTTCTACATGTTAGAAGACAGTCTACCTCATAATTCAGATGGTTATATGACAGGAATGGATTTTATGGAAAGGTAATTACCATGTCATGACTTGTTAGGTATGATGCATCGTTGAGATGCATTAAACCCCCTTTTGTCAGAGCAGAACTCAAATGTTTATTTTGTTTACTTTGCTGTGTATGGATTGAAATATGGCATTGACACTTGTGTATAGTAATAGCTAATATAACTATTGAAATATATGTTACCATTGTTGCAGTTGATGACACAAGAAAGGCCGGTTAACATTTCCAACACATCGGAGGTTCTCCCTGAAGCCTTGAGAAGGGCTGTAGCAGCAGCTGCTGTAGAACCCATCAGTAATATGGACAATCTCATGAGTGAAATCAATAATGACTCGGACCTACAACAGTCGTTTGAGGGTCAGGTCTCCAGCACTATAAATGAGAGGCTGAACAATGATAATGACTATAGGGAGGAGAGATTCCCTGTTTCTAATGAGTATTTCCATAAAACTAATGATAAGAAAAAGTGAAATAGTGTGGGAAAAATAAGTTTATATATGTAGTGTTATTCATATGAAGAACAAGTGTTTTGAAAGATTCACTGTTGATTAACCCTTTACCAAACAACAAAATTTTAGACAGACAACAAATTAAAGCTGACTTGTATTATGTAACTTGTTTTTGAAAGCGTAGAAAATATTGTGGGAAAAGGAGAAAATGCTGGTTACCAGCATTTTCTCCTTTTCCCACAATGTTTTCAAAAGCCTTTTTCCATAGGGTCGTTAAAACTCGGGATTGTATGGTATAGGGTTAAATTTTTTTCTTATCCAATTACCTCATGAAACAGATTTGTAACAGACAAAGATGGGTGATTAACATTAATTGACGTTTTAGTGCATATTTAAGAAAACATGTTGGCAAAAATATAAATTGCTTGACAGGCATTTTCTGTATTGCCTCAGTGTTTTCAAATGTGGTGTGGAGCAAGATAGAAAGTCGTCTACTACTAGCTTTGTGTTAAAAAGTTCTTCATCTTATTGTTACTGTGTATAGATATAGTTTTTTATTCACATAGAAGCTATTAGCTGCCCTTCCTATGATTGATGGATCAAGATTTCTTGCTTTTTATTTTCTCGTTTTTTTAGACATACCCTATACATATCCACATGTTAACCCTTAACCTTTTACCAAATTACAAAATTCTAGACTTGTGCAAATTTAAAGGTTTCCAGACGACAAATTAAATGCGACTAAAAATCAAAATTTGTTTTGGGAAGGGCAGAAAACATTGTGGGAAAAGGAAAAAATGCTGTTTACCAGAATTTTCTCCTTTTCCCACGATGTGTTCAGAATCTTGCTTTATCAGGGTTGTAAAGGGTTAAAGTGCTAAATAAACCTAACACATATTTTCAGTCTGGAAATATGGCCTAATTAAGTGCAATTCAATGGTTGGTTTTACTTTTAGCTATAGTGTTTCAGCAAAGCTGTCAGTATAGATCAAAGATCGGACTGCATGTTTTGTGCAGTCTGATCTTGATCTACATCAGCAGCAAAGCCAACTTTAGCTGTAAAAGGCACTTTAGGGGTTAATATTGTAAATTACAATGTCAGAAAACAAAAGCCAAAACCTTTCTCTTACCACAACTGCCCTGAATGTATGGCATAAGCATTGAGCAGTGGCTTCTTTCTTCCTTTGTCACTATGTATTGGATATTTATTGCAAACAAGGAATAAAAAGGACAGAACATAGAGAAACACAAAACATTAAGGGGCTCTTTATTTCGAATTAATAGGATATTAAGAAATCCTGTCATAGTCAATTTTCTGTTTTAAGTTATCATATACAATTTAACAGATCCCCAGTTTTTATTCATCAGTAGATTCAAGCATTTATATTTTTCTGTTTATATTTTTTTTTTAACACTTTACCACACAATCCCAAGTTTTAACAACCCTGAAATGGAAGACTTGGGTATGCAAACATTGTGGGAAAAGGAGAAAATGCTGGTAACCACCATATTCTCCTTTTCCTACGATGTTTTCTATCCTTCACATAGGGAATTTCAGTTTTTGAGTCATATAAAGTTTGTCATCTGCAAATGCTTTGAATTTGGACAAGTCTTAAAGTGTGTCGTTTGGTCTAAAGTTAATTAAAAGAAAATTAAGTGAATATGGTTCATATGGCATGTGTATTTGAAGAGTAGAAAACTATCTTCTTTCACAAGTCAGCTAAACACCAGATCATTCAGTGAAGGGTGAAAGGTATCATGGAAACTTGTGTAAGTGTGTACTTACAGAAAGTAGATTAACCCTTTTCCACACAATCCTGAATTTTAACGACCCTGAGAAAGAACCCTTTATGGAAATATTGTGGGAAAAGGAGAAAATGCTGGTAACCAGCATTTTCTTCTTTTCCCACAAAGGTTCTACCCTATCAAACAAAAATCACATCATTTGAGCCTCATTGAAATTGTCATCAGCAAATGCTTTCAGTTTTGACGGGTATAAATTTTTGTCATGTGGTAAAGGATTAACTCTTTCCCAAACGACAAAATCTTAGACTGGTCCAAATTGAAAGCATTTGCAGACGACAAAATAAGTGTGACTCAAAAACTGAAACTTGACTTTGGAAGAGTAGAAAACATTGTGGGAAAAGGAGAAAATGTTGGTTACCAGCATTTTCTCCTTTTCCCAAAGTGTTTTCATAAGGCTTCTTTCTTGGGGTCGTTAAAACCAGGGATTGTTTGGTAAAGGGTCAATTAAGCGATGTTTCACCTGTTTTTTTCCCCTAATTTGAAAGGTTCATTTCATCATTTTAGGTCTAAGGTTAAACACATTAGTATGTAAGCTGTACCAGTAATATTACTGAACCAGTGTTGAATGTATGTAAAATGTCAACCAAACATCGATAGATATTAAATATGAACCTCTGAAAGACATTTCCTCTGCTTTGTAAATTTGCTTTTTATATTATGAATGTTTTATCCTTATACCACCATTGATTATATTATAATATGAAGCAACGATAGCTGTATAAACAAAGATCAGACTGCATACTATGTGGTCTGATATTGGATCTAATATACAGCCAAAAAATCTTTTCATTTGCTTTGGAATTTTGTTATTCTTCAAAAAACTGTCAAATGGATTTATTGGTTGGTGAAAGAAGGAAAACATGTGTCAAGATTTGAAATAAACTTATCAGTAAGACATCACCGATTTATACCGTAGTCTTTGTTTTTTTCTTCACATACGAGTATGACAAAAAATTTTAGTGAGAAAGGCTCTAGTTCCTAATAGTGTCAAAATATAAGTGCAGACAAGTAATACCATTTACATTTGCTGTATATGTGTATGTATAAAACAAAGATAGCGATAATTTACATAGAGTTTATTGTTCTGTGTATTTATGCACAAAACAAATATGAATGTATAAAATGGTTGCCTGCAAGATAAGAAAACAAGCTATTTACTGGTTATTCTATGGCACAGCTGTGTTCATCATTTGATGAATATTTTCTTTTTATCACATTTAATGTTGAAAATGGGGGTTATACACCAAAAAGAAACATTCTTCAAAGATGTTGTGGATTGGTCTTGACCCCAGTAGCATTCAACTTGCATTTAATTCCTAATACAAACAGTGTAGATCAAGATCCGTCTGCATAGAACATGCAGTCTGATCTTGAATCTACACTGTCCATTAAAGCCCCTTTTGACAGAGCCGTTTTCAACATTATTTCAGTTATATTGCAGTGGCCAGTGCACCTATCCATGCTTTCCTAGAATTTCTTTCACCAGTACTCCGCACAATATTCTTTAAAACCACCTAGAATTTCTTTCACCAGTACTCCGCACAATATTCTTTAAAGCCACTGGCCGCTTTCCTGTATAAGCACTTTTTTCTGCAGGTTCCAAATTCTGCGTTTTTTTCCTGAAACAGGGGGTCTTAAATTTCTGCATACTTTTTTCTATGCTTGTTAGTTTGGTCATCAGAGGGATTCAACGTAATTTCCACGCTTTGTGTTCATTTCTATCAACTTCAGGTTTGGTCCAGTATAAATAATAACTTTGTGTAATTAGTATTGTCGCTTTTGTTATTATTGTTTGATCGTTCACCTATACAGCAAATAAATGAATACAGCAAACAAACATAGAATAAGACTAAACTCAGTTCTACTTTAAATCTTACATGCTTATGTAACAAAATATTGTGACTTTGTTTATCATTGTGTGCGTCTTTAAGAGCATAAAATAAAACAATGTCGAAAGAGAAATCATTCTTAGAGCAATGTTTAAGCGGTAGCCCTTAAATCTTTAGAATTTTGTACCGGTAGAATTACACTTGTTCTACCCAGGGGCAAAATTATATACAGGTAAGTGTGAACTAAAAACACCCGTGAAATCTACCTTTGAAACTGAAAACAATCTGTCACGCCTACACAGGAGCAAATATAACTTGAAAGTTTGATTAATACAATGTGCATATGTGTTCTGTAGAACGATAATGCAGGACTAATTCGTAAGTCAAAATCTTCCTCTACTCAATCAAACCATTCAAATAGGTTTGAACGGTAAAGAAACTAAATTATAGTAGCTATATTAAAATTTTCATTATTTATACAGAACATACCATAAAGTAACGGTAAAAAGATGATACCAATATAATGAATTCAAGAACCTAGAAAGAAACAACAACAATGACAACTACAACTTTTATATTTTGGTTAAATTTTTTGCATATTTTAATTCTGCAGTGCCATCCCTGACCGCAGAAATAGCAGAAATAAAGTCCCAGCAGAAAAAAGTGCTTACAGGATATCCATCGTCAAAACAATGATCAGCTGTGATAGAGGAATGAATCCTGTCGCAATGACTCATCAATTCTCGGAAATAAATTTGCCAAGCCCGGATCAAACCAGCGACCCTCTGTTCTCAAGTCCCGTACCCTGCCAACTGAGACTTGGCGATAACAACTTTGAAATTGAGATATCTGCATTATTTTATACTGATTGAGAATATCTATTTAGTTTATTTATCATAACAAGGGTTAATACAGCTAATGAAGGAAAGTAAACCACAGCAAAAAGTGTACACATTAAAATGACTAGATAATGGCTCTCAGAGCAGAGCCAAGTAGCCCAGTTGGTAACAAACCAGGTTAGAGACCAAGGAGGTGTGAGTCCTGGCTTTGCCAAAACTCCAAGGATTGGTTTCCCTTTCACCAGTTAGATTGTCAATCTGCTCATAGAACAAAGCAGTAAATGGCTTAGAACAGTCATTGTACAGATAATGAAACATCATGGACATAAGATAATTAAGCTAAGAAAAGTAGTAATTCATACACACAAAGATTGCTTAAACAAAGAGATTTGAATATATTAACCCTATACAGGATGACAAACTTTAGACTTGTTCATATTGATTTTTGATAAATGTGGTTCAAATCATTGCAGTTGTCTTTGAAATGATAGAAAACACCATGGGAAAAGGAGAAAGTGCTGGTTACCAGCATTTTCTCCTCACACAATATTTCTGAAAGTCTTCCTTTCAAAGGTCCTTAAAATACAAGATTGTTTGGTAAAGGTTTAAATGTGTGTGGCCACATAGAAATTGCTGCAGGGAATGTACACAAACATTAATTTATCACAGAAACATTGCTTAACATTTAAAATGTATATGTAACAGGTAAAAAAGCCAACTATCAAATTTTGACCTTTTCTCTGAGCCTTATTCATCCACCATTTTAAATTCAATTTCTAAATTTCAAAACATGCTTTGTCTTTAAATTCAGAACCAGAGCTATATTCAGAAATGTTCGTGATTATGCTGCCCTTGCATAAATATGTAAAACAAAATTTTCGCGGAAGACTGGACTTAAGTTGATCTGAAGACAGTTACGGAGGATCAAAGTTCTGTAAGGGGACAATTCTGTGCTGTTCAAACTTGTCTCTGCATAGTGGGCATTCAGCCTGTAACAATATAGTATAATGTGTTAACTCTTAAAGCGCCTTCAACAACTGTTGTTGCCTTTGTGGTCAGTGTAGATCTAGATTAAACTGTGCAAAGCTTGAAGTCTCATCTTTGATCTACAATGTGTGCACTCCTACGACATTCTGGAAAAGAGCAAACTTACAACTGCTGTTATTTGAGTCCTATTTCTAGATGAAAACGTCCATTTGCAAATATTTGGCCCACTATTGGTAAAAAATGAGACTGGCACTGAGCTGTTCTGCTGATTTCTTTCCAACATTTAACTCTCTGAAAGCTGCGAGTTACGAAAAATGTGCTTTTTAAGACAGTGTTGATCTTGATGAGGATGCACAGAATGTGCAGTCTGATCAATGGTCTACAGTTTGATTCATTTAGATATGTTATGGCCAAAACTGCCTTGTAATTGTTATGAAAAGATTTGTCCACTACCTGAAAAAAATTACATTTGAGCCATGCTCTGTGAAAAGGGGGCATCTGCAAAAACTATCAACCCAGGTCAGCCTGTGCAGTCCGCACAGGCTGACCTGGGTCGAAACTTTATTTATGGTGTATTTTCTGCATGTCAAAGGACCAGTCTACCTCATGATGATTTAGCCAGTTGTTAGATAAGATGGATTTTATGGACCCAAAATTATGTGATGACCTGCTTGGTATCATGAATCAGAGAGATGCCAGGGCATGGCTCACTTTCTTGTTAACATACATGACACAAAAATCTTATGAAGACAAAGTAGACAAAGACCACACAGAACTGTTGGTCTGGTCTCTCACTGTCTTCTACTTAATTCCAATCTTTGACCAAAAAATTTCTTCAAACACTTTAAAATTATATGAGCTATGCTCTGGCAAAAAGGAACTTAATGCATCTCTGTGATGCATGATAACAATTAAGCCAACACATAATTATGAATCCATAATGACTGACTTAATCTTCAGAGAATTGACCAATAGCGAAAGGTTTCGGCCCAGGTCAGCCTGTGCGGACTGCGCAGGCTGACCTGGGTCGAAACTTTTCGCAGATGCATTAAGCCCTCTTTTCACAGAGCATAGCTCAATTATCCTAAAGATGAGAATGTCAAGTTGACTTATCTGACACACAGGTCCCACTTCTTGTTGATATGTCTGTAGAAAAACCCTGCATAAATCCTGGTTTCCCTAAAGTCTATATCCAGAAACTGTATTCAAAGATGTGCAGTAAAACAAGAGTATTTGTGAAAACTTTTTCCCTTTTGAAATAATTGAATTTTCAAGATATTTGGAGTGAAAAACAGGCTACATTTTTCCACAGATGTATTGTTTATAGCCATTTTCTCCAATGCTACTTTATTAGTGGCGTATTAATATTATCCTGTACAGGATTGGGTGATGTATTATAGCAGACAGGTCGAATCTTCAAAGAATATGACATGTGCAGACAACGACACAGGTCCATACAAAGCAAACAAATATACATGCGAGACAGATAATTTTTATTATCTCTATTCTACTGTGATGTTTTCAGTCATCTGCAATTTTGTTTCAATAGGTAATGAATAATTGGTATAAACTTCCTATAAAGTTTCAAAGGAAAAGACTTCATTGTGTTGAATTCAAAGGAGAAAATAAAGTAATCTACCTTGTTTGAGCACCAATCATGAATACATTGCCAACAGAAGAGGTGACCACATGGTGTCACAGAGCTGTGTTTTCTCTCCTCCAAACATAAAGAGCACTTCCTGTCTGCACTCACAAAACTTGTGCTGTTCTCACTGCGGAAGGAATACAAGATTATTTACCCTTCATACAGGTTGTTAAAAGTCGGGTTTACCAGGTAAAAATGCTGCAAAAATGATGAGATGATTCCATGTTATGGTATATAGCATGATGGGAAAAGGAGAAAATGCTGTTTACCAGCTTTTTTTTCTTTCTACACAATATTTTCACACATATTTACCCACAACCTGGGGTTAAGACAGCTCATTAAAGGATATTGCCATAGAAACCCACAAATAGTCCTGCTGTCTATAGGTCTGAACTATTAAGAGAATCATTCCAATATTACCTTTGTTCTGTTTGTTGAAGACTTGTGCTGGACTGTTCTGACCTTTCATTCCACAATTTGTATGCTCCAATAACACATGAACCCAACAACTGGGTTAGAGTTACCCAACCTAGGACTTTGAAGCTGTGAGTCACAGTGTCATCGACCTTGCCAAAACCAAGGTCACGCTGGAGCTGCAATATAATATATAATATCTTTGGTACAGGAGAAGTTGATAATGTATCCATTATGACACAAAAATGGGTTAAAAGCTTGTGAAAACAGTGTGGGAAGAGGAGAAATTGCTCATTACAAGCACTTTCGCCTTTTCCCACAATTTTTGCCAAACAATTCTATTAGAGTGCTTTGCTTCAACTGTTCTACATTTTGTCATTTGTTCTAGTTTTCATGTTGTCTGAATCCAGCCTTTATCCTTACCTATATTACACAATCCTGAGTTTAAATAACCCAAGGAAAAAGGCATTGGAAAACATTTTGAGAAAAGAAGAAAATGTTCTAATCAGCATTTTCTCATTTTCCTACAATGTTTTCTACCCTACAAAGATGAAAAATCAGCATTTGAGGTACATTTATTTTGTGGTCTGCAAATGCTTTCAATTTAGCCAAGTCTAAATTTTGTCTTTTGGTAAAGAGCTAATGCATTAACTTTAATGCAAGTTTTAAAATCAACTCCAAACTCCTTTTGGAGGTAATAAATGGTTACTATGCATAAAAAAATAGATGTATATAGATGTTTATGAAAATACTGTGATGTCTGGAGAGTTTACTTTTTTGTACAACTCCTTGTGAGCTACTCAAACAAAAACTCAATTTTTCAATCTGACATTCTTATTTCAGGAAGGGGGTGAAGTCATGTACATGTACTAATAACATTAATTTTTACAGCAACAGTAAAATATTTAATTTACTCACATATTGAACTCCAGATATCCTTTTAGCAATCTGATAAAACAATCCTTGTAGATAAAACACTGCCATATGTAGACGATGGCAATACAAGATAGCAGTTTTAGCAATGGGAATGCTCTTCAACAAAAATTCTCTGGTTTCTTGTGGAATTTCTTGGGAATCTGGAGATCTTAAGGCTTTCTCTAACCATTCAAAGAATCGTCGCAAGAGATATGGTGTGAAAATGTGTAGAAGTACCATCAGCCCTCGTTGCTTTAAAAAATACAAAACAAATTTAGCCTATTGAACAGGTTTGTTTTCAAACTACCTACAAGTTATACACATTACACAAAAGAACTATTTCAAGGAATGGAAAAGACCATTTTTTTTTTTTCAACAGTGTAATTTTAAAGTCGTGAAAAACATACAAACTATAAGGTTACTACCATAAAAATTTGGTTTTATAAATCTCTACAATGGTCAACTTTTGCTTCAACTGTGGGGAAAAAACCAGTTTATTTTTACAACTTCTAGTTACAATTTTTATACGCCCGTCGAAGACAGGACGTATTATGGGATCACCCATGGTGTACGGGCGGGCGTCCAGTTCTTTGTCCGGAGCATAACTTTGTCATCTCCAGTCTGATTGACTTGAAACTTGGCATTTGTGTTTGTTGCAATAATACAGAGTGCAGTGTGAAAGAACCATAACTCTACCTTGTGCTGTCTTTGAGTTATTTCCCTTTGATCGTCATTTTTACAGCATTTTCTGCTTGTCCAGAATATAACTTTGTCATCTCTAGTCTGAACATCTTCAAATTTGGTATGCATGATTGTTGAAAAATTACGGAGTGCAATGCACAAGAACCATAACTCTTCCTAGCAGGAATTTTGAGTTATTCCCCCTTTGATCTTCATTTTTATAGCATTTCTTGCTTGTCTGGAGCAAAACTTTGTCATCTTAAGTAGGAATGACTTGAAATATGGTATGCTTATTTGTTGCAATATTTGGAAGTGCAGTGCGCAAGAATTGTAACTCTACCTCATGCTGTCTTTGAGTTATTTCCCTTTGATCGTCATTTTTACAGCATTTAGTGCTTGTCCGGAATATAACTTTGTCATCTCAAGTCAGAATGACTTCAAACTTGGTATGCAAGTTTGTTGCAATATTACGGAGTACAGTGCGCAAGAACAATAACTCTACCTAGTGCAGATTTTGAGTAATTCCACTTTGATCTTCATTTTTACAGTATTTCTTGCTTGTCCAGAACGGAACTTTGTCACCTGAAGGCAAATTGACTTGAGTCTTGGTAAACATGTTTGTTGCATTACCTGCCCTTTACGATTATTATACCCCCTCGACAACTGGCGGTGGGACGGGCGTATCTTGCGACAATTTGCCGCTCTTGTTCAAAATGAAAATGGCTTGACACTGTAAGGTTAAGAAAAGACTGTTGCAGTCAATTCACTATTCTCGTTACAGCCACGTTTTCTGAGTTCTGACAGATCAATTTGATTTGGAAGAGGTCTCATGCCAATCATAACAGAATTCTGACCAAATATTTTCAAACAGAATTTTTAAATGTTGAATGAAGAGATAACATATGTAAAAAGACACTATATTTTCATTATGGATCAAGTGACCAGGCCTGTATTTACCAACCATTCTTAAGAAAATTCCTCAGTCCTTTTCTCCAAAATTTTCTTAATGCTTGGTGAAGTCTCAAAGATGTCTCCCCATTCATCACTTTAATCAATAAAATCTGATCATTTGTGTCTGACTAGAACATTTTGACAAATGCACTATATTTATTGGTAGAAAATCTCTACCAATGGTTGCAATGATTAGACAGACCAAGATTCAATCAGATCATGATTCTGTCTAAATATTTACAGAAAAACTTGCAGAACTCTCAAAAAGAATCAATCATTCTAAATTTCAATATTTAAACAAAAAAAAAAAAAAAAAAAACAGACTTGGACAAACAGTGGCAAAAGCTTACTGGCCATTAAAGCTAAGCTTACCATTGGAGTTGGTACCCGCTTCCTTGATTCATCAACTTGCACAATGCTAACATACTCCTCACCAATTGTCTGGTACCCTGAAATTACAAGTATCTGAATTATTAGACTTCTAAATAAATGAAATAAACATTTTTGCTCAGTGACAAAATTTAAAAAATTGCATTATTATGACTTTTGAAGTCAGGTTTTCTCAAGATTTTGGACAGTATAGATATAAGAGTATTTTAATTGCAAATGTTATTCACATATTAACATGTACATGTGCCTGAAAAACATAAAGCCCCACCTTTATGTGTTTCATATATATGTAAAAATTATTATGACTTTTGAAGTCAGGTTTTCTCAAGATTTTGGACAGTATAGATATAAGAGTATTTTAATTGCAAATGTTATTCACATATTAACATGTACATGTGCCTGAAA
Organism: Hippopus hippopus; assembly: GCA_946811185.2. Classification (NCBI taxonomy): domain Eukaryota; kingdom Metazoa; phylum Mollusca; class Bivalvia; order Cardiida; family Cardiidae; genus Hippopus; species Hippopus hippopus. The sequence goes on along the minus strand of OX328098.1, from coordinate 47,612,617 downwards.
AACATAAAGCCCCACCTTTATGTGTTTCATATATATGTAAAAATCTATATATGTTCAAAAATAGCCATCAAACAGTGCTTCAATGTCAGCAAGACTTCAAACAAAATATCTGCTCTTTGCCCCAGATAGCTTCCAGTATTATGATTTAAAGTCATTTCCCTTGCCCTTTTGCTTAACTAATTATCTCTAATTTTGTAGCGAACAACTTTGAAAACATTCCTGTAAAACTCAAGTAATCAACCTGATTTAAAGTTTAACCATTTACAACACACAAAGTTGAAGACTTATCTAAATTGAAAACATTTAGAGACAACAATTTCAGACTGGCCCAAATGATGGAATTTGTCTTTGTAGTAGGATTTTGTCTGAAAGGGTAGAAAACATTGTGCAAAAAGGAGAAAATGCTGTTAACAACATTTTCTCCTTTTCTCACAATGTTTTCAAAAGGCTTTCTTCTTCAGGGTCGTTAAAACTTGAGATTGTGTGGTAAAGGGTTAAAATGGCATGCAACCAGATTTTGTTTCAGTATGAGTTTATAGAAATCTTTCCAAATGCTGACACTTAACATTTCACAGCAAAGATTGCTTCTATACAAACAAAATAAAAGAAACTACATGCACAAAACAAGAGGAATGTCCAACTTTTTCAGCAATTTTTGGTAAAATTTCCTATACTGTTTGTAACAAGGTAGCCCTTATCAAGTAACAAAGTATAAAAATATTTTCAGCACATTTGTAGTAACTTGTGCAGATAGCATAGTCAGTAGAGGACTACAATTTTGGTGGTCCTAGGTATGAATCCTTGCCAAAGTAAAAAATACTTGCAGTTCTTTGTTTCTTTAACTCTATACCACACCATCAAAATATATTCAAAAGCATTTGCAGACAACAAATTAAATGTAGCTCAAAAGATCAAATTTCTCTTTATAGGGTAGAAAACATTGTGGGAACAGGAGCAAATGCTAGTTACCAGCATTTTCTCTTTTTCCCACAATGTTTTCATTAGGCTTTGTCCTCAGGGTCATTAAAACTCGGGATAGTGTGGTAAAGGGTTAATGAGTTTTTTTCGCTCACTAAGAGTACATAGTCACATACTTATCATTTTTTTCTCATCAAATATTAACATCTTTGGATAAAAAATGGTTAAAATCTAGTGTATGTGGTAACACAATGGCATCATTGCTCATTGTGAGCATTTTCCTTTTGCCAAAATGTTTTTAAAAGCGGCTTGCAGCAAAATGAGAAACATTGTCTGAAAGACGTTATGAGTGCAACTAGTGTTTGGTATGTGTAAAACCTGTATGCATGGCAGTGTGTTAACCTTTTACAAAACAATCCCATGTTTTAACAACCCTGGGGAAGAAGCCTTTTAAAAATATTGTGGGAAAAGGAGAAAATGCTGGTAACCAGCATTTTCTCCTTTTCCAACAAATGTTTTCTACCCTTTTAGAGTCAGGTTTAATCAATCGAGCCACATCTGCAACAGCTTTGAATTCGGACAAGTGTAAAATTTTGTTGCTTGGAAAAGAGTTCAATCTTTGCTAACTGTACTTACCTGACAATGTTGTCAAGATGAAATAGCCCAAGTCTGCACACACATCGATTTCTTTCCGCCACCTTAGCCACACTCTAGGACCTGAAGTACATGATTTAACTATTTACCAAACAACAAATTCCAGACTCTTCCAAGTTGAAAGCATCAGCAGACAATAAATTTGCAAGTGATACAAAGAAGATTTTTCACAGGGTAAAAATCATCGTGGAATAAGGACAAAATGCTGGTTACCAGCATTGTCTTCTTTTCCCACAAAAGTTTCAAAAGGCCTCTTCTTTAGGGTCGTTCAAACTCAGGATTGTGTGATAAAAGGTTACCAGTAACTAGTAACACTCTAAGATATGAAGCACATGATTTTACAGTCATTAGTGTCTCTACACAGGACCAAGCATTTCATAATTTGATAACTTATTGTATTTTTACTTTAACAGTGTTTAGCCAGGTGGTTTGTGCTGTATCATACATGGCTAGTAGACCAGGGGTGTGAGTTTAAATACAAGCTCAGTTAAACTTTTCTAGGATTGATGATAGTACTGTACATGTATCTACAAAATTACTCTCTCATTACTGATCATTGTTTCCACTTTCCAAGTTATAACTGAAATACTGTTGAAAGGGTTGTACAACAACAAAACGAATACCATAACCAGAACAGAATTGAGTGGTGTGCACAGATAGTTAGCTCCCAAAATGTAAAAAGGGATGGGCAGGTGGTGGCAACTGGTATAAATTACAGTGAATGGTCCAAGTTGCTTAGCAGGGAAAGCACTTGCCCTGTTAACTAAGGGTCCCAGGTTTGAATTCCAAGGACCATGTAAGTGCCCAATGTTTCCCTTGAATTTATAAATGTGATGCTTACATGTACAGTACAAAGGGCAACACAGTCAATTGGAAAACATTTTGATTTAAGATATTTCAGAATGAAAATTTTAAAAAAAGTACCAATTTACCAATAAACTGATGGATTACATCTGTTACAAGTCCCCTCAGGTAGTTTATATAGTAGTCATCTTTTTGTTGTGATCGGACAATTTCTGCTGGCCCTGCAGCTTTGAACATAGTTTAACCTGGAAATAAAACAGAACACTTTTTAAATTGAATATTTAATTTAGAAAGTAGATGAAGCCCATCTATAGCAATTTCAAAGCTGTTTTGACTGGAATTTGTTTTAGAATAAGGCTTGACACTAGCTCAAGTCCAAGAGGTTTCATTGTTATCAGTCAAACATTTCTGTTTGATGCAAGTAAAACTTAAATAAGAAAAATGAAAGTAAGAAAAAAAAAAAGGAAATTATAAATAGTATAAAGTCAAGTCTGATCTGGTTATTAAATCAGATCTGGTCTGCTCCTGTGAAGTCACCTATCTCCTAATTCTGATTCCCGGGGTAGCTCTGTTATTTTTTGTGATTGTGTCTGCCACTGGTAACCAGCATTTTCTCTTTTTCCAACTACATGTATGATATCTACCCTTCAAAAAACAAACTTAAATTTTTGAGTCACATTTAATTTTGTCGTCTGAAGATGCTTTCAATCTGGACAAGTCTAACATTTTGTCCTTTGGTAGAGAGTTAAATCATTTATCTATCAATACACATTCAATTTCATGGCTGACATGCATATTAAAGACACATACAATCAGCTGAAAGATGACTGGTAAGATTGTCAAATTTCAAAAGCATAACAAGAAGGGCTGATGCAAAGGGGAAAGAAATATCTAACATTCAATCTGTAGGAATTATAAAGGGCATAATACAGGCAAACACCCACCTTTATATTGCAAAAACCCATAAAATAATAATTATGTGTCAAAAGAAACTGCAATTTTTTATTAATTCATTCTGTATACATTAAATTTGATTTTGAAGCAGAAAATACATTAATTTCCTTTCTTTTCACTCATAAAACAATGCTACATAAACATATTCATAGAACTGTGGTAGTGGGTGCTTGCCAGTATTATGCATTATAAAGATATAATGATCAGAATAGCACGTTTTTCACATAATCTTTCACAGAGAAAATGGGCTAAATGAATCTGGAGAGAGCATCTTGGCCAAACTTAAAAAGAGATGAATGGAAGGATTGATGGTTTTTAAGGCGAACGGCTGTGGAACTGAAGCAGTTCCAATGAATTACAGACAACTCCCCCCAAAGGCAACTTGCCCCACATTTAGAAGAAAAGTAACCCCAAAATGAAGACAACTCGCCCTACACCGAAGACAACTCGCCCAAAATTTACTTGATTTTAAATTTTAGTCTGATTTTGAAACCTAGTACATCCAAATGCACTTTTGCTGACAGTGTAGGTTGCACAAATCAAGCAGTCTGATCTTGGACCTAATCGGTTCAATACGTCAAAATTCTTTTGCTTAAAATAATCCTTGATATTGCAAAATCAACAGGTTGCTAAATTCAGCAGCAAATTTGGCATCTTTTTGAGTACCCAGTGTTCCCACTAGCTTTTTATTTCAAGGGTACATTTACCCCCTGAGCTGTAAATCTGGGGGTAAGATTTCATATTAGAGGGTATGACAATAATGGTTCTCAACTAGAAGTAAAGCAATCCATATTGATGATTTGCAGCAAAAATGTCTGTTATATTAAGATATTTGTTGAAATTTACTGCTAAAAGTCATTAAAAAGCTGAAAAGACGGTCTGAAGTGACCCTGATGGGACAATGTCAAAAGGAACATTTTGTTGTGTCATGGCCGTCTGCGTTTTTTGCACCAATCAATTTTTGAAGTCTGTTAATTTATGGATAGGTATTTCCGTATGATTGACAAACATTTGTCAGTCAGGGTAACAATTAACTTTAAAACCTGTCATTTTACACAAGATAAGCAAATAATGGCTTTTTTTTTACATTTTTTCTTATGTGAGGTCTCGCGTGTAACCAAAATTTGTTACGTGAATTTCAATTCTGTAACGTGAATTACACAATAATTTGCGTGAGTAGGAACACTGGTACCAGTTTAACCCTTTACCATACACTCCTGAGTTTAAACAGCCCTGAAAAAAAAGGCCTTTGAAAACATTAAGGGAAAAGGAAAAAATGCTGGTAAGGCCTAAAAAAAAAAAAATATCTGTGTTTAGGGTTTCCCTACCCTACCTAGAAAATGCTGCTGATCCTAAACTTTTTATGCTTCGAATGGAAAAAAAAGATCTGTCAGGTGTGATTTTGGTACATGGTCCATGTAAAAAGTTTTTGGGAAAAAAAAAAAATCCCTACCTACCCTACCTACAGCATCTCGGACCGAAACCCTAAACACAGACATTTTTTTGTTACGCCTAACCAGCATTTTCCCTTTTTCCACAATATTTTCTATCCTTTCATTAGCAGAAATTATCATTTGAGTTACACTGAATTTGTTGTCTGCAAATGCTTTCAATTTGCTTGAGTCTGAAATTTCGTCGTTTGGTAAAGAGTTAACTATATCATTGACAGGAAATTGGATTTATGTGCAGTCAAATACCTTAGCAAATAATCCCATGGTTTTACAACTCTGAGGAAAAAGGCCTTTGAAAACACATGGGAAGGACAAAAAAATATTTCTGATCGGCAATTTCTGATTTTATCACAAAGTTTTCCACCTATTCAAAAACAAGTTTCAGCATGAGCCACACTTGTCTTCTGCAAATGCTTTCAAAATAGAAAACCTAGAATTTTCTCATGTAGTAAATAATAAATTGATGGGGTAATTTGGTCAGAATTTCAAAATTCTTAGTCTTTGTGTATTTCTGACTAAAAATATTTTTGTAAAAGTGAAATTCTTTAAACAAAAATCATAACAGTTGTACACCTCTATTTTATTTACCTACAGCTGATTGTGTAATAAAAGTGGGGCGAGTTGTCTCAGATTTTGGGGCGAGCTGTCTTCTGAAGGTAGGGCGAGTTGTATTAGACTTACTGCAGTAGGGCGAATTTTTGTAGGGCGAATTGTCTTTGGGGCGAGTTGTCCTGCATCCGTTTAATTTCGCAGACATTTATAACAACTCATTGACGTTTACCCAGTGATCTTTTTCGCTTGTTCAAAAAATTACTCTCCAGTTTCTTTGATGATCAAAATTGTGGAAAAAAAATCTCATCGTCGTTGCAGTTGTTGTGGTTTTTAACTTTTATCACACTTTTACAAATATTATGGTACACCGAATCGTTGTTTTTGTAGTTGTTGTTGTAGATCGCGTTCGTCCCAATTACGTTTCGATCAACAGGTGAATGCCACGCCTGAAGTGACTCCTAATTAACCTCTTGGTAGACTACCGGTATGTTTTTCTAATTTTACCCGGCATAATACCGGCAACTCCCCACCACTATATCGCGAAAACCCATGAAAATCACAATTATGCATTAAAAGAATTGCAGTTCTATTTTAGATTCATTCCGTATGCATCAAGTACAATATTGGTTAACGGAATGAAGCTCAAATTCCATTAAATTCTTATCTTTTTACATATAAAACAACGAGACGTATATGCACAGAATTGTATAGTGGTAGTATTATGCCTTTTACTCATGAGAACGAGCTAACTGTGGAGGGCTAGTAGAGATATTGATTCAATCTACAAGCCTTCCTGTAACTCTTTACCACACAACAAAATATTAGACCGATCCAAACTCAAAGCATTTGTAAACAAAAATATATGTCTCCAATGACTGAATAATGTGTCTGAAAGGCTAGAAAACATTGTTACCAGCATTTTCTCCTTTTCCCACAATGTTTTCAAAAGGTTTTTTTTTGCAGGGATTGTTTGGTAAAGACTAAAAAGCCACCTGAGGGAACTGAAGTAAATCAAGGGAGAAAGGTGTGCCCGACGCTGGACTTGAACCCACGGCCCCCTGAACACTAGTACCGCAGCTCTACCAACTGAGCTAGCCGGGCATCTGGTCGTGAGTCCACCCAACATCATTTATCACAACACTCCTCCCCCTCTTGATTTTCTGGGAGTCACAAACTCCCACCACCGATCCCAACGGACCGCCGGTGCCGCTAACCTGCGTCCACCAACTGACCTTGTCGCCAATGAAGTAAATCAAGGGAGAAAAGTGTGCCCAACGCTGGACTTGAACCCATGATCTCCGGAACACTAGTACCACAGCTCTACCAACTGAGCTAGCCGGGCATCTGGTCGTGAGTCCGACCAACGTCATTTATCACAGCAGAACAAACAAAACTATCTATACATGATCGGCAGTTTAACACAGACGCATATATATATGCCTTGCTGTTTAACACAGACACCTGTATATATGTGCCCAGCTATTTAATACAGACACCTGTTAGTACAGATAACTGTCCCCAAACGTGATGTTACTTTTTGACTGGTCGCCTTTGGGTACAGAGACGATCAAGACAAAAGCAGTTGAAATCGCCACACAGATTTTGTGCGCAAGTTTGAACGCTTATAATTTCACAAATAGAGCACAAAACTAGGAATTGAACATACCTGTTGCTTGCGTATTCAATAATCCTTTGGTTGAAATCTCCGCACAGATTTTGTGCGCAAGTTTGAACTCTTATAATTTCACAAATAGAGCACAAAACTAGGAATTGAACATACCTGTCGCTTGCGTATTCAATAATCCTTTGTTTGAAATACAAATATTTTTAATTTAAATGCAGAACATAGGAAAAAACAGTTAATTTGATCTGCCACTTGAGTAATTTACGTTCCCGAAAACTTACAAAATGGCCACGACACACGATAGATTTCGTCAGTTTTTTTTTTCCCGAGATTCCCATGTTATAAACAACTTCTAGAAGCTCTTTTGGTCATGTTTGTTACTAAAAGTTAATTGCATTTTGCTGCAATACAGATTAAACCGACGCAACAGAAAGTCAGTACAGTGCTTTATCTTTGCTACTGGAAAATTTATGATGGACTTGAGACAGAATGGTGCACAACAAACGTCCAAATATGAAAAAAAACACCGTAGCGTCTCATTATTGAGACTAAGACACCTGTATAACACAGAAATCAGTATATAATTATATGCCTGACTTTTTAACAGACACACCTTTAGATAAGCCTGGCTGTTTAACGCAGATGCATCTATATGTCAGGTTTCTTAAAACAAACACCTGTAAATATGTCTTGCTGCTTAACACAGACACCTGTATATATGTCTGGCTGTCATACACAGACATATGTATATGCCTTGCTGTTTAACTCAGACACATGTATATGTCTTGCTGTACATGTAACACAGAAACCACACCACACACACATGTAAATACCTGGCTGTTTAACACAGTCTTATGTGTATATATGCCTGGCTGTTTAACACAGACACATGTAAATATGCTTCGTTCTTTAACATAGATGCATGTATATATGCCTGGCTATTTAACACAGACATGTGTACATATGCCTGGCTGTTTAACATGGACACCTATATATTCCTAGCTGTTTAACACAGACACCTGTATACATGCCTGGCTGTTTAACACAGATGCATGTATATATGCCTTGCTGTTTAACACAGACACATGTTTATAAGGCTAGCTGTTTAACACACATGTTCATGGGTAGCTATTTAACACAGACACGTGTGTATATACCATGCTGTTTAATAGAGGCACCTGTATTGATGCCTGGCTGTTTAATACAGACACCTGTATAATAAAATTATATGCCTGGCTGTTTAATACTGACACCTGTATATTAGTACAGATAACTGTCCCCAAAGGCACTGTTACTTTTTGACTGGTCACCTCTGGTATGGTATGATGCACAATAAATGTCCAAATATGAAAAAAATCACTGTTGAGTCTTATATTTAGACTACCTGTATATATGCCTGGCTGTTTAATACAGATGCATGTATATATGCCTAGCTGTTTAATACAGGCACCTGTTTTTATGCCTGGCTGTTGAATACAGATGCATGTATTTATGCCTGGCTGTTTAACACAGATGCATGTATATATGCCTCACTGTTTAATACAGACACCAGTATATTTGTCTGGCTGTTTATATATACAAATACATGTATATATGCCTGGCTGTTTAATACAAGCACCTGTATTTATGCCTGGCTGTTTAATACAAGCACCTGTATTTATGCCTGGCTGTTTAATACAGATGCATGTATTTATACCTGGCTGTTTAATACAGATATCTGTATTTATGCCTGGCTGTTTAATACAAGCACCTGTATATTTGCCTGGCTGTTTAATACAAATGCATGTATATATGCCTTGCTTTTTAATACAGGCACCTGTATATATGCCTGGCTGTTTAATACAGATGCATGTAAATATACATGGCTGTTTAACACAGATTCATGTATATATGTCTAGCTGTTTAATACGGGCACCTGTATACATGCCTGGCTGTTTGATACAGGTGCATGTATATATGCCTGGCTGTTTAACACAGATGCCTGTTTATGTATATATGCCTGGCTGTTCAACACCGATGTATGTATATATGCCTGGGTGTTTAATACAGGCACCTGTATTTATGCCTCACTGTTCAACACAGATACATACATATGCCTGGCTGTTTAACACAGATGCATGTACATATGCCTGACTGTTTAACACAGATGCATGTATCTATGCCTTGCTGTTTAACACAGAAACCTCTAACATGTTTATGCCAAACTACAACTGTAAAACAACTTTTGAAGAACCACTGACCACAGTCCGGAGTTTTAATGGCCCTAAGAAAAAGGGCTTTTGAAAACATAGTGGAAAAAGGAGAAAATGCTTGTTACTAGCATTTTCTTTTCCAACCATGATTTTGGTGCCATTGTATACAAAAACCGTTGAGTGGTGCTCTGGCAAAAGGGGTTTAATGCATCTTCGTGATGCATTATACCAAGCCAGTCATCATTTAATTATGGATCCATAAAATCTATTTTGCCTACCAACTGATTGAAGCTTGAGGTGGACTATTACTTTGACATGCTAAAAATGACCAATAGCAAAAAGTTTCTACCCAGGTCAGCCTGTGTGGCCGACACCTGATCTAGGTCGACACTTTTTGCAGATGCACCATGCACTAAACCCCCTTTTCTTAGAACATGGCATTTGATACACATATGAGCCATGCTCTGTGAAAAGGGGCTTTGCATCTGCGAAAAGTATCGACCTAGGTCAGCCTGCGCAGTCCGCGCAGGCTGACCTGGGCCAAAACTTTTCGCTGTTGGTCAATTTTCTGCATGTCAAAGGACTAGTCTACCTTATGATACAGTCTGTTGTCAGAAAAAATTGATTTTATGAGTTCCTAATGATGTGATGACCTGCTTGGTATCATGCATCACGGAGATGCATTAAGCCCCCTTTTGCCAGAGCATGGTTCATATATTTTGTTGTCTGCAAATACTTTCAATTTCGATTAGTGTAAAATTATGTCAGCCGGTAAACAGTTAATACAGATGGCTGCTTAGTGCAGGTGACAGCCAATTAATTTTTTGCTTGCTAAGATTGCATACATGGTTGACCTTGTTACTGTTTTACAGATAATGGATGAAGGACGGTTATGTCAAGAGGGATTAATCAGTGAAAGTGCCGAGACTGTAAATAGAGATGGGGATCAGAAAGTAACAGATGAAGATCAGCATGAAAATATAACAGAAAATACAACAGAACATACAAAAAAGAGATTATCAGTATGTGTAATCTATCAATAGTGGACAACAATTAATCTATGGTCATGCAAGTTATTTTAGACCATGGAAAGGAGTTCTTACAAGCCAAATTCCATCATTTTAGTTACTTTTAATTCATCTGTAAATGCTTTCAATTTGGATATGTCTTTGTGAGAATGAACAGTGTCTGAAACAGTATTGGAAATGTTAAAAAAAAACGATTTTGTACTTTTTTCCCTTAAGTTTGCAATATCGCATTTCTCTATTTGGCACTGGTTTAACCACAATGTAATATATACACAGGTTATCTTAATCCATTACTGCAATTGCTACAGGTAACACAAATACTGAAAATTTCATGTAAATGGAGCATTCAAATATTTTACCAGATGACAAAATTTAGACCCATTTTGAAAGAGTTGCAGACTACATTTAATCATATGTGACTTAAAGAAAAAACACTGTTTGAAAAGGAGAAAATTGGTGTCACTAGCATTTTCTCTTTTTTTCCACAACATTACAATTTTATATTATGTTCTTCAGAGATCAGAGAGGAAAAGAAAAAGACATGAAGAACTACTCCAGTATAGGAAAGAAACCAGAAAAATGAGAAAAATTGCCAGAAAGCAGAGACACAATACAGAAGGTCATGACACCTCAGTAGAAGGTATGTAGATCTGTACTCTTTTGTGGATATAACACCTAACACTTCTGGGGTAATGTTAATCCTTAAAGCGCCTTTCATGATGATAGTTGCCTTTGCAGCCAGTGTAGATCAAGATTAGGCTGCACAAAATGTGCAGCCTGATCTTTGGTCTACACTGTCCGCTTTGCTGAAACACTGTGGACAAGGGCAACCTTGACATTGTAATTATTTGAGATTTATTTCCAGATTGAAAGTACATTGTATCTATTTGGTTTTTTTGGCGCTCTAAGGGTTAAGGTTCTGTTACCGGTAGTTGTTGTGCAGACCTTACTCTTTTATCTACAAACTGACTTGTCAATAATATGCCATCTCTGTAGCCAAGTGATTAACTCTCTAGTCTCGACCGAAGTAAAAGCATTCGCAGATGATAAAATAAATATAGCTCGTGTGATGATTTCTGTCTTTCATAGGGTAGAAAACATTGTGGGAAAAGGGGAAAATGCTGTTTACCAGCATTTTCCCTTTTACCACAATGGTTTCAAAAGTCTTCTTCTTCAGCGTTGTTAAAACTCTAGATTGTTTGGTAAAGCATTACGGCATCTGCCTATAGAGACGGAGGTGGAAGTTTTGGTTCCTGGTTGGGAAGAGAGTTGCTCTGATATGGCATGTTGGTTACCAAAAGCCCACCTACCTGGTGGAGTGACACAGAAAGTAGTGATGCCATAAATGGTGTTACAAAAATCTGATACTGACTGTCCCTCTCTTTTGAAAAAAGGGATCTTATTAACTTTAACCCTTTACCAAACAATTTTGAATTTTAACGACCCTGAGCAAAAAAGCGTTTGAAAACATTGTGGGAAAAGGAGAAAATGCTGGTAATCATTACTTTCCCCCCCCCCTCCCCCCCCCAATGTTTTGTACCCCTTGAAAGACATTTTTTTTTTGTTTTGAGTAACATTTAATTTGTTGTCTGCAAATACTTTCAGTGCAGATAAGGGTTTAAAATTTTCTCGTTCGGTAAAAAGTTAATTTCATCAGGGAAATGTGGTCACTAGTAGTTCTTAATATTATTCCAATTCCAAATTTCAAGGCTAGCTGTGTAATAGGCAGAGATGGTCTGTCTCTGGCAATCAAATGGCTAGTGTCAAAATCAGAATTAGATCTGAGTTCTAAATGGGTGGTGGTTAAGTCTTTAACGCTTTAACAGACGACAAAATTTAGGCTTTGTCCAAATTGAAAGCATTTGCAGACAACAATTTTAATGTGGCTCAAATGGTGTATTTTTTCTTTGATAGGGTAGAAAACATTGTGGGAAAAGGAGAAAATGCTGGTTACCAGCATTTTCTCCTTTTGCCACAATGTTTTCAACAGGCTTCTTTCCCAGGGTCGTTAATTGTTGGCATTGTGCAGTAAAGAGTTAAACACAGCAAGATTCATTTGCAGACAAAAAACTGAATGTTTCATGAATTAGGAATTTTTTTTTAAGGGGTAGAAAACATTGTGGGAAAAGGAGAAAATGCTGGTTACCAGCATTTTCTTCTTTTCCCACAAATGTTTTCATAGGAAAAAGAGAAAATGCTGGTGACCAGCAATTTCTCATTTTCCCACAATGTTTTCAAAAGCCCTTTTCCTTAAGGTCATTAAAACTTTGGATTGTGTTGTTAAGGATTAACACAGTAAAAGCCTGTGCACATCAAAATTAGTCCATACTTTTACTTTAGATTTATCACTATGAAATACTACAATGACACACTCCCCCCCCCCCCCCCCCCCCCCCACTAAAACATCTCTTATCATTTTCTTTAAGGTTTGAAATCAAATCATTTTCTTTAAGGTTTGAAATCAAAGCGTGAACTAAAGAAAGAAGTGCTGACTAAATGTGAAGCTGCTCTTCAGAATGGACAGAAGATTTGTATTGACTGCAGTCTAGAAGATCAAATGAGTGCAAAAGCAAGTAAATCTTTATTTTTTTAAATATGTTATCAGCCTTTAGACTTTACTTTTGATATGCAATCAGTTTTCAAAATCATTGTGATGTACTTACTCATTTTGGATAATAGTAGATCCAAGTGCTTCACATTATTCATTTTAGCGCTGTACAAGACGAACATTTTTACTCATCTAAACTGAAAGCATTTGCAGATGACAAATAAACATAACTCAAACGCTGATGTCTATCTTATAAAAGATGAAAATGGAGAAAATGCTTGTTAACAGCATCTCCTTTTCCCACAATGTTTTCACATATGTTTTTGCTAATACTTGTTTATACACAGAATTGTTTGGTTAAAGGTTAAGTTCAAAGCATCTAAAAGCTAAAATGCATTTCAGTTAGTCTTACGGAAGATCTGTACAAAATTTAAAAAATTATAATGATTTTTACCATGATTCCAAATCTGTTGTAAAACACTATGAAATACTTCTAATGATATTTTTCTATGCATGCATAGGAAAACTTGATAGTTCCATTCAATATTTGTGTGTATCAATAATGAGATGCTGGTTTTGTAATCAGTATCTCTGTCTATTTTTAAGAGTTCACATATGACATCATCATACTTATTTGAATATGCTCCCACATAAAATTCTGTGACAAAATCTTAAAACACAGTAAGAGGCCACATATCCCATTAAATTTATTTTTCACCCATTTATTTATAGATGGTTGCAAACTACAGGTATTGCCTTACTAAATTCAGTGATAGAATATTTTTTAAAGTTGGTGTGACAAAAAAACCTGAATAGCCCCCTTTAACTCTTTACCAAACAACAGTATTTACGACCAGTCCAAACTGAAAGCATTTGCAGATGACAAAATAAATGTGACTCAAAAATTGAAATTTGCTTTGAGAAGTATAGAAAACAATGTGGGAAAAAGGAGAAAATGCCGGTTACCAGCATTTTCTCCTTTTCCCACAATGTTTTCAAAAGGGCTTTTCTTCAGGGTCGTTAAAACTCTGGATTGTGTGGTAAAGGGTTAATTCTTAGCACCACCAACCCCTAGCATGGTTATGTCCCCATGGAAACTGTACACTTTTTTGTATGTGGTAATATCTCCAAGTGTCAAATATGAATGAACTAGTTATTATGAAGTACTTTTCTCTTCACTACAGGAAAAAGGAAAACTCGCTATGCAGTTTGGAAGGTTATATGGTTCAAATAAAAAGGTGGAGAATCCTGCACACATTTACCTCACTGGTTTAAAAAAAGATCATACCCTCTACAATGAACTGGTGAAGAAAAACTGTGGGTTCTTGAATTACTTAGTAAGATGGGTATTCACCTTGTTTCATATGTATAAATGTAAATGAGCCATGCTCTGTGAACAGGAGTTTAATGAATCTGCAAAAAATATTGACCAGGTCAGCCTGTGAGGTTGAAACTTTTTGCTATTGGTCAATTTTCTGCAGCCCAAAGGACCAGTTTACCTCATGATTCATTCGGTTGTTAGACAAATTGGATTTTATGGATCTATAATCATGTGATGACTTGCTTGGTTCAATGTTTCAGGGAGATGCGTTAAACCCCCTTTTCCCAAAGTGCTGCTGAAATGTATATGTAATATTTACACCGTAGTAGTAGATACATTTCAAACATTTTTGAGAAAAGAGCTTTCAGTTGGAAAAGTACAAATGCATGCACTGATTATCTTTCTGTATTGAAAATTTGACCTTTTGGTATTACCTCAGTTAGCAAATACTGTCCCATAATTCTTACATTGCAGAGTTAAATGACTTCAATTTAGGTGTGACATCCCATGATAAAGTCTGTCATCGAAGATTTACTTGAAATTCATTGTTGTTTGAAATAACCATATGCTGGTTAAGGTATTTTCTAATCTATAGTTAAATTTGTTGTTTTGTAAGTATCAGAGGTATTTGTAAAAACTGTTTTTCTTTGATAGACGGACTAAACTCTGAACTTCAAGTAGACAATATGTCTACTCCAGATGGCTGGCTTAAATGTTTGCTACCACCATGTAATTATCTTCTCCCTAACTCTAAGTTATACATGCATGTCTATATAAAGTTAATGACCCAATGACTCTCAATTTCAGATAGATGTTGAAGAAAAAAGTCATACAGAGCTATTTTCCTTGGATAAAATTGTGGTACTCAGTCCAGATTCCGACAGTGTGTTAGCAGATATAGAACCAGACAAAGTCTATGTAATAGGAGGCCTGGTTGATGAAAATATCACAAAGGTACCTTGCCCCTTTACCAAATAAGCCTGAATTGTAATTACCCTA
Source organism: Hippopus hippopus (assembly GCA_946811185.2). Taxonomy (NCBI): domain Eukaryota; kingdom Metazoa; phylum Mollusca; class Bivalvia; order Cardiida; family Cardiidae; genus Hippopus; species Hippopus hippopus. The sequence continues at coordinate 47,597,572 of OX328098.1, read as the reverse complement.
ATAGAAAAGGCTTTTAAAAACATTGTGGGAAAAGGAGAAAATGCTGGTAACAAGCATTTTCTTTATTACCCACAATGTTCTCTGCTCTTTTAAAGGCTAATCTTATCTTTTTCACCACATTTGATTTGTATTCTGCAAATGCTTTCAAATTGGACAATTTTAAAATTTTGTCGTTTGCTGAAGGGTTGAATATTACCAGACAACAAAATTTTGGACCCCTCCAACTTGGATACATTTGCTGACAAAAATTTAAATTTGGCCAAAATATTGGATGTCTTTGAAAAGATGTGTTAACCAGACTTTAGAGTTTTAGACTAGTCCATAATTATGGAAAGTATAGGCATACAATAGATTAAGTGAACCTTCAAAGACAATTTCCACCTTTTTCAGGTAGGGACAATTTAATGTCTGCAGATGCTTTCGCATTGGAAAAGGTCAAAATTTGTCATTTGGTATGGTAGAAATCATTTCGGAAAAGTGAAAAAATGGCTGGTCACCAGCATTTTGTCCTTAACCCTTTACCAGACGACAAAATTTTAGCCCTGTCTAAATTGAAAGCATTTGCAGACGACAATTGCAATGTGATTCAAATGGTACAATAGTTTATTGATAGGGTAGAAAACATTGTGGGAAAAGGAGAAAATGCTGGTTACCAGCATTTTCTCCTTTTACCACAATGTTTTCAAAAGGCTTCTTTCCTAGGGTCATCAAAAGTCGTCATTGTGTGGAAAAGGGTTAACACAAGGTATTTTTGAAATCCATCTTCCTCAACGAGTAAATCATTTGGTGATAATTTGATAGAATTTTCTAGCAGATGACTTTGAATATGGCCTGCAACACGTGAAAAGGGGCATTCAGACGTTTGTGTAAAGTGTTGTCCCGGATCAGCCTGTGCATTTCCTGCAGACTAATCCAAGACGGCACTTTCCGTTCTTATGTAATTTTCCATTTTGTGCAAGTCAACTGTTGGACAAAATCTAATATGGTCGTAAAGTGCTGTCTCGGATTGGCCTTTGTGGAGTGCGCAGGCTGATCCGAGACGATACTTTATGCTAATGTCCGCAAATTTCGTGTGTTGAAGGCCATATAAAGAAAACATAACAAAACATTGTGGCAAAGAAAAACTTCTTGTCACATTTTTTCACATTTTTTCTCCTTGTGACAGTTTGCTGGGTTCAGTGTTCTGATGAAAGAAAAAAAAGCAGATGCAAGTAGATGGTAATTTGCTGTACGATTCTCAGAAAGTGGTCACAAGCATTCTCTCGTTTCTCACAAGTCACAATGTATTCAAAGGCCCTTTTCCTCAGTGTATCTAACCCTTTATCAACCTATTACCAAGTTTTAAAACCTTGAGGAAATATGGCTTTGAAAACAGTGTGGGAAGGAGAAAATGCTTCTAACCAGTATTTTTTCCCTTTTCCACAATGTTTTCCACCCTATCAAAGACAAGTTTTGTCATTGTAGGCACTTTAAGTTGTACAAGTATGCTTTCAATTTGGGAAAGTTTAAAATTTTGTCATTTGGTAAAGAGTTAAGCACATGTGTGTTTGGTAAAGGGTTATGCTTGCACCTCTTCGGACTTTTACATGTATCACTAAGAAGATACATGTGAAAGAAAGGATATTTTCTCGTTCAAATGGTGTTCAAAGCATTGTGGGAAAAGCATTTGTTTACTTACAACAAGCAATTGTTTCTTTTCCCACGTTATAAAAACTGTCTTCTAAAGGCCACACAAATATGGAATTCTATACTTGCTTTAAAGAACATTGAGGAGATATCAATAATTTATATGAAAATTTATGTCCCGCCTGACCATGACAGGATATGACTTCATCGCAAGCCAAAGAAGTGGGTGTACAAACAGCTAGGTTACCTATAGATGAGTACATGGTGAAACTAGACCAGCCATCACATTCTAAAGTTCTGGCAGTCAATCAAGGTAAAAGTGATGTAAAAAACTTCTCTGATAGTTATAATTACATCAGTATGTAAGTTTTCTTTGAACATTCTTGTAAGATATACCTATTATTCTTTACCAGTCTACAAAATATAGGACTGGTCCTAGTTGACAGCATTTGCAGAGGACAAATTAAATATGGCTAAAATGATTTGTCTTTGAAGATAGAAAACATTGCTTAACTCTTTACCACACAATCCGTAGTTTTAACGACCCTGAAGAAGAAGGCTTTTGAAAACATTGGTGGAAAAGGAGAAAATGCTGATACCAGCATTTTCTCCTTTTCCCACAATGTTTTCTACTCTTTCACAAACAGATTCCATAATTTGAGCAACATTTAATTTGTCGTCTGCATATGCTTTCAATTTGGATGAGTCTACAGTTTTGTCCTTTTGTAAAGAGTTTAATGCATTCTTAATTTGATCAGTTGGATCTTTCTGCATGAACAAGCTGAAATGAGTGTAAATTATTCAATAAATGTTTGCTATACTGTACAAAGTAATTCTGTAACATTAAGTGAATTAGCTTTTGTTTTTCAGTGTTTGATATTTTACTGACCTATATATCCACAAGAAATTGGAAAACAGCTTTAGCAGTAGGTGTTCCAAAAAGGAAAGGATTTATTGTCATAGATGAACAATCTTGATGAAGGTAAGTGTGACTTGAGACATACTTGCTGTCCAGTTCAACAGCTAGACTTGCTTGTTAACGCTTTACCAAAAACCTAAATTTTAGGTTTGTTCCAACTGTAAGCTTTTACAGACAACAAATTAGATATGACTCAAATGTTGAGATTTGTCTTTGGAAAAAAAAAAAAACAATGTTGAAAGAGGAGACAATGCTGGTTACCAGCACCAGCATTTTCTCTTTTTCCCCCAGTGTTTTCACAAGCCTGCTTAAAACATTGTGTGGTGAAGGGGTTGCCTGCTAAAGACAGATACAGCACTAAACAAGATGGCTGGATTTATCCTTTACCACACAATCCTGACTTTAAATGACCCTGAGTCAAGCCCCAGTAGCTCAGTCAGTAGTGTACAGGACTTGAGAACAGGGGTTCCCTGGTTTGATCCCCGTCTCTGCCTATTTCTTTCTAAGGACTGATGATAGTCATTGCAACAGGATTCATTCCTATCTCACTGCTGACCATTGTTTCGATGATGGTGATGTGGAAAAGCAGCCATTAGCTTGGAAAGATTATTGTGCTGAGTACTGGTAAAAGAAACCCCAGGAAAGCATGGATAGGTGCACTGGCCGCCACAATATAACTAAAATAATGTTGAAAACGGCATAAAACACCATACAGTCAATCAATCAATCAATCATGACCCTTAGGAAGAAGCCTGTGGAAAACATTGTGGGAAAAGGAGAAAAAGCTTGTCACCAGCATTATCTCCCTTTTCCACAGTTTTTCTCCCCTTTCAAAAACAAAATCCATCATTTGAGCCTCATTTAAATTTGTCATCCGCAAATGCTCTCAGTAAGACAAGTCTACATTTTTGTTGTATAGTAAAAAGTTAAATAGCTTATGAGCAAAGCTGGATTATTACTACCCTGACAATTGTCACAAAAAACACTTTTTAAAGCATCATTGAAAAAAGAGATAATGCTGGTAGTTAGTATTTCTCCTTTTCCCACACTGTTTTCTACTCTGTCACAGGCAAATTACTTTAATTCAGTTATATTGAATAATTATGATATGTCATCTGCAAACCCTTTCAATGTAGCAAGTTCCCAAATATCTGTTGTTTAGTGAAGAGTAAAGGACTTCACACCATTTTTCTCTTGCTTGTTTTAGAAGAAAACATCAAAGTACTATAGTAACCCACATCAGCTACGTTGTTGTGCAAAAATTTTTGACATTTTCAAAAACTTTGACATTTTGTAATATCTCTGTCATTACTGAAGATATTTCCTTGAAACTTGGAAAAATTTTTCACTATCAAAAGAGGAACACATACAACAAGAGCAGATAACCATAAAAGTATTTTTGACATGTTATGCCCCTTTTTTGACTTTAAAGGTGGGTATTTAGATTTTTCACATCTCACCAAATTAAAAAATATATATATCATTGAAATTTATATGAAAAAAACAATACAAATCATCAATAATTAAGATTCATAAAATTACAAAAAAAATTTTTTTGATGGTGTTCCCTTAAAAGGCTACGTACCCTCTTAAGGTATTTTTAGATTTCGCGCCAAAAATCAAAAAAGCATTGTGGGAATGTCAAGTGACTGGCACGTGACTAATGATGCTTAAATTCCATAACATAACATAAACATATAATTATTTTCCATAATGTCTTCTTCGGACGCTATGTTTGAAGCTTCGTCTGTGTATTTCGGGAATGTAAATGAGCGAGTTGCTCATGTAAAAATAGACCGTGTTTCCCGTCGGTGTCGACCTGGACCATAGTAAATCTCAAATTTCTCTTGTTGTCAGATGGTTTTATGAATGAAAATTAAAAGGCTTTGGGAGTATAAGGATGATTTTTTTTAAAAATTTCGTCCCAAAATCTGAAGGGCCACATTTAAGGTAGTAGACCCCTAACACTTCTAGTGCAACATGGAATAAAATTTCTTGATAGTTGATAAATAAAGATTTATACAGATATAATACTTTTGCACATTTTTAACTGACCGGAAATTCCTTTGATGTCTGTCTTGAAATTATTCGTTGATACTTTTGTTAGTTTCCAGAAAAGGGAGGTAATTATTATCTCCCTTTGTAATGAGAATATACTGGTTTTAGTTTTATAAATGATAATTTTAAGAAGGAAAAAAAGGAAAAACTGGCTTGGTTAAAGTAGTACAATAATACTCATTTTTAATCATAGCAAAGTTTGTAGGATTATATTATAGTGGAAATAACTGTTTTCTATTATGGGTCCACTACCTTAAATTTTCACTGAAAATCAAGCAACTGCAGCCAAGTATTGGCAACTGCATGCGGTGCTCTTGTTTTTTTTTTTGTCAATTTATCGTTTATCATAACTGCACTAGCTATTAATCCATGTGAAGCCTTCCTTTGAATCCTATTGTATTACTGCACTAATGACATTAACTTTGAAATGATAGTGAGGACATTTCTACCCTTTACCACACAATCCTAACTTTTTATGACCCTGAGAAAGAAAGCTTTTGAAAACATTGTGGGAAAAGGAGAAAATGCTGGTAACCAGCATTTTCTCCTTTTCCCACAATGTTTTCTTTCCTTCCCAAAACAATTTCAATTTTTGAGTCACATTTATTTTTCGTCTCCAATTGCTTTCGATTTGAACTACTCTAATATTTTGTCGTTTGGTAAAGATTTAAGTATTTGTTTTTTAGAGTCGTTTCTTATATTTTCTCCCCTGAAAAATATATGTTTAAATCGTTACCTATTAACCAAAATTAATTTTTATTTCTAGACGTATCATAAACAGATCTAAGTTGAGTCATATCTTTATTTCAACCTTTGTTGACCGAGTAATTCAAGTGCTTTGATGGTGCATTTATTTATGACTTAGGATTGCCTAAAACAAAACATTTGTTTCTAAATTTAGAAATACTTCCCAGGGGTCATTGCCAAGTTGTCGTTTCCAACTTCCGTTATAGTTCTTGCGTTTGTTATCAATATTCATCGACGTAGAAAGAAAATCGATTGATTCTGTCAAAAATCTAACTGAAGTTATGCCTGCAAAAAACAGAATGAGTGATTCTGAAAGAAAAACAAACGAAAATGGAACAAAGAAATCAACCGTGGAAAGAAAAGGTTCCCGATTTATGGACAAGATTCTGCAACTGGATGAGGAATGGACTTCTAGTTTTGCGGTTTGCGCCAACAAGGATTCCAGTCTAAGTCTGTTTCGACCTGTAATGAAACTGTTGGAAATATCTTGCCACGGAATCCCTTGGTTATTTTGCTCTACGTTACTTTTACTGTCTGTTCATCAGGCTCGACATGTGGAAGTACTCGTTAATTTGCTTTACGGTGCGTAATATGTGATGAATGCCCTACAGTAGTGATTACTGCCCTCATTTATTAAAGTGAATAAACCGTTTATCAGACGATCCCAAACTGTAATGACCCTTTGGAAAACATTCAGGGAAAAGGAAAAAATGCTTGTAACCATCATTTTCTCCTTTTTTTGTGCAATATTTTCTATCCTATCAAAGACAAATGGAATCATTTGAACTACATTTAGTTTGTCATGTGCAAACGCCTTGAATATTGAAGTTTGGTAAAGGGTTAAAGATTGAATGCCATTATCATGTACAGTCGACTCTCACTATGTCGAAATTGCTTATCCCAAAACTCCTGTTATGTCAAAGTCAAAGCTATGTCCGAACTTCGTTCCTCTTTATTTTATGTTGATTTGTGTTTTTATCTCGAAACCATTGCATCCAAAAAACCGTTATGTCGAAGTACTTTTGAGAGCAATTTCATACTTAGGATCATTTTTTCATTCATATATCCGCCATTGTTTGTAGACCATAGGGTGCCAATTCACACAATACGATATTATCTTAATTGATTATAAAAGGTGTGAATATGTTTGTAGCATTGTAAACAGCGGTTCATGTAAGACTTATACACATCGTGAAAAATACACTGAACGATAAGGCTTGTTAGCTTGTCTCTCTTGCTAACTGCTCATTTTATTTTGGGGGGGAGGGGGTTGAACACGTTGTCAACATTGTTGTGTATCAAGTCAGTCTGCATGAATGCAGCTAACACATTTCTTGAATGTTTATAATGTCATCAGAAATGAAACTTGATTGAGCTTTTGCTATGGCCAAGCGAACCAGCAAGGCACCTTTAAATTTCCGGGGGATAACTGGTTCGGTCGTTTAATTAAAACAGAGGCATGATGTGTAAGCTTGATGTGAAGTCATACAGTCAAAATAAAAAGCCATTTTGGAGGTTGTTCTACAAACCCACGATGACCCCGTCCTATTCTATGTTTACTTCCGGTTTTCGGTACTCATTCTTCGAATTCTTATATCGAACTCCTGTTATGTCAAATTATTTTTGTTGTCCCCAGGGATTCGAGATAACGAGAGTCGACTGTATATATTCAGAACAGATAACAGTCCCAGATGGAGATTTTAGTTTTTGACTGGTAGCTTCTGGGTACAGAGACAATCAGTTAAAAAAATAGTTGAAATCTCTGCACAGTTTTTATGTGCATGCTTAAACTCTTCATATTTTTGCAAATGGATGACAAATTGCGAATTTGAACATACCTGCCGCTCGCATATTCAATAATCCTTCATTTCAAATACAATTGTTTTCAACGTAAATGCTTAAATGAGAAAAAATAGTTCAAATCACCTGTTACTCGACATGTCTACGCTCCCCCAAGTAGTCACAAAATGGCTGCGAAACATGATAAATTTGGTTATTTATTTACTTTTTTTGGGGGGGGGCCATGAACATGTAATTAAACAACTTCTACGAGCACTTTAGATTATGAAATGTTTCATGATGTGTTCTTTGTCATATGTGTCACTAAAAATTATTTGCATTTTGCTTCAATACAGATTAAACTGACAAAATAGAAAGTCAGTACAGGGCTGTAGCTTTGCTAACAGAAAATTCATGATGGACTTGAGACAGTGTGATGCAAAGTCTATGTTCAAATAAGAAAAGAGGCACCTTAACTGTCTCATTATTGAGACTACTATATATTATGCTGTTATTTTACCTATTTTAATCATTATTATTGCAGCTTTTCTTTTTCAAAACTGCTTGTATAGCAGGATAAAAAAGGAGTTGCTGGGCTGTGACTCAAACCACAGACCCTTGGCTCTCTTAGCAAGTGCTCTACCATTTGACCAATCAGGACACGATCTGCTGTCAGTTCAAATCTAGTTGAGGAATAAATAATCCCATTTCATTCAACATTCACTCCCTGCATCTGATTAATTTTATTCTTGGATAATCTTACAAACTGCTAATTTACTAATTACAAACAACAGTGGTGTTATGGACGCCTGTTTATGTTGAGCACCATTGCAACACGAGGAAAAAAGTCACAGAACTGTAATTTGAACCATTGGTCCCAGGCTCTTCTTGCATGTACTTTATCATCTGATGACTTTTTATATAAGCAGACTGCTTTTAAAATCAAAATGGCTGAAGGAGAAATTGGTCAGTTTGAACATTTTCTCCTCTTGCTATAACTTTTCACATGTTAAAGCTTGATGTTGATGATCCTTTTTTTCCCACAAGGATGTTTTCATAGCAGGATGTAATAATTTTGACCAATGAACTTTCAGTGAAGGATTCATTAAATACTATTGTCCATAAACATTTCCCATGGTGTATGTGATTCTATCTTTTATGTTTTTATATTAATTCTTTTTATGAAATATTTTCTTTAGACAATATTTTTTATCTTTGCAGCAGACTGCATCTAAACTGTGTTGCAAAGGGATAAACTCTTAGTAACAAGAGGTTTTTCCATTTGCTAGATCTTCAGTATTTGAGTATTAACACAATACCACAAGTTTAAACAACCCTGTAGGAGGGTTTTGAAATCATTGAGAGAAAAGGGGAAAATGGTGGTAACTAGCAATTTTCTCCTTTCCCATAATGTTCCTGCCCTATCAAAGACAAGAAATCATCATTTGAGGCTGAGCTACATTCAGTTTGTCGTCTGCAAATGGTTTCAATTTGGATTATTCTAAAATTTTGTCATATGGTAAAAAGTTGGACCTAAATTTATGTTGATTATTCATACCTGAAGTATTAAATGTCAACTGCTGCAAAATTCTCAGGAGGTAGCACATAATGAATTATCTGTAAAAGAAAATTACATGTAGCCATAGTCAGCAATAGTTAAACTATGATATGTCTTTTACAGGACTTGTCTTGGACTTGATTGTGATTGCCATTCTTAAGGTAACTTTTCGAAGATCTAGACCAGCTCACAATGAGGAGGACATGTTTGCCACTGTTTCTGTTGACAACTATTCCTTCCCATCAGGACATGCTTCACGGGCAGGAATGCTATTTTGCTTTTTTATCTTGCAAGTGGCTACTTCCATTAAATGGATTACCATGGTAACTGTATGGTCTGTTGTGGTCAGTTTGTCAAGGGTTATACTTGGACGTCATCACATCATAGATGTAGTATGTGGGTATTTTGTAGGAATTCTTGAGTATTTGTTACTGCTATATTTGTGGATTCCAACTGAAACTTGTATGAACTGGTTAGATTTATACTTCAGTCATTTTCATTTGTAACGAAGTCTCCTGTTTAACTTTTTACCACATGATCCCAAGTTTTAACAAAAAAAGGCTTTGGAAAAAATGGTGGAAAAAAGGAGAAAATGCTGGTAACCAGCATTTTCTCCTTTTCCTACAATGTTTTCTACCCTTCCAAAGGAGAATTTCATTTTTTGAGTCATGTTTAATTTATTGTCTTCAAATGCTTAGAACTTGTACCAGTTTGAAATGTTGTAAATTTGTAAAGAGTTAATTTCTTTTTTTCTTCTTTATCAAGGTCTAAATGCATTTTACTCTTTAGTTTACCAGACAATCCAGTGTTTTTATGACTCATTACGATAGGTACTTTTGAAAGCATTGCCATAAAAGGAGAAAATACTGGTAATCGGCATTTCCCTGTTCCTCTCACAATGTTTTCTACCATTTCCACAATATTCCCATCATTATATTCATAATCATATTTAAATTGCCATCTTTTTATGTTCTTGATGTGGTCAAGTTTAAAAAGTTGCTGTCTGGTAAAGAAGTGAACAGTATCTTACAGATTTCTACATTCCTTGCTGTAACAACTTTTCAAAAATATGTGAAAAAGGATCAGGTACATGTATTAAAAAGCAATCTCTTCTTTTCCTGTCATGCTACCAAACTATATTATAAATTCATTTCCCTACTTTGCCAGATGACAAAATTTTAGACCAGTGTAATTAGAAAAGGTTTGCCAAGGACAAATAATTCAGATGTTAGAATTTGTTATTGTAGGATAGAAAACATTGTTGGGAATGGAGAAAAATGCTGGTTACCAGCATTTTCTCCTTTTCCTACTTTGTTTTCAAAAATCTCTTCCTTCTGAAGTTCAGGGTCGTCAAAACACGGAATTGTTTGGCAAAGAGTTAGTCACTAAAATCAGCCAATGTGGTACATGTAATTGTTTCATTGGCAACAACATGTTTACAAAGAGGTAAAGACTCTGTTGGTCACTTTTTATCATGACTGAGGTGGATATAAAACCTATTCAAAATGCCGTCAAAGAGGTTTTTATCAATGCCTTGATATTTTTTGGAAGTCAATGACTTTTTCTTTTATTTCTTCTTGCAGACATTTTTGCATCTTGCGGCAAACAACTTTTGGAAATATTAACAGAAATGGAGAAACCATTTTTAACCTTTACTGAACAATCCAAGGTTTTAATGACCCTTGGAAGAAAGTCTGTTGAAAATATTGTGGGAAAACCAGTATTTTCTCCTGTTTTTAGCTCACCAGAGCACAACGTGCTCAAGGGGAGCTTTTAGGATCACATTGTGTCGGTCGTCTGTTGTGTGGCGTCAACAATTCTTTAAACATCTCCTCCTAAACTGCTGGGCCAATTTGGACCAAACTTGGCTGGAATGTTCCTTGGGAGGTCCTCTTTAAAAATTGTTCACAGAATTTGATTCCATCAAAAACTCTGGTTGCCATGGCAACCAAATGGAATTTTCTAGGAAATTCTTCAAAAATCTTCTCCTCTGAAACCGCTGGTCAGATTTTGAAATAATTTAACAGAAATGTTCCTTGGGTGACCCTTTTCAAAAACTGTTCGCAAAATTTTGATCCGTCGAAAAACATGGCCGTGGGGGGGGGGGCTCTTTGCGTCGTGAGGTGTCAACAATTTTTTACACGTCGTCTCCTCCTAAACGGCTGGGCGAAATTAGACCAAACTAGGCTGGAATGTTCCTTGGGAGGCCCTCTTTAAAAAATTGTTCACAGAATTTGATTCCATCAAAAACTCTGGTTGCCATGGCAACCAAATGGAATTTTCTAAGAAATTCTTTAAAAATCTTCTCTTCTGAAACCGCTGGTCAGATTTTGAAATAATTTAACAGAAATGTTCCTTGGGTAACCCTTTTCAAAAATTGTTCGCAAAATTTTGATCCGTCGAAAAACATGGCCGTGGGGGGGGGGGGGGGGCTCTTTGCGTAGTGAGGTGTCAACAATTCTTTAAACATCTCCTCCTAAACCGCTGGGCCAATTTGGACCAAACTTGGCTGGAATGTTCCTTGGGAGGTCCTCTTTAAAAATTGTTCACAGAATTTGATTCCATCAAAAACTCTGGTTGCCATGGCAACCAAATGGAATTTTCTAGGAAATTCTTCAAAAATCTTCTCCTCTGAAACCGCTGGTCAGATTTTGAAATAATTTCACAGAAATGTTCCTTGGGTGACCCTTTTCAAAAATTGTTCGCAAAATTTCCGGGGGGGGGGGGGGGGGGGGGGACTCTGCACTCTATGGACTTAAGGACTTAAAGAAATTCTTTAAAATTCTTCTTCTCTTAAACCACTCGTCAGATTTTGAAATTATTTCACAGAAATGTTCCTTGGGTGCCCCTTTTGAAAAAGTGTTCGCGAAATTTTGATCCGTCAAGAGACATGGCTGTGGTGGTTGGGGGCTATTTGCACTATACGGACATGTAGAAATTCTTAAAAATTCTTCTTCTCTGAAACCACTGGTCAGATTTTGAAATAATTTCACAGAAATGATCCTTATATTATGCCCTTTTTTTTAGCTCGACTCTTTTCGAAGAAAATATTGAGGTATTGTCATAGCCCTGTTGTTGTTGTCTGCATTGTTGTTGTTGTCGTTGTGCAAAAACTTCAACATTTTGTTATATCTCACCTTCCACTCAACACATGTACTTGAAACTTGGAATAATTGTTCACTAGTAAAAGAGCAACCCATACAACAAGGGCAGATAACTCTAAAATCATTTTTTTAGCTCCACTGGCCGAAGGCCAGCGGGCTTATGTCATGGCCTGTTGTCCGTCGTGCGTCCGTCCGTCCGTCCGTGCGTCCGTCCGTCCGTGCGTGCGTTAACTTTTTTTTAAAACGTCTTCTTCTCTGAAACTACCCATCCAATTTTGATGAAACTTCACAGAAATGATCCTGCCATGGTCCTCTTCAGAATTTCTTGAAAGAATTTAATTCCTTCAAAAACTCTGGTTGCCATGGCAACAAAACTGAAAAATTTTGAAAATCTTTGAAAATCTTCTTGTCTGAAACCGTAAGGCCAAGGGCTACCAAATTTGGCATGTAGCTTTATCTAGTGGACCTCTACCAAGTTTCTTCAATTTATAGCCCTGGGGTCAAAATTAACCCCGCCCCGGGGGTCACAAGTTTTACATGGGCTTATTTAGGGAGAACTTTAAAATTCCTCTTCTACCTAGCCATAGGGCCTAGAGCTACCAAATTTGGCATGTAGCTTTATCTAGTGGACCTCTGCCAAGATTGTTCAAATTATAGCCCTGGGGTCAAATTAGGCCCTGCCCGGGGGTAACAAGTTTTACATGGGCTTATATAACAAGTTTTACATGGGCTTATATAGGGAGAACTTTAAAATTCTTCTTTGACCTAGCCATGGGGCCTAGGGCGACCAAATTTGGCATGTAGCTTTATCTAGTGGACCTGTACCAAGGGTGTCCAAATTATAGCCGAGGGTCAAATTTGACTTCGCCCCGGGGGGTAACATGTTTTACATAGGCGGGCTTATATAGGAAAATCTTTCGCATCTAGCTATAAGGGCTAGGGCTATCAAATTTTGCATTTAGCTTTATCTAGGGGGTCTCTATCAAGGGTGCCCAAATTATAGCCCAGGGGGTCAAATGTAGCCCCACCCCAGGGGGTCACAAGTTCTACATGGTCTTATATAAGGAAACTTTAATAATCTACTTGTACATAGCCATATTTAGGCCTAGGGCTACCAAATTTTGCATGTAACTTTATATAATAGGCCTCTACCAAGAGGGCCCAAATTTTAACTTTGGGGGTCAAGTTTGACTCCACACCAGGGGTCACAAGTTTTACATTGGCTTTTATAGTGAAAACTTGATAAACCTGTGTCATGGATCACATATTTTACAGGGCCTTTTATTCAGCAAACTTGTTTTACATGACTTTTTATTGGGCAAGATTAAAAAATCTTTTTGTTTATAACCACACATTCTAGTTTCATATTGTAGGTCTGGGGTCAAAATTGCCTTCATTCCAGGGATCGCAAGTTTAACATGGGCTTCAAAATATTGTCACTTCAATTTAAACATTAATCAAGGGAAATAACTCTTTTTATGAAAGATAAAGTTCGTTACTATTTACCTCCCTTGATTATCAAGCTGCAGTGATACATGATTGGTGCTAGACAAGTTTTTTAGCTCCACTGGCTTTATATTGTGGACCTCCACCAGGATTCAAATAATTATAGCTTTGCGATCAAAATTGGCTTTGCCCATGGATCACAACTTTCTCGTAGGATTAGATAGAAAAATGTTTGCATGTCCTCGTGTTTGAAATCAATTTGCTGAATATTGTAATGTTTGGCTTGTAGTGTTTTTACTTAATAGCCAGTGGAGCGATACAGGGCCATCATGGCCCTCTTGTCCAAATTATTCCCCTTTTTTGACTTAAAATTTTAACTTACTATCCAGCACCCAATAGCCAATCATTGGCACCCGCATGCGGTGCTCTTGTTCGACTTAATATTTTTAGCCACTATCGGGCATCTGCTCTTGTTCAAGAAATGGTCCTTGGGTGACCTATCCCAAAATTTATTTGCAGAATTCTGATTCGTCAAAAACATGGCTATGGTGATGATTGTAGGGGTGGTGACAGATTTTGAAATGATTTTTACAGGTGACCTTTTCAAAATTGCTTGGCAAAATAATGATTTTGTTTCCAAAATTTCAATTCTTCAAAAAAAAATTGGCTATGGTCCTCTCAAAAATTCAGGTGAGCGATCCAGGGCCATCTTGGCCCTCTTGTTTTACAATATTTTGCACCCTTTTCAAAACTTATCCAATCAGTTTAGTCACACTATGTTTAAATTGTCATTTGCAAATGCTTTCAATTTTACCAGTCTAAAATTTGTTATTTGGGAAAGGGTTAAACATGTAGTTTCTCCATTTTTGCAGTACTTTTACATATGAGTAGTGCTGTGGCAAAAGGGGGCTTAATGCATTTCATGATGCGTTATACCAAACAAGGTATCACATAATAAGCCAGGGGATTCACAAAATCCATTTTGTCTTACAACTGACTGAATCATGAGGTAGAGTTGTTGTTGTACTTGCAGAAACTTGACCAATAGCAAAAGATTTTGACCCACATCAGCCAGCATGGACTGTGCAGGCTGACATGGGTAGATATTTTTTGCAGATGCATTCAGCCCCCTTTTCTCAGAGCATGGCCCATATCCTTTTGCATTAAATCTTGAAATACAATCTATGTTGATTATCCAATTTTCCAACATATGCAGCAGACTTGTCTTGAATGTAGGTGTCGTTAACAGTGAAATACAGATTTTTTTTTAATATTACAAATATTTTTGTCATCATTTTATATTTTGTGTGTACATTTTAATTTGATCTCATTTTCTTTTAGCCATAAAACTAATTTTTTTTTTTTTTTTTTTCATTTGTATAAGTAGGTGACAATTTTCATTCTTTGTAAACTTTTCTTACACTGAAGTAGAATATGAGAATATCAAATATTAACCCTTTACCACACAATCCAAACCCTGAGAAAGAAAGCTTTTGAAAACACAGTGGGAAAAGGAAAAAATGTTGGTAACCAGCATTTTCTCCTTTTCCAGAAATGTTTTTTACCCTATCAAAGACACATTTCAATTTTTGAGTTACATTTAATTTTTTGTCTGCAAATGCTTTCATTTTGGACAAGTCTACAATTTTGTCATGTAGTAAAGAGTTAATATGGTAAAACTGATGATAAGATGTTTTTATTCATTCAAGTAGTTTCATATTATGAAAAATGTTGATATGTAAGAAAGTTTATCTATATGTGGTCACATTATTATGTCTCCCTCTGTCAGGGTCGGGAGACATATTGTTTTTCCCCGTGCATCCATCCGTCTGTCTGTCTGTCTGTCCATCACAAGTCGTGTCCGCTCTATAACTCGAAAACCTTTTAAGATATTTTGATAAAACTTCACACATTTGAGACAAAGTGTCATGCACAAGAACCATAACTCTGGCTTGTATATTTTTTGAGTTATTTCCCTTTGATTATTTTGGGGGGAGACATCTGTTTTTTTTTTGGAGAAAAACAAGTTCTAGTTAAATTATTAGGTTTGACAGCAGAAATATAGAATTAACCCTGAAAGGGCCTTTCATAACTATAGCTGCTTTTGGAGCCATTGTAGATCAAGAACGTGCAGTCTGATCTTTGATCTACACTGTCTGCTTTGTTGAGGCATTCTTGTCATTATCAGCCTTAAAATCTCTCTTCTTAGGGGTCTTATTTCAGGAATAAAAATGTCTGTTGGGTTTATTCGGCACTCTTTGGGTAAAGTTACTTGTTAAAGAGTCTGTTTAGCTGTTTCAATTAAAACTTCTTTTTTTATGAAATGAAAAAAGAAGCTACCAGTTATGCAACAGCATGTAAACTTTGTATTGACTTGTTTGTAACTTGTGTTTAACTCTTTACCAGACAACAGAATTTTGGACTGGTCCAAATTGAAAGCATTTGCAGATGACAAATTAAATGTCACACAAGTAATGAAATTTGTCATTGAAAGAGTAGAAAACTTTGTGGGAAAAGGAGAAAATGCTGCTTACCAGCATTTTCTCCTTTTTCCAAAATGTTTTCAGAAGTCATTTTTTATTGGGTCATTAAAACTCTGGATTGTGTGGAAAAGGGTTAATTGCCGATTATTTTCAACCCTTTACCTAACAACAAAATTTGAGACTAGTCCAAATTGAAAGCATTTGCAGATAACAAACTAAATGTGACTGAAAAATTTAGATTTGTTTTGGGAAGAGTAGAAAACATTGTGGGAAAAGGAGAAAATGGTGGTAACCAGCATTTTCTCCTTTTCCCACAATGTTTTCAAAAAGCTTTCTCAGGATTGTTAAGTCGGGATTGTGTGGTAATGGGTAAAGACATGAAATTGATATGTATGTCATGTAATTTTGCTGCCAAAGTACAGAAACAGAAAGAATGGAGTTGAAATCTGTACTATGTCAGGAAAAAAATATGAAAAAATGCATGCCGGGGAAAAAAATTAAATTTTGGGTGTATCATTCATGAACACTGATAATTGTTTTTATCAGTATGATGTTATTGTCTGAAAAAGTATTTTCTCATTCCTGCACATAGGGGTGTAACGATACATCGGACTATCGATGGATCCCGATGGTGAGCGTGTCGATGCTACTGCATCGATTGTTCCGTTGAAAATCGATAACTATCGTCGATAGTTACCTCAAATATGGATAGTTTCGATAGTTTCATTGACAAGAAAGAGAGAGAAAATGCCGCAATTCGCTAACGTATTCCAGGGATCGTATATAGAATCCCTGCGTATTCGGACGCCCTAAAAGTTCGGACACGTTAAATTATTTACAAAAATAATTTGTTTTTAATCCTTTCTCTGAACACGTCCAAAAGCAAGTTTTCTTAAATATTCGGACATTCTGTAATGTTAATTTCCCAAAATATTTGACATGTAATTTTTTGGAATATGTTTTCAATAATGATCGGCTGCATAATATTCATGTCTGCATCGCAATGTTCATCGTTACGAAAACGAATCCTTCGAGAGCTGACTAACTCAGCGGTAATTTTAAGTCACGGAATTAGAGCAAAATAATTGCAACACTAAGGGTTTTTGTTAAAAACTTCTCACCAAAGCGAATAGAGTGGATTTAGATCAAAGACCAGACCAAACAGCCACCCTACAGTGTAATCTTGACCTACACAGGCCGCTAAAACAGCTAAAAACCATAACCATGCCTGTTGTCCCTCCATAAGCTTTAAATAAATCTACTATGAAAAATGAATACTAAACCTCGTTCTTTCTTTTCTTTATTTACCAGTAATCCATTCCGAATGCATTCCTTTTATTTCGGCTGCAAGGAATTATTTTTAGAAAACAGTTGGACTTTTTTTATGCTGACTACAAAACATGTGACACGACTGGGGTGTTCTTGAAACAGCTATATTACTAAATGCAAAAAAGCACTATCAGCTGGTGTAAATAGTGCATGAAATAGGCGTAGTTACTTTGAATTGATTGGAGGTCAACCTCCAGCCAGATATAAGTTTCTTGGAGCAGACCAGTTTATAAGTGTGAAAATTAAACAGGTGCGTTACAAGCCTGTCGCTTCGAATGATTTGCATGTTACGTCATACCCCTTATCCAAATTTTACTGCAAACATTTGTGTACCCACGTACAGGCCGACAGGCATTTTGTAGACAGATGGCTTGTAATATAGATCTACATTAATGGTCGTTCTTATAAATTTACTCTGCTGATGGCAAGATGGCGATTTTCAAAGCGTTGGCGGATGGTGTAGATAGACATCAGCCTAAACAGAACACGCTGTCTGAACTTGGATCTATACAATCCACTTCTGTACTATGACTTAACTCGTATTAGAAAGCTACTTCTTTCTCGGGCCAAAAAAGGCAAGATAATGTATAAAAGTGTTCCCACTCGCGCAAATTATTGCGTAAATCGCGTTAAAGAATTGAAGTTCACGTAACAAATTCTGGTTACACCCGAGGCTTCACGTAAGAAAATGCATGGACAAAAAAGGCCATTATCCGCTTTTCTTGTGAAAAATGACAGGTTTTGAAGTTACTTGTTACCCTTATTGACAATTTTTTTTGTCAAATCATGTGGAAATACCTATTCAGAAATTAACAGACATGAAAAACTGATCGGTGTAAAAAACACGGAAACCCATGACACAATAAAATGTCTCTTTGACATTGCCTGATCAGAGTCACTTCAGATCGTCTTTTCAGCTTTTAAATGACTTTAAGCAGTAAATTTATATAAATATCTTAACACTTTTTTGCTGCAAATCATCAATATGGAATGCTTTACGTCTAGTTGGGAACCGTTACTGTTCATACCCTCTAATAAGGAATCTTACCCCCAGATTCACAGCTCAGGGGGTAAGTGTACCCTTGAAATAGAAAGCTTGAGGGAACACTGGTTTAAAACATGTGTATTTCAATATTAAAAAGATGGCAAAAGTACATGTATAGGTCTACTACAGTTTTGACTCCTCCACCGGTACTGTAAATAGATCTAAATTTGTTGGATTTTATCCTTATTGTTTTGGATACACATACAACAAGGTAAAACCTATTATTTCGACCACCCCCTTTTTTTCAGAATGATAATTTTCTAAAGATTTGGAGACTAAACAAAAAAAAAAATTTTTTTTTCTGTCTGAATATATTGGCCAATTACGGGTAAATCTAGATAAATTATATCAACTCAAAAAAAAAACTTAAGGGCTCACATTTAAAAGGTGACTTCTTTAAAAGTTTAAAGTTGCTTTATAATTACTTTTTTATTAGGTGTGTTTATGAACCATCAGCATTTGCCAGCATTTTGTGCTTTGCATGTTGTTGTATATCAATCAGACTGAAAAGTTGACTTCTTCAAAGGTTTAGAGCAATTAGGTATGTAAAATTGTTTGTGAGTTATCTGCATTTAGAAAAAATAGTCATTGAAATTTATTGAGCATCTTGCATTTAACTCTGTTTTTCCCTTTATTTGCTATTCAAAACATGTACTCAAGTAGAATTTAAACTACTCAGAGAAAGTATTATTATAAAACATGGTTTCAAGATGTAATTTTCATCTCTTGCAATTCATCCAATAGTATTGCAATAGTAACAGGCAATTTCAATACTATTGCAGTAGTATTTTTTCCAATGTCAATACTATCGCAATAGTAGATTTTGGCCTCAATACCTGCACAGGTAGGTGCTGTCTGTTTAGCTCATTACCAAACAACAAAATTTTAGACTGGTCAAAATTCAAACCATGCGCAGACGACAACTAAAACGATACTCAAATGTTGGAATTTGTATAGGAAAGGGTAAAAACATTGTGAGAAAAAGAGAAAATACTAATTATCACTATTCCCACTATTTTTTCAAATGTCTTGTATATCAGGGTTGTTAAAACTTGAGATTGTGTGGTAAAGGTTTATTCCATTATTATACAAACCCAAGTTTTAATGACCTTAACTATGTACCAAGCGACAGAATTTTGGCTTGAACCAAACTGAAAGCATTTGCTGACGACAAATTAAGTGTTGCTTAAATGGTTAGGTATATATGTCCTTCATTGGGTATAAAACATTGTGGGAAAAAGAAAAAAAGCTGCTTACCAGCATTTTCTCTTTTTCCCACAATGTTTCAAAAGCCTTCTCTGTCAGGGTTGTTAAAAGTTGGGATTGTGTGATAAAGGATTGTGTAAGAAGGCTTCTGAAAACATTGTTGGAAAAAGAAAAAAAATGCTGGTAACAACTGTTATCTTCTTTTCCTATAATAGTTGCTACCTTATCACAGAAAAATCTAACAATTTGAACCAAATTTCCTATCGTCTGCAAATGCTTTGGATTTGGACATGTCTTAAATCTTGTCGTTTGGTGAAGAGTTAACAGTGTAATACTTAAGCATGACATCATACAAATACAAGTTAACTCATCACTTAACAATAGGTAGAAAATGCTGGCAACCAGCATCAACAGGTGTGCCATAATGTTTTCTACCCTTTGCAGAACAAATTCCATCATTTGAACCACATTTGGTTTGTTGTCTTCAAATGTTTTAGATTTAGGTAAGTCTAAGGCTTTGGTGCCTTTAAAATAAATTGTGAAAATAAATTGAGAAATTGCTGCTCCTTTTTACCTATTTGATTTTCTTATTGTCAAAAAAAGCCTGTTTCCTTTCAAGACTTCCTTCGAATGTTCAATCTTTTCTCTGTTGTAAATACTATGTTTAAAAAAACCTTCAAAAACGTAGTGGCAAAAGCTGATTAAGAGGAACATTTTTTTCTTTTTCCACTACATATTCACATGTTTATATAGATGTAAGAGTACCATAACTGTATGAGAAACAATGAAATGTGTGCACTATATAGCCAAGTGTTGAATGTAGTTAAATGAAACAGTAATGATCCCAGTTTTGTCCTTTGTATTTTCTTGTACATACTGAATTTGGTTACTGAGTGATTTTATTTTGTAAATATTCCCATTTACCTCATTGTCTTTCAGTGAAAAAGTGTGTATTAATAGTCATTATGTAATGTTTTAAATGTAGAACTGAGCAAATGGAATTTCATACCCCTGCAGTAGACCCTTTTGAGAAAAACATTCTAAGAAAAGGAGAAACGGCTTGTAACAAGTGATCTTCCCTACTGAAGAGTCTTGACATTGCATTTTTAGCTCGGCTGTTTTCCAAGAAAAACAAAGAGTTATTGTCAAAGCCCTGGCATCATTGTTGTTGTCTGTGTCGTCATATTGTTGTTGTCTGTGTCGTCATCGTGCAAAAACTTCGACATTTTGTGATATCTCTGTTATTACTGAAGATATTTACCACAAACTTAGAAAAGTTGTTAACTGTCAAAAGGGGACTCATACAGCAGGAGCAGGTAACCATCAAAATATTTTTGATACAGTTATGCCCTTTCTTTGACTTAGCATTTTCACTGAAAGTCAAGCACTAGAAGCTGAGCATTGGCACCCACATGTGGTGCGCTTGTTTTTCCTGCAAGAGAAAGACTAGTGTCCCATTTATTTCTTTGGCTTTATTTGTCATGATTATCAACATTATTTTAGTTATTACATGTATATAGTGGCAGCCAGTGCACCCACCTGTCCATGCCTTCCTGGAGTTTCTTTTACCAATACTTCACTTAATATTCTTCCCAAGCTACTGGCTGCTTACCCACATAACCATGGTCAAAACAATAATCAGCGTTGAGAGAGGAATGAATCCTGTTGCAGTGACTATCATAGATCTTCAGAAAGAAACTGGCAGAGCTGGGGATTCCAACAAGCAACTCCTTGGTCTCAAGTCCTCCGAGTAATGGGGCACAGCTTGGACTTCCTTCAGCAGTCCAATGGATAAGAAGAAATATTAAGAACGTAAACTAATGACAGACTATTGTTGCATATATCAGAAGATTTCCACTTGTTTTAATGTGAATAAAATTTAATGAAGTTTTATACTGGTGGTTTTCTTGTTTCATCACTGGCAATTTTTTATACATTTACCTTGCCAATCTTCAAGAAGAAAAATGGAGAGGTACACATATTATTTCAAGCCTTTAACCTGTTGCCACACAATCCTGACGCCCGCCCGGGTAGCTCAGTGGTTAAGTGTATCTTACTTGTGACCTGGTGGTTGTGATTTGGATACCCGGTTGAGGCAAACTTTCTTTCTGGTGATTTTCTGCCTCTCACCTCTGATGCATGTGAGAAAAGTAGCCAGTGACTTGGAAAGAAAGTTGTGTCAGTACTGTGTCAGAAGCCAGGAAACACAATGCGTAGGTGCACTGACCGCCATGATATGACCTAAGCCGTTAAAACAGCGTTAAACTCCAATACAATCTATTTAAAGCTCTTGACAGAAAAGACTTTGGAAAACATCATGGGAAAAGCAGAAAATACTAGCAACCAGTTTTTTTCCTACAATGATTTCTACCCTGTCGGAGACAAATTCCACCATTTAACCCTTTACCACACGACAAATTCTAGACCTGTCCGAATTGAAAGCATTTGCAGATGACAGTTTCAATGTGGCTCATATGAAATGAAATTTCTTTCATAGGGTAGAAAACATTGTGGGAAAAGGAGAAAATGCTGGTAACCAGCATTTTCTCCTTTTCCTACAATGTTTTCAAAAGCCTTCTCTATCAGGGGTGTTAAAAGTCGTCATTGTGTGGTGAAAGGTTAAGCAATATTTCATTTGTCATATGCACATGCTGTCTATTCAAACCAGTCTAAAATTTGGTTGTGTGCAATAATAAGCACCCAACAACAACTGGTGTTGGTGTTGGTGATAGTGTGGATACAGATCAGCTGGCCACATGTACAATCTAGTCTGGGATTCTTATTGTCTGACATTTTGTGAGGTATTTGACCAAATCTATCGCAGTATATAGGTCTATGCAACTGACTAATATCAAATACTTTGGTACTCTAAGCATCAACCTGCTACCTCCTTAACCCTTAACCACACAATCCCGAGCTTTGACAATTCTGAAGAAAGTCTTTGAGAACATTGTGGGAATTTGTGGATAAATCTAAACTTCTGTTTTTCGGCAAAGGGTTATCAGCTCACTAACCTTGAGAGGATGGCCAATTCTATATGCTGCTCAAAAGCATTAACTAATACAGTGTCACACTGTAATACCTCCATAATTCAAGTATGAGATACTCCAAAAAACTAGATCAACAGTACAAGAGTTTACAGCATAACAATCTCAAGTAAGCTGCAAGTGTAAATTGGAAATCAGAATGCATGTTCTGAACTTGAGTTACACTGTCTTCAATAGCATGATTTGTTGGTTGTTTGGAGTATGCTAAATTCAATATTTAGTCTTATCACATCAACACCTCATTCATGATTCCTAGGTTGCACAGGTTCTCGGCTTGGGATCTCGCACTCCTGCGAAACCACCAGATCCGTAGGTGAGGATCATACCAAAGACCTCTGATTTGCTAATCCGAGGACTTTACCACTGAGCCAAGCAGGACCTCAGAAGTCGTATTAGGTGCTAATAGGCAATATTTAATTAAAACAACATACATGTGCAACTTAAGCAAAATAAATTGGTATTTTAACAAAATCTTTATTTTATCTAGTTCAAAACACATGAATTATGTGGTTGAAATCTTTTATCTTTGAAAAGACAATTTCAACACAAAGATAAAAATTCAAAATTTCTGTAAATTATTTCATTATTTCTGGAATTTACATCAAAATCCAATAGCACATGATTCACTTTAACCCTTCACTGAAAGACAAAATTTTAGACCTCTCCAAATCAAAAGCATTTGCATATTTAAACTAAAATGTCACTTTAATATTTTCAAAAGCGTAGAAAACACTGTAACAAAAAGGAGAAAATGATGGTAACTAGCATTTTCTCCTTTTCCCACAATATTTGTATTTGCTCAAAGGTCAATAACACTCGTGACTGGCTAGTAGAGTATAGAGAGATTCCAAACCTGTAGTATAAGAAACAATATTTTAAAAATGATAAACAATTTCCAGCTACTGAAATACAACGTATGTAAAAATGCACATTTTGAAAGTAGCAACATATTTTAAAACAAAACAAACAGACAACCTTTTCACCCTAACAATGCTTGGTAAGTGAGCTCTACCAAACAGCAAAATTTCAGACCAGTCCATATTGATAGCATTGTGCAGACAAGATAATTGTAGCTAAAATAATGAGAGATGTCTTTAAAAGGGTGAAAGACATTGTGAGAAATGGAGAAAATGCTGTGTACCATCATTTTCTCCTTTTCCCAGATTTTTTTTCCAAAGACTTCTTCCCCAAAGTTGTTAAAACTCGGGATTGTTTGGTAAAGGGTTAGGACATCTTAAACTGGATAGAGGAGTTCTAGACATTGCAATGTTACAGATTTCATAGCTAGACAATCTTAATACTTTACCAAACAATTTCTTATTTTAAGGACAATAATGAGTAAGGCTTTTGAAAACACTGTGGGCAAAGGAGAAATGCTGGAAACCAGCATTTTCTCCTTTTTTAAAAAAGTTTTCCCCCCCCCCTCCCATAGACAAAACCCATCCTATTAGCCAAATATGGGTTTTGAATACTTTCAATTTGGACAAGTTTGAAATGTAGTCATTTGGTTAAAAAAATTAAACAGGACAGTTAAGGATGTGGTGTAGATCCAAGACCAGTCTGTATGTTATGTGCTCTCTGATCTTGATATATAGTCTGAAATACCACAATTACTTTCCCTTTTCATTTTTATATCTAAAATAGTGGTGGAGATTTTAATTCTAATTTGCATGTTCTGTGCAGTCTATCTTGATCTACACTGTCCACAATAACAACTTTGAATCTTTTTCCAGGGCTTTAAAGGTAAATAGCAAACAAACAAAATAGTGAAACAGCAAACATGTTTGTAAAGACATTTTTAGTTCATCCAAGTACAAATGTATACACATTTTATTCCATTTATCTGTTTTCTTTTTTTTTTTTCTTCTGATACCTTAAGAGGCTGTTAAGTTTTTACCCTTTACTACACTATCCCGACCTTAATATTCCTGAGAAAGAAAGCTTTTAAAAACATTGTGGGAAATGAAGAACATGCTGCTAACCTGTATTTTTTCCTTTTCCCACAATGCTGTTTACTCTTTCAAAGTCAAAAAGATGTAAAAGACTTAAGTAAGATAAGGTACTAAAAGTAGGTTGAACTCTAGCAAACAACAAACTTTTAACTTGTCCAATTCCAAAGCCTTAACAGACTGAAATTGATACAATTGGCCGAAATTCTCTATAGGATAGAAAATTTTGTGGGAGGAGAAATTGCTTGTTACAATGTTTTCCAAAGCTTTTTTCCAGGTTGTTAAAACTGGGTTGTTTGGTAAAGGTTAATGAGTATCCTTTTCCACATAAAATTTCCTTCTGTAAAGTTTTATCAGGTGATTAATCTCTCATTAGGAGGTTAGCCATTATTACAACTCTTTTCCAATAGGTCTGTTACTTTGTGCAACCTGTTAACCCTTTTAACCCATTGCCACACAATCACAAGTTTTAATGACCCCACGGAAGAAGCCTTTTGAAAACATTGTGGGAAAAGGAGAAAATGCTGGTAACCAGCATTTTCTCCTTTTCCCACCATGTTTTCTAACCTATCAAAGACAAATTCCATCATTTGAGCCCTACTGAAATTGCCGTCTGCAAATGCTTTCGATTTAGACAAGTCTAAAATTTTGTTGTTTGGTAAATAGTTAAGCCTTTACCAAGCAACAAAATGTTAGACTTCACAAAGTTATTCTTTACCAAACCACAAAGTTTTACATTGGTCCAAATTGAAAGCATTTGCAGACGACATTTAAATCTGACTGAAAAATTAAAATTTGCCTTGGGAAGGGTAGAAAACATGGTGGGAGAAGGAGAATATGCTAGTTACCAGCATTTTCTCCTTTTCCCAACATGTTTTCTCAAGGCTTCTTTCTCAGGTCATTTAAAATTTGGGACTGTGTGGTGAAAGGTTAAAGCATTTGCAGACAACAAGTAAAATGTGGCTAAATTAAAAAGATACGATTTGTCTTTAAAATGATAGGAAACAAATAGGAATAGGACAGAATGCTGTTTACCAGCTTTTTTCTCCTTTTCCAACAAAATTTGTTTCAAGGGTTGTAAAAATCCATGATTGTTTGGTAAAAGGTTAATGCTACGAAAAACACATTGTTGGACAAGCAACAAGTTGTTGCTCCTTTTCCATCAGTTTTTTCTTATAGTTTCTACTGAAGCCTTAAATTTCCTATTCTTACCACAAAGGTTTATGGTCATGATCAGTGTGTTAGTATTTAAGTTACTTCATTCTGTTAATTCCAACAATCTTAGATTCAGTTTACCTTAACTCTTTACCACATGGCAAAATTTTAGACTCAACCAAATTAAAGCGTGTGCAGAAGGCAAATTAAATGGGACTTTTGGATGGGTACAAAACATTGTAGTGAAAGGAGAAAATGCTGGTTACCAGCATTTTCTCTTTTACCTTCAATGCTTTCAAAAAGCTTATTCCTCTGGGTTGTTAATACTTGAAAATGTGTAGTAAAGGGTTAATATTAAAAGAACCAATGTATGTGCCTTTGTGGACAGTATAAATCATGATCAGACAAGACAATCTGTGTAGTCTGATCTTGAATTTCCACTATGCCTTATGGTAGAATATTCTGGCTAAAAAAACAGCCTGGCTAATGGGACATTTTAAGCACTCGGATTTATCCAACGGGAAAAGTAGCAGCACATGTGACTGCTCATGCAATAATTCCTTTACCAGACAACAAAAATTTAGACCCATCCACATTGGAAGCATTTTCAGAAACGATATGAAAGTGGCTCAAATAATGGGATTTTTCTTTGAAAGGGTAGAAAACATAAATTATTGGATAAGGATAAAATGTTGTTTACCAGCTTTCTCTCCTTTTTCCTATGATGTTTTCAAAAAATCCAGACCATCTGTAAAGACTTATAACCGCTGCTGCACTGTTTTCTCAAAAAAAAAAAAATTGTATATGGAACTTACAACTTCATAAATTGACCCATGTCCTGCTGTGACAAAAATGTTTTTCGCTGCATCTCCATTTGAAATCTGATGTTCTGTGAGCTTTACCAAACAATCTTGTGCTGTAATGACCTGGAGGTAGACAGCTTTTGAAAACACTGTGAGAAAAGGAGAAAATGCTGGTAATAAAATTCCTCAACATTCAACATTTTCTTCCTATTCAAGTGACATCCCATCATTTGAGCCAAGCTTGATCTGTCATATGCCAATGCTTTAGATTTGGACTAGAACTTTGTCCTCTGGTTAAACATTCAACACTACAAGAATGACAGTGAAATCTTTCTCCTTTTTGACATTCAGAAACAACATGCACATTTTATTACAAGACAACATTCATTTAACATGTTTCCCCTGAATAATTTGAAACTTTTAAGCTGATCAAAAATAGCTAGGGAAAAAAAGTGGTTTTAAAATCAAACACACATATTATGCCAATTCTATACTTCTACAGAAAACATACATGTATTATAACCCTGAAAGCACCTTTCACAACTTGAGTTGCTTTTGTGGCCAGCATAAATTAAGCGCAGACTGCACAAAACCTGCAATCTGATCTTTAATCTCCACTGTCAGTTGTGCTAAAACGTTCTAGACAAAAAAAACCTTGAAATTACAATTATTCTGGTTTTATTTCTTAATTGAAAATGTTTGGCAAGTTTACTTTGCACCCTAAGGGTTAAAAATAGAGAGCTAAATGGAGAAATATTCATTTCATTCATCAGATAAATTCATTAATCTGATTTTCTGTGTATGCTTCTATCTCGCAACAAAACAAAAGCACCGCATGCAGGTGCCAACACTTGGCTGCAAGTGCTTGATTTTCATTGAAAATTCTGAGTAGAACAAGGGCCATAATTGTGTAAAAAATACTTTGATGGTTATTTGCCCCTATTGTATGAGTATCCTTTTTGATAGTTAACAACTTGTCCAAGTTTGAAGTAAATATCTGCAGTGTTAACAGAGATAATACAAAATGTCAAAGTTTTTGCACGAGAATGACCATGCAGACGACAATGCCAGGGCTACAACAATAACTTGTTGTTTTCTTTGAAAACAGCAAAGCTAAAAAAGCTAAAAAATCACATGCCAATGCTCCCCTGGAGCTGCTGTTCGAGTGAAATTTCTTAGTGGAACAATAGACATAGCTGTGTCAAAAACAGTTCAAGAGTAGTCCACCCCTGTTGTATGGATTCCTCTTTCAACAGTTAAATCTTAACCAAACTAAGTGCTTTCATTAAGGGCTGATTTCAGGAATTTTATAATTCCAGGTCAGAATTTAAAGAATTTTTGGTGAAAATTCAGGTAGTTTTGATGTCGCGCTTACGTGAAAAAATCCATTTTTCACATTTAAATTCCAACAATAAATATGATAAATTAGACTGCCTAAAATGTATTACACAAATCTCCTTAAAACCCTGTATTGTTGGTATTCATCAGAATATTAACAATCAGACATTTCTGATGAGTATCAACAGCACATGGTTTTAACTTTTAATGTAATGCCACTCTTACCAGGAGACTTGGCAAAACATACAGCAAAAACAATGTGAACAATTTACTTTATTTCATATCATTTCTCATATTCTCATTTCACTTTTGTCAGACGGTAACTCCGTAACACTGTTAGAGGACTTATTTACAAATTTTAATATAGTGCGCTGCATGGCTACTGATGATAAATAACCCCCCTAATAAAAACTCATATTATATTTTCAAGCATTATAATTGATATTACTCGTCAAAATATTTTTCTTTATCATAAACATAACTTCTAATCTTAATTTTTCTAATAAGAAAAAAACTGGTTCAAAAAGCGTTAATTGGATAAACTACCGACCTTTTTGGCATTCGGATTAAGGACAAGTAATTTCCTTATCCTTAATTAGCCATTGCTGTAGTCAGTTGTCAAGGTGATACCCGGTTATAAATTGATTCAGAACACATGTATGCGGTGATGTAAAATTAACTGAAGCGTGTTAAGTTCGATTTGTTAAACCTTGGAATTGTTAGGTAAAGAGTTCACAACTAGCCCAAGATTAAAGTAAATATCTTCAGTATTCAGAGAAATATCAGAAAATGTCGAAATTATCGACCATGACAACAAGAATGCAGACAAGTTCAGGGCTATGACAATACCTCGATGTTTTCTTTGAAAACGGCCAGGCTAAAAATGGCAACATGATGTCATGGAATGATACAAATACATTCAACTGGCCACTTAGAATTCCAAGTTTATGACATGAACATATCCTGAAAAAGTCTACTTTTTCATGGCCCTTTTACTTTTTACCAAAGGACAAAATTTTAGATCTGTCAAAATGGAAAGCATTGGCAGACAACAAATTGATTGCCTCTGAAACTATGAAAACTGCTCATAATAATGCAGAAAATACTTCGAATTGTATGATAAAAGGTTAAGCACAGCTCTAATTATGAGATTTGTTTGAAAGGTAGAAAACACTGGGGGAAATGGAGACAATTATGGTAACCTATTGTTTTCCCCACAAAATTTTCACTTTGTTCTCCTGCGTGTAATAGAAACACATGATTGGTTGATCCATGACAAGTGTTTCAGACAAGTTCCTTCATGTTTTCCCCCTTTAACAACTCAAACAGTAAGCCGCAAGATGTGTTGTCCTGGGGCATCCAACTTAACAACTGTTCTTTCAACATGAAACTGATTCTTGACAACTCGGGTAACCTTAGTAACAGTTCTCCGTATTTACTCTGATTCTGTTTATAGTGGCTGCTTGTATACTGTTCCAGGGCTTCACTGATCTTCTGCTGTTGAAGTCCCAAACGTTCAGCATCATTTAAACCTTTAATGTCTGAAATACAAGAAGAGCTATTCAGTTCTGGTATGCACGGGACATTCCTAATTACTCACTGTACTTTGATTTGTCACACTTTATATATATATGTTGGACAACAAAATCTCAGTCTGCACAATATAGTCTGAAATACATGTATATATAAAGTATTTCAATGATCCCATGATGACTCTGTAATGTAAAATTCTACCACCTTTTTGACATGTTACAAACATATGACTTATATAAAACATGAATGTCTAATATAAAGGTAATGTGAATCTCACACATACAACCGCATGAATTAATAAATTTTTTCATTCAAGACTACTTTTCAATTCTATTTTCCTCTATTTTACTGCACTACTCAGTATTTTTTATTCAACAACCAAATATCTTTGCCAAGAAACTGAGATTTCTATCATAAAGTGACCAATCCACACTTGTTCTAAATGTGGTGGATCCCTGTTTATCTATGATGTTTGTTAATTAAGTCTTACTTTTATCAACTTATTATTAACCCCTTTCCACACAATCCTAACTTTTATCCACTTTGAAGAAGAATGCTTTTGAAAACACTGCGGGAAAAGGAATGCTGGTAACCAGCATTTTCTCCTTTTCCCACAATATTTTCTATCCTATAAAAGGGAAATTTTATGTTTTTCAGTTACATTTGCTTTTGTGGACCGTGTAGCTCAAGATAAGACTGCACAGAATGTGCAGTTCGATCTCTGATCTACACTGTTCACTCTTTATCCTAGATTGTAACTGAGCTGTCATTTCATCTTGCAGTGGAAGTGTATTTGTAGCTGTTAAAAAAGTACAAATGATTTATTTCGTATTGAAAGAGTTAAAATATACATTAGTAGTGAAGTTGAACAACATAAAATCTACCTGGAGTAATCAGGATGACAACTTTCATGGCCACAAACTCATACTGGTCTAATTTCAGTCGCTTTAATTGTTCCACTTCTGCTAACAAACACATAAACATGTCCCCCAAGTTGAGTAACCTAGCCTTTTCCAAATCAATTGTTTGTCCGTGAAAAAACACAATTTCGTTGGTCAGATGTATAGATTTCCAACACATTGTCAGAGCCAACAGATCACACCAACAGTTCTGTAGTAACAGTATCTGATCATCTGTCTGGTAAACAAAATAAATAAAACTTGTTCAACAATTAACCAAATACCAAACAATCCTGTGATTTAATGACGCTAAGAAAGATGACTTTTGAAAACATTGTGGGTTCAGGAGAAAAAGCTGGTAACAAGCATTTCTCCTCTTTTCCCAGATATATTTTCCACTTTCAAACAACAAAATTTTAGACTTGCAGACAACAAATAAATGAAATTAAATATGACTCAAAGAAGGGGATCTACCTTTGAAAGAGTATAAAACATTGTGGGAAAAGGAGAAAATGCTGGTTGCAGCATTTGCTCCTTTTCTCAGGATGTTTTCAAAAGGCTTCTTTCTCTTGGTCTTTAAAACTCTTGATTGTTGGGTAAGGGTTTAATAATGAACCCCATAATATAAGCCATTTCTAATTTTTCTTCTGCTACTGCCTTCAATTTGGTAAAGTGTGCAATTTTGTCATCTGGTAGAGTGTTAACAGCAACAAAAGACAAACACAACATTAATATGTACAAGTTCTTTAACAGGGGCTATCCTGATTTTTAAAATCAACCCAAACTTCAAAATGAGCCTCGCATGTGGGTGCCAATGCTCTACGGAGATTGATTGAAAAAGTGAAAATTTCAAGTCCAAATAGGAGCATAGCTGTGTCAAAAATACTTTGATGGTTACCTGCCCTTGTTGTATAGGTTCCCCTTTTGATTTAACAACTTGTCAAAGTTTGAAGTAAATATCTTCAGTAATAAGAGAGATGTAATAAAATGTCGAAGTTTTTGCACCTAGATGACGCCAGGGCTTCGACAAAACCTGGACATTTTCTTCGAAAAAAGCAGAGGTAGGTAAATATATTTTATTATTAAATTCTGTGCAACTGCTGGTTTATGACTAAGTAACTGAGAAAAATGTAAGAAAAGTTGTTTTTGACAATAGTTCCCTAACAGTATACATAGCCTCTAAAGGTACGGTATTTCTAGAAAAGGCCAACTTGTGAAAAAAAAATGTTTTGCAGTCTGTCCATCACATCTTGGTTCCAACAACCTCCATATGATTACAAGACACATTGCTAGCAGTGACCTATACTAGCTGTTTGTGTGTGCAGGATGGCGATTTCAGGAAGTGTAATTAATGACAGTTGTATATTAAAAAACGGTCCAAGTCCTAAGAGATTATTGTAGGTGTGTAAGCCTCATGATCCAAAACACATGATTTCAAACCTGGTATGCTGCACTGAACAGGGCAAGTAGAATTGTTTATGCACACAATGACTGCTATTTAAAAATTCTATGACTGTACATGATTTAATTCTGTAGGATGAATTTATGATGAATACTTTTTAATTTTCCTTTGGCCCACCGAAATGGATATTGGCCCTTGTTTTGACTCGACTGGTAATTGACAACAAAAGCACTGCATGCGGGTGCCAACACTCAGCTGCAAGTGTTTGATTTTCAGTGAAAGCTCTATATAAAAAAAGAGGCATAACTATGTCAAAAATACTTTGATGGTAACCTGCCCTTGTTGTATAGGTTCCCCTTTTGATAGTAAGCAATTGGTCCAAGTTTGAAGTAAATATCTTCAGTAATAACAGAGATATTACAAAATGTCAAAGTTTTCGCACAACAATGACGACGATGCAGATGCAGACAACACTCGGGCTACCACAATACCTTGACCTTTTCTTCGAAAACAGCCAAGCCAATAATGACCCATCAATTCAGGATTTGCCCCAAACACTGCACTCTTGAAGAGTTGTTATCAAAGTAGGAATTGCTACTAGCAGAGCAACACTTTGCCTCAATTTTTACACTTGGATTAATTTTGTGAATTAACCCTTTTACCACACAATCCTGTGCTTTAATGGGCCTGAGGAAGAAGCCTTTTAGAAACATTATGTGCAAAGGAGGAAATGCTGGTAACCAAGATTTTCTCCTTTTTGCACAATGTTTTCTACCCTATCAAAGACAAATTCCATCATTTGAGTCATATTTACATTGTCATCTACAAATGCTTTCAATGAATAAGTCTACATTTTTGTCATTTGGTAAAGAGTGAAACCTTAATTTGTGTTCATTGTCCATATTGTACAAAGAATGTTTAAACAGAAGGTGATGTCAGTTGCAAACGTATTTCTTCAGGTACAGAGAA
This sequence comes from Hippopus hippopus, assembly GCA_946811185.2. Taxonomy (NCBI): domain Eukaryota; kingdom Metazoa; phylum Mollusca; class Bivalvia; order Cardiida; family Cardiidae; genus Hippopus; species Hippopus hippopus. The sequence goes on along the minus strand of OX328098.1, from coordinate 47,565,177 downwards.
AGAGTTTCATTCTTACCGATATATTAGCAAAATAAGGCAGGTTTCTAGCCCATCGCACAATTTTATACAACTTGAGTTCACAGAGCTGTAACAATGTCAAGAACACATTTGGGTTTGACGAGAGAAAGTCCTCTGCTTTGATATTCTGTGGAATGTCATCATCACATAGTAACGATTCTAAGTTCATGATATCTGTCAACACTGTTGGTACAAAGGGATTTCCAACAGAAGGGCTGTCGTAACTTAGAGCTGAGGCCAAACGACTATCCCCAGCTGAAGGGGAACTGATAGGACGCTTTGGAATTGGTTTCATCTGACGTTTTCGTTTGGCTTCATCCAGAGGAGACAAGCCACTGTAACTACTCCTTCCACCTCTTGATCTGTCCTGTCTAATTGCTGCAGTAGAAATATGTGTAATAGGGTTTATAAATATCAATACATCAATACAATAAAATACCTTATTTGCCATAAATGTACACAGAAGAACAAAAGCAAGATGACATGTAAATGAAACATAACACATGGTGATAAGAATATGTACAATGTCAAGTAGATAAGATGAATTAACAAAATTTAGGTGTATTTTTTTTCTTTTCACATAAGCAATATGAGGATTCTTAGATATATTCAAAATGGTTCTTTTATTTTCTGTTGTCATAAAACTTTCTAATGATATTAAAACCTAAAACATCCAGGTCTTTTATCATAATTTACTCTCAGATACATGATAAATTGGCAGCAGTCACAGATAAAAATGCATGGGATGTATAAAACACATAACTGTCTTTAACCCTTTACCAAACACTCCTGGGTTTTAACACCCTTGGTAAAAAAGATTTTTGAAAACATTGTGGGAAAAGAAGCATTTTCTTCTTTTCCCAGCATGATTTTGGCCCTTTAAAAAACAAATTCCATCATTTGAAAAACATTTCATTTTTTGTCTGTAAAGCTTTCAATTTCAACATGTCTGAAATTTTGTCTGTTGGTAAAGATTGTTTGATTGTATGGTGTTTTATGCCGTTTTCAACATTTCAGTTATGTTGCACCAGCAAGTGCACCTATACTTGCTTTCCTGGAGTTTCTATTACCAGTACATGTACTTCACACAATACTCTTCCCAAGCCACTGGCTGCTTTCCACATAACCATTGTCAAACCAATGATCAGTGCTGAGAGAGGAATGAATCCTGTTGCAATGACTATCATCATTTCTAGGAAAGAAGTCTGCAGTATATTTCATACAATGCAGATCACTTGAAGATCACAAACAGGGATATTGACATACCCACAGACACAAAGACTTAAGTTACTAACCGTCCAATTTCATACCCATTACCAGACATTTAGCAAATCTACAAGCAGGACATTTCTTCCTGTTTTCCAGTGTTATCTCACACTCTCCCTGTCTATGACAGACAAAGGACTTCTTGTTCTGCACTGTTCTTTTGAAAAATCCTTTACAGCTTTCACAGGTGAAAATTCCATAATGAAAACCTACAGAACACAGATAAAATAAACATAATTATTTCTGTGCAGACTCTATCTAGTCTCTATTAAAAATTTCAACAACTCACACAGTGGGAAATATATGTATTTCTTTTTAATAGTTTGGAAAACATTGTGAAAAAAGGAGCTTTTGCTTTTTGCAAAAATTTCACCTATCCCCACAATATTTTCCTTGTTGTCAACAGTTATCGTACAGATATTAAAGTCATACTTGCAAGGTAAAAGCTTAATGCAGTACCATAGAAGTTGGTTTTTCTGTCTCTGCAGAAAATTATTTGAAAACCCTGTGGGAAAAGAGGCAATCGCTTGATTTTGCTCTATGTCATGGTCACCTATCCTACATTATGGTATATACATACTTGAGCCATGCTCTCGTGGAAGGATTTTTAATGCATCTCCATGATGTATTAATATACCAAGCCAGTCATCACATAATTATGGATCCATCAAATCTACTTTGTCTAACACCCTTCTAAATCATGAAGTAGACTGGTCCTTTGACATACAGAAAGGTGACCAATATCAAAAAGTTTCAACCCAGGTCAGGTCAGCCTGGTCAGACTGCGCAGGCTGTCCTGGGTGGATACTTTTTGCAGATGAATGAAACCTTTTTTGCCAGAACATTGCTCATTTATTAAATTAAACCCAACAGATAGTTTCAGGTCATAAAAAAGGCCGTAAAAAATAATTGCAGTTTCAGTTCATAAAAAGGGCCATAAAAAATAATTGCAATTTCAGACTTGCTGTTTATCTATAGTACTGTAAAAGTGGATATTACCGGTACAATGTATTCACTATTGTGGGTCTCAAATTTCACGAGTAACAAAATACTGACCTTACGCCTGTTTATATTTCCACGAGAACTATCAATCATCAGTATTATTCAATTTAACAAATCTCCATTTTCACTTCGATGAAAGTATTGAAATGTCTTAAATTGGCAGTATTAACAACCACTACACTGGTATTCTGGTCGACTTTGATGAAAAAAAACACTAATTGATGTCAACAAGAGTCCCTGTCAATTGCTCCCACATGACCCGGTGTCTAGGTAACATATACTTTAGTCTAGCTAAAATTTACGCTAGCATATCCTCCGCGTCTTCAGCAATATGTGAAAACTGCGAAGATTTCCACAACGCGAACATTTCCGGTTTTACAGTATTTCAGCAAAGCAAAGAAACTGGTTTAAAGTTCAGACTGCACATGTACTGCAGTCCAATGATTCTGATCTTGATCTATGCTGGCCAGAAAGGCAAATATTTTTGTGAAAGGCAATTCAATCCATTACCAGACAGTCCCAAGTTTTAACGATCCTGAAGAAGAAGGCCTTTGAAAACAGAAAAGGAAAAGGAGAAAATACTGGTAACCAGCATTTTCTCCTTTTCCTACAATGTTTTCTACCCTATCAAAGACAAAAGTCATCATTTGAGCTACACTTAATTTGTTGTCTGCAAATGCTTTCAATTTGGTCGCATCCAAACTTTTATTGTTTGGTAAATTGTTGAAGGTTAATTAATGTTGTCTATCAATATTTTATTTGTTTTCCAAGTCCCTAAAATCTGCTGTAAAGCTAATCCACCCACAGGATCTGAGTTTCAGCAACCCTAAAGAAGAAAGGATTTTAAAACATTGTGGGAAAAGGAAAAAATGCTGGTGACCAGCATTTTCTCCTGTTCTCACAATGTTTTCTACCCTATCAAAGACAGAAGTCATCATTTGAGCTACACTTAATTTTTGTCTGCAAATGCTTTCAATTTGGTCGCCTCCAAAATTCTGTTGTTTCGTAAAGTCTTAAAGCTTAATGAATGTTATCTATCCATATTTTATGTTAACCCTTTACCACACAATCCAGACTTTTAAAGAGCCTGAGAAAGAAGCCTTTTGAAAACATTGCGGGAATGGAGAAAATGCTGGTAACCAGCATTTTCTCCTTTTCCCACAATGTTTTCTAGCCTATCAAAGACACTAGACATATCATGATAATCATTTGAGCTACATTTGAATTGTCATCTGCAACTGCTTTCAATTTGAACTAGTCTAAAATTTTCATGTTTGTTTCAGTCTTTACCACACAATCCCGACTTTTAACGACCCTTAGAGAGAAAGCTTTTGAAAACATGATGGGAAAAGGAGAAAATGCTGGTAACCAGCATTTTCTCCTTCTCCCATAATGTTTTCTACCCTTCCTAAAACTAATTTCAATTTTTGATTCACACTTGATTTGTTGTCTGCAAATGCTTTGAAATTGGACCAGTTTAAAATTTTGTCGTTTGGTAAAGAGTTAAGGTTTAATCTTTTCCAAGTCATTTGCTGTAATGCTATCCAATCAGATATATCAATGAATGACTATGTAAGAAACATCTTTGAGTTGTTCGCAACTTGATAAGGGTCTGGAAAGGCTCAGTTGTGAAGGTGTAGGATTCACTATCTGGAGGTCCTGGGTTTGATCCTCACTCTAGGCACTGGTCTATTTGTGGGAGTGTCCTTGGGCAAAACACTTCAGAGCCCTAGCCCACTTGAAATTGTGAAACCTAGGATACTGTCGCCATAATATGACTTAACCATTTACCACACAATCCCGAGTTTTAACAACACTGGATAGAAGCCTTTTGAAAACATTGTGGGAAAAGGAGAAAATGCTGGTAAACAGCATTTTCTCCTTTTCCCACAGTGCTTTCTACCCTACCAAAAACAAAGTTCATTTTTAAGTCACTCTCATCTGGTTGTCTTCAAATGCTTTCAATTTGGTCCAAGTCTAAAATTTTTTTGTTTGGTAAAGAGTTAATCAATGTTGAAGGCAGCATAAAACACTGGTTAGCTCACTGGCACACTCACTTACTCAATCAATCAACCACAAAATAAATCACTCAGTTCTAACCTGATATTTCATCTCCACAAATTGGACAACTGTTTGCCCTTGGTCCCTCTCCACTGGCATAGGTTTGCACTGTTGACAATCCCACACTGTTGCCTTCGTTCATATTCCCCTCAGTTACAGACACAATCTCCTGTCCTGCCACTGTGTTATACACTTCTGAATCATCGCCCGTCCCCCCACCAGCTGGAGTTCGTATAGCAATATATTTAGTAGTTCCAACAATACTTGATGTTGCAGAAGGGGCTTGAACTAAGTACCTTTTCCCATCATACTCTATAACTTGTCCCCCTGTGTGTGGAATTAACACAGTATCTACAACAGTGTTACACTGTTCCTGATTGTCTGATATCAGAACAGACCCACTGTTGACCTGATCATGTCCACTCATACTTCCTGTCAATGGCATTGACTGGGAATCAACAACAACTGAAGATTTTGATGTTAAATAAACTTTTGGCTGAGATACAATCTGGCTATTGTCAAAGTTTGTGTTAGATTTTGATTGAAGTGAAACTGCTTGGAGAGCTGTGCCCATTGTTGTGGTAAAGTTTGTTGCTGTGTCTACTGGTATCTCAGATTTTATTGCCAATAAATCTGAATTGATGTTTAAAGTCTCATCTTTGTCAGTAGGTTTTGATGTAAGTCTCTGTTGCAATGTTTCAGTTACAACTGTCTGTGTAGGCTTGGTTGCACAAGTAAGAGATTGAGAGCTAACATTGGATGAAGCCACTGTTGTGCTGTCAGCTTGAGAAGCTAGGGCTGTTAATACATTTGCCATAGCTAGGTCAGAAATGGTGCTGGTAGTAAACAATGAACTATTTTCCAGTTTGTCTATTGCTATCGAACCGTCTTGATTCACTAAACTTTTAGAAAGAGCATTTGCTGCCATTTTTATTTTCAACATGTGTTTCACAGTCTCACTGTCTAGTTCCTGACCATCCATTTTGCTGGTCAAAGTGTTAGCCGGTGATAATCTCTGAGTTTTACAATCGGAGTCGCAATCCCCAGTATTTGAAGTTTCTACACAAGAAGTGTTTGGAGGATCTATACTGTGGCTTGTCGCTGTAATAGACTGGCTAATGGCTTGTAACAAGACTGGTGATATTCCCACATCCCCAAACTGAGACATTTCTGAAAAAGACACCATACAACAAAATTTTACACACAGCCATATGAAGAGCATTTGCAGACAACAATGTAGTTCAAATAATTGCATTTGTCTTAGAAAGGAAAGAAATATTGTGGGAAAAGGAGAAAATGCCGACTTAATTCTTTCCCAGTGTTTTTGAAAGCCTTCTTTGTTAGGGTCATTAACAAAAAGGACTCTTTGAAAAGAGGTTAACCCTTTTTCAAACAATCCCATGCCTTTATGACCCAGTGGAAAGGTTTCTTGAAAAAAAATTGAGAAAAGGGACAAGTAAATCTATTCCATGTGATTTGGACACCAAGTATCTTATCTGAAACTCACAGGGTGGCAAATCACATGGTTTCTATTTTGATAAACTTCACCAAAAAAATGTGGAATTCTGAAGAAACTCTACAATAGGTTATTAAAATAGCATTTTCAATTTAAGATTATTTGTTGGTCTTGGCATCATATTCCAGCCGACGTCAGTCCAGATTCAGTAACATTGACTATTGAGAATAAATTCGAACTTGAAAAAAGTTAGAACTGTGAGCCAAGGAATTTCAGCATATGCCAGTGAATGCCAAAATATTTATACCCTGGCATACACTTCTGCTGGGTAAATTTGTTAGAGTATCTGTGCACTAATGGTTACCGTCGTGTCTGGTAATCTTGCGCGTCCGGTAATCTTGCGCACTTCGGTAGATTGCTGTTTTGCGAGTTTGTTTGATGAATTCTACCCGTTTCTGCAGTTTTTCTTAGACCATAGGAATTTAGAATAACAGAGAAACCTTCAGAAAGTAACTATAGTTAAATTTTGTACCTGAGAGTGTCTAAAGTTTGTCTATGACATCATCCTGACTAATTATTCATAAACACGCCCTATGACCCAATTCCCGACGAGGCTGGCTGTAACACTTTTTACCTGTCAGTTAAACGAGCAATTTATGTCTCATCACAAAAACGAATCAATTAAACACATATTTTACAACTTTATAAGATATTAAGGAACAGTTTTAACATTATTTTCCTTATTTACGTGCAACCTTTATCAGACGTCAAATTCATTTCCTATTTGCCGGCATTTTGTCAAAGTTCTGAATCAAATGCCCAAATCGAGCATACTTATTTCTTTTCTACAATTTTTCTTTGTATGGGCCACAAATACTTTAGAAATCCTTTGCATTGACGTCATTTATGGAAGTGCGCAAGATCACCGGACAGTTGTATGCTGGATAAAACCTCACGGCGATAGTTTACTTCTTAAAAGTTTGTGTTGTTCTGGGAATCTTTCTTTAACTGTCTTGAGTCGTAATCTAGATGAAATATATCTGTAAATAGATAAATAGCTGTGGGGATCTAGCTATTTATTTTAGTGTCATAAGTAAACAGTCGTTTGCTTAGGTGCGCAAGATTACCGGACAGCATCGTAATATACTGATCATGTGATTTTCAGAGGTGTATTTCAGAAGGCTGGAAATGAGGATCATTCGTTGAAATTTCCATACCTGTTAAAAAATTAAACGGTCGCTCTATCTCTAGATCAAGTCTGTTAAAATCTTGGAAAATGAATGATTGACAACTAATGCAGTGGGCCAGTGGCAATTTCAGTTTAATTTACGACGTAGTTTGCACCATTTCGGTTAGGTTCTTTGCATTCTACATTTATAAAACAAACTGTTGCGTTGAAGCCACTCACTGGTATTTTATATTACAACAAGTTACAAAACAGCTACAAAGTACTTTTAGCTTCCCGCAGATGTTTTCAGATTGTTTACATCGTCCTCCGGCCATGACCTTGGTCAAATTCGTCCTTCACTGTTCAACCGGCCTCGACACTTCCCCTTTTCAGAAACGTGCGCCTCTTGTCTCAAAATATATCTACAGCCGGGAGACAATTTGTCTGTAGATTTGAAAATTTTGATTTCCGAAAAAAAGACCATGCAGTTGGACAATCATAAAAATGGCCGTTGGAATTACGAACGTCACACGCCGCTTTGGAAATTAGACGAATGACTCGGCGAATTTCGTACTTTTCGGAAAAAGCCGATTATGTTCGGAATCCGGATACTTGCGGTCTTTTTGGTATTTCCCCTGTAAGGCAAATAAATTAATAAATTTGGAGCCAATTGCATGAATCATTAGAATGTAAACAAGAAATGGTCAGCTGATAATGATTTTGTAAAAAGTCGAATTCATTTCATTATCATGCCGCTGATGTCGCTGAAATGTTAAGTGTGGGCTCGATTCTGTTATTAATATTTTTTACCAGCATCATAGTGTACCTGTGTGTGGGTAAGTTTAAGTAAAATTCACTTAATATGAGGATGTATTTGCGTTATCTATCTTGCTCGGTTGTTGGAGAACTCGCACCCTGGAAAATTCGTACCCTAATTTCAAGACTTCGTATTGTCCAGAGAATTCATTCTTTAGTAATGAACAATCTTAACGCTGATTTACATTTCATATAGATATATATGTTGGGAACTCTATGGCTTGATTTTTTTTTTTTTTTTTTTTTTTTTTCTTTTATATTAATTTAACTCTTTACCAAACAGCAAAATTTTGGACTTGTCCAAATTCAAAGCATTTGCAGACAACAAATCAAAGGTGGCTCAAATGATGATTTTTGTCTTTGATAAAGCAGAAAACATTGTGGGAAAGGAGAAAATGCTGGTTACCAGCATTTTCTCCTTTTCCCACTGTTTTCAAAAGCTCTCATCTTCAAGGTCGTTAAAAGTCTGGAAATCTTGTGTGGTAAAGAGTTAATTGAAAAGGAACAGCCAAGATCTTTTATGGTTCACTGTATTACGAGAGCAGGCATTGCCACAGCAATGCATTGGGATTGCTGATAGATGGGTTGGGATTATCTAGAATGCCAAGTGACAGCGTGCATTTTGAGCATGCACAAAACAAAATGCGCCGCTTAGGTTTCTGATTAGAATGCAGTGGGATCACCATACGTAATGTCATCTTAGCAGCACAGTAATGTCTCTTACATTGCCACAGGAGCCCCACCGGCGTGCACAGAGGTCACAGTGTGAACACTGTGGTTTTGGGTGGTGAGATTGTAAGGCGTTCTGTGAGATTGCGTTGCGTCTCTACTGTGAATATACTGCATGTCAATGGTGCTTACAAAAAGTGTTATTTATTTTACTGCTCTCTTACAATGACTTTTTGGAACTGCCCCGGCAATCACTGTGCTTCGGAGGTACTTCAAAGCACTTACAGATGACATGTTCAATGTAGCTCAAATGATGGAATTCATCTTTAAAAGGATGCAGAGCATTATGGGAAAAGGAGAAAATCCTGGTTAACAGCATTTTCTGCTTTTCCCACAATGTTTTCAAAAGCCCTCTGTTTCAAGGTCGTTAAATCTCAGGATTGTGTGATAAAGGTTAAAAAGTTACTCGGAGTTGATTCATGTATTATTTATTTCAGGGGCAATGTACAAGAAGGCTGTATATAACACATCGTGCCCGGATTCCATTCCCAACATAGAGTTCTGGATATCTCTACCAGGACTTATCAAAGACGGTTACCTATTTTTTGTGAGCCCATGTTTTGGAAATAGAATTGAACATTCCTCCAGACCATATCAGCCAATAGATACATGAGACCAGGACTAGAGATGCTAGATATATTTTAACAACGCAACAAAATGTGAACTAGTTTCATGGTCAGGGGATACTTTTGTTGATGAATGTATGTTTAATTGCTTGAATGATTAATGAGACATGCTCTGTGAAAAGGGGACTTAATGCATTTGCAGAACGTATTGACCCTCATCTGCCAATGCAGGCTAATATTGGTCAAAACTTTTTTGTTACATCTAAATTATCTGCATGTCTAAGGACTTTTCTACCCCCAAACTCAGTCAATTGTTAGACTGAACAGATTGTATGGATCCATAATTATGTGATGACTTGCTTGGTATAATGTATCACAGAGATGCAGTAAACGCCCTTTTGTCAGAGCATGGCTCATTTATTGATGAAGTACCATAATGGATGTGGGGTAGTAACATTTAGCTCTCCTGGCAAAAGGCTAGAAGAGCTATGGCATGGCATAATTCCCATCTGATTCATCTATCCATCACTCACTTTGTTTTTTTCTCTTTTCTTTTATATTTTAACTCTCTTTACCACACAACAAAATTTGAGACTCATCCAAGTTGAAAGTGTTTGCAGACTACAAATCAAAATGTGTCAAAGATTATGAGAATTGTCTATGAAAGGATGAAAACATTGTGGGAAATGGAGAAAATGCTGGTTACCAGCATTTTCTACTTTTCCCACAATGTTTTCAAAAACTTTATTTGTTAGGGTCGTTAAAGATTTGGGATTGTTTGGTAAAGAGTTAAGTAATAAAGCCTGCATTGTTTCATGTACCGTAATTCTTTTCAAATTTTATTGATAGAAAGAAAGTGGTATTTGAAAATTTTATTTGATAAAAAGAAAGTGGTATTTGAAACGTGAATTCTTTTTACGACAACTGTTTTTTCTTACCTCCGTTCATGGCCATTGGAGCATGTCAGTTCCAAATGGTTCTCTTGTTTTTTAGTATTAATGGATTTTTGAAGTATGCCAATTGGGTGCCATAATGTTGAAAGTTTTTTTGTGAGGAAGTCTATTAGCTTGGTCATTACAATATCACTGTTTTTTATAAAATCATTAATTTACACATTAGTTTGAAGTATTAGTGAAATTATTCCATAATGAGAGAAAATCAAACATTTACAAAATATTTATATCTCAAGATGCTTCAGAACATGTACATTATTTGCCGTTCATTAGGGTTTGAAGAGTTTACTTGATGTTCCCATATTCAAGCCTAAGAGTCTACAATTATCATTAGGTAAAGATTTAACCCTTTACCATGCAATTCTGAGTTTTAACAACCCTGAGAAAGAAGGCTTTTGAAAATACTGTGAAAAAAGGAGAAAATGCTGGTAATCACCATTTTCTCCTTTTATATAGTGTTTTTTATCCTTCCAAAATCAAATTTCAATTTCAAGTCACATTTGTTTTGTCATCTGCAAAATGCTTTCAGTTTGGACCAGTCTAGAGTTTTGTTGTTTGGTAAAAAGTTACCCTTTACCACACAATCCTGACTTTTAACGACCCTGAGAAAGGAGGGCATTTGAAAACATTGTGGGAAAAGGAGAAAATGCTGGTAACCAGCATTTTCTCCTTTTTCCACAATGTTTTCTGCTGTTTCAGAAAAAGATACTATCATTTCAGCTATATTTATATTAATGCCTGCAAATGCTTTGAATTTTGATTAGTCTAAATTTTTGCTGTGTGGTAAAGAGTTAAAAGTATCAATTGTGGAGATCTTGCTACTTGTATTCGTGCATTATATTCAGCTGTTCAAATTAGATCTGTAAATATGTTTTGTAGAATTTTATTTTGATTTTGAAATATTGTAGAATTTTATTCTGAGTTCGAAATACCATAGATCTGAAAATATTATTATATTTACTACTAAACTGGTCAAAACATTTTACTTAATACCATCAAATCTTAAAGATACATCTCTACAGCAAGAGAGGAAAAAAACACAGTTAAAACTTTCCAGTGTGTATAATGGTTCAGATATTGGTCAGCTGTGTAAACATAGGTAAATAATCCATAAATATGGTTTGCTGGATAAAGAAACTCAAGGGATTTGTCCACATTTAAAACCAGAAACGACAACAGCAATAGCTTGGAAGGCTTCCAAAGCACGAAATGCATTTTTTATGTGTCATAATCTGTGCAACCTTGCAGCCGTCAGGGGCAACATTTGGCAGGAAGACAGGTTGAAAACGAGTATAGATGTATTTTTAATCATTTAACCCTTTACCACACAATGACAACTTTTAACGCCCCCGAGGAAGAGGCCTTTGAAAACTTTGTGGGAAAAGGAGAAAATGCTGGTAACCAGCATTTTCTCCTTTTCCCACAAAGTTTTCTTCTCTATCAAAGAAAAATTGCATCATTTGAGCCACAATGAAATTATCGCCTACAAATGCTTTCGATTTGGATAGGTCTAAAATTCTGCTGTGTGGTAAAGGGTTAATGCAAGAAAGCCTTTTATATGAGTTCAAACTATTGTGTTTATGAATTATCAAAAATTGTAAAGTGCAGATTTAACTCTATAGATTCGTCCAAATTGAAAGCACTTGCAGACAACAATTTCAGTGTTGCTCAATCGATGGAATTTGTCTTTGATAGTGCAGAAAAACATTGTGGGGGAAGGAAAAAATGCTGGTCACCAGCATTTCTCCTTTTCTTACAATGTTTTCAAAAGGCGTCTTCCTAGAGGTCATTAAAATTCAGAATTGTGTTGTATTGGGTTAAATCTAGATAATAAATCTGTATGGATGTTATTTAGAATGAAAGTTTTTTGAGCTAGTCCAGCAGTAGAAATTATTGCTTATCTGGGCATTCAGAACTGATGCTTCACTGTTAATGAGAAGCACCAATATTTCAATTATATGTAATGTGTTGTTGGAGGTTTATCGTACACATTTCACTTTTTTATTTACTGTACTGTAAGTTTTAGGTATTACCAAAAAGGAGAAATTAAATGAAATCATCAGTGGCTCCATTTGTAACCATTTTCCTTAACCCTTTACCACACTATCCCAACTTTTAATGACCCTGAAAAAAAAAGCCTCTTGAAAACATTGTGAGGAAAAAAGGAAAATGCCTAACCAGCATTTTCTCCTTTTCCCACCATGTTTTCTACCCTTCCAAAACAAATTTCAATTTTTTTGTCACATTTATTTTGTCGTCTGCAAATGCTTTCAATATGGAAAAGGCTAAAATTTTGTCGGTTGACCAAACAACATAATTCTAGACTGGTTCAAATTGGAAGCATTTACATACGACAAAATTAATGTGATTCAAAAATTGAAATTTGTTTTGGGAAGGGAAGAAAGCATTGTGGGAAAAGGAGAAAATGCTGGTTACCAGCATTTTCTCTTTTTCCCACAATGTTTTCAGAAGGCTTCTTTCTCAGGGACGTGAAAACCAGGGATTGTTTGGTAAAGAGTTAAGCATCCTCTTGGTTTTCCTTTTCAGTATATTACAAGTACTGGTACATGTACATTCATATATTCTGCTGGTTAACTCTTTACCCTACGACAAAATTTTGGACTCGACCAAATTGAAAGCGTTTGCAGAAGACAATTTAAATGTGGCTTGAATTATGAGATTTGGCTGTGATAGAATAGAAAACATTGTGGGAAAAGGAGAAAATGCTGGTTACCAGCATTTTCTCCTTTTCCCACAATGTTTTCAAAAGCCTTCTTCCTTAGGGTTGTTAAAACTCGGGATTGTGTGGTAAAGGGTTAAAGTGAAGTTTTTAAGCTCTAAAGTTCCTCTGTCTGTTACGTTTTAACATTCATTTTAACCAGTTTTGTGCCAGAAACAACCAGGCAGTCTGATTTTAGATATACGGAGTGATACATTTTGTGAGATTTTTATACAATAACAGCAAAGAAATTGCAGCTTGTTTGGGTCTTGTCTACTAACAGGAAAATGCCCGTTATATTTGGGCCATGCTCTGTGAAAAGGGGGCTTAATGCCACTGCAAAAAATATCGACCCAGGTCAGCCTGCACAGTCAGTTGTTGGACAAATTAGATTTTATGGATCCATAGTTATATAACAATTAGTTTGGTGCATTGCATCATGGAGATGAATTAACCCTTAACCACACGGCAAAATTTAAGACCTATCCAAATTGAAAGAATTTGCAGACGACGATTTCATAGTGGCTCAAATGACGCAACTTTTCTTTGATAGGGTAGAAAACTTTGTGGGAAAAGGAGAAAATGCTGGTTACCAGCATTTTCTCTTTTCTCCTTTTACCACAATGTTTTCAAAAGGCCTCTTCTTCAGGGGCGAAAGGAAGGGTGTGTGTGGTAAAGGGTTAAAGCCTCTTATGCCAGAGCATGGCCTGTTTATTTGGCTATATGTAGACGCTTTTTCACACAGTCCATGTTCTAATGGCCATGAGGAAGTTGGCTTTTGGAAAACCATGCTAGTATTTCGCATTTCCACCTTTTATGGCCAAGCCCCGGTAGCTCAGTCGGTAGCGTGCAAGACTTGAGAACACGGGTCCAGGGTTCGATCCCTGGCTACGACCCCTGGCTCGTAATATTTTCAAAACCTTTATTCCCCATGCTATAAGAACACGGTATTGTTTAGTACAAGATTTACCCTATACCACACGACAAAATTTTAGACTTATTGAAACTGAGAGCACTTGCAGATTACGCAGATTACTAAATAAATGTGAGGCTAAAATTGAAATTTGTTTTGGGAGGGTAGTAACCAGCATTTTCTCCTCTTCCCTCAGTCTTTTGTAAACCTTGTTTTTCGGGGTCGTTAGAAATGGGGATTGTTTGGTATAAGGTTAAAAGAGTTAAATGTGCAGATGAAGAAGGAATTAGTCATTGTATACTGCCATTGTTTGCCATTGTGAACCATTTACCTCATAGCAGTTTTGTTTCCAAAAATCACATCATGAATATCTATAGATGATAATACACTTGTAACTTATAAAAAAGTATGTAAAAAAATGGAAGTTAACCTTTAGGCTGCTAAGTGCGACCAAAGGACCCTTTGCAGACAGTGTAGATCAAGATCAGACTGCACAGAATGTGCAGTCTGATCTTGGATCTACACTGACCGAGAAGGAGATATCTTTCCCCAAAAAATACCTGTGAAATAGCAACAATTCAGTTTTTACTATGGGCTTGAAAGTTTCATTTCACTTATTTAGCAGGATGAGGGTTAATGGAGTCATTTCCTCATTGAAGGCAACGTCTCTTCTTTCAGTGCTTTCAAAAGACATAAACTGTGAATTACTCAGAATATGTCAATATGAAGATAGATAGTAAGTAACCCAATAAAAGGGAGACCAGGAATTGACAACAAGGATTTCCTTCTACTGAGATTTTACATTGACTTGACCTGTCTTAACCTCTGACCTGTTTGGCCAAAAAAACTTTAGTTGCTTTTACGGACAGTGTAGGTCAAGATCAGACTGTACAGCTGTTATTGTCTTGGATCTACACTACCCGTTACCTGAAACTTAACTAAGACAAAAATCTAAGATAAAAATCATTTTCAGTTGCCCTGAAATCTATGGATTTACTTTGACAAAAGTCAAGTTTATTTATTGGCTAAGAAAGAGTTAACCTGAGGCCATGCTGGCTGTTTATACTGAAAACTAGTGAAATTATGTGAATGAAAGATAATAAGCAATTGCTCCTTTTTCCTCAATGTTTTTTTTTAAAGTTGTGTACTGCAGGACTTGATGATTTATCTGATGTCATTAGTCTGTGTTCATTATATCCATGCCATTCCTGTTTCTTTTGCAATAGTTTGGTTATTTTTTTCATTTTCGAATTAACCCCAGCAGATAATTTTACCATCATTTGCTGACCACTGTTGAAAATATTATAGCAAAAGAAGAGTTGCTTGTTATGAGCAATGTATCATTTGCCACCATATTTTCATATTATTACTCCTGTATGAAAGCTATATTCATGTCCAGTACCCACATTTTACAAAAATGCTTCCAAAATTGTCTGCTGCATTACTGTTTCAGAAGGTAATTAGTTACAATAGGATAAAAGATATGTTTGTCAATTTCACAATTTCTTTTTTTAAAAGTTATTCTTTATTTCAAAGATCTGTAAACAAATTATATTTATCAACTTCAAAGCCAACTAGTTTCTTTTGCATCAGCAAAATTTGTTATACTGTTACTTGATGTGCAAATTAAATTTAAGACAAAAAGATATATGAAGTCTGAAATATGTCCTCTTGTCTTATTTCGTCAGCTTTATATGATTGGTTTTTCTTCTTCCTTACCTCTTTCACTACCAACTCTAGAAATTCCACTTTTTTCCCCGTTGTAAAAGTAGATTTCCACTCTTTTTCAAAGATGATTATTGTCACAGATAAGTATCACATAGTGGACAGGGTAGATCCAAGATCAGACGGCATGTTCTATGCAGTCTGATCTTGACCTACACTATCCGCAAAAGCTACTTAAGTCGTCATTATAAATGATGGAGTTCAAGGGTCCTGTCTAGGCTTATATCACCAACTATTCTTACTTTCCTTCTAAAAATTCTGAAGAATTTTCCTAAATTTCAAAGTAAAGCAATTTCTGATTTGGTGAACAAAATGATAATCAGAAATTTCTTAATCTGGAATAAGGCTGGGAATAACATTTAAAATGCTTTGTGAATACAGGCCATAAACCCTATACCACACAATCACAAGTTTTGACAACCCTGAGAAAGAAAGCTTTTGAAAACATTGCTGGTAACTAACATTTTCTCCTTTTCCCAAAATGTTTTATAGCCTTTCTCTGACAAACCCCATTATTTCTGCCACATTTATTATGTTGTCTACAAATACTTTCAATTTGGACCAGTTTTAAATTTTGTAGTGTGAAAGAGTTAATCTAACAATCTGGTATTTAAGGTCTTTTTGGAGGATTGCTTTCGAAAACACTAGGAAAAGGACAAAAATGCTGATGACAAGCATTTTTGTCCTTCCCCACAATTTCTACCTTTTGAAAGAATATTCCAGTCATACAGCTATGTTTACTAAATTTTGCTGTCTGCAAATGCTTTTTATATGGACAAGTCTAAAATTGCATTCTCTAGCAAAGAGTTAACTCTTTTATCAAATGACAAAATTTTTTTCTGGTACAAATTGAAAGCATTTGCAGACGACAATTAAAGGGTTGCTTAAATGGTGGAATTTTTCTTTGATAAAATAGAAAATATTGTGGGAAATGGAGAAAATGCTGGTTACTAGCATGGTTGCTTTTGTCTACAACGTTCAACAAAGCAGTGTAGATCAAAGATCAGGCTGTACATTTTGTGCAGCCTGATCTTGATCTACACTGGCCGCAAAGGCAACTATAGTCATAAAGGGCGCTTTAAAGGTTTAGAACAGTGATGGTCATTTCGCTAGCTGTAGTACTGGTAGATGATCCAGGCAGCATGGCCAGGTGCACTGTTGCCACAATATAAATGAAACACTTTAGCTTTTACCAGATGAAAATTTTTAGACTTGTCCTGATTCTGAGCATCTGCACTCAGTATGTGCCTGATATGACAGGATTTGTCTTTAAATTGGTAAAGAAAAATGGTGGAAAAGGGGGTGAAATTCTTGTGATCAGCATTTTTCTTCTTTTCCCACAGTGTTTTCAAACCTGTTCTTCTTCAAGCTAATTATCCCTTTACCAATCCCAGATTTTCATGACCCTGAGAAAGAAGCCTTCTGAAAACTCTTACAAACAAAGTCCGTAACAAAGAAACAAATGAATAAATGCATGGCTGAAATACAAAACGCATCTGGCGGGACTCGAACCCACGGCGGACAAATATCCTCGTTTTTCGAGATTTAAAAGACCAATACCTTAACCACTGAGCTAAAGAGATATCTCCCTAACGAAGTTGTTAGGTATTGTATTTAAATCGGGATGAAGCCATGCATGAAGGAGTGGTCTCCCGTAACACACCCCCTCTTAAAGTCATCATTTATTGATGACTCAAAGCTTCATTAGGCAGTTAGTCTATTATTTAGACAACAAATGTCCGTTTTTGGACAACAAATGGGATTAATGGCTCAATGGCCAATCCCGGACGAGCCCCCATCTTACGAACAAAGTCCGCAACAAAGAAACAAATGAATAAATGCATGGTTGAAATACAAACTGCATCTGGCGGGATTCGAACCCACAGCGGACAAGATCCTCGTTTTTCGAGGTTTATAAGACCAATACTATAACCACTGAGCTAAAGAGATATCTCCCCAACGCAGTTGTTAGGTATTGTATTTAAATCGGGACGAAGCCATGAATGAAGGAGTGGTCTCCCGTAACAAAACATTGTGGGAAAAGGAGGAAATGCTGGTAACCAGCATTTTCTCCTTTTCCCACAATGTTTTCTACGCTTCCCAAAACAAATTTCAATTTTTGAGTCGCATTAATTTTGTCGTCTGCAAATACATGTACTTCCATTTTGGACTAGTCTAAAATTATGTCATTAAAGAATCAACAAAGGTCCATTCCCTGTCTTCCCCTTGGTGGTGAATTCACAGGATTGTTTGACATAATTAAATAACTACAACAGAAGAAACTGTAATGATAATACCCTTTATTTTTCAACAACAACTTTACCTGAAGCAATTTGTGATAAAGCAAGTACAAATTACATTATTTTAACTCCTCACCAAACTACAAATTGACAGACTTGTCCAAATCTAAAGCATTTGCAGACGACAAATTGAAAGAAGCCTGAATGATCTTTTTTTCTCTTTGAAAGGGTGGAAAACATTGTGGGAAAAGGAGAAAATGCTGGTTACCAGCATTTTCTCCTTTTCCCATAATGTTTTCAAAAGGCTTCTTCCATAGAGTCGTAGAAACTTGCGCTTGTTTGGTAAAGGGTTAAAGGCTTATTCCTTTACCAGACAACACAATTTTAGACATGTCTGAATTAAAGGCATTGGCAGAGGACAAACATAGTACCAAAAAGGAATTCCCCTTTGACGAGGGTAGGAGTTTTTAAGGGAAATATAGAAAAAGCTGCTTATCAGCATAAATTATGTTGATGCAGACCACAATTTAAATGTAGCTCAAAGCATTTGCAGACGTTAATTTAAATGTAGCTTAAATGATGAAACTGGTCTTTGATGGGGGTTACCAGCATTTTCTCCTTTTCCCACAATGTATCCAAAAGCCTCTTTCCCCAGGGTCATTAAAAGTTAGGAATGTTTTGTAAATGATCAACTGCAGCTAAAATGATGAGATTTGTCTTTGTAAGAGTAGAAAACCTTATGGTAAAAGGAGAAAATTACCTAGCTCTTAACCAGATGACAAAATTTTAGACTTGTTCACATTGAAAACATTTCTGGACAACATATTAAACCTGGCTCCAATCAAGAAATTTGTCTTTAATAAAGTAGAAAATGTTGTCGGAAAAGGAGAAAATACTGGTTTCCGGATGTTTTCCACTATTTTCAAAAGCTTTTTCCATCAGAGTCTTTAAAACATGTGATAGCTTTATGTAAACTGAATATCTATTTACCCTCTACACCAACATAGCTTAACCTTTTACTCCATAGATACTCATTTTGATGTATCAACAACAGACAGCTTTTTAAAACATTGTGGGAAAAGGAGAAATTACTCGTATCGAGCAATTTCTCCTTTTCCCACAATGTTTTCCACTCAATCAGATATTTGTATTCTCATTTGTCCATATTTTTGACATATCTTTATTTGCTGCTGAAATGGAAGAGCCTCAAATTGGCATATCAGGTAAAGGGTTAATAGCATTTAACAACACAGTTCATCTGCAAATGTATCATGAGGTAGACTGGTGCTTTGACACAGAAAATAAACCAACAGCAAAAAGTTTTGACCCAGGTCAGCCTGCATGGACTGTGCAGGGTGACCTGGTTAATACTTTCTGCTGATGCATTTGATCCTCTTGTTATAGCATGGCACAAATGCTTTGAATTAATCAGTTCTGAAGTTTTGTTATCTGGTAAAGAATTAGAACAGTTAACAAAATATGGCAAAATGAGAAATGGCTAACAATGAATAATTCAATGAACTTCTTTTCAAAAGTTATCTGCTTCAGATACATCACACTGACATGAACTGGGTTCACACTTTACTACACAACAAAATTTTAGACTGGTCCAAATGAAGCTTTTGCAGCCAACATATTCAATGTAGCTGAAATGATGATTTCTGTCTTTGACTGAGTAGAAAACATTGTGGGAAAAGGAGAAAATGCTGGTTACCAGCATTTTCTGGTTTTCCCACAATTTCAAAAGGCCTTTTTTCATAGGTTGTTTAAACTTGGGATGGTGTAGTAAAGAGTTGAAAAACAAGCATAAACCCCCCCCCCCCACCAAAGCTCATACAGTACAGAGATAAACAAAAGACAACAACTTTTTGTGATATTAAATATTTCTTTGAATGCAAAATGTTCTTTGGGGTTTGAAACAAAACAAAAAGAAACTTCATCAAAATAATCTTTGTGATTTTGAAAAAAAATGGAAAAAGACACTAAAACAAACGTAACTGTTACATTTACATGCATTTAGATACATGCATTATCTTCTTTGGGAACAATTTTTCAAAAAATATATATTAAAAGCTGCATGAAAAAAGAGTAACCCTTTACCTGAGTTTCAATCGCTGTAAGGAAATAGCTATTTGAAAACCTTGTGGGAAAAGGAGAAAAAGCTGGTAACAAGCAATTCCTCCTTTGCCCACAGTGTTTTTTATCCTGTCAGAGAGCTTTTGTTCATATGTACCATGTTTGAATTTGTTGTTTGCAGATGGTATTACTTTGGAAGAGTCTAAAATTTGTTGTCTGGATAAGAGAAATAAATAAATAATATCTATAGATGATAATACACTTGTAACTTATAAAAAAGTATGTAAAAAAATGGAAGTTAACCTTTAGGCTGCTAAGTGCGACCAAAGGACCCTTTGCAGACAGTGTAGATCAAGATCAGACTGCACAGAATGTGCAGTCTGATCTTGGATCTACACTGACCGAGAAGGAGATATCTTTCCCCAAAAAATACCTGTGAAATAGCAACAATTCAGTTTTTACTATGGGCTTGAAAGTTTCATTTCACTTATTTAGCAGGATGAGGGTTAATGGAGTCATTTCCTCATTGAAGGCAACGTCTCTTCTTTCAGTGCTTTCAAAAGACATAAACTGTGAATTACTCAGAATATGTCAATATGAAGATAGATAGTAAGTAACCCAATAAAAGGGAGACCAGGAATTGACAACAAGGATTTCCTTCTACTGAGATTTTACATTGACTTGACCTGTTTGGCCAAAAAAACTTTAGTTGCTTTTACAGACAGTGTAGGTCAAGATCAGACTGTACAGCTGTTATTGTCTTGGATCTACACTACCCGTTACCTGAAACTTAACTAAGACAAAAATCTAAGATAAAAATCATTTTCAGTTGCCCTGAAATCTATGGATTTACTTTGACAAAAGTCAAGTTTATTTATTGGCTAAGAAAGAGTTAACCTGAGGCCATGCTGGCTGTTTATACTGAAAACTAGTGAAATTATGTGAATGAAAGATAATAAGCAATTGCTCCTTTTTCCTCAATGTTTTTTTTTAAAGTTGTGTACTGCAGGACTTGATGATTTATCTGATGTCATTAGTCTGTGTTCATTATATCCATGCCATTCCTGTTTCTTTTACAATAGTTTGGTTATTTTTTTCATTTTCGAATTAACCCCAGCAGATAATTTTACCATCATTTGCTGACCACTGTTGAAAATATTATAGCAGAAGAAGAGTTGCTTGTTGAGCAATGTATCATTTTGCCACCATATTTTCATATTATTACTCCTGCATGAAAGCTATATTCATGTCCAGTACCCACATTTTACAAAAATGCTTCCAAAATTGTCTGCTGCATTACTGTTTCAGAAGGTAATTAGTTACAATAGGATAAAAAATATTTTTGTCAATTTCACAGTTTCTTTTTTTAAAAGTTATTCTTTATTTCAAAAGATCTGTAAACAAATTATATTTATCAACTTCAATGCCAACTAGTTTCTTTTCCATCAGCAAAATTTGTTATACTGTTACTTGATGTGCAAATTAAATTTAAGACAAAAAGATATATGAAATCTGAAATATGTCCTCTTGTCTTATTTCGTCAGCTTTATATGATTGGTTTTTCTTCTTGCTTACCTCTTTCACTACCAACTCTATAAATTCCACTTTTTTCCCCATTGTAAAAGTAGATTTCTACTCTTTTTCAAAGATGATTATTGTCACAGATAAGTATCACATAGTGAACAGGGTAAATCCAAGATCAGACGGCATGTTCTATGCAGTCTGATCTTGACCTACACTATCCGCAAAAGCTACTTAAGTCGTCATTATAAATGATGGAGTTCAAGGGTCCTGTCTGGGCTTATATCACCAACTATTCTTACTTTCCTTCTAAAAATTCTGAAGAATTTTCCTAAATTTCAAAGTAAAGCAATTTCTGATTTAGTGAACAAAATGATAATTAGAAATTTCTTAATCTGGAATAAGGCTAGGAATAACATTTAAAATGCTTTGTGAATACAGGCCATAAACACTATACCACACAATCACAAGTTTTGAAAACCCTGAGAAAGAAAGCTTTTGAAACATTGCTGGTAACTAACATTTTCTCCTTTTCCGAAAATGTTTTATAGCCTTTCTCTGACAAACCCCATTATTTCTGCCACATTTATTATGTTGTCTACAAATACTTTCAATTTGAACCAGTCTTAAATTTTGTAGTGTGAAAGAGTTAATCTAACAATCTGGTATTTAAGGTCTTTTTGGAGGATTGCTTTCGAAAACACTAGGAAAAGGACAAAAATGCTGATGACAAGCATTTTTGTCCTTCCCCACAATTTCTACCTTTTGAAAGAATATTCCAGTCATACAGCTATGTTTACTAAATTTTGCTGTCTGCAAACGCTTTTTATATGGACAAGTCTAAAATTGCATTCTCTAGCAAAGAGTTAACTCTTTTATCAAATGACAAAATTTTTTCTGGTACAAATTGAAAGCATTTGCAGACGACAATTAAAGGGTTGCTTAAATGGTGGAATTTTTCTTTGATAAAATAGAAAACATTGTGGGAAATGGAGAAAATGCTGGTTACTAGCATGGTTGCTTTTGTCTACAACGTTCAACAAAGCAGTGTAGATCAAAGATCAGGCTGCACATTTTGTGCAGCCTGATCTTGATCTACACTGGCCGCAAAGGCAACTATAGTCATGAAGGGCGCTTTAAGGGTTTAAAACAGTGGTGCTCATTTGGCTAGCTGTAGTACTGGTAGATGATCCAGGCAGCACTGGGTGCACTGTTGCCACAATATAAATGAAACACTTTAGCTTTTACCAGATGAAAATTTTTAGACTTGTCCCGATTCTGAGCATCTGCACTCAGTATGTGCCTGATATGATAGGATTTGTCTTTAAATTGGTAAAGAAAAATGGTGGAAAAGGGGGTGAAATTCTTGTGATCAGCATTTTTCTTCTTTTCCCACAGTGTTTTCAAACCTGTTCTTCTTCAAGCTAATTATCCATTTACCAATCCCAGATTTTCAAGACCCTGAGAAAGAAGCCTTCTGAAAACTCTTACGAACAAAGTCCGTAACAAAGAAACAAATGAATAAATGCATGGCTGAAATACAAACCGCATCTGGCGGGATTCAAACCCACAGCAGACAAATATCCTTGTTTTTCGAGGTTTAAAAGACCAATACCTTAACCACTGAGCTAAAGAGATATCTCCCTAACGCAGTTGTTAGGTATTGTATTTAAATCGGGACGAAGCCATGCATGAAGGAGTGGTCTCCTGTAACACACCCCCACTTAAAGTCATCATTTATTGATGACTCAAAGCCTTATTAGGCAGTAAGTCTATTATTTAGACAACAAATGTCCGTTTTTGGACAACAAATGGGATTAATGGCTCAATGGCCAATCCCGGACGAACCCCCATCTTACGAACAAAGTCCACAACAAAGAAACAAATGAATAAATGCATGGCTGGAATACAAACTGCATCTGGCGGGATTCGAACCCACGGTGGACAAGATCCTCATTTTTTGAGGTTTAAAAGACCAATACCATAACCACTGAGCTAAAGAGATATCTCCCTAACGCAGTTGTTAGGTATTGTATTTAAATCGGTACAAAGCCATGCATGAAGGAGTGGTCTCCCGTAACAAAACATTGTGGGAAAAGGAGGAAATGCTGGTAACCAGCATTTTCTCTTTTTCCTACAATTTTTTCTATGCTTCCCAAAACAAATTTCAATTTTTGAGTTGCATTAATTTTGTCGTCTGCAAATACATGTACTTCCAATTTGGACTAGTCTAAAATTATGTCATTAAAGAGTCAACAAAGGTCCATCCCCTGTCTTCCCCTTGGTGGTGAATTCACGGGATTGTTTGACATAATTAAATAACTACAACACACAAGAAATTGTAATGATAATACCCTTTATTTTTCAACAACAACATTACCTGAAGCAATTTGTGATAAAGCAAGTACAAATTACATTATTTTAACCCTTCACCAAACTACAAATTGATAGACTTGTCCAAATCTAAAGCATTTGCAGACGACAAATTGAAAGAAGCCTGAATGATCTTTTTTTCTCTTTGAAAGGGTGGAAAACATTGTGGGAAAAGGAGAAAATGCTGGTTACCAGCATTTTCTCCTTTTCCCACAATGTTTTCAAAAGGCTTCTTCCATAGAGTCGTAGAAACTTGCGCTTGTTCAGTAAAGGGTTAAAGGCTTATCCCTTTACCAGACAACACAATTTTAGACATGTCTGAATTAAAGGCATTGGCAGAGGACAAACATAGTACCAAAAAGGAATTCCCCTTTGACGAGGTTAGGAGTTTTTAAGGGAAATATAGAAAAACCTGCTTATCAGAATAAATTTTGTTGATGCAGACCACAATTTAAATGTAGCTCAAAGCATTTGCAGACAATAATTTAAATGTAGCTTAAATGATGAAACTAGTCTTTGATGGGGGTTACCAGCATTTTCTCCTTTTCCCACAATGTATCCAAAAGCCTCCAAAAGTTATTTTCGCCGACCTTTCCCTTTTGAGGCAAATATTTCCCCATATTAACCACAAGCTGATGAAATAAATTATATACTATATTTCCTCTGATTATTTTGTCAATGAATGCCACTTTTAAAACTTAAAAACTTAAAAAAGTAGTTCCAGATTTTCGGCAGGAGGAAAATATTCACTGTGACGGGGAAATAATTCCCCCCAGCTTAAATTACGACATTTCTTTACCCATAACATTTCTAAAAACAGACACATGAAATATAATATAAGTTGGGAATGTTTTGTAAAGGGTCAACTGCAGCTAAAATGATAAGATTTGTCTTTGTAAGAGTAGAAAACCCTATGGTAAAAGGAGAAAATTACCTAGCTCTTAACCAGATGACAAAATTTTACACTTGTTCACCTTGAAAACATTTCTAGACAACATATTAAACCTGGCCCCAATCAAGAAATTTGTCTTTAATAAAGTAGAAAATGTTGTCGGAAAAGGAGAAAATACTGGTTTCCGGATTTTTATGTTTTCCACTATTTTCAAAAGCTTTTTCCATCAGAGTCCTTAAAACATGTGATAGCTTTATGTAAACTGAATATCTATTTACCCTCTACACCAAAATAGCTTAATAGCATTTAACAACACAGTTCGTCTGCAAATGCATCATGAGGTAGACTGGTCCTTTGACACAGAAAATAAACTAACAGCAAAAGGTTTTGAACCAGGTCAGCCTGCATGGACTGTGCAGGGTGACCTGGTCAATACTTTCTGCTGATGCATTTGATCCTCTTGTTATAGCATGGCACAAATGCTTTGAATTAATCAGGTCTGAAGTTTTGTTATCTGGTAAAGAATTAGAACAGTTAACAAAATATGGCAAAATGAGAAATGGCTAACAATGAATAATTCAATGAACTTCTTTTCAAAAGTTATCTGTTTCAGATACATCAAACTGACATAAACTGGGTTCATGCTTTACTACACAACAAAACTTTAGACTGGTCCAACTACAAAACAAAATTTTAGACTGGTCCAAATGTAGCTTTTGCAGACGACATATTCAATGTAGCTGAAATGATGATTTCTGTCTTTGATGGGGTAGAAAACATTGTGGGAAAAGGAGGAAATGCAGGTTACCAGCATTTTCTGGTTTTCCCACAATTTCAAAAGGCCTTTTTTCATAGGTTGTTTAAACTTGGGATGGTGTAGTAAAGAGTTGAAAAACAAGCATAACCCCCCCCTCCCACCAAAGCTCATATAGTACAGAGATAAACAAAAGACAACAACTTTTGTGATATTAAATATTTCTTTGAATGCAAAATGTTCTTTGGGGTTTGAAACAAAAAGAAACTTCATCAAAATAATCTTTGTGATTTTGAAAAAAAATGGAAAAAGACACTAAAACAAACATAACTGTTACATTTACATGCATTTAGATACATGCAGTATCTTCTTTGGGAACAATTTTTCAAAAAATATATATTAAAAGCTGCATGAAAAAAGAGTAACCCTTTACCTGAGTTTCAATCGCTGTAAGGAAATAGCTATTTGAAAACCTTGTGGTAAAAGGAGAAAAAGCTGGTAACAAGCAATTCCTCCTTTGCCCACAGTGTTTTTTCATCCTGTCAGAGAGCTTCTGTTCATATGTACCACTTCTGAATTTGTTGTCTGCAGATGGTATTACTTTGGAAGACTCTAAAATTTGTTGTCTGGATAAGGGAAATAAAGAGGGGGAAAAAGGTGAGAATATCAGTCACTTTTGTTTACTTTTTTCCAAGACTCACTAAACCTACAAAATTCTATATGACAATAACTTGATGTTTTCTTCAAAAGCAGCCCAGCTAAAAATAATAAACCCAGCTAAAAATAATCAAAAGTTACACAAAGAGTCATTAAATCATTATGAAAGCACACATAAACCATCTTTTAAGATGCATGAACATCAGTTATTTTAAGTTGCATGAACATTTGTTAACTATAGCTATATGTAAGCAACTTAATGCAATGCAACTTATTCATACCTACATATGCAAATTACCCTAAATACAGTAAAATAACTATCGGTACTTACATGTAGTGTTTAAAGGAATTTCTCCTTTTGTCACAAGGTTTCTAAAGGCCTTCTTCTCTCAAAGTTGCAAAAAGAAGGGATTGTTTGGTAAAGGTTTAATATGACTTCAAACGTAGCAACATTGTTTCTATGACAGTTTTTTCTTTCCCAATTTATCTCACAATATAATGCAAACAGTGAACTACTGTCTACATGCACCTCATTTCATTACAGTATTTTAGAAAGTCTGCAACTGTCCATCATTCACAATGTGTTTAAATCAAAGATTATGAGTAACAAAAAGATTATAATATCAGCAACAAAATTATAAATATCACAGACAAACTAACTTATTAACCTCTTTACCAGATGACAAAATTTTAGGCTTGACCAAATTGAAAGCATTTATAGATGACAAATTAAACACTGGGACGTTTACTTTGAGGGAAGGAGAAAACATCTTCGGAAAAGGAAAAAAATGCTGGTTACCAGTTCTTTTCAAATACTAGAAATACTTTCAGAAATTTTCTTTTGCTAGGTCATGAAAGAACAGGATTGTTTGGTAAAAAGATAAGCCTTGGAGCAATAATCACAACTTCTTTCACTTTTGAGAACAAATTAGATCAAGATCATACTGTACAAAACATGAAATTGGCTAGATATTCTAACCAACTCAACCTAGAAATTTTAATATCTAGATCTTTTACACTTACTGAGCACAGTTTTTACTGGCTGAACACAAAGTTTACCAAGCAATCTCGACTTTTAATGACCTTGACTTTTAACTTTAAGGCTTTTAACTCTTTACCACACAATCCCGACATTTGACGACCCTGAGAAGGAAGCCTTTTGAAAACATTGTGGGAAAAGGGGAAAATACTGGTAACCAGCATTTTCTCCTTTTCCCACAATGTTTTTTACCCTTCCCAAAAGGAATTTCAATTTTTTAGTCACATTCATTTTGTTGTCTGCAAATGCTTTCAATTTGCACCAGGCTATAATTTTGTCGTTTGGTAAAGAGTTAAAAACATTTTAGGGGAAAAGGAGAATAAGCTGGTAACCAGCCTTTCTCCTTTTCCAGCAATGTTTTTATCTGTTCACATAAAAACCCTACCAATTAAGCTAAGATTAATTGTCATCTGCAAACGCTTTGGATTTAGACAAATAAAAAAAAATTGTTGTTTGATAAAGGGTAAAAGGTCTGGCTCAAAAAGGAAGAAAACATCTCTAGCACCACTTAAAATTACTATTGCACTGAAAAGGGAATCAAAAACTAGCTTTATAAATTATTCTCAACTTTCCTGATGTATTGTGCCTAAAATTAACACCCTCATCCTCGGAACCCAGGTTTGAAGCATTACGTTACTCTCCATGCATCGCCCCTGGGAAAACTGACTAGCAAATCGTTGTTTCTTACGAATATTCATATGGTCGGGAAGTACCCTAATAGCCAATCGAAAGATCGATGATATAATGATACTCTCTTGTAGAGAGGATAATTTCATTTCTTCCTTTACTAAAAATAACCCTAGAAAAAACCTGAGGTTGTCAACAAATATGGCAGCTGTCAGCGTGCTTGTCTCCTGTGAGATATGCCATTCTGCAATACAGGGACGACACTGTCGATCTTTGTGTACGATTTTAACTGACAATCTTTCGGTGTTACACCCAAAATCTCTTTTAAACGCTTCTCAATTGTGGTGGTGATGGGCACCGCCATATTTAAAGTATCGCTAAGCTTGATTTGCAACGAATGATGTGATTGGATATCGACAAGTAAAAAATAGAAATGACCGCGTATTTGTGATAAAAATAGTTTAAATTTTCTCACAGAAAAACTGAGATCACCAATCAAAATGCATCATGAATAATTCATGAGAACGCGGAAACGCCAGCGAAATAACCCAGAGGCGATTACAGAATGAATCGAAACTGGGTCACTGAGGATGTAACACCCCATACAAGGCGAGCACCTTTCCAATTCTTCTTTCTCATTAACCCTTTATGACCAGGCGAAATTTTAGACTTGTTCAAGTTCAGAAATTTTAGACTTGTTCAAGTTCAGAGCATTTGCAGTTGACAGTTTAATAGAGGTTCAAATGCTAGAAAACCACATTTTCCGCCATGTTTTCTACCTTTAACTCTTTACCACACAATCCCAAGTATTAACGACCCTGAAGAAGGCTTTTGAAAACATTGTGGGAAAAGGAGAAAATGCTGGTGACCAGCATTTTCTCCTTTTCCCACAATGTTTTCTACCCTATCAAGGACAAAAATCATCATCTGATTTACACTGAATTCATCATCTGCAAATGCCTTCAATTTGGTCTAGTCTGAAGTATTGTCCTTTGCTAAAAAGCTAATTTGTCATTTGGGCTATGTTTAATTTGTCAGTTGCAAATGCAGCCTTTATTCTATGGGTTGTAAAATACAGGATTGTTCTTCAACAATTAAATGTAAACTTGCAGAGTCCAAGTACAAGACATTCAGTCTGTCAGCGATAAACTTGAATGTATTAAACATCACTGAAACAAATGTGGAATATCACTGATATACATCTTTATGTGTGACAAACAGTCACCAACATTTGCCCAAACTATCACCCATAAACTGAACGATCACCAATACTTGTGTGAGCTTTAACAAATATATGTGTGAACTATATAGCTTATCTTAAGAATAATCCATAACCAGCATATTTATAAAATGAGCTGATAAAGTTCTGCCAACACATGTCATTTTTTTGACTTATGAAAGTTTGACCATGGAGTAAATGCTGAAACGGGCCAGGAAGCATATTTAAAACACGTATTCTGACTTCATAAAAAACTATGCATGGCAAACAATAGGTCCACAACTGGATCACAGCTAAGGTACAGTTACATGACGTTATTTCAGATTAGATTGTTTCCCCACAACATTTTGATAAAGCAACCTTCACATCAGCTCAAAGTAAGATGCAAGTTCAACTTTTTACCACACAACAGAATATTAGACTTGCCCAGATTGTAAGGATATGCAAACAACAGTTTGGAAATGACTCAAACAATAATAGAGATATTAGTTTTTGAAAGTCTAGAAAACATTGTGGGGAAAGAAGAAAATGCAGGTTACCAGCATCTTCTCCTTTTTCAGTAGTTTCTGCTTTTCAGGATCGTTTTGTAAAGGGTTGACTTGCATATCAGCATCTAAATCAGGCAAAGTTTTCCAGCAGGTAGCTGGAACATGTGTTGAGTTATTGCAAATTCCAATTTACCTTACCATCCTGGTAACCAGCATCTTGTCCTTTTCCCACAATGTTTTCTACTGCTTTGGATACAAAAGCCAACACACTTAATTTGTTGTCTGCAAATTCTTTCAGTTTGGACTAGTCTAAAATTACATCTACTGGTTAAAGAATTTACAGTAACTCTTCACACATTGCTGTAGGAATGATGGGCTTGGAGGGATCTTCTTTTCAACCAAAAATCTCTCCAATTCTGGACAATTCCTTTATTGTAGGGATTTTCAACAGAGAAGAGATAAAATCTTGCTCGTCCACACTTTGAAGCATAGTGAAGCTCTTGTGACGTGAGATTCTGTGAAATGAGTATTATCTGGAAGAGCAATCCAAAACACATGATACACGTCACCATGAAGACATACCACGCACAGACGTAACATAGTCCCCATCTGAAATATAGATAAGAACTTGAATTTCTAGAGGACATGTTCCTTAGAGTTGTCTAACCCTTTACCACACAATCCTGAGGTATAATGACTCAAGGAAAAGAGATTTTTTGAAAACAATGTGGGAGAACGAGAAAATGCTGGAAGCCAGCATTTTCTCGTTATCCCACAATGTTTTCTACCCTTTCGTAGACAAAATTTCAACATTTTGCCACAGTCTATTTGTCATCTGCAAATACCTTCAATTTGAACAAGTCTAAATATTTGTCTTTGGTAAAGAGTTAAACATAGAACTGTTTGGTAAAGGATAGGTAGACTGGCTGTCACATTAAGTCCTTCCAGCATGACAGAACTTTAGACTGGTCCAAATGGAGAGCATTTGCAGACAAATCAAGTATTGCTCAAGTGACAGAATTTGCCACTGAATGGGTATAAAACACTTTTAGAAAAGAGAAAATGCTGAATGCCAGCAATTTTTCTTTTTCCCACAATGCTTGGTGAAGGGCAAATGATTAGTGTTTCTGTTGTGCCTGATACAATTCTGATTGGGTTGATACGAATGTAGCTCTTTACAATAGCATAAAATTTTAGGCTCGTCTAAACTGGAAGCATTTGCAGACAACAAATTAGATGTAGCACAAATTATGAGATTTGTCTTCAAAAAGATCCTTTTCCTTGGGCTTGTATGGTAAACAAGATACAACCAATAACCCTGCTCCAAATAGTCCTGTGTTTCGACAACAATGTTACAGCTATTTCTAATCTTTTTCATTTTGTCCCACAGAAAATATCATCCATTTCATCCAAAGTGAATGTCAACATCCACTGATGTTTTTTGTATTGACAGAAAAAAAATACTGCAAGTGTACATGTACCAGTGAGACAGAGTAAAATAAACTATGATGGCCAATTTTTTTTTTTTATTTGAAATACATGGAGCAACTTCTTTATAAGCAACAGCAGCTATGTGCACTTTCCATTGAGCAATGACAGACATGAATTAAGCAAAGCAGATCTGTTTCAAATTATTTACAAACAATATTTACTTAAAATCTCTGTAGGCTGTATAAAACCCGCATGTCACCTGATGAGGATTTGCAGGGTCACATACAGCACACAAGGTCAAATAGCTACCATAGTAACCAGTCAACACAAACACCGTCATGGCAACCAGGAATGATCTGTGATTATGTAAACCTACACAACTATCAATCCTGTGAAAAAAAATAGAAGAGAATGATTATTCACAATCACAACTCTTTTTAACTCTTTCCAAAACCAAAAAAAATTTAGACACGTCCAAATTGAAAACTTTTGCAGACGACAACATAAATGTGATCCAATAATTGAATTTTTTTTTTTTCACAAGGTAGTTAAAAATCTGGATAGTGTGGTAAAGGGGTAAGGCTATGACACATGACATATTTTAGACCCATACTGTATTGAAAGCATTTGTAGATAATAAATTCAATGTGGCTCAAATGATGCGGTTTCTTTTTGTAATGGTAGAAAACTTTGTAGGTAAAGAAAATGCTGATTACCACTATTTTCTACCTTACCCATATTGTTTTTAAAAACTCTCTTCTTCATGGTTGTAATACGTTACATTGCTCCACAAAAAGTAAAACCTTGCCAAAGTGACTGAAAGCATCTGCAGAGAATAATTTTGTACTTGATACAATTGGGCTGAAGGTCTATCATAGGGTAAAAAATATTGCAGGAAAAGGAAAAATTGATTGTTATAATCGTTCTCCTTTTCCTACAACCTTTTCAAAAGGCTCTCTCTCTGTTTACACATGAAAAGCCCTTGATTGTTTGTTGAAGGTTTGTACAAGTGTACAAGCGAAAAAAGTTTGAATCTTTGAGACATTACCAACCAACAGACAATTGTTTTGTGTGTTGCAGCAGAGGCCCTTTGAAAATATTGTACTAAGAGAGAAATACCACAATGTATTAACATGTGTTTATGTTTCAATCCTCTATTCAGGCTTCTATCACTCAGATCACACACCTAAAAATGATGACAAATACCACACACAAGGATGGTCATTATTCCTCACACATACATAACATATCTGTCCTAAGAGATTTTTCTCTCACATAAATCTCACACCTATACGATAATGCTACATACCACACACAGTAATGGTCCCTGTTGCTCGTGTATACATTACATACAGTGCAGTGACCTGCCCTGGTAGATTTTTCTCTCTCAAAGACCTCACACCCTTACCACATACCTCACACCTCAATGATAATACTTGGTACTACATACCACACACAGTGATGGTCCCTGTTCCTCACACATACATTACACACAGTGCAGTGGCCTGTCCTAGGAGGTTTTTCTCTCTCACAGACTGAGCACCACTCTTTTTGATCTGGAAGCTTTTGACTTTCACCTTTAAAGAATTAGAATTCATTTTGGACTTTATACTAGTAAAAGAAAAAATGAAAACACATACCATACGAGTTTTGGGTAATCATGAAACTAAAATCTACAAGAAGTCAGACAAGAAAATAAAAGCAGGGCTTAAAGATTGCACAGCAAGAGGCAAGTCCTCTATAAGTCTAGACCTTGATTCGTTCTTAAAGCACACATGTATTTGGTAATGGTGACCTTGACCTTCAGCTCATATGTAAAATGAAGGTATGTGCACATAATCTGAATATCAAGATCTATTGCTATCTGGTTTTATAGATTGCTGAAGCTACTACATTTTCACTTGTTTGTTTGTTTGTTTGTTTATTTTCAGTAACAGTGATCTTGACTTTGTCCATAGCCCAAAACAAAAAACAATTGTAGCATCTCCAAATCTGCACCTATACCTAGGTGGTGAGTCATGAAGGTCGTCTTTATAGAATTTGATTTTCTGCTATCATAAGTCCAAATAGTTTAACCCTAACAGGGTGACACACTTACTGCTTTAAGTCTTGGCTGCTTAATTAAGAGATACATTGACAGACAAAAATGTTTCAATTGAAATAAATAAACCTCGAGGACAATGTGACAATGATGCTTCCACTAAAGTATGAAAAGTGCTTTTCACCCTAGAAATGGTTCTGTCTCATTCTAATAAGTGTAACAATATCAAGAAACAGGATAAAAGGTTAACCACATAAAATTTTCAATGTAAATTTAATTGTATCCTACTTTAAACATTAAAGTCATGTTGATTGTTCCAATTTCTACAATTACGTTTTCATGGTCAACTGATGCATATTTATTTCAGAAACAAAAAAACCACTCTCAACAAAATGACAACATTTTAAACTTGACCATATTGAAAGCATTTCCAAACACTAAATTAAATGTGACTAAAATAATGAAAATTATCTGTGATATGGTAGGAAACGCTGTGGGAAATGTTGGTTACCAGCATTTTCTCCTTTTTCCATTATGTTTCAAAAATAGGTCTACCTCAGAGTCGTTAGAAATTATGTGGTTAAGGATAAAACACCTTTCCATTTTCAAAATGCTCAGTCAAAAAAACTAAAAAAAGGCAAGTCAAAGGAGCAAAGCCTTACCACCCTCTATCAGAATAGACTTCAGTTCTTCTCTATCTATCACTTCAAAACCCTCTTCTATATCACTGCCCTCAGCTCTCTCCGGATCTTCAATCCTATCAAAATTTCTGTAGACTGGTAGCTTAGACTGTCTATATGTTACAAAACCAGGGTCCTTCTTGGCGTACAGTAAAGCCATAAACATTGTGAAAATGCACACACTGATAATTAAGTTATCTATCTGTGATATATTTGTCTGTCGACATATAATAGTTTCAAACAGTACATACATGTAGATGATTGATACAAGTCCCCATACAAAGAAGAACTTTGTTCTTGATCTCTTTGTCTTTCTAGTCCATGTTCGATAAAAGAAGAAGCAGAAATATGGAAGAAATGTGAGGATTATCATAGTCATAATGGGTCCTTTAGCAGCTAGGGCAAGGCTTGCTGGAATGATAATAACAGGTGTGGCCACTTCTAGGTCAATTCTAGTAGCTCCTCCCCCTATGATGCCTGGTAGGCGGAGTCTATCTATGACAGTATCCAGAAAACGGTCCACCAAGGATGTGGGTATCTTCTGGCACTTAAAGCACCTGTTGTAAATAAAACAAATTAATCTGTGAATCCATTACCACACAATCCTGAGTTTTAATGACCCTGAAATAGAAGGCTTTGAAAACATTATGGGAAAAAGAGAAAATGAAATTCTAGCATTTCTCCTTTTCCCATAATGTTTCCTACTCTATCAAATCCAGAAATCATCATCTGAACTACATTTATATTGTTTTATGAAATTTGGGCGAGTCCAAGATTTTGTCTTTTGATAAAAAGGTAACCCTAAAATTAGTAAGGACAATTTGATTCTTTACCAGACGACAAAATTTGCACTCGTCCATTGTGAAGGTATTTGCAGATGACAAATTAAATATGGCTAAAATGACTGGATCTGCTTATGGTGTCCAGTATTCTTATCTTTTTAAGCAATCTTATCAATACCCTTCTTCCTACAGGTATAAAACCTCCAAATTGTTTAGTCAAAAGTTAATTACACTATTACAGATAGTAAAGATCCAAGATTTGACTTCACACAGCCATGCGGGACCCCTTGCAGAAAAGAAGATAAATAAGAAAACAATTTACGAGTCAAACTGCAGGCTAATCTAATTCATACCATTTAGAAGAATGGACATTATTTTGAGTTTGACAACATGTTACAGTACAGTTTATCAAATTTTCAGCTGATTGCAGAAAACTTAATCTTAAAACTAGAATTAAAGTTGGCAACTTTAAAAATTTTTGAGCTTTGATAATTGACCCTTTACCAAACAATTCCTAGTTTTCACGACCATGGGAAAGAAGGCTTTTGAAAACTGTAGAAAAAGGAGAAAATGCTGGTAACCAGCATTTTCTCCTTTTTTCACAATGTTTTCTACCCTATCAAAGACAGAAATCATCATTTGAGCTACATTTACACTGTTGACTGCAAATGCTTTCGATTTGGTCCAGTTCAAAATTTTGTTGTTTGGTAAAGGGTTAACGGATTAGTACAGACATAATGATACCATGATTTATCACATAAAACCTCCTCCGGCAGTGTATTAAACCCATGACTTATTTTTGATAATACACTAGTGTATTATCGTTTTTTGGGTCCCGGTTCTGATAAATTTTCGGTCATGAGCGCATGGAGCCCGAGAAACCAACCACAGCAATGCGCAGGAATTTGTACTGCTAAGCCGTTTCATGGAAAAGTGACGCCATTGTTGCAAAGATGTATCCGCGTGGAAAGTTTTTGATTTTCATGTTTGCTAAAAACCAAGAAATGCACCGAAAGTCTCTTAAAATCAACATTATTGCGGAAATAGGTGGACTTAACCCCTCTATAAACTACCAGTAGTTAATTCTTCTGTCAAAGAACTACGAGTATTTACTTGTGTATATATACATTTGAAACCAAACTATAACTGTAAACATGGACCCGTGAACGGTATAGAGGCTAAAGGTGATGATGCAGGATATTTGTCTGTCTGTCATTCTTTTTATGTGATAAATAGAATCTCACATTCGTGTTTATGTATTACCATTTTTATCAAACTCGTTGACTAAAATGTATTTGACGCTTGCCAAGGCTCGCGTCATACAATTTTAGTCAACTCGTTTGATAAAAATGATAATACATAAACACTAATGTAAGATCCTCTATTTACCAAAACAAATTTGAAGCAGATGAACTTGAAACTTTCCTTGTAAATGAGGGTAATCAACATTAGATAATGTTTAACTCTTTAACAAACTACACATTCTAGACTCTTCCAAACTGAAAGCCTCTGCAGATGACAGTTTCGAAAGCAATACAAATAAACTGTCCTTTGACAGGGAAGAAAACATTGTGGGAAAAGGAGAAAATACTGGTTACCAGCATTTTCTCTTTTTCCACAATTTTTAAAAAAAATCTTTTCCAACATGGTCATTAAGTCACCATCGTGTGGTAATGGGTTAATACAACTAAAAATATTTCAACATAAAAAAATTGCATTCACAAGCAATTTCTTAATTGTGCCACAATATTTTACAAAATGGTCTGCTGCCAGACAGACAACACCAGGTGCCAGACACAAAATGCCATCCGTCAAAAGAAAACTATCAATTGGAGTACAAACCTATCAGCTATTTCATCCAAAGCCTCACAGTCACAGCATAGAGCCAACATATGACTTCTCTCCCCTTTGTTATTCTCATACTCACAACAGCATAAAGTGTCCGCTGATCCCATGTCTTAGCTATAACATAACACAGATTCTGATTACGGTACAAGTATATAGAGTTCAAAGACAATGATAATTTAGGTCTTCGCAAAATACTATGTTGCAGATAAGTGTATGATATGCATCAATGACACAATTATGAGTACCCACACAGTAGATTTTAGTGAAAACTACTGATGTCTTTCAGATTAAATGGTTAACTCTTTACCACACAACACAATCACAGACTGGTCCAAATTGAAAGCCATGGCAGACGACAAACTTGGGATTGTGAAGTAGAAAGTTAAATCTTATCTATTTCAGCTCCATATTGTTGCTGGCCACTTTTGACAACATTGTGGAATCTTCAATCTACCTAATATCGAGGGGTACCTGTTTTCAAACCCTAAAAGATATCCAAGTTTGCTTGCTAAGTATGCATTGAATGATGTCACTACTTTTTGGTGAACCTATTATCCGTGTTTAAACAAGTCTCATCACTTGTAATTATCATAACGTGTTAAAAACGAGAAAGTACACCTTTCGTAAGGAGTGATCTTTTTAACTGACAGATTTCTTATTCCCTTTTCCAACCAGACACATGCCATCTTTCTACTATTTTTCTTAAATTTTATCTCAATCCTAAAAAGTTTCATTTGACATGGTCGGTTTTGATGCCCTAAAGTCATATCGCCATACTCGAAAATGTGACAAAATTCCAACCTTTAATAAGGTCAAAGAATTTTGTCACCTCCTTCATTCACTCAATTTTGCCTCAACATTTTTTTGGAATTAAGGCTATTAACTCTTTACCACACAATAGAAGTTTAGACTTGTCCAAATTGAAAGCATTAGCAGATGACAAAATAAATGTTACTCAAAAATAGAAATTTGTTTGGGGTAGACCGTAGGGTTGAAAATATGGGAAAAGGAGAAAGTGCTGGTTACAAGCATTTTCTCCTTTTCCCTCAGTTTTATCAAAGCTTTCTTTTTCAGGGATTGCGTGGTAAAGGTTTTCAATCCTTGTTTCTTGTTTTGAGATGTGTCATATTCAAAGATGACTTATACCATTCCTTATCGACCCTCAATGATGCATACAAGTTTGTACATGGGTAAAAATTTTTCGCTTTTGTGAGAGTGTCAGTAAGTACCATAACACTTGTGTGTCTCTTTCTTTGCTCTCCAAATAATGAAGATTGTTTTCTTAGAAGTTACTGTTCATTTATAAAATTTAAGACTGTTTCTTCTTATGGCAATTAGCTTTACTTTATAGCATGTATGATTCCAGCATGATTTATGGTTTAAGAGGCAAGTAATTTGGCAGTAAAAACATTTCATTTTTAAATATGAATTAGTTTAAACATATTTATTTTAAATTGATGGAGAAACAAGTTCTTACAACTTATATTAATCTCTCTTGATTCTGCTTCCTGGGAACTACACCAGTACTTGCGCCAAATGTTTGGGTCAATGAAAGATCCAAAAGTTGACACCCGCTCACGGGTATCTAACTCAGGACCTTATAGTTTTGAGGCCGATATTCTAGTTCACAACCACAGACACCATAAAGGAATGTGTTTGTAATCAGTACATCGTTTAAATATGCGTGAACAGGAATCATGAAATAAGCCCTCAAAAACTGGTCGGTCCACCATTTACAAATGGAAAAGAGCTGTAATGAACCAATGCTCCTTTAGCAACTATTGTCTCTAGAATTCCCGTCTACCCATCTCTTACACATTATCAAACTGTTTTTAAAGCACAGAATTTCAAAACTGATGTGGGTATACTCTATAATAATGTTGTAGCTGACGTTGGGTAGACTCACAACCAGATGCCTGGCTAGCTCAGCCGGTAGAGCTGTGGTACTGTTCCAGGGGTCATGGGTTCGAGTCCCACCTCGGGCACACTTTTCTCCCTTTATTTTTTTTATTTACGACGAGGTCAATTGGTGAGCGCGGGTTAGTGGCACTGGCTGACCTTTGGGGCTGGAGGGGAAGTTGGTGACTCCCAGAAAATTAACAGGGGGGGGAGTGTTGCCCGGCTAGCTCAGCAGGTAGAGCTGCGATTCTAGTGTTCCATGGGTCGTGGGTTCGAGTACCACGTCGAGCACACTTTTGTCCCTTGATTTACTTAAACAACTTTAAATATTTTAACCGAACAATGGAATCAACTGCATAAATAATTGACATCGCGGAAACACATTGCAAAAGCTTATTTACTAGTTAGGCCTTTTTGACAGTTCATACATTGAATGTTATGGAATGCTACTGCTTTATTTCAGGATTGTATATCACTAAAAAGGCCACTTACTTGTAAAAAGTCTGTTTGGTCATTTAAAATTTTTGATACTTCACCTCCCTCTCCCAGTGCCAGGATAAAATTAGGCTAAATGTTTGATCATTGAAGTCTTCGTCGTCATCACTATGAAAAAAATCTTTTATCTATATACATAGATATTTTTTGCATGTGTGTGGAAATCATCTGGTTTAAATGGTAAAAAGGAAAAGTCCAGAAAAATAGGAAGTGCTTGTTCTTGTTTTTCTTTTTTTAGAAAAGAGATTTACCAATCAATAACCGGATATTTTCTGTGAGAATCTCGAACAGCTGAAAAAGCTTTTAAAAGCTGTACTTTTCCTTTTAAAATTAACTAAATTGTTATTATAACTATTTCATACTTGTTTTTATCATATCTTTTCTTGAAATGAATTTTTTTTTTCAGCAGTGAAACAAGAGTAGACATTATCAATATTCGACTTTTGGTAGTCTAAGGTACGCAACTCATACAAATTCTAAATTTGGCTAGATACGAGTTCTCTCCCTTACATCATATCTTGGTCACTCTCTAAAGCACTGATGGGGCAAAATTAAACTCTATGCACGAAAGGAGTCAGTATTTACAGCATTTTCTTCTTTTTACACAATTTCTTTTAACCCTTTACCACACAATCCTGACTTTTAAAGACCCCGAGAAAGAAGCCTTTTGAAAACATTGTGGAAAAAGGAGAAAATGCTGGTAATCAGCATTTTCTCCTTTTTCCATGTTTTCTACCCTTTCCAAAACCAATTTCAATTTTACAGTCACAATTATTTTGTCGTCTGCAAAAGCTTTAAATTTGGACTGGTCTAAAATTTTGTTGTTTGGTAAAGAGTTAAAGGCCTTCTCCGTCAGATTAGTTCAACCTTAGGATTGTGTAGTAGAGGTCACTCTTTATCGCATGATATTTTAGACTAATCCTAATTTAAAGAGTGAGCAGACAACAAATGTGACTGAAATGACAGAATTTGTATATTAAAGATTGAAAATCGTTGGTTACCAGCATTTTCTCCTTTTCCCACAACGTTTTCCAGTCTACCCTAGGATTCAGCTGGCTGTTAAGACAAAATGGATTTTATCAATACATAATTAGTTGCTTAGTATAACACATCACAGAGATGCATTAAACCCCCTATTGCCGTAGCATGGCTAATATGTTTACTTAAAATTCAAGACTGATAACCAGTATATCAGACTGCACATTCTGTGTATTCTGGTCTTGACCTACACTCTTATGTAAGTGTCGTAAAAGTCACATGATCATTCAGTAAAAGGTTACGCCATTATACGACAGGCAAGTTTTTACCAACCAAAACTGAGTGCAAGTCACACAAAGGAGAAAAGGACAAGGTGTTAACCCTTTACCAGACGACAAAATTTTAGCTTTGTCCAAATTGAAAGCATTTGCAGACGACAATTTCAAGGCGACTCAAATGGTGCAATGTTTCTTTGACAGGGTAGAAAACATTGTGGGAAAAGGAGAAAATGCTGGTTACCAGCATTTTCTCCTTTTCCCACAACGTTTTCAAAAGGGGCGTTAAAAGTCGGCATTGTGTGGTAAAGGGTTTTAACTCTCTACCAAACAACAAAATTCTAGACTGGTCCAAATTGAAAGCATTTGCAGACAACATATTCAATTGAGCTGAAATGATGGTAATTGTGAAAGTGTAGAAACCTTGCGGGAAAAGGAGAATAACAAATTAGATGTTGCTAAAATGATGAGACTGTGTCAGGCAGGGCAAAAAACATGTTGGGGAATGGAGAAAATGCTGGTAAACCAGCACTTTCTCCATTTTCCACAATGTTTTTGACAGGGTTCTTCTTCA
Organism: Hippopus hippopus; assembly: GCA_946811185.2. Taxonomy (NCBI): domain Eukaryota; kingdom Metazoa; phylum Mollusca; class Bivalvia; order Cardiida; family Cardiidae; genus Hippopus; species Hippopus hippopus. The sequence continues at coordinate 47,524,896 of OX328098.1, read as the reverse complement.
GGGTTGTTTAATCACAAGATTGTTTGGGAAAGGGTTAATAAAAGATATGAATGAAAAATCAAACAAATAAATAACAAGAGAATCAGTTTATTTTGACAAGAAAATAAAACAATAATGATAATACTCCAAAGATAAAGACAATGTTGCGCAACACATAAGAAAACAACAATGCCCCTGAAAAAAAAACCCTCCTCCATTCTGTCTCCCTATATTAGAAAAAAAAGAGTTTTAAAAAAGTAAATTGCACATAATGAAGACTTGATTGATGTGTGTTGGAAAGAGTAATTACATCTCAATCAAAGTTATGGCACTTATTTATAAGTTTAAATACTTACATAAATTTACAGTAAAATCTCAGAAATTTGAAACAGACATTGGCTCAAATATTGCAGCTCATTCGAAGCACTGACTAAACTAGTGATTCTACCAAATTGAGCAAGTTTCTCTGTTGCCGATGTTAGCCTATATACATAGATTCCTGCATTAACACATATAACAAAATTTTGGACCTCCCAAATCAAAATCGAGATGACAAATTAAATTTGGCTCAGAGTGTTGGATTTGTCTCTGAAAGAACAGAAACATTGTGAAAAAGAGCAGAAAGTGTGGTTAATCCACATTTATTCCTTTTTTGCATTATCTTGTCAAGACCCCTCTTCCTGTGGTTTATTGAAGTACAGGAATGTTTGTCACTAACTATCGTAGCAAATTTACAACAGAGAGCTTTCAAAGCATTCTTGTTGGATAAATTAAGATACTCAACATTCTTGTTGGATACAGATAACCATCATTCTTGTGTGATAAAAACGGAATATTATGCTGTAATGATTTTCCTGGTGCTTGTTTTTACTTTGAGCAGCGCGAGAAAATTTGGTATCGCGCGAGACCAAAGGTCGAGCTAGATGCCAGAATTTTCTTACACAGCAAGAAGTAAATACAAGCACCAGGAAAGTTACTACAGCATAATATTCCTTTTATTATATACCTACACCTATTCAACGACAAAATATTGCAAATTATTGACATTTTATTTGAAAACGGTAAGCAAAATTAAACAAATAATGCAGTTATAGCCAGTAACTTTGTTCTTATGAATGGTGGATGAATATTACTGCATAAAATTTTGACCAATGAACTTGCAAATGAATACATACGTATACCACGCGTGAGTTACATCATTATGATGTCATCATACCATACTTGGAACCGTATTTCACAGTGTGTAGATACGGATTTTTTCTTCCTGTCCTTTGTGATATTTTATCCGCATACGACGCATGTATTTTCTCCAGAAAACTTTCAGGTATATAATAAAGATATCTAACATTCTTGTGAATACAGATACTGAGTGTGTGATAAAATTTTTAACATTCTTGTGAATAAAGATACTAAACATTTTTGTGATTAGAGATACTTAATCTTTACAGGCTGCTTAGCACAACTTAGGTCACTTTACGGGCAGTGTAGATCAAGAACAGACTGCACAAAATGTGCAGTCAGATCTTTGATCTACACTGACAGATACAGTATTTTCTTTTCGGTGAAATCCGCTTTGAAGCTGCAATTTTTTTTTACTACTGAGTGGAAATTTTTGTTTTATTTATTTAGCAGTTTAAGGGTTAAAATTCTTGTGAATAAACATTCCTGTTGGCTATAGGTAATCAACTTTCTTGTTGGAAATAGATAATCAACATGAATTCCAGTTTCAAGCCTTCACCACCCAATTTCGGAAAAGTAGAAAGTCCTGCTGGTAAGTCTAAATTTTGTTGACTGGTAAAGCAGAACAGGTTAACATTTTACCAAACATAAAGATTTAAGACTGTCCAAATTGAAAGTATTTTTAGATGAAAATTAATTGTGTTTCAAATGATTAAATGTCTTAACTCTTTACCACACAATCCTGTGTTTTAACAACTTTGAGGAATAGGCCTTTTGAAAACTCTTCCCACAATATTTTTGACCCTTTAACCCTTTACCACACGACAAAATTTTAGACCTGTCCAAATTAAAAGCATTTGTAGATGACAGTTTTAATGTGGCTCATATGAAATGATTTTTCTTTGATAGGGTAGAAAACATTGTGGGAAAAGGAGAAAATGCTGGTAACCAGCATTTTCTCCTTTTCCCACAATGTTTTCAAAAGCCTTCTCTTTTAGGGGGCGTTAAAAGTCGTCATTGTGTGGTAAAGGGTTAAGAAACAAATTCCACAATTTGAGACACATATAATTTGTCGTCTACAAAGGCTGTCAATTTCGACAAGTCTAAAAGTTTGTTGTTTGGGAAAGACTTAATAGGGTTGAAAACATTGTGGCAAAAGGAGAAAATGCTAGTTACCTTTTCCCACAAATTTTTCAAAAGCATTCTTCTTCAGAGTCTTTAAAACTCGTATTTGTTTGGTAAAGGGCAAACAGATACAACACTAAAATTACAAGAAAGTGACACCATGTGGGGTTATTTAGTAAATGGTTACAGAAGTGAAAACTTTTTGTTTCAGTTCACTCTTTAACAAACAACAAAATTTTAGACTAGTCCTGGCTCCAAATCGAAATCATTTTTAGACTAAAAACAGTAGATGTAACTGAAAAATTGAAATTTTTGGGGGAAGGGTAGAAACATTGTGGTAATAGGAGAAAATGCTGGTAACCAGCATATTCTTCTTTTCCTACCATATTTTCAAGAGCCTTTTTCCCCCAAGGTTGCTGAAGCTCAAAATTGGCTGGTAAAGAGTTAAAGGGTTGTTGAAACTCGGAATTGTGTGGTTAAGAGTTAACACTTTACCACACAATCCCAACTTTTAACTACCATGAGGTAAACAGCTTGTGAAAACACTGTGTGAGATGGAGAAAGTGCTGGTATTCAGCATTTTCTCCTCGGCCCGAAATGTCTTTTATTCTCTCAGAGGCAGGTCTCATTATTTGAGCTCCTGTTATTTTGTCATCTGCAGATGAATTCAAATATGAAATTTTGTTGTGTGGTACAAAGTTAATGGGATCCAACTGTATCATCTATGGATTCTCCCTCGTCATCACCATCATTATCTTCATCTTCTGTTTTCTTACAAATGTTCTGACCTGTATCCTCAAACACACCACCAAACTTAGTCAAGTATTGCTCCATTTGGCTCTGGGCTTCCTCTTTGAACCATTGTGGAAACACAGGAACCAACTTTCCAGTTGTTCCTGTCTCTGTTGGTTCCCTGTTTAGATCTCTGGACAAGCAGCTGTTATGGGTGTTAGGTTGGGTTTGAGTAGTCTCCCTTGATGAATCATCATGCTCTTCATTTTTTTCTGGTTTATATTTTGTTGAGTTTGTAGGATTTACTAGAAGATCAGTTTTGTGCTGAAACAACAAAGTACTTAACTTATTTCGAGACACACATGTACCTTAAACCATGCAAATTGCTTTTACTGATTATGGTGTAAATTAATCAAAAGATCAAAATGTTAAATGATTATACTTTGATACCGATTTGTAAAACTGTTTTTGATGGAGGTTGTTCAAAATTTGAATTTTGGGGCAATTTCGTATAAATATACCTTGCTTACAGTTACTGTTTTTGTGACAACAACTTTGGATTCTACACAACTATCAGAAGGTCATTCAGGCCAAATGGCAAAGAAGTCTACTCTGCTGTTTAAGCAAAGTCTTTGGGAAAAAAGCTTTTAAAAACATTGTGGAAAAAGGAGAAACTGCTGGTTACCAGCATTTTCTCCTTTTACCACAATGTTTTCTACCTTTCCAAAGTTGAATTTTGGTTTCTGAGTTGCACTGACACCATTGTCTGCAAATGCTTTCAATTTGGGTCAATCCAAACTAGCAACCAATATTCTTACATCGAAAGGAATTCTTCATGAAAATTATAGGCAGACATTACCACACAATCTCGAGTTTTAACAACTTTGTTAAAGAATGCATTTGCAGGTAACCTGCATTTTCTCCTTTTCCCACAATGTTTTCTATCTTTCCAAAGATGAGTTTTGGTTTTTGAGTTGCATCGACTTTGTTGCCTGCAAATGCTCTCAATTTGGGCCATTCCAAAATTTTATCATCTAGGAATGAGTTAACACACACACATGCATGTTGACATAAACAAATAATGGGCAATGAACCAAGTTCACGGTATGAGCCCAGTGGCTTTTGGCCAGTCTATCAAGTAGAAACATAAAATAGAGCAATACTTACAGTTATAGGTCCTATGTTTTGATTAAAGCTGACACCAAAATATTTAGTAGTAAATGCAAGTTAAGGAAAACATGTTTAAATTTTATACTAAATATCTCTCTTGAAGCCTACTGAACTTGAATACATCAAGTGCTATGTGATGGTTACTGGTATTTCATTTTTGAGGTAGCTGATTAATCATGATCTTGACTGAATTAACTTTGTACCAAACATTCTCATTTTTATACAACCCTGAAGAAGACTTTTGAAATATTGTGGGGAAAGGAGAAAATGCTGGTAGTCAACACAAAGTTTCTTCTTTTTCCATGGTGTTTCTTACCTATTCAAAAGCAAATCCAATCTTTTTCCTGCAGTGTTAGCACACATATTCATGCATTAACCATTCAGTGTGTTTTACCACACAATTCTTAGTTTTAATACCCTGAGGGAGGAGGGAAAGGGCTTTGAAAACATTGTTGGGAAAGAATAAAATGCTGGTTACCAGCAATTTCTCCTTTACCTACAATATTTTATCCAATTTCAAAGACAGAAATAATCTTTTGAGCTAACAGTAATCTGTCCTCTTCAAAATACTTTTGATTTCAACAAGTCTAAAATTTTCTTGTGTTGTGAAGGGTTAAACCTTAATTCAGTCAGATTGTCATCGTTCTACATGGACATTTTCAAAGCCCTCTACTACAAAATTTGCTCAAAAAATACCATTCAAAGCTTAGCCCTGTTAGCGCAGTCGGTAGTGTACCAGACTTGAGAACAGGGGGTGGCTGGTTTGAATCCCCAGCTGGGCGAGTTTCTTTCCTAGGATTGATGATAATCATTGCAAAAGGATTCATCCCTCTGTCACCCCTGATCAGGAAAGCATGGATAGGTGCACTGAACACCCCGATATATCTTGAATAATGTTGAAAATGGTGTTTAAAACCATACAATCATAACAATCAGTGTCATTTAAAACTAATGCTACCCTCTTCTAAATTCTATAGTGATTCATCTGTAAGTTTGCACCATATTTTTACCCATTTCTTTCATAATTTTCTTTATGACAGGAAGGTAATGATAGAAGTACAATTAAAACTAAATTACAAACATAAAAATTAATGGACTCATATAATTAGCTCCTTAACTCTTTGCCAGACGACAAAATTTTGGATTTGTCCAAATTGAAAGCATTTGCAAACAGCAAAATAATTACAACTTAAATATTTAAATTTGTTTTGGAAAGGGTAGAAAAACATTATGGGAAAAGGAGAAAATGCTGATTACCAGCACTTCTCCTTTTCCAATGTTTTAAAAAGGCTTCTTTCTTAGGTTCGTTAAAAGTCAGCACTGTGTGGTAAAGGGTTGAGTTGTTACCACACAATGCTGAGTTTTAACAAAGCTTTGGACAAAGGCATTCAAAAAATTGTGGGAAAAGGAGAAAATGATGGTAACCACCATTTTTTCTCTTCCCACAACATTTTCTACCCTTTCAAAGACAAGGTCCATAAATTGAGATGAATTACAATTGTCTTCTGTAAATGATTTCAAAATAGACTGTCTAAAATTTTGTCCTCCGGTAAAGGGTTGAACAAATTTTGACAATATGTTTTTCAAAACTTTATTCTATACCATGGATAATCAACATAAACGGTTGTTTAATATGAGAGAAAGTCAAAGGACTCAAGTCCTGAAAAGCGGTTTTATGGAACTGTATTAGGCTATGATATGGTGTAACAAAAAGTAAAATTTCCATTAAATGTAATGCATGTACAGGTACTACTATAAATGAATGAATCAAATAAGGACAGACACAATGTTGTATTGCTCGTGAAGCAGATCTATACTTTGATCTAGGATCTTGAACGGAATGCATTTTTTTGAATGATCATTTTGGATAATTCGAGCACCGCGAAAATTTGAAAAATTTGCTTGTCCCTGTGGGACTTCGAATTATCAAGGTTTTACTGTATATGTAACTACCGGTAGTTAGTGGAGTTAGCAGGGTCAAGGAAATGTTCTGCCAAGCTGAACGCTCAGTAACTGTTTTTTGAATTTATTACTTATAGGATTAGCAATATGAACCATCACTCTGGTACAAGATTAAGGACTGTACGTACATGTGTAAGACTATAATATGCAATAGTGATAAAAAAAAAAAGGTCGGGTGTACTTGCTAAAACTGAAAGTAGAATGAGTAAAGTGCAAGCGTGTATGATAGTATTTGGTTCAGGTCAAACCGATAACATACTACAGACTACCTATTCAAAACTGAAAGTGAGCGCATATGCGTCATTATGCATGATGTATTTGGTTCCGGCCAGTTCGATCATAGTAAGCGGATTTGCCATACAAATCCACTAAAAAGTGGCAAACGAAACATATTTCATTACAAACAGTGTCTCTTTTCACCTAAATGCTTTCAAAAGCAGTCATCCACAATATGCCCAAAGTTATTTGCAGAATATGACTCGAGCATAGAAGAGATATTTAGAGTGAATCATTAAAAGATGTTTGTTCTTGCTCCAAATTTCTAATTTGTTACATTTCCCTATCCTTTCTAAGCATAGCTAATATGGTAACGCCCATACCAGTAAAAATGACAAAGGATATGTTTTGAATTTCCCCTTCCTTTTCAAGTCCACCATTGGAAACACCAATTTTATGGCCCTATTACATTGTGTGCCCCAACTCAAGATGTCTGGCTCATCCAAAATGTCCGCCAACACAGACAGAATATCACTTCTGTAAATTCCTGAATCCATACATCCATTCCAGTGTATGATGGCTGAAAGAAAAAGGTTGACTGATTGATTGATTGGATAAGGTTTAATGCCACTTTCATTATTATTTCAGTCATATCATAGCAACGGATTACATATTCATGTATTCTGGATCTCACTAGCACTAGGCTAGGGCTTTGAAGTGTCTTGATCCAGGACATTCCCACAAAAGGCCCTGTGCTTCTAGTGAGGCTCAAACCTGGTGCCTCCAAGTTAAAAGTCCGAAACTTTACCACTGAGCCACAAAGGTGCCCGAAAAAAAAAGAGAATTAACAAATTACCAATTGCAGACAACTTTTTTCCAAAATTTTTAAATAAATTTTTGCAATAGGAAAAGTGGCTCTTAATAGGCATTTTTCCCCTTTTGCAAAAATCTTTAACATACAGTATATTCTTGACTCTTGAATGATTGTCCATACTTTGCAAGCTACTTGACCTTGTAACAAACAATCCTGAGTTTTAACCACACAAGGAAGAGGCCTTTTGAAAACATTGTGGGAAAAGGAGAAAATGCTGGCAACCAGCATTTTCTCCTTTTCCTAGAACGATTTTTACCCCTTTACAGACAAATCCTATAATTTGAGTCAAGGATAATTTGTCATCTGCAGATGCTTTCAATATTAAGAGTCTAAAATTTTGTCATCTAGTAAAAGTTGCCAGCTATCATTTCAAGAAGAAGGTCATGGGTGAAACTTTCCCATGCACAAACACTTCTGCACACATCTTCAAAACAAATATTTAACCCTTAAAGTGCCTTTCAAAACTAGAGTTGCTTTTGTGGCCAGTATTGATTAAAGATCAGACTGCACAAAACATGCAGTCTTATCCTTGATCTACACTGCCTGCTTTGCTGATACACCATGAACAGAAGCAACTATACAATTACATTTACTTGGATCTTATTTCTAGACTGAAAACATCTGTTTGTTTTACACTGCACTCTTAGGATTAAAGGCCTAATAGTAGCCAGAAGTAACCAATGAAGGTGTTAGAATGCATTTAAATCTAAATCATACCATTTTAAAGTATGAAAATTATTATGAAGATGACAATCTGTTATTATGCAGTTAGTCCGACGGTTAGTCCCACGCAGAAAAATGAATTTTGAAATCAGATAAAACGTTAAGAAGAAATAGAAAAAAGAAATTCAAACTTGTTGCAATTTCAAGGCCATTTTGATGTAGAGCAACATTCAAGAATGATTCTAATATCATCGTAATTCTTCACTAAATTTAGAAAGTAACACAATTTCTGATTGGCTCAACCAATCATTTTCATTCATTACACCCATTACTACAAAAGATGAGGAAATGAAAAAGTATCAAATAAGTAGAAACACACTGATGATTTTAACAAACAATCCTGTGTTTTAACAACATGAGGAGAAAGACTTTTGTAAACATTTTAGAAAAATAAGAAAATAAAGGTAACAAGAATTTCTCCTTTTCCCACAATCTTTTCTCCTATTTCAAAGGCAATTGCTATAAATTAAGCCACTTTAAATTTGTCATCTGCAAATGCTTCCCATTAAGTTTAGTCTAAAATTTTTTGTCTGGTTAAGAGTTCACTTGTCACCAAAGGACAAAATGTTGGACATATCTAAATTGAAAGCATTTGCAGACGACATATCAAATGTGGCTCAAATGATGAAATTTGTCCCCAAAAGGCTTGAAAATATTGTGGACAAAGGAGAAAATGCTGGTGACCAGCATTTTCTCTTTTTCCCACAATGTTTTCAAAAGCTATCTTTCTCAGGGTCGTTGAAATTCATGATTGTGTGGTTAAGAGTTAAGACATAAATAACTTATTACAATGATAAATCAATACATCTACTTACATGGGAGGTTTTCCATGATTTTTTCCATGTCTGCATTGATGTCTCTGATTGGTTGAAAGATTTGACCGTCTGCATCTAGTGCTGTGAAATCCTCCTGACCTTGAAAGGAATCCAACATGGACAGACCAAAATAGTAGGTTGTGAATTATGTTAAGGTTGATAACTTGCTGTTGATATCAAACTTTTTACACATACGCGTGTACATAATGGATGGCTTTTTCAGTGTTTAACAGCCATTTTCAACATTATTTCAGTTATATCTAGGCGGCCAGTGCACTTATCCAAATTGCCTACCTGTACCTTCCTTTGTCTATATAACTTCCCGAATAATAGTTGGAGTTCTATTTATATGCCTACTTATATATTCAGCATAAAGGTCAGGATCAGGTTAGATCAACATGAAGTAGGCAGTAATATACTGCAACCTTCATACGGCTTAACTCTTTCCTACACAACAAAATTTAAAAAATGTTTAAATTGAAAGCATTTCGGAATACAAAATAAATGTGGTTCCAATGATGTGTTCACAAGTCTTTGAAACGGTGAAAATATTGTGGGAAAAGGAGAAAATGAATGATGGTTACTATCATTTTCAAAAGCCTCTTCCTTAAGGTCACTAAAACACAAGATTGATTGGTATCAGGTTAACTCTTTACCAAATGACTAGTCAAAATTCAAAACATTTGTAGACGACAAAATAAATGTGACTCAAAAAATGAAATTCTTTTTGGGAAGGGTAGAAAACATTGTGGGAAAAGGAGAAAATGCTGGTTACCAGCATTTTCTTCTTTTCCCACAATGTTTTCAAAAAGGTTTTTCTTCAGGGCCGTTGAAACTCGTGATTGTGTGGTAAGGGTTTAATAACTTGCGAGCCAGCTTGTACACCATTTTGTATTTTGCCTAAAAGACTTTCAATGTGAACCTTTTTGTTTTTCATAGATTACTTTTTCTAGGTTAAGGCCCTTTGGCAAAAATGCAAAAAAAAGTGAGATTTATTTAAGCATAATATTTATATTTCTATTCTTAGATTTGTTTTTTCATTGTGATAAAAAAAAGGATATTTCTTATATTTTCCTTTCCTCTGGGCAAGGCTGTTGGGGAAGATTTCTCTGACTGCCTTGTTACATGCTGATGACCACAGCGGTGCATCAGAAATGCCTGCTGCTACGCTTATACACTGCAGTAAATAATCTCTTGATGTGTTTCCCTTATCATTAACTTCAAGAAAATCTGGAAAAAGAAAAAAGTCCATGAAAAGAATAATATAAGATGGACAAATTGCATCTGAATTCGACAACAGATAGTTACCAGATTTAGTACAATTACTGACTCACACATATTGAAAGCATTTGTAAACAACAAACTACCTATATCTCAAATGAGGAGATTTATCTATAATAGGACAGAAAATATCATAAAACAAGAGCAGAAAATTGTCGCAAGATACGCCCGTCCCACCGCCAGTTGTCGAGCAGGGATAATAATCGTAAAGGGCAGGTAGAGAAAAATAGTAGTGGAGCAGAAATCATGTAAGTGATTGCAGTTCCTGCGCACTATAATTGCAATAAACATGCATGTAAAGTTTCAGGTCATTCCAACATGAAAAGACAAAGTTATGTTGTAGAGAAGTATGAAAAGCTGTAAAAAAAAAAATGAATAGGGAATAATTCAAAAAGGGCATTAGGTAAGGTTATGGCTCCAGTGCATTGCACTTTTCGTAACTGCAACAAACATGTTTACCAAGCCTCAAGTCAATTTGACTTGAGGTGACAAAGTTCCGTTCCGGACAAGCAAGAAATACTGTAAAAATGAAGATCAAAGTGGAATTACTCAAAATCCATTCTTGCGCACTGCACTTCCAAATATTGCAACAAATAAGCATACCATATTTCAAGTCATTCCTACTTAAGATGACAAAGTTATGCTCCGGACAAGCAAGAAATGCTATAAAAATGAAGATCAAAGGGGGAATAACTCAAAATTCGTGCTAGGAAGAGATATGGTTCTTGTGCACTGCACTCCATAATTTTTCAACAATCATGCATACCAAATATGAAGATGTTCAGACTAGAGATGACAAAGTTATATTCTGGACAAGCAGAAAATGCTGTAAAAATGACGATCAAAGGGAAATAACTCAAAGACAGCACAAGGTAGAGTTATGGTTCTTTCACACTGCACTACGTATTATTGCAACAAACACAAATGCCAAGTTTCAAGTCAATCAGACTGGAGATGACAAAGTTATGCTCCGTACAAAGAACTGGACGCCGCCGGCCCGGACGCCTGTATGCCATGGGTGATCCCATAATACGTCCCGTCTTCGATGGGCGTATAAAAAGGAGAAAATGCTGGATTTCAGCATTTTCTCCTTTTCACACAATGTTTTTAAAAGTGTTCTTTAAGAGGCTTAAGAAAAAAAAATGGGATTGATTGGTTAGAGTTAAAATTGAGCTTTGATGCCAATGGAGGGTTTAATAAATTTGTATGGTTAACCCTTTATCAGACAATCCCCAGTTTTAAAGTACCGGTAGTACAGGCCTTTTCGAAACATTGTGGGAAAAGTAGAAAATGCTGGTAAGCAGCATTTTCTGCTTTTCCCACAATATTTTCTACACTGTCAAAGAACTTCAGTTCATTTGTACTACTTTCAAATTTGTCGTCTACAGATGCCTTCAACTTGGAAAAGCCTAGAATTTTTTGCTTGTTAAAGGGTAAAGGGTTAAGGATTGAAACCACATAACAAGCCAATATGTTCATGTAGATTCTGGAACTGTATTCACCAACACTTCTAGATCTATTTTAGAATTTTAAACAAATTTTTTCGAATGAAAGGTTCTTTTGATATCCTTTGATATCTAACTCTTTAAGAAAATTTCTGTTCAGCACTTCAGGATATGCATGTTTATTCATTAGATTAAATTTTGTAGACAACAAAATAAAATGTGGATCAAATGCTTGATGGGGTTTGTCTTTGAAAGAGTAGAAAATATTGATGAACAGCATTTTCTGCTTTTCTCGCAATGGTTTCAAAACTGTTTTTCTTAGATTCATTAAAAAAAATAAATGGGACTGATTAGTAAAGAGCAAATCTGACCTACCTGGAAGAAGTTCTTTCAGCTTTTGTACTCTCCAGTTTTCACCCATTTCCACATTTGTTGCTGAACTGGATTCACAATTTTTCATTGCCTGCTGACCTTCCAAATGACATTGCTGTGTGCCAAATGGACTTGAAGAAAAAGCTTTTAGGAACATATTTTGGGATAATCTCTCTGAGGAAACATGTACCTTTGAAAAGTGTTGTTCATATTCCTCAAGGTTTGAGTATTCAAAGGGACATGACATACATTTATATAATTTAAACAAGGAACACTCTGTTTCCCCACAATTTCTGTCAGGTGCAGCTTCATCTCTCTTTCTACACTTTTCTGTTACTTCCTCTCCTGGACTATCACAGGTACTTTTCCTTTTTAGAGAAACGGTATCACTTTCATAATCTCTTCTTTCAAAATCACACTTTTTATCATTAATTACATGAGTGTTATTATTTTCCATGGAACCTGATTTTGAAGGATTTTCCATTGCAGACAGAAAGTCATTATTTACCGGGCTTTGAGACAGCATTTCACTCTTGCTTTGTAGAAGTTTGTTGCGTAACAAAGACATGCTTGACAAGGAACAATGTGAGGGACTTTCTTTATCTCCTGACAATTCATCACTATCTGAATCAGAATAACTTTGTCCTAAACTAGAGTTAGGCATTACTTTGGTTGATGATGCCCTCTTTCTCTTTCTGTACGGGGTATTCATTTGGTTTTCACTGGTTTCTAATTGTTTGCGATACAGCACATCAGACCTGTCTTGAAACCCTTGTCCAGATACCACTGGCGTGCGAACACAATGAGTCAAATTTCTTGGTCTAATGTAACTGTAAAACATACTGGCTTCATGATATTTAGAGTAGTTAGATGTATTTGGAATATTTAGTATGCTATTATGTGATGTAGGTCTATATTTCAAATCATAACCTATACAAACATTTGGGCTCTTGTTATGTGAGCACCTATCTTTCAGTTGGTTATCAGTCTGGTCACCTTGTTCTTGCTCATTGGTGGATTGCACCTTCTTTGTATGTGAATGTGAGCTGCAGTGTGCATGGAAATGAGCTTTCACTGGTGACATCCAGTTGCACACTTGACAAAAATAAACAATGTTTCCACCTTCCCTGACTAGTTTTGTATATTTTCCAAATTCTTGGGTATAGCTTGGTGTAAATGGAAGTCTTTGTTCACTTTGAGAACCTATACTCCTACCATGTAAGTTTGATTTCATGATCTGATCTGTTATATGCTGAACACTCAAAGAATTCTTATGTCTATGAGATTGAATACTGTTCTTTTCTTGTGTTGTATAATGACAGTTAATTGAGTCTAACTTTTCTCCTTTGACTCTGGCATCCTTCTTGGACAAGTCAAGGGATCCATCTAGCGTTTCAATCCCAGCATGGTCCACCAACTGTTTAGGATTTTCAAAATCAGAAATATGTGGTTTTGATCGTTTCAATACTTTAGCTTTAAAACTCCTATGACCAGATGAATCTGAGTCACTCTCATTTTCAGCTGCATTGCAGAATTCCTTTCTTATGACATCACTTCCTGTTTCTAATGGAGAAAGCCTTTCACTTCCTGTATGAATACACATTTCATGTCTTTTCAAATCTTCCTCTGTTCTGAATTTAAGGGAGCACATTTTGCACACTTTAAAGTTTTCATTCACTGTAAAATGGTTTTCTCTGACATGTTTGACGAAATTAGATTTAGAAGTTAATATCGATGGAATGGATGTACATAAGGTGCACTTATACAAAACTTCAGCAAATTTCATCATGTCACTTTTGGAGTCCTTCAAAGCCTTCCTCAGTTGAGGATTGTGAGAATTTTGATGTTCATTGTCATTCTCAGAGTCATTTTTATCTTCCTCAAAATCATTTACTCTTCTGCTGACTGATGGATAGCTATCTTCAATTTTTTCACTACCTAGTTCTTTGTTGAAATTGAAATACTGCATTTTTGTAAACATTTCAACGTTTTTCTCAGTTAACTGAATCCTGCCTGGACATCTAGCTGCCTTTTGACAGTTTTTACTGCCAGGCATTTCTTCTGCAGTTCTATCATTGTTAGTTTTGTCATGTTGAGAATGTTCTCCCTGGCTGATGTCAACTCCTGTGTCTGTTTCATTATCTGACACAGACAAATCAAGGTTAGCTTTTCCATCCTCTAGTTTAGCATTCTCCTTTTCATTCACGGAGTGATTATTGAATTCAATGTCCTCTTTTTTGTCTTCAACCTTCTTATTTTCATTTTTTGTGAGTTTATCAGAATCCAAAATTTGCATGTTTAGTTGTTTGTCTTTTGTACAAGGATCATTTGAAATCTCTGCTGCCAAACTGTAACTCTCTCCATTCAAGCTGTCATTTGTTTCTTCTGTGAGTTGCACCATTTTGTTGCTTTGAGGTTCTGTCTCCTTATCTAGTTTATCTTGCTCATGTTCACAATCATCCATGGTATGGATCAACATCTATGTCCTTCTGTTTTGTTTGGCAACCATCTAAAAATGTACAGACAACTCAGCTTCATTCTTTAACTCTTTACCAGATAACAAAAATGTAGACTCATCCAAATATAGAGCACTCGCAGTCTGCAAATTTCATACGGCTAAAATGATAGGAATTGTCGTTATAAAGGTAGAAAACATTGTGGGACAAGGAGAAAATGATCCAGTTCCCATACATGTGCAATAGTTTTTAAGTATTCAAAGACGTATCACGCCATTTGCTTCAAATTTAATTTTTCATCTGCAAATGCTTTTATCGTGGTTGAGTCCTAACTCTTAACTCTTTACCAAACAATCCCTGGTTTTCACGACCCTAGGAAAGAAGGCTTTTGAAAACATTGTGGGAAAAGAAGAAAATGCTGGTAACCAGCATTTTCTCCTTTTCCCACAATGTTTTCTACCCTACCAGAGACCAAAAGCTAATTTCTACCAATTCTGAATTTGTCGTCTGCAGATGCTCTCAGTTTGGAAGAGTCATGCAATAACTTGTCGTTTGGGAAAGGGTTAAACACGCACATGCAGATGGAGGAGTCTAAAATTTTGTTGACTGGTAAAGAGTTTATCTTAGGGGATGGCAACCCTTACTTTTAAATATAGATTAGATCATGATAAGACTGCAAAGAAAATGCAGCCTGATCCTAGATTCACATAGTTCATTTTCTTGTAAGATAATCTGACTAAATCTGCCACTGATATGCAACACTGATACTAGGTACTTGACTCACTAAAAATACGCCTTTTATTTATTTAGCAGGCTGTTAGGTCAAGCTGTTATTTTAGAGCAAATTCCATAATAATTATCTTATAACCTTGTACCAAACAATCTCAATTTAAACAACTTTATGACATGTTTTTGAAAACAACATTGGAAAAGGAGAAAATGCTAGTTGCTAGCATTTTCTTCTTTTCCTACAATGTTTTCTAACCTTTTAAAATCAAACCCTCAAATCTCTAAAATCTTTCAGTCACCTTTGTCGTGTGCAAGTACTCTATGGCTGAGGCTAAAATTTTAGTGTTTGGTTAAGAGTAAGACACAGTACTAACAATAAATGACTTTCTTTGGTTTGAATAAGACTTCTTTTTTAATAAATCATGAAAAAAAAGACAAAATGCTACTAATAAATTATTGACCTTTTGAATAGTGCTTTTATACTCTTCCTCTTCAAATTTGTTTGGTGAGGTTCTCATTTGAAACATTATCAGGCAGGTTAATTTGAGATTATAATTATTAACCCTTTACCAAACAATGCCTGGTTTTTACGACCCTGAGATAGAAGCCTTTTGAAAACATTGTAGGAAAAGGAGAAAATGCTGGTAACCAGCATTTCCTCCTTTTCCTACAATGTTTTGTACCCTGTTGGAAACAAATTTCAATTTTTGAGTTACGTTTATTTTGTCGTCTGCAAGTGCTTTCAATTTGGACCAGTCTAAAATTTTGTCGTTTGGTGAAGAGGTAACCCTTGAAGCACCTTTCTCGGCTGTGCAGTCTGACCTTTAAACCCTTAGAGCACTGAATTAATTAATTGACATTTGGGATCAGGACAAACATACATAATATTTTCATTTCAAGGTTGTTTTGGCCAGAATGTGTAACAAAGGAGTGGATTTTGTAGATCCAAGATCAGACTGCATGTTATGTGCAGTCTGATCTGGATCTACAGTGTCTGCAAAAAGAAATGAAGTTGGTTCCAGCACTTTATGGGTTAATCTACACTGACAGCTTTGCCGAGACATTTTGGACAACATTAACCTTAAAACTGCAATTAAAATGTATTTGAATCTTATAATTATTTCTAGACTGAAAATGTTTGTTGGGTTTGTTCTGTGACTTTACCCTTTACCAACCAATCTCGGATTTTAACAACTCTGGGGAAGAGGCCTTTTGAAAACACTATGAGAAAAGGAGAAAATGCTGGTAACCAGCTTTTTCTCCTTTTCCCACAATGTTTTCTTCTCCATGAAATATAAAAATCAGTATTCTAGCAACATTTGTCGTCTGCAAATGCTTTCAATTTGGTCCAGTCCAAAATTTTGTTATTTGGTAAAGGGTTAAAGTACAATGACCTCTTTACAAGACTTGTCCATATATAAAGCATTTGCAGACGATAAATCAATTGTGGCTGAAATAATTAGGTATGCTTTTTAGGGTATAGAAAATATTGAAAACAAGTATTTTCTCCATTTTCCACAATGTTTTACTACCCTTTTAGAGTCGAATCCCATCATTTGAGCCACCTTAATGACCTGCAAGTGCAGCATGACTGAGCCTTACATATTTGGTACAAACTCATTACTATCAACATATAACTGCTTTGGTCTTGAATCAGAATCAGACCATTTAAAAAAAAAAATGGAAAAAGGAGAAATTGCAAAGTATTGAAATGTTACAGTGTTTTCAAATTCATCTGCTTCAAATTTATTTCATGAGGTTTTGAGTTGGAATCCAGATGCTGGTAACCAGCATTTTCAGCTTTTCCCACAATACTTTGTACTCTTTCAACAACAAATCCCATCTTAAAAGCCACATATAATTTGTCGTCTGCAAATGCCTTCTAAAAGGACAAGTCTAAAATTTTCTTGTCTGGTAAAGAGATTGTGAAAAGGACAGGATTGATAAGAACTGAACACCTTTTCCTTTCAAAAGTTCATTCTTTTGAAATTGTTTCTTTCTTTGCTGAACAACGATCTAAAAACTTTTTCAAGTAAATACTTAACCCTTTACCATAAAATCTCAACTTTTAATGACCCTGAGACAGAAAGCCTTTGAAAATTTGAAAAATTAATACTGTGTAAAAAGAAGAAAAACTGGTAACCAGCTTTTTCTCTTTTTTCCCCACAACGTTTGTTTACCCTTTGAAAAACATGTTATCATTTTGATCACATTCAGTTTGCTATCAAAATGGGCAAGTCCAAAATTTTGTTGTTTGGTAAAGAGATAACTGTACTTAAATCCTCTACCAAACAATATTATGACCTTTGAGGAGAGGGTTTTTGAAAATATTATGGGAAAAGAGAAAATGATTATTATCAATATACTCATCAAATCCTGCAATATTTTCTACAATTTCAAAGATAGAAATCACCTTTTGAGATACAACAAATTTTTCAGGTGCAAATTCTTTTAATTTTGAAAAGTCTTAAATTTAGTTGTTTGGTAATGAGTTATGGTAATCAATAAGTAATTCATGACCAGAAAAATAAACCTCTGAGGCAATAAGTTGAATAGTCCAGTGTTTTTCATTTTAATCACTTTTTAGCTAAAATAATTTGTCATCTGCAAGTACTTTAGATAGATTGATTCAGTCTAAATTCTTGTTGTTTGGAAGCGTTACTATCCAATCTATGGAAAACAGAGAAACCTGAGAAGCAAAAGTTTGACAAGTCCTGTAACTTCACCATTCTGCTCAAATTAAAATCAAACCACTCATTACTTCTTGCAATCTGACTTTTGAAAGAGCAATTTCTCCTTTTGCCACAGTGTTTTGGTAGATGTATCAACTCCTTACCACATAATCCTGAGTTTTAACAACAGAAAAAGGGAGGACTTCTGAAAATTTTGTGGGAAAAGGAGACAATGTTTTATATCCTATCAAAGACAGAAATCATCATTTGAGCAACATTTAATTTGTCATCTGCAAATGTTTCAGTTTTGTTATTAAAATTTGTTATTAGGTAGATTTATATAGTAATAAAAAAAAGCTTACTCTTCACCTCCTTCTTTTGACCTTTTTTGGTCTTGATACAGACTGAAAGAGCAATTTTTTCCTTTGCCACAATGTTTTGATTGATGTTCTTGTATTAACTCTTTACCAAAAGACAAAAAAATAAGACTTGTCCAAATTAAAAGTATTCATAGACAACAAAATAAATATGGCGCA
The DNA here is from genome assembly GCA_946811185.2 of Hippopus hippopus. Lineage (NCBI taxonomy): Eukaryota > Metazoa > Mollusca > Bivalvia > Cardiida > Cardiidae > Hippopus > Hippopus hippopus. The sequence goes on along the minus strand of OX328098.1, from coordinate 47,506,630 downwards.
AACAACGTGATTTATCGTCAAAAGGGAAGAAAACATTGAGGAAAAAGTAGAAAATGCTTTGTACCAGCATTTTCTTCTCTTTCCAGGATATTTTTAAAAGCCCTTCTAATCAGTTTTGTTAAACTCGGGACTGTGTGGTAAAGGGTTAAACATTCATTTATATGGATTATCTTAACCTTAGAGTGCCCAATAAAACTAACAGAAATGTTCATCCTAGAAATACAATCCGAATAATAGCAATTTCATGGTTGCTTTTGTCTACAGTATTTTATCAAAGCAGACAGTGTAGATCAAGGATCAGCCAGCATTTTATGCAGCCTGATCTTGATCTACACTGGCTGCAAAGGCAACTGCAGTCGTGAAAGGCCCTTTAAGGGTAAATTTTTCGTTCAGTTCAAATCAGTTTCGAATGATAATGGGTTAACTAGTCATTACAGAAATACTACAACTTTTCTCAACCTTATAGATGTCACCTCTTTGAAAACACTGAAACAAGCAATCACTTCTTTTGCCAAAATATTTTCCACATAACTTAATCGATTTCCTTCCTTTCAAATATACATGTATTCCCCTTTGTGTCACTCATATAACCTTTAAACTCTTTACCAAACACAAAATTTTTTACTTGTCCAAACCCAAAGCATTTGCAGACGACAAACTGAATTTGGCTCACATGGTGGAATTTATCTTTGAAGGGGTAGAAAAAACATTGTTGGAAAAGGAGAAAATGATGATTATTATCATTTTCTCCTTTTCCCACAATGTTTTCAAAGACTTCTTCCTCATGTTCATTAAAACTCAGGTTTGTGCAGTAAACAGTTAACATATCAATCCTGAGTTTTAACAACCTTCAGGAAGAAGGCTTTTGAAATCATTACAGGGAAAGGAGATAATGCTGATAACCAACATTATTTCCTTTCCCAAAAATGTTTTCTGCAACCTTCAAAAGATAATGCCAACACTTTGAATCATTCAATTTGTTGTCGGCAAATGCTTTCAATTTTGACAGGTCCGAAATTTTTTGTTCAGTGAAATGATAAGTGGTATGTCTAAGAAACTTGCCTATAAGGCAATGGGATGAATAGTCCAGTAATTTTCATAACAGAACACTAATACTGTGAAAATCAAGCTTCATAAAATGTATCCACACAAAAGTCAAGTCTATCATATCCTCTAACAATATTCTCTCTAGACCCAGACAGACGACAATAAACTAGCGAAGATGATTTTCAGCCAGACTGACACCAGAAAACTTGTCAATAAATTAAAATAATTTACCAACTTTTTTTTTACACAAGCAATACCTTTTCATAAGTGCACTGTTTTACTCCTATTTGGCTGCTGTTTTAGCCATGCTCTCTCTGTATGAATCAATAGGAAAACCAGACAAGGATCTGATAGCAAATTGACATCAGACGACCAGTCTAGACAGTATGTCTACCTTTTATACTTCAAAATCCTTCCCTACCACTCATTTTCTTTTTTTGTTTTCTGGTTCACAATGAACTCAGGCATATTTTAGCCGACATAATAATCCATGCCGACCATATTATTTACTAAATGGAGTAATAAGCTAATAATTTTTGACTGACTGCATGTTTGGATTATGATATCTGACAGAACTATCGAAATTACTCTTTATTTTCAATTACAGTTAAATCTTTATTGATTTCATACAAAAAAATCATCAGGTGCTGCTACCCTGTTTTCAAAGAAAAAAAATCTTTGTACTTGTTGAAGTCTCAAAATACTTGCCCTGATATATATATATATAATTTTTATGTCAGTCTTTATACCATTCGATGCACAAAATAGTTTTAAGAGATAGTTCAATGATTTATCACTAACCTCATGGTCACTTTTCAATCCTTAGAGCACAAACAAAAAGACATCTTCATCCAGAAAAATAAGACCAGCATGATTGCAATTTCAAGTTTGCACTTATCCACATCATCTCAGCAAAGTATATAATGTAGACCAAGGATCAGATGGTACAGTTTGTGCTGTCTGATCTTAATCAATACTGGAATCAGTATCAACGTTGGTTGTGAAAAGGGCTCTCTGGGTCAAACTTACTCTATCATCTCTCTGGTGGTTGTCCATATAACTATTTACCAAAGCACAAAATTTTCTACTTTCTATCGAAGTTTTCAAGAGGTTTTTTTCTTTAGAGTCGTGAAAGAAAAAAAGGATCTTTTCCTAAAAAGTAACCCTTTACCAATCGATCCTTCAAACGTCAGCCTGTCATGTCAAAGATTTCCAATTCAAATCCCATGATGAGTAGGGTCAACCATCGAAATCACCCATATCAAGGCTTGACTACTGCCTAAGGTTTCCAGAAAGTAAGCATTAAGAGTGATTAAAGTAACAATAAAGACCAAAAGTAAACAAAGCCAGTGTTTAAATGCATTTAAATTTATATCATACCATTTAAAAGTATGGAAATTATTGTGAAGATGACAGTCTGTCATTGTACCGTCAGTCCAAGTGTTAGTCGCTGACAGAGAAATTAATTTCAAAACTAGGTTAAAACCTGCCAGGTAGCTGTGTCTTTTGTTTACTTTTTGCCTGATTTTAAAATTCTTTTTTCTGCCAGCAACTAACACATGGCCCTACCACACGATAACAGACTGTCATCTCCACAATATTTTCCATACTTTTAAATGGTATGATTTAAATTTAAAAGTAGATCTATTATGACACCTGCTTTGATATTTTGGCCTCTATTTGGCCTTTTATGCAAGCCGTAAAACTTGTTTTAAAGTCACTGCAAAAAAAATATGATTAAACTTTGTTTCAATTGCACTGAGGAAGAAGGTTTTTGACAGCATTTTGGGAAATGGACGAAAGACTGGTAACCAGCCTTTCTCACAATGTTTTAGAAGAGAAATCCAATCAATAGAGCCACATTAAATTTGTTGTCCGCAAATGCTTTCAAAATGGACGAATCTAAACTTTTGTAGTCTGGCTGAGAGCTGAATTCATATTCATCGTGTGCAATTACAATGTTTTGTCAACTCTTTACCGCATAATGCCGACTTTTAACGACCCTGGAAAAAAGCCTTTTGAAAACAAGTTAGGAAAAGGAGAAAATGTTGGTAACCAGCATTTTCTCCTTTTCCCACAATGTTTTCTACCCTATCAAAGAAAAATTACACCATTTGAGCCACATCGAAATTGTCGTCTGCAAATGCTTTCAATTTTGTCATCTGGTAAAGGGTCAAATGGAAAGGAGTTGATGAATCAGCCAATACATCATAATGGATGATCATGATACTGAAAAGGGAGTGATAAATCTACTTAAGCCTTTACCAAACAACAAAACTTTGGACTGAACCAAATTCAAAGCATTTGCAGACGACAAAATTAATGTAGTTTAACTTATGATTTCTAACTTTGAAAGGGTAGAAAACATAGTGGGAAAAGAAGAAAATGCTGGCAACCAGCATTTTCTCCTTTTCCCACAATGTTTTAAGAAGACTTTTTTCTCAGGGTTGTTAAAAGTTGTGATTGTGTGGTAAACGTTTAACTCTTTACCAAATGTCAAAATTTTATGATAAATCTTTTCAAAATTGAAAATATTTGCAGACCACAAATTAAATGTTACTCAAAATTTTAATTTTTATATAACAAGGGAAGAAAACATTGTTGGAAAAGGAGAAAATGCTGGCTTCTCCTTTTACCACAATGTTTTCAAAAGTGTTCTTTTTTAGGGTTGTTGCTTTGTAAGGGATTAGCCTTTTACCAAACCACAAAATTTTAGACTGCTCCGAATTCAAAACATTGGCAGGCAACAAATCAGATTTGTCTCAAATGACTGGACTTATCTCTGAAAGGAAAGAAAAAGTGGGAAAAGGAGAAAATGCTGGTAACCAACATTTTCTTTTTTTCCCAACACACTTTTTAAGGCCTCATATCCAAGGGTCGTTAAAACATGGGATTGTTTGGAAAAGGGTTAACTCTTTACCAAACAGTTCAGTTTACTAATGACTCTGAGGTATAGGGCTTTTAAAAACGATTGGGGGAAAATGGTGAGACGGGTGCGATTTAAGTGTTCTGGAAGCAGAAGATCACGTGATAGAAGATACAGGTCACATGGACAGAAGATGCATGGAGAACAGAAGAGTGGAAACAAATCGAACACGCTATCAAACCGGAAGTAGACGATTTCAAAAGAGATCTCCAAAAAGGAGGAAATAACAATGGCGACCTTCATGATCTTTCCTCTGATGGAGGATATGTTTTTAGGCGCACGATCACGTGACCACTTCCCTCTTCCGGCTTCTGTTAAAAATTTGGAAGAGTCAGAAGAGCTTCTAGAAGCAGAAGGTCTACGTTCGATTTGACAGAAGCAGAAGAAAAACAGGTCTCTTCTATTTTCAGAGGACGTGAATCGAACAGAATTTGTAATCTTCCACTTCTAGAACACATCTTCTGACTTAAATCGCACAGGGCTCTAGTCATCAGCATTTTTCTTCTTTTGTTACAATGCTTTTTGCACATCTGAAGACAAAATTAATTTTATCATTTGAGCCATATCTAATTATATCATCTGTAAAAACTTTATAAACCCTTTCCAGACAACGAAATTCTAGCCTTGTCCAAATTGAAAGCATTTACAGACGACAATTTCAATGTGGCTCAAATGGTGCGATTTTTCTTTGATAGGGTAGAAAATACTGTGGGAAAAGGAGAAAATGCTGGATACCAGCATTTTCTCCTTTTTCTACAAAGTTTTCAAAAGGCTCCTGTCCCAGGGTTGTTAAAAGTCGGCATTGTGCATTAGCATTTTAATGACCATTAGATGATAGAAATTTACTCTTCCACATTAAAAAGATATGCAGACCTCAAGTTAACACTTTACCAAAACAATCAATAGTTTTAAAGGCGCTGGGCCCCATTTTACTAAGGTAGTTACAAACAAAATTTTCGTAAGTTTTACGCAACTATAGTATGGTGGCATATTTCTGCCATGAGATACGAGATATCTATCGTAATCATTTTAGAAAGCTATTGCGATAAATCAAAGTTTCCTGGAAATTTTATCTAGATAAAATGAAAAGATAAAATTTCCAGGAAACTTTGATTTATCGCAATAGTTTTCTAAAATGATCATGATAGTTATCTCGTATGGCAGAAATATGCCACCATACTATAGTTATGTAAAATTTGCGAAAATTTTGTTCCTAACCACCTTAGTAAAACAGGGCCTGGGGAAGAAGATTTTGGAAACATTGTGGGATAAGGAGAAAATGCTGATAATCAGCCTTTCTTATTGTTAAAGGCCCAGTAAAGGCCAAATTATTAAAGCGGGTCTCATAATACATTTAAACTTAAATCATACCATTTAAAAGTAAGGAAAATATTGTTGAGATGACAGTCTGTTATCGTGTGGACAGGCCATACCGGTATGTTAGTCGCTGGCAGAAAAAAGAATTTTGAAATCAGGCAAAAAGTAAACAAAAGACACAGCTACCTGGCAGGTTTTAACAGTTTTGAAATTAATTTCTCAGTCAGCAACTAACACTTGGACCAACCATACAATGACATATTGTCATCTTCACAATAATTTCCATACTTTTAAATGGTATGATATAAATTCAAATGCATTTAAAACCCCGCTGTGTTTACATTTGGTCTTTATTGTCACTTTAATACATGTAAGTCTTAAAATGATGAATGAAAAAGAGGAGACATTTCCCTTTTGGTTAACCCTTTACCACATAATCTTGAGTTTTAACAAGCCTGAAGAACAAGCCTTTTGAAAACGTTGGAAAAGGAGAAAATGCTGGTAACCAGCATTTTCTGATTTCCTCACAATTTTTTCTCTGCATCCGAAATCAAATTTTAATTTTTGAGTCATGTTTATTTTGTTGTCTGCAAATGCTTTGAATTTGGAAAAGTCTAAAATTTTTTGCATGGTAAAGAGTTAACCCTTCACCAAACAATCCCATGTTTTAATGACCCTGATAAAGGGATCTTTTGAAAACATTCTGGGAAAAGAATAAAATGTTGGCATCCAGCACATTGTTTATTTCCCACGTTTTCCATCCTATTTACTGTTTACCAGATGACAAAATTTCAGACTCATCCAAATTCAATACATTTGCGGACAAATGTGACACAAAACAATACTGGAAATAGTTTTAGAGAGGGTAGAAAACTTTGTAGGAAAAGGAGAAAATTCTAGTAACAGCATTTTCTCCTTTTCTCACAACTTTATGAAAAGCTTTCTACCTCAGGGTGGTTAAGATGTAGGATTGTTTTGTAAGGCAAATTAAACATGATTGAAATGATAAGACTTGTCTTTGAAAGGACAGAAAACTTTGTGGGAAAAAGAGAATGATAACCACATTTTCTCCTTTTCCCACAATGTTTTCAAACAGTTTTCTCTTCAGGGTGACTGAACTCTTTACCAAATGACAAAATAATAGATGTCCAAATTATAAAACTTTTGCAGACGACAAAATAAATGTGTATTAAATATTGAAATTTTGTTTTGGGAAGGGTAGAAAATATTGCGGGAAAAGGAGAAAATGCTGGTTGCCAGCATTTTCTCCTTATCGTGCAATGTTTTTAAAAGCATTCTTTCTATGGGTCATTAAAAGTTGTTATTGTGTGGTATAGGGTTAAAGACTAGATTGTATGATGAGAATTTAGTATAACAATGATGAATGAAGAAAAGCAGACAATGTACTTTTGGTTATCACCAACCACACAAAAAATATACACCTGTCCAAATCAAAGGCATTTGTAGACGAAAATTTGAATGGGGCTCAAATGACTGAATTTGTCTTTGATTGGGTAGAAAACATTGTGGAAAATGGAAAAGTTCCCCCCTTACTCAGGGTCGTTAAAACTCCAGATTGTTTGGTAAACGGTTAAATATAATGATTATACTACATGATTTTGACCACCTAAATGAAGGTAAGGTAATAGACCCCTAACGCTTCTAGTGCAACATGGAATAAAATTTCTTGTTAGTTGATAAATAAGGATTTATACTGATATAATACTTTTGCACTTTCTAACCGATCAGAAATTCCTTTGATGCCTATCTTAAAATTATTTGTTGATACTTTTGTTAGTTTCCTGAAAAGGGAGGTAATTATTATCTCCCTTCGTAATGAGAATATAGTGGTTTTAGATTTATAAATGATAATTCTAAGAAGGAAAAAAAGGAAAAAAGTGACTCGGTTAAAGTAGTACAATAATACTCATTTTTAATCATGGCAAATTTTGTAAGATAATATTATAGTGGAAACAGCTGTTTTCCATTAGGAGGGTACTACCTTAAATGTTTCACAGCAAGCTTGTTTAATGCTTTACTGAACAATAATTCTAGACTATTACTCACACTTGATAAACGTTTCATTATCAAGTTATATTACTATTTGTGTTTGGGATAACAAGTTTAAAATTACCCTGACAAGATAATTTAAAAACCCAACACAATAATGTTTATGTTATCTCATCACGGTTCTAGGTTTTAAACCTGTATTCCCAAAAACAAGCAATAATATAAAGTGTTAATGAAAGGTTTATCGAGTTAAGATTTATAGTCCAAATTCAAAGTACATGTATTTGCAGTTTACAAATTTAATTGGGTTGAAATGATTGGATTTTTATCTTTTAAAGTGTGGAAAACATTTTGGAAATAGGGAAAAAACCTGGTTACCAGCATTTTGTCCATTTCCCACAGTGTTTTCTGGAGCCTTCTTCTTCCATGTTATTAAAGCCTGGGATTGTTTGTAAAGGGGTTCAGGAGCTTTCTGGACAGATAAAAATGACCAATAAGTGCACAAATGATTTTTCACCATAGGCAATTTTCCTTTTTATCTGTAAGGCAATCAACCTGTTTAATGCTGGCATTTTCTCCTATGTCCACATTGTTATTAAAAGGCTTCTTCCAAGAGGTACTACTGTGACCTATCAAATAACAACATTATTCTAGTCTTTGTTTTTTTTTCTGTTAACATTAGTTTCTTCAGACTACTCGCATAAAAAAAACCTACAAAAGACAATGTGATGACTAACAGATGAATGTGTATTTTTTCCATATGCCACAATGTTTACTGATTTGTTTTGATATATCATCTCATATCTCCACATTTCTTATCCATTTCTCCAGATGTTTCCTTTCTAAATGAACAAAAAGCTTTACAGCTTAGTGCAATGTCCATCTTTATCATATCAACTATGCTGATCAGCCATATCAACCCATTTCTATTCAGGCATACTTTTAGACATGCAATAACTTTTACTCATGAGTGAAACAAAAAAAAATGGAAAAATATATGCAACCAAAGTTTTTTCAATGATTTGGATAAATACTGTGCAAGAGGGAGCTTTGTAAAGACAATTGCTCCTTTTACCAAAATATTTTTGAAAGCTTTCAACTGCAGAGATTAAAAAGAAAAATTACAGACTTGTCCATAGTCAAAGCGTTAAATTTTGCAGAAAATCAAAAAAATGAAATCTGACTTTCAAAGGATAGAAAATATTATGGAGAAAAGCAGAAATGTTGATTCCCGGCATATTCTCCTTTTTCAACAACATTTTCAAATAATTCTCAGTTTAACTGAAAAACATCATGGTTTGGTGAAGGGTTAACCCTATACCACACAGTCCTGATTTTAAACGACTCTGAGGTAAAAAGCTTATGAAAAAATGGTGGGGAAAGGAGAAAATATTGGTAATAATCATTTTCTCCTCTTTCCACAATGTTTTTTACTCTATCAAAGACAAAATCATCATTTGACTACATTTAACTTCTCCTCTGCATATTCTTCCAATTTGGTAGAGTACAAAATTTTGTTGTTTGGGAAAGGGACAATGCAGTAATAGATCATGTTGTATATATTATAAAGAATGAACCTCACCGACAGTGAACCGTTGCCATTTGTTTATCTTTTGTACAAGGAAGAATCTGACTGATGTTTTACAAGAGATCTAGTTCTAAATGTAAACTGTAACCCTATATTATAACTTTATTATATATTATGTAATCTATCATAATTAAACCCCCAAGAGCCTAGGATTAAATGAAATAGATATTTTCATGCAATAAAAGGGACCAAATTATTGAATCGTCTTGGCTGTTTTTGTCTGAAAATCTAACAAGAAATGGACATGGTAGATCCAAGATCAGATTCCCATTCATGTCCTGTAGGAAATTTTGTTCAGTCTTTTACCAAACTAGAGGCGCTTGAGCGCCTGTATCGCTCCACAGGCCTAATATTTCTATAATGGCGAAAGGAAGTTTTTAACAATTATCATTCAATCCTGCATTTTAGCTCACTGAAGAAACAATTTGGTAGACAACCACCATAGGAACTTACCTGCAAAACAACAATGAAATCCAATGAATAGTTTTAGAGAAGAAATTTTTCAAAGATTTTACTTTATACCATAAAAGCAAAATGAGTCTCCCATAAAAGCCATGTTTTTTGACAGATCTTTTTTTTTTAAGGAATTCTGTAAACCTGTATCTAAGGAACATTCCTGCAAAATAATAATGCTATCCAAATAGCGGTTTGGGAGGAGAAGATTTTTAAAGGTTTTTTACTTTGGTTGCCATGGCAACCAGAATTCTTCATGGAACACAATTATTTGAAGGAATTTGAAAGAGGACCACCAAAGAAACATTCCTGTGAAATTTGGTAAAAATCCAGTCAATAGTTTCTGAGGAGAAGTTTTTTAAAGAAAAAGTTTACGGATGCACGCACGGACGAACGGATGGACGAACGGATGGACGGACGGACGCACGCACGCACGCACGACGGACACAACGCCATGACAATAGCTCGCTGGCCGAAGACAACCACCATAGGAACTTACCTGCAAAACAACAATGAAATCCAATGAATAGTTTTAGAGAAGAAATTTTTCAAAGATTTTACTTTATACCATAAAAGCAAAATGAGTCTCCCATAAAAGCCATATTTTTTGACAGATCTTTTTTTTTTTAAGGAATTCTGTAAACCTGTATCTAAGGAACATTCCTGCAAAATAATAATGCTATCCAAATAGCGGTTTGGGAGGAGAAGATTTTTAAAGGTTTTTTACTTTGGTTGCCATGGCAACCAGAATTCTTCATGGAACACAATTATTTGAAGGAATTTGAAAGAGGACCACCAAAGGAACATTCCTGTGAAATTTGGTAAAAATCCAGTCAATAGTTTCTGAGGAGAAGTTTTTTAAAGAAAAAGTTTACGGACGCACGCACGGACGAACGGACGGACGCACGGACGCACGACGGACACAACGCCATGACAATAGCTCTCTGGCCTTCGGCCAGTGGAGCTAAAAACTCTATGTTTTAACCCATTAGCACACTTTTTAGAGGTTAAACAATCCTGAAGAAGAAGACTTCCAAAAGCATTGTGGGAAAAGGAGAAATGCTGGTAACCAGCATTTTCTTCTTTTCCGACAATGTTTTCTACCCTTCCTAAAAGAAACTTCAGTTTTGTGTCACATTTATATTGTCGTCTGCATATGCTTCCAATTTGGACAAGTCTAAAATTTTGTCGTTTGGTATAGAGTTAATGACCCAGGGAGAAAATGCCTTTGAAAAGAGTGTGGGCAAATGGAGAAAATGCTGAAGATCAGCATTGTCTCCTTTTTCTAAAATGTTGTCTACCCTTCCTAATATAAATTTCATTATATGAGTCATTATTTAACCCTTTACCACACGACAAAATTTTAGACCTGTCCAAATTGAAAGCATTTGTAGATGACAGTTTTAATGTGGCTCATATGAAATGATTTTTCTTTGATAGGGTAGAAAACATTGTGGGAAAAGGAGAAAATGCTGGTTACCAGCATTTTCTCCTTTTCCCACAATGTTTTCAGAAGCCTTCTCTTTCAGAGGTGTTAATAGTCGTCATTGTGTGGTAAAGGGTTAAGTCTTTACCTCAAGACAAAATTTTAGACTCAAAAAACTGAAAGCTTTTGCAGACAACAAATAAAACAGTGTCTCAAATGATGAAGATCGTGTGGGAAAGGGCAGAGAATATTGTGGGAAAAGAAAAAAAAGGTAAATACCAGCATTTTTTCCTTTGCCCACAATGTTTTAAAAGCTTTATCCCCCCAGATCGTTAAAAGTTGGCATTCTTTGGTAATGGATTAATTTGTCGTCTGAAAATAATTAGAGTTTGGACAGGTCTACAAGTTTGTCCTATGGTACAATTAAAGGATCATTCTAGTGATTTTACAAAATACGCTCTGCAGTCTTATCTTGATATGCATTGTCCCCGGAATGAGCGACTTATGTCGACAGCATGAAATGCTTGTTACTGTGTAAATGTTTTCTTTCTGATAAGGTCTTTAGCATGAACAATATTGACACTCAAAATACTGACTTGTCCAAATTGAAAGCATTCGCAGACAACATTTTAAACGAATCTTAAAAGATGGAATTCAATGAGGGAAAGACGACATTTTAAGTGAGGCTTAAACCATAGAATTGGTCTTTAATGGGGTAGGAGACATAGTGGGAAAATGGAAAAAATGCTAGTAAACAGCATTTTCTGCTTTTCCCACAATGCTTCCAAAAGTCCTCTTTCTTAGGGGTCATTAAAACTCAGGATTGTGCGGTAAAGGGTTAACCCTTAAAGTGCCTCTTACAACTACAGTTTGCCTATGCAGTCAATGAAGATCAAGACCAGACTGCACAAGACCTGCAGTCTGATCTATAATCTATACCGTCTGCTTTGCTGAAATACTAGAAACAAAATCAATCATAAAATTGCAATTATTTGGGTCTTATTTCTAATTTGAAAATGTCAGTTTGCTTTATTCACCGCTATAAGGGTTACCGTCTACCATACAATCCAAGGTTTTAATGACCTTGAGAACAATCGCTATATTTTGTTATTTCAAAGGCAGATTTCATTAACCCTTTCCCAAACAATCCCTGGTTTTCACAACCCTGAGAAAGAAGCCTTCTGAAAACATTGTGGGAAAAGGAGAAAATGCTGGTAACCAGCATTTTCTCCTTTTCCCACCATGTTTTCTACCCTGGTGGAAACAATTTTCAATTTTTGAGTTATGTTTATTTTGTCGTCTGCAAGTGATTTCAATTCGGACCAGTCTAAAATTCTGTCGTTTGGTAAAGAGTTAATTGAGCTACAACATAATTTGTCATCTGCTATATTTTCAATATGGACATGCTTAAAATGACATCTGGTAAAGAGTTACCTTTGGGATCCTGTGTGGCTCAGTGGTAAAGTGTAGGACTCATGAACTGGAAGCCCCTGATTGGAGCCTTACTGGATCCAATGGGTTTTTCGTAGTAGTGTCCTTGGACAAGACACTTCAGAATCCTAGCTTAGAACTGGTGGAACCCATGAAATGCCCTTACTGGATCCACTGGGTTTTTCGTTCGAGTGTCCTTGGGCAAAACACTTCAGAGCCCTGGCCTAGTAATGGTGGAACCCAGGAAATAAATTAATATATGAGATATTGCTGCAATATGACTGAAATACATGTAATGTCTAAACCTGCATAAAGAACCATTCAACTGAAAGAAAAGGAAAGCTGATGGCCCTATACTGGCACATGGAATCATTTGATTTTAGAGATAATTTGCTTATGGTGGATTAATAATTTCCCTAATGACAAATTTTTAACCCATAAAAATTGCAGGCATCTGCAGACAACAATTGAGAAATTGATATAAATGGGCTTGAATTCTCTAATAAGATAAAAAAAAATGTGTGTAAAGGAGAAAATGCTGGTTACCAGCATTTACACCTTTTTCCACCATGTTTTCAAAAGCCTATTTTCTTGAAGGCTGTTAAAGAACAGGATTGGTTAGCCCTTTACCACACAATGCCGACTTTTAACGACCCTGGGAAAGAAACCTTTTGAAAACATTGTGGGAAAAGGAGAAAATGCTGCTGACCAGCATTTCCCCTTTTTCCCATAATATTTTCTACCATATCAAAGAATAATTGCACCATTTGAGCCACACTGAAATTGTCATCTGCAAATGCTTTCAATTTGGACAAGGCTAAAATCTAGTCTTCTGGTAAAGAGTTAAGGTAAGGATGAAGAAAACTCAGTACGGTTCCCGATTTCATGAAAATACTGTAAAACACTTTTTGTCATATTTGAAAACCAGACATCTCTATTCAAACCATGTTTTTTGCTGTAAAGTTACAAAACAAGCACTATATGACACACAAAAAAAGAGCAGACAGAATAAATGACTGTCATTTCACCAAACGAGACAATTTTAACAAGCTTTATGAAACTTCAAACCTCACTCACATTCAGTTTTTTTTTAGATCCACCTCTTTTATTTATGGATTTTGACGACAGAATTTTGTGTGGGATTTTTGGGGAGGCCATTTTACTTTTTTTTTATCAAAACTAAAAAAGCTATAAAAATCACAAAGCCAAACCTCCCTTTTTTTTTTTAAACATTTTCTTTTTTTTTCAATTATGGTAAAGAAAAAGTAAGAGTTGTCAAGACAGAATACTGAAATCAAATTGACCTTGTGACCTCATATTTGACCCCATATGACCCAATTTCAAACTTGGATGTAGATATCGAGTAGACAGAGATCAATTCAAAGTATCAGCAAGATTTGATGATTTTTTTGCCCAGTCTGAACAAGATATTACATCAGTTTGGTTGAATGACTTCGTTTTTGACCCTACATGACCTAATTTCCTACCATGTCTAGATATTACACATGTATGAAAAAGACAAATAAACTGACAGTCTCATGGTGAATGGATGAAACTTATGCCACTGTTGTCTATGCAAAGAATTTTTCAACAATTTCACCAAGTGACCTACCTTTTGACCCACCTGACCTATTTTCAAAATTCAATTACCATAGATAATTATAAAACACAATGTAGAGATTAAATGAAAAGTTGGGCATTTGCAGGATAATTCAATTATGTGACCAACTGACCTTATAATAAATTTGATATAATGGTCTAGCTGTAGTTCTAGTCTTGATAATATTGATACATGAAAAAATTCATTGGGCTTGGCCTCTAGAGTCTAAAAAATGGTAAAATTCATAAATCTGACTTCTTAACCTAAATCTTGACTGCATAAGGCCAAGTATCATATAACCTAGATATAACCTAATGATATAAAAGAAGGTGTCCAACTATATCACTTGCCAAGAAACAATCCCACTCATCCTCAATAATTTAAAATTGGAATGAAAGAAAATCTTAAGGATAGGGCACCCTAATGGGATTCATGTAACATCGCCTTTAATAGTACGGAATTGGCTAAGACTCCGGTAATCCATAATGGATGCGAGGAACCAGCATCTATCGCATGACCGATTACGGATTACCCGAGTCTTAGCCGAATCTGTCCGTTTTTCGGCGATGAAAGGCGATTTAACAGGAATCCGCATTAGGGTGCCCTATCCTTAATTTTTACTGTTATTCTGTTCTGCAGCAATTTATCTTCAGTCTTCTTCATAGAACTGCACAAATGGATAAGAATTTAGAGAGTTTTAGACAGGTTTCAACTTTTTGGGCTAACAAACTTTTCTTTGCCCACCATAAAATGGCAATTTTAACACCATAGTGAATGCATTTAATGAAACCTGGCTGGACAGTAAAACTTAGCAATCAACATCTGAAATAAATATGAGCTACTAAAAACAGTAGTGACCATAATTTTGCTGTTTTTCCCCCAACTAAGAATACAATTACCAATTTACTTCTTTACTGTTTGGTAAGAATCAAGTTTTATGCAGCTTTCTTGATAAAACATTGCCTTATCTTTTACCAAACAATCTCTAGTTTTAATGACCCTGAAGAATAAATCTTTTGAAAAGATTGGAGGAAGAGAACACAATGCAAGTAACCAGGATTTTCTTCTTTCCCAACAAGGTTTTCTACCCTATCAAAGACAAATCCTACCATTAGAGTCATAACCATTTTGTTGTCTGCAATTGCTTTCAATTTTGAAGAGTCGTTTGGGAAAGAGTTAAGCTTTTCAATGTAGTACAAAATGGCTTCCATTCATGTGCCACGTTCCTACAATAAAACAAAGTGTGTCATCAGTCCATCCTAAGTGTGATCATGCTATTCTGTAATTTGGAGTGACTTTTTAGAAGACCACTTTTTAGACTTATCCAGATTGCAGATAACAAATGAGATGTGTCTAAAAACATTCCATTTGTTTTCATCAGGGGAGAAAACTCTGTTAAAATTGGAGAGCAACATTTTTATAAAACTTGTTCCTAGCCATTGTTAAAAGACAGGGTTTTTTAATAAGGGTTACATGCCAGTATTTGTGATGGACATTATTTTAACTTAATTTAGACCCAGGTTTAAATCATAATTCTTGTTTTTGGTAAACAAATGACTGTAAAAAAATTCTCAATGTGTTTGTAACCAAAAACCGAAAGTGTGTTGCCCATACACAATACTTTCCAAGATTTCCATTTCTGAAAAGCAGCATTCTGTTTAACTGTATGCAGTCAAAGCCTTAACTCTTTGCCACAAGACAAACTTTCAGACTTGTCAGAATTGAAAGCATTTGCAGACGACAAAATAAATTAGACTTAAAAATTGAAATTTGGTTTAGGGAGGGTAGAGAAAATTGAGGAGAGAAGGAGGAAATGCTAGTTGCCAGCATTTTCTCCTTTTCTCACAATGTTTTCAAAAGCTTTCATTCTCAGGGTTATAAAACTCTTGATTTTAATATGGTAAAAAGTTAACAAAGGCTTCAAGTCTATCTTTTTATGCTCTCTGTTATCTTGAATGTCTTGTCTTATAATCTGAAAAAGTTCTTTCTAAATTGCTGCTAATGACTTCGCACATATTCTGGTAAAATACCATGGATAGAAAACATAAAAGAGTTTCATACATGAATGCTTGTACTTACAAAAACATTCAAGGCAAAAGGAATATTATCAGTACTTATTATAGCATCTCTTCTATTGTCATATTGCTTTCAAATGGTCTACTGTAGGACAAAAATTTGTTGTTTTTTCAGAAACTTTGAAACCCTTTACAAAAAATGCCCAAGTTTTAATGACCCTGAGAGAGGAGACTTTTGAAAACACTGTTTTCTACTATTTCAAAGACAATTTCCATCATTTTAGCCCTTTACCACACAGAAAAATTTTAGAACTCTGCAGACCCAGAGCATATGCAGATGCCAAATTAAATGTGGCTAAAACTGCGGAAGTTATCTTTGATAGAGAGGAAAACATTACGAGAAAAGGAGAAAATGATGGTTAACAGCATTTTCTCCTTTTTCCACAATGTTTTCAGAACTCATCTTTCTCAAGCAGTGACTGGGAAAGGCTTGCGCCATGCGCCATAGTCACATTAAAATTTTGCCAATGAGTGCACCCTTGTCCCATTCAATTTTCGACATCGTAAAAGTACGAAATTTAGTCAGACGAATCTCCTTTGATCGGCGCCGATTAGACGCTCTATAAAATGAGTAGCCATGTGCGTGTGACGTCATTTTTTCAATCATGAAATGCTTATTGAATATTGAACCTATTTTGTCGTCTTGATGAAACTGCCCTGATTTTGCCGTAAAATTCAAATTCAACAACTACCTAAGCATTAGAATAAACCCCCTAAAATTTAAAATTGCATGAAGGTCAGAGCTCCATCAGTAATTTCTTTCCCACAATGATCGTTTATTAACAGACTCATACAGACGATCCTAGCGAGAATCAGAGCAACTCTCAGATCACATCTCTCTCCGAGCCTATCCAAAGCATATCCATGGACATCCAGCAAACGTTTATCAGTGTATATCATGCTGATTGTTTTTTTCATCATGAATTAGATAGGTAACATTCTCAATCAGTTTATGGTCTAATAGTATTTATGTTCCCTGCTACCCCAATTGATAAGTTCATTTCAGTCATCATGCTATAATACTGCTAAAAGAAATAAAAAGATATGAAAGTAGATCGCTGAAAAAAAAAAAAAAAACGCGAAAACCCATGACACAACAACGGTCAATTTGACACTGTCCGATCAGAGTTGTTTCTTCATCATTTATAATGAATTTAAACAGTGAATTTACATAATTATATGTAAAGAATGATAATGAGAAAAAAAGTTCTTGTTTTTTTTTCTTTAATGAAATGAAAATAATAATGAAAGGGGGTGAAGGTCAGACCTTCGTCTTATGGAACAATGAAAGGGGGGTGAAGGTTAGGCCTTTCTCTTTTGGTGTCATCCTTACATTTCCATAATAACCAAGTAATTTTGACCCTTGATCATTTCTTTTGACACTTGGAAATTTCATTTTAACTCTTGAAAATTTCAGCCCAAGATTCAATGACTTGGGATTCAATACCTAATGAGAACCCACATGACTATGTTTGATTCCAAGTATTAAATATAGAACCAGCATAAGCATTTAGCTACATTTTGACTTGCACTGGGATAGTACTATTTTAAAAAAATAAATGAAAGCAATTAAAAGATTTTGTGTTTTTTTCTTAACTAGTCACATTGGTTTTCAAAATGTCACATTGATTTTCCTGGAGGAAGGGACATAGTCCCATTGAAAATAATTCTTTCCCAATCACTGCTCAATGTTGTTAAAAGTCTGCAATGTGTAATAAGAAGTTAAATTTGTCTTCTACAAATGCTTTAAAATTAGACGAGTCTAAAATTTTACCATTTGGTAAAGAGTAAAATAACCTGCTGTTCATACTTACTTCAAATAGAAGGCTTCCAGGGATCCAAGACCAAGTATAAGACACAAATTTCCAGTGCATTACATCTGCCCTTTCTTTACTGGACTGACAAACGCTGCACAGTAAATTGAAGAACATGTATACAATGCATAATTATGACAAAAGAAATATAAGAATGGGTGGGGTTTGGTCTGCCTCGATGTATAGGCAGACTAGTTTTTGCCTGGATTCTAAAAAGTATCATGGGCCTTGTAATGGAAGAGTTTCCATGTATGCCTAAAAAAAAAAATTAATGGGGTTTTTCTGCATGAGAGTTTATACCTATGATTTCAACTTCACAAAATATCGGCAAGTGAGGATCCAAAATAAAGTTTAGTATAGCCTGATCTTGATCAACATCCTCTGCAAAAGCAACTGAGACATGTAATCCCTGTGGACTTTGGATTAACCCTTTACCACACAGTCCCTACTTTAAACAACCCTGAGAAAGAAAGCTTTTGAAAGCATTGTGGGAAAAGGAGAAAAGGAGAAAATGCTTGTAGCCAGCATTTTCTCCTTTTCGCACAATGTTGTCTATCCTATCCAAAGTAAATTTATTTTGTCGTCTGCAAATACTTTGAATATGGAACAGTCTGAAATTTAATTTTTCGTACGGTAAAGAGTAAAAAACATTCAAAATAAAAATTAGATATATCAGAGGAATGGGTTATTATGAAATTCTCATTATTATATCAGCTGTTTATGAAGAAAATACATGTATCAAGATATTGTCACTGCCCTGTTTTCACCTGTGTCATTACCATTTTGGTACCAGCCATTGGCTACAGTTTCTTTTTCAATAAAACTGTAAGCAAAAGAGGGACACAAATATAAAAAGTAAGGATTATTTGGTAAAAAGTAAATCTATCTATTATATGGCTTGCAACACATGAAAAGGGGCATTTGGACATTTGCATAAACTGTCGTCCCAGATCAGCCTGCGCATGCCGCGCAGGCTAATCCGAGACGGCACTTTACGACTACATTAGATTTTGTGCAACTGTACACTTGCGCGAAACAGAAAATTACATAGAAACAGAAAGTGTCGTTTCAGATTATCCTGTGTGGACTGCGCAGGCTGATCCAAGACGACACTTTATGCAAATGTCCGAATGCCCCTTTTCGCGTGTTGCAGGCCATATCATACACAGATTAAAATCCTCCTTTGCTTTTACAATGTTCAGAAGTTCTGGGCAAAAAAATTAATCTACAAAGCAAACTGAAAAAATTTAAAATATTTTGAAGATTTCTCTCACTTTGCATAGATCTACTTTAAGCAAAACGATAAGACAAAATTTATGATGGAAAATTGTTTTTGAACAAATTTTCCAGTTTCAAGAATCTGTGTATAGGGAAGAAGTTTCAGAGATTTGAGTTCTAGAAAATATCAACCAAACCAGTTTAACCAATTTAACTTTTTACCAGACAACAAAATTCGAGAATCCTGCATGCAGTGGGCATCAAAAGAGAACAAATT
This sequence comes from Hippopus hippopus, assembly GCA_946811185.2. Lineage (NCBI taxonomy): Eukaryota > Metazoa > Mollusca > Bivalvia > Cardiida > Cardiidae > Hippopus > Hippopus hippopus. The sequence continues at coordinate 47,487,448 of OX328098.1, read as the reverse complement.
AGATTTGGGATAGAATAAGGGATTTGTTTTGAAAGGGTAGAAAAAATTATAGGAAAAGGAGAAAAATGCTGATTTCCAGCTCTTTTTTTCTATTTCCACAATGTTTTCAAAAGCACATTTCTCCCAGGTCGAAAAAATAGGTGATAGTTTTGTAAAGGTTTAAAATAAGGGTATGCTTCATTGTAATTAAATCTCAGTGGCACCATCGATATCAACATGCAGACAGAATCACTGCTACATGAGGAACTGAAGTACCATTGTCTAGACAACATGGCCACAAAATTGTATAACACATTATCATTCAAATACAGTGTTTCTCATGAACCTTGCAGTATACTGCGATAGAAAGCATTGTCAGAAAAGGTGCAATATTAAGAAATGCTTCTTCAGGATCATTGTTACATGCAGAATTAAAGTGCATGTACCATTGTCCAGACAACATGGCTGCAAAATTTTATATAACTTTATAATGTTATATAATTTAAAACATTCAAGTATAACTCTTTATTTCCTATTTCTGCAGAAGACACTTTTTGCACAAGGTGTAAATTGTAAAAAAAAAAAGCAGAAAAGTACTTGTTCAGTATCACTGTAACATGGGAGTTAAAGTACCATACTTCTTTCTTGACAACAAGGATACAAAATTTAGATCACTTATATTTCAAGTATAACTCTGTTTCCTATTTCTGAGGAAGACACGTTTGGAAAATACTGCAAGAAAAGCAGCAAAATATTTGTTCAGAATGACTGTTGTAGGACAAAGTGATGTATCACCTGGTACCATTGTCTGGAAAGCATGGCCATAAAACGGAATAACACTGTTATGATTTTCATAGCCTTGCAGCAGATGACATTCAAAAATATTACATTTTAACTCTCACCCATTGACAATATTTTAGACTAAACCAAATTGACACTTCCTGCTTTTCCCAAAATGTTTTCTACCCTTCCAAAGGTGAAAAGAACTCTTAATTCTTTACCACACAATCCAGGGTTTTAACAACCTTGGGAAAAAAGGCTAGCTTTCGAAAACATTCTTTCTTTTAAAATTGCATACTGGATTACCAACTTTTATTTGAGGCATGCTCTGTAACAAGGAGCCTATATTCATCTGCAAAAAGTATTGACACATGTCAGCCTGTACAGTCCGCACAGGCTGACATGGGCCTAAACTTTTTGCTATCTTTAAATTTTCGGCATGTCAAAAGACCAGTCTACCAACTGATTCAGTCGGCTGTGAAACAAAATGGATTTTAGAGGGTCCATAACAATGCGATGACTAGGTTGGTATAATGCATTACAGAGATGCATTAATCCCCCTTTTGCCAGAGTTCATCTGTTTGATTGGTGTTTTACAGCGACTTCAATGGTATCACAGTTTCATCTTTGTATCCATTGCGGCTTTCTGAAGTTTCTTCACCAGTACCACAGACAGCAATTGATAAGCAATCACTCTTTACCAAACGACAAATTCTTGGACTGGACCAAATTCAAAGTATTTGCAGACAACAAATTAAACCTTTACCAAACGGCAAAATTTTGTACTCTACCAAATTGAAAGCATTTACAGACCACAATTTAAATGTAGCTCATATGTTTATTTCTGTCTTTCATAGTGTGGAAAACATTGTGGAAAAAGGAGAAAATGTTTGTTACCAGCATTTTCTCCTTTTCCAAAAATGTTTCCAAAGTCTTCTTCTACAGGTTTGTTAAAAGTCAAGACTGTATAGTAAAGAGTTAAATGTTGCTGAAACGATGATTTCTGTCTCTGATAAGGCAGAAAACATTCTGGGAAAAAAAGAGAGTGCTGGTTACCAGCATTTTCTTCTTTTTCTACAATGTTTTCAAAAGCCTTCTCCTCTGGAGTCGTCAAAAATTGGACATGAGTGGTATAGGGTTGATTCAAACTAATTTTTGGCTCTGTTTGGTATCTGAGACATTGAAGTAATATTGTACTTAGTTATCTTCTGTAACTTCTTGATCCCCTTTGGTCTCACTTTGTGACCACTGTACACAGTAAGTATTGGATAAAAAAGAATGCTTGCAATTTATAGGTGGAGTATAAAAAAGATAATAAGACATTATTCAGCTTATTCAGGCATAATTTTCAAATTACATATTTGACTAACAAAAAGTCCATTCATCAACATTTGTCTGATTTCATTTTTTCACCAGACTATTGTCTACCAATTGTTATATTGCATACTAAACCTTATGCTATAAAGAAAGTGAAATGATCTGTTGATTGATTGATTGTATGGTGTTTAATGCCGTTTTCAACATTATTTCAGTAATATTGCGGCGGTCAATACACCTATCCATGCTTTCCTGGAGTTTTTTTTACCAGTACTCCACACAATATTCTTCCTAGCCACTGGCTGCTTTCCCACATAACCATCATGGAAACAATGATCAGCGGTGAGAGAGGAATGAATCCTGTCGCAATGACTATCAATCCTCTGAAAGAAATTGGCCAAGCCAGGGATCGAACCAGCGACCCCTGTTCTTGAGTCCTAACTACGCTACTGGGGCTCAGCAGAAATGATTATGTAAGATGTGTATAAGATAACAATAATTGAAATACAATGGACTAAGCTGTTCATACTAAGAAATAGCTCTGGGTCACTTTCTCCAATACTCTAAAATCCATTCTACATTCCTTTGTAATTCTAAATCCCTACACTAGTCATCTGGGTGTAAAGAATGTTCACTGTCTTATTCTGCAAATTTTTTCTAAATTTGAAAGTAACACAACTTCTGATTGGCTACATCATCTAAAAAAAAGACCAGGTAGGGTGGATCCCAGATTAGACTGCATGTTTTGTGCATGCCTGACCTTATCTGCACTATTTGCTGAAGCACTGAAAGTTTTACGCAGAATCCCGGATTTTTAAATATGAATCCATTTCTTCATAATTACTGTTTGTATTTGATTCCGTGTAATGATAATCCTCATGTCTCCTTATCAACTTAACCCTTGAAGCGCCTTTCAAAACTTCAGAAAGCTTTTTGGCCAATACAGATCAAGATCACACAGCACAAAACACACAGTCTGATCTTTGACCAATACTGTCGCTTTTGCCTAGACACTCTGGACAAGGGCCACCTTTAATTAGCTCTTATAGGGGTCCTATTTTTGGAATGAAAACGCTGGTTCGGATTTATTTGGCACTCTCAGGGTTAATGCAGATTGTGTGATTATGCTATAATATTTATAAAATGGCCATGCTAAGTGCAAAGAACAAAAGACTTTGCAAATACCTACAGGCGCCAGTATGTCCTCTGTATGCGGAACCTTTTACCTCATGATCATATGACTCTTGGACTGAAGTCTTTACCGAACAGTACCATGGGTTTTTTTAACCATGGACAAGAATCTTTTTAATCCTTTATCAAACAAAAAAAAAAAAGTTAGACTAGTCTTAATTGAAAGCATTTGCAGGCAACAAAATAAATGTGACTCACAAATTGAAATTTGTTTTGGGTAGGGTAGAAAACATTGCATGAAAAAGAGAATATGCTGATAACCAGCATTTTCTCCTTTTCCTACAATGTTTTCAAAAGCTTTCTTTGTCAGGGTTGTTGAAAGTCAGGATTGTGTGGTAAAAGAGTTTCGATGCAGTTCAACCTGTGCTGATTAACTCTTTACCAAACGACGAAATTTTAGACTGGTCCAAATTGAAAGCATTTGCAGACGACAAATTAAAGACGGCTCAAATGGCAGAATTTGTCCTTGACAGGGTAGAAAACATTGTGGGAACAGGAGAAAATGCTGGTTACCAGCATTTTCTCCTTTTCCCACAATTTTTTCAAAAGGCTTCTTATATGGGGTTGTTAAAACCCAGGATTGTTTGGTAAAGAGTTAAGCAGGCTGATATGGGCCAATACGTTTTGCAGATACTGGTACATTATCACTCTACCAGATGACAGAATTTTAGCCTTGTCCATATTGATGGGATTTTCATACAACTAATTAAATGTTGCTTAACCTGAAATTTGTTATACAGAGGGTAGAAAAGATTGTGGAAAAAGGAGAGAATGCTGGTTACCAGCAAATTCTCCTTTTCCCACAATGTTTACAAAAGGCTTCTTGCTCAGTTTGTCAAAAGGCAGGATTGTGTGGTAAAGGGTTAAGCCCCCTTCTCACAGAGCATGGCTCTAATTATCATGCATAATTTTCTCCCTCAATGCAATGTTTTCAAAAGTGGTCTGCTGCAAGACAAATTAAATCATGCCTACCTGATAATTTTTCATTCTCTAAGTTACAAAATGACAGTTCAGATTTGCAGGCAAAAGTTTTGTTCTTTATTCAAATCAAAAGCATTTGCAGAAGACAAATGACATAAGGCTCAAATGATGGAATTAGTCTGTGAACAGGAAGAAAAGATTTTGGGAAAAAGGCAAAAAAAACTACTTACCTATATTTTCTCCTTTTCAAACAATGTCTTCAAAAGCTTTCATCCTCACATTGTTTTTTTTTTGAGGTGTCAATTTGTTATCTCTTTACCAAAGAACAGTTTCTTTTGACTTTCTCAAATTAAAAGAAATCACAGACAACTGATAAGACAAAGCACAAATTATAAAATTTACTATTTCATTGGGTACAAGACATTTTGGGAAAAATAGACAATGCTAGTTACTAGTATGCTCTCTTTTTCCTATAATGTTTACATGAGCTGTTTTTGCTCTGGGCTTTTAAAAGCTTATTCTAGACTAATCCAAAAATACTATCAGCCACACCAAAGACAAACATCTTAAGGAGAGAGTATTATAGGTTATTGCACTTGTATGGGAATATATTGTGTTGAACGAGTTCTTTTAGTAGAGTTGCCCGAGGTTGCAATTTTATTATATACTTTGATATTGTTTACATAATTTCCCGTGATTTAATAGTATTTCCATCATAATTATTCATTATCTTTATACTGTCTTATTCATTTCAAAAGCGTGAGAAATCTGTTTCGTTGACCCACTGCACTTTTGCGGAATTTTCAGTAGTGGCTTATGATGACGTCACAGTTGCTAGAGGTATGCATTTAAACAAGATGGCCACCGAGCATCCTTTTCTTTCCCTTCATAATTTCATCGTCGATAAACATGTGTGATAGACAAATTTTCCATAACTTTATAGTGACTGTTATTCAGAAAACAAAATTTTTAATGTTCTGTTTATTTTTCATGTTCTTTTTTTTTTAGTACTATGCATTGAAAAGTTTGTGAAAAAAAATTATGTCTAAAGATGAAAATGGTGGCCATTCTTATTTTGATTTTTGGAGAAATGGCGTGTTTTAAAATAGTTCTGTACTCAGCAACGCATCTGAAAAAAGCTCTGAAGTATGTAACATGATAAAATATTGCATACTCTCATCCAGTGCAAATACTTGGGGACAATATCAAAGTATATAATAAGAAAAAATATTGCATACTTTCATCAAGTGCAAATACATGGACATAATATCAAAGTACATGTATATAATCATATAAATTCTAATGATATGGATGAAAGTGTGGAAAATTTTCTAACACTGTTTTCTAAAGCCGTCATCTGCAGGGGCAGTAAAGGCCACTTCTGTTCCTAGAAGTAAATTTTCCCAGATAATGTCTCAGCCCTTTACCCAATAATCACATGTTTTAACCATCCTGAGGAAACGAGGTTTTGAAAACAAAAGGAGAACTTGCTTGTAACAAATTCACAAAGTTTTCTACCCCATCAAACAACTTTAAGTCCCAGCAGTGGCTAAAAGTAAACAATGGGGTGTTGAAATGCATCTAAATTTAAATCATACCATTTCAAAGTATGGAAATTATTGTGAAGGCAACAATCTGTTACTGTGCAGTTGGTCCTATGGTTAGTCGCTGGCAGGAAAATTATTTTTAAAACCAGGTAAACAGTAAGCAAAAGATAAAGCTACCTGGCAACTAGTACAGATGACTGTCCCCAAAGGCGATGTTACTTTTTGACTGGTTGCCTCTGGTACAGTGCACAATAAATGTCCAAATATGAAAAATATCACTGTAGCGTCTCATTAATGAGACTACCTGGCAACTTTTGCAACAAAATTTCATGCACTTTTTGATCCACCATGTTATTTTAGGTACATAAAGGTCAGACTCAACTCCTTACCTAGCAACAAAATTTAGTCCTCATCCAAATTGAAAGCATTTGCAGATGACCAATTACATGTAGCTCAAATGATGATTTCTGTCTGATAGGGTAGAGAACATTGTTGGATGTGAAGAAAATTCCAGTTAACAGTATTTTCTCCTTTTCCCACAATGTTTTCAAATGTCTTTTTCTCCTGGATCGTTAAAACTGAGGATTGTCCTTTTCCACCATTGTTCACAACCATTTTAATGACAAATCCTACAGTTTGAGCTAGTTCTAGTTTGTCATCTGCAGATATTTTTTATTTGGTTGAGTCCATGATTTGTTGTTTGGTAAAGAGTTAATCATACCTGTCAGCTAATTAAATTTAACCTTTTTTATTGACTTAGCTGCTTTGTGATAATAAAGATAAATTTTAGTACATGTACTTTGTATTCAGCTGATAGAAAAAAATGTAATCATGTGAAACAATGTTACAACCATAGGTTCTTGAAGAGTTAACTATTATTTACCATGCAAACAAATTTTTTAGGTAAGTCCATATTAAAAGTATTGTTTGTATCACAACAATTAACAAGGCTGAGATGATAAGACCTGCCTTTGATAAGGTAGAAAAAACTGTGGAAAAAGAAGACAATGCTGGTAACCAGCATTGTCTTCTTTTTCCACTATTTTTAAAAAAGCATTCTTTATCAAGGTCGTGAAAAGACACAATCGTTTGGAAAAGGGAATCCAAAACCTGCATTTGAGACAGTGAACATGTAGACAGTGTCATGATGACAAAAAGATTCAGTCATATATCATCATCATTATTGAATTATGTGTTATGTGACACAAGGAAATTTCACTCCTGTCTGTTAACTTTACCAAACAACAAAATTTCAGACTTGTCCCAATGGAGAGCTTTTGAAGTGACAAATAAAGTTTTGCTTAAGTTGTCGGATTTGTGATCGAAACAGTAGAAGGCATTGCGGGGAAAGGAGAAAATATTGGTTACCAGCATTTTCTCCTTCTCCAACAATGTTTTTGAAAGCCCTCATCCTCAAGGTAATTAAAACTCGAATTTCGTGGTAAAGGGTTGACTCACTGATCCTTGAAACTGTGTGATATAAACTCCTTACAAAACAACAAAATTTTGAACTTCTCTAAACAGAAAGCATTTGGAGACAATAAATAAAATTTTGCTTAATTTGCTGGATTTGTTGTAGAAAGGGTTGAAAACATTGCCGAAAAGGGAAAAAATGCTCATTACCAGCACTTTCTTCTTTTTCAACGATGTTTTTGAAAGCCTTCATCCTGAAGGTCATTAAAACTCAGGATTGTGTAGTTAACAGTTGATTTAAACAAATTTGTAGCTAACAATGTAACCTTTTACCATACAATCACAACTTTTAAAGAGCCTGAGAAAGAAAGCTTTAGAACACATTGTGGAAAAAGGAGAAAATGCTCTTAGCCAGCGTTTTTTCCTTTTCCTAAAAAGTTTTCTAGCCTCCCGAACACAAAGTTCAATTTTTGGCTCACATTTATTTTGTTGTCTGCAAATATATTCAATTTGCTCTGGTCTAAAATTTGTCACTTAGTAAAGAGTTACAAACTTTCAACAAAAACAATCAACATTAAATTAATTGAGGTTAAATACATGAATACATGTTAAAACAGTATGACAAAATGCTGGTTTTAATCCTTTCAAATAATAATTTTGACTTTTGAGTCCCTTTTTTCTCAGCTGCAAGTCTGTTCAATTTGGACGACAAGTCTAAAATGTCCTTTAGTAAGGAGTTAACCCTTTGCCAGCCAACAAAAATGTTGTAGACTTGTCAAAATTGAAAGCATCTAAGGACGACAATTTAAATGTATGTGCTTCAAACCATACAATTTGTCTTTGATATGGTAAAAAAAATTGTGGGAAAAGGAAAAAATGCTGCTTACCATCATTTTCTCATTTTCCCACGGTGACAATATTTTCAGAAGGCTTTGCCCTTGGGGTTGTTATAGCTCAGGACTGTGTGGTAAAGGGTTCAAGGACAGAGTGACTATTTTTTTATATACAGACAGACTGACTGACAACTGGATAGGATGTTTTTTTTTCCTGTCGATATTCAAGGACAGAGTGACTATTTTTTTATATACAGACAGACTGACTGACAACTGGATAGGATGTTTTTTTTCCCTGTCGATATAATTAATGTCTACTTATAGCAACTGAAAGTCTCTTGCCAGACAACTCTTCTTAGTAAAGTTAATTCAATGTACAATGTACATTTCCTTTATCACTAACTACTTTTTGAAAACATTGTGAAAAAGGAATTGCTCCTTATCAAACGATAGTTTCCATATCAATCCAGAGACATTCTTCATTTCCGAAGGCTTTTTACCAGATGACAAAATTTTTCAGGAGTCCATATGGAAAGTTTTCATAGGTGACAACTTTATCGTGGCTCAAATGGTTTTAAATTTAAACCTGATGACAAATTCTTGAAATGTCCAAACTGAAAGCATTTGAAAACGACAAAACAAATGTTGAAATTTGTTTTTGCAAGGGTGGAAAACACTGTGAGAAAAGGAGAAACTGCTGCTTACCAGCATTTTCTCCTTTTCCCACAATGTTTTCAAACGCCTTCCTCCCAAAGGTCTTTAAAACACAGCACTGTTTGGGAAACGATTAAACATTTCAAAACATAGCTACAGCTTAACTACTCTTGCCTTTCCTGCATATCAATAGCATGAAGCTGGACTCTGGATTGTCTTGCTCTAGGAAACTCTCACAAGATACCAGGAACCTTTGATAAGGATCAAACACAGAACCCTAGAACTTCTGGATTCCAAATAAGACACAACACATTAGCTATACAAGACCTCCACATGTTATTTAGGCATACCTTATCTAAGAGCCGAGCTCTGGCAAAAGGGGGTATATTTCATGTGTCTATTTTTAGAAATGTTATGGGTAAAGAAATGTCATAATTTAAGCTGGGGGGAATTATTTCCCCGTCACAGTGAATATTTTCCTCCTGCCAAAAATCTGGAACTACTTTTTTAAGTTTAAGTTTTTAAGTTTTAAAAGTGGCATTCGTTGACAAAATAATCAGAGGAAATATATAATTTATTTCATCAGCTTGTGGTTAATATGGGGAAATATTTGCCTCAAAAGGGAAAGATCCGCGAAAATAATTCGCATACCTTTCCCTTTTTCGGCAAATATTTCCCCGTATTAACCACAAGCTGATGAAATAAACTCTATTTAATGCATCTCTGTGATGCATTATACCAAGAAAGGCATCAGATAATTTTGGATCGATAAAACCTATTTAGTCTAGTAATCGAGTGAATCTAGAGGTCGACTGGTTCTTTGACATGCAGAAAATGTACAAATACCAAAAAGTTCTGAATCATGTCAGCCTACACGGAGTGCGCAAACTGACATAGATTGATACTTTTTGCAGATGCATTAAGCCCCCTTTCACAGAGCATGACTCAAATTTATTCATTACTTGTTGTTAAAAGTGACATTAAGGAGAAGTATTTAACCCTTTACCACACGACCAATTTTAGACCTGTCCGAATTGAAAGCATTTGCAGAGGACAGTTTCAAAGTGGATCATATGAAATGATTTTTCTTTGATAGGGTAGAAAACATTGTGGGAAAAGGAGAAAATGCTGGTTACCAGCATTTTCTCCTTTTCCCACAATGTTTTCAAAAGCCTTCTCAATCAGGGGTGTCAAAAGTCGTCATTGTGTGGTAAAGGGTTAAACCCTTCACAAACATTCACAAGTTTTAACAATCCTGAGGAGGAAGGTTTTTGAAAACATAGTGGGAAAAGGAGAAAATGCTTGTGACCTGTATTTTCTCCTTTTTGCACAATGTTTTCTGCCATATCAAATCCTATCACTCATGCTACATTTTATTTGTCATCTGCAAGCTTTCTCAATTTGGAAGAGTCTAAACCTTTGTTGTTTGGTAAAGAGGTAACCCTTAGCCTTACAGGCCTGACCTATTGTGCTTTTGTAGATAGTGCAGATCAAGATAAGATTGCAGGATATGCAGTCTGATCTGTCATCTTTGCTGTCACATAGAAAAGAATTGGTAATCTGGGTTTTTCTACTGGTTTCCATTTTTTATAGAATTTATTTAGCAATTTAACCTTTTACAGCATGATCTAAAGTTTTAATGATCCTGAGGAAAAAGCCTTTTGAAAACTTATGGGAAAAAAGAAGAAAATGCTAGTAACCAGCATCTTATCCTTTTCCCACAAGGTTTGCTGCACTTATTATCATCATTTCACTTGCATTTGATTTGTCATCTGCAAACACTTTCAATTAGGACAAGTCTAAAATTTTATCTTTTGGCAAAGAGTTGGCTAAAAGAAAAGGAAAATGCCATTTTAATGATGAAAAGTGTTGGGGTAACACACATCCGCTATTTTCCTGCAATGTTTTAAAAACTGTAAATCACCTGCACATATATTGATACCACTGAGAAATGACAAATCTAGGTTGTTTGTCCTTTTTCATTCATATGAAGTACATCCTGGGAAAAGAATTCATTGTCAATGAAAAGCTGCTTTTCCTACATTATAAGTAATTCTTAGCCAAAAGATAAAAAATTTAACCAGTGCAAATTGAAAGTATTAGCAGACAATAAATTATGTGTGCCTCAAAATCTTTAAGATTTGGGATTGTGTGGCTTGTGCATTTCTTTTGGCAAGTTCTTTTGGTCCTTTTCCTACAATATACTTGATAATTAACCTGCAAACTGCAAATAAACATAGAGAAAACTTCAATCCAGTAGTATGAAACCCAACTTTGTATACAGCCCTTTCCGCCAGAAAAGTCTCTCCAAATCGGACAATATAGATCTAAGACCATACGGCACGTTCACTGCAATCTGGTTTCGATTCACTACCCGCATTCCGCGCATTGAATCCCGCTCTGTAATCTAAGGTTATGATAGTCTTAAGTTTAATAATAAATGTTATTATGGAGAAAGACGGGAGAGAGGGGAGAAAAAAAAATAAGATTTACCTTTTTCCGTCGCATCAACCGTATTTCACATGTCGATGTATCTACGATGATGTTAATTTCACGTCTCACTGGAAATCATGCTATGAACCTGGAATCACGCGAATTTTCCCGCAGAAATTACATTCAGGGGCTTTATTTACTTTTTCCTGACAAAGACCGTTGAAAGTACTGAAGTATCCTTTTCATCTTAAATTCTGTCTGATGCGCAAAATCGAAAGCTCCCCATACACCAGGCGCCAGTCTTGTTAAATAAATCGGGGAGTTATGTGCCACACTGTCTGCGGGGTTACAATCAATGTATTCTAACATTAGACGGGCGCCAGCGTCTGACGCCTCGTGCAGATATACAAAATGTCGATCGCGTCGCGACGTAGCGTCGCTAATCAGACATATAGAAGTGTGAAGGCAATAAATGTTAGGCTGGGAGACTCAAAGTTATCATAAGTTTAATTTTTATCCCATATTCTGTCTGTCGCAACTTCTGATGTCAATAAATAACTAAGAGTCTAGAAGAAGATCAGCCTGGACATTTGTATAGTTTCATCTTGATTAACACTTTTCATACAAATTAACTGTTCGTCAGACGACATATTTTTTTACTTCTCTATTTTGAAAGAATGTGCAGACGACAAATGAAATGTGACTCAAATGACGGGATTTGTGGGAAAAGGAGAATATATGCTGCTTATCAGCATTTTCTTCTTTTCCCACGATGTTTTCGAAACCTTTTTTCTCAAGCTCAGGAATCTAGAGATCATTAAACTTTGTTATAACATGAATAAGTGGACCATGGAACGATGTTAGTTGAATTTCGAATTTCACTTGCGCCATGTACATACCTTTCCTGCGCATGTACAGCCTGATCTTAATCCACGTTACCAGAGTACAGTCGATATTTCGAGGAACAGCCCTATTTTGAAGTATATTAACAGTATTTTGTCACAATATTTTCTTTACAAGGATCTTTACAATAATTAAAGTTTACAAAACTATCTTAATTGTAGCATTAGAATGTTTTTTTTTTTTAAAACAAAACCCACACAGATCATGGCCTTTGAAATGTGTTTTTACCAGACAGCAAAATTTCAATCTGAAAGCATTGACAGATGGCAGATATTGGTTCAAATGGTGGAATACATGTTTGAAGAGGGGGGTGGTAAACATTGTGGGAAAAGGAGAAAATGCTGGTTACCAGCATTTTCTCCTTTTACCACAAAGTTTTTAGAACCCTTCAACCTTGGGTCCATTACAACACGGGCCCCGGTTCTTAGGGAAAGAGTTAAAGGCATATGGCATTATTTAAAATTAGAACGCGCAGTCTGATCCTGTATTTTCATTGTCCGACAGTATCTGAAAAGGTAGCAATCAATATCCCCTAATGTCAAGCTGTATTCATAGATTAAACATTGATTCGTAATCATGGTCCCTTTTTTTTTAACAAGGATATTTTCAAAACATGTCCACCGAGAAATTGTTATGGGAGATGTGAGTTATCGACCCTTTAACTGTTAACCAAACGACAGAACTTTAGACTTGTCCAAATTGAAAACATTCGCAGAGGACTAAATAAATGGGAATCTAAAATTGAAATTTGTTTTGGGGAAGAATAAACATCATTGTGGAAAAAGGAGAAAATGCTGGTCTCAAGCTGTTACTCCTTTTTCCACAATGTTTTCAAAAGCTTTCTTTTCGTTAAAAGACCGGTTTGCTTTGTAAAGGGTAAACACAGAATCCCCAGTTTTAATTTATTTGCATAGTGTTTAACACCGTTTTCAACATTATTTTAGTTATATGGCGGCAACCAGTGCACTTATCAATGCTTTCCTGCAGTTTCTATTACCAGGGCTTCGCACAATATTCTCTCCAAGGCGATAGCTGATTTCCCTCAAAACTATTACTGAGACAATGGTCAGCGGTGAGAGAGGAATGAATCCTGTCGCAATTACTATCATCAGTTGTTCGGAAAGAAATTGCCCAAGCATTTTCAGCATTTCCTCTTTTCCCCACTTTGTTTTCATTTCTTCTAAAGACAAATTTTAGATTTTGAGTCACGTTTATCTTGTCGTCTGCAAATACTTTGACTATGGATCAGTCTCAAATTTTGTCGTCTGGTAAAGAGTTAACCGTTTAACAAGTCTAACCTTTCAGCCACAAAGGCGAAATCAGAGGTTGTTATGGATGGCAAATATCAAGATTAGACTGCAAAGAAAGTGCAGTCTGATCTTGGTTCTATGCCATCCGCTTGTTTTGTCGAGCCTACATGATTGATATCTATGAGTTTCAGTGGATGTACCTTCAGCCAGCAGTCGAGTTTATATATTCGGCGCTGACAGAGTTGGATTTAGCGCCAAACAAATGAACTGGACTTTTCAGTACAACTACCGAGATATAATTACGTTATTAACATTGACAGTGCTAAATTAACACAATGGACCACTTCAGTTATGAAAAAAATCCGCAATGCCATATTTTCATAGTTGTTAAGGCCAGAATATGTAACAAAGTACCGGACAGTGTAGATCCAAGATCAGATTGCACGTTCTGTGCAGTCTGATCTTGATTTACACTGGCTGCAAAAACAACTTGAATTGGTTCCAGCGCTTTATGAGTTAATATCTGAAAAAAACCTTTCCGACTGTTTTGATTTAAAGTCAGTACAGCTCTGTGTCATCTGATCATAATTTTCACTGTTAGGGAAAAAAATACAGATTTCAGCCATGCTCCGTGAGAAGCTATTTTAATGCCTCTCTGTGATGCATTATACAAAGGAAGTTATCACGTAATTATGGATCCAAAACATCAATTTCGTCTAACAACCGACTAGATCCAGAGGTAGAATGGTCCTTTGACATGCAGAAAATTGAGCAAAAGCAAAAGGTTTCGGTTCAGGTCAGCCTGCACGAACTGGGCAGTCTGACCCGAGTCGATACTTTTTGCAGATGCATTAGCCCTTTACCAAACAATCCCTGGTTTTTACGCCCCTGAAATAGAAGATTTTTGAAAACATTGTGGGAAAAGGAGAAATTGCTGGTTACCAGCATTTTCTCCTTTTCCCACAATGTTTTCTACCCTGCTGGAAACAAATTTCAATTTTTGAGTTACGTTTATTTTGTCGTCTGCAAGTGCTTTCAATTTGGACCAGTCTAAAATGTTGTCGTTTGGTAAAGAGTTAAACACCCTTTTTCACAGAGCGTGGCTCATATCACTGTGATTGGCGTCACGAAGCCGCTTAACTCTTGACCAGACGACCATGAATCATTTTAAACCTATCCAAATTGAAAGCTTTCGCAAACGACATTCTTTAGTATTCATTGTGGCTCAAATTATTGAATTTGTCTTTAGAAAACATTTAAGGAAAAGGAGGAATGTTGTATAGCACCTTTTTCTTCTTTTCTTTCAAATTTTTTTTCGAAAATCTTCTTGAGTGTCGTGAAAACACGGAATTGGTTGGTAAACGGTGTAGGGTAAAAAATCCCGTACATAATTAGATTCCGTTGTGCAGGCTTTGACTCTCAATGCGCCTGCAACTACATCTACCTTTGATGCCAGTGTAGATCAAGGTCAGATTTCACAAAACGCCCGTTCTGATCTTTGATCTACACTGTCCGTTTTGCTTAGACATTCTGAGGGAATAGCAACATTAAAAACGCAATTATTTTGGTCTTATTTTTAAGCTGCGAATGTCTGTTTGGTTTAACCCTTTTGGGGCCCACAGGCGAAAACGGCGACTTTTGCGGACAGCATAGATCAAGATCCGACTGCACAGAACGTGCAGTCTGATCTTGGATCTATACCGTCCGCTTGTTTAGTCAAGCCGATGAGACATAAATCCTTCTAAATCTCAGTGGATTCTATTTTATGTCGTCGGCAAGGTTCGAGTTTAGATCTATATATTTTGCCGCTGAAAGAGTTAATCGGCCATCTAAGAGTTATACGAGTATGAAATATCAATACAAAATCTGATAATTTTTTCTCGTCTGCAAAAAGGCGGTCTGTACAGAAAATGTATGCCGGAAACACGACGTGTGGCCATTATCACGTTAAAACTAATCATTTAGCAAACAATCCCGTTTTTTAACGACCACGAGGAAGATATATTTTGAAAACATTGTGGAAAAAGGAGAAAATGATTGTAACAAGCATTTTCTTTTCTTCCCACAACGTTTTCTACCCTTCTTAAAACTAGTTCAATCATTTGAGCAATAATTGAATTGGCGTCTGCAAATGCTTTCAATTTGGACAAGTCTCAAATTTTGTCGTCTGGTGCATAAAGAGTTAAGTTACATACACTCGACCGAGGTTCGATTCCAATGCTGGTCATCTAAATTTAAACCATGCTCCTTGAAAAAGGGGGGGGGGGGTCAATGCATCTGCAAAAGTATCGACCTACATGTAGGTCAGCCTGCGCAGTCCGCGCAGGCTGACCTGGGCCAACACTTGTTGCTTTTGATCAATTCTGTGCATGCCACGTGACCAGTGTACATCATGATTCAGTCGGTTGTTATACAAAATGAATTTTATTGGTCCATACTTATGTGATGATTTGCTTGGTATCATGTATCACGGAGATGCATGAAGCCCCCTTTTGCCAGAGCTTCGCTCATTGATTGAAAGTCTTTTGGATGAGACGTTAACCCCATGTCCCGCGTGACGGTGCTATACAAGTAGCACGCTAAAGAGTCAGTTGCATTATTCCGCGTAACATAACTAACAGTCCTCTAGGGATGCCGCCCATATGGCCAACCGATGTGGACCATGAATAAATGGAAATTCAATAGAATAGTTGACATTCAAAGGCGATGATTTACTCACACATTGAATGACGGGAATTCGGATCTTAGTGGTTGCAAGTTTCAGCGTGCGCACGTGTGTGTAAATTGTTTCATTTTCAGACTGCGACTTTGACTCAGACGAGGCTAGAGTGGGAAATTTCTGAAATAATAGACAATCAAAGTACTGAATGTACTGACAGACTAGCGAATTTGAAATAAGTGGCTATGTTACGTATAAAACTTGACTGGTTTATGCAAGATTGAAGAAAAATTGTCAAATTCGGTTATTGCGTCAATTCCAGTTCCATCGGTTCATTCCGGTTATTAAGTCCAATCCGGTGTAATCCAGATCCAGTTCAATCCATTGACTGTAGCCGACGCTCTTGACTATTTACTTCTCAAAACAAGAAATATCATGAAAAACTTCAGTTTGTTAACTTTCAATTTAACACAGGTTATTTCGTTAAAATGATATCTCCTACCTAAAAAGACCTCTTTTGATAGAAACATATAAGAGGTATTGCGTTTTGCATGTACATGTGGCCTCTTTGTTATAAGTCCATAATGAAATTAACCATTAAGCCCCCTTTTTCCATAACATAGCATTTGATTAGATAAAAACAAACAATGATTGTCTGTGACTTATGATAAACAAGATAAATATGAAGTTTCATAAAACTTTGTCCAGTAGTTAAAGAGATATCAGTCCATAATGGAAATATACATCAAGCCCCCTTTTTCGATGACACGGCATCAAATGAAAAAAAGAAAAGAATCTTTATCGGCGGACTATCATAAAGAATACATGTATGAAGTTCCATCAATTTCCATCAAGGATTTTAAAAGATGTCTGTCCAGATGGACAAACGGACAGACAGACAGTGTAGATCAAGATCAGACTGCACAGACTGTACAGAAAGTTTTGTTTAACTTTTTTTTAGCAGGTAAAGGATTAAATTGGATTATATAGTTAATCAAAAGCACAAGATGTAATAGTTAACTATTCAACTTTTTACAGAACAAAACATTTTACACCCCTCCAAATTCAAAGCTTAAAGTTAAATGTGGGTCAATTGATGAAACCTGATTCTAAAAGGGTTGAAAACAATATAAGGAGAAAATGCTGGTAACCAGCATTTTCTCCTTTTCTCGCATTGTTTTCAAAGGGCTTCCGTCCCACTTTCGTGAAAACTCGGGATTGTGTGGTAAAGGATTAATATACAAGACGTAAAATAAGAGTTTAACATATCAGTTTCACCTTCAAAAGATCTAAATAATGAATGACTGATGGAATGACAAGGGTTCCTTGTCCAGTGAGGGTTTATGTAGCTGGGATTCGCTACAAGTTACCGGGGGGGGGGGTATCTATTTTTAGATCCATTCATAATTTTAAGTACTGCTGTGTAGGAATCAGTGATATGAGCCTGATTTGCATAGGTCACTTAATTTACATATAAGCAAACATCATGTACCTTATCAATGACATCTTGCACGGTCTATTACTTTTTAAGTAGACATGTTCAAATCGGGATGGTAGAGATTCTGTGCTTTTTGTCAAAGTTGTCATATATGACAAAATTAAGATCTGTAACAATAATAAATTATATTCTGTGAGGCAGGATTTGGCAACTGTGGGTTTTTTGTTTACATTGAGTCTGGCTCAGTCTGGATGCCTATAGACTAGCTTCGCTAGTCTAAAAACAAAAGTACATTAAAACCGTGTTTTTCTGTTGGCATGTTGATGTATCAGTTATCTTTGGAGGCTAATTAGATCTACTTATAATTATTTTTTTTTTTGTTCGGGGATTTTGTTTTAATCAGCCAAGGCAAAATCGTATTCACCAACCATTCTTAAGAACATTCTTAATCTTATTCTCCATGATTTTTTAACGTTGAAAGTAACACAACTTCTGATTGGCTAAACCATTTGGTTTAGCCAATCAGAAGTTGTGTTACCTTCAAGTTTGGAAAAACTTGGAGAATAAGACTGAGAATGTTTTTAAGAATGGTTGGTGAATACAGACCCAGGCTGGTTCCGAGTTGCTATGCTACAGTCACAAATAAGAAACTATAGGCCTACTTCACGACTGACGGACAGCGTCTGTTACCCTAAATCGAGAAAATTATTGTTTGTAATTAAATCGTTTTATTTGTAACCTAAGGATACGTCGGGCGAGTTGCCGTCGGTTCGAGTCCTCTGGTGATAGATATTTTTGTTATATCAAAATCAGCTGAACCGCAAAAATTCAAACTCGAAGATCCTGAGCGTAACTGGAAGGTTACAAGTGATTTCAAAGTTGTATGGGATGGAACGTGGTTCGCTTCCCATGGCTGCCCAATCAAAAGTTACTTTTCGTCTTTTGGGTGATATTTCAGTTATGGCCTAGACCTCACCTGTACCGGCCGTATGGTGCATCGGTTAAAGGCCCAGGAACGTCCAAAAGTAAACAATGTGGGCTTACGGTTAAGATGCACATTTCAAATAAAAACAATTAAAAGTATGGAAATAATGGTGAGGATGACAATCTGTTATTGTACGGTAGACCCAATTGTTAGTCGCTGGATGAAAATGAATTTTTAAATAAAGTAAAAAATCTGCTAAGTCGTTCCTAGGATCGTATATAGAACTTATTGTAAATATACGATCCCTGGTCGTTCTTTTGTTCACGTTTTATAGCCTACCTGGTTTTAGAATTTATTTTTCTGCTAACGACTAACATTTGGACCTACCGTACAATAACAGATTGTCATCTTCACAATAGCTCCCAAAATTTCAAACAGTATACTGGCAAGGTGCATTTTAACACCGAGTTGTTTATTTTTGGCTGCTACTGGGCCTTTAAACATGGGTTTTTTTGGGGGGGGGGGGGGGGGGGAAAGAAGGAGGTTACGTAGTTACGGAACCGGCCGAATCGTGACGAATGAAAATAAAGATACCCGAGGTCAAGGCCAGTGAATTCGTACTAGATATTGTTCGGTTATCAATTAAACCTTTGCTCAGTCTAAAGATTTAACTATGTAATGTGTAGAAAACAGGCAAGATCAATTGTATTGAAGCAAAACATTGATTAAGATTTTGTGGTGATTCTTTCATAACAGGACTTCCTGCAACACATCTTTAGGCTAGAACAAATATCTTGAAAAGTCGAGTCTTCTCGCTGAATTTACGATCAGTCATTTGCAGTCATTGTCACCTTGCGGTATGTTTATGAATATACTTTTTGATTCGAACGTTATGTTTCTCATTCGCTGTGGTTTGGCTTATTATATCTTTTTGGTGAAGACAATTAGGCGCTTCCGTGTGCATAACTGAATCTGCATGACAATCAAAATACTGAGAGTACTGCAAAACAAAGATGAATTACCCTCTGAGCAAGGCTTCAGCTACCCCCGATTCGGGGACTAGCTCCGATGTTATTTTTGTGATTGTTTCTCCGGAGACCCAGTCACAAAAATAACATCGGAGCAACCCAACAGACTGAAGTTAGGCTTCAGCAGCAGTTTAGTACATGGACTACCTTCAGTCTGAAGGTCTCAAAGCCCTCCTTAAGGTCGTTAAATCTCAGGATTGTGTGGTAAAGGGTTAACTCTTTACCACACAATCCCGACTTTTAACGACCCTGAGAAAGAAGCCTTTCAAAAACATTGTTGGAAAAGGAGAAAATGCCGGTAACCAGCATTTTCTCCTTTTCCCACAATGTTTTCTACCCTTCCCTAAAGGAATTTCGATCGTTTAGTCACATTCATTTTATTGTCTGCAGATGCTTTCAATTTGGACCAGGCTATAATTTTGTCGTTTGGTAAAGGGTTAAGTACAGCTTACATTAGACTAAAGGCCAGGAACTCAGGGACGTCTTCATAGAATGATGATATAAAAATGAAGACTTTGTATCTTATCATAAGGAAAGAAAACCTTCTTTTCATTCAATTGGAAAACATAGTTGGAAAAAGATCAATAGCTTGTTATAAGCAATTGTTTCTTTTGCCACAATTTTTCTGTATTTTTGGTAGACAGAAAGTTGTCCTATGTGGAAACTTTTTTTTGAATCTAAGCTTTAATTTTTTGTAGAATGAAGGTGGCTGTCATTGGAGCTGGAGCCAGTGGGCTGACAGCTATAAAATGTTGTGTTGAGGAGGGATTGGAACCAACCTGCTATGAGAGAACCAATGACATTGGAGGACTATGGAGATATACAGATGAAGTTCAAGAAGGACAAGCTAGTGTCATGAAATCAACAGTGAGTCATTCGCTTAAAGGCGTTTCAGCGAGTTATTTCTAGCGCATAGAATTTCATGAAATTTGACACAGAAACACTTCAAAGTATGTTCTTTCGATATGCAAAGAGATAATCAGACGTTGCTTGATGAACCAAAAAGTTCTGAGCCCACAAAGAACATAACCCTTTTTTCAAATTATACAAAAACCCAATTATTGCAGCGTACGTCAGAATTTTGTGATTAAAATCTGTAATTTCAGTCAAATCATGTTCTCTGTGTTTTAAATTCATAGTGAACCAATGGATCCTCTGACTTTGATGAGAAATTAACA
Organism: Hippopus hippopus; assembly: GCA_946811185.2. NCBI lineage: Eukaryota > Metazoa > Mollusca > Bivalvia > Cardiida > Cardiidae > Hippopus > Hippopus hippopus. The sequence goes on along the minus strand of OX328098.1, from coordinate 47,466,999 downwards.
GATATTTCAAATTAATGATACGCTATCAATCTTTCAATAAAACCCTTAGCCCACAAAAATGCTTATTTTATCACAGAAAATCAGGACATTATTTGACCCTCAAAAAAATCTAGCGCAAAGATTTTTCTCAGTTTTCTCAGAAATATACATGATTATATCCTTTATCAAAAAATTAAAAAAAAAAGATAGGTTGCTAGGCTACTTTTCCCAATATTTGAACTCAATTACCTCCCTTGGAACAATGAAAATGACACAAAACATCCAAGATTTCAAATTACTTAGTAAGATGTATTATTTCTAGCACTAAATCATGTTTTTTTCACATTAAAGATTGTACTGTGTCAACCCTATCCTTGATATAGTCTCGATTTAACATTGGTATGGGACGGCTTTGTAAAACATATTGGTAAAAGGGGTAATTGTTCATTACAAGCAATTGTGCCTTTCCCCACAACATTTTCTGCACAAACAGTTCTGTTAGTCTCATTTAAACCTTGTTTAATTTGTCATCTGCAGCTTCTTTCAATTTTGAAGTTTCAATTTAATTCATTTAGGAAAGGGTTAATACCAAATACATGTTGTATATTTTAATAGATGGGAGAATGGAAGAACAGTACAAGTAGAACTGTCCAGGAATTACTCAAAGGCATAGATTACTTACGAACCTTATAGCAAAATGAATCAAACGATCCTGATTTCTATCAATACCCAGGAAAGAGGGTTTGAAAATGTTGAAAAGGAGAAAATATTTGTAATTTTCTCTCTTTACCACACTAAACTTACTATCCGGATAAGTAATGTCCGACAAATGTACATGTTCCGTTTTCGCTGTTTAGGGATGATTTACACCTTCATAAACTGATATTTTTAAAGAAAATGTATCTACCACTACTTTCTTCACGTCTTGCAGCAAAAATCAGTAGTCCAATAATAGTACTACAATCAGACAAAGTTACGCGCTAGAAAACAGAGAAGCGAAGAGACATGCGAAAAAATGTTGCGCACTGACAACCTGACGAAACGTCGTTTATTTGTTTTTGCACAATGTATTTTCCAAAAGTTGTAAATTGGAATGTAAGATGTAGGATATGATTGCACAAAATTATAACAATTAACTCTTTACCAAACAATCCCTGGTTTTAACGACCCTTGGAGAGACGCCTTTTGAAAACATTGTGGGAAAAGGAGAAAATGCTGGTTACCAGCATTTTCTCCTTTTCCCACAAGGTTTTCTACTCAATCAATGACAAATTCTGCCATTTGAGCCATCTTTAATTTGTCGTCTGCAAATGCTTTCAATTTGGATCAGTCTAAAATTTTGCCGTTTGGTAAAGAGTTAAAGTTCCTGGCCTTTATTCACCAACAATCCTTAACTCTTTACCAAACGACAAAAATTTGGACTAGACCAAATTGATAGTATTTGCAGACGACAAAATAAATGTAGCTCAAATGATAATTTCTTCCTTAAATCTGGTAGAAAACATCGTGGGAAAAGGAGAAAATGCAGGTTACCAGCATTTTCTCCTTTTCCCACAATGTTTTCAGAAGGCTTCTTCCTCTGGGTTGTAAAAACCAGGGATTGTTTGGTAAAGGGTTAACTTTTTACCACACAAAAAGAATGAAGACAAATAACAATTAAAATATGGCTCAAATGATGGAATTTGTCTTTGATAGGGTAGGAAACATTGTTGGAAAAGGAGAAAATGCTGGTTACCAGCACTTTCTCCTTTTCCCGACAATGTTTTCAAAAGGCTTCTTTCTCAGTGTGGTTAATATTCAGGATTGTGTGATAAAGGGTTAAGTCTTTACCAGTCAACAAAAGTTCAGTATTTTCCAAATCAAAAGCATTTGCAGACAACAAAATAAATGTGCCATGCTCTGGCAAAAGGGGGCTTAACGCATCTCTGTGATCCATGGTACCAAGCAAGCCAACACAAAATTATGGATCCATTATGTCCATTATTTTGAACAACCGACTTCATCATGAGATAGACTGGTCCTTGGATGTACAGAAAATTTCCCTATAGCGAAAAGTTTCGGCCCAGGTCAGGCTGACTTGGGTAGATACTTTTCACAGATGCATTAAGCCCCCTTTTCACAGAGCATGGCTCAAATGTTGCTCATATAATTGTTTTTTTCTATGAAAGGTTGGCAGACAATGTGGTGAAGAGGATAAAATTTTGGTTACCGGCATTTTATCCTTTTCTCAGTTTGTTTTCAAAAGCTTTCTTCCTTAGGGTCTTTAAAACTCAGGGTTGTGTGGTAAAGGGTTAAAAGCCTTTTAATCTAATTTTCTAGAATTTTCTAAATTTCAAACTAACGTGATTTTTGATTAGCTAAACCAAATATTCAGTTATTGTCTAAACCTAGGATTAGAATGTGATTTAAAATGTTCAATGAATTTGAGCCAAGGATTACAAAACATATTGTAATTGTAATTCAGTGAAAAAATTACTGCATCAGATTTCTAGATCTTCTTTCCTTCTTACTTTCATAGATTTTTTTGTGATTTGAATTACACGTACTTTGAATGATTTTACGTGAAATTGATTTTTTCCCCTGATTTTGGGTAATGTCGACTGATTTTTGGTGATTTGATTATTTTCACAGATTTTAGGTTTTTGATTACCATCACTGTTTTAGATGATTTTGATTACAGTCACTGAATTTAGGTGATTTTGATTGCTTCCACTAATTTTTAGTTGATATTGATTATTTTAACTAAATTAACCCTTATCCTGCTAAATAAGTGAAATGAAACTTTTAAGCTGACAGTAGAAACCTAAATTTTCCTTTTTCAAAGGTATATTTTGGGAAGATATCTACTTATCGGACAGTGTAGATCCAAGATGAGACTGCACCTTCTGTACAGTCTGATCTTGATCTACACTGTCCACAAAAGGTCAGTGAGTCAGGCTTAGCAGCCCAAGGGTTAAGGTAATTTTATTTTCTTCGTTTAATTGTAGGTGATTAACACTAGTAAAGAGATGATGTGTTACAGTGATTTCCCAATACCTGCGGAGTACCCAATCTTCATGCACAACAAATATGTGCAGCAGTATTTCCATCTGTATGCAGACAAGTTTAACCTTAGAGATCACATCAAGTTTCAAACAGAGGTAAACCAGTTTGTTGCTCTTCCCAACTCTTTTTGTTTGACTTTTTACCACACAACACAATTTTGAACTCGACTGAATTAAAAGCTTGTGCAGATAAAAAAATAAATGTAGCTCAATGATGATTTCTGTCTTTGATAGGGTAGAAAATATCGCGGGAACAGGAGGAAATACTGGTTACCAGCATTTTTCTCCCTTATCCACAATAAATGTTTTGAAAAGGCTTCTTTCTCCAGGGTCTTTAAAACTCAGAACTATCTGCTAAAGGGTTAACTGTATTTCATGGCAAATCAAAGCTCTATACAAAATGACAACATTTTTGGTTTGTCTAAATCCAAATCATTAATTTATTTCGCAGAAGACATATTAAATTTGGCTCAAATGATAAAAATTTTATCTGATAGGTCGAAATCATAGTGGGAAAAGGAGATAATGCAAGTAACCTGCATTTTGTTTTTTTCTCACAATCTGTTTTCAAAAGTCTTCCTCTGCAAAATCTTTAAAACTCAGAATTGTTTGGTAAAGATTTATCCCACAGAATGATATATAGTAAACAGACATTGCTTTACAAGAAAAAAAAAAGCTTGGTTCTGCTGAGGTTTTACTGAAAATAGCTGACAGTGTAGACTTAATCACATTGCAGGTTCATTGAAGTCTTGTCTAAGCAATCAAACTTGTCTCTAACTTCGCGCTGAACAATAAAAGAAAAACATATACCAGTACTGCACAAACCATTTGAAGGTAGTTTTGGTCAAAGTATATCTCAAACTATAGGACAGTCTTGATATAAAATTATACTGTTATTCTGTGCAGTCTGATCTTTATCTACATTGTCTTCAAAAGCAGCTATCATTGTCCTCAATTTGTCTTACAAGCAAAAAAGAAGTCTAAAGATTTTAAACTTTGTTATTTTGGCTTGAATATCTCTCAAGGCATAGGACAGTGGCGGTTCAAGAGAACTCTGCACAATTTGTGCAGTCTGGTCTTGATCGGAATTGTCTGCAAAGGCTTTAAGGTTTTTATTTTCAGGTTGTGCATATTAAAAAAACTGAAGATTTTTCAACAACTGGTCAGTGGGAGTTGAGAATTACCAACAAACAAACAGGTAATGTCAACATGTATTTCATAGCTTCAGTACTTTTAACCCTTTACCACACAATCTTGAGTTTTAGTAACCTTGAGGAAGAAGCCTTTTGAAAACATTGTGGGAAAAGGAGAAAATGCTGGTAGCCACATATGAATTTGTTGTCTTTGAGTGCTTTCAATTTGGACAAGTCTAGAATTTTGTTGTCTGGTAAACAGTTAAATTTTAACATACAGAATATGATTGTACAGACATACTAGTACTGCAGACTAAAACAAGTGCCAGGTATTGGAAAAAAAAAAGGAAACACCTGTCCTGAGTGATATACTTAAGGTTATTGCAAAAGGAGCAGATGCTGTGACACTTGCAACATTGTTTTCAAAATCTGTCTGCTACAAGGACATTATTAGTTGTACGGTCAGGTGGCAGGGGACTTGTTCATGGCTGTGGCGAATCATATCAACCTGAGCCGTGGGGTGGCGACATGATTCACCACAGCCGTGAACAAGTTTCCAAGTCCCCTGTCACCTGACCATACAACAAATTTATTATACTGCAAAGTTTTACCATTCCAATTGGTATTCAGGGAAATTTCCCCATTTCATGTTCTCACAAATTGAGTTTGCTGACAACACAGAATTTACCTTCTGAGTGCCCCAATTCAATAAAAATTGACCTCACTGAGAATTGATGTCACTGAAACCTTTGTAAAACGTGCAGTTTGGTGCATAAACTTGATGATGTCACTGTGATAGACATTCGACATATTTTTATTCAAAGATGGATTAAAAACAACTTCAAGGTAAGTAACTATACATTTTAATGATTTGTAAGTAAAAGTATACGACCAGTAGTTGCCTCAAACGACCATTTGGTTATCCCTTTAGCGTTACAATGTATGAGTTTCAGCACTTCACAGTTTGCTCACCTGACAAAGGGATGGCACGTTTTAACCCCTTGTATAAATTTGTTTTAGAATGACAGCAAATGATAATACATGTAACTGTATTCATTTGTTTTCAAAAATAGTCCATTCATTCCGTTTAATGACAACTATCAAGGGAAACTATTGATTATACGGTGCAGGCTACTCAGTGTGTTTGTCTTGTGGGCGGCTCGTATCGGTCGATTCCGCCATTTCGGATGTTGTGTTGAAAGTGTGGTCATGTATACGGGGCTGCCAAAAGGGAAAGTGCTTTTACTTGGATTTTGCCAGTGTACATGACTGTATGTACGGGGCGTATTATCCAGTCAGATCGTGAGAAATTTCTTTGCAATATAATAAGAAAGGTTGTACTTGAACTTAAATCATCTATCTACAGCATGTCAGATTATGGGACGTGTATAAGAAAACCGAGTACTGTTCTCAGTTCCAATGACTAACTCTTTCCCAATCGACACATTTTAGACTCTCCAAAATTTGAAACATCTGCAGTCAACAAATTAAAAATTGGTTCAAATGAGCATAAGTTCTATGATAGGGTGGAAAATATTGTGGCAAAAGGAGAAAATGCTGGTGACCAGCTATTCATCTTTTTTTTAACCTCGATTTTTTCAAAAGCCTTCCTGCTCAGGGTCATAAGAACACATTCATAATTGGTACAAATGAATGTAAGTTCTATGATGGGGTAGAAAACATTATGGTAAAAGGGTAAAATGCTGGTTACCAGCATTTTATCCTTTTTCCACAATGTTTTCAAAAGTTTTCCTTCACAGGGTCACTAAAACTCAGGATTGTGTGGTAAAGGGTTAAATCATGAACACCTAAACTACTGTTGTACTAAATCCTTGATAAATGAAATCATCATCCTCATTGGGTATTTGGCTGTTTTGATTTAAACATCACACAAAATTTTAGGCAGTGTAGCTTATTGTTCCAAGGTAGTATTACATGTTCTGTGCAGTGTGATCCTGCTCTATACTCTCTGCAAAAGCAGCTAGAACTGTGCTCTGCTGTTTTAGGCTCAAATATGATTAACCATTTCTAAAACAACAAATTTTGGACTCTTCCATATTCAAAACATCTGACCCCATGTTTTTTTTAATTTGCATTTCCAAATTTTCTGAATGTCCCCATAAATTTACATCTTGCCATCTTAAATTCACTTGAAGGGGGTCAAATGACCCCAGAGATTTTCAGAGAAAATCCTGGGTTTGTTAAAACTTGGGATTGTTTGATAATGGGTTTAACCCTTTACCACACAATGCCGACTTTTAACGACCCTGCAAAAGGAGACTTTTGAAAACATTGTGGAAAAAGGAGAAAATGCTGATAACCAGCATTTTCTCCTTTTCCCACAATGTTTTCTACCCTATCAAAGAAAAATTGAACCATTTGAGTTACATTGAAATTGTCGTCTGCAAATGCTCTCAGTTTGGACAAGGCTGAAATTTTGTCGTCTGGTAAAGGGTTAAAAGGGCTGTGACTATCATCTAAGATATGTACATGTACATAAAATTATTTTACAGGCAAAACAGAGGATCTTGTTTATGATGCAGTGTTGTTAGCTACAGGTCACCATGCAGAAGTACATAAACCAACGTTTCCTGGACTTGACAAGTAATAGTTTAGTTTTCAATCTTAAAGCCCCTATCGCTGCCAAAAATAAATTTTGTGTGTGTTAAAATGCATTTAGGTTTAAATCATAACAATGAAAATTATCTAAATTACTGTTATTGTACGGTCGGTCCATGTGTTGGTTGTTGGCAGAAAAATTAAATCTAAAACTAGCTTAAAAGTTGCCAGGTTGCCCTATCTTTTGTTTGCTTTTAACCTGATTTGAAAATTAATTTTTCTGCCAGTGACTTACACTTGGACAGACTGTACACTAATAGATTGTCATCTTCACAATAATTTACTTACTTTTTAATTGGCATAATTTAAATTCAAATGCACTTTACCCCCCTATTGTTTACTTTTGGCAGTCATAGGGCCTATAACTCGGTACTAGACCACAAAAATTTGGATTCGTCCAAAGCATTTGCAGAAGACATTTCAGATGTGGCTAGAGTTATGCTTTTGGCTGTGAAAGGGTAGTAAACCTTGTGGTTTCAAATCTTAACCCTTTACCACATGATGAAATTTTGGACCGTACCAAACTGAAAGCATTTGAAGTCAACAATTTAAGTGTAGCTCAAATGATGATTTCTGTCCTTGATAGGGTAGAAAACATTGTGGGAAAAGGAGAGAATGCTGGTTACCAGCATTTTCTCCTTTTCCCACAATGTTTTCAAAAGCCTTCCTTACCAGAGTCGTGAAAACCAGGGATTGTTTGGTAAAGGGTTAACTCGTTACCTTTTGACAAATATTTGAAGTCATCCAAATTGAAAGCATTTGCAGATGGCAATTCAGCGGTGGCGCTGAAATGATGCTTTTTGGCTGTGAAAGAATAGGACGTTGTGGGAAAAAGAGAAAATGCTAGTTACCAGCATTTTTCTCCTTTTTCCAGTACTTTCTCAAAAGATTTCTTTATCAGGGTCGTTAAAACTCAGGATTGTGTAAGAAAGGGTTAAGTACATGTACATGTAATTTTGTCAAGGCATGAAATGTACTGATAGTTAAGTTATTTTCTGGGTCCTACTTTTGACTGTGTTGCATTTGTTTAGGTTTTAATGTAAATGTGTTGTGTTTGCATTTCATGTAAAGTGAAGTTATTTACATCAGTTATTTTGTTATTTATAGTGCATAAGTTCAGGGAAAGGAAAGCATTGTATGTTACTTGAATGTGAAATAAAACAATTGTGTGTGAAATTAAAAACCAGTCAAACCTTTTTTTACCCATTACCAAACAATCTCTGGTTTTCACGACCCAGAGAAAGAAGCCATCTGAAAACATTCTAGGAAAAGGAGAAAATGCTGGTATTCAGCATTTTCTCCTTTTCCCACAATGTTTTCTACCCTTCCCAAAACAAATTTCCATTTTTGAGTCACATTAATTTTGTCATCTGCAAATGCTTCCAATTTGGACTAGTCTAAAATTATGTCATTTGGTAAAGAGTTAAGCAGTTCTTTGACAACTCAGAAAGAAAAACTGGAAATTTTTTTAATCATCCATGAATAAATTCATCATCAATTAATTCTTGTCCTGAATAAAGGGGGCATAATTTAACTTCTTACCAAACCGCAAACTCATGGACAAGACTAATTCAAAGCATTTGCAGACAACAAATTAGTTGCAGCTCAAATGATGATTTTATTCTTTGATAGGGTAGGAAACATAATGGGAAAAGGAGAAAATGCTGGTAACCAGCATTTTCTCCTTTTCCCACAATGTTTTCAAAAGCTTTCTTCTTCAGGGTTGGTAAAACTTGGTAAGATTTAACTGATGGATACTTTTTAACAGGAGTTTATTTTTACACAGGTTTAAAGGGCAAGTAATTCATACCCATGACTATAAAACCCCAAAAGGTTTTGAGGATAAGAGAGTTGTGATTATTGGTATAGGGAACTCTGGAGGAGACTTAGCTGTGGAAATGAGTCGAACAGCCTCCCAGGTATGCTTCAACTCTTTGCCAGTGGGGAAAACAAAGCTTAATCCAATACGACATAAACATTTTCTTTCTGCGGGTATTTAATTTCTGCTTTTTCTGCGGACCAACTCAAGGCTGCAGAAAATAAACATGTGGATTATAATGTCCAATTTTGCACCCAACAAAACAGCATATAAAAACATGGATGACTTCCGATTATAGGGTTACGTATAAAACACTGGTGTGGTCAATCCTGCTATGAAACGGCGATATTCATCGAATAACATTGATCTTTAGGAAATGTCACTCAAGTATGACTTCTTAATGCTGGTAAATGTCGGATTAAATCTTTTAATGAAGATTTAACATCCAATTAGCAGGCCCCATTTTATGTAAACGCTGATTTTAATTTTGGTATTATACCTGTATGTGTTTTCGCATTTAAGTGTTGAAATCACCATGAGTCAAATTCACACATTTCAAACATGACAATAGGTCAACACTTATCATCTTACTTATGTTAAATTACGGTATTGTTATCGACCATAGATTTACAACTATGGGAAACTCGTAATTGTGTTGATATACGTATAGATTACAAAACCATCGATCTTCAATAAGGTAGTATCTTAAGACCAGCGGATGGGGATATCTATCCAATATTTATACATAGCCAAAAGTCTCGAGAAACGAAGTAGATTGTTGTCACCTATAATTCTCGTAATTCAACTGCAGCAGCTATTAAATACCAAAAATGCTCAGTCTGGAATCGCAGAGAAAAGGTTCGCAGAAATTTAAGCACCCCTCTATTTGGAAAAAAACGCAGAATTTGGAACCCACAGAAAAAAACCCACTTGTATGATACCACACAATCCCCAGTTTCAACAACTTTGAGGAAGAAGACTTTAACTCTTTACCAAAGGACAAAATTTTAGACAGGTCCAAATTAAAAGCACTTGCAGACTACATTTCAAATGTGGCTCAAATGATGGAATATGTCTTTGACAGAGTAGAAAACATGGTGGAAAAAGGAGAAAATGCTGGTTACCAGTATTTTCTCCTTTCTCCACAATGTTTTCAAAAGGCTTCTTCCTAAGAACGTTAAAACTCTGGATTGTGTAGTAAAGCGTTAAAACATGAAAACTTTGGGAGGAGGAGAAAAATGCTAGTTACCAAAATTTTTTCCTTTTCCAAAAATGTTTCAAAAGCCTCATTTTACAGGTTGTAAAAAGGATTATTCTGTAAAGAGCTAAAATGGAGACTTGGACTTTTTGGTAAAGGGTTAAGCTGCACAATAAGCAAATTTAATTTTGGCAAGTTTTGCAAAGAATCTTTACAAAATCTGGTAATCTACTTTTTTCTGTTTTTACCGGCAAAGAGGTAAGCAAGCAAAAAATTTTTATTGGTCCCCAAATGGTAGTTTTGATAATAATAGGATTGTTAAAAAGCCACCTGTGTTAAGAGGCTAGATCATTTTAGTGGCTGTTAAAGACAAGGTTGATTATATCTAACAGGTTTATTTGAGCACAAGAAGAGGAAGTTGGATCATAAATCGTGTAGCAGACAAAGGCATGCCTGTAGATATGATGAATACCACTCGCTTTCTTATATCTCTCAAAGACATGTTCCCAACATTAGGGAGCATGTATTTTGAGTACCAGCTCAATAATAAGTTTGACCATGCTCTGTACTCATTAAAACCAAACCATAGAGCATTGGCCCAGCATCCAATGGTGAACGATGACCTGCCCAACAGAATTATATGTGGGTCTGTTGCCATTAAGCCAAATGTTGCCATGTTTACTGAGACTGGGGTGCATTTTGAAGACGGGACATTTGAGGACAATATTGATGTAGTGTTTCTTGCGACGGGCTACGTGTTTGGGTTTCCGTACTTAGAGAAAGGTGTTTTAGATGTGAAGAACAATGAAGTTGAGCTGTTTAAGTATGCATTCCCTTTAACTATAGACAAACCAACTCTTGCTGTGATAGGCTGTGTACAGCCTTATGGTGCTATAATGCCAATATCTGAGTTACAATGTAGACTTGCTACTAGAGTGTTCAAGGTATTTCAATTCATTTATTTGTAATAAATGAATGCAGATAACTCTTTACCACCATGACAAAATTTTTGCCAGGTCAAAATTGAAAGTATATGCAAACAACAAATTTAATGTTTCTCAAAACATAAGATTTGTCTTTCAAGTAGTAGAAAACTTTGTGGAAAAGGGAGAAAATGCTGGTTACTAGCTTTTTCTCCTTTTCCAACAATGTTTTTAAAAGCCTTCTTTCTTAAAAGTCAGGATTGTGGTTAAAGGGTTAAACAAGCCTGGAGTTACCAAGAACTCCTAATTAGATTTTACTTCCACTATTTTAAGATAGGTCATCTTGTGATTCATATCAAGGTAGATGGCTATGGAATTAACTGTCGACCACACAACAAAAATGTAGACTTGTCCAAATTGAAAGTATTTGCAGACGACAATTTAAATATGGCTCAAATAATGGTGTAGTTGTGTTTCTAAGGGTGGAAAACGTTGGATAAGAAGAAAATGCTGGTTACCTTTTCAAAAGACTTCTCTCTCAAGGTCATTAAAACTTTGTATTGTGTGGTAAAGATTAAAAGACAGAGCATTATTTAGAATTGCGCTTGAATATGATATTTGAAGTAAAAGTATCCTCATGTAAGCATCTTTTAAACTCCTACTAGGTCTGTATTCACCAACCATTCTGAAGAACGTTCTTTGTCTTATTCTTCAAGATTTCCTTACTGTGAAAGTAACAGAACTTCTGATTGGCTAAACCAAATGGTTTAGCCAATCAGAAGTTCTGTTACTTTCACATTGACAAAATTTTGAAGAATAAGACTAAGAATGTTCTTAATAATGGTTGGTGAATACAGACCTAGCATTCTAACAAGTTTTATTATTAACCCTTTACCAAATAACCCTAGCTTTTAGAAAAATGGCCTTTGAAACACTGTGGGAAAAAGAGAAATTGCTGGTAACCAGCATCTACCCCCTTTCCCACAATCTTCTCTACCTTTTTAAAAACCATTCCTATCATTTTATGTGTTGTCTGCATCTTGATGAGACGATATGCAAAGCAGAGATTTTAGATGCCAGGCTTCAAGGTCAAGGTCAAGGGCACAATAGAGGGTTCAAAGGTGACGTGCTCTCGAAAGCTTCTTTCGGCATAGATTGTGCTGCGTCTTTGAGCTCTTGCACATGCTGATAATAAGTGTGAATTTGGTTGCTGAAACTAGACAACTTTGCAGACCAATCATGGAGATTCACTTATTACACAAATTTTTCTGTTATTACATTAGGGTTAAAATTTTGTTGTTTTTAAATTAGAGTCCATATTATACTAAACAAAAATGGAGATTCAGTCATTACATTTGAGTCCAAATTTTACTGTTAAATACAGAGTCTAAATTTTATTGTTATTAAATTAGAGTCAAAATTATACTGAACAAACATGGACATGCAGTTGTTACATCAGGATCCATATTAATCTATTCCAGGGAACATGTAAATTACCGCCAAAATCTGTGATGAAAGAGGACATTATAAAAAAGAGAGAAGAAATGGCCAAACAGTATGTTAAAACTCAGCGGCACACTATACAGGTTGACTTTATTGGCATCACTTCAGAGCTAGCTGAACTGATAGGCTGTAAACCTAGCCTAGGTGAGATGGCGTTTTGATATCAACTGTTTACCTCATAATCACAAGTTTTAACAACTTTGGAGAAGACAGCTTTTAAAAACATTATGGAAAAAGGAGAAAATGCTTTTTCTCTTTTACCACAATGTTTTCTGCCTTTTGACAGACGAATCCAATCATTTGAGCAACACTGATTTTGTCGTCTGTAAATGCATTCCAATTGGACCAGTCTGAAATTTTGTTGCCCGGTAAAGAATTTAAGGAGAATGTAATATCTCTTCATTTTTTCACTAATACCTGTGTTGTGGGTACTCCAGAAAATGGTTCTAAAGAGTACCCACAAAATGTGTTTTTAGTAAAATGAAGGTGTTATTAGATTTTATTGGTATTTTGGTTATTTGAGAAAAGCTGTGATATGGGAATTCATTAGAAGTGCTTCATCAAGCATTAATGAACACAACTGAGGCTTTAGGGATGACAAAATGGAACGATCTTGGAATAATCATGGACCTATGTAAAAAGAAAAAATATAAATTAACAGCAGACCCCTTTCTGTCCTGCAGTTGACACCTCTCTTTCAATGACATTTGTGAAAACAGTGTGAAACCATCACCTTCTTCACAAGTCTTGTTTAATGCTTCTGCTGTTTAACTCTTTGTCAAATGGAGATGTGCAGTAGGACTTTGTCTACACATGAATAAGCCATCAATGACATAATGTTAAAGGCTGCATAAAACACCAATCAGTCAATCAATCAATCAGTCAGTCCAGTCCCAGTACCAGTCCCTCCCAGTCCAGTCCAGTTCAGTCCAGTCCCAGTCCCAGTCCGATCCAGTCAGTGATCCACCCAACCACTGAACCAGCCAACCAACCAATCAATCAATTAATTAATCAATCAATCAATCAACCAATCAGTCAACCATTTGTTATGATGATAGCTTGGAAACATCCTTGTAAAGACATTAAGTTTGAGTATTGTTCCTTTACCAAACAATCACATGTTTTAACAAGCCTGATGAAAAGGCTTTAAAAGCATTGTGGAAAAGGGAGAAAATAGTGGTAATGTCCTTTCTTTCACTGCCAAATTTAATGATTTTAGCCACATTTAATGTTTCTTTTGCAAATACTCCCAAGGAGGAAAAGTCCAAAATTTTGTTGTTTGGTAAGGAGTTAATATGTGAAATCATTATGGCAAAATTGAAAGGTATTCATTTTCAAGCGTGAAATGCTGCAAAACAAAAACAAAAAAACTGTTTGCTGGTTGTGAAGTTTTAATTTTATTTCACACCTTACACATTTGGTTTCTTAACTCTTTACCACATGACAAACTTTAGAACTTTTCAAACTGAAAGCATTTGCAGATGACAATTCAAATGTAGCTTAAATGGTGGAATTTGTCTTTGATAGGATAGAAAATATTGTGGGAAAAGTAGAAAATGCTGGTTATCAGCATTTTTTCCTTTTCTCACAATGTTTTCAAAAGGCTTTTCCTTCAAGGTTGTTAAAACCTGTAATTGTTTGGTAAAAAGTAAATACCCCAGTACATAGTTTCACAAAACAACATTTGTCATTCAATACTAATGTATATTCCACAGGTAAATTGTTCATGACAGACCCCAAACTTGCCTTACATGTGTTGTTTGGACCCTGCACCCCATACCAATACAGGTTAACCGGGCCATTACCGTGGAAAGGAGCCCGAGACGCCATTCTCTCACAGTGGAGCAGGACATTGCAAGCCCTGAAAACAAGACCCCTTAAACTTGATAAAGACAACTCTCAAATTGGGTTTGCCCTGTTCTTAATGGTGTTTGTTTCAGTGTTTGTGCTTTTTCTGAGTATTTTTATTTAATGAGAAGAAAACTTTGTCAAGCAACTGTGTTATAAATAATAACGAAAGCTTTTCCAAACAGTCCTGTGTTTTTAGGATGGTTAACTCTTTTACTTTACTAAGGACTAAATTTTACACTTGTCCAAATTCAAAGCATTTGCACACAACAAAATAAGTGGGACTCAGAAATTGAAATTTGTAATTGGAAATTTTTGAGTCACACTTATTTCCAGCTTTTTTTTCTGTTTTCCATAATATTTACAAACGCTTTATTCCTCAGGGTTGTTAAAACATGGGATTGTTTGGTAAAAGGTTAAGGATGCTGGCCTTTGAAAACGTTATGCTTACCAGCATTTTCTTTTTTTCTCACAGTGTTTTCTACCCTTGCCAAGACACTGCTTGTTATTTATGCCTTGTTAGATTTGTCTTCTGCAAATGCTTTAAATTTTGGTGTCTAAATTTTTTTTTGTCTGGTAAAGCAGACTGTGTTGGATTTATTTTTGCCTCGAAATGCATCTTAATAATTTTTAGCTCCACTGGCCAAAGGCCAGCTGGCTTATGTCATGGCCTGGTCTCCGTCGTCCGTTAACTTTTATTTCAAACATCTTCTGCTCTGAAACTACTCATCCAATTTTGATGAAACTTCACAGAAATGATCCTGCCATGGTCCTTTTCAGAATTTCTTGAAAGAATGTGATTCCTTCTAAAACTCTGGTTGCCATGATGATCATGGCAACAAAACTGAAAAATATTGAAGATCTTTGAAAATCTTCTTGCCTGAAACCGTAAGGCCTAGAGCTACCAAATTTGGCATGTAGCTTTATATAGTGGACCTCTACCAAGTTTCTTCAAATTATAGCCCTGGGGTCAAATTTGACCCCACCACGGGGTTCACAAGTTTTATATGGGCTTAATATAGGGAAAAACTTTAAAAGTCTTCTTGTACCTAGCCATAAGGCCTAGGGCTACCAAATTTTGCATGTAGCTTTATCTAGTGGGCTTCTACCAAGAATGCCCAAATTATAGCCCAAGGGTCAAATTTGGCCCCGCCCCAGGGGTCACAAGTTTTACAAGGGCTTATATAGGAAAAACTTTAAAAATCATCTTGTACCTAGCCATAAGGCCTAGAGCTACCAAATTTTGCATGTAGCTTTATCTAGTTGGCCTGTACCAAGAGGACACAAATTATAGCCGAGGGGTCAAGGTTGGCCCCACCCCAGGGGTCACAAGTTTTACATGGGCCTATACAGTGAAAACTTTAGAAGTCTTCTTGTTACTAACCATAAGAACTAGGGCTACTAAATTTAGCCCTGTCTCAGGGCTCTCATGTTTTACAGGGTCTTTTACTGAAGAAAATTTGAGAATCTTCTTGTTTATAACCACACAATTCAGACCTGTATCATTTGGCATGGGGCTTTATCTTATGGCCCTCCACCAGGATTCAAGTAAATATAGCTCAGTGGTCAAAAATGGCTTTGCCCTGAGGTCATAACTTTCTTATAGGATTTTATAGAAAAAATTTGTATGTCTTCTAGTTTGAAACCAATTGGCCAAGTAATGTAATGTTTTGCTTGTAGTGTTTTTACTTATTAGCCAGTGGAGCGATACAGGGCCATCATGGCCCTCTTGTTGATGATTTGTATGACTACGGTATATAAAGTTCAATGAATCTGCAATGTCCACAAATTTTATGAAGACAAGAAAGATGTTTAACCCGTGACCTCTCATACACTTGTAAATGATTTGTTTAATTTTATGCTGCTTTCTATAGTGTGGTAAAAAGCTCACTTACATGTTGTTTTGGTATTAAAGGTACAAGGGCAACCCAACCTTGCTGAAGGGCACTTATGCTTTTAGGTTTCTAATAAGCCTTTTTAGCTCACCTGAGCACAAAGTGCTAAGGTGAGGTATTGTGATCGGTCATTGTCCGGCGTCCATCTGTCTGTCTGTCCACAATTCCTTTAAACATCTTCTCCTCCTAAACCGCTGGTCCAATCTTGACGAAACTTTGCAGGGATGTTCCTTGGGTGAAGCTCTACCAAAGTTGTTCAAGAGATTGAATTCCATCCTTAACTCTGGTTGCCATGGCAACAAAAAGGAAAAAAATAGCAAAATCTTTGAAAATCTTCTCTGAAACTAGAAGGCGTAGATCTTTGATATTTGGTATGTAGCATCTCCTAGTGGACC